>CM062804.1:204722742-206207453 GCA_031772625.1 Pinus tabuliformis
TAAATACAAGACTTAGAACTAGAGCATGATGTAACAAGGTTGATTTGATGGATGGAAGAAGTCTTTGGTCTAGGTTATAAGGGTTTTGGTAATCTCAACTTTGTTTTTGAATCTACTAAAGGAAGATTTCTTGATTGGGTTCTCCCCTACCTAGGGGTTTTGCCCTCGCTGTGTGCCTACTTCTTGTGTCCTCTTCTGTTTATTAATTGGCATTGGTCTTGATGATAAGAACAAGATAAATTGAAAGAAGAAGAACTGATAATGAAACATCACAAGATAATGTCATAATAAGAGAGATCAACTAAATAAACACCCAAGTTGCAACCCTAATGGATTTCTCAACAGGTTGGGAAAACCTGCACCTAGGGTTGGGGTTAGGCCCAATCCCCATACAAATCTATATGTACAAAATGGGTATATGACAACATTAGACAAGCTAGTCCATGATAGGGAGAGTGTGCTAGACTGCGTCTTGAATTAGGCAGTTACTTGACTAGCACTGGAGTGTTTGGTTCTTTGCATGCAATCAAAGACAGGGACATATTTGATGCTGTCACATGGTGGGGCACATATGGCGTCAGGAACTTTCGGAAAAATTGGAAAAGAAAAAGTACTTTCACAGGTTGTAAATACTTATATTGCAGAGGGGTGTTGGAGCACCTATAGCTTCATCCATAATGTGAGAAGAAACAAACTCAATGAAAATCGAGAAGAAAGCTTGGTTTATGTGCACTACAACTTGAGGTTGTTGACACATTATTGTGAGTGGGCTCATGATGATATGTTAAATGTATATTGGGAAAACAACCCAAAGGAAGATAATATGGAGAATGGCGCTCTACATCTAGAACAATTTGAAACAAAACTTTTGAAAGATGATGATGACTACCTCCCTAGTTAAGAGGGAGTGTTTAAGAATGTAACTAGTGTCAATCTTCATAATTGTACTTTAGTCATAATGTAATATATATGTCAAAATAAATCTTTATTATTATTAATTTGACTTATTAAAGTATGGATTTCATGCTTGAGTCAATTGTCATAGGTCAAGCCTTCATTATAGGCTTTTAGGATTTTTAAGACAAAGTGAAACTCTATTTTGTCATGTTAGAAGCTTCCTCCATCAAGTCACCTTGCAAGTCGACCTCCAAACTAATCTTCTACAAGTCGTCCTAAAAAATTGCTCATGTCGACTCATTTTACAGTTGGAAACAACTATAAATATACATGTAAACTCCGCTCAACAAGAAGTAGCAATAAGTTCGATTGATTACGAGAGGATAATTCGGAGGTTGTAGGCCTGAGACATCTAATCCACCACATAATCGAAGCATGATTGGGCTACTATAGAACTGAAGCATGACTGGGTTATCACAGGACCAAAGCATGATTTGGACTACCACAAGACTGAAGCACGATTAGGGCTTCCACACGACCGAAACATAATTGCGCTGCCACAGGACTAAAGCATGACACTACTAAAGTATGACCGAAGCATGACATAGTTGCAAGATTGAAGCATAGTACCAAAGTCTGTCCAAGGTTTGCAGGACTATGTTGTCATATTATTGCAGGAACAAAGTATTGAAGAATGAAATACTAAATACAAGACTCAGAACTAGAGCATGATGGATGGAAGAAGTCTTTGGTCTAGGTTATAAGGGTCTTGGTAATCTCAACTTTGTTTTTGAATCTACTGAAGGAAGATTTCTTGACTAGGTTTTCCCCTACCTAGGGGTTTTTCCCTGGCTGTGTGCCTACTTTCTTGTGTCCTACTCTGTTTATTAAATTAGCATTGGTCTTGATGATAAGAACAAGATAAATTGAAAGAAGAAGAATTGATAAGAAACATCACAATATAATGTCATAATAAGGGAAATCAACTAAATTAACACCCAAGTTGTTACCCTAATGGATTTCTCAATAGGTTGGGAAAACTTGCACTTGGGGTTGGGGTTAGGGCCAAAGCCCATACAAATCTAGATGTACAAAATGGGTGTATGACAACATTAGACAAGCTAGTTCCTGATAGAAAGAGTGTGCTAGATTGTGTCTTGAATTATGCAGTTACTTCACTAGCACTGGAGTGTTTGGTTCTTTGCATGCAATGGAAGATAGGGACAGATTTGATGCTGTCACATGGTGGGACACGTATGGCATCAAGAACTTTTGGCAAAATTGGAAAAAAAAGTACTTTCACAGGTTGTAAATACTTATACTGCAGAGGGGTGCTGGAGTACCTATAGATTCATCCATAATGTGAGAAGAAACAATCTCAATGAAAATCGAGAAGAAAGCTTGGTTTATGTGCACTACAACTTGAGGTTGTTGACACATTATTGTGAGCGGGCTCATGATGATACATTAAATGTATATTGGGAAAACAACCCAAAGGAAGATAATTTGGAGGATGGCACTCTACATCTAGAACAATTTGAAACAAAACTTTTGAAAGATGATGATGAAGCAACAAAAACAACCATGCCCCCCCCCCCATCATACAGTGGTAGTGCTCGAGTTCCACAATCTTTGCCTTTGTTGCTGCGACCTCCATCTACATCCTCATGTGGAGGTCATGTGCCTTTTGGTTCTGGTTTTAGAGATGGTCATTCGACTATGCGGGAGGAGACTCCTAGTTGACCACCACGACCTTCTCAGAAATTAGACATTTCAAGTGGTGGAAAGAGGTGCAAGCATTAGCAATAGATATTAGATTTACTTATCTTTTCTAGTTTCTAGTAGTTTTTATAACTGTCGAATCTTTCATATTTATTATGATATTTTTTGTAAACAATATATGACAATTTAAGTTTGAAGTTTGAAGTTGGCAATTATAACTCATTGGTAATGAACTATGAATATGATGCTTCATGAAAGTTGAAAGTTGAATCATTTCATTTCATGTTAGATATTCTTTGTTATTGTTTCGTTACTTTGTAATGGTAATGGTTACAACTTACAAGTACAACTTTAGTGATCAATGATGATAAATATTATATATTGAATTTTGAAACCTTGAAACTTTAAGATTGATGAATCATGAGACTCGATAAGTTGTATGTTACTAACTTGTGGATGTGGTTGATAAAGATTATGACTTCTAGATGATTGATGTTGTATGGTTCAATCCATGTTTTTATGCTTTTTATATCAAATTCATCATTCTACATGCTTTTGTTGACATATATGCATCAAAATATATAAAAATATATATTATATAAAAATTTGCTCCCAACCCGGGAGCTTTTGAAAATGTCGCTCCCCACTCCTGCTTCCACTCCTGATTCTCTATTCCACTCTCGCTCCCAAGCAACCTTGGTTTGAATGTCAACTGTCCACAAGAAAAATAAAATGTCAAGCATTGTATGTACCATAGTTATTCCACCAGTTTTAGATCCAATTGCCCTAGACCTGAATGAGGTGAAAGAAGCGAGTGCGTAGAGGATTATTCAAGATGGAGTTGAAGACCTCTTGATTCCACATCTATCTGAGAAGAAGACAGTGAAGGAAATGTGGGATGCACTCACCAAGTTGTACAAGAGCGACTATCAAAGTCGAAAGACGGTACGGAGAGACCAGTTACAGAGCATTAGAATGTCAAGGGTGAGGGCGTAGCTTCCTATTTGACTAGGATCACTTAGCCACGGGATGAGATGGCAGTAGTAGGATGAAATAATACCTGAACCAGAACTAGTGCATATGGCCTTGAATGGCTATACGAAACAGTGGGATGTGTTCATCAAATGCATCGTGGATTGAGAGCACCTTCCCACTTTGGAAAGGATGTGGGACGATTTCATTCAAGGATTAGGGAGTATTGGGTGATCTGTTGGAGGGTAGCCGCTAACTAGTGTTAAACTTATAGTCAACCCAACTTTTGATTGATTTGGGTGAAGTGCAGGTATCTTGTTCTCATCTTACTGTTCTAATTAAAAAGTATGGTTATTCCTGCAGGGTGCTCACTGCTAGACCCCGGCAGAGCTGATTCTCTTGTAGCAGGAGTTGTTTGAATATTTGTTGAATGCTTATCCTGTCTAATTAATTCCTATTATCCAAATCAAAGCTCTAAAAGTTCTAAAGAGCTTGATGGACCTAAGGGGTGCAAAAGGGATTTAGAAAGGGAATTACAAGTTCTCTAGTCCCTTGATTCTGAAGTAAATTTTTGTTAACGATGCCCTTGATGATATTCAGATCATACCATCCGGGTTGAATAAGCACAGGTTATTGTTTTTTTTTTATCAGTTATCGGAGGAAACAAAATGGATACTCCTTGTCACCACTCAGCTCTGTGATGCCTAGGTATCTCGTTTTCATTCAATCTGTTCTAATTAAAAAGGGATGGTTATCCCTTCAGGGTGCTCACTGCTAGGCCCCAGCGGAGTTGATTCTCTTGTAGCAGAGGTGTTCGAATCTTTGTTGAATGCCTACCCTGTCTAATTAATTCCTATTATCCAAATCAAAGCTCCAAAAGTTCTAAAGAGTTTAATGGACCTAGGGGGTCCAGAAGGGACTTAGAAAAGGGAATCGCAAGTTCTCTAGTCCTTTGATCGTGAAGTAAATTCTTGTTAACGATGCTCTTGATGATATTCAGATCATACCATCCATGTTGAATAAGCACAGGTTATTGTTTTTTTTTATCTGTTATGAGAGGAAACAAAATGGATTCTTCATGTCACCTCTCAGCTCTGTGATGCCTAGGATCAAGACACTTGTTTGGAGTTGGTGTAATTTGAATGTATAGAATATAATCATTTCAAGGACCAGGTCAGTGATGAAATTTTTGAGTTAAGAGGAGAGGAAAGAGGACTGATGACATGATAGTGCAAGGATGAAATTCTTCTAAAATATGATGCAGTTAATGCAGACATCCTTTGTGTTTTCAAGTAGGAGATCAGGCTCAGCTATATTGTAATTGGCAGTGTAAAGCATTGTCAATTCATTTTCATGGTGGAAGCTAAATTTCCCCCCTTATATGCATAGAAATAAAAAACAATACTAGATACATTGGGAACAGCAGAGGAGGGTGGCCAATATCTGACATAGTTTGATATGGTTTTTGCAAAGATGTTGCATTGGTTCACCTTACATTGCTTAAATAAAAAACAATACTCGATACATTGGGAACAGCAGAGGAGGGTGGTCAGTATCTGACATAGTTTGATATGGTTTTTGCATAGATGTTGCATTGGTTCACCTTACATTGCTTAAAAATTCTGGCATTGGTTCACCTACATTGACACCTGAAAAATATATAGAATACCAAAGAAAAATTTGGACCATTTCCATAGGATCCAAAGTGGGTTTGAATGCAACAAGTTTCTGATTAATGTGGTGGACAACTTCGCAATAATTGTCACACAGACCTTGAGAAAATTCTTCAAATGCACTGAAAAATTCAAGGATATTGCTCCACATCTGACATTTTCTCTCTGTGGAGTGAGGGAACCAAAGCAGACTATTCTCACAATTAAAAGCTAATATTGAATCCCATACTCTTCTGAAAGATGACACTGTGACATAAGGATTTTTGGATAGCCAACTGACATTGCCATGAAACTACATGAGTGGCAATACGTGTTCAGTTTTGATTCCACCTTGAAGAACAGTGATTTGATAGAATAAAATTATTGACTGAATTCAAGACGCTATGCCTTCTTTTATTGTGCGACAGTGCTTCAAAAATGATACAGAGTTAAAGGTCTCCAAGGAGCCTAACAAATCTTTGGAAATCATGTAATTATATTTATGTATGTGCCCAGTCGAGTCATAAGCTATTTTTCCTTCCCAAGGTTGGGGTTGTTCATATTTCTCGACAATAACTTCTTTGGGACGGCGGGTGAGAGTGATGCCAGTTTGACCTCAGACAAAACATAAACCGGTAGAAACTAAAAACCATCGTTGCTTGAGGTACTGATGGTCATTTATCCTAAGCTATCCTGCTGAGTAATGTAGTCAGTATAAAATGAATGAATATATGAATGGAGGACATGTGGGAACTATTGTTGATTGAGGTGGAAAAATCATTTATGCGTGTCAATTGCCAAATGATTTATTTAGATTGAAATGAATGAATGTGAAAGAATGGAATTGGGACTCCGGATTATAATTGCATTATGCATGTTTGAAATGAATAGGATTGGTAGCTGTGGAATGGTTATGTTATGTTGTCAATGACTTCATTGTTGTTGGTATATAGAAAATCATTTATGCATGTCAATTGCCAAATGATTTATTTAGATTGAAATGAATGAATGTGAAAGAATGGAGTTGGGACTCCGGATTATAATTGCGTTATGTATGTTTGAAATGAATAGGATTGGTAGCTGTGGAATGATTATGTTATGTTGTCAATGACTTCATTTTGTTGTTGGTATATGGAAAATCATTTATGCATGTCAATTGCCAAACGATACATTTAGATTGAAATGAATGAGTGTGAATGAATGGAGTTGGGACTCCGGATTATAATTGTGTTGTGTATGTTCGAAATGAATAGGATTGGTAGCTTTGGGATGATTATGTTATGTTGTCAATGACTTCATTTTGTTGTTGGTATATGGTAAGAATGGATAACAACATTATTTTTAAAGCAGGAAAAACCTAAAACTCACATTGATAACTACCAATGATGTTTTCTTTATAACAGACCAACTTTGATGCTCCAAGTGGCAATGATCCAGTGGCTCTAAACCTTTTGGCATGGGCAAGGGAGTAGCCTGGGTAAATGGAAAGAGTATTGGACGCTATTGGCCATCCTACATTGCTTCTCAGAGTGGTTGTACTGATTCATGTGACTATCGAGGAGCTTACTCTTCAAGTAAATGTCTAACAAATTGTGGCCAACCATCACAGAAGCTGTAAGAATTCCAACACTTTTATCTCTGTCAATGATCCTCCAACATAATGTCAGTTGAGAAGTTTATGACTATGGTTCAACTTGGAATTTTGTTTTCTTTACTGGTAACGCTTTGTTATATATTCACAACTTGATGTATTTGGAGAAGCTTACTTTATGTCTTCTGAGTTCTCTGCTAACTAGATGTCTATTGTCAGATATCATGTGCCTCGTTCTTGGATTCAGTCAACTGGTAATGTTTTGGTTCTCTTTGAAGAGCTGGGTGGAGATCCTACTCAAATCTCCTTCATGGCACGTTCTGTAGGAACTGTGTGTGCCCGAGTATCAGAGACACATCTTCCACCTGTAGGGTCATGGAAATCAAGTGCAACTAGTGGATTGAAAGTCAATAAACCAAAGGCAGAACTTCAGTTACATTGTCCATCATCTGGTCATCTCATAAAATCTATCAAGTTTGCGAGTTTTGGAACTCCCACAGGGCGCTGTGGAAGCTTCACATATGGCCATTGCAACAACAACAGTACAATGTCCATCATAGAAGAGGTTCACTCGTATTTTCTTTCTTGCTTTATTATATCAAATTTTGGTATTAATAAAACACCATGAGATGCATCTAGGAATATCTGCTCATCTGTTATCTAGTTTGCTAAGGTTTCTTTGGGTCACACTGCAGGCATGCATTGGACGTGAGAGTTGCTCAGTTGAGGTTTCAATAGAGAAATTTGGAGATCCTTGTAAAGGCACTGTTAAGAACCTGGCAGTGGAAGCTAGCTGCAGTTGATATAGAATAGTACCTTTTTTAGTACTCTAGATGATGAAAATAAAAGTGAAGAAATAAAATATATAAATAGCAGGCAATTGTAATAAGTATCATATAACAAAGAATCCATGGGGTCCAAAAATAAGCATTCATGTAGTACATGGTGCAAGGCACCTCAGTTTCAATGTAACTGATATTAATTCTTTTAGGATCAAGTCCATCTCCTTGATTTATTGTATATTTCTCAGTTGATGTATCATTTGTCTCAAATTATATTGAAGCATGTCAACTGCATCTAATAAAAAAAATCAGTTACTGCCACTTCATTGAGAAAAGCCTAACTTTTTGGTCAAGTTTGTTTAAGCTGCAATTTATTTGTGAAACACTAGAGAGATGAAGTTACATTAATATTAAAATCAAAATGCTTTTAGGCACAATCTTTGTTTAAGGTAATTAGTAAATGGCCTTTGAAATTCTAAGGCATAGGAAATATTAGAATGAAATCTAGCACCCACCAAAGTGTAAACTCTCAATCACCATGGTGTTAGTTTGGTGCAATTTAAGGTTACCCACTGTCACCTCGGTAGTTCTTCCTCTCTCTTTTGGTTTTCCCTTCTCCAACTCAAGGGGGGCTTCCTTAAAGATAGGATCACTAAGATGATGGAGTGGAGGATTTAGATGATAATTGTAAAGTAAGCCATATCAAAACAAATAGTATAGTATAGGGGGAAAATGAATGGTGTGAAAACAAAGAGATGATGTAAACTATTTGCAGGAAACGCTGCCCCCAGGTCTGCTTCAGCCAGGGAACACTGCCCCAAGGTCTGCTTCAGCCAGGAAATGAAACGGAAACGCTGAAATGCGTACTGTACAGCCTGGAAACTCGTTTCCGGCCGTACTGGCACGTTTCATGCCGGGGAAATGTGGCCAGTACGGCCAGAAACGAGTTTTCCATGCTACCATATATTTGCATGCTAGATCTTGACTTCTCTTTGGCATACTTCAAATAGCTTACTCCCGCTGAACTTGGGTTTTATTTGGTACAGTATCCTTAAAGTAGAAATTTGGAAAACCCTCTAGCTTTGCTTTGTTCTTCTACTTCATCCGTTTGTTGTCAAAGCCCTGGAAACTTACTATGTACTTGGAATCCTCTCTGGAGGCCATGCAAGAACAATTACAACCAAGCACAGAATTTGAAGACACGAGACTAACTCATAGTAAATAATAACAATAAAGATAATCAAATAAGAGAAATATAAAATACTTATCGGTTGAGAAAAATTTCAGTGCCCTCTTAATCTTTATACTTCTTGCATCCATCTACAACTTTGTCCATGCCATCATTCAGATGCCATTGCTTTCCTTTCAACAACTAGAGTTTTCTTATCAAGAATTGCAAATTTCTAGTGACTATTAAATAGTTTAAAAAAGGGTTCTAAATTACTTCTAATTTAAGGTGAGGGACCCCTTCAACACCCTCTTTCTCCTAGACTACTTGCAGCAATCCTAGTAATATAAGTCTTAACATTAGATGCTAAAGCCTTTGAATAATCATTCTTGGATTTCTTCCCATGAGGCTGCTCATCATCATCCTTGCCCTTCCTCTTCTTATCCTTTGATGCTTCAGGGCAATTATTTTTATAATGCCCAAATTTGTGACATCCATAACATTGGATTTTGGACAAGTCTTTCTTTCCTTGAATATTGGATCTTTTACTTGCATTCTTATTGTCAAACTTCTTTCTTCCATGATTCCTTCTTGATTTTGCAGCAAACGCTTGAGATTCTTCTTCATCATGTCTTTGGATTTTCCTTCTAGCAATAAAACTAGATTCCTCTTGAGTGCAATTGGTCCATCATTCTTCAAAGCTTGGAGTATCCTTTCTAGCAAAAATGCCAACTGCAAATGAATCCCATAAATCTGGTAGGCCACTGAGTGTAGTAGTGATTAATTCAAATTCAGAAATGACTTCACCCATACATTGTAGCTGATCTCTTGTGTGAGCAATTCTTATGAAGTAGGAGACCACTAATTCATCTATTGACATTTTTGCATGTGGCTAATTTTGAAATAAATGGAATCAAATGATCTTTAAGAGATTCAAATAAGATTCTTTGAGCATTGACACCCTTTCTAAACCTTGCTTTCACATCGTCATCATCATCGTCAACTAGTTTAGGTAATTTTCCTTGGATGTATTGCAACACTTCACGTTCTTCGAAGACAAGGTCAATCCTCTTCTTCCATGCTTTGAAGTTAGAGGATCCATCAAGTTTGTTGCCCTCCTTGCATATAGAAGCCATTTACTCATAAATATTGGACACAAATATTAGATATCTCGATAAGAGAGAGATTGATCCAACAAGATGTGATCTTCAACTTTCTTCCTTGACCAAAGCTTTGATACAATGTTAAAAAAAAAATCTAGGGCAATATTGATTTCTAAACATTGATAATTACTTGTGATTATATATATGGAATCCATTCAACAATTACTATTTCTTCATCCAACAACTATACTTCAGAATATCAATTATACGAAAGTAAGTAAGTAGAGATCAGAGCGTCCAATATCAATACAATGATTACCCCGAGAAAACCCACTTGGGGTAAAAACCCAAAAACTTATTTCCTTAGAAAACCAATCCAATAAGAGATATCAAAATCAAAGATTGTGGTCAAACTAAGCAACATTCACCAAGTGTCCCAAGTCAACACTCAAACTAAACACAAAAGATGTACCTTTGAATTATTCGGCCCTCTATCATAGATATTAATCACAGGTTCAAACTTCGCCACAATAGCATCCACAAGTTCAAAATCACGTCACAAATGATATCCACAAGTTCAAACCTTTGTCACAGATGACTTCCATAGGTTCGAACCTCCTTGCACATGTAATGTATTACATAATTCATGCCTCTCATATAAATGAACCACTGAATTATATGGGGTTTGGGCCTAACCCCAACCCTAGGTGCAGGTTTTCCAACCTGTTGAGAAATCCATTAGGGTTGCAACTTGGGTGTTTATTTAGTTGATCTCTTTATTATGACATTATCTTGTGATGTTTCATTATTAGTTCTTCTTCTTTCAATTTATCTTGTTCTTATCATCAAGACTAATGCCAATCAATAAATAGAGGAGGACACAAGATGTAGGCACATAGCGAGGGCAAAACCCTAGGTATGGGAAAACCCAATCAAGAAATCTTCCTTCAGTAGATTCAAAAACAAAGTTGAGATGACCAAACCCTTATAACCTAGACCAAAGACTTCTTCCATCCATCAAGTCAACCTTGTTACATCATGCTTCAGTTCTGAGTCTTGTATTTAGTATTTCGTTCTTCAATACTTTGTTCCTGCAACAATATGATAACATAGTCCTGCAACCCTTGACAAACTTTGGTACTATGCTTCAGTCTTGCAACTATGTCATGCTTCGGTCATACTTCAGTAGTGTCATACTTCAGTCCTGTGGCAGCCCAATTATGCCTTGGTCATGTGGAAGCCCTAATCATGCTTCGGTCCTGTGGTAGTCCTAATCATGCTTTGGTCCTGTGATAGCCGAGTCATGCTTTAGTTCTGTAGTAGCCTAGTCATGCTTCGATTATGTGGTGGATTAGATGTTTGGCCTACAACTCCGAATTATCCTCTCTGTAATCAATCGAACTTATTGCTACTTCTTCTTGTTGAGCATAGTTTACATGTATATTTATAGTTGTTTCCAACTATAAAATGAGTTCGACATGAGCAATTTTTTAGGCCGACTTGTAGAAGATTAGTTTGGAGGTCGACTTGCAAGGTGACTTGATGGAGGAAGCTTCTAACATGACAAAATAGATTTTGACTTTGACTTAAAAATCCTAAAAGCCTATAGTGAAGGCTTGACCTATGACAATTGATTCAAGCATAAAATCCATGCTTTAATAAGTCAAATTAATAATAATAAAGATTTATTTTGACAAATATATTACATTATGACTAAAGTACAATTATGAATACTGATACTAATTACATTCTTCAACACTCCCTCTTAACTAGGGAGGTAGTCATAATTACATATAAGTGCATGGAAGATCTCAAAATAACATGAACTACGAAGATTTTTGACACACTCAGTGCCTAGAACTAGAAACCTAACTAGGGTATTCTATCCGGTTGGGACTAAGATGGACTCAAGCTTTTAGCCACTCTAGGTACCATCGGGCTTACTTGCTAACCACCAACCCAGGGATCTAGGTGCATATCCAAGGTCGGAGCTCCATGACCAATGCCACCCTCCCTCTTCGGGATTAGAACATTATCACGTTCGGCCAAATGTTTTCCCAAGCATCTGCCATTAGATGCTTCAACTCTCCTAAACTAGATATATCCATTTGCTCAAGCATGCTTCTCCTTGTGGAGAGATTTACTTGTACAAATACAACCCCAATCTGTAATAAACTTTCAAATATATACATATACAAATATCTACAAACCTTCGGGGTTCCCAATTATCTTGATGCCACTTAGTTATGCATATTCATCTATTCGGAAGATTTTCTTCTTTTATTTCTTCAGTAGCACCAAGACATCCTCTATTGTAGATTTATTTATTTTCCGATTCCTTCTATGAGGTATTCAATATGCTCTCCCTCTCAAGTGGGGAGATGTACTCTTTTCTTCTAACCATGCTCCCTCTTAATTTAGGGAGATCAGCAATTCTATACTATCGGAGAACCTTCAACCTTTCATGACTTTATCAAGGCTATCTTGATCATCATCATCCTTATAGATTCCTTCATCATACTCATCATTACTTTTCAATTACGAATATCTCTAACATCTTGAAGATTATGTACCTACAAAATTTTAATAGCAAGTACAACCAAATACATATAGAAGCATGAGGTAATTATATCAAAATCTCATAATGGAAGCATCAAATACCTAAACCTAGTTAGATTTCAGTCATATCTTTTATCTTCTAGATTTCAATAATTCAATCCAATCATAGTATTATACATCTAAAATATATTATGACAGACTCCATTAGGGTTTTTTTCAAACCCTAGATTCTTCATTATAATATCGTCAAGTCCTAGAATATCAATTTCTACTAGGATTTTATCACAGGCCCTAGAATTTCACAAACTAAAATAATTAAGTTAGTGTACTTGCAAATACATATCTAGGATTTCATAATCATGAATCATATCACAATAATATCTCCCAAGACAATTATCAATACATCAAGGTTAGATATATTACAAACTTGATCAGACTAGGGTTTCAAATAGACAAATGAATATATGCCTAGGGTTTTATTTCTAGAATCTTTACTACAACTATCACAAGGGTCTTTCTTATAAACCCTTATATTACCAATCCTTAAAGATCTAGGGATTCATCTAGACATTAATAACAAACCCTAAAGGACTAGGGTTTTTATCATAGCAATACCAAAACCTTAAACATAGGATGAATATGTTTTCTGGATTTTACTAACAACCCTAAGTAGACTATGGTTTCATAATCAATATTGACACACCCATAGGTTAGGATCTTACTGAGAACCGTTTATGGTTCCAGAAAAATGATCAAATGATAATATAATGGGGGTACATTCAATCAAATGATTAATCACCCAAATAAGACTCTTTTAAGATTCAAAAACCTTTGACATAACGATGTAACACAAATTTCAAAAGACAATGAACATACCTTTTATATTGAGAGAACATTATAACAAAATTTATAGTCTAAGATGTACCTTGAGATGTTTCTTAACAAACCTTGTAGGGATTCCTTGAAGTGCTCCTTTTGAATTACGCTATGATCTTTTATACCTGTAATAAATACTACCAAGCAAAACATGTGATACTAAGAACATGATGTTAATTTTTCAATCTAGTTTTTCTATGCAATAACAGAGGATTGAATCCTAGGGTAAACCCTAGATATATCAAAAATCAAGTTATCTTTTCTTTCAATCGACACTAGGGTTTTACTTGACACCCTAGATTACCTACAAACCCTAGAAGATAAGGATTAAGGTTGCTATATGACAAGTGTTTTTCATATGTTACCTAGGGATTACAATATTTACCCTAGAATAATTATAAACAAGGATTTTTATATGGACCATCTAGGGTTTTATAATATTAGATACACTGAAATCCTTCAAGTCCTAGAAACTCATTTAACTAAAATAAATATACGTACCTCATGTTTACATACCTTTGATTTGATGATCCATTAGACTTGTTGCATATACATTTGTTAAGTAAGGAATAGTGACAACACTTGATTTCTTTGAGTTGGTTCCTAAAGCATTGAATGCCCTTTGTTTGAGGAAACTTTAAGATCAGATATTGTCCATATTTTTTATGCGCCTGGGATGACTGTGCTTTTCGGTTTCCAAGCTTAATCTCTTTCAGCTGGATTTCTGCTTTTGAATATATATCTATATGACAGTCTTTATAAGGGAAGAGATCCATTTTGTTATGAAAATCTTTGGGTTAGGCCCAAACCCCATACAACCACCCTCCAAAATTTTGGCTCACATGCAAATTTCAAAGCCTATCCTGCATTCGATCATCCTTGGTCATTTTTTGGTACGTTGATGATTTCAAGCTCCCCTCCTTGATCCTAAAGAGTTGTCTGCGTTCTCATCTTTTTGTAGCATATGTCATTTTCAGGCATAACGGTTGTTGTCTGTCATGCAAAGGGAATGTTGTCTTGCTTCAAGGGAATTGTGTGTGTATGAGTGGTTGTCATCACATAGACATGTTTCACACTCACGTCACAAAGGTTGTTGCATCAAGCAAAGTATGTATTATGTATTTTGGATGGTCTACATGTCCATGTGCGATCACAGTTGAGTCCTATCAATGTTTGCATATGTTTCACTGATCTCACACTTAGCCATTTTCCCAAGAAACCTAGCCTCATCCAACTTCTCGGAACTATGTGCTTTGTTTTTGCAACCATCAAGCTTCCTCCCTTGCCTGCTGAAACCTCGCAGTGCACAGAGACACCAACCTCCCTTGCTTGCTGAAACCCTGCAGTGCGCAGAGGCCCCAACCAACACTGCTCTTCGGAAATGCGCAGAGCAGTCCAACAACACTGCACTCAGAAATTGCGCAGAGGTGTCCTCCTAGGACCCTTGTCCCACAGCAGTGCTTTGAGCCTCAAAATTGTGTAGTGTTGTCCAAGTTGTCTTGTTGGCCTTGCATGTAGAAATTGTGCAGACGGACCTCCCAGGGCCTCATCCCGACAATAGCCATTGTTCGCTGAAATTGCGCAGACCTACCTCTCAATGGCTACACGAAAAGGTGACATGCTGAAATCACTTCCAAGGAGTTGAGGAGAAGGACCAAGGAACTGAGTAATGGAAAAGATCAGGACCGCATGCAAACTTTGTCAGATGCATGATCATCTTGAGGGTAAGTATGGTAAGTACAGAACATCTTTCAAAGTACACCTCTTAGTTGAGTTTGCAGGACTGCTTGTCATTATCATATCATCCTGTCCTCAGTAACATGCATGTGCGCAAATGTGAAAAGTCACTTTATGTGTTGCTTCTACATGTCGTGCTTCTTTTTCACTTGTTCAACCAACTGTCGTCTTCTGCATGTTGATTGCTATGTCATGCTTGCGACCATGTTTTGGTCATGCACAAGGTCTTCACTTCGTGTGTACATGTTGTGTTCGCTATGAAAGCATCCGTTGCGCTCACACACAAAGTCGTATGCATTGTCGCACAAGCGTCGTCGCAGTCGTCCAACGATCAATCACAAGCGTCGCACTTGTTGACTCGCACCGTCGGTCAGTCATGTTGATCATGTATGTTTGGATGGTTTGAGTCATCTCGTCGTCAATTCATGTAAGTGTGTGTTTGCAAGATCATGTATGCACCTTTTCACTTGCTCACACACTTAGTCGTTTTGCTGAAGTTCTGATGACTAGATCTCCCTCTAATAGCTGGACCTTCACCCTGCCATCGACTCGATTGACTGTCACCCAGAACAACGTAGAAGCACCAAGCAAGTCATTTCAAGTTGTGTTGCCCACAAGCTGATCAATCAACCCTCCTGCTGGTCAACCAGAGAGTTTGACCCGACAGTCACCTCGGGACTGACTCCCCTAAAAAATTGCGCAGAGGCTGTAGACCATGTTTGCTCTGCTAAGAAAATTGCACAGGTAGGCCGGACAGACACCCAGTGCCTGTCCCTATCTCCCTCAAAAAATTGTGCAGTTTTCCCAGCCAGCCCACCAGTCAACCGCGGGTTGCTTGCTCGAAAAACTATGCAGATTTCATGAGCAAGCCCTCTACTGCCCAATAATTCGCTCAGCTCAGAAACTGCGCAGAGGTGATCAGCAGACCTGTCTCCCAGCATCAGCGTAGTTTCCTCCCCCAGCAGTTCCTAATAGCCCGCTGCCAGTTCCTTCCAGGAATTCTGCAGTTTTCGCTACCAAGCTCCCATCAGCCTGCTGCCAGTTCCTTCCAGGAATTGCGTAGTTTTTCGCTACCAATTTCCCGACAGCGTGCTACCAGTTCCCTCCAGGAATTGCGCTGTTTCTGCTGCCCAGCTCCCGTTGCCCGCTCCTTCCAAAAATTGCGTAGATTTTGTCTGCCCAGCGTTGCTGAAGCCCAGACTGCTCCTCTAAAAAATTGCGTAGACTTGTCCTCCAGCCAAGCCAGATCCTGCAGACAGTGACTATCGATTCAAATTTCCCGTCACCATCTCCTAGTGACTTCTGCTCAGTTTTCAGTAGCAGTTCCCTAAGCCTCCATCCCAACTCAAAGCTTGCCTCGCGCAGTTTCGTAACCTTGTTCTCTCTCTTGGTCGCTTACATCTGAAACAATCATGCATCATGGTAGACTAGGATGTTTATAGATTTGATGTCGTTTCGTCTTAAGTGACTGCGGATACAGGTAGACAAACAAACATGGTGCGACGAAAGATGACATGAACACAGGGAGTAGATGTAGAATGACATGTTCACCAACGGACGAACAAACGATGCATGCAAAGAGATGTGCTCATGAACGAACGATCATTCAAAGATGTGTTCATGGATAGACGAATGAGCGAACATGCGAAGATGTGTTCGTGGACGGACAGATGGATGAACATGCACTTTTTGTGAACGAACAAACCTATTAAGCATGCCAACATACAAGCAAGGAGCAACGTGCGAATGCAACATCAAGTGAACCCAACGACCATTGAAGACTCCGCGCACTTTGCCATGCAGAGGTGAAGCTGTGACACACCATGAGGACATCCATCACCCAAAAACATTGCAGCTCAACATGCACACCAACAACAGCACGAATGTACCAGCACTGTCATGTCGAGTCTTGTCATGAGTCATGTCGTCCACATCTCCACTGTGGGCCATATTGTCAATCAATGTAATGTAACGTGGAAGTCCAAGAGACCCACTTGTCATATGAAGAGTCATGTAAAGTTAAAAGGTCATGGAAGTCAAACAGTCATGAGGGAAGTCGAACAACCACAAGGGCCAGTTTCACCCTTGGCTATAAATACCCCCTCATTTGTACATGGAAGGGACTTTTCACCTCGGCTCCTCCCACATAGCCTTGAGAGTCTGTAATCTTTTCTTTGAGGAGTAAGTAGTGGCTCCAACGCCCCACCCACGGGGTTAGTGATGTATGGTGTAATGATGTGTTTTGGAACTTTCACTTAATTCAGAAGCTTGCTAACATGCTAGCACGTCTTTACACACGTGTTGTAATTGTTGTAAGACTAATCTTGAACACTTGTAATGCGTGTTTCTTTACCCTGTGTTTAACACTTGAACTCATTCAATTGTTGTAATACATATATATTAATGAAAATGTGTTGTATGAGATGTTAACGTCGTCCTGCCCATGTTGGTTACCTCCTCGGACATCAGACAAACCTTTCACGTAAACTTGCTATAACAATCGTCGCACTCGCGCGGACTCCTCCATTGTGTGTTGTATGTGTTATCTTTCCTTGTGCGTTGTCACTACCACATCCGTGTGGACTGCTCCTCCAGAAGCTATGCAAGTCCTGTTGTGTTGTGTGTTCTTAGTAGAGTTGGGACTTCCTCCCATCCGACTTGGGACTTACTCTCACCCTCTCCCTCTGCGGTGAAAGAACCATTGACACAAGTAACACTAACAATCACCAGGTATGCGAACCTCACTACTTGAAGACAAAGCGGACCACTCTCCTGTGTTGACAAGTAAGAGCTGAGGCACAAATTTAAGATAATGGCAACTGGGCCATCGTATTGCATGGGACTCTTACACCAAACGGTGTGAGGTATAGTTGGGACTTCATACCAGGGAGATCCCCTGATGTTGGCAGGTCCAAAACCATCAACATTTTGACACTAGAAGGAGGGCTAGATGACCAACTGAGCCCGTACCTCTGGGTTGAATCTCTTACCTAATGAATCATACACAATTTGTACTCCCGAGGCGTTTCTCTCATTTCTTCCTTAATCAGCTATTAAACCCCGATGAGCTTCTCGATCACTTGTCCTTGTTAATGTTTGACAGTGAGTACAAAACGTCTGTAACTGAGCACATTTTTGATTTTCTTCATTTCTGTGAATCTCATGAAATTGATAGTGATGAGCTTGTTTGCATACTCTTCTTCCTCACCCTTGAAGGTCATGTTAATCGGTGGTGTCATACCTGCCACCTGCTTCCGTCCATTCCCTTCTCACTTTCCTCAAGGAGCTCCATCAAGCCTTCGATGAGTGTGACCACCAAGATGTCTATGAAAGAATCTCTCATTTAAGAATGAAGCCTGGCGAATCAATTGAGGACTTTGCTACCCGCTTCCTTCACCTATGTCACGAAATTCCTGAACAGTTTGTGGACCTTGACTTCATGAGCCAAGAGCTGAAACGCTTGGTTCATGTCTCCTAAAATGGTGAACCTCCTGATTTCCCTTCTTCCTCGACTCTTGCAGATCACGAGACACCTCATGTCTCGAAGAGGGTGCCCCCTCGCAACAACCGCAAATCTAAGAAATCTGCGCAGTGGGTACCCCCTTGCAGTGGTTGCAAAGCTGAGAAATTTGCGCAGCATGTTCCCAACCCATTTGCTCGGCTGTCTCCTGCCCCAACGGAGGAAATTCCATAATGGTTCAGAAAGCCTATGGCGAAAACTCATCCCTCCATTCTGCAAGAGGACATCACCGTTCATAACCCAAGTCTTGAGTCTAATCTGCATCTCTGCCATCCTCCATCATCTACAAGCCATGACTCCTTGCACCATGACTCGCTTGAGCAATCTGCTTCACAAGCTAGCTATGCGCACTCTCCTGATTCTCGAGTTGCTGGCTCAAGTTGCAATCATGTGCAAGGTAGTCTCATCAAATAAACGGAGGAGCAAGACGGTGAAGACATAATCAATTCCTCTCAAAACATTGAGCTTCCATTCTTGATCGATTCTCGATCCGCAAATCTTGGTGAAACATCATGCACAATCAATTCTTTCGATCAACCTCCAGTCTTGGGTTGTCATCACTCCCACGCTTTCGTATGTTGTGATAAACGCCCAAGCACATCATATGATCTACTATCATCTCATGTACACTCTAACTCAGATCTGGAATGCGCACCGGTCAAAGTAGACATCCATATCGAAGCTTCCTTTGCACCTCACTTGCTCGTGTGTCCTATCATTCACAGCACATCAACATGTGTCGAAGATATTCCATGTTCTCTTGCTTCTTCATCTTATGAGTTATCTCCTCGATTGACACAAGGCAATGAGGTTGTCCACGATGAAAATAGTCTCAACACACAGGACTCTTCCCACTCGTCATCATCTTGTGTGTTGCATGAAGACAACTCGTCAAGTCAGCTTGCTGAAAATTTTGATGAAGCCTGTGACAAAGATGGTTGTCATCCTAAGAGAATTTTTGAAATCAGTAACAATAGCCATCCTCAAGCCATGCATGATCTAGTTCACATCTCAAAATGCAATTTTTCAATTCTGGAAAGTTCTGGGATGTGCCAGGGAGTCGAGGCACTTCAACGTCCATTGATGGTTATGTTTGGACCTCAAGACTCTGGTAGGCCTACCAAACCAAATCAGATCTTGTTACTCACGCACAATCCATTTATCTGCATGGTTGCACTTGATGTGGATCCCCGTGTAAAGACTATTTACTATTCTGGGTGTGATATTTAGAAATTTCATATTTTCGCTAATGATCGAATCCGCGAGTCCGTTACAACATGTCCGTCTTCATGCACCTCTCTTACATCCAATTCGGGTTGGGAGTGTCTGTCCCTCATTCAATCATGGGACAACGAAGTTGATCATCTCAAATACTATCTTTATTTGGAATCATACTTATCAAATGTTCTATCTCGTGATCAGTTCCTTGGTATTTTTTCAAATTTTGCATGTCAAATCTACCCACTTATCACACTAGCAATCTCCATGTGTGATGACGAGCACACAACCTATTGTGCGAATTAAGTTACTCTCATTTCACCACACCCCAACTGATTTCACACATTCATAGTGTTGACATCCTTTCTACATTTATGTGATTACCATGATGCCTGCACACTTTTTCACCAGTTGCAGGTGGGTGTTCTATCATGTCTAGCGGACAACGAACTTGGTTCCCTCATTCAGAGCGTTTGCACGATTGTTCAAAAATTTTCTTTGTTCATGTCAAACTGGGAATCTGGTATCTCGACCGATTGGTATGATTTTTCTTCTACTTTGGGTGGCTTTCATGCAGTTTATCATTTTCCCAACATTACATCCAATGACAGTGGCTTCTCACACTATGATCTTCAACGTGTAACATCTTTATTCTTAGACTTCTGTCAAGAAAGTGAGGCACTTCGGCCTGCGCTGATGGCTATGGCAGGCCCTCACTGTCTTGACATGACTGACGAGAATGACCAGATCTATCTATCCATATCAAATTCCCATCGTGATCCCCTCTCTCGAATTAGGAATCCATCTTCTCAAAGATCACGAATCTTTCAAAACAACCATCACAAATTTTATGATCCAATCGCTGAATGGCTGGAACAATCTTACTTGGCGAGTCGTTGTGCAGGTAATATGCTTCAGTCTTTCCTCACATTCGCTAAGAAAATTGGTGTAGAACAACACACACCCACAAGAGGCCTCCGAGGTTTGTTGAAAAACGGTAGTCATAGAAGAGGTAAGCATGTGTGTTGGGTGGTTGTGACACATTCTTCCGCTCATAGGCGAGACCTTCTCTCTTGTGTGCAAGTTTGTCAAGTTTTTGCATTTTCTGTTGCACACTGTTTTTTATCTGTTTTAATCACTTGTATCTTCGTGATTGCAGGTCGGGTATGCCTATGGTGGCTTCACTGGAAATTTTATTTCACGTAACCTCGACCGTTTAGCATAGGAGTAGGAGTAGTGTTTGCTTTCTCGCTTGTCTTTGCTTTTTGGTTTGCATGTTTGTTTGCTTGCTGACTTGGTTTAGTTTGTTTGCTTGTTTGCTTTGCTTGCTTTTGTTGTGTTGGCTTTGCTTACTATTTTTTGTTTTGTTTTGTTTTTCTTGATTGATACCTTTTTATTTTTGTTTTCTGGAAATAAGTTCCGCCATCCACTGAGTTTTGGATTTTGAATGAGTATGTGGATGAAATCTAAGAGACTTGTGACATTGTAGCACTTGGCTAGTCTTGCATCCGTCTTATTTATGCTTGGTTATAACCCTCGGCCAATGAAGTCTTGATGGAAAATACGAGTCATCTACAAGGGGAACTTTGGTCCAACCATGAACCTATGTCCACACTGGGACACCCCATGCTTTTACTCAACCTTCTGCTCTATGTATTCAAGCTCATCCAACTAGTAGAAACAAAGAAGGGGAAATCTAAACGAGCAAACCTATGTTAGAGGTCTTACATGCTTCTCTGAAGGAACAACCTCTTACGTTGTCAATAAGTCTTGATCCCTCTTCCGCCCCAAAACAAATAAGTGCCAATGCACAGTTCTCTTACAAAAATACAAAGGCGAAAGAAGAGAAATGCTTCCTGTGCAAAGAGGTGAAGCACGCAACTCCACTGGGGTACTGACCAGGTTCACCGATAGTGGAGCAATGCGTGTGTTCCTGTGTGACTCCATCAGGGTGCTGTTCAGGCCTACTGGTAGCGGAGCAACACCAGAGATGAAAAATTATGCTCTGAAAATCTTCAACTCGCAAACCAAACTACCCTTCTTGATATTGAAACACTTTGATCAAGCTAAAATTTTGTTGCGTTTGATTGAGTTGGCAAAATGTGAACCATGTCTGTCCATGGGGTAAGTGGGGAAGCTGAAGTAACCCGCACAACGATTCAATACTCCCCGAAAGACCAAGGCCCTGTGCTGTCAATGAAGCAAAACATAGAAGTTGGAGTTCTACCAGTTTGTCGCCAAGTGTTGTAGCGGCTACAACCTCCCTCCAAAATTTTGTGTCGCATGCAAATTTCAGAGCCTACTTTAGATCCTGCAATCGATCACCCTTGATCGTTTGTTGGTAAGTTGATGATTTCAAGCTCCCTTCCTTGATCCTAAAGAGTTCTCTGCTTTCTCATATTTTTGTAGCATATGTCATTTTCGGGCATAACGGTTGTTGTCTGTCATGTAAAGGGAATGTTGTCTTGCTTCAAGGGAATTGTGTGCATATGAGTGGTTGTCATCACATAGACATGTTTCACACTCACCTCACACACTCATGTCACGAAGGTTGTTGCATCAAGCAAAGTATGTATTATGTATTTTGGATGGTCTACGTGTCCATGTGCGATCATAGTTGAGTCCTATCAATGTTTGCATATGTTTCACTGATCTCACACTTAGTCATTTTCCCAAGAAACCTAGCCTCATCTAGCTTCTCAGAACTATGCACTTTGTTTTTGCAACCATCAAGCTTCCTCCCTTGCCTGCTAAAACCTTGTAGTGCGCAAATACACCAGCCTCCCTTGCCTATTGAAACCCCGCAGTGCGCAGAGGCTCTAACCAACACTGCTCTCCGGAAATGCGTAGAGAAGTCCATTAGCACTGCACTCATAAATTGCGCAAGGTATCCTCCTGGGACCCCTGTACCGCAGCGGTGCTTTGAGCCTAAAAACTGTGCTATGTTGTCCAAGTTGTCTTGTCAGCCTTACATGCAAAAATTGCATAGACGAACCTCCCAGGGTCTCATCCTAGTAGCAACCACTGTCCGCTGAAATTGTGCAGACCTACCTCTCAGTGGCTACACGAAAAGGTGACATACTGAAATTGCTTCCAAGGAGTTGAGGAGAAGGACCAAGGAACCGAGTAATGGAAAAGATCAAGACCACATGAAAACTCTGTCGAATGCATGATCATCTTGAGGGTAAGTATGGTAAGTACGAAACATATTTCGAAGTACGCATTTTAGTTGAGTTTGTAGGATTGCTTGTCATTATCATATCATCCTGTCCTCAGTAACATGCATGTGTGCAAACGTGAAAAGTCACTTTATGTGTTGCTTCTACATGTTGTGTTATTTTTCACTTCTTCGACCCATTATTATCTTTTGCATGTTGATTGCTATGTCATGCTTGCAACCATCTTCTGGTCGTGCACAAGGTCTTCACTTCGTGTGTAAATGTTGTGTTTGTTATGAAAGCATTTGTTGCACTCACACACAAAGTCGTATGCATTATCATGCAAGTGTCATCGTTGTCGTCCAACAATAAATCAAAAGTGTTGCGCTTATCGAATCGCATCGTCGGTCAGTCATGTTGATCATGTATGTCTGGATGGTTTGAGTCATCTCATCATCAAGCCATGTAAGTGTGTGTTTGAAAGATCACGTATGCACCTTTTAACTCGCTCACACACTTAGTCATTTTGTCGAAGTTCTGACGACCGGATCTCCCTCTGACAGCCAAACCTTCATCCCATCATCGACTCGATCGACTGTCACCCAGAACAGTGCAAAAACACCAAGAAATCCATTTCAAACTGCACTGTCCGCAAGCTGATCAATCAACCCTCCTGCTAGTTAATCAGAGAGTTTGACCTGACAGTCATCCTGGGACTGACTTCCCTCAAAAATTGTGTAGAGGCTATAGACCATGCCCGATTCACTGACTGAGAAAATTGTGCAAATAGGTCGGACAAACACCCAGTGCCTATCATTGTCTCCCTCAGAAAATTGCATAGCTTTCCTAGCCAGCCCACCAGTTAGTCGGTCAACTGCTCACCCGAAAAAATGCACGGATTTCATGAGCAAGCCCTTTGCTGACCAGTAGTCCGCTCAACTCAGAAACTGTGCAGAGGTGATCAGTAGGCCTGGCTCCCAGCATTAGTGCAGTTTTTCCCTCCAGCAGTTCCCAGCAGCTCGCTGCCAGTTCCCTCCAAGAATTTCACAGTTTTTGCTGCCAAGCTGCCGGCAGCCTGCTGTCAGTTCCCTCCAGGAATTGTGCAGGTTTTTGCTACCAAGCTCTCGACAGCCTGCTGCCAGTTCCCTCCAGGAATTGTGCAATTTTTGCTGCCAACCTCCTGCTACCCGCTCCTTCCAAAAATTGCGTAGATTTTGTCTAACCAACCTTCCTGAAGCCCAGACTGCTAATCTAAAAAATTGCGTAGATTTGTCCTCCAGCCAAGCCAAATCTCGCAGACAGTTACTGTCAATCCAGATTTCCCGTCATGATCTTCTAGTGACTTCTGCGTAGTTTTCAGTAGTAGTGCTCGGAGCCTCCATCCCAGCTTGCATCTTTCCTCACGCAATTTTGTAACCTTGTCCTCTCTCCTGTTCATTTTTATCCGAAACAATCATGCATAATGGTAGACTAGGAGGTTTATGGATTTGATGTCGACTTGTCATGAGTGACGGAAGATACAGATACACAAAAAAACATGGTGCGACGACAGATGGGATGAACAAAGGGAGTACATGTAGAAGGACATATTCGCCAACGGAAAAACAAATGATGCATGCAAAGAGATGTGCTTGCGAACAAATTATCATGCGGAGATGTGTTCACGGACGTATGGACAAGCAAACATGCGAAGATGTGTTTGCAGACGGACGGACGAACGAACATGCACTTTTCCCGAACGGACGAAACTATCAAGCATGTCAACATAAAAGCACGGAGCAACATGCAAATGTAACATCAAGCGAACCCAACGACCATTGAATACTTCACAAACTTTGCCATGTCGAGGTGGAGCTATGACACACCATGAGGACATCCATCACCCAACAAAACTGCAACTCAACATGCACACCAACAGCAACACGAATGTACTAGCACTATCATGTCGGGTCTTGTCATGAGTCATGTTGTCCACATCTCCACTATGGGCCATAGTGTTAATCAATGTAATATAATGTGGAATTCCAAGAGACCCACTTGTCATATGAAGAGTCATGTAAAGTTGAAAGGTCATGGAAGTCAAATAGTAATGAGGGAAGTCGAACAACGACAAGGGTCAGTTTCACCCTTGGCTATAAATACCTCCTCATTTGTACACGCAAGGGACTTTTCACCTCGACTGCTCCCACATAGCCTTGAGACTCTGTAATATTTTCTTTGAGGAGTAAGTAGTGGCTTCAGCACCCCGCCCACGAGGTTAGTGATGTATGGTGTAACGATGTGTCTTGGAACTTTCTCTTAATTAAGAAACCTGCTTACAGGCCAACACATTTTCACAAATGTGTTGTAATTGTTGTAAGACTACTCTTGAACACTTGTAATACATGATTATTTAACTTGTGTTTAACACTTGAACTCATTCAATTGTTGTAATACATATATATTAATGAAAATGTGTTGTATGAGCTGTTAACATTGTCTTTCCCGTGTTGGTTACCTCCTTGGACATTGGACAAAAATTTCACGTAAACTTGTTATAACAACTGTCGCACTCACGCGGACTCCTCTGCTGTGTGTTGTATGTGTTATCTTTCCTTGTGTGTTTTGACTGCCGCATCCGTGTGGACTACTCCTTAGGAAGTTATGCACATCCTGTTGTCTTGTGTGTTCCTAACAGAGTTGGGACTTCCTCCCATCCGACTTGGGACTCACTCTCACCCTCTCCATCTGTGGTGAAAGAACCATTGACACAAGTAACAATAGCAATCACTAGGCATGCGAACCTCACTACTCGAAGACAAAGTGGACCACTCTTCTATGCTGACAAGCAAGAGCCCATTCAAAATTTTTATATATTGGCAACTAGACCATCGTGCCGGATGGGAATCCTACACCAAACAGTGTGAGGTCTAGTTGGGACTTCATATCGGGGAGATCCCCTGATGTTGGTGGGTCCAACACTGTCAACAATTTAGAACACAAAATGAGCAATAGGAATAAATAATTTTATTAATATAATCTTTATAATGAATCAAGTACAATATATAGGGCTCTAACCCTTGATGAAGACATTGATCTTCAATCCCCCAGTCTCCAACTTGTTTCCAAGCACCAACTTGGTCTTTTGTGAGGCTTCAACCTCTAGGGCACCAAACCTATCTTCTCAAGGCACCAACCTTGTGTTTAGAGGCTTCAACCCCTAGGGATCCAACCCTTCTCTGGTACAAGCTCTGACCTGTTGGGTGTGGAGCCTGATTATCTTCTTTATTTAGAGGTATCGCCACATTGGACCCTCATCCGTAATGTGGCAACAACACCGCTCGTAAAATGTACACCGCCAGGGGGTCTAGGTGGGGGGCGACGATGATTATTTGGAGCTTCCCCTGGCGGGGGATCGGGGGCAACGCCTCTGAAGCTAAAAATAGATGTAAAATTGCCTTGTAAAATGTTGTAATTTCGTATCCAATGTGGGCCATTCATTAGGTGGAGATATGACAGTAGAAGTTATGTTTAATTTAGGGTTTTTTCCCCTAGAAGGCAACCCCTCGCTATATATGAGGGAATTGTATTGTGTCTATGTAGATCTGTATTCTGAGCGAGGCAAAGAGAGGAGATTGAGAGCAAAGATGGAATTAAAATGGATCTGCTGTAGGTTGTATCTCTTTAGTTTGCTGGATAATATAAAAGGAAGGCCTGACTGTTTCTCCGTGGACGTAGCCCAAATTGGGTGAACCACGTATATCTATGTTTCTCTTGTTTTATGTGTTTATATTTCTGCAATATATTTTATGTTTTCCATTTCTCTGTAATATATAATTTTCTAACACGACCTGGTTTCTTGAGGACACCGATGTTCTAGGGCTCCAACCCTATCCTTCAAGGCACCTACCTTGTTTGTTCGAGGCTCCAACCTTCAGGGAACCAACCCTCTGGGCTCCAACCCACTGCTATATTTTGCCTAGATATGTTTGATAGTATTTCTCTGCTCCCAAAATAATTTTCACTGAATTATGTCAATCTACAATTTCACAGTAGTCTCCATGCTACATAATCATTGACAACCTTGTCTCATAGAAGGTGTCACCATTTCTCTTCATTATACCCAAGAAAAATCTCCAAGTCACATCCGATGACTAATACATCATGGTGCTCAATAGTATTCACACAACTTCAATGTGTCTACAATAAACTACACTAAGCTCTGCAAAAAAAACAACTCTCGGTTTTAATCCTCTTTTCTAGTAATTGTTTCAGGGGTGACACTTCAGGAGTAAATGCTTCAAAGGAGTGACTGTCACGACTTCAGGTTATGCGTTCAATTAGAGACAACCCTATTTGCACTCAGATAATCTTCTTAGACCCGCAAAACTTTCTTTTTGAGTTGTTATTTGAATCACTGTCAAACACAGGTCCGAGCTGTATGAATGACCCTATGCGCAGTGAATCTCGACTTTCTTCGTTCTTCAACTTTTAATGCTCCCGTGTATTTCTCTTCTGAGACCTTCGACTTCCTTTCCTTTGTTTCTTCATTTTTCTCGTCCTTCGACTTCCTTTGAGTTCACAAGTTGTGAACTGTTACTTTCT
The DNA here is from genome assembly GCA_031772625.1 of Pinus tabuliformis. Taxonomy (NCBI): domain Eukaryota; kingdom Viridiplantae; phylum Streptophyta; class Pinopsida; order Pinales; family Pinaceae; genus Pinus; species Pinus tabuliformis. Next base: position 204,750,282 of record CM062804.1, read on the forward strand.
TTCTGTGTTCAATGCACGAGATCAATGCTTAAGGTGAAACATCTAACTTGTATTTATATATGTTCCACCAATGACCAAAAATAAACATCTATTGGGGGGAGGCCGAATTGTATATTAAAAATATATATCAGAGGGGCCTTTATGTTACTTTGATCATAAACTTGTTTATTTTCCGAAAATCATATATCAACATAGCTAAAACCACATAATGTGTGCTCCCACTTGCCACATCATCACCTTAATCACAATCGCAACTTCTAGAGGTCTACTCATAACATAGCCGATTCTCCTACTGCCAACGAAGTGGATGCGGTATTTTGATAAGCCCGTAGGGTCCACAAATTTATCACAATTAGCAGTCCGTCGGGTCTAACGCAATATGTGTTTTAACGTGACATCCTTTAAGACTTGTGATATGACAATTCTGATACAACGAATGTGATATTTCATAAAGGTGTATTATAATGGAGGAGCGGGTCCATAACTCATATTGTAGTCGGGGGTTTTGAGCAGTGGCAAGGCTTTAAAGTTTGCGATGCAGCGGATGTGGTATATTTCAATAGAGTTGTTACCATAAACAGTTCAGGTCTGTATTACATATCACAATCGGGGGTTTTGTGCGGTGTCATATAATAGAACTCGCCGATATTATAAATGCCGATATTTTAACTCCTCCGGTTTGTTTTATTCCATGCGCTATGAAATTTTAAAGGGTTTCCATGGTTTATTCCTTCCTCCGATATTTCTCCTTAGTTCCTCCGATATGGCTCTTATTCTTGGGCATATGATTTTTCTTAGCTTGTCGCTGCTATGCCTTTTGATAGCTACTCTTTGATTCTCGATGGCTTCCAATGACTTCTTCCTCCTACTCTTTGGCTTCACAATGGTTACCGATGGTTTTCCTCGGCTTCTGATAGCTTTCCTCCTTAGCACACTCCTTGGGTCCATTGCTTCTACTCTGTTTGTGTATATATATATATATATATTCAATTCATATGTTGTATTAAGTCCTTGGGTCCTCCATGGGCAACATCATGTATCACAAGAATTTTCCATTAGAAACACTGCCATATTGACATCAATGGCAACCTTGATTAACAATATCCCCCTTTGTCATTGATGGCAACATTCTTTCCCTTTCAACATTCTCTTCCCCTTTGACATCAATGGAAAATGGGGTACCCAAGTAATCCCCTTGTCAAGCTGCTTCTCTTCTACATGAATAGTAGATATTCATGGGTATGTTACTCCCTGTGTCATGGTGCTCTTCTTTTTGCTCAACATAGAAATATTGCTGCCTTATCATCAACTAGCACATTATCCCCTCTTCATGTCTTAAAACTTCTTCATCATGGCTTCAACAATGCTTAAAGATGCTCCACTTTAATTCTTCCAAACAGACTCCAAATAGCCATACACCAAATGTCCAAGTCCAAGTTTTTATGCTTCTACACCGTATTTTGTTGTCTCCACAGTCAAAATTAAGAGGCCTTCATAGTCCAAATCAAGAGAAAATGCCACTGAATTTGTCTTTCTCACTATCTTTCTTCAAGTCTGAGTTCCTATGTATCTCTATGCTTCTCCTTAAGTTACTGAGCTATATTCGACCGCACAATATTCTCCTTTTTTAATAGTTCTTTTGATGAGCCATATTTTCCTTGTGTTCTTGCAAGTTATCTCCACTAGCAGTTTTTTGATATCCAATAATTGGAAGCATCTAACATATTTGTGTCCATAATTCTCACATCATATCCCTGAGTCAAGATGTTCAACTTATGTAATAACAACAACATAGTTCTTTGCCCCATTTCTTTAGCATTAGATGGACTTCTTTGCTACTCCAATTTCTACTTAGTAATCAAGTAGAGAAAAAAAAACATCTTCAACAACAATCCATTGGATAGAAAAGGGATCATGTTCTTCAATGGAGTGTTCCTGAGAAATGATCTATCAAAGAATGATTGTTAATATAACTCATCAAGGATTTCCTAAGGACCCTTTTCACGGATAGCTTTTGCAATAATGATCAAGAATCACAAGCTCCCCCTAACTGTATGCATGGTCTCTTTTGGTAGAATCCCATTATCAAACACTCGAAATATCAAGGATATCTTCATTAAGTCAACAACATGTGTTGTTGGCTGGAGAGTTCAAAAGATTTTCTGATTGTATTTTCTTTCTTCTCCGTACTTGTGTAACTTTCTTCTCTAGCATGGTTCTAGCTTGTGTAGAAGCCCAGGTCAAGTTACAATCACGTGCCATATGACCAATGTTATGACACTTGAAGCACTCTTGGTTGTTCATGAATAAGAATTCATGACTTCTTCTTGCAAAATTGCTTCTCAAAGATTGAAGGGGACCATTATAATTTTCTTTGTGATATGCCCTACAATATTTTCCATGTGCCCAAAGTTTGTACAAGAATAGCAATAGCCAAGAAATATACCTTGGTACCTGGGAGATGGAAATTTCCTTGATGTACTTATGAAATCTTTCTGCCTTGATATCCTTTGATGATAACCATTGATTCTTGCATCCTTGATACCATCTGCATTTCTTCTTGGAACAAGATTTTCTTCATGTTTGCCTTGACTCTTATCCTTGCCGTTGTTGGAATATTTCTTTCCGGCTTCCTCACATCCTTGTTGTTTAAAGAATTGTCATTCTTGCTTGAGGATTCACCTGTATAGCCAAGACCTGATTTATCAAATGGAGATCTTTGATGGCTGAGCATGTCATCCAAGGCTTGAGAGCTCTTCAAGATTTTGTCCATTCCTTCAACCTTTTTCCTAAGGGAGACAATTTCTTCTTCCAATCTTTCGCAATCATTATTCTTCTTCGCAAGTTGTTTCTCAAACTCTTCCTTTATACATATTGCTTCATTTGCTTCTATTTTAAGGGAGAGGATATCTGACTTCATTTTGAAGATTTATTCATTTTCTTTTGCTAGACTACTTTCCATTTCTTCTTTGATCCTTGTAGCTTTACATGTTTTAGCCTTGAGAAGGTTGATGTTAGATTTTAGTTTGAAGATTTCTTCATCCTTTGCTTTTAGTTGACATATCATGGCGTTTCTTTCCTTTTCTGCTTCATGAACCTATCCTTCTATGGTTGCCAATGGTTCCATTGTCTTCTCAGCTCCTTGTACTAGATTTCTTGCTTCTTCTAGTTGAGATTTAAGAAAGGAGACCTCTTCCTTGTATTGACCTATCTCTACTTCAAGTTTGTTCAAGTATTTGTGCCTTTGTTCAAGGTGGCTTGACAAGGTATCTTCCCATTTCTTTGCCTTATCCAATTTATTTGTCATGGATATGACTTCTTCATGATGTTTTCTTTTTCTTTCTTGAAATTCCTCCTTAAGCTTGGCAAGCTCTTCATCCCTTCCTTGTACTTGAAGCTTGACAAGGTCAACTTCCTTCCTTGTTTGGTCTTGGTCACCAGTGTTAGAAAATTAAATATTACGAAGCAATGGAACACATAAAATATTGCAGAAATATAAACACAGAAAACACATAAAACAAGAGAGACACAGATATACGTGGTTCACCCAGTTTGGGCTATGTCCACGAAGAAACAGCCAGTCCTAGTCTCCATGCTACATAATCAATGACAACCTTGTCTCATAGAAGGTGTCACCATTGCTCTTCATTATATCCAAGAAAAATCTCCAAGTCACATCATGATGGCTAATACATCATGGTCCTCAATAGTCTTCACACAACTTCAATGTGTTTACAATGAATTGCACTAATCTCTGCACAAAAAACAACTCTCTGTTTCAATCCTCTGTTCTAGTAATTTATTCAAGAGTGACGCTTCAGGAGTAACTTCTTCAGAGGAGTGACTATCACGACTTCAGGTTGTGTGTTCAATTAGAGACAACTCTGTTCACACTCAGATAATCTTCTTAGATCCGCAAAACTTACTATTTGAATTGTTATCTAAATCAATGTCAAACACAAGTCCAAGCTGTATGAATGAACCTATGTGCAATTAGTCTCAAATTTCTTTGTTATTCAACTTTAATTCTCATGTGTATTTCTCTTCTGATCGACCTTCGACTTCCGTTCCTCTGTTTCTTATTTTCGCTCTTCCTTCGGCTTCCTTTGAGTTCATGAATTGTGAACTGTTACTTTCTTTCTATGTTCAATGCCCAAGATCAATGCTTAAGGTGAAATGTTTAACTTTTATTTATATATGTTCCACCAATGACCAAAAAGACACGTCTATTGGAGGGAGGTCGACTTGTATATTACAAATATATATCGGAGGTGCCTTTATGTTACTTTTATCATAAACTTGTTTATTTTTCGAAAATCATATATCAACATAACTAAAACCACATAGTGGGTGGTCCCACCTGCCACATCATCACCTTAATCACAATCGCAACTTCTGGAGGTCTGCTCATAACATAGCCGATTCTCCTACTATCGACAAAGAGGGTGTGGTATACAACAAACTGTTTTTGATAAGCCTATAGGGTCCACAACTTTATCGCAATTGGTGGTCCGTCGGTTCTATCAGAATCTATGTTTTAACGTGACATCCTTCAAGACTTGCGATATGACAATTCTGATACAATGGATGCGATATTTCATAAAGGTGTATTATAATGGTCCAACAGGTCCGTAACTCATATCATAGTCAGGGGTTTTGAGTAGTGGCAAGGCTTCAAAGTTCGCAATGTAGCGAATGCGATATATTTCAATAGAGTTGTTACCATAAATAGTTCGGGTCCATATTACATATCGCAATCGGGGTTTTTGTGTGGTGGCATATAATAGAACCCACTAATATTATATATGCCGATATGTTAACTCCTCCAGTTTGTTTTATTCCATGCATTGTGAACTTTTAATGGTTTTCCACGGTTTATTCCTTCCTCTGATATTTTTTCTTAGTTCCTCCGATATGGCTCTTATTCTTGGGCATATGATTTTTCTTAGCTTGTCACTCTTATGACTTTCGATAGCTACTCTTTGATTCTCGATGGCTTCCAATGAATTCTTCCTCTTACTCTTTGGCTTCACGATGGTTACTGTTGGCTTTCCCCGGCTTCTAATAGATTTTCTCTTTGGGACGCTCCTTGGGTCCACTACCTCTACTCTGTCTGTATATATATTCAATTATATGTTATATTAAGTACTTGGGTCCTGCATGGGAAACATCACGTATCACAATAATTTTCCATCAGAAACATTGCCGTATTGACATCAATGACAACTTTGATTAACAAAAATAACGGAAACGAATGTGGGTAGAATTTCATAAGAACATACCAAAATTTTGAGATTGATTGAACATGAAAGAATGGAGAGTTGGTTCTTATTTATAGATTATATGGTGATACGTATGTATGCATTTGAAAAGCTACCTTACCGGTTACCTAAGTATGTATCACCTTTGTTGTTTGTGTATGAAGTTTTAAGACAAAAGATTACATATAATGAACTCCATTTTGTTTCTAAAATAAAAGGAGTTTTATTTAGTTATCCTTATGTTGTTTCTCCTTTAATTGCTAAGAACAAAAATGCCATTGATGCTTTGGAAACGGAAATCTCTTCTTTTGGATTCATGCAGGATGATTGCTGGCATTATGACCCCTTAGGTGTTTTTTAATGACATACAAAGCAGGTTGGGTTATCAACTTACATTCACGAGAGCAGACCTGAGTTGGAAAAACTGGCGAACTTACCAATGCTAATTGAGGATAATTTACAACTAGCATAATCTACAGGGATGATCGAGGTGATTACTCAAATTGACTCGAGTCAGTTCCAAATCTAGATACGTGCTGAAGAAAGCGAACACGTGACATCGTGCTCTGCTACCTCAATCAAACGAAAATTAGAATCCATGATTTAGCTTGATGTAGTTTGGTGGGTGAAACCCAAGGAGGGTGACGTAGATGCAGATGTGTTTGACCAACAGGTCGAGCAATTGGATGTAGAAATAATGTAGAATTTGAAGAGTGTTGAACCAAAAGACTTAGGGACACAAGCCCTAAACATCAATCATTCGTTTACGAAGCAGAGGGAAGTGGTAGCTTCTGTGGTAGAGTTGACTGTAGTGCCAAATAAATCCCAATCCGCAGACACCTCAGCACTTAAGGAGGCACTCCCTGTAAGTAGGCCCCGTTTTGTCTTGACCATTGATTTCAAGGAAAACATCTTAAATCTTAGAGTGGTTCAACCTGAAATAGGGGAGAATCAACAAATGGTCGGATCCATAACCTCTTCCTTGACTATAAACCTTGGCAAGGTATCAGATATGGAAATGATAAATTTACATCGACAAGCGGGTGAAATTGTGGCACAGAGATTGCTTGATTCCTCGGTAGGAAACAGGAAAATGCAGGCCATGCTCGAAAAGGTATCTGAACAGTTGCAGATAGCTCAAGTAGCCCTGTGTACCAAGACCAATCAGATCAAAGAACTGGAGGATATCATCATGTGTCAATTCGGACAACCCAAGGATATTGCTCCTCTAAAGAAATTACTAGACAAAAAGGATAAAGAGATCAAAGCACTGTAGGCGATCCTCAAGATCCTCGACCATGACCCTCATGTCTTAATACAAGCTTTTGAGAGGAGAGAGGAGGTCAAATCTCGTCTCCAAGAGATGGAGGTTTCTTTACGAATCAAGGAAGAAGAGTGACATGATTCCCTTAAATAGTTAGAAGCGCTCAGGACAAAATCTAGTGAAAAAGAGGAGCGATACTTGAAGCTTTTGACGGAGTATAAGGCTGCAATCGATAAAGCCATTAGTTTGGCCCAAACTACTGAGTCGGAAGATCCCAAGTTATTGCACGTCAAGATCACTCAATTAGAACAGGAGATGCAAACACTCGCAAAAGAAATGCACAAGCGAACCTTAGGACCAAAGTCATAGAGGAGAAAAAGAATAACGAAATTGAGTAGATTCAGGCTACTCTAAAAAAAACATCACAAGGTCAATATTTTGAGAGAATTTATTCGTGTTACTATGACGAGAAAGAATATACTCATACATGCCAAAGGGGAGATATGGAGAGAAATCTGGTAGAAGATCACTACGATCGAGGCATATGTGAAAATTCTCTCAGATTGTGAAAAAGCTCTAATACAAAGCACTAGGATGGAAGCTAAATCTACAAACGAAGCTCTAGATAAAAGACTAGAGGACCTTGATGCCATTATGGATTTGGTCAACACCTTAGAGGATGTTGCCTTAGAGAAGCTAGGATTACCTCCTAGGGACAACTGCATTTATTCTCTGTGCATGTTAAAATAAAACAGGTTTCTATCTAGGAAATGCGAGATGAATTTGACAAAGTCATCAAGGAGATAAATGATTTCAGAACCAAGTGGAACTATCTAGGAAGATTCGGTGTGCCTTCATTCTAGAATAAGGAAAATTGGGCGATATATTAGCAGACTTTCTCCGATCAATTGAAAGTAACAGTGCAGGATTTGGGTTGTTTGGTCGTGGTTGGACCCTCCACAGTTGTCAATGTTATTTTCCGGGACTTTACTATTCTGGCTAGGATAAACAAGATTATACAAAACCTACCCACCAACAGGTACCAAACAAGGTCGTGTCTGGTAGTAGCAATCACCAAATACAAGAATGTGCCCTGGTTAGCTACTGTTGAGTGGGACAAACTAGTGAAAGTAAAATATAGTTTTAAGTGCAGTGCAACAGTTGAGAAACTTGCTACCACCTCACAGTTCACTGAACTTGTTCTGCCTATGGAGTCCATTATATAACAACCTGAGGATTGGGATGAAATTCCTTTGATCACAATAAAGGCACCATTTGTTAGTATGCGGGAGGCATGCACACTCTCTCCTTCAGGGCTTATTAAGAAAACCAAGGCTCCAAAGTCACGACGATGTCATGATGCTTAATTATTTTATTCCCAAACTTCTATTTTATTTTATTTAGTTTATTTAATTTTAATGTCAGTTTTTTACAGTAAAGACAGTTACCAAAAACAGTTATATTTTTGAAAACTATTATTTAAAGCCCTGTTTCCTGTCACGGGGGGGGGGGGGGGGGGGGTTGTTGTTGGAAGAAGAGAGAAACTTATTGAATACAGAAGCTGACTGTACATGATACACAATTTTTATTTTCAATTATGAAAGTCTATTATGGCGATTTTAAGTTCTATATGTTCTTCTTGTTATTTTGATTTGTAATCATAGAGAACTAAATCTGAGGCTTGCTCTCATTTAGGAATTAGATCGTTTGGTTTTCATGTTCCAATATCTATACTATCAACATAAATGTTGAATGATCAGTCATGAATTATTGATAACTAAAGGTCAAACTTTCGTTTTACAATAATTTTTGTCTTAATTGTGATTGCAGATTTGTCTATTTCGTTCTTGATTATGTTATATGTGTTTTATTGGTATGTTTTCTCTGTTCTCCAGATCATGAAATTTTGTTTTCCTGTTAGGGATTCTAGTCACGATATTTACTATTAACTGTTTTCACCTATAGATTAGAGCAAAATAATGAATATGCTTGCACCTAATGCACATATTATGGTTTAAGTTTGGAAAATAGTTTTCATGTTAATATTTTCTTGTTTTTATCCTTTCTTTCTTTCCTTTTCTTAATGATCACTATTATCCTTGTCCAAATTTATCGTTACTTTTTCAGATTGCTTGAACTAGAATCTCAGGATTGAGATACACTATGCTGTGTTACTCCCTTCTGTTAATGCCACCATTTATTACAACTATGAATTATCTCTATCTAGCCTAATCCAATTTGCTAACTAAAAATCAAATATTTCAAATTTCCAAGGTTAGCACTTGTGGTGTTCTGGAGGTCAACAATGACACCTAGAGCGGGAGGACTCATTAGTCCTTAGTGAATGCATACTGGAGTTGTTTACATGTGGGGATGATTTGAGCACCAACATTCTTTTGGTGCCGTTGCTGGCGAGTATTAGTATAAATTTGTGGATGACTAATTATAACCCTGTTCAACAACATATTCTATTTGGTTTGGCTGATCAATGCAATATCCTTAACGGATTGTATAAACTATCATTACAAGTTTCCCTGACACATCAAGAACTACAACATAACTGGGAAGTCTTAGTAGCAGAAGACGAATAAGCCCAACCTAATCCCAATGTCCCTGGATGATGACCACCTCACAAAGTCTAAAGATTGCTACAAAAGTGCACGTACGTCACTGCCGAGGTACTCTATTGGATCTATGATTGTATTTTTATAATTACTTAATTAGAAGCTAATTTGTAAATTGGTATATTTAAATACTTTAATTTGTGTTTTTACTCTTTCTAAGCCTAGATACCCCCCGAAGGTTAACCAGATCCATGTTTAAGATCAATGAACCTCCTTTAGACGACCTTGAAGTGCTTGTTACTATCGCAAATAGGATGAGACGTATCGACGAATTTAGACACAATCACCCATTGTCACCTAACCCTCGGGTAGTTGAAATTTCTAGCCCTTCACGCTCAAGCCTTCGGGCTGAGTTTCATCATCATCTTCCCAGACTATTTGGGTGACTGATCTTTCACCCTCTACACCTTTGAATAGCCCACCTTGTTGCCATAACCAGTCTCTATCCTCAGTTCCTCCTGTTCCACCTGTCCCTCGTGTTCATCTAGTTATGAATGCTTGGGTAAACGCTCAGTATCTTCCCCTTGATCTACAAGGGGGTTTAGACGATTTTCCCCAAAATATGATAAAAACCTCCCACAGTTTGATAATGAAGGTGATTGAACTGTGGAAGATCATGTGATCAAGTTTCAAGATTATTGCAAAAATTTAGGGGTGAAATATGACAATGTTTGCATGAGACTGTTTGTATAGAGCTTTGAAGAGGAGCCTCACAAGTGGGTTAGAACCCTTGCTCAAAATAGCATTAAATCCACAGAAAATCTTGTCTCATTGTTTATACAACAATATGGTGTTAAAAATAGTAATCAACTTTTGTTTACAGAGTTTTCTGCTTTGAAATTGAGACCAAATGAATTTGTCTCCGAATTTAATAAAAGGTTCACTAAGTATTATAACAACCTGCCACCCACATTTCAACCTTCTGATACTGCCACGGTTGTAGCATACACCATGGCGTTAGACAATGATTTGTCCTATGCTCTAAGAGAAAGAGAGCCTGCGACATTAGCTGACGCACAAGCCAAAACTTGCACTTGTGAAGGAAATCTCATCGCTACGGGGAAAATATTGTCTTGGGACATTAAGTCTAAAGGTAAGAAAAAGGTTATGGATGCCCCCCACCAGCTCCCTACCTCTTCCACTTCGCAGGAACAAAGGATCGAGGAAATGTCGAAACTTATTAAAAACTTGACCAATAAGATTCAATTCTTAGTAGTGGGAAACATACTTGTTCCCGCTCCTCCTGCGAATCCTTTAGTTCAACCCAATTTTCGTCCAAATTTACATAATTGTAATCCAAACTTCCCCCATTGAAATCTAGCTCCCATTAACTATTCTCATTTGCAACAAATATTGCAACGAGGACAACAGTTTGATGAACCCCCCATTCAACCTCCATTAAGAAATAATGCTAATCTTATTGAAGAATATGATGACAACGTGGCGAGCCATTTGATGAATCTAGAAGAAGGAGAATACCCCAATCCAGATTTTATTAATTCCTTTGACATATCATTCCTTGATTCCCCTGAGTACCGGGAACTAGAATTGTGGGACCCCTAGCTTCAACGATTTGTAGAACCGCTGGAGGCTTAATTTCAGCATAAATATAACCATAGGCCTAGAAAGAAGCAACTACCTCACAAGAAAATAAATCCACAACCTCCAATGACTAAGCCCAAGGTTTCCCCCTTGTTGATCCCAACCCTATAGAGGTGGATCCCCCTCACATAAAAAAAATTAATTTACAGAATGAGTTAAACAGACTTAGGGTCAGCATGCCTTTAGCTGAAATTATGAAAATTCTGAGCTATAAGGAAGAAATAGATTCATTCCTTAATGCTCTTATCAATCACCACAAGAAATTGGGTCGAATGGTGTTATCAATGTGGAAGAGGACGCCCCTAAGATTTATTTTGGCTCTTGTTACACAAAAATATCGTCACCATGATTATTTGCAGTTAGTATGGGTCTATCATCACTTGTACTGTCCTCCTGAGCAAGTCTCAGACCTCAGTTCTTCAAATCAAGCTTTGGAAATGAGAGAAAGACATTAAAAATCAATGTAACTATGGTTCCGCACTTTCTCTCATGGTCACATGCGGTCCCGCACCTTCTACAAAAACTGCGGAACTGCCCGCTTTGTCCCTAACGGTGTAGGTGCGTACCCATGTGAAAGTCAAAAGGCGCAAGTTTTATCTTAAAAAACTCACTTTGGGTTAATTCTAGAGGTTTCTAGAAGGAATTTTGACGTGGATTGTTCGCTTTGAGGTGGTTCATGCATTCCAAAAGAGAAGGAGCTAATCCCTTGATGAGAGGAGCTATCCCTTTGAAGGAGGGCTTTATCCCTTTGAAGGAGGACCTAGTAACCTCCCTCCATTGCACTGTAAATACGGGCATTGGGCTGGTTGCTGGGGAGGTTAGAAGCTGAACATTTTTGAGGGTAAATGCTGGTGAAATCAAGACTTCCTAGTTGAGCTTAAGAGGAGAGATCACACATCTTTTTGGCTTCATTGGGGAGTGAGTGAAACTTGTCAAAGTAGAGGAGACTTCTTGCTGGACCCTGGGAGGAGCTTGTACAACGTCAAGGCAAAGGTTGTAAAGTTCTTCTTATTTTGAATTAATACAATCAAACTCATTTTTCTCAACAAGTATCTTATGTTATTTGTTTCATGGACTCCTTGACTTTCATGTTAAATATGTTTTATGCAATTGGCTTTTCAGGGGCTATTTAATTTTTTTGCCTTGTTTGTGTTTGCATATTCGCGAAAAGGAGCTCACTTGGATCAAAGGAGCGAGGGCATCCACAAGCTTGCGTTGGACCTAAGGTAGGCCCTAAAAACACTTGTTTGCTATTTGTTTATCAAAGCATATTTAGAGAAAGATAGTGTCTGGTTGGTTTGCTTGTCATTAGGTCTTCTTTAGATTCTAGGAAGGTCTATCTTGTCCGCAAGATCGACTTATTCCATGTGACAAAATGGCGACTCCACTGGGGAATTGATTGTTTTCCTTGTTTTTACTTTGACCTGAGAAACTCTATTTTTGTTTCTGTTTTTGGCTTGTTGTGTGTAAAAGTGGGTAGAGTTTGTAGATCCAGGGTTATTTTTCGTTTTTCATAGCTTTGGGAGAGGACTGCACCCTAGCCATTTGACACAATGCGTACCTACCCGCAACTTGGCTTTTAGCACAGAGCGGGACCGCACCTGTGCCAACTGTGGGCCTGCGGACCCTGTCAAAATTTTGAAAACCCTAAGATTTCCTCTGTTAGTCAGCTTAGTTTGTCTTTAGAAATTGTTATCCACTGCCCAGACCTGCATATAACTTTTCAGAAGCTTTCCTTGAATTGATTTCGTTAGTGTTAGGGTTTTAGGTGAAATTCCTAGGGGTTTTGCTTGTTGGGTTTGTTTTTCAATGTGGTTGTGTAGTGGCTCTGAGCTTATAAGCTGTAGGGACTTCAGATCACCTTAGTGTCTACCAGTCTTCTTATGAGTCTGACCATTTATGAAATCTCCGCTTGTTTGAGGAATCCGCTTTGAGTTTTCTCTTTACAAAACTTCAAAAAGCTTGTATTTGAAAGTTTGGATTTTCATTTTCAAAAAGAAAACAAAATTGGTTGTTCTTGACTTATTTGTGATTCTGCATAAATTGGTCCTTAGCTTACATCTAGCTAAGTAAAACATCCTTAAAAAGACTTTTAGTAGGCTTTGACTTCAAATAGGTTTTTATAATTTGTAGATCTCAAAGTTAGTCATTTTCATTAGTTTTCAGTGTTTTATAAAAAATAATAAAAAAAAAATCTCTTTTGAAAACAAAAAGTTTGTTTTTTGTAGTGATTGAGTGCTTTGAAACGAAAAAGGGAAATTTTTGTGAAATAACTAGTTGTCTCGTTTTGAGTGCTTTGGAAAGGAAAAGCTCTTCTTTTAATTTGTTTAATTGAGAAAGATTTGTGTTTACAAAGTATTTGCATTCTCAAACTCTTTCTTAGTTTAGAAGTTCATCGAAGAGAAAAAGATTGTTTAGATCATCTTAGGTGCATTTTTAGTGATTTTGAGTCGAGTCTTCATACCACGAGTTTCATCTCCGCACCTTTGGACTTAAACAAAAACCACTAAAATTAACGCTTAAAGTAAAATTCTCCTAGTAACATTTTTATTTCTAGGGCTCTGATACACCAACTTAGCTTAGGCTAGTGTCTTGGAGTAGGAGAGTAATTAACTCTCCAAGACAGTAAAAACAAACAAGTAGCTGTATCTTGTGGTAGGGAAGAAATCCAATTGTTGCATTTATGCTCTAGGAAAGCTCCTCTTAAAGGAGAAGCACGAGATCGTGTCCGAACCAGTGTGGGAATCAATCCTTCCTCATTGGGAACGACGCTAGATATTCACGTATTAAAAACGGTAAACCTCAGATTAAACATTGTCGAGGAGCCTTGGGTCACTTGTTGGTAAACCTTGGATTATGTCAAGGAGCCTTCAAGGGGATTGAGCTTGCTACTCTATCCTTGCGTGCATATCGGATCGTAGACTGTTCCCCCAGGTGTATTTGTCTCAGTTGGTAACCTTAGTGGCCATATTCTTTAGGACTCTTCCTAAGGTGACAGTGGTGGGAAGATCCCACTGTACCTGGAGCAGACGTCGGCTAGACTCACTTGGATTTTCTGGGGGGTTCACTTCACTCGAGACGGTTAAGTGGAGGAACTTGTGCTAGTCTATTCATTAAGCAGGTTTCCGGGGTAACTGTTCCAACCGCCATTTCTGTATTGAACTCTGCGACGTTGGATTTCATCACCAACTAGTGTTTTCAGTCCGGAAAGTTACTGTTTGTGTGTGTTTGATCTCCTAGATTCTTTAGGCGTGTGATTCAAATTTGTTTGGTTCTTTAGAGACTTTAGGTGCTTTTCATTGAGATTTTACTTTGTTTGCGTGTGAAGTAGTTAAAAGTTTTCAACTGTGGCTGAATTACCAAGACAGTCTCGTAGACTTCGGGGCTAGTCTCATGAGTTTGTAAACGTAGCTGAGTTATTGAGGAAGTCCCGTAGACTTCGGGGCCAACCTCCTGAGGAAGTACCAAGCCAACTTGAAGGCTTAAAAGTCCTCATAACTCCTAGAGACAGTAGAGTTGGGTCACCTGAGGAAGGAGAATCTTCTTTGATAGTACATCCTGATTTTCAACCGTTAGTAGCAGATTATAATCCGCAGTCAGTGTGTGTCTCTAAAATCGCTGGTAGCTTTTCATCTATTAGTGATATAGGTGAAGAACCCGAAATATCCGAGCCTGAAAGTGAAATTGTTGCTACTCCGACATCGGGGTTTGTTTCTCCAACTTCTAGTGGTCCTGGTTCACCTAGGGTAGAAAGAGTAATCACCCAAGATCTTCCTTCTGGACTTATTGCTATTGAAGAACTTGCTCCGGAAGAAGAAGTAGGCATCCCTATCCCTGAAAATCAACCTGTTATCGAACTAAGGGAGCATGAATCAATTTTTTACAGTCCACCTAGGAGTAGTTCTTGGTATCTTTCTTTGACTAATTTTCTAGAAAACTCAGGGTTAAGTTTTTCACCACCTCGTGCTCCTTATCACCCAACACCTAGAGGTTTTTATACTCCCGTCAATATGGTAGGACAGTCATCCATGTTTACTCAATCGCCCGAATCTTTTTTGTACGGCGGTCCTTCTGTTCCCTCCGGGTATCAGTCACTTTCTGGTACTTTTTCGAGAGCATCTCCTCAACCCATTGAGCAAGGGTTATTAACTGGAAACAATGGTACTAAGCCGTTGAGCGTAGAAGACATTCTTATGATGTCAGGTTCTATTCCCAATCCTCAACCTCAAGGTGGCCAGTTACCGCCTGGGGGGCAGCCTCAATTAACGCCTGGGGGGCAACCTCAAGGTACACAATTTGCATCTGGGGGGCAACCTCAAGGACAGTACATACCTATGGGACAGTACGTTCCTCAAGGTCAACCCCAGACTCAATATGTACCCCAAGGTCAACCCCAGTATCAATTTATACCTCAAGGTCAACCCCAGTATCAGTATGTGCCTCAAGGGTATCAACCCCAAGGTTAATATGCGAACCAAGATTTCCAAACACCCCAAGGTCAAACATTTGTTCAAGGAACGAGAAATGTACCTTTCAATTATCAATCCTACCCTCAACCCGGTTATGGTCCTCAGTATTCTCAACCAGTTATGGGTCAGTACCCTGGAATGAATATAGTGTGGGATCCATCGCAAACCCAACAGGTGTTGCAGCCAAGTGTACAGTTGTCATCTCAAACTAGACAACCCTTAGTTTTTGGTACACCCCAGCAACCAGTCCAATCTAACATTCAAACTTCTGTACCTTCGGTAGTTTCTCAGCTTGGGCCTAGTACACCTCGTACTCTGCCTCAAACGACTGCTACAACTGCTGCAACATCTGTTCAATCTACCCCACCTACTTCTGGAGTATTGACAGCTCCAGTTTTCTACTATTCCTGTATCTACTCCTCAGACATCTTTACCATCGTCTGGATCTACGATTCAAACTTCGGTTCAGATGCCTGTAGGACAACCTGGTTTAAGTACGGTTGTCACAAGTCAACCGCAATTCACCTATCAACTGTACCAGGGACAGTACCAATTCGGTCTTGCTGTGTAGCAGCCAGTCTATCAGTATCAACCGTATCCTGGGTAAACTTATCAACAACCTCAACAACCCCAGTACGGTCCAGTTAATCCTGGTTTTCCGGGAGGATACAATATCCCAAACGCGATTCTTATTCCTAGTTATCCTAGATATCCTCCTCCTGGGGCTGGTCTCATGACCCAGAGTTTTAGGGACCCTAATCGGCAGTTACCATTTATTGCAACTTTGGACTTACCTGACTTGTCGCGCCTAACGAACGATCCCATTAATTATCTTCCGTTTTGGCCGCCAATGTCGAATAAGTTGCCCAGTGACATTCCCAAGTTCGAAGGTAAATCAGGAGAGGACCCGTCAAACCATGTGATGACTTACCACCTCTGGTGTGCGTCTAACTCCATTACAGATGATTCAATCCATCTTAGACTTTTCCAGCGCACTCTAATTGGTCTCGCGGCCAAGTGGTACATTGAGTTACCGCGAGGCACTTTTTATAATTTTAGTCAGTTAGCTACCTGGTTTTTTACTCATTTTCAGTTGCCAGTCCGATATGACAATGGCACGGAATTGTTAACTTCGCTAAAACAATCGACATCCACTTACATTTCAGATCATATTCATGAGTGGAGACGTCGACGTCGTTTAGTGAAGGTATTTATTCCGGATCAAATCTTGGCTGAGTGGTTTGTAAAATCTTTGTTGCCAAAGATCACTGAAGATGTTGCTAAAGCCGGAGTCGTTACTGAGGAGCAAGTCATTGCTCAAGAACAGTACCTTGACTTGGTCTACACTCAGTCGGGTACGTTACACGAAAAAATCCCCGATCTTCCCAAGCAAAATCAAATCGCTGCAGCTCCTTCGAGATCTCATGCCGCCAATGGTATGATTGGCACGGTTAACACTAAAAGTGAGAAGAAGTCTTCCAAGAATTCTTCTCCCATTATAACCTTGCCTGATTCCCCAACAGGAGATTCTTCTGCAGAGATTTCTGCCGATATTCACGTTGTAGAGTCATCTACAACCAAATCAAAATCCGGTGGGAAGAAGAAAGGAAAGAAGAAGAATAAAATGGACAAAAGTTCAAAGGAGAAACCTGAAAAGGCGGAATCCCATGATGAAAAGCGCAAACCTCGTTATCCTTGTCTCATTTGTGACGATGAACATTTTACAAGAGACTTCCCTCATCGTGCAGAGGTTGCGAAAATTGTCAAGGGTTCCCAAACTCCTGCTATTTTGAAGGATCCTTTTTCGGCTCAAGACAGTAAGATGATAGGTTCATCCTCGAGTGCCAACGAAGAACCCATACTGATGATGTCCCATGTTAGGATTGCGACTCAATCACAAGATTATGGTAGTAAGAGTCCTGTTGATGGTAAAGAAGCAGAATCTTCTCATTCTAATCGATCAACCTCAGCTCCCGGTTCCGATCCACTACAGATCGAGAAACCTAATCCAGACTTGGTAATCAAACCGCCCGCCAAGGGTATACTTCGAAAGTCAGCTTTCAATCCACATGCGAGAGCGGCTCAGAATTATAACATTGTTGAGGATTTAGCTGTTTCACCCTCAGCAATGTCAGCTTTGGAAGTGCTGCAATCATGCCCAGCACAACGTAAATTACTTTTGTCGGCTATAGGAGCTGTGATGTTCAGGACCCGAACCTAATAATTTTCGATCTATAAAATAGTACACTGCGGTTGCCTCATCAAATGACTTTCCAGATTCCAATGATAGTCAAAAACATACCTATTCATTGGACTGTAATTGATGAGGGAGCCTCAACGTGTATTATGTCGATACAATGTTGGAGATCGCTTGGTTCTCCTTCACTAAATCAATCCCCGACAATTCTAAAGGCCTTTGATGGCCGTGGGTTTCATCCTTTTGGCATTCTATAGGATTTGCCTATAGGGGTTGAAGGAAAAACCGTTAGTCTAGATGTGGAGGTGGTTGATGCCCCTCTAGATTACAACCTTCTCTTGGGTCGAAGTTGGTCTTACGCTATGAAAGCGGTCGTTTCATCGGTCTTTCGAGTAATAAAGTTTCCACACAATGGAAAGATCGTAACAATAGACCAGCTGGTTTACTTTTCATCCGACCCAGTCTCTTCGGAGAGTATTCAACATGTTGGTAAAACGACTATCCCATATAAGGATGTTGGAGTAGGATTAGTTAAAGATGCCGATTTACTGGGAACTTTTCCTTTTCCTCCAATCAACGCATCATCTTCATTTGCAACCATTCATATGATTACATCAGACACCATTATTTATGATGATCCTTGGATCATCCCTTCTGAATCTGAGATAGATTCATTTGGTAATTCCATGCCTTTGAGTCCATATGAAATTGCCTATGAAGCCGTGCAGTCTTTTGCCAGCCCGTGTTCAACCGAAAATGACTTAATGAATGTGGTCCGTGAGGAATCACTTTTTACATCAACCTCGGATTTAACTACGTTTTCTGAACTTGTTCACTCTGATGAGCAAATTCGTGAAATCCTATGTGTAGATGATTTACCATGGGAAGATCTCCATCACAGATCTTCGTTTTTACTTGAGGATGATCGTTTTGAAAATGATTTCTCATCAATTTTTACAACTGAATATGTCAAGGAACCTCAGAATCCAATGAAACATCCCGATTCAAAGTTAAATTTGGGAAACATCTCTCGAACCATTCCTATTGACATTTCGGTTAAGCACGGAATTGTTGAGAACATTCATATAGGTGCCTCGTGTACAGATGACGAAATTCAATTATATAAGGCCCTATTTCAAGAATTCCACGACGTGTTTGCCTGGTCCTATGAGGAAATGCCAGGAATTGATCCCGTGATTGTTGTTCATGAAATCAACACTTACCCGGACGCTAAACCCGTCCGGCAACGTTTGCGTCAGATTCAACCACGAAAAACTGCTGCAATTAAAGCAGAAGTTGAAAAACTGTTGAAAGCAGGTCTCATTTATCTGATCCCATTAACGGATTGGGTATCGAATATTGTTCCGGTTAACAAAAAATAGGGAACAATAAGAATATGCATTGATTATAGGGACATTAATCGAGCCTGTCCAAAGGACAATTACCCAACTCCCTATATCGATCAAATCATTGATGATTGTGTCGGCAGCGAAATATTCACCTTTATGGACGGTTTTTCCGGATACAATCAAATCAACATTCTACCTGCCGATCAACCAAAAACGGCTTTCATTTGTCCATGGGGGACATTTGCTTATTGCAAATTACCTTTTGGGCTTAAGAATGCTGGAGCAACTTTTCAAAGGGTGATGTCTTATGCGTTTCATGACATCAAGCACATTGTGCAATCTTATCTCGATGACTTGCCTGCTCATTCATTACATCGAGCTGATCACCTCGTCCATTTACGAGCAATCTTTATGAGGTGTAGGCATTATCGTATTCGGTTGAACCCGCACAAATGTGTCTTCTGTATAGAAACGGGTCGATTGCTGGGGTTTGTAGTTTTGAAAGCCAACATTCGTGTTGATCCCTCAAAGGTCGAAGCTATCATCAAATTGCCTCCTCCTTTGAGTCTTCGCCAACTCCAAAGTTTGCAAGGGAAAGCAAACTTTTTACGACGATTCATTCCTAACTACGCCGAGGTTACAAATGGTTTTACCCGGTTGTTGAAACAGAATACTCCATTCTATTGGGATGAGATAGCTCAGAAAGCTTTTGATGCACTCAAACACGCGTTGACCCATGCACCGTTGTTGCATCCTCCCAACTACAACTAGGTTTACTTTTTGTATCTCGCCACTTCTCATTCCACCATTGGAATGGTCTTAGTTCAGGAAGATGAATCAGGAACTGAACATGTGATATATTATCTTAGTCGAAATTTAAATCCAACTGAGCTAAAATACCCACATGTGGAGAAATTGGCATTGGCAGCCGTTCAAGCTGTCTAACGTTTTCGTCACTACATTCTACTACGTAAAACTACAGTAATTTCAGATTGCAACCCTATGATCTACATTTTGACCAAGAAATTGCTAGGGGGCAAGTACTGTAAATGGATCGTTATCCTGCAAGAGTTCGACTTAGAATTTGAGAAATCCAAGTCTAAGAAATCTTTAGTTTTTGCGAAGTTAATGTGTGACTTCCCGCGTGCGGATACGGAAACTGTGGCGGAGGAGCCCATTGCAGACGAATCCTTGTTTCTAATCAGCACTTTAGATCCTTGGTATGGGGATATCATCGTTTATCTCCAGACCCAATCCTTTCGGCCAGAAATTTTAAGGTCAGAACGTCGAAAAATTCGATTCTAGTCCCAACAATTCAGGATTATTGGAGATACTCTTTATCGCCGTGGGGCGGATTCTATTTTTCGACGTTGCTTAACTCACGAGGAAGCTGAAAGGGTTCTAAATGACTGCCACTCTGGAGCGTGTGGTGGTCTTATGTCTGGGTTTGCCACAACCCAAAAGATATTGCGCGCTGGCTACTTCTTGCCGTCTTTATTTAAAGATTGTATTACGGCGGTCCGAAAATGCCACAACTGCCAGATTTTTGATCGTAAGATGCGCGCTCCACCTGCTCCTCTCCACCCTATAATTGCCGTTGGTCCTTTTTCCAATTGGGGTATCGATTTTATTACATGTAACCCTCACTCGGCCGGGGGGCATGCGTATATCATCCTTGCGGTAGATTATTTTACTAAGTGGGCCAAGGCGATGCCTACATTCGAGGCAGACGGCAAGACAGCTGCAATTTTTGTGTTCAATCATATAATTTCTAGGTTTGGTGTCCCACAAGCGATAATCACTGATCATGGGCATCATTTTCAAAACGTTATGATGACCGAACTTACAGGCCAGCTTGGTTTACGTCACGATAGTTCAACCCCTTATTATCCACAAGCGAATGGTCTGGTTGAGTCCATCCATCAACAAAGTTTTAGTTATCATGATCCGACGAATCATTGGGATTCATCGGTCGAATTGGCACAACATGCTATTTTCAGCGCTTTGGGCGTACCGAACTTCAGTAAAAACATCAACAGGGTTCACTCCTTTCCAACTAGTCTATGGTTTGGAAGCCGTGTTACCCATTGAATGCAAAATCCCGTCACTGCAAATGGCCATCGAGTTACTTCCAGTCACTTCTGAAGAGGAAAAGCGTTTGTTATACTTGGCTCAATTAGATGAGAATCGACGTGATGCTACATTGGCAATCGAGACTCACGCAAAATGCATGAAAGCTCAGTATGACTGAAATGTGACCCCTCGAAATTTTTCGGAAGGAGATCTAGTCTTAGTTTATGATCAAGCTAATGATAAATTAGGCGCTGGAAAATTCGTTCCTATGTGGCATGGTCCCTATGTTGTCAAGCGAAAGCTAGCCAAAGGGGCTTATGAATTGGTAGACTTTGATGGGGACTCTTTGGGTAAACCCAGAAATGGCCTTTACTTGAAGAGGTATTATGCTTAAAAGAATGGGTATGGAGATTTAGTTAGGATAATTTTCTCTTTCTAGCTGGTGTGTTTTAGTTTAAACAGTGTGCTTAGCTTAGAGAGTGTTTTTTCGTTATTATTCCTGCTTATCTTGGTTTTACTCTTGATATTGCAGATGTCGATGCCTCTCCAAACATACATTGGTTTCGCTGATGGTGCTTGTCGTAATACACGGAACATCTCTTCCGCAGCTTGGGTTATCTATTCGCCCTCTGACGAGTTAGTATCTATGCATGGGGTAAGCCTCGATCAAACAACAAACAACATTGCCGAGTATAGTGCAGTGATTGAGTTATTATCTGAATCTATTTCGTTTGGGATTCAGAGTTTGATAGTGAGGTTAGATTCTGAACTCGTTGTATTACAACTTAATAGAGTGTATGCCATTAGAAATCTAGTGTTATTAAGATTATTTTTGAGAGTGCGTCTCTTGGAACGTGAATTTGATTATATTGAATATCAACATATTCCAAGGTCTTTAAATACATTAGCAGATGAAATTGCTTCTCGAATGTTAAATAGACATTTGCAATAATCATACATGTAAATTTAAAACCATTCCATAACATGATTTACAAGATAAGCCGGTAATAGTGATATATATATATATATAGGAGTGTGTCAAAAATACATCGTCCTCGATCATAGGTTGAAAAAACACCTTATGATCGGCAAAAATGATAAGTACAAAAAACAAAAATGTCATATGTGCCGACAATAGGCGATCATCCTATCACTGGTGATGATCTCTATAAGAAACCACTGCACGGGCCACCTTGCAAAGGAACCTCCTAAAAGGTCCCGGGACTCCAATCACATAGCGCTGAAGTCGACGAGGAATGTCGTCTATAGTGGTCTCAGGAATATCTCTTGTCAAGCGCTCAAGATGACCCTCCAACTCGGCCAAAACCTTTGCTGATTCGTCCTGTGGGGCTGGCGCGGGTGCAACTAGTTGCCTCCTCTCGTAAGGTCGGAGAGTGGCTGGTCGCTTTGGACCCACATCTTCATTTGAAATTTTTACTATCAGTTTTGAGACGATGAAAAAATAACAAAAAAAATTAAAATAGAAAAAATGTTTAAAAGGATTTTACCTGACTCGTCCCACTGCTCTCCTGGTGGAAGAACCATGTCTGGGTCACCATGAAAATCTATCCCAGCGTAAGGGAAGTCCTGAATGGAAAAGACCTGGTTTTCCAGCCATTGGAAATACTCAGGTTTGAATCGAGCAACCTCTGTCCTCTCGTCCGGGTGACGGGCCATGACTGTGACCCATCGCATCAGTTTGGGCTCTCGAGGAAGCCCAGCTCCAACAGTAAGGTGCTGTGGGATCAGCATAGGAACCCTCTCTAGGCCAAAACTCACGACTAAAGCCCCATAACCAAAGGTTTTTAGTCGTTCGTTCTTGGCCCTGGTCAGTTGGCCTTTTACATTGGCCAACACGACATCACACCAGTTGAAGATGGTGCCTCGAAAGCAATCAACTGCCATACGCATCTGGGATCCGGTGGCAATATGTAATGCGGCAGCTCCGCAAAGTCTGGTGACAGTGAATGAAATTACCATGAGCTCAGGACGGGATATCGTCTTTATGTCTATCCCTTTATCTCTAGCCTGGCTGTTGCAGTACTCTAGCCGGAGGCTATCGACAGACTGACCACCTGGCCTAGTGATGAGCCCCAAATTTGGTAACATTTTGGGCTCATTTGGCCTACTTACCCTTGCTCAACCCTTCATTTTTTATCACTTATGCATCATTTCTTAGTATATTCATGTTATTTGTAGGAAGGAGGGCAGTCACTATTCCTAGGTGGCTAATACATGTTTATTTCAGGTTTTTTTGACATTAGATGGAGCAAAACCACGCATATGGAGGCAAGGAGACAGCCAAGGTGGCATTGCGGTTTTGTAGGAAGGTTGTCCACAGCCTTGAATGGCCTTCCTCGTGATCTCCACCCCAACTCCGAGCTCCAACAACTATCACCACCGAGCTAGAAGGCAGCCAACGGATTCTAAGG
Source organism: Pinus tabuliformis (assembly GCA_031772625.1). NCBI lineage: Eukaryota > Viridiplantae > Streptophyta > Pinopsida > Pinales > Pinaceae > Pinus > Pinus tabuliformis. The sequence goes on from CM062804.1 coordinate 204,773,553, forward strand.
GAACATCAGTTTACTTTTAGTTGGTCAGCCAAGCCCCACTAATTTAGGAGGCCAGCTTGGCCCTCATAATGTATAAATATTGAGGCTGTAGCCTTCGATGGGAACTTTTGAAACTTTGTTGTTTATCCTAGACTACGAGCTGATAGCTCTGTTTTGCTTTTTGTAAGCCATTTTTGGCATGTTATCAGACTTTTGACTATTATCTCTTAATGAATAAGCAGGCAGATTTGAGGCAGCTCTGAGTTCTTAAAGGAGCTTAAGCTCTCAGGGTTGGGCCCAACCTGAGAGCCTAAGGCTTCCTTCGTTGTATTGTTACTTGTCTTCCTTCCAGCATTTCATTTCTTTTCCTTTACATGCACTTGGAAACACAGTTTGCTGATTCGAATTTCTTGATGTGATTAAGTAGGTTAGTTTTATGGATAAAGTGCTTTCAGTAGTTTAGATTAGAGTAAGGGGATTAGAATTCATCAGAGTTCCAAGAAAAGGTTGATTGCACACTTACTTCCACCTCTGTTTAGAGATTGGGAGTGCAGACCGTGCCAACCACCAAAAAACACAGTTTTACATGTTCATGCAAGCTTTAACGTAATATTTCCATTTGTAGAAGTGTCCATGCATTTAGATCTTGAGCAATAACTCTTTGTTTCAACACCATGCACGATTTCTCTTTAAACTACATTGTTGTTCTTTGGTTTCTAATAAAACAGTTAGAGTAGGTTGATGACATTTCGGTTTTGTGCAAGACACGGGTGATTTGTTTCATTTACACTGCGCAGCACCACTCTATCATTTCCTTATCCTTCTGAGCCGTGCCTAAGCCATCTACTTACCTCCCAGTCAGATCATTTACCTCCCAACTCTTCTATCATCCACGTTGTTTTATCTTTTCGGCCTTCCATTGCCTCTACCCTCCTCTAGATCAACCAGCTTTACACACTCCCTCTCCATCTCATCTCTCTGTCCATAAGCCATCACAAGCTCCCCTCCTACATCTCTATCCACCCACACAGCTCATTCACTCATCCATCACCCAAAAATCCTATTGCAGAACATCCTGTAGAAGTTAGCAGACTTCCTGTAGAAATCCTGAACTTCCTGTAGAATCCCCTGCAGACATCCTGTAGAAGCTTGCAAACACGGTTGCCAGGCATCTGAACCTTGTGAACTTCTGTGGAATGATGCTAGGGATCCCTTAGACCCTCTCTGAGCCTTCCTGACCTTTTCCAAGCCTTCCTCCCCTTGATCTACCCCTGCACAGTCAAGACCCAGTAAGAAGCACAGTCATAATAACTCCAACAACTTGAGCAAAAATACAAAAACATGTTCTCTTCAGATGAAAGTAGTTTAAACACATGCATCTCATCCCAATAGAAGTAATGGCATCACTTTTAGAAGTTGCATTCCCACCATTGCATCATAAGGATTAAGCTGGTAAAATTAGGGTTTGCTAGGGTTTCCATGTTTTGTTGGCTTTCAGTTCATTCTTCCAAAGTAGGTTAATTTCCTTTGAGATAGCTTTCATTCATCACTTAAAAAGCTTCTTCTGAGAACATATAGAAGTTGGCTTGAGCCCTAGCGGACTTGTGCCAGCTGACCAAGTGATAGCTGCGACAAGAGCTAGTACTTGTGCATACAGCATCGTCGCTTCCAAGTTTGTTACGAACTACCGGGTTGATAAAATTAGAGAAGGAAGCTCCAGGAGTTGTAGCATTATTGCTACAATACTGGAGCCCACCATATTTTTGGCGCCGTTGCCGGGGAAGCGTCAGAGTATTAGTAATTGTTGCTTTTCTTCTATTTTCCTACTCTTGCCTTCAGCCAAGTAGTTTATTTCATTTCCATTCTGCAAAAGTAGCATAGACATTTCCTGCTTTCCTAGATTAACATTTCAATTCCACAATTTCAATTTTGCAAGTATAGATTAGCATTTCAATTCTACAATCGTAGACTAGCATTTCCATTCCTGCAATTTCCTTTGAGCAAAGTAGATTAGTTTTTTCCTGCTTTCATTTCAATTTTGCATTTTCGTTTCAGCAAGATAGTCAGTTGTAGATCAATCTGTTTCAGTTTTTGCAGGTACCAGAAAAAAAAACAAAAGCAATCAAAAGTCTTTCCATTTCATGCCTCGTAGGAATCAAGATAAAACAGGCAAATTCTTACCCAACACCCCCACCACATCACTGAGTCACCCTTCTCTCTTCTTTGGTGACAGTGATCCAGAAGAACCTATAGGTGAACCTCCTGAGATATACGAAGATCCTATAGCAAAAGAAGAATTAGAGACCATTCCATCTGAAGCTATGGCTGACAATAGAGGAGAAGATGAGAGAATAGAAGGTGCCTTCCCCATCCGAGAGACCAATGGAAACATGAAAATGAAGAACATTAGCCCCTCCGCTTTACCTCACTTCCATGGACTGACTACTGAAGATCCTGATACCTTCCTGTTTGAGTTTGCTGTCCTTTGTCGAACCTATGACTATACTGAAGATGAGCAGAAGCTGAAACTCTTCCCCTCAACTCTTAAGGATGCAGCATTACGCTGGTTCATGGGCTTACCTGGGAACAGTATCACCACTTGGGCTCAGATGCAGCAAGCTTTCAATACCAAGTACCGGGACTACTGTAGGTCCAAGGAAACCAAGGGAGAAATCTTTCGGATGACCATGGGAAATGATGAGTCCTTAGAGGATTATGAGGAAAGGTTCCAACTTAGCTATAAACGGGTCAGGTGCACACTTGACCCTGAATCCCTCAAGTTGGTCCTGCTCAGAGGAGTCCCTGAAGACCTCTTAGATACCCTTCACATGTTAGCTGGGGGAGATATTTACCAGCTGCCTTATGAGGACATAAAGATTGTGTTTAGAAACCACTCCAGGGCAGCCCGGAAACGAGGTAGAGGAAACCTCCTCTCAGCTGGTATTCCTTTCTCCAAACATGAGTTTGCAAATCAATTAGAGGATCTCAAAAGTGAGGTGTGATAGACCATTGCCATGCAACTGGATACATTCAGGATCCAGCAGAAGAAGGAAGAAGCTGAGAGGGCCTTGGCTATCTTCTGCCCTATGTGTACAAGGAGACACCCTAAGAACGAATGTCCATTGCATTCGGCTGAAGTATGTTTCGTTTGTCAGGAGGACCATCCCACAAATCAATGTCCAACCTTACCTGGGCTTAAAGCCATGTATCAAGGGACAGAAGCCTCCACCGAACCTCTCTATTTCCTCAACCAAAGGAGGCCACAAGGGCCTAGGCCTTACCAGCAGGGGATGCAAGGGGCACCCCAAGCTTATTACAGCCCCAACCAATCTACTCCTATGCCTTCCTGGGGCCCCCCTGCTCATCCTTCCTGGTCTGTGCCCCCTCCATGGTCTTATCCACCTCAGTACCATACTCAACCCTCTACTCATTCATATCACTCACATGCCCAGCCACAGCCTCAGTGGAATGCACCTCAGTCGGGGTGGAGGCCCCAGTATAACACTCCTCCCGCCATTTTGCCTCCACCACCAGTTCAACCTCAACCATTACCTCCTGCTCCTCCAAGGCAACCTCAAATGCCTGCTCAACCGAGCCCGAACCCCAACAATAGACAGGCCCAGCAGGTATACACTGGGGAAACATCATGCCCTACCTATGCTGTGGAGATCCAGGAGATCAATCTGCGATCTGGAAAGACTCTTTCGGATCGCCAACCTCCTCCCCCAGAGGACGAGGAAGACAAACAGGAAAGTGAACCAAAGGCTATTCCACCCTTTCCTGAGAGACTAGCAGCCACCACACAACCCAACCCAGAGGAGGATGAGCTTCTGGGAGAGCTCAAGCAGTTGTGTGTGAAAATACCACTTCTCCAAGCCATCAAAGATGTACCGATATACAACAAAATGGTAAAGGAAAAGTGTTTCAGACACCCAGGCAGGTGAAAGAGAGATGCTTCAACCATCAATGTCTTAGGACAGCTGTATGACCTTATGTTAGGACAAGGCATCTGCCCAAAGTACCTAGATCCTGGGAGTCCTGTAGTAGATGTCCACATCAATGGCACCATCATCCCTCACACCTTGATTGACCTAGGGGCTACCATTAATGTAATGACCAGGGACACCATGCTCAAACTCAACCTTCAGGGTTCCTTGAGGAAGACCTCGACAGTCCTACAACTAGCAGATCGCTCCACCGTGACTCCCGAAGGGATTGTGGAGGATGTCTTGGTCTCTGTTGACTCTTGGGAATATCCTGTAGATTTCTTGGTGTTGCAACCAAAGGCAAAGCTCACTGGATATCCTCTTATTTTGGGAAGGCCTTGGTTAGCCACTGCAGATGCTTACATAAGCTGTTGTGCAGGAAACATGACCATCAAAAATGGTCCTATGTCCAAGCAGCTAGTCCTATACCCTCCTGCCCAACCCTCATTAGAGCATGACTTACCACTTTGGTTAGAGGAAGGAGAAGAAGATGAGGTGTACTCAGCACCTTTGTGCACCCTAGACACCACTAGGGGAGACCCCCCAACCGAGGATGATTTGATTGAGACCTTGATCCAGAATCCACCTCCCAGCGCACTGACCTTAGAGGAATTGGTGGAGGATGCCCAAGCCAGCACCTTAGTGGACCTTTGTGCAACCAACCCTGTCACTCCCAGAGTCAAAAATGTGGAGTTCGGCCCTGAGAGAACGTTAAAGATCAGCTCCTCCCTATCTCCTTCCCAGGAAAAGGAGCTGTGTAGTCTGTTGGCCAGTCATCTAGATGCTTTTGCTTGGAGCTATAAGGAGATGAAAGGAGTCCATCCTTCGGTCTGTACCCATCACATTTACATCAAGGAGGATTGTAAACCGGTTAGGCAACCCCAGAGGAGGATGAATCCAGCCCTTAAGGACATTGTCAAGGAAGAATTGCAAAAACTGTTGGATGCCGGATTCATTTACCCCATCTCAGATAGCGAATGGGTGTCCCCTCTGGTGTTGGTTCCCAAGAAAAATGGGAAGTGGAGAATCTGTGTGGACTACCAAGAACTGAACAAAGCTACCAAGAAGGACCATTTCCCTCTACCTTTCATAGATCAAGTGTTGGATGGACTGGCAGGAAAGAAGTTTTTCTCTTTCCTAGATGGGTTTAGCGGGGACAAACAAATCCAAATAAGCCCGGAAGACCAAGATAAGACCACCTTCACTTGTCCTTGGGGTACCTTTGCCTACCGAGTTCTTCCCTTTAGGCTATGCAATGCTCCTGCTACCTTCCAGAGAGTCGTCTTGAGCATCTTTTCTGAGCTGGTCCATGATGCGGTGGAAATCTATATGGATGACTTCACTCCTCATGGGTCCAACTTCAAGGAAGCATTGTCCAATCTAGGAAAAGTCCTAACCAAATGCATTGAGATGAACCTGTCCCTTAGTCCTGAAAAATGTGAATTCCTGATGACTGAAGGGACCGTGCTAGGCCACACCATTTCTTGCCAAGGGTTACAGGTGGATCCTAACAAAATTGCTCTCATCAAGAAGGTTCCACCTCCCCAAAAGGTAAGGGATGTTCAGAGTTTCTTAGGATTAGCGGGGTATTACAGGAGATTCATTAAAGACTTCAGCAAGCTAGCCTCTCCATTGTTTGGTTTGTTGGCAAAAGATGTGGAGTTTAAATGGATTGACGATTGTCAGAGGGCTTTGAATGAATTAAAGGACAAGTTGGTGTCTGCCCCAATCTTGAGAGGTCCCAACTCGGCCCTACCTTTCCACATCCACACTGATGCCTCGAACAAAGCCATAGGGGCAGCCTTAGGACAAGTGGAACAAAAACTTCCGTATGCCATTTACTTTGTCAGCAAAAACTTGTCCAAAGCAGAACTGAATTACACTGTAACCGAGAAAGAATTCTTGGCTGTGGTCCATGCACTGAACAAGTTCCGACATTATATCACTGGCTATCAAACATTTGTACATACTGATCATGCTGCAATTAGATATTTAATGAATAAACCAGATGTGAATGCTCGTATTATTAGATGGTTACTTTTGTTGCAACAGTTTAATTTGACTATCGTTGACAAACCAGGTAAAGAAAATGTTGTTGCTGACTTTTTATCTAGATTGGATCTATCTGCAGATGAGGATGGAACAGTGGATGACCAGATGCCCGATGAACATCTGTTTGCTATCTTAGTACTCTCTCCATGGTTTGCTGATATAGCAAACTACCTTGTTTCAGCACAGTTCCCTCCGCACCTATCTTCAAGAGAGAAGAGCAGAATCATCAGAAAAAGTGCCTCATTCACTTGGATTGGGGGCAACCTGTTCAAGCTTGGCCCTGATCAGATCTTAAGGCGTTGTGTAAGGGAGGAGGAAGTCTTTGATATCCTCCTCACCTGTCATGATGGACCTTGTGGAGGACATTTTGCAGCGAAGAGGATTGCCTTCAAAATCCTGCAGGCAGGCTACTATTGGCCCACACTTCATTAAGATGTCAGAAGGTATATCAGCCAATGTGACCAATGCCAAAGAATGGGGAAACCGACTCAAAGGGATGAGATGCCTCTCCAACCTCAAGTGACTCTTGAGCCATTTGAGAAGTGGGGTATGGACTTTGTGGGTCCAATCAACCCTCCTTCGAGGCAAAGGTCTTACATCAATGTGTGCACCGACTACCTGACAAAGTGGGCAGAAACCAAGGCAATCAAAGCAGCAACAGAAGAAAAGGTGGCTGAGTTCTTAAGGTAAAACATCTTCTACAAGTTTGGCTACCCAAGAGAGCTAGTCACCGATCAAGGAAGCCAGTTCACATCCAACTTAATTGAAGACCTACTAGCTCATCACAAAATCAAGCATAGGACTTCCACCCCCTATCATCCACAGGCAAATGGGCAAGTGGAAGTCACCAACAGAGCATTGGAAGAGATTTTGACTAAGGTGGTGAGCAGCAGTAGGAAAGATTGGGCAGATCGCCTGGTTGAGGCCACATGGGCTTACAACACCACCTGGAAGACCACCACCGGCTTCACACCTTATGAGCTGGTCTATGGGAAGAAAGCTTTGCTATCCATTGAATTTGAATACAACACTTTGAGGATGGCAGCTCAGCTGGACCTAGATCTTAGCCATGCACAGCAAGAAAGGCTATTGCAGCTGAATGGATTGGACGAGCACCGAATGCAGGCCCTTCTTCACTCAGAAGTGGTTCAACTTCAGAGAAAGGTGTGGCATGACCAACACCTCAATGACAAGCAATTCCAGCCAGGAGATTGGGCACTGTTGTATGACTCCAGGCACAAAGATTTCAAGGGGAAGCTGAGAACCAGATGGCTGGGACCATATGTAGTGGAAAAATGTCATGACAATGGATCTGTTCTTATTCGGACCATTGATGAGGAGTCCATCCGCATGCTTGTCAATGGGCATTGACTGAAGATCTACAGGAAACCTCTCTCAAGACAAGAGTTCATCAAAACTGTGGAGAAATCAGTGTTGGTCATAGAGAAGGGTTATGCCTCTGCTTTGGGCATACCCTGAAAGATCTAAAAAATAAAAAAATAAAAATAAAAATAAAGATCCTTGGGTGAAAACCTTTCTGAGGCTCCCAAGGCAGGTGGTAGGGGTGAAAACCTCATTGAGGCGCCCCTATTGTCTTTCAAAAAAAAAAAAAAAAAGGAATTTGAAAAAGATCCTTGAGTGAAAACCTCTCTGAGGCGCTTAAGGCAGATGGCAAGGGTGAAAACCTCATTGAGGCGCCCCTGCTATCTTTCAAAAAAAAAAAAAAAAAAGAAAAGAGAAAAAAGAAAAAACAATAAGCAAAAAAGACAGGGACAACAAGTTTGTAATGTGGTAATGCATGCAGGTTGCAGGTGTTCTATGAAGGAGAGGAGGTCTCTCAACTCAAAGTCAAGGGCCCTTATCATGCTGCCGGGAGACCTCACCAGCACTTCCTCCAAGAATACTCATCTTCTCCAAGATATGGGCACGATTTCATCACAGCTTAAGTCTTCTACAGGGAGATGCAGACTTTCTACAGGAAGGTGCAGACTTTCTACAGGGAGGTGCAGACTTTCTACAGGAAGTTCTGTATTTCTACAGGAAACTTCCTGTAGAAGTTCGGGACGGCCCATAATTCATTATGTGGGGAGATCTAACGACTAAGGTTCGGCATGAAGGCATGCAAGCTACTATTTTCACCCTTACACACTGTTGTCACCTCCTTCTACCACCCCTGTCGACATGCAATGAAGATACCTGCACAATCAAAACAGATTGTTGAGTTATCAAGAGAAGGAAATTTTTAAATGAAAAAAGACGCTGAGATACCATGCCATACCCATCCCAGCTATCCAAGAGCCCTGCGAGCGTGATCGTGAGGCCACCGTCTTCATCGTGCAGCATGCACCAGAGGAGGAAAAACTGCTACAGGACATCCTGCAGGAGTCCCGTAGCAGTTAAGCCAACTAGAGTGTACACCATTCCATCGCCTGCAACATGCAAGGATCACGCGGGTGCATGCAGCCGAATCATAAGATTCATCGTCAGCGGCCTGTGAAGAGGAACCTCCAGACCTGTGCAATCAAGCAACAACAAACAAAACTACTCATCGTCGTCCAAAAGCCTGAAGAATCGTGTCGCGGCCGCACAGGTAAGTGCCTCGCCCTTTCTTCCGTCGAATTGCATGAATTTTACTTTGAAATGTTTGCGAAGTGTAAAGTGAATGGGCTGAGCGGTCGTATGGCCACGTCGACCAGTCAGTGGTCTAGTCGGATGTTTGAACGGTGGTCGTGGCAAAAGGAACGGGCAGTGCACACGTGAGAGCCATCCAGTCGGGGAAAAACGAGTTTTAACAGAAATGACGGCGGCGGATTTGCGGGGAATGATGTGGCAGTAAGGGAACTTGCAGATGAATGATGGAGTGATGTCGTCCAACGGTCTGGCAGGGACAGCTCACCCCCGCGCCACGGATTCCGCCGAATTCAAATCTAATCGGCTAGATTGCCACCCCACGCATTTATCATTCACCGTTTGAAAGTCGAGTGATCATCCGGATCCCTCTGCAGCTCGACACTCCAAGTCTTTGGCCGTTCGAACGCCTGTTAAGCAGCACAGAGAGCGCAGACCCACTGCAGTATCCTCCAGAATTCGTGCGCTGCTTCTACAGGAAAGCTGCTTCTACAGGAAATTGGGTTCCTCACGTCAAAAGGTGGCGGATTAAAAAGGTAAGCCTGAACCTTCCATGCAATTGGTTTCGAGGGTGGCAGAGTCGACGTTCTACAGTCTGGTCGTAAAAAAATTTGCAAGTATTGTCTGCAGTTGCATGAATTGTCGTCCTACAGGATGTGAGTTATAATTAAGCCGTGTTAAGGTCGTCGGGATATAAGTTTTCGTGAATTGTATGCGTGGCAGAGGCGTAATTCTACGCTCTGTCCCAGTAGGCCAATTTTCTTCCGCACCCGCCACCTCCAGCTAACGCAGAAGTTTTTCACCATGCCGGGTGGGTTCATCAGAAGGGAACCAACCGACTCAACAAAGCTAAGAGAAAATCCTGAGGTGGTGGAGCTGTTCATGCAAGCGCAATGGATGTCGTTCTGCGACAAATTGCAGGGCTATGACGATGAGGTGGCCGAGGAGTTTTTGCAAGCTCTGAAGCCGAAATCCAAAACATTGGCCACCGTCAACTTCAGGGGTTTGAGTCTCAGACTCACCCCACAATTTATCAGCCGAGTTACTGAGCTCCCAATGGGATTACCATGGGATAAAGAAGAAAGAAAATTGGGCCAACAGGCTAAGAAAGAATTCTTTCCACCAGAGGAGGAATTCTCAGAAGATAAAAACGGGGTTCGTAGAACCAGCTTACTGCCACTGTGGAGTGAAGTTAGCCTGCAGATTATGAAGTACATCACCTGCGAAGGTCGGTTTAGCATTGTATATGGGTACCATTTTCGGTTACTCACGGAATTAAGGCATCAGATGGACCTACCTGTAGAAAACAAACTAAGTATCCCCTACTTTCTACTACAGTCTCTGATTGAGTGTGCCACCAAGTTGAAAGAGGGCACACTAGACCAGGTAGCCCACCATGGACTCATTAAACTCCTCGTGCAGGATGCGCTCCACACATACAAGGTTCCTCTCTCATGGGAAGCCTTCAGAAATTTGACCAAGGATGGTGATATAAGGATGCTGACCGAAGAGCTCGGTTCATCTAGCAGTGAGGAGAAGGAGTCAGTGCCCGCAGGGAAGAAAGACGAAGGCCAAAAGACCACGACCACAGAGCAGAAGAAAGAGCAAAAGAAGAAACAAGAGAAAAAGGGTGCCAAAGAGAAGGATGACACACCCATGTTGACAGCGAGAGAGAGAAGATTACAAAGCAGAGTGGACAAGGCTGAGAAGGTCCACATCAGCAAAAGTGCCTCAACAGCAGCCGCAACCAAGTCAAAAAGTAAAACACATGCAGCAAAACAAACTAAAGCGGTGACCCCTGTTTCTACAGGAAAACCGAAACCAGCTTCTACAAGAAGCCCGAAATCAACTGAAAAAGGGTCTTCTACAGGAAGCCCTGAGAAAAGAAAACCCAAGGAGAAGAAAGCTGACATTCTTGCAAGGGAGGCAGCAACCGTGCTGGCCGCCCTCAGTACACCTCCTAAGCCAAAGGAGAAGAGAAAGAGGGAGACCCCTCTATATTTTAAAGCTAGAAGAAGTGTGAGAATAAAGACGGGCAAGCCACAGCCTCCGTCCAGCAGCCCAATCATAATCGAAGATGCCCCTACTTCGCCCAAGGAGAGGTCCCCCTCAAAGATATCAGTCACCTATGAGAGGGGGAGCCCGAAGAAAACTACCTGGAAGGATAGGTTGGACCAATTGGCCTCGAAAACCCGGCTACAGGATGCTGAAGATGCTCTACAGGAAACCTTAGCCCGACTTAAGGAAACAGAGAGAATGGAAGGAGAAGCACCCTCATCGCCACCGAGGGAGGGCGAAGTAGAGCCACCAAAAGAAGTGGAGAAAGAGCATATACCAGAGCCTAGCCCTCAGCCAAGTCTGAGTTCATATTACAACTTTTTAGAGGCTGGCAAAATTATACCTCAAAAATTCACTGTGCCACTGTTCTTTGCATTGGAGGAAGAGAGAGTACGTACACATACGTGGATGAAAATAGCCAAGTCAAAGGGTGTGGCGGACATAGGTCCCTTGCAAGAGCAGCTCAAGGAGGCCAGAAGTGAATTGGACATGGCTAAACACGTGGCAAATTGCCAACGAGTGTACCTACAGGAAGAAAACGAAAACCTGAGATTGCAGCTACAGGAGCTGAGGACAGGAACAGGTACATCCTCCAAGGACACCACAGCAGAACAGCAAGGCAAAACGGAACTGCACACCGGTCTTGGGGAGCCGACCTTGCATCTACAGGAAGCAGAACAACAAGCACAAATTGAGGTGCAAGCTCTCAGACAACAGCTGCAGCAGAAAGAGGCACAATTGGCCTGCATGGCCAGTTGGGCCATGGATGCTATCCAATGCAGACAGCCGGCCAAATCCTATGGCCTGTACTTGAAAGACCAATGGCTGCAATTTCAAATCAATACCTTGGCGCAAAGGGGTATCTCTCAGCTCCAAGACCCGCAGCAATTCACTGAAGTATGCAGTACCAGCTCATCAGAGGATAAGGCCAAATTAGCGGAGTTCTACCTCCATAATTTGGCCCTGCCTAATGTAATTTCATGGGATCCCAATACGGCCTTGGGAGATATGCAATTAATGGCATTTGCCTCATGGTTGAACCATGAGGACAAAAGAGCAGCAGAAGCCAAAGCGGTCATGAACCGAGAGCTGAATGAGCCATTGCTAATTAGACCAGAACCAGGGGATCCAGTTGCACTAATCTCGGCACACCAACACTTGTCCACTGACCCTCAAGCTTCACTGAGATATATGGACCAGTAGGCCCAAGCCATAGCCCATTTTGAGGATATGGAGAGACTATTAGGAGACAACGCTGTCCAAGCTTGCACCCGCAGATGGAATACATTGGCCCACAGTCTGAAAATCCGAGAGTATCATACCCCAACTCGGATGAGGGAAGCTCTAGTATGGGTGGCCCTCTATAAGAAATCCATGCAAAACCTTCAGGCCAGCTGGATTGGCCTTAAGCTAAGCTCACCACTGCTGCTAGGATTGATGGAAGGCAGCACAGAGAAAGATGATAATGAACAGTGGGAAGAGGTGAACAGAAAGGCTGGGTTCCATATCAGCAAGGAGGACACTACTACAGAGGCTTGGGATGTAAGGGTGGCAGTAAAGGCAATGAAGGATGAAGAGCTGGACTAGTTGCTCAAGGATGAGCAAATATTTTAGCTGGGGGGTTATGATGAGCCCCAAATTTGGTAACATTTTGGGCTCATTTGGCCTACTTACCCTTGCTCAACCCTTCATTTTTTATCACTTATGCATCATTTCTTAGTATATTCATGTTATTTGTAGGAAGGAGGGCAGTCACTATTCCTAGGTGGCTAATACATGTTTATTTCAGGTTTTTTTGACATTAGATGGAGCAAAACCACGCAGATGGAGGCAAGGAGACAGCCAAGGTGGCATTGCGGTTTTGTAGGAAGGTTGTCCACAGCCTTGAATGGCATTCCTCGTGATCTCCACCCCAACTCCGAGCTCCAACTGCTATCACCACCGAGCTAGAAGGCAGCCAATGGATTCTAAGGGAACAACAGTTTACTTTTAGTTGGTCAGCCAAGCCCCACTAATTTAGGAGGCCAGCTTGGCCCTCATAATGTATAAATATTGAGGCTGTAGCCTTCGATGGGAACTTTTGAAACTTTGTTGTTTATCCTAGACTACGAGTTGATAGCTCTGTTTTGCTTTTTGTAAGCCATTTTTGGCATGTTATCAGACTTTTGGCTATTATCTCTTAATGAATAAGCAGGCAGATTTGAGGCAGCTCTGAGTTCTTAAAGGAGCTTAAGCTCTCAGGGTTGGGCCCAACCTGAGAGCCTAAGGCTTCCTTCGTTGTACTGTTACTTGTCTTACTTCCAGCATTTCATTTCTTTTCCTTTACATGCACTTGGAAACACAGTTTGCTGATTCAAATTTCTTGATGTGATTAAGTAGGTTAGTTTTATGGATAAAGTGCTTTCAGTAGTTTAGATTAGAGTAAGGGGATTAGAATTCATCAGAGTTCCAAGAAAAGGTTGATTGCACACTTACTTCCACCTCTGTTTAAAGATTGGGAGTGCAGACCATGCCAACCACCAAAAAACACAGTTTTACATGTTCATGCAAGCTTTAACGTAATATTTCTATTTGTAGAAGTGTCCATGCATTTAGATCTTGAGCAATAACTCTTTGTTTCAGCACCATGCATGATTTCTCTTTAAACTACATTGCTGTTCTTTGGTTTCTAATAAAACAGTTAGAGTAGGTTGATGACATTTTGGTTTTGTGCAAGACACGGGTGATTTGTTTCATTTACACTACGCAGCACCACTCTATCATTTCCTTATCCTTCTGAGCCATGCCTAAGCCATCTCTTTACCTCCCAGTCAGATCATTTACCTCCCAACTCTTCTATCATCCACGTTGTTTTATCTTTTTGGCCTTCCATTGCCTCTACCCTCCTCTAAATCAACCAGCTTTACACACTCCCTCTCCATCTCATCTCTCTGTCCATAAGCCATCACAAGCTCCCCTCCTACATCTCTATCCACCCACACAGCTCATTCACTCATCCATCACCCAAAAATCCTATTGCAGAACATCCTGTAGAAGTTAGCAGACTTCCTGTAGAAATCCTGAACTTCCTGTAGGATCCCCTGCAGACATCCTATAGAAGCTTGCAAACACGGTTGCCAGGCATCTGAACCTTGTGAACTTCTGTGGAATGATGCTAGGGATCCCTTAGACCCTCTCTGAGCCTTCCTGACTTTTTCCAAGCCTTCCTCCCCTTGATCTACCCCTGCACAGTCAAGACCCAGTAAGAAGCACAGTCATAATAACTCCAACAACTTGAGCAAAAATACAAAAACATGTCCTCTTCAGATGAAAGTAGTTTAAACACATGCATCTCATCCCAATAGAAGTAATGGCATCACTTTTAGAAGTTGCATTCCCACCATTGCATCATAAGGATTAAGCTGGTAAAATTAGGGTTTACTAGGGTTTCCATGTTTTGTTGGCTTTCAGTTCATTCTTGCAAAGTAGGTTAATTTCCTTTGAGATAGCTTTCGTTCATCACTTAAAAAGCTTCTTCTGAGAACATATAGAAGTTGGCTTGAGCCCTAGCGGACTTGTGCCAGCTAACCAAGTGACAGCTGCGACAAGAGCTAGTACTTGTGCATACAGCACCGTCGCTTCCAAGTTTGTTACGAACTACCGGGTTGATAAAATTAGAGAAGGAAGCTCCAGGAGTTGTAGCATTATTGCTACAATACTGGAGCCCACCACCTAGTCCCGTGCAGAGTCAAGTCTTCGCCTCTCTTAGGCAAACCAGTCAAGAAATATATGTCCGCTGTCTCGATTTCGAGCTGATGGCCGCCAATGAAGAAGCACTGGTCCTGTATGCTCCATCTGTCAACCAGCCACTGTAAGAAATCCACCTGAGCCCTCATGCCAGGAATGGCCCAGAATTTGTACAATCCGCACGCCCTCAAAGCATCAAGTGAAGGCTGATGATTCCATGCGGTGGCATCCACGTCCTCATGCTCTCGTTCACGCCAATCTAGCATGATGTACTCTCTGCATCAAGCATAAAGACAAATTAAAATGCTAGAAAATATTTTGTGTGGTCCATTTTTGAGAATTTTTGGGTTCAAAACCCTTGCGGTGGGGACCGCACCCTCCATGTTAGACACAGTGCGTGGGACCGCACTTTGTCTACACGGAAGGTGCGGACCCCGAGCTTTTTCCCAATGGAGAAAAAGTCAGGGTCCGCAGGCCCGCAATGGTAAACCTGCGGGCCCCCGCACGCGGGTTTTGTGCCTAAAAAACCTCCCAAAAATGAAATAAAGGACTAAAACAAAAAATTAAATGGTTAAAAATGAAGAGTGGGATGATGTGGATTACCTGGAGAAGACGGCGTTCGATTCCGACGGTTGGATTTTCCACAATCTTCACAGGAAGTTTTCTGAGCAAAAGCACTATTTTCTCACCCAAACTCAAACGGTAAAAATGAATTGACAAAGGCCCTTTTTATAAGTTTTTTGAGTAAATAAATTGCAAATTTGTTTATGTTTCACTTTGAAAAGGTATTTTGCGACATTTTTATCCATTTCAAACAGGTATGAGTAATGTTTGTGTTCTTGTGCAAAATAAAGGATTATTCAGGCGAAATCTATCATTTTCGACGGAAAAACATGTAGAGTCATCTTTAAGCTGTTTTTTGACTCCTAAAACATGAAAAGATTGCCGAGTGTTTCTTTTAAACTCATTAAAACGGATTAAAAGACGATCCACTTACAGCTCTTTTCTGACCGTAAAAACATGAAAAGATTGCCGGATTTTTGTCGTTTTAAATTCGATATCGGTCATAAAACGACGTGTTATTGATCGCTTTTTTACTTTTTCGGGTCAAGGGCACTAATGACGAAAAGTACTCCTTGGTCGTAAAAGATCAAGCGGTTCTCTCAAGTATTATTTTATACTTTTTTGGGGCTTGGGAGACACAAATTTACGAAAACGGTCAACCCTGGAGTCTTCTTAAGTTTTTTTTCAGACTCTCTAAAATTGAAAAACGCCGAGTTTTTCCTATACTGGACTCGTTAAAATTTCACAGTAAAGGACCTATTCAATTACAAACGGGAACGAACCACTCCTTCTTAGGGTTCGAATTTAAAATAAGTTGGACTCATTCGAAGGATGAGCTTATAATCAAGCAAATGTTATCCTCCTCAAGCTTGTCAAAAATAAAGAGGTACTTGCCAGAAATGGTGGGGAAAAAGAGAGAAAAATGAGCCTGTTTGTCATACTTTGTAACCACTCTTGAACACGACACTTTCATTCACTTGGGTTGGGAAATCCTTTGCCTAACAGTTGATCAAACCACATTGAAAGTCTTCAGCCGTTTTTTGGGTATTAACTTTGGGTCAATCGTCACCAAACCATCTGTCGTGTCGTTATGTGTTCAAGAGGTCACTGCCAATAAGCCATTCATCTGCAAAATATCTGTCATCCATATTGACCATCCCTGAGTCAGTCCTTGCAACTAAATTTCTTCAACTTGATCTATGATTTCGTGTTGTGGGCTTGCCTACGACGGATCGCTTTCTATCGACATCGACTCATTATCTAGAAAGATGATCTAGGAATCGTCAATACCTTGAAGTTTACATGCCTCAATGGCAGGTTTCTCGCCTTTGACGACAGTTTACATCATTAACTTTCAATCAAAGGATTCCGTGACATGTTCAACATCAACACATTTATTCGCATCTCATGGATTGTACTGGGTACTTTGAGAGCCATTGACATCACTGGTGGTTTCTCTCACACTTGTTAACAGTTTACATCATTGACTGGTAATCAAGTGGTTTCTACCATGTTCAACATCAACACATTCATTCGCATGGACAGAATCGTACTATTTCGGGAAAGTAGAAATGAAGACCCTGGATCTAGTTTCCACAATTTAGGCTGCGAGGAATTTTGTATTCATTATATAATGGACTATTCATAAACAGATGGTTGCATCCATACTGTGTCCACATGAGTCTATACTTGTGATGTTTTACAAGATCATTCCTGTATCAGAGCAGTAGTTAGTTTTTCTAGTCAGTTTTGATCTGAGTATGGGAATGCTTACCTCAGCGATGATATGATCTCATATATATATTTTGCATTGAATGTTTTTACAGGTTCCAACCGGGTTCTCCACAAGATGATCCTCGAAATGATAAAGTACATCACTCTTCCTAAATGATAAGAAATGCTCATCTACTACAGACTTCGCACTTTGGGGGGAAATTTGTTACACAAAAATATCGTCACCATGATTATTTGCAGTCAGTATGGGTCTATCATCACTTGTACTGTCCTCTTGAGCAAGTCTCAGACCTCAGTTCTTTAAATCAAGCTTTGGAAATGAGAGAAAGACATTAAAAATCAATGTAACTTTGGTTCCGCACTTTCTCTCATGGTCACCTACGGTCCTTCACCTTCTGTGTACAAAAACTGCGGACCTGCCCGCTCTGTCCCTAACAGTGTAGGTGCGTACCCCTGTGAAAGTCAAAAGGCACAAGTTTTATCTTAAAAAACTCACTTTGGGTTAATTCTAGAGGTTTCTAGAAGGAATTTTGACGTGGATTGTTCGCTCTGAGGTGGTTCATGCATCCCAAAAGAGAAGGAGAAAATCCCTTGATGAGAGGAGCTATCCCTTTGAAGGAGGGCTTTATCCCTTTGAAGGAGGACCTAGTAACCTCCCTCCATTGCACTATAAATATGGGCATTGGGCTGGTTGCTGGGGAGGTTAGAAGCTGAACATTTTTGAGGGTAAATGCTGGTGAAATCAAGACTTCCTAGTTGAGCTTAAGAGGAGAGATCACACATCTTTTTGGCTTCATTGGGGAGTGAGTGAAACTTGTCAAAGTAGAGGAGACTTCTTGCTGGACCCTGGGAGGAGCTTGTACAACGTCAAGGAAAAGGTTGTAAAGTTCTTCTTCTTTTGAATTAATACAATCAAACTCATTTTTCTCAACAAGTATCTTATGTTATTTGTTTCATGGACTCCTTGACTTTCATGTTAAATATGTTTTATGAAATTGGCTTTTCAGGGGCTATTTAATTTGTTTGCCTTGTTTGTGTTTGCAGATTCGCGAAAAGGAGCTCACTTGGATCAAAGGAGCGAGGGCATCCACAAGCTTGCGTTGGACCTAAGGCAGGCCCTAAAAACACTTGTTTGCTATTTGTTTATCAAAGCATATTTAGAGAAAGATAGTGTCTGGTTGGTTTGCTTGTCATTAGGTCTTCTTTAGATTCTAGGAAGGTCTATCTTGTCCGCAAGATTAACTTATTCCATGTGACAGCTCTGTAGAACAAAAGAGTGGTGCTATGGTTCCTCCTTTTTACATTAGTCTTAAAATCCACTATTGGAACCTCCACAACTATATGTTAGATTCTGATGCCTCTCGCAATCTTATGCCCAAAGAAATTATGGAGAAACTTGGGTTAAGTATAACATAGGAGTATCATGATCTTTATTCTTTTGACTCTCGAAGGGTCAAGTGCTTAGGCGTCATCAAGGATCTTGTTGTAGTTTTGGCTCAGGTCCCAGTCAAAAGCCTCGTCATGGATATTGTTGTGGCTAATGTTCCCCCAACTTTGGGATGCTCCTTTACAGGAGCTGGGGTTCTAAACTTGGTGGGTCACTTCAGTTAGACCTATCGTATGCTACCATCCCTATTTTTGGAGTAGGTACTCGTCGTCTCTACAGGGAGTCCAGGTTAACTTATACGATCAGTTCAGAACAAAACCCTGAGAATTCCCCAGTCTACATTGTCGAGGAAAACATGGTAAATTTTGTATTTTCCATCTCAGAGGAAGGGAATTCCTCCCTTGTCAAGAAGATTTACCTTCTCTCTTTTCCTCTAGATAATAACGCAGTCTGGAAGATTTACATTGATGGTGCCTCTTCTAGGGTCGGATTTGGTGCGGGTGTTGTTCTTATACAACCTTCTCAAAAAAGTTCCTCTTTTTCTTTTAAATTAAATTTTGAAACAACCAATAATATTTCTGAGTATGAAGCCACCTTCTCCTCGGATTAGAAACTGCGCATAAACCTAATATTAAGAATTTATTTGTATTTGGAAAATCTGAGTTGGTAATTAAGCAAGTAAAAAACAAATGTCAGTCTAAACACCCTCATTCACGAACCTATAGGAACTATGTTTGGGACTTAGTCGATAATTTTTTCTTAGCAATTAATTTTACTACAATCACTCGTGAACAAAATCAATTAGCTTCTTTCATCCCACCAACTGGACTTAAGATTAAGTTTGAAATAGAGGTCCTTTATAGACCCTCCATAAATGACAATATCAAGCATTGGTAGGTATTCAAGGATGAACAAGAAATTAAGAGGTTCATACAATTGATCGGAGAATTCTCAGACCAATGTATTGATGAATATGAGGATGTAGAAATGGCTTAGACTCATGCTTCTCATTTAGATTCTAGGCTCAGAAACCACGACATCATCCAACTGAAAAATAATTATATCCACAAAGGATTGATTCCCATGGAGAAAATTTTTGATGATAACAACGCAGATGCCAACCTTGCCTTTAAGCCTTTGAATGTTGAAGTAGAGGTTGTCAACATCTCCACTACATCTAAGAATAAATCGGTTAATTTATCCAAGATTATCCCGCCTCATATGAAAGAGCATTATATCCACCTTCTTTCAAAATATGCTGACGTTTTTTCTTGGTCATATGATGACCTTAAAGCTTACGACCAAGATATAATAGAGCATCAGATTCCTTTGAAAGAGGGAGATAAAACTTTCAAGTAGAAGCTTCGTCACATTAACCCCTTCTTACTTTGTCCTATTGAGAAATAAATCAAAAATATTTTAGATGCCAAGATTATTGTTCCCTTGCAGTATTCCAACTGGGTGGAAAATTTAGTACCTGTTAGGAAGAAAAGCGATGAGATTAGGTTGTGCGTATATTTCAGGAATCTCAATAGAGCATCCCTGAAAGATAATTATCCTCTCCCGAAAATGGACGCCATTCGATAATAAGTAGTGGTCATTGCCTGCATCTCCATGATGGACAGATATTTTGTTTACAGCTAGATAGTTTTCCATAAAGCTGACATGTATAAAACCGCTTTCACCACTCCTTGGGGTACGTTTATGTATTGGATATGCCTTTCGGGTTGATGAACGCTAGAGCAACCTTTTAGAGGGAAATGGATATTTCCTTTTCCTATGAAAAGGATCAGTTCATAGTCATCTATCTGTATGACATGACGACCTCCTCTTCCAACGATGACCAACATCTTAGGAACCTAGAGGTTATCTTCCAGAAGTGTCGCAGGTTTGGCCTGTCACTAAATCCAAAGAGATATTTCTTTGCGATGACAGAGGGCAAGTTACTGGGACATATAGTATTCCAAACAGGTGTTAGGATCAAACTCGAAAGGGTGTAGGAGATTCAAACTATTTCTCTCCCTCGAAATAAGAAAGAGGTCCAGGCATTTCTAGGGAAAATAAATTTCTTGAGAAGATTCATTCCCAATTTCTCAGGGATAGTAAAAAATATTACTCGTGTGCTGAAAAAGGTTAATGATATCCAATGGGATGAATAATCAAATCATTCTTTCGAAGAAATTAAAAGAGATATAATGGAATCTCATGTCCTTATTAGCCCATATTACACAAATGATTTTATCATTTTTCCATTCACCTCTGAGCACACTATCACTGCGGTCTTGTTTTAGAAGAACCAAGATGGGTACGAACAATCCGTTGCATTTTTTAGCAAATATCTACAAAATGCTGAGTTTAAATATAGTATAATAGTAAAGCAGACATACACCATAATAAAGACTCTTAATGCTTTCAAAGAATACATTTTTCTAGCTAAATCGACAGTGTATCTCCCTCATCCTGCCATAAGATATATACTCATGCAACACAATACTGAGGGGTGAAGGGGAAAATGGATTGCTAAAACCCAAGAATATGATCTGGCATTAAAGCCTGTTAAAATCATCAAAGGAAAGGTGTTGGCTAAGTTACTAATCGAGACAAACTTTGATGCACTTGGCATCAAGTTAATTGATCTTGAGAGTTCGGCAACAGAAAGTGAAGGTCAGTAGGATAAGCGGTCACAATTGATGCTACCTCAACAAGATCCCACTACCATTCACCCTGATTTTTTATCAGCCGAATGGTACAAGGATATTATTAGTTACCTTCAGAATATGCAGCTACCTAATTCCTTGAGCAAGGCTGCAAAATGCTATCTTAAATTGAAAGCTATTAGTTATTGTATTATAGATGACAAATTGTACTAGAAATATCTAGTAGGTATCCTTTTGATTTTTTGTCCTCCCGTCTCAAGTAAATTATCTAATTACTCTACATCATGACGGGGTGTGCGATGGCCACTATTCTTGGCGGGCTACGGCCCATAAAATTTTAAGGAGTGGCCTCTACTGGCCCACCCTTTTTCACGATGTAAATAGAAAAGTAAGGTCCTGCCACCAATGTCAAATTTTTGGTAGAAAGAAAAACCTCGCCGCACTACCCCTTAAACCCATTATAATTGAGGCACCCTTCCAACAGTGGGGTTTAGAATTTATTGGGGAAATCCACCCCCTTTCTAGCGACCAACACCGTTGGATTATCACCGCAACCGATTGTTTTACAAAGTGGGTGGAAGTTGCACCACTGAGGAAAATTAATGATAAAGTCATAATGGATTTTCTAATTGAAAAATATATTTTCTCATTTTGGTTTCCCTCAGCATGTTATAGTTGACAATGCCAAGCCATTTTGTTTAGCTATGTTTTAGAACTTTTGCGATAAATACGAAATTAAGTTGGGACACTCAAAAAATTATTACCCTCAGGGGAATGAGCTCACGAAATCCACCAACAAGAATATCGTTAAAAGTTTGAAGAAGTCCTTACATTCAAAGAAGCAGAACTGTTCCCCTTATACCTAGGTACTAAAGTTATGAAAAGCCTATAGATGATAAATGAGGAACCCAATGACTTGCAACAGAGGATTAATCAAATGATCCAGCTACAACAAGAGAGAGAACTGGTCTTTGAGATGATAAATGAACACCAGTCTAGAGTCAAACAAGATTTTGACATATGGGCTATGAATAGAGTCTTTCTCCCTGGGGACTCAGTCCTCAAATGGGATATTATTTCCTTAGATTTTGTTTCTTATCATTAGTATGCGTTATCATCATCAACCAACTATCAAAACAAGAAGATGAAAAATGCACAAATACACAACAAATTGGAAACAAGCCAAGGCAAAATCCTCTCTAAAACATGAAAGTAAAAACCCTTTGAGCTCTTTCTTATAAAACCTTTATTAAGGAATTCCAAGACCCAAACTTTAACTTAACATTGGCTTCAACATCAAAGGACAATACCTCCAAACATGTACCCAAACACTTTGTCTATGTCTGAAATTCAGGACAGCATAGTAGGTCTGCAACAAGGGTATGACAATCAACAATTATGGTCTTGGTCAAGCTCATCTAGCCTCTTCTTACCTTCGCACTTCTTGTAGCCCCATCATATATGTCATAACATTTTGAATTTTGCTTGATATGAGATCTTGTGATGACAAACGATTGACTGTTCTAGAGCAGCGAGAATAACACCCTTCGCTTCAGGATGTAGGCACACGTACTAGGAGAGTTAGGACTCTTCTAGCTCTTCGGTGACTTCGATCTCTACAAAAATGCCTTCCTCCTTCAAACATCAGCTGGATCTAACCTCTAACGCAATGATATCATCATATAACATGATACCCTAGACTAGATCGGACTGTGGCATGAGATAACAGGCTTTGATGATGAGCCCAGATGAGGGAACAAACTTCCTCATTGACTGCGGATACCCTTCTCTTCGACCCTTTCACTTCGCTCTTCGAATGAGAATGAATGTGTTGTGAGGAGGCATCAACGCTACCTATAAGTAGGCTTGCTTCCTCATCTCTAGGTCGATGTGATCCTTTGATTAGGCTGACGTGATCCCTTTAATTAGGCCGATGTAATAAGTGGTTTCCAGAATTCTGTCAAGCGGATTCTTTGCATCAATTCCATGGGTACATGTTGGAGTATTTCCTTGATGATCTAGAAGGATTTATGACTTATATTAAATACATGTATTAGTGTAATAATACATGACTTTCTTCATTTTACATGATTCATCTAACACTTTCAATTGGAGCCAAAACTAGACCAAGAAACTTCTCGAGCATGAAACCTATGTTCAAGTAATAATAAAAAAATATTCTTGATACAAAATTACATCATTGACATTATAAAGACTGAACCTAGTTACATTATTTTAAACACTCCCTCTTAACTAAGGAGGTATTCATACATACATGGTACATGGACATTCTCAATACAAGAGTTCTCATAAGCAAAGAGTCGGATTAGGTATCCATCTGTTATAGCATCATTTTAACCAACATTGTTTCCATATAGCAAGGCCTTGACTAACAAATCTATCTCTCAAATAGATCAGAGCACACAATGTTGGCAAGACCAATCACTAATAGACATGCATCATCATTGTCTCTCTTAGGGTCATACCCACCCGAGTGTTCTCCGAGTATGCCCAACTAGGACTATTCTCATCTTGGGTTCCCAACCCTCAAGAATATCGGTCCTCTTGCCCACTCTTGTCTTGGATGCCCTACCACGTCCTTAAAGAGTGTCGGATGCCAGCTGATTACACAATCCTCCATTCTTTCTTCCAAGCTAAAGACAAGAATGTCGTGTCTAACTCTCCCTCTTAACCAGGGATGGGTTCCAAGTTTCTCTTCACTCAGAAACTTACTCGAGTTCCTTTACCCATAGGAACTTCCCAAAGCTCCCTCTCACCTAGGGACTATATCATCAATACTTTATATGGTCTTCTAGTTGACTGATGATTCAAGACTTCGATGTCATCAATTTCTTCATATGTAAGGTTCAGCCATCTATCACTTTCCTCCACCATGTCATCTCGAAAAGTATCCTCGTTGGATTTACATCTGGGGATTCCTTCATAGGACCATATATCTTCACCTTTGCTTCAACGGTGATTGTTCTAGATCATGAGGTACATAGTTGTGACATCCATCACAACTCTTCTTACCATGTACCTGCACACATACCTAAACTTTTCCAAGATGTCAGACACAAAAAAACAAATCACAAGTTACCTTTTGGTGATGGCCTTTTTCCAGTGACATCTCCTTGTAAGTATCAACATCCTGTATACATGTTGACACCTCCCAACGATATCTGTTGACAAGGGTCTTCATAGTTTCAAAATTTCATCAATCTTTACATCATTCCAAGAGATTTCCTGGTCAGGTCCGCCGTATCCTCTGGATGTTGATTGCCTTCATCATGGTTGCATAATTCACGATTTCTTCCATCCTCACATCTTTCATTCCCAGAAGCTTCCAATCAGAGTTTTTTAATTGTGATCAACTACCTCATACTTTATATGAGGACATATTATGTTGATTTCATCTAGTGTGACTTACGTATTTCAACATCTTTTTAGAGGAGGAGACATTTTCCCTTTTGATCATGCTTGATCCATGTTACGTGCAACCATATGATATGACATTAGAATATGAAACAAATACAAGCATTCATACCTCATTATCCCTTCAGGCTTCTTTCCGCAACTTTCTCGATTGAAAATATCTTCAATCCCTTGATTTGTTTCATTTCTCACGTCATCAGACCATCATCTCATAAATTCCAAAAGTTGGATGTCCTGATGAAACACTTGCTACCTTTCCTAACTAGGGGATCCTCCGCTAAGGTTTCCATCAAAGAAACTTCAAGATCTTGTATATCCCCATCTGGAAAATGCTTCCTTTGTCCTAGATGACTTCTTCCTTTCCTTTAAAGTGCAATGAGATTCCCAAGATCTATGTCCTTCATGATTCCCATATGATGCCATGATGCATATCTGCAAGGATTTCTGATAAGATCCCTTTGAGAGAGATACCATCATTGTTTCTAAATATAGATGAAGCGATACTTTCTAAGATGTTAGGGATTTCAGCTCAAGGGATTAATATCATAGAGAAAGGATTAGACAATGAATTCGTCACTTGGGTTGAATAGGACAAGCTTGAGTTTCTTAAGACCCTTTTCAAAACCCCTCACCCTGAGCTGAAATTGTTTTTTCCTATATATACTCAGTTACTTAAGCCTTTCTACCAAACCTTGAATTCCCTCCTTTCTATCATCTTTGGTCTCACCGATGATTCCAAGTTGGACGAGTCGATGTTCTTGGCAATTCATCTTATTACCTATCAGTCGACCTAACCAACCATAGACTTTACCGAAATACTTAGCTCGCGCCCTTATAGTAGGTTTAACTACTGCCCTTCCTTTCAGTTCCTGCCACTATTGTCTTACCTTGTCCACTTGGTCCTTTATAACTACCCTTCATATTTTATGAATCTTAAACTTCTTCTAAGCACAAATGACACTGACGGTAAGGAGAAGGAGGTTTCGCTAGAAAAATGCACTCAACCCTGAGCATCACCCTTTAGCTTATTCCCAATATATTTATTGTTTCACTCATCCCCTGTAGGCTAAAATAATGGGAATGAATGTGGGTAGAATTTCAGAAGAACAGACCAAAATTTTGAGATTGACTGAACAAGAAAGCATAGGTAGTTGGTTCTTATTTCCAGATTATATGGTGATACGTTTGTATGCATTTGACAAGCCGCCTTACTGGTTACCTAAGTATGTATCACCTTTGTTGTTTGCGTATGAAGTTTTAAGACAAAAGATTATAGTTAATGAACTTCATTTTGTTTTAAAAAGAAAGGAACTTTATTTAGTTATCCTTATGATGTTTAACCTTTAATTGCTAAGAAAAAATTGCCATTGATTCTTTGGAAAAGGAGATCTCTTCTTTTGAATTCGTGTAGGATGACTATTGGCATTATGACCCCTTAAGTGTCATTTCACGACATAAGAAGAAGGCTGGGTTATCATCTTACATTCACGAGAGCAGGCCCGAGTTGGAGAAACTGGTGAACTTACCAGTGCTAACCGAGGTAAATTTACAACTGGCATCATTTACAGGGATGACCGAGGATATTGCTCAAATTGACTCGAGTCAGTCCCAAATTCAGATACCTGTTGAAGAAAGTGAACCCATGACATCACGTTCTGCTACTTCTTTAATCAAACAAAAATCAGAAGCCATGATTCAACTTGATGTAGTTCGACGGGTGAATCCTAAGGAGGGTGGCATAGATGTAGATGTGCTTGAATATAGCTACAAATTCAAAAGAGAGCCAAGGGTGCCATTCTAAAACATGTAATTTTTTTTCCCTTTTTTCCCATGTAACATAGCATCCAACCCTACAGCCAATAGGGCAGGGTAAGATATTATTCATTGCTCGAGGTCATACAACAACAAGATTTTAATCCATTACAATAATATACACCATATAAGCTTAACAAATCGCACTAAGACATGGTTATGAAGGTGATGTCATGTTAATCTAGAAAAAACTAGGTTTATTAGATCCAAGCTTAGCACAACATCAATAGATATAGGAGGGATTATATCCTCACATTACACTATACAAACCACATATATTATATTAAAATGAATTCATAACAAGTACAAGGATTTTCTACAACAATAATTAACTTGTGAAGGAATTGCAAACATAAAAGGCCTCACATAAAGCAGAACTAATACTTGTAATATTCCATTAAATTTTGCAGAAGAATATACAATGAAGCCAAAGGGGAGAACTCAATCCTTAAATATCCAGCCACTATAAATGGAGAAAAGCTACTCTTTTATAGAAACAAGTTATTATCTCTTACAGTAAAATACAAAACTATCCAATTAACTCCATGACAGGTTAAGGAAATAATATAATAATGTAGTTAGATCTATTCTCAATCAATGGTTGACCATATCAAGTGTAATGTGGCCTCTATACACTCCAAGAAATATCACCCTATTTAAAATTTAGAAGGAAAATACAAGACAAATCTCCAAAAGAGGGTGCACCACCAAAACTAAGCATAAGACCATGTTGAGATGTCAAGTGGTCCACATACAATGCATCGTCAAGGCGTTAGATCAGTGAGATACATAAAATGATCCTTGACATCGAAGGATGTGCTTCATGTCTATCAAGGTAGGCTCACTAAGTGTATCCTCCAAGAAGCATGAGTGATAAAACAATAAAATACTTCTTGTTGAAATTGGGTAGTATCAGGAAATACTCTCACATGCACTTGGTGCTAGGCTTGTAAGAGAGAAACACTAATAAAGTATGATTTTATGAGTGTAAGGGATTTGCAACCAAATTGAGTGGGCTTTGTACTCAAGGAGAGAATTTAATATTCTAATTTAACCTTTAGTTTGGTGTTGGAGGTTTCTTAATGGACAAGGGCGCTTCTAAAAAGACAATTGGTCAAGTATAAATAAGAGGCCAGTGGAAAGGCATAAGGAGCAACTCATATGGACAAAAAGTGATGGATTTTCTTGAATGAGGTCTTAGATTTTCTAGGGAAATCACAAACCTAGAACTAGGGAAGCAAAGGGTATTGGAGGGAATATTATTCTGTGGTGAAGTAGGGCCAAGGTTTGTCTTTTGTTTTGGGTTGTTTCCAGGTAAAGGAAAAACAGTTTTTGTTGTGAGACAACCTACGACAAAGGAAGTCTAATTGGTTGTAGGAGAAACATAGGTTGAAAAGGAGAGGGGCTTGTGCAAGGAAACCAGTCAAAAGGACTTGCTGCAATATGTAGGTGATCCAAAATAGAAAGGAGGGTAGGTCAAGGTCTACACAGAGCATGCGAAGGTATTTTGTAGGAGGTTTGAACCTTATGGAATTGTATGGCTGTGGTTTGGTAGAGGCCATAACCAATAGCGTACCCACAAGGGAGGTTCAGGCTTGGGAAGTAGGTTGGACTCACTTGTATTAGCAGACTGTAGCTACAAGAGTCCGGTAAATCAAGACAATTGGTTGTTTGAGATTGTACAAAGTTGTTTGTGGCAGACCGTGGCATTGTCTAGGGATTTGAGGAGGGCATACCCAAGTTTGGTGATAAATTATAGTGTTATGGGTGCCAAGTGGATAGAGAACTTGTTATTGAGTTGACTACGAGCCTAAAGGGAGTTGGTTAGGTAGTGTAAGGAGGGAAAGGAGTGCCCTTTGTGTTGCAATAAGTGGTTGTAATTCTTGGTGGCAAAGGACAATCACCGTTCAATGATAATTGGACAAATGAGAGCCTAAGTGACTAGGCCTCAACCCTGGAGATGTGGCCAAACTTAGTTGACATTGTATTTGGGAATTTTCAAGACTTGTAAAGTGTCATTATCCCTGGTATAAGAGCCATGTTGTTTCTTGTTAAAATACAAATAAGAAATAAGTTTTGGGAAATAAATATTGTCTTGTCCATTAATCTAATTTATAGTATCATAAGAGAAATTTTGAGGTCTAAAATTTGCCTTGTAAGGAATACTGTAAAATAATAACGGAAATAATAAAATAAGATTCGATTACATCATTAAATTTTAGAGGGAAAAAAGAAAAAAACTACCTTTTCAAATCGTATTTTCAATTTATCTCCCTATGGTTTTACTCAAATTTCGAGTGGGAGCACTCGTTGAATGAAAAATTTAACTCGTCATCTAAGGAGTATCCATGTTTCATATTTTCAATGGACCCTGCCACACGAAAAATGATAAATATATGAAAAAACGTGATTGCAATCACGTTTTTTCATGTATTTATCATTTTTCATGTAGCATAATCCATTAGAAGCATGCAACATGGGTACTCCTGGGGTGATGAATTAAATTATGCATCCAACAAGTGCTCCAACTCGAAATTTGAGTAAAATCGTAGGGAGATAAGTTGAAAATATGAGTTGCAAAAGTAGTTTTTTTACTTTTTAATATTTTTACTTTTTTACTCCAAAAATGGTGAATCATCCCCATGGTTGACATCATCATCTTGAATCCTATTGGTTCTTATAAAGTTGATTTTGGTTGTACATTTTTTTTAGGCCCATTTTTTACCTTAAAATTTATGTAATGGTTCCCCTGTGCAAACGTTTTTAAATTTAAGCATTTCAATGTGTTTATGTTTTTTGTTGTGTGAAATTTCCAAAACATAGATTGGACCTCGGGTGCATGGAATTTTAACATGGTATCATAGCTACTTTGAAGATAAGGTGGGTCTGAATTGTGCACATGTGGCAACTCTAAGAGGGATTTGAGTTACTTTTCTATTGAAGGAGGGATAACTAGTCACTTCAATTTCTTGGTAAGAATCCAACATAGAAAATGGTTTATGGCTTGAGGATTGAGGACTACTTTGAAGGGATATACAACTATAGTTTGTGGAAGGAAAGAATTAAGATAGTACTATTTATGAATGATATGTGAGATTATGCCAACACCTAGATAAAGGCACCAATTAATGTGGCAAATTTGGCTCTGTATAAAAAAATAAGTGTGAAGGCCAAGTTGATCATCCTTGATGGAGTCAAGGATCATTTGATACCTCACCTTATAGGAAAATACACTACATGGGACATGTGGGCAACTATGAAATCGTTGTTTCAAAACAAGAACGAAAATCAGATTATGGTATTGAGAGTGTTAATTTTAGGTATGTTCTATGTTAGAGCAATTTATTTCAATTTTTTTTCCACATTAGCAATCACATTAGCATAAAGTAAACTATAGATAGAACATAAATATAAATCGCAGAAGACAAGCCAAGACAAGAGGACACAAGATGTGGCGCTACCCAGGGACAAACCCCAATGTGGGGAAACCCTTGATCAATTCTTCTTTTATGTTCTTCAAAGTTCAGCAGAGAAAGTGAGAGAGATAGTACATTTACAACAGAAGTCAATCACATTGACTTTTGGTATCGGCATGAGATCAGTTGAAGACATATTGCTTCAACTGATTCTCTAAGGTGACTCGTTCACCTATCATAGTGCTGCATCTGATCTATTTGTTGCACATTACCGTTTGACACCTTGCTGTACTGTCACATGTGTTGAACCTTGATGACTGAGCTGCTCTCATCTTCATGCTGCATCTTCCATGGTCTTATTCATCATGAAGTTGCCCATGCTCATGATCTCATTCATCATTACGCTGCCCATGCTCATATCATCATGCATCATTATGCTGCCCATGCTCATATCATCATGTTGCTTATTATGATTCCCATGATCTCATACATCATGCTGCCTTCCTTCGGAGACAGATGCTCCGACTGTTTCAGCAATTCCCAGTAGTTCCGGCTTTTCCTGCAGTTCCAATTTTCCGGCAGTTCCGACAGTTCCGGCTTTTCTGGCTTTTCTGTCTTTTCTGGTATTTTTGGCTTTTCCGGTGTTTCTGGTTTTTCCAGCTTTTTTGGCTTTTCTGGCTTTTCCGGCAGTTCCGGATTTTCCGGCTTTTCTAGCTTTTCCTTAGGATCTCTCCTCCTACTAAAACCCAAAGACAAGTAGAGAGAGGAAGAGATCCGAGTGTGTAGAAATGACCTGGAGTCCTCTTCTATTTATACTAAAACGTAGAGGTTGAATAGACATGACTATTGGGCTTCTAAGCCTACATAAGCTGTTGGCCGACTTAACAATTTGTCCATAACATAAATAAATTCATAACTTCATAAATACTTATCGGAATTGGATGATCTTTAGATCAATCCTACACCTCTCAATGAGAGGGATCCAATAAAAATATCAGTTGCCATAAATAATATGACCCACATGGAGTTTGGCCCTATTTACCAATTTTAACACTCCCTCTCAACTAGGGAGAACTCCATCCACTGATCCATATGTCCAACTGTACTATCTCTGCTATCAGTGCCCTACACTGCTTTGCTCAGCTCTGCTGGCTCTGCTATGCTCTGTTGGCTTTGCTTTGCTCTGATGGCTCTACTCTGCTCAACTTAGCTCTGCTGAACCATGAAGAAGAAGAATTGATTGAGAATGTGTCATACCATTCTCCACTGACCCGAAGTCAGTCTCAGAGTGTGTACCACTGGGCCTAAACCAGTCCTCAACCAACCCGAAGTCAGTGTCATGGTAGGTACAAATCCTACTACTAGTCCCAGACCAATACTCTACTGACTCGAAGTCAGTCTCAGAGTATGTACCATTGGTCCCATGCTAGTCCTCAACTGACCTGAATTCAGTGTCAGAGTGGGTACAACTCCTACCACTGGTCCCAGACCAGTATCATTGATCCCAGATCAATGAAGGTCATCCTAGCATAGGGAGTATGGTAGATACAGTGATGCGTCCATCTATACTACTATGGTACCTATCCTCATTTCCCTGCTCATTGATCAGATGAGAGGTACTTCCCATGAGTCCCAGACTGCATGGGTAGGATGCCTCGACAGGAGAACTTAATCAATCCTATCCTCATAGGAGAACTAATCATCCTGCTACACAATCGCCATGGAGAACACATCATCCAGGCCTCACAGGAGAACTAATCATCCTGCTACACAATCGTCATGGAGAACACATCATCCAGACCTCACAGGAGAACTAATCATCCTGCTACACAATCGTCATGGAGAACACATCATCCAGACCTCACAGGAGAATTAATCATCCTGCTACACAATCCTCATGGATAACACATCATCCAGACCTCACAGGAGAATTAATCATCCTGCTGCACAATCGTCATGGAGAACATATCATACAGACCTCACAGGAGAATTAATCATCCTGCTACACAGGAGAGCGAATCATCCCGTCCCACTAGAGAGCGAATCATCTTGTCCCACAAGAGAGAAAATCATCTTGTTCACAGGAGAGTGAATTATCCTATCCACAGGAGAGTGAATCATCTTGTCCCACAAGAGAGCGAATCATCTTGTCCCACAAGAGAGCGAATCATCTTGTCCACAGGAGAGAAAATCATCCTGTACACAGGAGAGCGAATCATCATGTCCCAGTGCGCACCACCAGGGGAGGGTGAGTCACCCTGTGGTTGTATGTTTCTCCAGTGAGAACCACAAGCCCCCAGAGCTCCCAGAGCTCAATGTATACAACATGCAGGACCCTTGTACAAGGGTCTCTTGACGACTCCAAGTCGTTCAGGAAAATCACAGATTTGATCTTTCCCTCGGGGCTTAGACAAAGTGTAGCGACCTGTACATCATCCCATAGCAATGGAGCTTCCTTTCTCATAGACTTACCATATCCCAGATAAG
Source organism: Pinus tabuliformis (assembly GCA_031772625.1). NCBI lineage: Eukaryota > Viridiplantae > Streptophyta > Pinopsida > Pinales > Pinaceae > Pinus > Pinus tabuliformis. The sequence goes on from CM062804.1 coordinate 204,805,474, forward strand.
GTAGTATCTGATGTCTATTTGCTGGAGCAATCGTCGAATACGGGATTCCTCAATAATTGAATCCCACCTCTGGTTGTCACAGAGAATCACAGTGGTACAAATAGCTCATTTGAAGAGCTTCCCCAACCAGGCAGCCTCATACGAGATCATACTCGTAGATATGTATCCAGTATCAGTGGTGCTTATAACAACCAACTTCTGCTTCCTGCTCATCCATGATATCGAAGTAGAATCCAAAGAGAAATAGCACTAAGAAGTTCTCTAGTGATCCTCCACATTGCCTGCCCAATCAATATTCGAATAATCATCCAGTTTCATATTTCCAGCAGTGTATCTCAATCCATGAAAGATTTTGCCCTGAAGACATCTCAGAAGATTCTTGGCACCAATCCAGTGAGGTTCAACCAAATATGAGCTCACCATGCTAACTGAAAAACATATTTCCGGATGGAAGTTCACCAAGAACATCAACGCGGATGAGTTTATGAGATTCAAATGCATTTCCCAAATCTTGTCTGACATGACTACCATATAACTTCTGAAAGTTAAGATCCTTGAGGTAGTCACAAGCTTGCAGTTCACCATTCCACATCTGGAATCCAACTCCCTCTTACTTCTGCAAATGAGAGGGTCTGCACCTGTTAGAAGTAGGTCGTCCTCATAAGGTGCTGGTATGAGAGGTCTATCATCCACAACCTTTGGATGGTGTGGATCCGTTTCACTCCTAATGAATCTCAACTTTATCAGACAGCTATCGATCCTCTCATACTATGTTCCGGGTGTTTTGCTTCAAGCCATAGAGGGCTTTCTTCCACCTGCATATGCAAGATTCTTGATTATCAATCTCAGACGCCTTGGGTTGTTCTAGACCTGTGGACCTGCTACATGAGGGGAATGGTCCCCTTGTAAGATTTTCCTTTGGTACATCTCAGACATGTACTTTCATGCTCCTTTTGAATTCAGGCATCCATGTCACCATTTGACTCACAGAACTTCGGTGCTACGTGACAATGGACATGGTCCCTAGTGGACTTCCTACAATTTGATACAAACCTGAACTCAAAAAAATCTTTGAAAATTCTATTTCCAAACACGTACCTTTCCATCGATGAGTGCCACCCTGAAACCTTTGACTCCCATTTCCGAGATGGACATCAGGTTCTTCTTGCAATTAGGTGCATAAAAGTGATTCGGGGTTCCTTACTTTCTTTGAAGAGTTGACCATTTCCTTGATGACCTGCATTACCTTCGGACACTCCTTCGCATAATGGCTGAACTTATTGCAACCAAGGCATCCGCCTTTCCTTCCACCCTTAGATCTGAACTTCCCAATGAAGTGATCTTTAGATGGGCCATCAGAAACTTCCGCTATGCCATTATGATTATATATTCTGCTTTGACTTCACCCTTTGTGAACTTAGAAGAGAGATGTGGAATCCATTGATCCTTTTGTCTTGTCCCTATTGTCTTTGGTGATTGCTCTTTCACTCTTGCTTGGGCATTGTCTTCACCTCAGCTCTGAAACCATGTTAATTTTAGGTATGTTCTATGCTAGAGCAATTTATTTCAATTTCTTTTCCACATTAGCAATCACATCAGCATAAAGTAAACTACAGATAGAACATAAATATAAATCGCAAAAGACAAGCCAAGACAAGAGGACACAAGATGTGGTGCTAGCTAGGGACAAACCCCAATGTGGGGAAACCCTTGATCAATTCTTCTTTTATGTTCTTCAAAGTTAAGAGAGAAAGTGAGAGAGATAGTACATTTACAATAGAAGTCAATCACATTGACTTTTGATATTGGCATGAGATCAGTTGAAGACATATTGCTTCAACTGATTCTCTAAGGTGACTCGTTCACCTATCATAGTGCTGCATCTTGTCTATTTGTTGCACATTACCATGTGACACCTTGCTGTACTGTCACATGTGTTGAAACTTAATGACTGAGCTGCTCTGATCTTCATGTTGCACCTTCCATGGTCTTATTCATCATGAAGCTGCGCAAGCTAATGATCTCATTCATCTTTATGCTGCCCATGCTCATATCATCATGCTGCCCATGTTCATATCATCATGCTGCTTAATATGGTGTCCATGATCTCATACATCATGCTACCTTCCTTCAGAGACAGATGCTCTAGCTATTTCGGCAGTTCTCAGTAGTTCCAGCTTTTCCGGCAGTTTCGGCTTTTCCGACAGTTCCGACAGTTCTGGCATTTCCGGCTTTTCTGGCTTTTACAACTTTTTTGGATTTTCCGGTATTTATGGCTTTTCCAGCATTTCCAGCATTTCTGGCAGTTCCGACCTTTCCAGCTTTTCCTTAGGATCTTTCCTCCTACTAAAACCCAAAGACAAGTAGAGAGAGGAAGAGATCCAAGTGTGTAGAAATGACTTGAAGTCCTCTTCTATTTATACTAAAACGTAGAGGTTGAATAGACATGACTGTTGGGCTTCTGAGCCTACATAAGTTGTTGGCCAACTTAACAATTTGTCCATAACATAAATAAATTCATAACTTCATCAATACTTATCGGAATCGGATGATCTTTAGATCCATGCTACACCTCTCAATGAGAGGGATCCAATAAAAATATTAGTTGCCATAAATAATATGACCCACATGGAGTTTGGCCCTAGTTGCCAATTTTAACAGAGAGAGAATCTTAGGGACATCAAGATGACAGGTTTAGAGAAAGTGACTTCGTATCTTACTTGGATTCAGGAAGTTCATGACGAGTTTGCAGCCATAGGGGATATAATGGAAGAATCAAAGTTTGTGAGGATTGCATCGAAGGGCTTCTCAGAGCAATGGAAGCCATTCATCAAAGGAGTAATATCATGGGGGAAACTTCCATATTGGAATAGGTTGTGGGATGATTTCATCCAAGAGGAAGTTTGGGACGAGGGTCTTTAGTAGAAGATTCATAATTAGGAGAACATTTCCCTCACCAGTAAGTTGAAAAAGGGAAATGGGAAGTTCGACAATGACAAAAAGAAGAAGGACTTGAGTAAAGTCAAATGATTTTCATGTGAAGAGTTTGGTCATTGTGCGAGCAAGTGTCTGCATAATAAGAAAGGAGGGAAATAAAAGAATCTTGAGATTGATTCTCCAACTACAATCGATGAGGATGATTTACCTTGGATATTCAGTGAGGAACTTTCTCTTATCTCTCATTTCTACAAGATCACCATTCATGAGGGTGTTTGGTTCCTAAATAGCGGGGCCTCGAAGCATATGACATGAACACGAGAAGCATTTGAGAGCCTGATTTAGTGAGACTATGATATACATGTGAATATTGGTGATAAGAGTCAACATGTAGTCAGAGGAACCAAGACTATACCATTCAGGATGGAGTCAAGTCGATTTCTATGAGTTCAGGATGTACTTTGGGTACTTGGGCTCAAATGCAGCATGCTATCAGTCTAAACAATTGAAGAAAAGGGGTTTGATGTTCTATTTCAGGATGAAAAAGTGATGGTCAAGCCCAATCGATATAACTTTAGCCCATAGATGGTTCTTGGAGTCATAGAGAGTGGTTTGTACATGCTAAAGGGGAATCCTATTAACCAAGGAAAAAAAGGGTTTCAAAGACTCAAAGGGAGTCAAGTTTTGGAGGGAGTTTTTCGATTCGAAAGGAGAGTCAACAACCCCAAAAGGGTGCATTGTTGAAGAGAAGAAAGGAGACTTCATGTTATGAGGAATTTTGCATCTATGGATAAATACTAATTCCCTAGGTAGGTAGTTATACCTAGAACAACAAATTTAAAGCACTTATCCTTTTTCTATAGATGAAAAATAAGATAAGGGAATCGAAGGACCTACTTATTCTTTCTCTTTTCTTTTGTCTCCTTTGTATGGCTCCCTTTGCTCCTCCTCGAACTTAACTCGCTCAAAAAGTACCTGCAAGCATAAACAGAAGACAGAGAACCAATAAAAGCAAGATATATATCAACTATAAGTAAATGGAATCAAATACATTCACACATATAAACATCATATATCAAGATAAGCATATGGAAAAAGGTGTAAACAACTTTATTAAGTAGAAGGAAGAATTACAACCATGAAGTCCGATCCATTGTCACTCTTCCAGCTTGGGTTCCAACCAACATCACATCAATAGCACAACACTCCGGCAGCATAACAATACTTGCTTATAATCTCAATCCTCACACCAACAATATCTCCTTACAAATTCTCAAAGTCCAGCCCCTGATCACTTAGATGAGTGCTCAATTTATAGGCAAATGGAGGAGGTTTGGTCATAAATGAGGGTATTGAATGGCCTTCCAAACTTAGAGTTAGTTTCCATGGAGGAAGGGATGAGAGGATAGGAGGTTACTTAACTCATTCCCTATCCATTTTCATGCTCATAGGAGATGATAAGTGTGGGAATCTTCTAGATGGATCCAGAAGATAAGAATATTCCTAGAACCCTATGATGATTTTGCTCAAACTCGCCCAACGTAGGTAAAAGTGGGCCTAAGTTCTCTGGAAAGCACCCTGACATGGGCCTACCTACACTGAAGCACACTTACTGCTGACCAAGGTTGTGCTGGTCCCTCAATGAGGCAATTCTAGAGGGCTTCAAGCCAAGAAACTCTCTGGGAAGGAGGCATTCAAAGTGGTGGTTTGTCTAGGGGTGTAGAAATTGAATTAGGATTTGATGAGCCCCAATGGTGCTGATCTGAATGATGGGAGTGATGTGCCCAAATGGATCTATAACAGCTGCCTCCTAAAGCATGAAGTCGAAAATAATAATGTCGAGTGATATGCTTTACGATGTGATGAGGAGGTTCCGAAGTGGATGGTGACCTTCATCGATTACAATACATAATATCATGATATTTGATTTTTTCTCATGAATTGCCGAGGGAAGGCATACCCATGCTCAGCATATAAACTTTCATTACAAGTACATAGATAGTCGTCTATAGATATAGACCCATGATATGATGACTATTGATGTAAAGCCATTGTACGGATGATTTGGTACATTTCCTGAAATCGCAGCCCGAATGGATGAAACTAGATCTGGGGTCTTCTATCTCGTTCAATCGTTCGCTCAAGTACGAGTCAAACCATGCGAATATGTGATTTGAAGTTGAACATGGGAAGACACCATTTGATTACTCGCCAATGATGTAAACCGTTAACAGACGTGAGAGAAATCACCGATAATGATAATGATCTTCAAGGTACTGCAGTACATTCTTCATGGTGTGAATGGATGTTTTGATGTCAAACACCATAGAAAGTCTTTTGGTTGAAGGCCAGTGATGTCAACCTGTCACTGGAAGCGAGAAACTTGCCATTGATGTATGCAAGTCGCAAGGTACTGAAGGGGTGTTTCTAAGTCAACTTTTTGGATAATGTGCTCATGTCGACAAGAAGCGACTTGTCGTAGGAGGGCCTTGATGTATCCCACATCAACAACATGAAATGAGTGTAATTATTTTTGGAGATGGAATGTGATTGATGACATGAGGTTCAGGAATGGCGGTCATGAAAATGAAGGTTTATGAGTATTGCAAAGGATGAATTTCAAACTGAGTGACTTCTCTTGAACATGTTGGCGACACTGAATGGATTGGCAACATTGACCCAAAGCAAAAGTAATGGATGGTATGATAGACCAAGGTATGATGACCATAAAGCAGATAACCCAACCCAAATAGTCACAATGATGAAGTGGAAAGTGTCATGTTCAAGAGCGACCTGATGCCATAAAGTGGTTTACCCCTTTTCCCATTTTTCCCAGTCATTGCTGACCAATACCTCTTTATTTTTATCAAGCTTGAGGAGGATTGTTGGCATTATGGTTTGAAGTCTTTGGTGATGATGGTTATTGATACATCTTGCTACTAATTGTTGGTTGGCCAAGAGAATGGATTGCAGGTTACAGGTATAGATGCTAGTGACAGATGCTTATGGTGCAGATCATATATGGTGTACAATAGTTGCTGATGACTATCATGGTCTTGTTTAGATTGTTGGTTATAAAAGTCATGTATATCATTTGATGTAAAGGTCATGAAAAGACCCAATTTGTAACCCCACTTTGCATGGGAAGGATGATGTAATAATGTCTATTTCAGTCATGTATAAACATTTGGTATATCCCCACTTGGTTGGGTGGATGAGTTAAAATGGTGTATCCCCACTTGGTTGGGAGATTGATATATGTATGAGTCATTGGTGATAGGAAGGTTATACTCACTTAGTTTAGCTGTAGAGTCATGTTATTCTATTGAAAAATATTTTTGCAAACTCGGCATGTGCTCAGGGGGAGCATGGACGGATTGGTACATCTTGGCATGTACAAAGGGGGAGATCAATCAGAGATTTCAGCATGTACTCAGGGGGAGTATGGACAACAAAATGTATATCAAGGGAGAAAATATCTTGGTCGCCCTTTGCCCTTGATGTAAAAGGGGGAGAGTGACTTGGTGTGGTTGTTGCCATCAAGTCCAAAGGGGGAGATTGTTGGCATTATGATACAGGTATGAAACAAGTGTTGTCCTTGATGGCAACTCACTCAGATGACAGATCATAGTTCAGGCTCTCCGAATGAAGGAAAAAGAGATATACTTAGGTTCCCCTTGACCAAGCCACGTATGCACGCGGGTTCGCCGACCAAAAGACGCGTATGCATATACACGCACTTTCACGCAAAGAAAGGCACGTACATGTTGGAGAACTTGGTTTTAGTCTGTGGTATTTGGTCCATGGTATTGTGATCCATGGTATTGGTCCAAGGTATCTTTTTCCGACGTGTTGACCCCAGGTATTTGGTCCAAGGCATTGGTTCTAATGGTTTTGGACCATGGTATTGAGTAAGGCCTAAGACTATAAAAGGAGGAGGAGATCATTAGGCCAAAGTGCAAGTGTGCAAGTGATGAATATCTGATGAAGGGTGAGATCTAGTATGTAGGTATGGGTATGTGATGCTTTGTTAAGGAGGCACCTATGTGGCGAATGAAGGTTGATGAACCGGGATCATGAAGACTAAGCATTATCATTATATGGTATGATCATGAATAGATCTGAATACTGACACATGTCTTATCCTTTATATCTTATGTTCTGGGTATATCTGAAGTTGGAAATTGCAGCAAAGGTATAAGTAATTATTTTCAGATCTGTATGCGGGTTACCTTTGGTGAAACAATGTATACACACTGGTTCAACACAGCCAAGTAGCTTATACATTATGAGATTTGATATTTGAGGTTGTTGTTGTTTCTAGTGGTTGTTGCAGAGTTCTGGGTTCTACTCTGTGTTCTGGTGATTGTGTTTTGATAACAGGGTTTCAATGATTCAGTTGTTGGGTGATACTTAGATTAATGATGCAGATATAGTTGATGGTTGTATTATAGTGGTGATTGTTTTGTATTGATGGATCCAGTCTAAAAATTTATGAAACGTGGTCCCTGGAAGAAAAGAGAAGGTCGTAGCCTACTGTAGGCCGGCGCCCACGTACTAGTAAACATATTGGCTAGTACAATAGTTAGGGGGTTGTAGCTTGCTTCCAGTAGTAGCTGGAGAACGAGAGAAAGTTGTAGCCTTCTGCAAGTGGGAGCCTGCATACTGGTATGTGTCTGCACCAGTGCAAAATTGTAAAAAGAAGTTTCTTATTAAAAGGAAGATAGAGACGATTGCAGTAGGTGGTTTTCACCCACATTGGGTTTCCACCTTATATCATGGTGTTCATGTGTGCTTCTTATGTGTGATAATCTGTTCTGTTTTACTGCACCTATTTATATGGTTAATGATGTTCTGATGCACTCATTAAAGATCCACTAACTGAATCATAAGTTTGCTAGATATACGCTAGTTGTATTAAACACAACTGCGTATACTCGTGGGTTGCCTTCACTGAAGTAGCGTATATGAATCTAAGTATGGAATTATAAAAAGGTTATTGATTTACTAATACTATTTCACACCCCCCCCTCTCAGTATTATTTCCAACAATAATACTGATGTATCCCACATCAACAACACGAAATGAGTGTAATGATTTTTGGAGACGGAATGTCATTGATGACACAAGGTTCAGGAATGGCAGTCATGAAAATGAAGGTTTATGAGTATTGCAAAGGATGAATTTCAAATCGAGTGACTTCTCTTGAACATGTTGGAAACATTGACCCAAAACAAAAGTAATGGATGGTATGATAGACCAAGGTATGATGACCATCGAGTAGATAACCCAACCCAGATAGTCACAATGATGAAGTGAAAGTGTCATGTTCAAGAGCGACCTGTTGCCATAAAGTGGTTCACCCCTTTTCCCATTTTCCCTAGTCATTGTTGATTAATACCTCTTTATTTTTATCAAGCTTGAGGAGGATAACATATGTGTGTTGTATAATTCCACCCTTCAGGTGAATCCATCGCTATGTGATGTTTTAATGAGTCTAGCAAAGGTGAAACTCATTCTTGTCATGATGGACAAATTTGTCGCTATTTGATGTTTTAACGAGTTTAACGATAATGATAAATTGGTATTTTTAATGTTTAGAGAGTTTGAAAAGGACAAAAATAAAACTCCACAAGTTCTTTTTCGTATATTTATTTCTCAAGTACGAAAAAGCATAAAATAATACACGAGAGAAACTATTGACCATGTTCGGTCAACATATTACTTTTTCGTAAATAATCTATCCCAACCCGAGAAAGGATTAAACTTATACTGAGTATATATCATTTCCAATCCATTAATGAGTTGAAAAGGACAAGTGCTCGACAATATTTTCATATTTCGAGAGTCTGAAAAGAGCTTAAAGAGGACTCAATGGGGGTTCCTTTTTCGATGTTTAACAGAGCTCGAAAAAGAGATAAAAGTATGCTCTGTGGTCAAAGTACAACTCATGATCGTGCACGTCAAATTATGCAAGTCAGCTATAAATCTATTCAAAGCAACACCAAATAGATTAAACATACCTGTTTCATTGGTAAAAATAGGTAAATACTACAGTTTACTCATTTAATGCTCATGAAATAAACATAAAAATAAGAATTTACCATGTTATTTTCACCATTTGATATTTACCATTCAGTTTGTGCTTTGACCTTGTTTTTACCTCGACCTTTAGCAGCTGATTGCGAGAGATTTTGCGGATCATTTCTCGTGCCGTCTGGACCAGGTAGGATATCTACCACTCCTCTTTCTTTTCATGTCATTCTTTTATTGTTTCATGAAAGTTTTTAGGGTTTTTAGGGCCCTTAGGGTTTGAATTTTTCGCCCTGGGATCAACACAGGGTTGCATGTTGAAAACTGCACTAGGGAGCACCCAGATAGAAGGCATTCTGCACTGCAATGCATTGCCTCCTTGCCTAGGTTGCGCTGGGCAAGTTTCACAAGCTTGTTTCACCAAATTGACCCAAAATTTCTTTAGTTTGTTGCATGAAAGGGATCCTAACTAAGCTTATGGTTTGATTTCAGGCTTTCATCGGACCATAATGTCTATTACTTGGCGAGAAAGAGAGCATGAATAAAAAGACATGGTTTCCCTAAATGATCCAAGTATAATTGAGCCCCTCAAAAATGTGGGTTGCTCAAATAGTTCAAGTTGTCTAGATTGAGGCAACAATCAGAACTACTGCAGTTCCTAGTTCATGCATGGGATCTGACAGATCAAGCTTTTTACATAAGGGACAAATTTGTCCCTATTGTGATCGATGGTGTTTACTTTCTTACAAGGTTGTCAAGACATGGTACCCCCATATCGCTTTCAGGTTCTTCCCGTGGAGGGGTGTTACGAAACCAACTCACAAAAGGATAGAAAAGATAGATCAATGCCTTAGAAATAAGCCTCTTCGTGGGGGAAACCTCCTTTACATTACACGAATGAAAAATTCTTGGATGATACAAATGAAAAGACCTCCTTTCTATATATAGGAGTCTAAGGGGTCATAATATAATCAGAGCCGACATAACAATAATAATGTAAGGGCACAATAATAACAATAGTGGGCTTCTATGGGGCACAATAATAACAATATGGGGACTACATGGGCACAACAATATAATAAGGGGGTTATACTAATAACAATAAGGGGTTACACTAGTAGTATAGGGACCTAACAAGGGGATTCAGTGAGGGACTATGTTCGACAATTCTGTCGGCCAGGTACACAGCCTAGCAAGGACGGAAAGATAATCATCAAAGATATTCATGATTTGCCTTTGAGAACAATCCTTTTCACCATTGTAAAGTTGGCAGGCAATGTGACACTTCATCTAGCGAACAGATCATATGTGCAATATGCTCTTGAGTGTCTTGAGCCAACTTTATTCAACTGTTGTGAGGCAATACTTTCTTCACTGAAAGAGAATCTGAAAAAGGTAAAGAGTGGTAAGACGCAGAACTTTAGCTCTGGATCTCTCTTAATTTCTTTTACCTTAGAAAGAATTCCATTGATGCAACCCCAACATGTAACATTGGGTGTGGCTGGTCCTAGAGATCCACGGATGCAGCGGTGGGTCGAATTGATGGCTAGACATGCTGGTTAGTTATCGATTACATTCTTCAGTTCGCTCGATTGACAACATATTATCATCAAGGATAATCCATACTCAGGGATGGATTTTCATGGAGATCCACAGTTGGGTTTACCAGTTGGCGCTCAATGGGGTGCTATATGTAAATTGTTTTTGACCAAAATGTTTTTTGAATTTTAAGTTTCTACATGTTTTTGTGTTTTGATGTTCCAAGACTAAACTAAAATCATTCTCATGCATGCAGATGTGGGTACTGTTCGACCTATGAGGCACCAACAGGAGGTAGGTGGGCTAGTGCGGAGAAATGTTGGGAGCGTAGTTATCTAGGATTTGGATATGGCCGAGACACTAGTAGAGTTGCAAGATCATGTAGAGGGATTAACCCTTGGTATTCCAGATGTCTGGATCGAGGAGTTACCTATGAGGTTGCAATGCCATACTATTAGTGTTCCAGGTTGTTGGATGCGGATTTTACGCATGATAGCTCAGGCTGTGACCTGTTATCATGAGCATCACTAGGTCTACTTAGGATGTTTTTTGCATGCATTTTGAGTTTTTAGGTCAGATGAACAAATATGTCTTGGACACAAATTTTGTAAATTTTTTTAAAACATCCATCTATTTTTACTTTCAGAGTTTATATATATATGGTTATGTGCAATCCTATTCAAATAATGATGTGAATTTAAAATTTACTTTTACATGTGTCGCAAATGTCTGTTTAACACATAGCTCGCTAATGAGTCGATTAGTGTGTTAAAGTTTATGGAAATATGTTGATATTGAATGTACTCAAAATGTCTTTCCAAAAGACGAACTCTAAGGAACATACAAAGAATCGTTGAGTTTCGGACGATGTAAATGTTTGTTAGTGTAGTACAATGAGTTGTGAGTCCAACCTAATGATGATTCAGCAGATGCCAAGTGAAATGGCATCAGATAGAAGTTCGATCAACGCGTTATACTCATTGATATTGTTCGTCAATTGACCGATACAAATCCCTTGAAAACTCACTAACTCGCCACTTGGAGTGAAAATGACCCATGCTACAGAAGATAGGTTCTGCGTACTACGACTAGCACCATCGGCGTAACCAACAAATGGTTCCAAAGATTCCAAAATCTGCAATAAATGCAAAGCGGATGACTTAAACACATAAAAACTCTAAAAGACACAGTGACACACACATGAAATTAAAACATATATACAATGATTTTCACTACACTTAATTAAGCATAGTAACGTTTGGGATACAACCCATTTCGGGGCTATGACAATGGAATTCCATCATAATCCACCAACTCGTAGGCATCTTTTGCCAAAACACACTTGACAATATGTTGAAGGCTCAAAAAATCAGGTCTACAACAAGGGGGATAACCACCCAGTCCGGACCTTAAAGTAGCTTCTTTTCCGTTCAGAATAGTGGCTCCGACTGGGGATGATGGGACCAGTTTCCCAATCTGTTTATGATGTGTGTACTAATGGGATGATGTTTTTATTTTTGGGGTTTTATGGGGTGAATTCTTGTTCTAAATCTAATCTATCCTTTAACTATCATATGCAATTTATTCTAATGAAAGAAAACATCTAACTTTAAACTATCCCGGGAGTGATATCTCACTTATGCGATCTAAAATAATTTCTAACAACAATTGGTAATATAAATCATTCAATCACCACGAGAAAAGAATCCATTAAAAATGAATTGTTTCGTATAAAAATTTAGCCGAAACAATTATGAGAAACATATCACATAAGAGTTATTCATATACTCAGCATAAAAAGATAAGTTATCACCATACAGAAGTGCAATAATGACAACTAAAGATTCAGACTTTCATATATCAATAACTGAAAATATATTTATCACTGGGCACATAAGTAAAAAGTATCAGGAGATAAAAATACCATTGGTAATAAGTTCTACTCATGAGCTACAACAATATAGATTTATCTTCAAATAAGTCAACATCTACTAAGAGTACAAAAGTGCATTTCAGTAGCATAAAAATAAATCTCGTTCCATTCATTTTTATCGAAACCTCCTCAGTGGGGGGCAAACTGCACGTTCTGAAGAATTGTTTTTGATAAAACTTTGGACCCCTCTCTAAATGCATGAGAGGGATTTAAATACTATTCTAATGAAATCTAAAAATAAATATTACAAAAATAGACGAGGAGGTTTAAACCACCTGCCTCATTTTAAGCAAAAATGAACTAAAACAAAACTAAAACTGTATCTATGATAAATCCTATATCTGATCCTTTAAATTGCAAATGTCCAGCATTGGTTTCAAGAGCGTCGGTTGGCCGACTTTAGCTCTTAATTGTCCTGCAAATACGGCATTAGCTAGCGCTGGCACTATCTTCTCGGCAGAGGTTATGAGGCATTTTAGGATCATCCATTAGCTATGTGGCTTTACCAGGTACTGCCAGTATGTGTCCCAGTTTAACTTATTTACCTTTTTAATCGCCTCTGCCTTTTTCTCTGTTGTTTGTTTCCACTTTGTTTGAAGCTGGTGTGCCTTTGGGAGGAAGCCTGGAGTAGTCTCTAATATCAAATTGGCCTTGTGCAGATTTTCATTTATGCACTCAATGACACTATTTGCTGCTGTTGCTGCCTCTTCCATCGCCTATTCTTCTTCTTTAAGTTGTGAATCCCATTTCGCGAATAACATTTCTTTGTGCGATTCGTCGATTCTGGGTAATTCAGCTCCTTTATCTTCTTCTGATCTTTGCCAGTTCAAGAAGTCTGAAACCTTCTTAAAAATTGAATCATAATCAAGTCGTAAGTCTACTACTTGATTTGTAATTTTATCGCTCATTTCACAATGGGAATTCCATTACGAGATCTTCTGGCAGAGTATTTCTTCCTGTTGTAAGAGTTGGGCATTACGAGCGAGTGCTTCTGTGATAAATTCCCCAACTTTGGGATCCTCTTTATGTAGTTCTATCATAGCTTGTAACTGTTCTTCCTCATTGGCCAAACTATTTTGCTGATTCAATTGCATCTGCTAGAAGTCTTGCTGGAGTTTTATTAGCTGTGTTTTTGCTTCTTGACTGATGCTAACTTGTTGTAGTTGCTGCTCCAAAAACAAAATTCTATCCTCTTTCTCTTTTAGTAGCACTTGAACTTTTGTTGCTTTATCGGTTGTTGCCGAAGCATATGCTCCTGTGATCTAAGAGAGCCTAGTTAAATTTTCTGATGGGTCTGTAGTTGGGTCTTTCCACAGAACATCCAGAGGTTCATCCTCTGGAGCGAGCATGGCATCTATTTTCCTTTTCTTCCTTTGCCTCCTGACAACAGCCTTATGTTGCGTGCTATAAAATATGTCTAGAGGAGGAATCTCCTCTATCTTTAGTACAATTCAGATGACGGAGCAATAGGAATATGCTCCTATTTCTCGAGTATTAGTAGCCCCTTCTACCACCATTTCTGTTCTTGTCTCTCTTACGTTTGTCAGTGGCTCTGCGCTTTGTTCCTAAGTGTTGATTAACTCATTAAAATTATCCCATTCCCTTTCTAGATCCACTACAAGTGGCTTTGTTGGCTTTGTAAGGGGAGTGAGAACTTCAGCTTGTTTCGGGGACAAAACTTGCTGGTCAAGCTTTTCAGTAGATTGAGTTGTGTCTTTAATTGACCCTTCACTTCTGTTGTGTTCACTCTTGGACTGTTCGTTAGACTTTTCAGCTGATTCTTTTTTGGAATTTGATTTAGACTTCTCTTCTTTTGAACTACCACTTATGCTAACACTGGGAGTAGGCTCCCTTATTGGTTCAATGAGCAATTGGTCCAAAGGGACCTTTGTTAACCTCTGTTTTCTGTAATTGTCAAACTTTTGAAGTTCTTCTTGGTTAAACTGAATTTGTGCCATATGTAGAACCTCTTTGAAAGTGTGCTTCTGCAGAAAGACATCGTCAAAGGGATCTTCTTCATTGGTAAACACTTTTATTTTAACCGCTGTAGTAAAATTCTTTACAACACCAAAGGGATCATACTGCCTCCCCGGGAACTTTGGTAGCTGTAAACATAGCATATTATCAACCTCTTTAAAAGCATGACCTAAGTCAAATAATGCGAAAGCTCCGCATACTACAGGGAATTGAGGCCAAATGGCCTTTTTAGAATCTTTTAGCACTTTGCTCATTCCCCCAACGCCATAGGTTTGGTAGGCTATTTCCCTGGCCATTAGTTTATCGGGGACATAAAAAGGAAGTACATGGGGTGAAGCAATGCTGCCAAACACCCTGATGTATGTGAACAACTCCTCTCCAAACCACCTTCCCACAGGTAGAATGTCAATTTCAGCTTCAGGGGAAAATCTTGGGGCACCTTTATTGTAGAGCATTTTAGAAATAGGGAGCATAAATCCATGACAGATTTTGTAGAAATTTGGGATGAAATTGGATTCCCACAATACTTTGTGATAAACCTGAATGGGAAGAGGATTCTGTGTTGTCCACTTCCATCCCATAATAGGAAAATTGGAGACAAAACAAATGGCGTCCATGACATAGGCACTCAAAAAGAATGGAGGATAAACTCTTGAAGTAAAACTTCTTTTAGTTTGATATGCTAAAATAGCAGAAGCTAAATTATCTGATAAAATTTGGGCCCAATCCATTATGGTGGCATTGGTCGCTGCATCCAATAGAGGTAACCACTTTGATGAAAACTTATTGATATCTGGCCTCCCAAACAGTCTACACAACATTGCAGTGGAAAAACAGTATGGAGAAGAAAGAGATCTAGTGGCATACATACCATTTTTATCCTTCTTTGATCTTTCCTCGTTGTTCAACCAGTGCTTTGTACATTCTGCCAAGTCTTTTTCTCCTTGGCAAACTTCTCCACAAACTGCTTGTTGTAGCTAGCCTGGGGCTCTGGAAAGTGGTACATGTGTCTTAGATTATTTGGGGCAAATGACCCCATGACTAGCTGATCAGTCGTCTTGAACTCTCTATCAGATATGTCTGTGTGATTTATGATCCATTTCACCATATCCGTGTAGGGGAGTATCTTCGGCCTCGCTGCAATATGGTGTAGGAACGAGCATGCAAGCTCCGTTAGGGATGCTTCAGAGGAGCCGTGTGCATCTGCTGTAACTGTAACCTTCATAATTCTCGGGTTTTCCTCTTCTAACAATCTGTACATGGCTTCCCAGGTAGATATCCCTGCATCCATAGTACAAGTGGTGTCTGTGAATAATGGAGTCATTTCTATTTTCTCAGATGCAGGTGCTTTGCCTTTCTTTCCCATATTGTCGTGTAATACGCTGTTATGAAACCAGCTCAAAAAAAGATAGAAAAGATAGATCAACGCCTTAGAATTCAGCCTCTTCGAGGGGGAAACCTCCTTTACATTACATAAATGAACAAATCTTGGATGATTCAAATGACAAAACCTCCTTTCTATATATAGGAGTCTAAGGAGTCACAATATAACCCAGCGGACCTAACAATAATAATATAAAGCCACAAAAATAACAATAGAGGGATTCTATGGGGCATAGTAATAAAAATATGGGGACAATAGGGGCACAACAATATTAATAAGGGATACAACTACAATAGTAATGGGGTAATCACTAGTATTATAGGGACCTATCATGCCCCTCTCCTTCAAAAAAAGTGTTGTCCTCAATGCTTGAGTAGTTTTGGATGCTTCTGTATAAAATTCTCATCCTCCCATGTGAAATCTTCAGTGGATAAGTTCTTCCACTTGATGAGATACTCCGAGATTGATCGATTTCGTAGCTATCAAGTTCTTGTTTCTGTGACTGCTTCCGGTTCCAATATAATTTTTCCTTCCTCGTCAAGTTCTGGCAATATTGTTTGAACTGGGAGCTTGTCACCTATAACCTTCTTTAAACATGAAACATGGAAAACTAGGTGCACTCGAGAAGCTGCAGGAAGCTCCAATTTGTATGCCATAGTACCAATCTTTTGCAACACCTTGTACGAACCATAATACTTTGGTGATAATTTATTATCCTTCTTAGCTTGCTTGAGGGACATTTGTTTATATGGTTGTAGCCATAGGAATACCCAATATCCTACATCAAAACTTCTTTCGCTGCGATGTTGATCTGCCTGTTGTTTCATTCTATTTTGTGCCAACACAAGGTTATCCTTTAAGAGTTGGAGGACTTGTTGTTGATGTTCAATGTGATGTTCCACTGCTTGAACCTTAGAATTTTCTCTTAAATATGATGTGATGGATGGTGGCTGATATCCATAAAGTGCCATAAATGGGGTCATTTTTGTTGCTGTATGGAAAGAAGTGTTATACCACCATTCAGCCAGAGGAAACCATTTGACCCATTGTGTTTGTTTATCAGATACAAAGCAACGAAGATATCCTTCCAAACATTTGTTTACTATCTCAGTTTTCCCATCAGATTGAGGATGATAAGATGAGCTATGAGCTAACTGAGTACCAAGACAAGAAAATAATTCTGTCCAAAAATTTCCAGTGAAAATGGGATCTCTGTCACTTACAATAATCTTTGGGTTTCCATGTAGCTTTTGAATTGTTTCCATAAATGCAGTAGAAACTGTACTGGCTTTCAATGGATGTGATAATGCACAAAAGTGTGCATACTTGGTAAGTCTGTCAACTACCACCATGATGACACTCTTTCCCTCAGACTTGGGTAAACCTGTGATAAAATCCATTGAAACCTCCTCCCAACGTTGGCTTGGAATGGATAAAGGTTGTAATAGACCCAGAGTCTTAATTGTTTCAACTTTATTTTGTTGGCAAACCAAACATTCCGCCACAAACTTTTGAATATTTGATTTAAGGCCATCCCAAAAAAATTCCTTCTTAACCCTGTGGTAAGTTTTTAAAAATCCTGAGTGCCCTCCTAAGGGAGAAGTGTGCAATTCCATAAGAATCTTTTGTTTGAGTTGGGAATTCTTACAGAGGTATAAGCGATCTTTGTACCATAACGAATCATTTTTCCAGCTAAATGTATCAGATGTACTGGAATCTTGTTGTAACTTTCGAATAAGTGCCCACACTTCTTCATCATTCTTCCATTCCTCCCTTGCTTCATTTATCCAATCTGGTTGGATAATAGAAATGGCGCACAACAATGCTTCACATCCTCATCCTTTCTTGAGAGTGCATCTGCCACCACATTTTGCTTCCCTTTTTTGTAGATGATTTCAAAGTCATAACCCAACATCTTTGTGACCCACTTTTGTTGCTCTTCAGAGGATAATCTTTGTTCTAAAAAGTATTTAAGGCTATCATGATCCGTTTTTACCTTGAAGTGTCTTCCCATTAGGTAGGGTCGCCATTTCTTAAGTGCATGTAGTATTGCCAACATTTCCTTCTCATAAATAGCTTTGTGTAAAAACTTTCCCTTGATTGGACGACTTTCAAAAGCAATGGGTCTTTCATCTTGCATTAAAACAACACCAATTCCATTTCCTGAAGCATCACATTCCACAATAAAGGTTTTTGTGAAGTCCGGTGTAGCTAAGACTGGTGCTTGGCACATTGCCTCTTTAAGATGTTCAAAGGCCTTTGTTGCTTCTGGAGTCCATGAAAATGCATCTTTCTTCAATAATGTTGTTAGAGGTGCTGCTATTCTCCCATAATTCTTAACAAACTTGCGATAATACCCTGTCAACCCGAGAAATCCTCGCAGATGCTTTATGGATGTGGGGATTTTCCATTCCTTAATGGCTTTAATTTTGCTAGGGTCTACCTTAACTCCTTCATGAGATACAATATGACCCAGATATTCCACCTCTTGTACTCCAAAGAAACATTTGGATCTTTTTGCATATAATTGTTTCTCCTCCAATAGTTGTAGCACCCTGTCAACATGTTCAACATGATCCTTCCAAGACTTGCTGTAGATTAGTATATCATCAAAAAATACTAACACAAATTTCTAAGGAAGGGTTTGAAAATGGAATTCATCAAACCTTGAAATGTAGAAGGTGCATTGGTAAGCCAAAAGGCATGACCAAAAATTCATAATGACCCTCATGAGTTCTAAATGCTATTTTTGGAATGTCTTCAGTCTTCATTCTGATTTGATGATATCCTGAACGAAGATCCAACTTGGTGAAGTAAATTGATCCATGCAATTCATCCAATAATTCATCAATGACAGGAATGGGAAACTTATCTTTAATAGTGAGCTTGTTGAGCTCCCTATAATCCGGACACATGCGCCATGATCCATCCTTCTTGTGCACCAATACTACTGGAGCAGAGAAAGAACTTTGACTAGGTTGAATTATACCAGCCTCTAGCATTTCTGCAACCATACGTTCAATTTCACTCTTTTGTGCATAGGGATATCTGTACGGCCTGATGTTTGGAGGAACACTTCCTGGAATCAGATGAATAGCATGATCATGATCACGAATAGGTGGGAGACCTTTGGGAGTCTCAAATACCTTGGAATGATTGTCCAAGACTTTTTGGAGATCTGGAGAAATAGATGATTCTGATGTGGAAACATCTAGCGAACATAATTGTGCAATTACACCTCTTTGTTCCTTTTTTAGAAGCTTTGTCATACCGTTAGAGCTGATTATCTTTCCTGGTTTCCCTGCAATACCCCTTAATTCAACTTCCTTTCCTTCTGCAAAAAATTTCATGAAAAGTTCTTGAAAATTAAAAGCTATTGTACCCAAGGATTGTAGCCATTGGACTCCTAGTACAACATCAGCACCTCCCATTGGAATGGAAAGCATTGGGCTAGTCAATACATATTCTCCCATGGATAGCTTGATATTATGGCACTTTCCAGAGCAATTTATTGTTCCTCCATTTGCAATCATCACTTGACACTCTGGTGCTGGATATAGGAAGCAATTCAATTCTTTTGCTACCTTACAATGAATAAAATTGTGGGTACTTCCTGAATCAATCAACACTATTACCTTTTTCTTCTTGATTTGTCCTTCTATCTTGATGGTTTGAGGAGTGGTAATTCCAACCAATGCATTACAAGATATGGTCGGATCCATTTTTTCTTTATCTAGGCTTTGTTCTTGGAGTATATCCTCTTCCTTTGACCTTTCTTGCTCCTTTTCTTCTTCCTCTTCACAATCTATGTAGAATAATTTCTTCTCAGCACACTTATGACCTTTAGTGTATTTGCTATCACAACTGTAACAAAGCCCTTTTGCTCTTTTTTCTTCCAATTGTTGTGGTGTCAACCTTATAGGTTGTGGAAGGCTAGGGGTAACAACACTTCCATCTTTATAGTTGTGAGTGGTATGCTTCCTGGTTGCCATAATTTTGCTTTCCATTTTTCTTGCTAACCTGAATGCCTTCTCTAATGAATCAGGTTCCCAAAGGCGAACATCATGTTGGATATTATCCTTTAAAGTCCTTATGAACACATCAATCCTATGCTCCTCTGGAATATTTTTTACCCTTATGTTCAATTTTTGGAACTCCTCAATGTGCTCCATTATTGAACCCTTTTGTTTGAGACTTATCAATTGGCTAAAAAAGTGTTGCTTTTTGTATCCTCATAATGTGCTATCAATTCTTTCGTAAAAATTGCCCAAGTGATAATTTGTTTACGAGAGCAAAGCCATTGATACCATACAAACTGATTTGGTTCCAAATATAAAGTTGCAATACGTACCTTTTGTGTGTTTTGCACATTATTGAGATCGAAAAATTGCTCCATCTGTAATATCCATGTTGCAGGATCCTTGCCATCAAACTTCCTCATATCGATTTTTGGAATATGGTGGGTCTTCGATCCAACATTAAAGTCTATGGAATCATGATTAACATTTCTTTTGTTCTCATCATGAGTTTCCTTTATTATCCTTTCACCATTAGTGACTATTTCTTGTAGCAACTTATTCATATTTATCTTCAATTCTTCCATGTCTGTCTTCAAATCTATCTTCAAATCGTCCATCTTAGCTTCCACATCATTCATCTTAGCTTCTATGCCTTTCTTTAAACAATCCATCTTAGCTTCGACGCCTTTCTTTAAACAATCCATATTAGCTTCTACATCTTTCTTTAAACCATCCATCTTAGATTCTATTCCTTTTCGTGCAAGTGACACTTGTTGCACTTGGTCTCGTAATTTTGATATATCATGTTGCATATCTTCCTATTCTTCATGAGTCATGCTAGAGTTTTCATGTTGCCTACTAGGTTTTTGCATTTTCTTTCCTCGGGGCATCAATTACAGATAATAATGCTTTACTATGCCCTTTGAATTCCTTCAAACTAATTTTTCAAACCAAGCTTATGCAAAAATTTAAAAAAACTACACACCTTTTTTCACTTTGTAGGAGCCTGATATTGAATCTGATGTATCTCTGTAATTTCGGATCATCCAGTTCTGAAATTACGATATGTAGTATCCCTCTGCATCCTCATTCCAATTCCACCAGTGTGATCCAAATTGGATTCTCCAAGAAAGAGTTATGCACAATCTCCCACAGTGACCTAATTATTGACTAGTTCAGTAGGGCGAACTTGTATGACGTGCCATGAGTCACTGTTTCGACTTTTGGCTCTGAAAAACATATACAAGAAACTACAGTCCATCCTCTTTCTATAACTTCTTATGAAATTTAAATCCAATGCTTAAAAAAAAATTTATGACGATTTTCCCCAGGTCACCTGTTTGGAATGTAATTCAGGAGTCTGCAAAAGACTAACTTCCTCAGATCATATCTCCACAAATATAGCACGAAAAGCTCTGAAATTCGGATCCGAGATTCAACATGATTTCTTATCAAATGGGTTTTTTTTTAGCTTCTGAAACGTCACAGAAAAGAAGTTATAGTGAGAATGCCACGATGACCTGTTTGGAGCAGCGAAACCCTAGAATCCAAAGCTTTGATACCAAATGCTATGAAACTAGCTAAAAAAAGATAGAAAAGATAGATCAACACCTTATAATTCAGCCTCTTCGAGGGGG
Source organism: Pinus tabuliformis (assembly GCA_031772625.1). NCBI lineage: Eukaryota > Viridiplantae > Streptophyta > Pinopsida > Pinales > Pinaceae > Pinus > Pinus tabuliformis. The sequence continues at coordinate 204,826,934 of CM062804.1, forward strand.
CAACATCCTTTACATTACATAAATGAACAAATCTTGGATGATTCAAATGACAAAACCTCCTTTCTGTATATAGGAGTCTAAGGAGTCACAATATAACCCATCCGACCTAACAATAATAATATAAAGCCACAAAAATAAAAATAGAGGGATTCTATGGAGCACAGTAATAAAAATATGGGGAAAATAGGGGTAAAACAATATTAATAAGGGATACAACTACAATAGTAATGGGGTAATCACTAGTATTATAGGGACTTATCATACGCTCTACGTAGTCTTCCTGAAAATTGGAAGCAGAGAGCAAGGATATGATAAGGATGATAATGAATACAGGAAATATCAATAGAAAGACAAAAATAAGGTGATGGGAAAACTTTAATTCTTCAATCATATCAAAGATATCACCTTGCATGAAATGGTCCTTTACCTTGATCCGAACCATTTTTTAAATAAATGACCACTAGCGGACTGTTAAGTTAAAAGTTAATGTTCATAACTTCGCATCAAACGACGGAAAGTACTTTTATAGAACTCTGAGCCCTTAGATCTGCGATAAAAGTGATTTTGCGATTTGCTTCGCAATATCGCAAAACCTGCTATCGTTTAGAAATCATCGTTTCGTCGGGTGGCTGTGATATGCGATTTGCGAGAGGCTTATCGCATTTCGCAATATTTGGGCATTTACATAAAGTAGCATGGCGGATTTTGGAATTTGCGATATGACGAGGTTGTAATACTTTGTGATCTCACATTCTCGCAGATCGCATTTTCGAGGAGTTCTTTCATAAGAGATGCCCGTTGTGATCTTTTGCGATGTGATAATATCGTTTAAAAGCGGGTTTTTTAAAGCTTCTCTTAATGTACGAGACTTTCTGCTTATAAAGTTTTTCTTAGGTCTTGTGGTCATATAGCACTCTTATAAGGTAACTCATAGTTTGTGATGTTTCATGCGCTTGGAAAATAAAAAGGTAAATTTACATGTTTTAGCTAGTTCTACTTTGATATCTTGCTTTATTCTAAAAACAAAAGGCAACATTAAATGCTAAGATTTGATTTTTTGGAAGGGTCCCCATTTATTAATGTTATCGCTAACATTAATAAAAGGGGGGTTGTTGATGGTCACAACACAATATAAGGACCCATTCGAAGTGGTTCAAATTTTCCTGCTCCTAGTTTATCAGCTTCTTGATTGTAAAGCAAGACCAGGTCTCCTTCTAAGAAAACGCGAGGCTTGAAATTTTTGTCATATTGTGCCTTGATTTGTTTCTTATGTGCTTTGTTAGCCAATGCGGCTTCATGACAGGTTTCATCCAGATGGATAAGTTCCACGAAATAGGGTCTACCATAGGCCCGAGCGAAACCCCTCAACAACAAAGGCATCCCCTTGAAGCCAAAACAACTCTGATACCAAAAGTAGGTTTTAACCCCATACATAAATTACCTGCATACGATTTCTAAATCACAGAAAATAAACAATGCGAGAGCATAACACATAAAACACATATACACAAACATTTTCCCCTGGATCCCAAAGCTGGGACTACCAACTTGATTTTTCATTATTTTCCTTTCAATGTTACAATACATATTTATACATGCTGAAGCATCAAATACCATGGACCGAAAACTGTTGCATCCAAAACCATGTGCAAAAATCATGCACAAAACCATAGGTAGGTTTTCCGCACCTAACATAGTATCCAAAACCAAAATTTTCCGGGGCGCTGCCCTGGATCGCATAGAGTGGGGTTACCTTCACCCCTCAAAACCCCTGTGACTCCCCTCACTATGCAATCAATGCAATGAAGGGGGGGCTCCGCCCCCCTTATAACCCCCCCAGTTAACTACTTGAGCTAGTCTTGGAAAGAATATAACACAACCCAAAAATCTCCCACTTGTTGTTTTCTTTCCATAGGGGGCCACAAGAGAGCTTAGTCATTTATCCAACCCTGCAATGCCTATTGTTTCTCTACACCAACAGAACTTCTCAGAGCTCACAGATTTTGTCAATGCATCTGTAGTATTCTTCAAAGTGTCCACCTTTACGAGCAACACCTTTTTGTCTTCTATCATATCCCTCACAAAGTGATACTAAACATCAATGTGCTTTGTCTTTGAATGATATGCAGGGTTCTTTGCCAAGAAAATTGCACTTTGGCTGTCACAATCTATCCTTATAGCTCCTTGTACTAACCCCATACTTGAACACAATCTTTGCAACCAAATTTCTTCCTTGCTTGCATGAGTGGCTACCATGTATTATGCCTCTGTAGTTGATAGTGCCACTAAAAATTGTTTCTTACTCATCCAACTAACTTCACCTCCAAATAGGTTAAACACATACCCACTTGTAGATCTTCTCTGATCCAGATCTCCAGCCCAGCCTGCATTAACAAAACCATGAATATCCAACACTCTGTCTAATCCTGGTCTTCCTTGGTAAACCATAATCACTAGTGCCATGCAAATACCTGAAACCTGCTTCATTGTTGTCCATTGCTCATTTCCTGGTTTTGACATAAACTTGCTCAATACTCCCACTGCATGTGCAATATCTGGTCTAGTACAAACCATTGCATACATCAAGCTACCGACTGCACTTGCATATGGAACACGAGGCATGTCCTCTTCCTCTTCTTGTGTCTTGGGACACTGTTCAGCAGATAACTTTACACCTATAGGAATAGGAACTTTCACCAGTTTAATATGCTGCATATTAAATCTCTGCAATATTGTCTCGACATACTTCCTCTGGTTTAACCAGAGCCTCCTCTTTGCCCGATATCTTTTAATTTCCATGCCCAAAATATAGTTTGCAGCACCAAGATCTTTCATGTCGAATTTGAAGGACGATTGAGTCTTCAAATCCTGGATAATTTCTTTGTCATCTCCAACCAACAACACATTATCTGCATACAAGACCAAATAAATAATGCGGTCACCAATTAATTTAAAATACACATAGTGATTTTCTTTGCTTCTGGTGAAGCCAAGTCCCCGTATAATAGTATCAAATTTCTGATACCACATCCTTGGTGATTGTTTTAACCCATACATATACTTCTTTAACTTGCATACCAATTCTTTCTTACCTTTCACCGCAAAGCCTTCAGGTTGCTTCATGTAGATTTCCTCTTCTAGATCCCCGTGAAGAAATGTTGTCTTCACATCCATTTATTCTACCTCAAAATCAAAGCAGCAACAACAGATAAAAGTAATCTAATAGAAGTTACCTTGGCAATAGGAGAAAAAATATCACTAAAATCAATTCCTGACACCTGGGAATAACCTTTTGCTACCAACCGAAATTTTTATTTCTCCACCTTTCCTTCTGCATTTGTCTTCTTCTTGAACACTCATTTGCTACCAATGGGTTTCCTTCTAGCAGACAACTCCACCAGATCCCAAGCCTCATTTTTGTGCAAAGATGCCATTTCATCAACCATGGCCTCTTTCGAGAGTTTTCCATCCTCTGAATCTACTGCTTCATTCACAGTTTTGGGATCATCATCAGTAATAGATAAAGCAAAATTTGAACAGAAAGCAGAGGGACTATACCTTTCTGGTTGCCTTCTTTCTCGAACTGATCTTCTCACACCCGGAGTTTGTGGCTCTTCATCTTTTGATTCCTCCTTTGCTGTAGAGTCTGATTCTTCCTCCTTTAGCTCAAACTCTATCTTCTCAGGTTCCTTTGGTTGGACTTCATGTTTAATAACATCTTTCACCTCTTTGAACACCACATCTTAGTTGTACACAACCTTCCTTGTTACTGGGTTCTGTTAGCGCTTGAAATTTCACCTTAGGCTGAGAAAGGTAAACCTCAAGGCAACATCAAACCATTTAGCCTCGTAGCTAGCCCTACGGGGCAGGAGAAGGCTCTCTCCGGTCTATCTCGTGAAATCTTCAATAGATGAGATGACCAATAAGGTAACACTGATATTAGGCTAGTAAACTGATCAAAGAGTTTGATTTGGGGTTTTTTGGGTTTTTTGGTGGCAAATTGAGGAGAGGGCAATTTTGGGTGCGGGGATTGGACATAGTTTCTGCAGGGGGTTCTTTGGGGCGAGGTAGGAGACAGTATTGATGCCTTTAATTGAGGTGGATGGTCAGGAATGAAAGGTGAAGAGCTAAAGAGAGCAAACAATATCTTTGAATTCTCTTTAGACAGTAGAAAACACTGAAATTAAACAAACTTAAAAGCAGAGCATGGCAGGCATGAATTCTTACTTTAACACTTCATTTGTTTAATGTGCAGAAGTAAAAGAAAGGAAATGAGTCACATAAAAAGCTTACAAGTACATTGAGAAACACACCATCAACACATGAGTCCACAAGAATCCCAAAGAGGACTGCAAAACCCTGGTCTTCCTTAGCCAACAATTGCAGAGATACAGTGAATAATACAATGATAGCTTCTCCCTCAAGAGTCCAACCATGAAAATGAGCAAAAAAGTACATAATATAGATGATCTAACCTCTTTCCCTGCCTCCATGGGTCGAGCTCACTATCCTAGGAGCTGTTTCAACCACTTCTAAACTAAGCACTACAAATTAGGCAGTCAAAACAACTTGCCTCTATAAACTTGGAAACCAATTCATTCACTTAATATTTACCCTTTTCATGAATGAATGTTCTAGAAGTGTTACATAAGAGTAAAAGTGTCTAAAAAGTACAATAATTACATCAAAGAGAATCAAATTTCATCCCAAAAAGTCAAACTGAGTCAAATCTGCGTTTTCTGGGCTGTACAGTGCATTTCTGGACAAAACTGCCTGACAGGTCGCGCGCCCCTGCCTGACGGGTCGCGCGCCTTTGGAGCCATGTTTGGGGCACTTTCAGGTGGCCAAATTGAGCAAAAGTGGGCTTGTTGGAAAGGTCTATGAGTCTACTTTCCAACCCAACTGGAATTTCTGAATTTGGAGTTCATTTTCCCTGTCAAAACTCAAATCTCCCAAGACTGCTTTCTGCAATTCAAAAATGTGGCAGAAAGTCAATTTTTACTAGTTTTTTGACTTTCTGGAGGCCCAAAACTTCACCAAATCTCAAGTCCATCCATGAGCATATGTAACTTTGCATGAAAAATCTGGAAATGCTGAGTTTTGGTCAAAAGGAGTTGCCCTGATGAAGGGTCGCGCGGGGGGTGAGACCCGTTAATGGGAAAAACCTGCAAATTGCCAAAAAATGCCAAAATTCACCCAAAATTCTCAAAATTTCTTGGGATTTGTGCTGTGGCTAGGCTATTTAGTGCCTTGATCCTTTAATGAAGCCTCAGCCAAGATGTGGAGGGGATCGGGCCTCTTTCTCCGTTTTAGTGCCTTGGTCAACCTCCTTGGATCTGATGATTGCAATTTTGACATTTATCTAAAACCATGACACCTGTGTAAAAAGTGAAGGAGGTTTTTCTTCTTTGGCATGTTTTGAACAAAAACCTCTCTCAGTTTTCCAAAATTCATCTTTTATTGCTCTAGAACATCATTTGAGTGCGACTTGTCCCGATGTGTGAAACAAGGAATTTTGTCGAAATGAAGCGAAATGAAGGGAATAGGGGGCTTCTAAATTCTTGGGGAAATTTTTTGGAAGTAGGGAGGGATGTTAGGAAGCAGGGGAAAGTGGAATCTCAGATATTGAGTGAGGGGAAGGGGTCCAAAAGGGCAAAACACAGGCCCAACCTAGAAAATTGCCAGGTTGTAGCTAGAAACTAGGGTTTGTGCAAAAATGAGGAATTTGGCGGATCTAAGGGATGGGAAATGTTTGATAAGGTACTTTAAGGATAGGGGAAGGTGTATGAACATCAGGATACAAGTTTTGCCGATGATTTGACCGTCCAAGAAAAATTGCCTTCAAAACCCTAGGAGAGGGAAATGACCTTGCCTAGGCACAACTGAAGCATGAACAAGGTGTAACATGACCCAATGGAACCTAATATGATGATGACAACCCTCTGAATCATGATACACTCAGATGAATGATGACATGGACTACCATTTGGACATCTTTAAACCAAAGCAAAGTGGAGCTTTTCATTTGCAAATGAAGGCCTTTGAGAATGCAATCATGATTTCCTTTAACCATGGCAAGCAAGAATTGTTTAAGATTGAGGGCCTACCTTACGAAATTTGGCGATTTGTGGCTCCTTGGTGAATTTGCAGGTGATTTTACAAAGAGGTCGCTGACGGGTCGCGCGCCTCACCCAACGGGTCGCGCGCCACTGACGGGTCGCGCCCGTTATAATTTTGCACTGCTGGAAGGCTGCTGACGGGTCGCGCGCCTCTGACGGGTCGCGCGCCTGGTCTGACGGGTCGCGCGCCTGTCAAGCTCACAAATTTCTCCCAATCTCTCTTGCAGGCACTTGCTCAATGACTTAGATGCACAATGAGGCTCGATGGAGGGAGATTGGGGCTTTTATAACCTTATTTGAATTAATTTCATGCCCAAACCCACTTTATAATGTTTCTCTTTGACACTTTATAAAACTGACTTTTTTGGTTTCCTTTGTCCTGAAATTGACTCATTTAGTGCTTTTGCTTGATTCCTTTTGCAGGTAGATCATCTGAGGGATCTTGGCAAGGGGACCAGGGTTACATGCTGTCCGCTGAAGTCTTTTGAAATTTCATCACTTTTTACAAACATTTGAAAAATGACCTTGGCTTTAAAAACAGAGTTTTTAAATCCAAGGTGAAAATTAACTGTACAAAATATAAATTTGCGAAGAAACACCATCAAAACCATCCCTCTGGCTTGCTGGGCACTTATTGACCTTCAGAGATATGACCTTGTAAATAGACTTGACCAAAACCCTAGACCTAGGAATCTGACCTGAAGACAAGACAAGACAATCTTGAAAGAGATTTAAGGACTGAAATGACTTTGATCCAGCAATGCCAAGAGGGGGACAAAGACACCAGCTCCTCCATCAGGGTTATGGCATGCCTAATGGAATGCAAAAATTGACACTGATGAGACACCTACTTATGCAAATGCAAAGAGCTTTGATCGCTGATGGAGGGCTACAAGACCGACTCTAACAGGTTCCAAATCTTATAACCCTTTAAACCATCCTTATACCCAATAAAGATGCACTTTTCAGATTTACTATCCAACTTGGTTCGTTTCTCCTTTGGAACATGTATATATGCATCACATCCAAATACCCTCAGATGTGAAAGAGAGGGTTTAGTACCAGTCCATACCTCTTGTGGAGTTTTATTCTCCAACGCTGATGAACGTGATCTATTGACTAGGTAACATGCTGTCTCCACCGCCTCTGCCTAGAATTCCCATCCTAACCCGGCACCATTGAGCATGCTTCTTGCCATTTCCATCAATGTCTTGTCCATTCTTTCTACAACTCCATTTTGCTGAGGTGTATATGGAGTAGTATTTTGTCGTGCTAGACCACACTTTTACATAATTCTTCATATTCCTTATTGCAAAACTCTCCACCGTTATCTGTCCTTAGCACCTTTATCTTCTTCTCTGTTTGGTTTTCCACCAAAGCCTTGAATTATTTAAACCTGTCAAAGACTTCAGATTTCTTCTTAAGGAAATATATCCATGTATTCCTTGAGAGGTCATCTATAAATGATACATAGTACATAGACTTACCTAGTGATGGAACCTTCATAGGTCCAAACATATCACTATGCACAAGCTCTAATATATGTTTCGCTCTCTTACCACCAGTGGGGAAACTCACCTGATTCTGCTTCCCATATACACAATTTTCACAGAAATCAAAATCCAGAGAGCTATTACTCATACCTTCTACCATGCCTTTACCATGAAGTATTCGAAGGCTCTTCTCTCCAATATGTCCAAGCCTTTGATGCCACAACATGGTTTTCTCTCCAGAGAACACTAGATTTTCTGCTCCACTTTCAGGAACCACAGAATTGTTGCACCCATCAACAACAGTGCTACCTTGCAGCTTGTACAGAGTTCTAGTCTGAACTCTCCGCATCAATACCAGTGCTCCTCGAACCAGCTTGCAGATATCCTTCTCGAACACTGTTTTTACACCTGTATCATCTAGCTTACTTACATAAATCAGATTTCTGGCCAATGAAGGAATATGTAGGACACCTGGAAGTGTTCTAACCCTTCCACCTTGCAACTTCAACTTTACTTTTCCGCGACCAATGATTCTAGCCTTCCTATCATCCCCTAAGAAGACATCACCACCATCGTATTTCTCATACTCGCAGAACCACTCTCTATGGGGAGTGAAGTGAAAGGATGCACCTGAGTCAATCAACCATGCCTCATGATCTACATGTGTACTTGATGAAGCCAAGTACACATCCCCACCTTCATATGAGATCTTTTTTGCCTTTGCAGAAGGAGTATCATCAGATCCCTTTCCTTTATCAGGAGCTTTAGATTTATAGTCCCTTTTGTAGTGCCCTTCCTTTCCGCATTTCCAGCACACCACCTTTATAGGTTTTCCTGGATATTTAGATCTCCCTCTATATTTAGATCTCCCACTCGATGACTTATTTTTGTTTTTGTTATGGGACCGTCCTCATACAAACAAGGCATCACCTTCTGTCTCTCCATATTTTTCCATCTCATCTCCTCCGTCAGCAAGGTAGTTGCATTGCTACCTATTGCAATAACCAGACTATCCCACGAATCTAGTAGAGAACACAACAAATTGATGCACTTATCTTCATCTGAAATTTTAATATCAATAGATTCTAACTAACTTACCACAGTATTAAATGCGTTCAGATGCTCTATCACGGAGTCTCCATCTTTCATCGTCAGTTTATATAGCTTTTTCTGCAGAAATAGTTTATTCACCAGAGACTTAGATTGGTACAAAGTCCCTAACTTGTCCCACAAAGCCTTCGTCGTAGCTTCCCCTGATACATTCAGCAATACTGAATCTGAGACACACAATCGTATTGTGTTCTTTGCCTTACGATCAAACTTTTTCCATTCTTCATTAGACACTCCCATTGGTTTAGTACCCGAATCTACCGCGATCCACTGATCTTTATCCACCAACAGATCCTCCATCTTGAGTTTCCACAACTCAAAACTATAACCATTAAATTTCTCGATCTCTATCTTTCCACTACTCGCCATCTTTTTTCACAACCAGAATCGATCTCACAAATTTCCCACTGAACAAGGTCTACCACAGGCCTGAGCGAAACCCCTCAGCAACAAAGGCGTCCCCTTGAAGCCAAAACAGCTTTGATACCAAATGTAGGTTTTAACCTCGTACATAAATTACCTGCATACGATTTCTAAACCACAGAAAATAAACAATGCGAGAGCTTAACACATAAAACACATATACACAGAGATTTTCCCCTAGATCCCAAAACCGAGACTACCAGCTTGATTTTTCATTATTTTCCTTTCAATGTTACAATACATATTTATACATGTTGAAGCATCCAATACCATGGACCGAAAACCATGGCGTCCAAAACCATGGACTGAAAACCATCGCATCCAAAACCATGTGCGAAAATCATGCACAAAACCATAGGTAGGTTTGTCCAACCTAACATAGGGTCCAAAACCAAAAATTTTTGGGGCGTTGCCTCAGACCCCATAGAGTGGGGTTACCTGCACCCCTCAAACCCCCTGTGACTCCCCCTGCTACGCAATCAGTGCAACGAAGGGGGGGCTTCCTCCCCCTTCTAACCCCTCCGGTTAACTACATGGGTTAGTCATGGAAACAATATAACACAACCCAACATTCTTCTTCAAAAGTGTCGAGTAACAAGTCAATCGCAAGTTTGAGAGATGAAATTTTGCATTGTATTGGCAAGATTGCCTCCAGATCATACACCAATTGAAAGGGTGTGAATTCAGTTGCATTTCTCACCGAGGTTCGATATGCCCACAAGGCAGAGTATAGGGTTAAATGCCAGTTTCGTTTATGAACCCATATCATTCTTTGAAGCATTCGCTTCAAGAATTTGTTGATGGCCTCAACTTGTCCATTCTCTTGTGGATAGTAAGAAGTAGAACTATCATGTGAAAGTCCTATCTTGACAGTTAACTCAACCATCATGTGATTGCAAAAATGCGACCCATGATATGTAGCTATATCCTATGGTACACCAAACTAGGCAACCACGTGGTTGAAAAAGAAAAGTGTAGCCGTCTCTCCATTGTTGTTTAATGTTGGCATTTCCTCAACCCATTTTGTGAAATAGTTAATGACGACAATAATGTACCCATGCGCCCTGGCCGAGGTGGGGTTACATGTCATAAATTCAGTGCCTCATTTGGTGAAAGGTCAAACAATGATGACAACATGCAATGGTGTAGGTGGTAATATAACTTTTTGGTCATAGATATGGCACGCGTGACAACTTCTGACAACAATTATGCAATCTTTGAATATGGAAGGCTAGAAGTAACTAGCATGCAGAATTCTCTGCACAATATCATAACCAGATAAGTGTCCACCACAAGCACCTGAATGAAAATCATTCAAAACTTTCTCGGCTTCCTCATGAGTGAGGCACCTTCGTAAAATCGTATCGAAACCATGATGGTAAAGAGTGTCGCCAATGATAAGATAATCTTTGGCTTGGTATCAGATACATCGTTGTTGCGAGTGAGAGGTATCAAGCTAGAAATTTTGGGTCTAGAGATAAATCAATATATCTCCATACCACGTGTCAGATGACGAAATCAGGAATAGAGACTCATCCAGAATTGATGGTTTTGATGTTGAATCAATGGTATTCGAGGGAAGGTCGCAAAGAAGCTTGGCGAAGACTAGAGATTTCTTTAATTTGGATTTGATAAATTCCAAATAAAACTCCTGCAAAATGATGATACATTTTGAGTATTTTCCCCCCAACAATTGATGTGACAAAATATATGTCATAGGGTTGCAATCCAAAATGACAGTGGTCATTCATTGTACAGCTTGAACTGTAGCCATAGCTAACTTTTCGTCATAAGAGTACTTAAATTTTGTACCATTGATATTGTGGCTCAAATAATATATCGGATGTTCAATCCCATTTTCTTCTTGGACTAAAACCATTCCAATGGTTGTATCTGCAGTGACGAGATACAGGAAGTAATCGTTTTGATAATTCGGGGAATACATTAATGAGGCTCTAATCAAGGTATCTTTAAGAGCATCAAAGTAAGCTTGCACAACCTAGTCCCAATGGAAGGATATCCCCTTTTTCAATAAATGAGTAAATCCTTTAGCCATTTCAACATAATTGGGAATGAACCTCCTCAGAAAGTTAGCCTTCCCTTGGAGTCTTTGTAACTGTAGTAGATTGGAAGGTGGAGGAAAGTCACGGATTGCCTGAACCTTAAGTGGATCGAGTCAAATTCCCTCCGTAAACACTACAAATCCAAGAAAACAACCAAAACCAACACAAAACACACATTTGTGTGGATTGAGTCGTGTTTTGTAGTGTCAGAACCGTAAAAATATAGCTCTCAAATGTTTCAAGTGATCAGACTGCTTACGTGAATAAGCAGGTAAATCGTCAAGGTATGGTTGAAGAATATGTTTGATGTCATGGAAGGCATAATTCATCGTCCTCTGAAATGTTACCCCTGCGTTCTTAGAACCAAAAGGGAGTTTCCTATAAGCAAATGTGCCCCATGGACAAATAAAAGTAGTTTTAGATTGGTCTTCTGGGCAGATATTGATATGATTATAGTCGGAAAAACCATCCATAAATGAGAATATTTCTCATCTGGCACATTCATCAATAATCTGGTCGATAAAGGGAGTAGGATAATTGTCTTTTGGACAATCTTGATTAACATTCCTATAATGACGATGAGCCACACTGGTTGGTTCGAAACGCGTCGACAAATGTCTCTCTTTATGTGATTTATGCCGAAGTTTTACTTATAACATTCCTATAATCGAAACACACTCGTATTGTCCCTTATTTCTTCATGAAAGGAACAATATTGGAAACCCAATCAGTAAGAGGAATAGGGTAAATGAAACCAGCATGCAAAAGTTTTTCAACTTCTATTTTAATAGCATCAACCTTCTTTGGATGAATAGGATGGAGGCACTATCACACTAGTTTGACATTAGGATACATTTTGATTTCATGTTCAACTATACTAGAGTCAATTCCTGGCATCTCCTCATATGACCATGCAAATATATCTCGAAATTCACAAAAGAGATCACGATAAATATCAAGTTTTGATGGAGAACAAGATTTGCCAACATGAATGTTTTCTACATTGTTAGGTTTGGTTGAAATATTGATAGAAATATTTTCTTCGATATTTGACAGGTTTCACTCGAAATCTACCGTATATATGAAAACATAATTCAAAAGGAAATCAACAATTGAAGGGTGATTTAGTTCATTTGAATAATCTTCTATGTGATCTGGAAGATGGGAACAATGATGATAATCTTCCCATGGTTCTCCTTCCATCATCATTGATTGGATGATTCCTTCATCAGTAGAAAATATACGTGAAAAAGGATCAGAGGAAGTACCATATTCTAATGAATGATCTACCTATATAATTGATGAAAATGGATTTGGATTTACTGCATAAGCCAGAAAGATTGATTGCTATGCTAGCTCAATAGGGCTTAGTAGCATGATTTCATTATTACTATCAACTTCAAAGTTATTGGTAATCTCCCTTAAGTCAGATGAAGTGGAAGATATGATGTTGCAAATCTCAACTTTTTCCACTTCCACCAAGTTTGATGGTGACGGTAGTGAAAAGTACCCATTAGGGAAGGATCTTTAAAGAGACCTACGCCAATGTTTTGAAGAGAGAGTGGGGGTACGTGTACCAACAAAATGCTTCCAGTAGCCTATGAACTAGAGCTGAAGAAGGTGAGTTGGTCGATAACTATGATTCCACCCTTATGAGGGAATGCAATTGTATGAAAGTATGTTGAAACCACAGCAGCCATAGCATAAACCCATGGTCTTCCTAGTAAAATGTTGTAGTCAAGGGGTCTGTCAACAACCTAAACTTCAATAGTTACTGTTTTGCCTCCTAGTTCTATTTGCAGATTACTCAATATTCCACCTTGTTGTTGGTGAACGTGACAAAGGCAGCGAGCCAAGTGTTTTCTAGCAATTCATAGACATAATACAAGTCGATGCCCCCTCGTCAATAATGGTTTGATGAATAAGTTTATTCAAGGCATTTACTTGAATCAGGAATGCTAACTGTGCTGGTAACTATGGTGTATAACCCACATGGTTGAAAACCACAAGATTGGAATCAGTTGGATCGATTCCACCAATTGCTGACAACAAAACCTGATTTTGGGAGGGACAATTTTGAAGTACCTCAAGTGTAGACATAGTAGAGGGTGACTGAGGGTTAAATGTCGATTTATGTAAAACTCCCTTAGGCGGTTTTATTGTTAACTTTGGTGCAATAGATGGTGGAATAGGATCATTAGAAGTTGAAATTGAAGAGTTAGGTTGATCAACTTGGTTATGCGACGACGACAATTGATTTCCATAATCTTTACTTCATGTTGACACCAAAACTTCAATTTTACACTTAGAGGCGGATAACATAAGAACTTGGGAAGTGGAAGCATGGTCTGTAGCAACCATATGTGTCTCCAAGTTTGAAAAAGGATCAGTCAATACCGTGGATGTATTAGAAGTCTTCAGAAGCTTTGAGACTTCGGAGCGGTGAGGACAATCTCGCATAAAGTGCTCATCATTACAGATCAAACACGAGTAATGAGGTTTCCTAGATGAAGGAGAGGAATCAGATGATTTCTCTTGAGGGGAATTATTTTGTTTCTTCTTGGTTTTCCCCTTCTTCTTGCTTCCTGGTTGCTTTTCATTCTTGCCTTTGTCAGATTACACGACATTGATTTTGGAAGCAAGAGTGGTATTAGGTGCATTTGTAGTTTTATTGGAAATGGAAAGTGTTTTACCAGATGGTCTACCTACCGCTTGTGTGCTCGAAGAAACAATCACACCGTCACCGACATGAGAGTCCTTACTCAATGGTGGAGGAGGAACAAAGAAAGCTAGTCGGGGTGCATTCGGGATCTTATCATAGAGCGTGCCAGACTGTATATAAATCAAGTCCAAATATTGGACATGAGCAATCACTTTCTCTTCAGTGACAACTCCACCTTTCACCACATCCTCAGTGATAGATGGTAGCAAGGATTTTATAAACCACTCAGCCAAAAGCTGATTAGGAACATAAGTTTTAACCATTCAAAGATGACAATGCTACTCATGAATATGATCATAGATATGAGTAGCAGTAGTCTGTTTAAATTTGGTTAATACTTCCGTTCCAGTCTCATATTGTTTGGGTAACTAGAAGTGGGTTGAAAATGTGGTAGCTAAGGGAGTGAAGTTATCAAAAGAAGCTCGTGGTAAGTCAATGTACCACTTCGCAGCTGGACTAGTAAGCGTTCTCTGGAAAAGATGTAGTCTAACAGAATCATCATTCAAGGAGTTTGATGAAAACCATAAATGAAAAGTCATGACATGGTTGGACAAGTCTTATCTATGGTTTCCATTGAATTTTAGAATATTGGAAGGTAACTTATGAGGAATCACTGGCCACCAAGGTGCATAATGAATTGGGTCATTGGTGAGCCGGTTTAGATCTGGTAATTCAAGTGTCGCAATGAAAGGCAATTGTCTATTGAGGTTAGGTTTAGCATATCTAGGGTAAGATGGGATTGCCTGGGCAATAGGCCTTTTCATACCAGCATAAGGCATCTGCTAGTGGTAACCTTGATAAGGGTAAGTTTGCTGAGAAAATCTGGCATAAGGTTGTTGTTGAACACCGGGATACATTTTCTATTGTCCAATCCCATCATAGGCTTGATGACCAGGACCTGGATAAACTTATTGCTGACCAAACCCAGCATAAGCTTGTTGTCCAAATCCATGTTGAGGTTGGTAGTGCTGGAATTGTTGCTGTTGATATTGGGGTTGCCAAGGTTGTTGAAGAAACTATTGTTGTTGTTGATACAACGGTTGTTGATTTAACGGTTGTTGCCCACCAATGTAAGGTTGACCAGGTTGTGAATACATTAAACCATTGTAAGTCTAAGTGATTCCAGTAGAAGGTAAAATAGCCTAAAGTTGTTGAACTCTAGATGCAAGTGGTTGTTGTAAAACTGCCTAAGAATGCTAGATCTGTATACCTGAAACTTGGGGGTCTGAGGTCGAAGGGCTAGCTTGCACAGGTTGAGATACAACAATCTGGGCTTGTGACTTGGTAAAGCTGTAACAACAGGTGTTATAGATATGGATGAGATAAATTGCATAGGTTGTGATGGATACACAAGCTTAGGTTGAACGAGCATGGTTGGCTGCCACTAACAGACAGTCATTCCAGGCTGACCTAAAGATGATGACATACCGACATATGGTTTCCCCCCAAAAAATGGAGTGTAAGGAGAATGTGCATATTCTTCTCCGTATGGGTTTAGTACAGTGTAAAGCGGATACATAGGATGATAAACAAATGAACCAGCTTGATGTGAACTTGATGGGTCTAGCTGTTCGGTATCCATTAATGAGGAACCAGATAAAATTCCAGTAGAGGACATTGGTGAAGACCAAGGGCTAGAAGCAACACCTGAGTGGGTTCCCGATAAATATTGGTAACCCGATGGGATGGACATAACACCATACAAGTGTGACTCAGGTGTCGTAGTAAACATCAAAAAGGTTTCGACAGAGGATTCTACCGTAGCCATAACAGATGGTATAGTCTAGTATGTTGACTCTGCCATAGTCAAATGTTCAAATAAGTTATGTAACGAATCAACGGGTGGCTGAAAGTAATCAGGATCAAAAGGAGCAATAAAATGAAGAGTATGAGGATACAAATAAAGTCTAGTTCAAAAATGGAATGGAGTTTTGGGTGATTCTACTTTAGGTTCCTCTTCTATCGAAATCAAACCAGGTGGAAGAATTTCTTTGTCTGACCCATAATAGATTTCTGGTATTTGTTGTTGAGATAAAGAGGAAGTCTCGATAGTTATGGATGCTTGAGGATGTACCGGTCGATCTTCTTCCAGTAAGGTAACAACTTTTGATTGTTCAACCTCAAGATCCAAATGTTCTGGTAAAAGAAAAAGTTCAAGTTGGGCTTTATGAACAACTTATGGTTCAGAAGTAACTTCTGATTGAACAGTGATAGGTTCAGGATTAACTTCTAGTTGAATAGATTCATGTTTAGAAGTAATTTCTTGTTGAACAACTTCGGATTGAGAATCGACTTGTTGTTGAACAACATGGGTTATCGTTTCACTAGATTCAGTCCTAGTTTCCTTAGGTAATTATGGAGATTCCACTTCAGTAACATATGTACCAGTGTCTGTAGGAGTAACTGGGGTCTCAGTACTTACCAGTATAGGTTTTTCTGGTAATTCAGATGAAGAACCAGAGGCTTGTGAAGTACTGGATCCAGTCAAATGAGACCGCTTCGACCGGATAGGTGTAGATTTGGGCAGTAAAGGTGGTTTACTCGCTACTCTCTACAAACGACGAGGTAAGGGTTGATTTTCCTCCACGATTGTTGATTGATTTTATTACAAAAAATAAATAAACAAAAAGGGGTAAGCTAGGCAAAAAGGTTTACCAAGCAACTGTGAACTGCAGAATACCTCCTGGCGAGAGAAGTACGGGTAGTCAATCTCCTCGAATCCTGTGCTCGTTGTATCACAATGTACAAGGCGGCTGACTCGGTTACTTAAGGATGGATAACAACCTAGTGTTTTCCTCCCATATATACCTGAAAGTACGTGGAGACCCAATCTGTATTAGCGCTGTCTAATGCGAAACTGCACTGTGAGAGCATTCCCATATACTTTACGTACTATAACACCACCATATATACCTGAAGGTATGTGGACGAACTACAATATGCTCACATACATGGAATGAGGTATCACACTCAGAATGTATCGAAGAAAAGTTAGAAATAGCTACTATGTTTTACGATGCCGAAACATGTCCCTAGCCTAGAACCTCTAAATGTTTTGCATTAGGTGACAATGCTCCATTAGGTTAATTGATGTTAATTTTAAGTTTATATTGATTAAGAATTTGCCTTTCAAGGTTCACCACGTGATGTATTTTCAATTCCTAGAATGAAACTAATATGATAAACATCCTTTTCATTCAATTTTGACAATGAAAACCTTAGCTAGTAGGGATAGAGCAATCAGATTCTTGTAATTAAAGAACAAAGAACACATCCAATGCAATTTCCTTAAACTATCCTTATGAGCGCACACAAACTCTTTTAATGCACAATGTAAGTTTTTCTTTTCAATTCCCTTAATGTTGTGATGAACAAAAGGAAACTAATGCACATACAATCAATCAATCTTTTTGCAAGAACGAAGACTTTACGATAGTTTTGTTTTGAAAGAAATGAAGAATTTTACGACACTTTCTTTTGAACAAAGATTAATCAACTATAAACTAACTTTGAAAATGAATTGATAGTGATAAAGAAATCATTTAAGAAACACTAAACAATCAAGGACAAAGTAGGGCTGGCAAAGGAAACATAAATTGATTTCAGAGACACAAGCATCATTGACCTTTCAGCAAGCAGAAACAGAAGGAAATTTGGCAAAAAATCAACTCAAAGGAGGGATTTTTGTCCTAAGGATGATCAGCGCAGCCTTGAATGGGAGATAGTGCACTTCAGAGTACTGTCCTCAAGCCAAGGGTGCTATGCAGCGCTCTGTCTCTAGACCAAACCTGCGCTGGTGCCAAAGAGGCCATCTTAGGGGCTTACAAGCACAGTTTTCACCAAAAAACACTACAAAAAGGCTGAAACAAGATCGATGGAAGCAAGTAAGGTATACTGGAGTGTGCTAGGATGAAGGTAAACTACTAGAACAATGATCATTCCCTAGTATGGTCGCCAATTTGTTATGAGGAATTTTGCATCTACGGATAAATACTAATTCCCAAGGTAGGTAGTTATACCTAGAACAACAGATTGAAAGCGCTTATCCTTTTTCTATAGATGATAAATAATACAAGGGAATTGAAGGACCTACTTTTTCTTTCGCTTTCCTTTTTTCTCGTTTGTATGGCTCCCATCACTCCTCCTTGAACTTAACTCGCTCAGAAAGTACCTGCAAGCATAAACAGAAGACAAAGAACCAATCAAAGCAAGAGATCTATCGACTACAAGTAAATGGAATCATATACATTCACACATATAAACATCATATATCAAGATAATCATATGGAAAAAGGTGTAAAAAACTTTATTAAGTAGAAGGAAGAATTACAACCATGAAGTCTGATCCATTGTCACTCTTCCAGCTTGGGTTCCAACCAACATCACATCAATAGCACAACACTTCAGCAGCATAACAATACTTGCTTATAATCTCAATCCTCACACCAACAATATCTCCTTACAAATTCTCAAAGTCTATCCCCTCATCACTTAGATGAGTGATCAATTTATAGGCAAATGAGGAGGTTTGTTCATAAATGAGGGTATTGAATGGCCTTCCAAACTTAGAGTTAGTTTCCATGGAGGAAGGGATGAGAGGATAGGAGGTTACTTAACTCATTCCCTATCCATTTTCGAGCTCATAGGAGATGATAAGTGTGGGAATATTCTATATGGCTCCAGAAGATAACAATATTCCTAGAACCCTATGATGATTTCGCTCAAACTCACCCAACGTAGGTCAAAGTGGGCCTAAGTGCTTTGGAAAGCACCCTGACATGGGCCTACCTACACTGAAGTGTACTTACCAGTGACCAAGACTGCGGTGGTCCCACAAGGAGGCAATTCTGGAGGGCTTTAGGCCAAGAAACTCTCAAGGAAGGAGGCATTCAAAGTGGCGACTTGTCTAGGGGATGTAGCAACTGAATTAGGGTTTGATGAGCCCCAATGGTATTGATCTGAATGATGGGAGTGATGTGCCCAAATGGATTTGTAACACTTCCATAACTGACAAGAAGGATCCATGGAATGGTTGAAAGGCCTACTAGGAAAAGAAAAGGCATGAGGCTTCTAATAGAAAGAAAAGTTCCAAGAAAGGTTTTGTTCTTGCAGTACGGTTTTCTTTTGTGACGAAAGACGAAGCTTATAATGAATGTTGGAGAACAAACATGGAAGAGGATTATGTTCCAATGTGGAAAATAGAGAGAATTCCAAGGAATGGAAGTACCTCCCTTTCTAAGTGGGAGTTTCGAAATTGGATAGCATTGGGAGGTACTCTCACATGCCCTTGGTGCTAGGATTGTGAGTGAGAAACACTCATAAAGTGTGATTTTATGAGTGTATGGGATTTGTACCCAAGGAGAACATTTAATATTGTAATTTAATGTTGAGTTTGGTGTTGGAGGTTTCTTGATGGACAATGGGGCATCCAAAAGGACCATTGGTAAAGTATAAATAAGAGACCAATGGAAAGGCATAAGGAGCAACTCATATGGAAAAGAAGTGATGGATTATTCTTGATTAAGGTATGATATTCTCTAAGGAAACCACAAACTTGCAAATAGGGAAACAAGGGATTTTGGAGGGAATCTTCTTCTATGGTTAATTAGGGCCAAGGTTTGTCTTTTGTTTTGGGATTTTTGCAGGTAAAGGGAAAATGGTTTTGGTTTTGAGACAACCTAAAACAAAAGAGGGATGATTGGTTGTAGGAAAGACACAGGCCAAAAAAGAGAGGGGCTTGTGCAAGAAAAATAATCAAAAGTACTCATTGGATTGTGTAGGTGATTTGTAGCATAAAGGAGGGTAGGCCAAGGCCTACATAGGGCATCCGAAGGAATTTTGAGGGAGGTACGAACCTGTGGGATGGTTGGACTAAGTTATGGTCAAGTCTGTAGCATATATGGCACCTACTATGATATTTTGTGGGAGTTTGGGCTTGTGAAGTAGGCTTGAATCACTTGGATTGGCAGACCACAACTATAGGAGTCTAGTAAAGGAAGACATCAAGTTGTTTGAGGCTTGTACAAAGTTGTTTGTGATAATCCATGGGATTGTCAAGGGCTTCCATGAGGGCAGACCCAATTTTGGTGATAAATTATAGTGCTAAGGCTTCCAAGTGGGTAGATATCTTGTTTTTGAGATGAATGTGAACCTAAGGGGATTTGGATGGGAAGTTTAAGGAGGGAAAAGAGTTCATTTTGTACTACAGTAGGTGGTTTTAAGTATTGGTGGCAAAGGACAACCATTGGTTAGTGATAATTAGGAGGATGAGAGCCTAAGGGACTTGGCCTCAGACATAGATATTTGGTTAAAGGGTTTGAGATTGTATTTGGGAACTTTCTAGGGATTGTAAAGAGTCATTATCCCTGCGACAAGAGACTTGTTGTTTCTTGTTAAAGGAAAAATCAGAAATCAATCTTAGGCAATAAATATTGTGTCTTGTGCACTGATCTAATTAATGATATATTCTATTATGAAAAAGTTTTTAAAGTTAGGCATTTCAATTTGTTTATGTTTTTTGTTATGTGGAACTGCCAAAACATAGACTAGACCTAGGGTACAGGGAATTCTAACACTTATACTAGGAAAATTCTCCATAAACATCATCCCAAAAATAAAAAAGTGATCCACAAGATGCATACACACATACAATAAAAGAATCTTCTCCAAGTAACCACTTCCATACTTCTAGGAGAGTAGTCAATGAATAATAAAATATGGCACATTCCATCATCATATGTGAACAAGGTTTGAAAAGGTGTGTAAGAACCAAGTCAACAAGAAACCTCATTCCACATTTGGAACCAAAGTAAATTTCTCCAAATATATTGAAAAGTGTGCAAAGTGAAAATATATGTAGCGCTTTACACGCATGATAGGTTAGAGATCTTGTGAACTTCAACAAATTCCAAAAAATAGAAGATTGGTACTTCTTATCTATTGGATTCTCCCTAGAGAAAAGGTCTTAACCTCGCCAAGGAGAAAACCTAAGGACATAACAGATAGACTGCCCACTGTCAACTCGACAACCTTTCCCCTTCTAGGTCTTGGAAAATTCTTTCCTATCTAAGGAAGGATTCCTTAGGCTAAAACTTAACCCTATTGTTTTAGTACAAGTTAGTGAAGGTAGCTAGGATTTGATCATATGAATGGGGTTGACCAAAATATTTGTTAGTTTGATTGCCTCAATGGTAGCATTAAATAAATAAAAATATTAACCCTTGGGAATTATTTCCAAGGTCATGCATATGCAAGTAATTGTAAAATGAATGTGCCTTGATCAAGACACAAACAAGAAAGTGGATTTCAGTGAAAAGGTGTGTCTACAACCCAATATCAAACAATAGTACTTGGTCCAATCTCTCAAAACATCAACCAAGGAGGATAGATTGTACCCATCAACCATACTACTCGATCACCATGGTACAAGAGGATAATATTCCTGAATGTTGTTTTTGGTGCATTATAACAATTTAATGATCGCTTAGATGGTTTGAAAATGTATAGGGGGAGTTTTGATATACTCAAGATATGTGGAAGTAATGCTCGTGTTCATATTTGTTTATTGCAATACTGCTTGAATGCGTAGAAACATGGGTTACTTGGACCTTCAACAAAGCTTTGTCTAATGCTATATTGTTTGAATGGGTAGCAACATGGGTTACTTGGACCTTGTTGAGGGTGTTGAACCCGCCAACATTCAAGGGGATCTCCCTAGTTAGAAGTCCCAACTAGACCTCAAACTGTTTGGAGTAGGAGTCCTAGCAGTGGGTGGTAATGTAGTACCTTGACCACAGTAGCGCACATAGATAAGTATGGTTACTTTGGTCGAAAGCAAGTGTGTGACCTTGTAGTGAGTCAAGTGAGATATGGGGGTTCTAAAACACGGAGGGGAAAATGAAGTGTGCCCCTTACAAGCCTGTAATAGTACACAACTTGAAAGGAACACACGAGCAGAATGACACCACAAGTTGAAATGTGGAATAGTGCACAAACCAAAGTGATAGGTTAATCCAACAACACACATCCAACAAGATTCATACAATTGCATACAAATTAGTTCATAAGAAAATGCACAGGTTAAACAAAATAAATTGCTAAAGAAACTAGAATAGTCCAACTGCAATAACAACATATGCATAAAAGTGTGTTGGCTCTGTTATTATTATTGTGCGTGAAAGTTCCATCCATACATGCACCATTGACAGCGACTGGCCCCAATAGTGGAACATTATAGTCAAGAACACCTACTCCTCTAAAGAAGTGTACTTGTTCTACACTTTGAAGAAGCCAAGGCTCATCACAATACTCCAAGCCTTCTCTAAGCCTAAGCCTAACCAAAATCTTGGCTCCCAAAATCTTATTCTATGAGTTATGAGGTTCTATTTATAACAAAGGGTGGGGTGATGCTTGAAATCCCCCTTTGTGACTCTTTGACTACCCTCATGACTCTTCAACTTATTTACAAATAACTCATTACATTACATAATGACTGTTCACATTCCACTAATGACACTTGGAATTTCACTTAAAACATATTTACAAATAATATACATTTTCCACATGCACCCGTGTGAGACAAAATAGGCTAGAGACAGCCTAACAAGACAAAACACTATGACTTAGAAGTTTGAGGAAAGACCAACTCGGAAACCTCCACTTGATGTTTCTCAGTGAAATACTGATACAAAGCTTGATATTGTTCTATGGTGTCCCCAAACTACTTGATGGTGTCTTTCTGATAGTGGACTCTTTCCTTCATATATTTCGTGTATATGGTCTTGGAACCTTTGTCCAACCCATCCTGAAGCATGTTCAACATGGTATTGACCATGACAGGACCACCAATTTACTTCTACATGTTTTCTGCACTTCTCCAAGTCATCTCTGGTGGCCTCTAGCCTTATATGCTCCATGTACCTTTCGACCTCTAGTCGGACTTGATTCCTATGCTTAGATTTGTTGTGGGAATTGATTGACGAGATCCTGTGTGTTCTCACCATGACATCCAAACTCTTATACAATCGTGCATATGAAGCCTATATGTTGCTGAAAAATAGGGTCAGTTGCTCATAGTTCTGGATCAACATCCAGATATGTGCTTTATCCAACTCTTCCTATGGCTTCATCATCTTATGCAAGTAAAGCGGGTCTCCCTTGTACATTATTGTCCATTCTTGCACATGGGTACTAGAAGCATGTATTTCGTTGAGATTTTGGACAACCTTTCTGCTCCACTCTTGAAAACCATATAGATGGAAAACCACCTTATGCACAGTGACAATTTTTTCATAGAGTTTCTACATGGGGGCCTCAAGAGTTTATACTTCACCAAGTATCACCTTCCTCATCTCGACCATTGCAAAACCTGTGGATTGTCCTTCCTTTTTCTTGGCTGCTTGCAAGTTCTTTTCCATCTTTTCATTCTCTTCTAACAGGAACTTGACATTTGAGCTCCTGACTCCTGCATAATCCATAGTGACATCGGCCATGGAAACTAGATGGTTTCTGACATCTGACACTATCACCCTTTTCTTCATAAATGCAGGTGATGCGTAATCATCCGGGAGATTATTTCTTTGTGCCTGTACAATCTTTTACTGCAACTCATCAATTGATATATTGTACACATCCATCACTGGATCATCATCAACGAGAAAAACCTCTCCTTGCTCGCTTGAGACTGGTTATCTTATTAGAGGTGGTGGAGACTTAGGGACGACCTCGGGTGCTCTCGGCATGAGGTTTGTATCTTGGTCGTATGGCTCCTATCCCAAGTCCATGTCTGTTACCTCAACCATTTGCTCAATCTCTTGAGCAAGCTAACGATATTGCATCTGCTCACCCTCTTCTTCAACAGCTGGTTGTTATGACTCGTCAACCTATATGGGTGCAATTTTCTCTGTCATCGCGCCTTGCCCTTCTTCTTCTTCTTGTTTTTGATTCTCTTCCCTCTCTCTCCTTCTTAGCTCTTGTTCTTCCTTCAACATCTTCTTTGTTTCCTATAACTTCCTTTCTTCTTCCTCCAACCCTTTATTTTCTCTCTTTCTTCACTCTACTCTCTTTAGTCGTTGCTCCCTCTTTGCCTCTGCTGCCTCCATGGCTTTATCAGTGATATGATCTTCTTTGAACTTGTATCTTTGCTCATCCTCTGGGTTCTCAAAAATCTTCCTCTTACCCTTATCTTGTGCCAGTTTTCTGGTTATTGTTGTTGCTTCCTGCAATGTTGCTGCCTGCAAAGCAGCTTTCCATGTTGTGGCTATACTGATTTGTTCATTGAGCTTGGAGGAGCTATAATAGTACCTCCAGGGGTTCTCCTCTGCCTAAAGAAATTTCTCATGGATCCATGGATAGTACACCTTCGCGTAGTGGTTCTTGAAAATGTTGTGGGGATCATACAAATTGTAAACTTTGGTGTCAAACTTGAACTACACTTTATCCTTAGCTTTGACATTCACATCCCTCAATCTCTTAATCTCGTACAATCCAATCCACAAAGGAAGAGTGGGATAGGGTACCTTCTTCCTCCTATGTAACCCTGCTTATAACCCTATGGATATGTGATATGAGACCTCTTACATGACCAACTTGTCCATGGCATACCTTGGTAGAACATGCAAAGGCTTCTCTCTGCCAAACATCCTGATGAAGGTGCCATCGGGTGAGGCATACCAATCTGCAATGTTAAGTATTGCCTCCATCACTTCTTGGGAAATGGAGGGTGGATCCTTCTCAAATATCAACTTGTATACCAGGATAATGAAATGGTCTGTCAACCTCGCCATAACTCCTCGGTAGATGAAGTCAGAAAGAAACTTGCAATAAATGTTATCGACAATCTTTGTTGGTGTCCATGTACAACCCATGCCAGGAAACTGATGTTGGACATAGATCGCATCAAGTAAATATGCGCACATGTAGAATCTCACCTACTCATCCATGGGTGGATTCCAGGTGTTAGTCACATGGACTTTCAATTGAAGATCCAACAGATCTGGTCAGTTGAATGGCCTTCCATCATTCACTAACTGGTCTAGAAAAACCACCCAATTCTTCGGAAAGGTCTCCGTGCTCTCTTGACTATACAATCGGCATGAAAAAATGATCAAGAACTGGTAGGCCTTTCTAAGTGACTTATTTTGGTAAACATGGTTGTGCGTCGCTCTAAACTTCAACGACTCTTTCACCTAGCACTTTATAATGTCTATGGTGTTCACAAAGTTGTGGGTGGCATAGAAAAGTGCATCCATGTCGTTCACCGGCTGAGGTAAATGATACATCTAATGATAGTTCTCTGTCCTGAAGGTAGAAAGTTGTATCCCACAACCACTTGTCAATGTCATAGTCTCTAGATTTGTATGTGAGACAATCCAGTGGATGATGTCCGCACAAGGAAAGTTGGGGTACCTGCATGCAACCCTATGTAAGCTTGGTCAATGGACATTGACATAAATCCATCGATCCTCTAGATCTTCCTTGAAGTCCCTTGCAAATATATCTTTGATTTCCTTCCATGTTAACTTCATTCCCTTCTCAATGAACAATTGAGTGTCTACATAAACTGAAAAATTCACTGACACCTGCTTAACTGCTTCGCTAGTGCTACTCTCAACAATATCCTTTGATGTAGCTCTCTTGGAGGCCATGTTACCTATAACTGCTAGAGAGTCTCTCAAAAACTGTTGTACCTAGAGACGGACAGGACACTCATGGCATGCAAATGTTAGATTGAAACCAAAATAACTTCAAGAATAGACCAAACAATAAACTAGGCAATTGCTGGGAAAAATTGCAAAATCTGGGCTCTAAGACATGACTATTTGCGAGTTGGTTTTGTGCATTACGCAGTCCCAGCTGCCACTAGGAGGGCTTGTTGACTCGAACTATGCAATGCACAATTCAGTCTGGCTTAGGAAGGGTGAGACTGCGCATTGCACAATCCCAGTGGCCAGGTTTAGGAATGGCTCCTGGAACTACGCAATGCACAGTTGGAGCCAAGCCTTGGTAGCCTTTGCACAATTCCTGGAGCCAAGGCGGAGCCTTGAGATCCAGAAATGCACAGTGCATGCTGGGGAGGAGAAATATCCGGGCCAAGGAAGCCTAGATTTAACCAATGGGAGCATGAAAACGAGCATATCTGAAGGTGTAAATGATGGTGGGTGCATACCTGAGTGAATGATGATGCATGTGAATAAAACAAGTGCAAGATGTTGAAATATGGCAACAAGAATATTCCAATTTAATTTGTCCTTGAATTAAACTGTGAATTAAAATTGAATTTAGTCTTAACAACTACTTGGAAGTAATTAATTAATTTATTTTAAATTAATTAGTTGGAGAAATTCAAGTTAGAATTCTTTCTGAAGTCATGCAAGAGTTATCCCTTAAATTAAGGAGATAAGATTGAGTTATATTTGAGTTGTAATTAGTTAACTCAGTTTATTGATTTAAGTCTAGTTAAATTAGTTCCAAACTGTTTGAGGAACTAATAGTGAGTTAACAATCAGTTGATGCATTAATGCACTCAATTAGTGCTACTCCAGTTAACTGAAGATTCCCTCATCAGAAACTCATGCATGTCTATTTTGAGAAAGACCCAGTTGAGATAAATGTTCAAGGACATTGTACTATCAGTTGCATGTGTTTTCTCATGGAGAAAACTCATGCATGTAGTCAAGGATTCATCCTTGAGGATTGTACTGTTTTGAAGGATTGGTTTTCCACTTGGCAAGAGGCTAATCATCCACAAGGAACAACACAAGGAAATAGTAGCTTGGAGGAAAGAGAGGAAGGCTGGAGAGAAGCCAAGATTGCCTGTGAGCATCTGTGAGGATTGTACTGAGAGCTGGTTAGCTGTGGGAGCTAAGGCTTTGTATAATTCCTATGTATTTCCACCATGTATGATAATACAATAGTGTGGGGTTTTTAGCTGAGGCTTTCCCCAAAGTATTTTCATGTGTATTGTGCCATTGATTCTTCTTCTTCTAATTATATTGTTTAGGTCGATCTTTAATCTTCCGCAAATTGATAGTAGAAGTAGGTTATAGTATTCTACTTTGATTTATATTGCATTATCGGGTTAACCTATCACAAATTTTCTACATGGTATCAGAGCTGTGAACAATATACTGAGAAGATAATTCGAAGTTTGAAGTTCAGGGTTGCAGGTGCAAATCGAATTCATATCATACTTCAAGGTTGGCCAATGGTGTTCTATGGCTTGAGACTCAAGTATGCCTTGGAAGGTAGCTCGAATTACATAGCATGGAAAGATAGAATGGAGGCTGTATTAGAAGATAATGGCTTGAAGGAATTCATTGATCAAGAAATTCCAAAGCCAGCTTCAACTAATGCACAAGAGTTGGCTGAGTGGAAGAAGTGTGTGGCAAAGGCGAGATAGATCATCCTTGAGGGAGTTCGAGACCATATTGTCTCAAGTCTCCATGGGAAGGATACTCCATTTTCAATGTGGAATACATTGAAGGACCTCTACCAGAACAGTAGCGACCAGAGGAAATTGGCGCTGAAGGATAAACTTCAAAGAATCAAGATGGAGAAGGGCGATACTATTTCCACATATCTGAACAAGCTCACCACCTACAGAGATGAGCTTGGCAGTGTGGAAATAACTACTGTCGATGATGATATGGTGAGCCTCGCTCTCCTTGACCTTCCAAATAGTTGGAATAGCTACCAGGACTCTGTGAATGGAAGGGAGAAACTGCCAAATTGGGAACGACTGTGGTCAGATCTTATGCAGGAGGAGATTAGGAGGAGCACATGATATGGTTCTTCATCCAAGAATGATGATGAAGAAAATCTGGCCTTAGAAAGTAAGGCAAGGAAAGGAAAGGGGAATTCTTCCCATTTCAAATCGAATTCTTCTCATGGAGGGAAGAAGGGTGACATGTCTAAAGTAAGATGCTTTAATTGTCACAAGATGGTATATTATGTGACTGATTGCCCATCGAAGAAGTCTAAGAAGGGATCCTTAGAAGGATTGGATGGTGAGGCATTAGCCTCTCAGTTCAAAATGGACTTTACCCTCATCACCTGCATGATGTCATTGATGATGGGTTGTGTCTGACATCTTGGCAATGGAGCCTCATTCCACATGACTGGTGATAAAATTTTATTCAGTGCCTTTGAGGAGAAAGACCTCAAGATGCGCATAGAGATGGGTGACGATGGAAGGTATAGTGTTTCAGGAGTGGGCACGATTGCTTTTCAGAGGGAGCATGGAGCTCCTTTCACCTTGACAGATGTGATGTATGTGCCTGGACTGAAGAAGAACTTGGTATCGGTCATGATGTTGGAGGACAAAGGCTATGATGTTGTCTTCAGTAAATGAAAGGCGTTCCTAAGACACAAAGCCATGGGTCAGACCAAAAGGATAGGGATTCAAGTGAAGAATCTCTATAAACTAGAGGTAGATGATTGTGAAGCATTGTGTACCAAATCAGAATTGGTGCAAAGCCAAGACATTGGTGAGTTGTGGCACAGGAAGTTGGGCCATTTTCATCATGGGGATTTGAAGATAATGCAATAGATATCTACAGGACTTCCCAAAAGTAAACTTGAGCAAGTTGACACATGCAAAGGTTGTACATTGGGAAAGTACACCAAGTCTTCCTTTCATGATCGAGACAGTTGAGCATAGGATATCTTAGAGTGAGTTCATACTGATTTGTGTGGACCATTCTCGACAGTATCCACAACAAAGCAAAGGTATTATGTGATTTTCATTGATGACTATTCTCATAAATGCTGGATTTATTTCATGCAGAAGAAGGACCAAACTTTCATAAAATTTTGTGAGTTCAAAGCTTTGGTCGAGAAAGAGTCAAGGAAGAAGATCAAGGCCTTGAGAAGCGAAAATAGTGGAGAATATGTCTCTTAAGATTTTGAGGACTTCTGTGCAGCGGAAGGAATTAAACGAGAGTTGACGACACCTCATAACCCACAACAGAATTGGGTGGCCGAGAGGAAGAACAAAACTATTGTAGGGGAAGCACAGGAAATGCTGCATGACCAATGCCTACCACTTCACCTGTGGGCTGAGGCATGCAACACAATGGTCTATTTGCAGAATAGAAGCCCGCATCACATACTTGGGATGAAGATACCAAAGGAAACTTTCTCCGGTAAGAGACCAGATGTGGGTCACTTTAGGATCTTTGGCTCATCGGTATATTTCCATGTGACAAAGGATGCACTGAAGAAGCTTGAGCCGACAACAGAGTTGGGGATATTTGTGGGGTACACTGATACACCTCACAACTATCGGGTGTACTTGCCTACCAGTTGGAGCATAGTTGTTTGTAGATATCTCAAGTTTATTGAGAAGAAGGCCATGCGAGTTTCCCTTGAGATGGAGCTCCAACTATAGGCCGTGGAGGAATTGTTGGTTCCTAAGTAGGAGGAGCCCCAGAATGATGTGGAGCAGCCGCATGCAGAGGTTCTAGGAGTGGAGACATCCACTCAAGCAGAGTCTTCCAGAGATGGATGGAAGTGCACAAGAGAAGGTGACAGCATGTTGGAGGATGCGAGAGAGAATGTGGGAGCATGTTATGAAACCAGTTCACAAAAAGATAGAAAAGAGAGATCAACGCTTTAGAATTCAGCCTCTTCGAGGGGGCAACCTCCTTTACATTACACAAATGAACAATTCTTGGATGATTCAAATGACAAAACCTCCTTTCTATATATAGGAGTCTAAGGAGTCATAATATAACCCAGCCGACCTAACAATAATAATATAAAGCAACAAAAATAACAATAGAGGGATTCTATGGGGCACAGTAATAACAATATGGGGACAATAGGGGCACAACAATATTAATAAGGGATACAACTACAATAATAATGGGGTAATCACTAATATTATAGGGACCCAACATGCCCCTCTCCTTCAAAAAATTGTTTTCCTCAACACTTGAGTAGTTCTGGATGCTTCTGTATAAAATTCTCATCCTCCCATGTGGAATCTTCAACGGATAAGTTCTTCCACTTGATAAGATACTCCAAAATTGATCGATTTCGTAACTGTCAAGTTCTTGTTTCGGTGACTGCTTCTGGTTCCAATGTAATTTTTCCTTCCTCGTCAAGTTCTGGAAATATTGTTTGAACTGGGAGCTTGTCGCCTATAACCTTCTTTAAACATGAAACATGGAAAACTTGGTGCAATCGAGAAGCTGCAGGAAGCTCCAATTTGTATGCCATAGTACCAATCTTTTGCAACACCTTGTACGAACCATAATACTTTGGTGATAATTTATTATCCTTCTTAGCTTGCTTGAGGGACATTTGCTTATATGGTTGTAGCCGTAGGAATACCCAATCACCTACATCAAAACTTCTTTCGCTGTGATGTTGATCTTCCTGTTGTTTCATTCTATTCTGTGCCAACACGAGGTTATCCTTTAAGAGTTGGAGGACTTGTTGTTGATGTTTGATGTGATGTTCCACTGCTTGAACCTTAGAATTTTATCTTAAATATGATGTGATGGATGGTGGCTGATATCCATAAAGTGCCATAAATGGGGTCATTTTTGTTGTTGTATGGAAGGAAGTGTTATACCACCATTCAACCAGAGGCAACCATTTGACCCATTGTGTCTGTTTATCAGATACAAAGCAACGAAGATATCCTTCCAAACATTTGTTTGCTATCTCAGTTTTCCCATCAGATTGAGGATGATAAGATGAGCTATGAGCTAACTGAGTACCAAGACAAGAAAATAATTCTGTCCAAAAATTTCCAGTGAAAATGGGATCTTTGTCACTTACAATAATCTTTGGGTTTCCATGTAGCTTTTGAATTGTTTCCAAAAAGGCAGTTGAAACTGTACTGGCTTTAAATGGATGTGATAATGCACAAAAGTGTGCATACTTGGTAAGTCTGTCAACTACCACCATGATGACACTCTTTCCCTCAGACTTGGGTAAACCTGTGATAAAATCCATTGAAACCTCCACCCAACGTTGGCTTGGAATGGATAAAGGTTGTAATAGACCCAGTGTCTTAATTGTTTCAACTTTATTTTGTTGGAAAACCAAACATTCCGCCAAAAACTTTTGAATATCTGATTTAAGGCCCTCCCAAAAAATTCCTTCTTAACCCTGTGGTAAGTTTTTAAAAATCCCGAGTGCCCTCCTAAGGGAGAAGTGTGCAATTCCATAAGAATCTTTTGTTTTAGCTGGGAATTCTTATAGAGGTATAAGCGATCTTTGTACCATAACGAATCATTTTTCCAGCTAAATGTATCAGACATACTAGAGTCTTGTTGTAAATTTTGAATAAGTGCTCACACTTCTTCATCGTTGTTCCATTCCTCCCTTGCTTCCTTTATCCAATCTGGTTGGATAATAGAAATTGCGCACAACAATGCTTCCACATCCTCATCCTTTCTTGAGAGTGCATCTGCCACCACATTTTGCTTCCCTTTTTTGTAGATGATTTCAAAGTCATAACCTAACATCTTTGTGACCCACTTTTGTTGCTCTTCAGAGGATAATCTTTGTTCTAAAAAGTATTTAAGGCTATCATGATCTGTTTTTACCTTGAAGTGTCTTCCCATTAGGTAGGGTCGCCATTTCTTAAGTGCATGGAGTATTGCCAACATTTCCTTCTCATAAATAGCTTTGTGTAAAAACTTTCCCTTGATTGGACGACTTTCAAAAGCAATGGGTCTTTCATCTTGCATTAAAACAACACCAATTCCATTTCTTGAAGCATCACATTCCACAATAAAGGTTTTTGTGAAGTCTGGTGTAGCTAAGACCGGTGCTTGGCACATTGCCTCTTTAAGATGCTCGAAGGCCTTTGTTGCTTATGGAGTCCATGAAAATGCATCTTTCTTCAATAATGTTGTTAGAGGTGCTGCTATTCTCCCATAATTCTTAACAAACTTGCGATAATACCCTATCAACCCAAGAAATCCTCGTAGATGCTTTATGGATGTGGGGATTTTCCATTCCTTAATGGCTT
This sequence comes from Pinus tabuliformis, assembly GCA_031772625.1. Lineage (NCBI taxonomy): Eukaryota > Viridiplantae > Streptophyta > Pinopsida > Pinales > Pinaceae > Pinus > Pinus tabuliformis. The sequence goes on from CM062804.1 coordinate 204,858,853, forward strand.
TAATTTTGCTAGGGTCTACCTTAACTCCTTCATGAGATACAATATGACCCAGATATTCCACCTCTTGTACTCCAAAGAAACATTTGGATCTTTTTGCATATAATTGTTTACCTCCAATAGTTGTAGCACCCTGTCAACATGTTCAACATGATCCTTCCAAGACTTGCTGTAGATTAGTATATCATCAAAAAATACTAACACAAATTTTCTAAGGAATGGTTTGAAAATGGAATTCATCAAACCTTGAAATGTTGAAGGTGCATTGGTAAGGCCAAAAGGCATGACCAAAAATTCATAATGACCCTCATGAGTTCTAAATGTTGTTTTCGGAATGTCTTCAGTCTTCATTCTGATTTGATGATATCCTGAACGAAGATCCAACTTGGTGAAGTAAATTGATCCATGCAATTCATCCAGTAATTCATCAATGACAGGAATGGGAAACTTATCTTTAATAGTGAGCTTGTTGAGCTCCCTATAATCCAGACACATGCACCATGATCCATCCTTCTTGTGCACCAATACTACTGGAGCAGAGAAAGAAATTTGACTCAGTTGAATTATACCAGCCTCTAGCATTTCTGCAACCATACGTTCAATTTCACTCTTTTGGGCATAGGGATATCTGTACGGCCTGATGTTTGGAGGAACACTTCCTGGAATCAGATGAATAGCATGATCATGATCACAAATAGGTGGGAGACCTTTGGGAGTCTCAAATACCTTGGAATGATTGTCCAAGACTTTTTGGAGATATGGAGAAATAGATGATTCCGACGTGGAAACATCTAGAAAACATAATTGTGCAATTACACCTCTTTGTTCCTTTTTTAGAAGCTTTGTCATACCGTTAGAGCTGATTATATTTCCCGGTTTCCCTGCAATACCCCTTAATTCAACTTCCTTTCCTTCCACAGAAAATTTCATGAAAAGTTCTTGAAAATTAAAAGCTATTGTACCCAAGGATTGTAGCCATTGGACTCCTAGTACAACATTGGCACCTCCCATTGGAATGGAAAGCATTGGGCTAGTCAATACATATTTTCCCATGGATAGCTTGATATTATGGCACTTTCTAGAGAAATTTATTTTTCCTCCATTTGCAACCATCACTTGACACTCTGGTGCTGGATATAAGAAGAAATTCAATTCTTTTGCTACCTTACAATGAATAAAATTGTGGGTACTTCCTAAATCAATCAACACTATTACCTTTTTCTTCTTGATTTGTCCTTCTATCTTGATGGTTTGAGGAGTGGTAATTCCCGCCAATGCATTACAAGATATGGTCGGATTCATTTCTTCTTTATCTAGGCTTTGTTCCTGGAGTATATCCTCTTCTTTTGACCTTTCTTGCTCCTTTTCTTCTTCCTCTTCACAATCTATGTAGAATAATTTCTTCTCAGCACACTTATGACCTTTAGTGTATTTGCTATCACAACTGTAACAAAGCCCTTTTGCTCTTTTTTTTTCCAATTGTTGTGGTGTCAACCTTATAGGTTGTGGAAGACTAGGGGTAACAACACTTCCATCTTTATAGTTGTGAGTGGTATGCTTCCTAGTTGCCATAATTTTGCTTTCCATTTTTCTTGCTAACCTGAATGCCTTCTCTAATGAATCAGGTTCCCAAAGGTGAAGGCGAACATAATGTTGGATATTATCCTTTAAAGTCCCTATGAACACATCAATCCTATGCTCCTTTGGAATATTTTTTACCCTTATGTTCAATTTTTGGAACTCCTCAATGTGCTCCATTATTGAACCCTTTTGTTTGAGACTTATCAATTGGCTAAAAAAAATGTTGCTTTTCTTATCCTCATAATGTGCTGTCAATTCTTTCGTAAAAATTGCCCAAGTGACAATTTGTTTATGAGAGCAAAGCCATTGATACCATACAAACTGATTTGGTTCCAAATATAAAGTTGCAATATGTACCTTTTTGTGTTTTGCACATTATTGAGATCGAAGAATTGCTCCATCTGTAATATCCATGTCGCGGGATCCTTGCCATCAAACTTCCTCATATCGATTTTTGGAATATGGTAGGTCTTTGATCCAACATTAGAGTCTATGGAATCATGATTAACATTTCTTTTGTTCTCATCATGAGTTTCCTTTACTACCCTTTCACCATTAGTGACCATTTCTTGTAGCAACTTATTCATATTTATCTTCAATTCTTCCATCTTATCATCCATGCCATCCATTTTAGCGTCCATGCCATTCATCTTAGCTTCCATGCCATCCATCTTAGCTTCTACGCCTTTCTTTAAACAATCCATCTTAGCTTCTACACCTTTCTTTAAACCATCCATCTTAGCTTCTACATCTTTCCTTAAACCATCCATCTTAGCTTCTACATCTTTCCTTAAACCATCCATCTTAGATTCTGTTGCATTTTGTGCAAGTGACACTTGTTGCACTTGGTCTCGTATTTTGATATATCATGTTGCATTTCTTCCTCTTCTTCATGAGTCATGCTAGAGATTTCAGATTTCTTACTAGGTGTTTGCATTTTCTTTCCTCGGGCCATCAATTACCAATTCAAACTAATTTTTCAAACCAAGCTTATGCAAAAATTTAAAAAAACTACACACCTTTTTTCACTTTGTAGAAGCTTGATATTGAATCTGATGTATCTCTACAATTTTGGATCATCTAGTTTTGAAAGTGTGGTCTGTAGTAGCCCTTTATGTCCTCTTTCCAATGCCACTAGTCTGATCCAAATTGGATTCTCCAAGGAAGAGTTATGCACAATCTCCCAAGATGACCTGATTATAGACTAGTTCAGTAGAGCGAACTTGTATGACGTGCCACGAGTCATTGTTTCAACCTTTGGCTCTGAAAAATATATACAAGAAACTACAGTCTATCCTTTTTTAGTACCTTCTTACGAAATTTCAATCCGATGCTCAGAGAGAAATTTATGACAATTTTCCCCAGGTCACCTATTTGGAATGTAATTTAGGAGTCTGCAAAAAGACCAACTTCCTCAGATCATATCTCCGCAAATATCGTGCAAAAAGCTTTGAACTTAGGACCTGAGATTCAGTGTGATTTATTCTCAAAGGGGTTTTTTTTTATCTTCTGAAACGTCGCAGAAAAAAAGTTATAGCGAAAATACCACGATGACCTGTTTGGAGCAGCGAAACCCTAGAATCCAAAGCTCTGATACCAAATGTTATGAAACCAGCTCACAAAAAGATAGAAAAGAGAGATCAACGCCTTAGAATTCAGCCTCTTCAAGGGGGCAACCTCCTTTACATTACACAAATGAACAATTCTTGGATGATTCAAATGACAAAACCTCCTTTCTATATATAAGAGTCTACGGAGTCATAGTATAACCCAGCCAACCTAACAATAATAATATAAAGCCACAAACATAACAATAGAGGGATTCTATGGGGCACAATAATAACAGTATGGGGACAATAGGGGCACAACAATATTAATAAGGGATACAACTACAATAGTAATGGGGTAATCACTAATATTATAGGGACCCAATTGAGCACCATCTTCTCAGCGCAGACAGAGGAGGTCACTTGAGAGGTACACTGGATACATGGCCCTTGTTGGGGAATGTGTTGAGACCAAGCCATCTTCCTTTGAGGAAGCACTGCAGCAGTTGATTTGGGTTGATGCTATGGTGGAGGAGTATGACTCCATAGTTCGTAACAGTGTTTGGGATGTGGTTCCGAGACTGGAGAACAAGTCAGTTGTGAGTTCCCGTTGGCTTTACAAGGTAAAGCACGCTGTTGATGGTATTGTGGAGAAACATAAGGCAATATTTGTTGCATGTGGCTTTTCACAGGTTGAGAGGATCATGTTGTTGCAGTATATTTCGACAAAGGAGTGAGATGCTGACATTTTGACAAAGGCATTGTCAAAGTGTAAATTTGAGTTCCATAGAGACAGGATCGAGGTGGCAGATCATCCCTTTCTTGTTGAGAGGGAGTGATGAAATATGGAAACAAGAATATTCCAATTTAATTTGTCCTTGAATTAAATCGTGAATTAAAATCGAATTTAGTCTTAACAATTATTTTGAAATAAGCCCCAAGGGATAGCTCGAATGGTCGAGTTCCCGCTGCGAAGTACCTCCGGTTTGGGAGGTCACGGGGTCAAATCTCCTCGACGCCCTCGGGGTTAGGTCTGTTAACGGCCGACGGGGAGATCCCTTCGGGTGGAACTGCCCCGTGTTCCTACGGTGGATGTAGCGCCCACTCTGTGCCCGTGAACCACCATTGAAAAAAAAAAAAAAAAAAAAAAAAAAAAAAACAACTATTTTGAAATAATTAATTAATTAATTTTAAATTAATTAGTTGGAGAAATTCAAGTTAGCAGTCTTTCTGATGTCATGCAAGAGTTATCCCTTAAATTAAGGAGATAAGATTGAGTTATATTTGAGTTGTAATTAGTTAACTCAGTTTACTGAGTTAATTCCAGTTAAATTAGTTCCAAACTATTTGAGGAACTAATAGTGAGTTAGCAATCAGTTGATGCATTAATGCACTCAACTAGTGCTACTCTAGTTAACTGAAGATTCCCTCATCAAAAACTCATGTATGTCTATTCTGAGAAAGACCTAGTTGAGATAAATGTTCAAGGACAGTGCACTATCAATTGCATGTGTTTTCTCATGGAGAAACCTCATGCATGCAGTCAAGGATTCATCCTTGAGGATTGCACAGTTTTGAAGGACTGGTTTTCCACTTGGTAAGAGGCTAATCATCCACAAGGAACAACGCAAGGAAATAGGAGCTTGGAGGGCAGAGAGGAAGGTTGGAGAGAAGCTAAGATTGCCTGTGATCATCTGTGAGGATTGTATTGAGAGCTGGCAAGCTGTGAGAGCTAAGGATTTGTATAATTCCTATGTATTTCCACCATGTATGATAATACAATAGTGTGGGGTTTTTAGTTGAGGCTTTCCTCAAAGTATTTTCATGTGTATTGTGCCATTGATTCTTCTTCTTCTGATTATATTGTTCAGCTCGATCTTTAAGCTTCCAAAAATTGATAGTATAAGTAGGTTATAGTATTCTACTTTGATTTATATTGCATTATCGGGTTAACTTATCATAGATTTTCTATACAAGAATCAATCAGACTGAAGAACAATGAAGCATGTGGAGAGAGTCACCATAACGGTGACCGTTAGTGCAAAAATTGGCTAATGTATGCAACACTTGGGAAAGGAAATGCAAAACTTAAAACAACACTTCTACAAGCTAAAACAAATGAAAATGCTAGAGTTTGTTTAATAAGAACCAATAGGATTCAAGATGATGATATCAACCATGGGGGATGATTCACCATTTTTGAAGTAAAAAGGTAAAAAGATTAAAAAAGAAAAGAATAAAAAAACTACCTTTTCAACTCATAGTTTCAACTTATCTCCCTATGGTTTTACTCAAATTTTGAGCGGGAGAACTTGTTGGATGCATAATTTAATTCCTCATCCAAGGATTACCCATGTTGCATACTTTTTATGGACCCTTCTACACAAAAAATGATAAATACATGAAAAACGTGATCACTTTTTTCATGTTTTTCTCAATTTTTGTGTAGCAGGGTCCATCAAAAGTATGCAACATGAGTACCCCTTGGATGAGGAATAAAGTTCCACATCCAATGAATGCTCCCGCTCAAAATACGAGTAAAATTGTAGGGAGATAAGTTGAAAATATGAGTTGAAAAAAGTAGTTTTTTCTTCTTTTTTTTCCCTCTAAAATTTGATGATGTAATCTAATCTTATTTTATTATTTCCATTATTATTTTATAATATTCCTTAGGAGGCTCATTTTAGACCTCAAATTTCTCTAATGATAAGACTATCAATTGAGAGGCCATTCAAAGGAACACATGGAAATTTTTTTAATTTTGCAAACTCAATTGTGTTTTTATGTTGTTTTGTTATAACCACAATTTGGACTTAGCTATGAGTCATGGAGATAGTTTTACAAGCACACTTAATTATTTGAATAGGGGACCAAGGACATGATTTATTTGATACATTTTATTTTCATTCAAGAGAATTAAATAACACAGACATGTGGAAGTAGGACCATGAGTGAGAAGTTTGGCTTCTTTATTGAAGGTTGAAGGCAAGTTTTTTTTTTTTTTTTTGGTGTGTAAGCAAGCATTTCTACATTATATTAACAGAGAAAAATTTACACAATGTATAGACATAGTATCCATCTCTGCCTCAGAATGAGGAAAACCAGAGTGTGTGATAAAAAATTCTCTGCCCCTAGGAGGGGAAACCAGATTCTAAGTTTTCCAGAGAGTTTAACATGTGAAATATATTCCATTCAGCTCACATTGGACGGATTACTGATGACTATAAAGAAAGGATAGTTGCAAACCGTAATGGTGTTGGGAGCTTCTCGGGCCCAGACCATGCACACTTAGGCCTAACAAAAGAGGCGAGGTCACTATGATGTCCATTAAGCCAAAACAAGGTCACTCTGATATTCATCAATCAAAATGAAAAGTCAATTACCAACCTTCTTCTCTCCAAGTCACCGGTGGCTAGTGCATACCGCACTAGAGCTTCATTGTAGCTGTGTTGGTGCCTCCTTGAATCTGAGTGCTACCTTGAGCATGCAGAGTGTTGGAATCCTCAGGGGCATCTTCCAATACGTTGCACCCATAAGGGCTAGGACGAGGGGGGGAAGGAGGAGGAGCATTGGCTGCTAGGAGGGAGAGGAAAGGTGCAAAGGGAGGAGGAGCTCTATGGGGAGGTGGAGGGGATGAGCTGGTGGGAGGGGAATGTGAGGGAAACATAGTAGGGGATGGTAAGTTGGGGGATAGTTAATTTTGAGGTGTCTAGCAAGTTGTTTTAGCGAGGGGGTGGAATGGATGAGGTGTGCAAAAATATATATTGTCCAATTAGTGGCTTTAGACTTTTCCTGCTCCCTATCTTTCAGCTGAAGGGCTAGGAGATTGCGGAGAGCCCAAAGGGATGTGCGCCCCTTATGGTTCTCCCCCTCTTACATGACAACCACACTTATTCTGATGTGCTTAGGGATGTTTTTATCAAATTGGGTGGCAATGGAGGCATCGTCCAGAGTGGTGGGGGGATGACCATGGCCTCTTCCCCTACCTGGGTGGCATACCCTTCCTCTATCGCTGCTCATAATGGAGTTGCAAGGGTTGGGAATCACAAGATTTTGGTCAAAAAGAGCTGAGAGAATTACATGGCGAGGTGACCAGGAGATAAATAAATGGAAGGCCAAACCTCTTAGGAATATAATACCGGAGACGACAAGGAAGTGATATAACTCTTTGTGGTATGGGATCTTATGATTTGTGCATCCTACTATGATAACCCTTGGCCAAATATATGAAGGCATCTAAAACAAAGTTCTCGGTGATTTGACAATAAAAACGCAGCTATTTTGGTGCCTAATTAGCCCTAATATCTTATAATAGGTCACAAACACATCTACAGAAGAATGAGGTCATCCAAGACAAAATGTCAAGATATATAGCATGCTTACCAGAGAATTTGAGGATCATTTAGGCATGAGTGTGAATGTGGTGCCAAGCTCTGAAAGGTGAGTGAAGTGGTGTCAAGCTCTAAAAAGTGAGTGAAACCCTGGTTCCCTAGTGCCCTCGTATGCAGATTGATGGGAAGCCAAAAAATGTGGCCTCAACACTAGTTTATTTTCTTATATTGGACCCCAAACACAAAACACAAAATTAAATATAAATATAATATAACATATAATTAAATTAAATTATATTAAATTAACAATTTATAAAATAATATAACATAAAATTAAATTAAATTATATGTTATATTTAATTTTACTTTAATATAATCTTAATCTTGGTTACATATCATATTAATATATAATCGTATATGATTATTGTTGAAATTAATCATGTATTTCATGTGCTACATGTCAATAGAAAGTTAATGGTGTCATTGATGCTATTATGATGAAATACCATGGTATCTTGTGATTAAACAATGGAAGAACCCCTAGTTCAACATGGCTACACAATTTGGAAAACAAAAATCCATTCATTAATATAATTAAAAGTTATGAATATAAAATATGATGAGACCCAACCATATGTCAAGTGTTCAAGTTGAATTTAAATGCACATGAATAGTTCTCTTAGCTATTCAAAAATTAAAAGTACAATGAATAGAGATAATACATTGTTTGAATATAAGATATATGTGTTGGAGGTTTCATGGAAAACTAAAATAGGATCCATTAGTTAAGCAATGTCATAATTTGTTCATAAATGTATACAAAATAATTTTCAAATAAAAACCATGTTATCATTTCTAAGTAATATCAACTATAACAATCATGGAAACTATTGCATTCAAGGCATCTTGGTGTTTGTCTTTTGAATGGGAGGATTATTTCTCAATCCATGAGAATGGAACACGATGATGTTGAGTCTAACTTGTCCACAATGAAGGCTATCGATGAGTGGGTTGAGGAGAAATAAGTTATTGGTCACACAAGTCTAGGTTCAAAAAGGGGTTTATATGGTTAAGCATTGTCATAGTTGATTTCTAAATGTATACAAAAGTGTTTTCCATGAAATACCATGTTCTCATTTCCAAGTAACATCAACTATGACAACCAATGAAACTATTGTTTTCAAGGCATTATAGTGCCCATCCTTCAAATGGGAGGATTTCTCAGGCCATATGAATGGAACATGTGATGTCCAATCCAACGTGTCCACTATGAAGGGTGGTGCATGATGAGTGGGTCAAGGATAAATAAGACATTCACTAGCGAGTAAGAAATTATCTTAACTCATAGACTAATCCAAATCCGTATCTACAATGCTTGGATATCAACAATTTACTAGCAAGTTTTCCACTATTTCAACATATATTAGGCTTTTGTAGATAAGTAATAAGACAACCATTATAAGCTGATTTGTTACCATGGCCAAATATCCTAAACATGCACAAGTCAATTTAACATATCATAAGAATAGTTGCCAAGAACCATCGATAATTCATTGAACCAACACATATGATGATTGTAGCTTAAAATTCACATCTAGGAGGGATATAGCCACCATGAATAGTTTAGTTGTGAACAAACAATAGGTCTCAAGGTCTAACAAGGTAAGCACCTAATAACATGGATATTTTAGATGGATAATTTCATCTCCTTGATATTTATGTTATAATTTTACCATTTGTTTGTCAAATTATTTGTGTGAGTCGTATATGAGTCTTCAAACCCTCCCATATTGTTAATGCATGTATCTACTATAACCATGTCAAATTTCAATGCATGCAAGCAAAAACTGAAAAAATTTCAACGTTGGCCCCTTTCACAGGTGACTGTGTGTGGGTTCAATTAATTAAATTATAATTTCAAGTAATTGGTAAATTTTAAGTGGTGGATCGATACTTAGGGGTATCCACTTAGGGGTATGCCCGCAACAAGTAATAATAAGATTGACATCAATGATAATTGGTTCCTACCTAGCCATCATTTTTACATTCATTGGGACTCATATACTTAAACATTGGAAGTAGGAGCAGAAGGGACATATAATAAATTATGTGTGATTCATTGAGGCACCATTCATTTTCATATAAATGATGTTGACAATGATGACGATGATGATGATGATGATGATGATGATGATGATGAAAACAACGATGACGATGATGTTGACGTTGATGATGATGATGATGGCGACGACAGTGATGAAAATGATGATGATGATAAAGATTATGTGGATGAAAAAGATGATGATGCTGATGTTGATGATGATGACCATGATGATGTTGATGAAGATGAAAATGATGATGGTGATGATTACGATGTTGATGATGATGATGATGACAAAGATGAAGATGAAGGGTAAGAATTTTTCTCAGATGGAAAGGTATAAAGGATTTTTCTCAACCTTTGGACTATGAAGTACATTATAAGCCCGCAATTGGTAAATAGAAATAAATAATTTCATCTCCTTGACATTTATATATGTTATAATTTTTTCATTTGATTGTCAAATTCTTTCTGTGAGTCGTATTTGTGTCTCAAAACCCTCCCATATCGTCAATGCATGCATCAACCATAACCATGTCAAATTTCAGTGCATACGAGCATAAATTAAAAAAAATTCCATGTTAGCCCCATTCTCAAGTCACATCAAGACTAGCTTAAGAGACTTTTGCAACAATCTAGAAATCGATTCACTGAAACTTACAAAGAATAGATAGGGAAAAACAATAAAGTATACAATCAATTGATAACACTTTCGGATGATGATGATGACAATGAGAATAATGGTGACATCACATCTCAAGTCACATCATGACTAGCTTAAGGGACTTCTGTAGTGCTTGCAACAAATCATTCGCTTATCAATGACAACAAAATATTATCATTTGTTAGTACCATGTTGCATAATCAATTAATTATAAACTAACTTTTAACACCTAAACATTATTTTAGTCAATTTTCTAAAAATCATTATGAGACCCCCTTGTGGTAACTCTATTCATTGGCAATCATGGGCTGACCTTACTTCTTTTGTGTGGGCGCCCCTTACCAAATCATGTCGACCCACCAACTATGCACGTCGCGCTATGATTTTTCACGTCTATTTCTTTGCTCAAATGTCATCGTTTTTCGCCACTTTGAGTGGGCATGGGCATTCATGGGCCAACCTTCTTTTGTGCAAGTGCCCCTTTCCAAGAATAGACAACCCACCAACTCATCACATAGGTACCCTGACGTACCCAGCACACATCGCCCCATGGGTGCCCGGGTGCCTTCTTGCGGGTGCACCCAGGGTGCGGGTGTTTGCCCTGCTATGCAAATCAGTGAAAAAAATAATTAGCTCATCAATGATAAAAAAATATTATCATTTGTTAGTACCATTGTGTGGTCTAAAATGTGGATGCAAATTAGAGTTTAATTTAATGTCAACCTGGGAAGGTAAACTTAGAAGTGCTTATCTAAAATATATAGATCTAGAAAGATTCCTAATTTGTCCAAGATCTTAAAGTCCCCTTACAGGAACATATTCATTAATATCTCTTTTAATAACTAATCAAGCCTAGATCTAACAATTGTTTGAGATCTATGATTCTCTTACAAGAACATATTCTACAAGATCTCTTCCAAAATTAGATCATCTAATTAGAACTTAAAAGCGGAAATGAAGTAAACCTAGATCTAATCATTGTATGAGATCTTATGGTTCTTTTACAAAAACACTTTCAAATAAGATCCTTCCAATATTAGAACATTTAATAAAACTTGAAAGCTGAAATCAAACAAAAACATAAAGTAAATTATAAACAAATAAGCATGCAAGTGAGGCCATGGGGGCCCTCCATAACTCCACGAGCACACCACTTCAATGGAGACTTAGATGTAGAAGCAAAATTGAAGTATGATCCTTTATTTCAAAATCTTCATTACAAACCAACTCTAAGATTACAACTCTAAGCTTCTAAGATTACCTACTCCAAAATTCTAAGATTACAAAAACTTCCAGATTACAAATGGAGGAGATTGTACTCCTATTTATAAAATGGGATGAGTAACAACTCATAATGATCATCCACTAATATACTTTCCCATTATTACAAAATATGATCCCACAAATCTCTCAAGCATTTTTAACTACTTTCCCATTATTACAAAATATGATCCCTTTGAATCCTCCATAAATCTCTCACATATCTTGGATAAGATATGCCAACCAAATCCTCCATGATATTCTTCTTATGAATTGGATAAGATATGCCAACCAAATCCTCCATGCTTTTCTCCTTAAGAATTGGATAAGATATGCCAACCAAATCCTCCATGCTTTTCTCCTTAGGAATAGGCTTGCATAATTATCTCCTTAATATGGTGGAGGAGATATGGATAAGTCTCTTAGAATTAATTCTTCACATATTTCCTATACATCACAAAACTCACATATTCTTGAGATATATATATATATATAAATATGTATATTTTCTAATAATTAATCATAAATTCACTTGTAATACAAAAATGAATAAAATGGAAAATAAGAAGGTGAAACCCAAATGTATGTATGAAAATGATATGATAAAAGGTTAATGGGATGATGAAATGTAAGGAATAGTGAAGAAAAAGGTGGATGAAAATATGACATTTATGAGTCCCAACATCCTCCCCAACTGAACTTGTTGCATGTCCTCATGCAACCATGCATGGGTCTCTTTAAGAACATTTGGCATCTTGAACTTTGGCTTTACATGATGATGTCTTTTAATAATGAATGTTTCCAGGATATGTGAAAGACATGATTACCAACTTACATTTTCTTATGGTTGGTTCTTGTGTGACAGCCATGAATACAAAGAATGTTGGTTCTTGTGTTAACAACATTCATTTCGTTTTCTGTTCTCTTTTCTTCAATAATAATGTAAACATTCACTGGAAATCATAATGTGCATAAGAAAGCCCTTTTGTAATATTAATGAAGCATGCCAATATTGCGTATGAAGCAAAGTGCAACAAAGTATCATTGGAAAATAAATGTTGGTGAATGGTAAATGAAAAAAATGGAGTGATAGTGGTGAAGAAATGGAATCATGGAAGTGAATATGTAGTGAATATAGTTCTCCCCCCCTCAACTGAATTGGTTGCATGTCCTCATGCAACTTGACATGGCTCATGAAAGGAAATGTAGCATGGTGAGGGAATTTTCCAAAATATTCAAATTAGCATATAAGGAATTGCATGATTAAAGATTAGAAAACAACATACCTCTACTTACCCAAGAATGATGAACTATGCAATAGGAATGTAGCTGTTGCTGCTGCTGGATCAGGAAAATGTGACTGATGTTGTTGTAACTGGATTCTGGGAGATGAAGGAATCTGAACTGCTGATGCTGAATCATGGAAAAGAGAAACGCTGAAAGTGGAACTGTGGTACTCTCATAGATCAGAATGAATGTTGCTGTAACTGATGAGGGAGTTGTGAAAAAGTGTATAGTCTTCACCCACTACAAACCCGATGGTACAATTCTAAACATGCAAATGAATGTGTCAATGTCGAGCATGAATAGAAATCATTGGATTACCGGCCATTGATGTATGTCGTTAACCAATGCAAGGAAAATCACCATTGATGTCAATGAGTGCCAAGGTATCTGAGTACTTCTTGCAAAGTGCGAATGGATGTGTCGAGGTTGAGCCACTTGCAATATCTGAAGATCAAGGGACATTGATGTATTCCCATGATCGCCAGCAAGAGAACTTGCCATTAAGGCATGCAAGCCTCTAGGTACTCAAAAGGAACTCTAGTCTATTTCCCATATAAGGTGCTGATGTCGATGGGGCAAGACTTGTTGAAAGGTGGGCCTTAAGGAATCCCACATTAGTCAACGCGAGTTTGTACAAAAAGATTTGGTAGGACTATAATGGAAAGAACTCATGGCCAAGCAGTGTGGATCAACATGGCGAGGAAAACAAGGCAATGTAATCATGGAAAGGGAATGAGTTTTATTCAAAAGGAAAACTAGAAGGAAAATATGTATGAAGTCGTGAAAAATGCATGGTGTATGAAGATGAACTCTTGCTGTGAAAAAGGGATATGGAAATGTCATGCTTTATGGATTTACAATTGGTGGAATTCAAAATCTGCTTCAAAAAGGGAGGTGCAAGGTAGTGGTTGTGGAGTTGGATTTGTCTTTAAAATTTTTCATGAATTGAGTCTTTGGAAGACCAATTGTCGTCACAATGTAATCTCCTTATGATCACTTGATTATCCTGTAACCTGTAAAAGAAACTTGGCAGAAATAAAACATAAGTGTGTTCAAGAAGAAATGGCCATTTCCTTCATGATTCTTATGCAAAAATTTCATACCAAATAAAACATATTAAGGACAATCAAAGTGTTGAAATTGACTTAATCATGATATGAAATCAATCCATTCTCAAAATAACCATGAAAAGTAATACTCCCTGTTTGTGTCAGATGAAAGATGCTCGACAAAAAGATTGGCATTAGAAAGATCTGTTGTGTTTTGCATATTAGTATGTGATATAAAAGCATTCAACATGAATATTTAATGCCAACTTGAAGCTATTGAAACAAGATAATCATCATTTATAGAATCCTCCAAATGTTTGAAATTTGTTTCCAAGTGTTCCATTATTTATTTTCAAACCTGCATGAATTTTGTGAGAAATTTTTTATTTTTTATTTTTTAAATAAATAAAAAAACAAAAGAATGAAATTCAATTTTTTTTTTTTTTTTATAATAACAAAATTAAAAAATCATTTTTTTTTTAATTTGGTATTTATTTTGAGTTTTTTTTTTTGAAGAAAGAAATCAACAAAAACAAATTCTATTAAAAACTAATATAGAAAATTTCTAAACTAACACTAAAATGGATTTTTTTTCCAATATCCTAAAAAAACACACAAAATCCTCTAGAATCAATGAAAAATCTGGCTTTTTGTCTAGAAAAATTAGGAGAAGATAATGCAAATGCCAAATCTCTCCAGGATAAGTCAAATCCAATTTTTTTTTATCACTATGTGGGAATTTTTTTATGTTTTATTATTTAAAAAAAAAAATAAAAAAAAAAATTTAAAAAGACTAAATTTTATCTAAAAAAATTTTAAGATGATTTTTCACTCATTCACAAAATTCTTTATTGTCGTATTGCAGATTAGTTCTCCAGCAAGAGTATTTTTATTGGAATAAATCAATAGATTTTCTGATCTTCCAGATCACACGAAGCGCGGGAAGAGAGCATACTAATCTCTTGATTTATTTTTTATTTATGCAGGTTAGCGTGGATGGATAAAACACAATTAAGATCTACAACAAAACCTTGCATTATCTACACTCTTTCTGCAATGTCATGGGGGCATTTAGACTCTCGGAAGACAAATCTTTCTGATAATCAGGCTCCTGGCTCACCCGTGATATAGAAACAAGACATAGAAATGCAAAGATGTGCCACTGAATTTATTCATGATGATTTATTTTTTTTGAAAACAAAACTAAAAACTTCTAATGATAATGACTTCTAATGAGATCTCATTTTTATTTTTTTCTAATCTATTCTACATTAACTTAAAAGATGTTTTATTTTCTAAGTGAAAGAATTCTTCCAATGAAGCCATCTACGGACTAAAAATTCGAACATGCTCACATCAAGATTTAAAAATTTTACATTATGTTTTGCAAGTATGTGAGAATCCTGTCTTAGAGTTGGCTCAAGGTTATTGTCCTTGCTCTCCAAGAAGTACCTGTTCAACATTGTCAAAGCCCTCATCCGTAGATGGATTAGTGAGAAATGGGGGGTTTAAAATAAAGACTGAATTTAAATTAACTATGTGCGAAAATAAAAATGCTCCAAACTTTGAACTCCTTTCCGAACCTGTTGTCACCAAGTTCCATAAATTAGTCCATAAAAATAAATGCATAAAAACAATTACTAAATCCTTCTAATTGCACTTCCCCGGCAACGGCGCCAAAATGTGTGGTCTAAAATGCGGATGCAAATTAGAGTTTAATTTAATGTCAACTCGGGAAGGTAAACTTAGAAGTGCTTATCTAAAATATATAGATCTAGAAAGATTCCTAATTTGTCCAAGATCTTAAAGTCCCCTTACAGGAACATATTCATTAAGATCTCTTTCAATAACTAATCAAGCCTAGATCTAACAATTGTTTGGGATCTATGATTCTCTTACAAGAACATATTCTACAAGATCTCTTCCAAAATTAGATCATCTAATTAGAACTTAAAAGTGGAAATGAAGTAAACCTAGATCTAATCATTGTATGAGACCTTATGGTTCTTTTACAAAAACACTTTCAAATAAGATCCTTCCAATATTAGAACATTTAATAAAACTTGAAAGCTGAAATCAAACAAAAACATAAAGTAAATTATAAACAAATAAGCATGCAAGTGAGGCCATGGGGGCCCTCCATAACTCCACAAGCACACCACTTCAATGGAGACTCAGATGTAGAATCAAAATTGAAGTATGATCCTTTATTTCAAAATGTTCATTACAAACCAACTCTAAGATTACAACTCTAAGCTTCTAAGATTACATACTCCAAAATTCTAAGATTACAAAAACTTCCAGATTACAAATGGAGGAGAT
Source organism: Pinus tabuliformis (assembly GCA_031772625.1). Classification (NCBI taxonomy): domain Eukaryota; kingdom Viridiplantae; phylum Streptophyta; class Pinopsida; order Pinales; family Pinaceae; genus Pinus; species Pinus tabuliformis. Next base: position 204,874,992 of record CM062804.1, read on the forward strand.
TGTACTCCTATTTATACAATGGGATGAGTAACAACTCATAATGATCATCCACTAATCTACTTTCCCATTATTACAAAATATGATCCCACAAATCTCTCAAGCATTTTTAACTACTTTACCATTATTACAAAATATGATCCCTTTGAATCCTCCATAAATCTCTCACATATCTTGGATAAGATATGCCAACCAAATCCTCCATGATCTTCTCCTTAGGATTTGGATAAGATATGCCAACCAAATCCTCCATGCTTTTCTCCTTAGGAATAGGCTTGCATAATTATCTCCTTAATATGGTGGAGGAGATATGGATAAGTCTCTTAGAATTAATTCTTCACATATTTCCTACACATCACAAAACTCACATATTCTTGAGATATATATAAAAATATGTATATTTTCTAATAATTAATCATAAATTCACTTGTAATACAAAAATGAATAAAATGGAAAATAAGAAGGTGAAACCCAAATGTATGTATGAAAATGATATGATAAAAGGTTAATGGGATGATGAAATGTAAGGAATAGTGAAGAAAAAGGTGGATGAAAATATGACATTTATGAGTCCCAACAACCATGTTTCATAATCAATCAATTATAGACCGAAATTTAGCAGCTAAACATTAATTTAGTCATTTATCTAAAAATCATCATGAGACCCCTTGGTGGGAACTATGTTCATGGGAAGTCATGGGACAACCTTAGTTATTTTATGTGAGTGCCACTTTCAAAGTCGGGTCGACCCACCAACTATGCATGTCACGGTATGAATTTGCCTATTGCTTGCTTCGTTCAAATGTTATTGTAAATAGTCCAGTCACACTTCTTTTCCTTTCTTATTTTGCATGACTTCCCAACCACCGTGTCCTTCGATTCACTCATCGCTCAACTTGCCTGGTCCACTTGACATGCCCAAATAATTTTCCCATTGCCATGTCATGCAAGTCGCCTTCGGGCACCTGGGAGTGCTGAGGGTATGCACTCTTGTTACTCACATGACACCCTCGGTTCACTTCACTCATTTGATATTCCCATCGTGTCGCCCCTTGTGCACACCCTGTTTGCATGTGGGTGTGGGGGCACCCTATCTTTGTGGAGGCACGCCTAGGGCGCTCTCCTCCATGTTGTGAATGAAACAATCTCACAATCACACTTTTGTTCATACTTCATTTTTTTTGGCACTTTTTGTGGGCATGAGAAATCATGGGTTGACCCTACTTTTTTGTGGGTTCCCCTTGCCAAGTTTGGTTGACCCACTAATTCGTCGCACAAGTGCCCTGGTGTGCCCAGTATGCGATGCCCCATTAGTGCCTGGGAGTGCCCAGGGTATGACCAACACAAATCATTAGCTCATTAATGACAACAAAATATTATCATTTGTTAGTACCATGCTACATAATCAATTAATTATAAGCCAACTTTTAACACCTAAACATTAATTAAGTCAACTTTCTAAAAATCATTATGAGACCCCCTGGTGGGAACTCTTTTCATGGGCAGTTATGGATCAACCTTAATTATTTTATGCAGGTGCACCTTTCCAAGTCGGGTTAACCCACCAACTCATCGCACGAGTGCCCCTATCAGGTGGGCGCCCTAGCTTTCCCAATACATGACTACCCATGGCGCCTGAGTGCCCTGCCTTCATGCGGGCACACCCAGGTTGCGAGCATTCACCTTCTATGCAAATAAGTCAAAAAAAATCATTAGCTCGTCACTGACAAAAGAATATTATCATTTGTTAGTACCATGTTGCATAATCAATCAATTCACACCTAAACATTAATTTAGTCAATTTCCTAAAAGTCATTATGAGACCCCCTAGTGGGAACTCAGTTCATGGGAAGTCATGGGCTGACCTTACTTCGTACGTCTAACCAACCACCATGTCTCCTAGTTCGCCTGTCACCCAACTTGCCCGATACATCGGCATAATGAACCAAAGTTAAAATTGGAAATGATGTTATAAACGCAAATGAGCTTCTCTTTGTTTCAAGAATAATATATTCTCTACTTAACAAGGCAAACCACGTGAAGGTGGAAGCTCATATGGTCCCTCCCCTCCCCCTCACATCACTCTCAATTCCTTGATACCTAATCTATCTACTATAATATATTTGAAAGAAACATAGTAACATTCAAACACAAAAACTAGGAAAATAAAAATTTAAGGTGAATGAAAGAGAACAAACCAACTAAAAACATATAAATACATACCTCGTAGTTTTCAACATTTTGATATCATTAATATATTTCCTCATCCAAATCATGATCTGTGTCATCCAGTTCAGAATTCATGTTAAAAGGATTCACCACATCATCATCATCATCATCTGGAACATGTTCTTCTACATTTGTTTCAACTTCTTCAAGTTCTTCGTCTGACACAACACCAATTTCATATAGTTCACCCAAATTAACATTGTCTCGATTAACACATATTCCTTGAACTTCTTCGACGTCTTCATCTGACACTGCATGAACCCCTTTCTCCTCTACATCAGCTGCTTCTTCACTTTCATCTTCTTTCGCTACATTATACTTTACTGGCATTCCTCTAGGATCATATCTAACAACATATCACCATCCCACTTTACTTAGAATGTCTATGTAAAATACATGTTCACATTGGCTTGGAAGAACGTATGGCTTTGATTCTTGCTCAAGATTCCTTTTATCAACCATGGTAAATCTGTTAGCATGCTCAATAAAGATTCAATGAGGGTCATGTTCATGGATTCATAGCCTAAACCATTTGACCTCGAACACAACTATTTTGAAGGATTCAAAGTCACACTCAATTATATCATGCAAATACCCATAGTATCAATTGTCAGAGACTTCTATATTTTTTTCACCTCTATAGGCAACATCGATAACTTAGAACACTATAGTTATCCCACTATCAAATGTTTTCATCTTTTCATCCAACCTTTTGATGTGAAATTTGCAGCCATCTCACCACATTTTGTTGTGATGTTTCAACTACAATACGTGAAACACATAAAAAATGCATTTTCAATTGATAAGCATATTCATACTTGCAAAATTTTCAAATTAAGAAAAAGGAACACCATATGCATCAATATAATTGTAAAAAATATAAGTGGTATGGGTGAATATGCTTGCCTGATAATCTTTTAAACCATATGCTAAATCCATTTCCCTTTGTATAAGATTGGTATCTCCGCTATGTTGAGCTTCTTTGACCAATGTAGACACACCATACAATGGTAACCTACCATTATTAGCTTTTTTGCATCGTTTAATCCATACCTTCATCCAATTAAGATTGTTCACAATGTATAAATGTATTGCATCCCACTCTTGACCGACTATATTAAAATAAAATAACTCACATATATATAATGAGTTACCATGTTATACCTTCATAATAATGGATTATGTAGGAAGACTAAAAATTAAATAAGTGTGATATACATAAAAACAAAAAAGTCAAATGTGTTATAAATCTCCACTATCTACTTACATCTCACTTTGCTCATTCTACCTTTCCCCAATAGCTGCCCCCCCTCATATTTTTCCATGGAGTTGACATCCCAAATGTGAATTAATACATTAATACTTTTTCCTATTTCATGACTATATTGACGAATATAAACCATGGTTTGATATACCATATATCCTTCTCCCATAGAACCCTTAGGACATGCTCTTTTTGTGACCAAATCCGTTAGTGATTTCAAGTTCCTCTCAACCATCCACATTTATCTTGTGTGTACAAGTCCACACTTTTCAATCTCCTTGATTTGGTATATGAGGTAGTGTTCTTGTGCATTAAAAAATACCAGAGGTAGATACTTTTTCATTTCACACATTAGATGAGGAATTTGTTTCCTCCAATACTTTATATCTTCTTTATTGATTTCTTTAGATGAAAACAATCTACAAATGAAGCAAGAAAATCACATGTTTCAACAAAAAAATATATATTACATGATGACAAGTAAAACACGTGTAGTCAAAAATATGTGACACAACAACTTATTGAACAAATTACACTTTGCACATAAATCTCCACTTACCTCATGTATTTTCCAAGATCATAAATAACTTGTTTGAAATTGTTGTCAAATTTTTTTGGGAGAGATAGAGGTAGAGCATACTATTAAAAAAATAATGACCGATCATTATTTTTTCCCAAATTAGTAGAGAGAAAAGACTAATTAACAAGATGTTTCACCAATGTATAAAATATATATACACCAAAATAATTACCTTAATGAACATATGCCAATCATGAGTTTTTACCCCACCTAATTCACCTTTCTTTGTTAGGATATTATTTATGTTTGAAGAAAATCCAATTGGAAATTTAAATTTTTCAATAACCTCTTTAACATCTTCACTTTGTTGCTTTGCCAATAACCATGTAAGGGTGCTTATATTTTGGTCGTCCCCGTCACTATTTGAATGAGTCACACTTTGCAATGCATTGTTGACCTCCTTAATGTCATTACAAATCTTGAAATTTTTTCTTTATCTCTCCTTCCATTTAAGATTCGCCATAAGGTCTTTGTTACATTCTTCTTGATGTGCATTATATCAAACAAATGAACAATTTCTAGGTGCTCATAGTAAGTGAGTCTATTGAATATTTCAAGATAATTTTTCATTCCTCGTGGAAGTGCCCTATTATTAATGCCTTGACAACCTACAACGTGAATCATAGTTAAATATATTATAACAATAATATAACCTGCCAATTAGTACAGTGAAGAAAATTCCATAAAAATATAAAATAATCCAAACATATCATGTATATTGATACATAGACAATTCGATCCATACCTTGAGAGACTCTATTATATTTCAACTTCCATGCATGAGGTGTCATTCTCCATGGTATTAATCTAGTCTCTTCTTTCCCATTGAAAAGATGTTTTTTCAGTACTTCGATACCTATGATTCTTAGAAAGGAAGTGCCTATACTCATCAAACACCTCATTTCCTAAGCTTCTTGAATGAGAAGATTTCATCTTAGGACCGAAACTGGACAAGCAAATTTACCCTTTGTTTGAAGACCTAAAGAGATGGAATAATTTTTATATCAATTAATTTAAGTGTGTACAATGAAGGTCAAACTATTTAAAAAACATACATGAAATGAACTTCTTAAAATTAAACACTATAAAAGTGTAGGGTAATGTTATAACATACCACATAAATGTGTTATCCTTGGGGCATCGTGAATTTTCCATACAATAATTGCATGGAATTCAAATTCCCTTTGCTCATCTACTAGTCTAGAGATATCATACATAGTGACACCATTCCATAACTCCACTAACTCATCGATAAGAGGCTCGATATATACATTCATGTCTTTGACCTGGTACTTATCTAATTGATTGAACATACAATACATAATTACTACATATATGAGTAAATAAAAAAAATTATAAGACATAATTATAAGGCAAAATTAAACAAACAAAAAATTATAAGACATAATTGTGAAACAAACAAGACAAATGAGACGTTATTGTGTTAAAAAAATTATTCTAAACAAATAATACCTGCAACAATCATTGTCAACATTATGTGCTCCCTCTTTATTGACTTCCATGGAGGAATGTGATTGTTGATAAAAAAAATGGGCCACATGAGTAAGTAGATCTGGTCTCTCCAAATGGATTGACATCGTCAACAGCTAATGAAAACCTAACATTACGAGGTTCTCTCTTAAACTCTGTCCACTTTTCCTCTGTATTTCTAAATGAAGATCCATCTACAGGGATTCGAAGAACACCATCTTCACTTCTATTTATTGCATGGTAATCCATAAGTTGTCTTATGATTTTGCACCTGAACAATTTTTGCAGACGTGGAATTATGGGAATATAACAAAGAACCTTGCGAGACACCTTTTTTGTTACTTTATCAGTTTGATACCTACTCTCATTACGTATTGGGCATTTTTCTTTCAACACATGTTCTTTATAATAAATAATATCATCATTAGGGCATGCATTAATAGCTTGATACTCCATTCCAATATCTTTCATAATGGCATGTAAATATTGGTACGTACGAGATAAAAAATTTGACGGTGGTAACATAACTTCACCTAATAATCTACAACATTAAAAAAAAGTATTACTGTTTAATGTACTAAACAATATTAATCGTACATATTTCATCCACATGTTACAAATTAATTAAATTATGATCAACATACTAACGTTAAAAACAAAGGAAAAAATAATTGCTTTATCATGTATATAAAACTAAATTTCACAAAATATATTACATACCTTAGAAGTTGTGTCACGCATGTGTTTGACAATCCATTCACCACCTTTAAGTTGACCAAAAACAATACAACAGAGAGAAGAGATGTTTCTAATCCTTCATAAAGAGGTTTAATTTCCCTCTCAAGTCTAGGCATATCAAAAGCAGAGTCATCATACTGGTTGCCATCATCATACATTCCAACATTATTAAATGTCTCCTGAATCAATCTATTTGTCCCATCTTCTTCAACTATGTTATCAACATCATTATCTTCTTCCATAGGAACACTGGCTTGATCATCAATATTAATCACTCCTTTTTCTTGAACATGCACTTGTACCACAACCACCTCTTCCTCATCGAGTATTTCCCTTGGGGGGCATAATATATAATTACAATTTCAATAAAGTAATAATAGTATGTATAACAAATATTGAAGTGTCAATATAACAATTGTTTACAAATATAATATATAAGGAAAACAAAGACAAGAAAGACGAAGATAAAGACATCTTAAGTGAGACCAAGAAAAAAAAAACAAAAAATCAATGATGATGCTTGTACAATTTATCAATATATTTAAGAATATGTTGAAAAAATGTAAGAAAGATGTTAGTTTTCTTGACATGTAGGAAGTGAGACACTTTCTGAGATAGATAGTCACAACCATACTAAAAAACATATTGATCTTATTTTTCATTCATCATTATAATTTCATATTCTTTCTTAAGTTCACTTTGAGACCAAAATTTTTAAGAGGCTGGGTAACCAACCATGAGCTTGTGTGAGAGCAAGAAAAAAATACAACAAATAAATGTGATCATGAAGCTTGTGCTTGAATTTAGCAAGATGTTTAATATTATGTCGAAAAAATTTAGGAACAATCCACACATGTGAGCTGTAGTAACATGTTAGAACATATTCTAATGATATGTGAGAATGTGGAATGCAGAGAAGTGCACCAAAAATAAATCTAATGATGTGAAAATGTTCGACACATACAGGGGGGAACATACTTAAAAGTGACACTTGCGACTATAAGAAGATATGAAAACGAAACTTTCACATGCGAACGACCTTGAAAGCGACACATTCCAGAGCAAATATAACATGAAAACGCCACTTATTAAAGTGAAATAAAGCCAGAAAAACAACCGCGAATGTGAAAGTGACACTTCCGAAAGAAAATTAAAGTGTGCAAAAGACAACATTTGAGAAAAATCACCAAAATAGAAGTACAAATACAACCAAGGTGAGGGAGGTTGTCAAAAAAAGTGTGCACTGGCTATTGACATGAGTTGAACATCACATAGGCAATGTATTGATGGACGGTGCTATGATTGTTTATGCCATGCATAAAGGAAGTGCAGTTTTTTCTTTAGGCAAGTTGTAAGGAACCCACTAAAGAATTTTTCTATAGGAAACCATTTTTTACTAAGGCAAAATGGGGTATTATTTGTTTTTGACTACTTATTTGATTTGACCAAAATGTAAAAAACTCACTCCTTTGTACTTTGTGGTAAGTGCATGTTCTAGAATAAAAACATTGCACCTACTTCAAAGGACATTCAAAATGGAATGTTCTACCTTGCATGAGTGATAATAAGTAAGATAAATTTGGAAAAAATAACCATTGATGATTTATCAAACATTTCATTAATCTACCCTTTTGCTAGAACTATTATAGCTTTGATATTACTTCAATTAGTTTTCTCACAATTTACAACAAATGAGACCCTTTACTTATCACAAAAAGAGACTTTATATAGATAATTCTTCACTCTATATCACTTGAGCTTCAAAATTTCATTGTCACCTAAAACATTTTGAAACACCAAGTGCAAGGCTTGTGTCCCATACTTTTTTCCTTAAAAAATGAGAAAGAGTCTCTTTTATGAGAAAAATAGATTGTGGTTAGGAACATAACATTTTAATAAATTGTTAAGAACATAAAATTTTAAACCCTTAAACAATAACCCCTTATCCTTAAGCCCATACACTATTTAACCCCTAACTCAACCTAACCCCTTATCGACAATAACGAAAATAATCAAATAATATTTCTAACCCACTTCAAGATGACAACATCGGTTAAACATTGTTGTGTCGGTTTAATCACTATTTAATTGACTGAACCACAACCATTTAATTATCAACTAGGGTAGGTATTTTTATTTCAAAGGTGTCTGCACTATCTATCCCAATACATAACAACCAAGGATAGAAATAAAGAACGGAAATAAATGTCGCTGGAAACAATTGCAGAAATTAAATGCTCATGCAGAAATAAAGAAACATTCTACAGGAATGAAATCACACTTCATGTTTTACCAATAAAAGGGAACGCCACACACAATATCAATGAATGAACCAACTAATCAAATATTACAACTTAAATAAATCTTGTGTAACAACATATCATAAATCCGAAAAACAAAAGTAAATCTGCTATGTGAATTATACAGCGACAACAAATAACTTCACACTTACGAAAAAGAAATAATTAATCTGCTGCTACAACTATTATTGTAATCCCTACTAAAGAGGAGGGCCCTTCCTCCCTAGCAGGGTGTAGGGATGAAATAAGAACTAGTTAGGAATTCAACACAAAATCTGTAAAAGCATCACCAACGATGTTCTTGTATTAAAATAGCTGTGAATTACAGAATCAAAATGACGGTACTATCTCATGTTGCATGTTACCTTCATGGAATTGAATCCTTTTATAAATTTTACATGCCCAAAATAGGGAATAGATCAGTCATGAGAATCTTACAATTCTCATGTTGATTGATATTAAAAGAAAATAGAAATTGTTACAACTGGTTTCTAAATACAAGGCCTATTCAAGTTACATAATTTTCTAAAATCATAACCGCCTATATTCTTTAACTTCCCATGGGTAATTCGTGCTTCTTGATAGTTGTATTATAGAATAGTACCCACGATCTTTGACAGTTGCGGTGTAACAACATCTCGCGGTGTAACAACAACTTGAGGTGTAACAACAATGATCTGTAACAACAAATCCTCAAAACATATTTGTGAATTAACAACACAGTTTTCCATCCTTTGGCCTTGAATTCATGGGCAACACCTGAAAGAAAAAGAGCCAGAGAACTTCTTCCACACTTACCCTAGTTAGCCATAAAAAAGATATCACTTCATTCATATTTAACAAAAATGGCAAAATAATATGTCACAACAAGAGTTGCTTCTTATAACCAAGAAAAGTGATAATTAGGATGTAAAGCTTGCAGGTTCAAAGGTAAAATGGTAAAAAATGGGGGAAAGAGGTATCTAAAGTATGCCCAAAAGTTGCACCCAACATCTCCCCCCAACTGAAGCAATTGCATGTCCTCATGAAAAATTCTCAGATACTATTGTTGTACCTCTGTTGTAGATCTGTCAAGTTGTAAGCATCAACAATATCCTCATCAACAGACCTGTAGCCCTAAGTGGCCATCAACTGATGCAGCCAAGATTCCTCCTCATAGTCACACAGCTGATAATGGGGCTGATACTCCTCCACTGGTAGCCAAATCAAAGGATATTTAAACTTGAGACCTATATAGAAGGCTCCCAATAATCTCACAATCCAGGCATACTCTGGGACCCATGTAACAACAACCACAAAGTTTGGAAACCCAAAAGGGTCACCCTCCTATAGACTTGCGCTATTGGCATTAGCGCATTTAAGGCACCCTGTTAGTGTTCGTCTCTTCAGTGGTACAAAGAGGCTCATGCAGAATCACAAAATTCTCCTTCTGTAGATGGTTGATTTCTTTCTAACATCCAGAGTACTCAAAAATATCCTAAAATCACGTCCCAACTTTGTAGCCATTCTTGGTTATGCGCTTATCCATAATGCTGCCTTTTCTTCATTGGTGTCTGCTAACTTCATGGCCAGGTGCCATTCTATCTGATTTCTCATGAAAGAAATAAAAGCACGCAACTATAGGTCCCCCATGTAGGATAAAATGTGTGCAACCATGTGAAAACTAGCATGCTCACAGATTATATTATGAAGAAATAGCTCGCATAGTAAGCTTTGGTCATTAAAATTGCAAGCACAAAAAACTTCCAAAAAAGTTCGAGTAGAATTACCCAAATACAATCTATTTTCATAGACAACCTTCAACTGAAACAAATAAAATATTTCCCATAGAAAGACTGGGTAGGATGGAGAGGGCCTTCTACACCCTAACAGATTTAGGGGAGTTAGTGCAACTTGTGTTTATCATTTATTAAACCCCAAACTTCTTGTTGTAACAGTTGAAATTTCTCCTCCTTCTCCTTCATGGCTTCCTTCTTTTCCCATCTTTCCCCTTCTTCTACCAATTTCTTCTCACCCCACTTTTCCTTGATCGAATTTACAACTTTCCAATGTTGTTCTAGTGATATCACTCCCTTTTGTAAGGAGAGTGCCGACTGTTTCCATTTCTGTAATTCTAATATCGATAAAATTTTCTCTTAACACCATCCTGCTTCAGGACCTTGTGTTCCTTCACATGAAATATCACTTGGGGGTGTAACAGCATCTTGAGGATTGAGTTTCTCTACTTCGGCAGTTGGTTTCTGTGTACCCGATGCTTCATCAGTAGGTTCTTGTGGTTCAACCCTTTCTTTTTCTTCCTAGGTAGCCTATGCCTCTACTGTTGGTTATTGTGTAATAGCGGTTTCATTGGCAGGTTCTTGTGTATCATCTTCCAGGTCAATTACTGTGGGATGCTTCACTTTGACTAACAGTTCTTATGTAAGAGCAAACATCGTTAATGGGTTCTTGTGTAATGGCTTCCCAGGGTTTGGTTTGAGTTTCCATCGAAATGGTGTTTGCAGTACAAACTTTGTATCTGGTTGTTGCTAGATTCCTAGCACATGCTACACATACAGAACTCGGTGTGGTTTCTGCCCTCATTTTGTCTACAACCTCTGCCAAGGTGTCCAGGCCCAGGACCTGTGCTTCTACTTTACTCTCCTCTAATTGTTGCCTTAATATTTCATTTTATTTTTCTAAATTTTCAATTTTATGCAGCAAAAGTTGGGTCTCGTCCTTACCTAATAGAGGGACCTCTTCTGGATGGGCATGTTCCCCTTATTTCTGTTTCCTTGTGTCCTTGTGCTTGCTCGGCTCCTTTCTAGATGGAGGTGAAGGTTCTGGCTGTGAGCTGACTTTCACCCTCTTCTTCAGTATCCTGCCGCCTATCGGCTTCTCCAATGATCTTTTCTTAATCCTACCTCCTGAGGATTTCCCTTGTTCTTCAGTCTCCCTAGCTTCCCTTGGAGCGTCATCGAGGATTTTAGCTTGCCTTTAGCAGGAAGTCCTTGTCTTTCTACTCACAAAAGCCTCTCAACTCCTGCCTTGGCATTCCAATGCATCCAACACAATTAATTTGATGAGGTCATGGTTGGTAACACAACACTTTGGGTGTGTAGAAATCTTCACGGCAGAAGACACATGCCTTATATTTTCTAGCAGGAAATATGGGAGATTGACCAGCTACATGTGTCGAAGGTGGTTTAATTGTAGAAAATGGTAATTGAACACGATCGTTGCCCTTCCTTCACAATTAATGTACTTGATGATGTACAGGGCAACGTCTCTCCATGGTTGAGGGAGTGATAACTTGTCAATTCCCCACATTTTTTCTCAAATTTCTCTTCTCCTCACAGAAATTCCGCCTTAAGGGAGGGGTCATTAATCTTTCGGTTAAACCACCTTTTTCCCTTGGCCCGCAATGTTGTTACTCAGGAAATTACTTCTTCCATAACTTCTAGATTCAGCCCCCTAACCTATGTCTAGTTTCTATCCAGGTTTTCAGCGAATTCCATGGCAACTGACTCCTTTGATCCCTTAAGTTGCTTAAAGAACTCAAATCATCCCGCTTCCTTAAAAATCTAGCATGCCTCAGGGAAATTTTCCAATGCTTCAGTCGAATTGGGCTCGTGTCGAACTGTTTCTCCTCCCATTTCTATTTCAGTTACTGCATTTTATGTTTTCTTTGTTCTTCCTTTGAGAATTTTGAAATTAGGGTGCAATGCTTTGCTGAGGTTTATATCAGGGTAGTGAGGTAGGCAACAAAATAAGAAATGTCAGATCAGGGGGATTGTACTGCACACGTTATGATCTCATTATTGATCCTGGATCGTGGAGGTTTGGCTTAAATGTGATTTACTCCTCAGCATGATTGGCATAAAGGGATAACATTAATTGCAGGGTTTAATAATGATTACGGTGTTGTCGCTTTTAATTTTAGTTTTAAATCCTAGATTGCAAAATGATTCGCCCTCCCCCGAGTTTAATGCGATGACCATCCTCGGCCATCAAAGAAAGTGTCATATTAATTGACATAATTTTTAAATAGAGGAAAAAGTGATATACCTTTTGTGTGACGTACATAAGGTGATGCGGAAAAAAGGGACTGGAAAAAAGGTACCAGCAATATAATTAATTCTAGCGATGGTGTGCTAGTTGTGTCATTTGATCCTATAGAAAAATGTTGATGAATGTTATTTATTGTGGCACACGATTTCACCTGGGTCACTGTTGTAGGTTGTCAATTGTTACACATGTAATAACAAATACAATTGATAATACTATTTCTACATCAGATTCTTATTTGCACTACTCTTTACAGATAATTACAAAATTTTGAAAAGAACAAGAAAAGACTAAAACATGTAACAACATATTGTAATAAGTGCATGAGATAAATGATTTTGTTATAGAAAGAAAAGAATGTGTAACAGCTACCACATGGTGGTTTTCAATTTTCACAATTTTTTTGACTGTGCCCCTATAAGAGGTTTTCATATTCATATTCTTATTTACATATTTTTATTACATATATTATTATTACTGGGTGTAACAGATGCCAAAAAAAGTTGATTTTCGGTTGTTACACTTATTGGAAAATTAAAAATTTGGCAGCGCAGGAGAATTTTCCCCTATCCCTATAATATGAGGGTTATAATCCGTGAAAATGTTGACAAATGAATCCAGTGAAGCGGGTTTGTGATATAGCCGAAGACAGTACCCATTAGCGAGTAATGGTGTCCTAGCACTATCAATGGTAACTAAATTCAAAGTCACATTGCCAAAGACTGTGTCAACTTCATAAGGACCTAGCCACCTGGTGCAGAGCTTCCCCTTGAAATACTTGAATCTCGAATCATATAATAGAGCCCAATCTCCTTTTTGAAACTTCTTCTTTTTAATGAATCTATCGTGCCACTTATCCCTTTGTTTATGAATTGTGTTTTTTTGCTAAATAGAAGATAGCCTCTTCTCATCTAGCTCATTGAGTTGATTCAATCATTTCTTCTATACTGTTGCCAGATCCAAGTTCACCTATAGAATTGTTCTTAATGTATTGATTTCAAACTCTATAGGAAATAAAGGATTTTTTCCATACACTAATTCATATGGTGAGAATCATGTAGTATTCCTCCATGTAGTCCTGTATGCCCACAACACCTCTGGAAGTTTATCAACCCAATTCCTTTGATGGATGGCCACAATCTTGGTAAGAATTCCCTCAATAACCTTGTTGGTGCTCTCCACTTGGCCATTCACTTGTGGATGATAAGGTGAAGTAATCCTATGACATATTTTGTATTTTTCAACTAGCTTCTGAATCAAATGAGATGTGAATTGGGGGCCTCCATATATCACTATTTATCTGGGTATCCCAAAAAATTTCTTCAAACAAAAAGTCTGAAACAACCTTCTTTGTAGCTTTGGTCAATGCTTTCGCCTCGAAGCACTTTGTGACATAATATGTGCAGACGAGGATGTAGGACTTTTTCTAGGACGAAGGGTTAATTGGTCCTACAAAATAAAGGGCCCATTTCTCAATTAGCTCTAAAACTACTTGAGGTCATAATTGAATCTCATCTGAATGGAGCGGCTGACCCATTCTCTGGCAGCTGTCACATTCCTTCACAAATTTCTTAGCATCCTGAAATATTGTGGACCAATAGTATCCTGTTGAGAGCACCTTATATCCTGTCCTCTTATCTGAAAAGTGTCCTCCAAAAGGTTCCTCATGACAAGCTCTAAGGATATAAAATATTTCATCCTCCCTCACACAATGCCTAATCTGATGATTTGGCCTAGTGTGATAAAGATTTCCCTAAATCCAAGAATATCTAGCACTTTGCTGGACAATTATTTTTTTTCTCTGGAGGATAGGTATTGTAGAAATATTCCTGCAGCAAGATAATTAGTTATGTCTGCATACCATGGTGAGTGAGTTGAAATAGAAGAAAGGTGTTCATCTGGAAAATAATCTTCAATAGGCATGCATTCATCACCAATAGTTAGCCTAGAAGGAAAATCAACCACTACATTATCCTTCCCAGGTTTATCTAGGATTTTTATATCAAATTCTTGTAACAACAATAACCACTGTGTAATCCTATAATTAGTGACTGGTTTATTCATTAAAAATTGAATGACAGAGCGGTCGGTGTGTACAAACACTTGATATCCTGCAATGTAGTGTCGAAATTTGTTGATGGCATGCACTACCACAAGGAACTCTTTTTCTGTCACCGTGTGATTGAGATCAGTTGGAGTCAAGTCCTTGCTTATGTAATATATAGAATACGAATTTCTGTCCTCTAGCTAGCCCAATACAACTCCCATAGTAGTGTCATATGCATCTATAGCTATGTGAAACGACAGACTCTAGTTTGGTCCTTGCAAAATAGGAGTTGTTGATACACAGTTCTTTAATTCCATAAAGGCTTGCTCACACTTCCCTGTCCATACAAATTCCACATCTTTCGTAAGTAAGGAGAATAAAGGAGATGCAATCTTTGAAATTTTTTCTATAAACCTCCTATAGTACCCTGCATGACCCAAAAAACTATGTACCTCTTTCTATGTCTTGGGAATTGGGATTTTCAAGATTACCTCTATCTTAGCAGGGTCTACTTTAATCTTGTCAGCAGAAATAAGATGTCCCAGCACAATCCCTTCATTCATCATCATGTGACACTTTACAGTACTCAAAGAAACATTAGTCTGCACACATCATTCTAATACTTTTTTTAAATTAACTAATGTTGTTTCAAAGGCATCACCGTAAGGTGTAAAGTCATCCATGAAGATTTCTAGACAGTCATTCAACAGATCCAAGAAAATTCCCAATATTTCCCTTTGGAAAGTTGCTGGTACATTACAGAGTCCAAAAGGAAGAACCCTGTATGCGAAGGTTCCCCAAGGGAAGGTAAAGGTTGTTTTATCTTGATCTTCCGGGGAAATTTGTATTGGTGTAACCACTAAACCCATCCAAAAATGAAAAAAAAATCTTCCCGGACAGGGTATCAAGGACCTGATCTATGAATGGAAAAGGGAAATGGTCCTTTTGGGTGGCTTTGTTGAGTTCTCTATAATCTACACAAACTCTCCACTTGCCATTCTTTTTAGGGACAATGACAAGTGGGGATACCCATTGACTATCAGAAATTGGATAAATGAAGTTGGCATTTAGGAGTTTTTGTAGTTCTTCTTTCACTACCTCCTTTAGTGCAGGGTTCATACGTCATTGCGGTTGTCTAACTGGATTATAACCATCCTTTAAATAGATGTGGTGAGTGCACAGGCTAGGATGGATCCCTTTCATGTATGTATAATCCCATGCAAACGCCTTTTTGTACTTCTGTAACAGTTGTAACAGCAATATGTTCTTCTCAGTAGTCAGGTTTGGATTGACATTTAGATATTTACCTAGTTATATTTCAACGGAGTGGTCTTCATCTATTCAAAGCTCAGATCTTCTACAACATATTCCTCCCTCGAGTACTCAATAGAGGTAGCATAAAGTAAATTACTAATAAAACCATTTATGATATCATCTTTTGTCTCATACTTGAAGTGCTGGGTTTTTCTGAGGGTGAGAAGTGGTTGTGAGTAATCTAATTCGGGTTCGAATTCATCCCAAAATGGGTTTCTTGAATCCATACTTGGTTTTCTTGGGGATAGAGACTAAGGTTCTTTGTGGCCTGGCCATCTGAAATTATCATAAACCCAGACCTTTATCCTACGAATGTGTCTGAAGTGGCTAGACAAGTTCTCCCTAGAATCAAAGGATTCCCCCCCATGTTTGATTTATTTTATAAAATGAGGAAGTCAGTTGGATGTCTCCAAGAATCCACTGTGATCACTACATCTTCTAACACCCCCTCAAGTTTGACATGGGACCTGTTTGCTAATTCCAACACCGTAGGTGTGTGTCTTAGTCTGTGTAACCCCAAGGTGGTGAAGAGATCCTTAGTCATTACATTAATGGTTGCCCCTAAATCAATCAATGTATTGGTAATGGGCTTGTCATCGATGTAAATAGTGACCGTGGGATTTCCTGGATCATTATATTTGGTTAAGAGAGGCTGATCAGTCATCAATTCGGACAACTTTCCCATCACATGAATAGTAGTGGGGTCCTTAGGCTTCCTCCCAAGATTTTTAACACACATATCTCTTACTATTTTTGCATAAATAGGTACATCTTTAATAGCCTGCAGTAGAGGAATCTGTATGTGTAAATTTTTTAACTCCCTAAGGAAATCAGATTCTGGTTGTGAAGTCATCCCGTCTTCGGCCCATATTTGGGGATACGGAGGATCCCTAGTTATCATAGTCGAGTCAGTTGTTACGGTGTATCATCTTTACTCGAATTGGTTGTTACAGTCGCAACAATCCTTTCCGAGTTAGTTGTTACAAGTGTGACAACATCTTCAATCTGTGGTATCTTCTCTAGATGACTCACACTCTTCGTCAGTGATAATAGGAAAGTGTTTTGGGTTAATCACTTTCCCTGACTGAAGATGAATTTCATTACATTTGAGAGGAGTGACATAATAATTCTGAAAGGTATTCGACGCCTCAATGTTCTGGACTCCCTTATTTTTTGGGTTAGGGTTAGGTTGCACATGTAATTGGGGTCGTATAGGAGGTGTAACAATAGGTGTTTGAAGAGGTGGTAGCTGTAATTGTTGTTGCATTGGTATTGCAGGAGGGGCTGGACCTAGGGAATTTCCTCTCCAATTCTGAGTCCAAGGATATGGTTGAGATGGAGGGTATTGGAGAGGTGGAGAGGGAGACCACTAGTTCCAAGGTGAAGGAAACTGTGCTGGAGAAGGAGTAGAATACTACCACGGGAATTGTTGAGCATTATATATATTATTCCATGGATTAAAATAAGAGAAGTCTTGATACATACTCAGAGGTCATGGTTGCCATGGTTTCATGGATCCAATGAAGTAGGAATACTGAACTTGCTTGATTCTTTGAGAACTGCTCTAGATCAAATGGCCTGTAGAATGCTCTAGATCAAAAATGTTGCACAAGTTGATGTTGTTTACTATGCATTCCTATGCTTCTCCCTGCATTTCAATCAGAACATAGATAAAGTTGTATCAGCTTCATCATGTGCTTTCTTCACTTGTGTCATTATTATTTGAGCAGGTAATGTACTGAGGAGATTGGTTTTAAGGCTTTCAAACAGATTTTTGATCTCAACTCTGGTCACACCTCTGTTTGCATATTTTTGTATTCTGACAGACCCATCCCATACCATGCGTCTTCCTCTCGATGACCCTCTTAAGCATATTAGGCAGAGCTTTATTATCTCATCAAATTATTCCTGATATGTCTCCCTTTCCTAGTAGATTCAGGGTATCAAGGCAATCATCTCTCATTCCCCTTATGAATACGGTTTTCAAGATTTCCGGATCTAAATCACTATGTTTAGATCTCTGTAAGTTATAATGAAATCTTTCCACATAATCCTCCAAGCTTTCTTCCTTCTCTTGTGTCATCGTGAATATTTCTTCCCTCGGGTCCCTGGTCCGACAATAGTCTTGATACTTGGATATGAATGTAGCTTTCATGTCATCCCATGTCTAAATATTAGTAGAGCCTAGTCCCATAAACCATCTCAATGCTGGTCCTTTTAGAGTATCAAGGAACAATTTCAGCTTTTGAGCATCTAAAGTATAATCATAGCTCCTACGCAAGACATCAAATTCAAACAAGAAGGTGTCAGGGTCTTTTACACTTATTCCTTGAAAAGATGGAAGAGCTGACAAAGGAATGATTTTCATGGGATCCTCACCCCTTATATCATCTATTGGGAAATCAAAGGTGGTAATGGTGGCATTTTTTTTGTTTTTGTTATTTTTATTGTTGTCCCCCATTTTTGATCCTCCTATCTCTTATTGTGATGAGTCTCCTTCTTCAGATTGTTTAGATGACTGTCCTGTGGGTGAAGATTCATGAGATGATAGCTCAGGCTACTCCGGGGCTGGTTGTTTCACCACGCTTCCCGAATCTGGATATTGATAAGTAAATGAATGCTCTTCTGATTCAGGCCCTTGGTGTTCCCCACTGAGTTCCCCTAGTCCCTCAAACCTAAGGTCCTGACCACTAGTTTCCCCCTGTTGTTCTTGAATTGAGTCTACGGTTTTGGGAGTGGGTACACTAGTTTGAGGATGATGAGGTCCGGAGACAGAGGAACCAGATGCTTATGGCCTTACTATGGGGGTAACAACTTTTTTTGGCCCTGTTTTTCTTGTATCCCTCTATGAGTTTGATTGTTCTTTCTCTATTTTTGAGATTATCTCTTGAATAAATGTTTTTCTCCCCAAATTTGCGCTCTTCTTGTTCCTTTTATGACCCATTTTTCCTGTGATTTATTAGAGTGGTTGTGTTTTTGGTATCTCTACTACTCCTACACCTTACACATGGACCCTATGTGTATTTATTTCACACCATAAGTGTCTCAACTTCTACAGTGGTGAGCCCACTCAGATATATTAGAGCGATGCGCAGGTTCTTACCTCTCATCTTACTCTCCAAGGCCTGTAAAGCTGAAAACACGTCTAAAGAAAATCCAAAAATTTCACACACCCTAAGTGTCCTAATGATCACAGTGGTGAGCCCACCTAGGTATGTTAGAGTGATGTGCAGGTTCTTACCTCTTATCTTACCGCCCAACACTTGTGCACTAGAAACACTATATTAATGAAATACACTTGGTTGACTGTGTCGTCAACTACCTTCCCCAACATCGACACCAAAATGTTGTGCTAGTTTAATTATTGTTTCATTAACTAAATCAAAACCATTTATTTTTCAACCAGGGTAGGTCTATTTATTTCAAAGGTGTCTGCACTCTCTGTGCTGATACATAACAACTAAGGATAGAAATAAAGAACGAAAATAAATGTGGTTGAAGCCAATTGCAGATTTTAAACACTCATGCAGAAATCAAAAATCATTCTACAGGAATGAAATCACACTTCATTGTTTACCAAGAAAAGGGCATGCCATACACAATATAAATGATTGAACCAACTAATCAAATATTACAACTTAAATCAATCTTGTTTAACAACATATCATAAATCTGAAAAACAGAAGAAAATCTGCTCTTTGAATTATACAACGACAACAATAACTTCACACTTACGAAAAAGAAATAATTAATCTACCGTTACAACTACTACTGCATTCCCTTCTAAAGAGGAGGGCCCTTCCTCCCTAGCAGGGCGCGGGGATGAAATAAGAACTAGTTAGGAATTCAACACAGAATCTGTAAAAGCATCACCAATGATGTTCTTGTATTAAAATAACTATGAATTACATAATCAAAATGACGGTACTATCTTGTGTTTCTTGTTCCCTTCATGGAACTAAATCCTTTTATAAAGTTTACATGCCCAAAATAGGGAATAGATTAGTCATGAGAATCTTACGATTCTCATGTTGATTGATATTAAAAGAAAATAGAAATTGTTACAATTGGTTTCTAAATACAAGGCCTATTCAAGTTACATCATTTTCTAAAATCATAACTGCCTAGATTCTTTAACTGCCCACAGGTAATTCATGCTTCTCGACAGTTGTCTTGTGGAATAGTACCCACGATATTTGACAATTGCGGTGTAACAACATATCTCGGTGTAACAAAAACTTGAGGTGTAACAACAATGAACTGTAACAAAAAATCATGAAAACATATTTGTGAATTAACAACACCGCTGTCCATCCTTTGGCGTTGAATTCATGGGAAGCACCTGAAAGAAAAAGAGCCAAAGAACTTCTTCCACACTTACCCTGGTTAGCCATAAAAAAGATATTACTTGATTCATATTTAACAAAAATGGAAAAATACTATGTCACAACAAGAGTTGCTTCTTATAACCAACAAAAGCGATAATTAGGATGTAAAGCTTGCGGGTTCAAAGGTAAAATGGTCAAAAATGGGGGAAAGAGGTATCTAAAATATGCCCAAAAGTTGCACCCAACAAACACCTCCCAAAAGGATATTATAAAATACATTTACAAGAGAAAGGAAATACAATTTACAATAGAAAGACATACAATATAAAATACAATATACATATAAACATTTACTAAAACAATCTACAATATAAAGACATATAATCAGTAACTTACTAATGGATGATATTCAAGTCCCCCTTTAGTGTGTCCATAGTCTCTACAATGCTTTTTAGCTGATTTTATTAGAATTCTCCTTGGCCTCAATCTCTTGCAATTTATACAAGGGAAATAACATCTTCAATCCTCAGAAGCCCCCAATATCGATCCCACATATCATGGGTCTCCTTGAAGAATGTTATGGGACATTTTGTGTCACCAAACTTTGAGTGATGATTTTGTTTAAAAATTAACCACAAAATAAGCCTACAACCTTTTAAAACAATCACAACTAATATATATAGCAACTGTGTCAAAGTTACACGTTGTTTGGGCCTCTAGTGTGTGTGTGTGTGTGTGTCTATATATATATATATATATATATATATATATATATATATATTAATATAAATATTAATATATTATTGATATTAATATTGATATATATTAATTATAATATATAATTATAATTATAATATTAATGTTATATTTATGATAATTAGTTAAATTAACGTAAAGTGGTCCCATATTAGATGTTGTCAACAAAAAAAGGTCATTAATGGTGGAATTGAACGTCATGCAATGGTTAATTACCATTTGTTGGATATTGGACAACACATTTTTGTATTGGATAAAATGTCATATATTCGACGGTAAAAGAACTCCCATCGGATATTCAATGATGGTAAGGATTATAAAAAAAAATATTAGATATTCGATGACCATTGGGATTTAAAAACAAAAAAACAAAAAATGCATTTCACTTCCAACACTTTTTTTGATTACATCTGTTTTGTCGAATTCCGCCTTGACAATTTCTGCCCAAATGTAGTACTGATGCAAAGAGAATTACAAAACTAGGAAGAGTCGAGAAGTTTTGTGCAAGATCTATCAATTAGCAAGAATAACCCCTTTCCATTGTCATCCCACAATGCATTCTAAAATTCCTCATTTGCAAAGGTAGGGTTGGGATAAAAAATTTCGTAGCAGTTACTGTCATTTTTTGCCTCACCATTTCCCGTCTCGAAGTAATTACCCCAAATTTTTTTTCTTGTTGAGCACCTTTTAAAAAAATTGGGACAAATCCACAATACACATATGCATATGGGCCCCCCATTCCACTTAACATTTCGAGTTATTTCATTGGCTCTTGGTTTCTTCACTTTACACATCACCCTAGAGATATTAAGTTTATTGACTTTTCAGTTATGAATAAGGTTGATATCCTTAAGCATTTCTCAAAATTTTGATGCTTAATGCGATTTTAAAGTTGTGTGTCCCTTAGGGATTACTAGTTTAAAGTTTTGGACTAATTGATGTAAGGGTGCCCAAGAAGAGAAAAAGAAACAATATTTAGGGATCGACTTTACAAACATCTAAGATAGTTCGTAAAGATGGATAATCAAATGTTAGGGAGAAAGTGGGGAATTACTACTACAAATTCAGGTGCTTAAATAGCCATAGGGGTCATAAACAAGGGAGTGGGACCAAGAACTTATTCAGGATCATTTATTCTTCTTTTCCATATTAATTTTTTTTCCTCTTGCTTGGGGATAGAGTGAAAAATGGAATCCCCTTCCGTTTGGTGTGATTTTAGGAGTACCATAGGTCCAACTACTGAAATTTCCACCTCAGACTTCCATTGATTAGTACCATTCTTATTTCACACTTGTACTTTCTCAAATTGTAGTTTCTTAGTGGTCCTATCATAACCAATATTTTGCATGGTCAAAGGCTGGTCTTCAAATGTGACCACCACTTCAACAACAATTTTTTCAACTTGTTTTTGGGTCTCAACCATGTACGATACCACCTAGTATGGAGCATTGGAATTGTCCACTTCCATATATGTGGGTCCTTCGATATGATGGGACCCTTTCTTAATGAAAAATTTACTTTTAGATGAAGTAACAATGTGGGATCTTTCTAAGGTAATTTGAGGGGGTGGTTCCTCTCCATCACATTCATCAGAATGTCATTCATTACTCTGTCCTCAATTTTAATAGTATCTTTTATTCTTTGAGTCAAGTAAAAATCCTGACCTTTTTTTGGAGTACTCAATACTAGTAGACTTATTTACTCTTTCCTTAATTCTCCCTCTAGTACCAATTCTTATTTCTGTAACTATATCATCAATAGGTGTGGGTGTCTTGTTTTCCTCAAATGGGCTAGTGTGACTTTATCTTCTTTCTTTGGCAATTTTGGTGAATATATTTCCATATATAACCAACACCAATTGTCTAAAAAATTGCCTTTAGATTGAAATCCTTAAATGGATTCGGCCATAAACAAATTAAAGGGATTCAATAACTCATAAAATTATGCAAGTGAGTATAATTCTTGATAGTAATCTCTCCAATAGTAAATGGTAGTGTTATAAAATACTTATTATTTCTCTCAAATAAAATTAACGAGGGGTGATATTGTCTAAAAACCTCAGTAACAAAATATATGTCCAGAATAAACTAGGTAGTAACAAAGTTTTATCTTAATACCCACACAATATAATGAAAGTATGTTCTTCCTCTTCTCCATGTATCTCATTTCTCCATTTGAACTTTTGGGCTTCCAAATATATTATCTTGGGTTCTTGCCATGTTACTAGATGGATGAATTATTTGACAAACATGTCTTGAAGTTGGAAAAAAAGGAAGGGTGCCTTATGCCACCAAATAATAGGGTACCATAATTGCATTGGTTCTATCCCAGGATTAAGATTAATATTGTGGGGTAGTTCATGTAATGAATTGCAAGAAACAATGACCATTATCAGGTAGGTTATCATAAAGAATCTTTGGGTCTCGAATAAATTGACTATTGAAAGAAAATCTCATTTGAAATGACTTCTTCCCAATCAAATATGACATCCTTTTTGAAATAAAAAGATGTACAAAAATACCTAGGCATGTTAGCAATAGTTTCATGTCCCATGACTCAGGAGAATAACTAGGAGAAATCTTTATAAGACATAGCGAGTATAGAGGTATCGATAAAAAAAGGTTATATGGTACTTATGTAGAATGTGTTAGTGTCAGTCTTTGCAGCCCTCCATCAGTGATCAATAGCTCTTTGCATATGCATAGTTAGGTGTCTCATTCAGTGTCAATTTTGCATCTCATTAGGCATGCCATAACACTGAATGGAGGAGCCGGTCTTTGTTCCCTTCTCGGCTTTGCTGGATCAGGTCATACAACAATGTAATTGAGTCATGCTTGTTCTTGTTTTTGTCTTGAGGTCCCATGGTATTAGGTCTAGGGTTTTGAGTCAAAATCACTGCAAGGTCATGAGTTCAAGTTCAGTGAGTGCCCAGCAAGCCAGAAGGAGGTATGTACATATGTTTCACTATTATTTTCATCAGTTACAGCTCATTTTATGCCTTGGATTTAAAAAATTTTAAGTCCAAGGTCATGTCAAATTTGTAAAAATAAAGAAATTTTCAAAAGTTTGCAAAAGTGCCAGCAACAGCCCTGGTTCCTTCACTACAGTCCATCAGATGGTCAACTTGCAAAAAGAACGGAGTCAAACGCGTCAAAAGGCTCATTTCAGGACAAAAAGACTCTAAAACAGTGTTAAAAAAGAATGTCAAAGTGGAAACATTATAAAGTGGGTTTTTGAGTTAAATTTTTTCAAATGAAAGCATATAAAGGTAAATTCCCTCTTTGAAGACCCTCATTGTGCATTTGGGAGCAAGAAATTACAAGGAGAGAAGCAAGAGAGCGATCTGGGCAATTTGCAGCAAATTCTGGGCTTTCTGAGGGTGCGCGACCATTCCAGGGTGGTGCGCGACCATTTGGTCTACCTGCACAAAAACTCACCCAAACTTCAATTTTCTTTCAAATTTGCTCGGATTTCTTCAAGGTATGCTTCCCTTATGATGTTTATAATCATGCCATGGATGAATAAGGAGGGTTATGGTCATTTTATCATGCAAGAAATTAATGAAAAATAGGTTAAGTGACTTGATGTCTTTGCAAGCTTATGTTAGGTTGTATTGTTTGTTTTTCAAGGTAATTTTTCCTTTATTCCCTTCCATTAGTTTCCCATTATAAATTCACATGTGTTAGAGTGTCATTTTCATTGATCTCATTTGCAAATTAATGCTAGACCCCATCCCAATTTCCTAAAAACCCTAACCCCTCCTAAACCCTATTTCAAATCCTAATTTCTCCCATGCATCCTACTCAAACCCTAACACTTTGTCACACAGCAAATTTATGTATAGAAAACACAGCAAAATGAAGCTCGGATTTCTTCAAGGTATGCTTCCCTTATGATGTTTATAATCATGCCATGGATGAATAAGGAAGGTTATGGTCATTTTATCATGCAAGAAATTAATGAAAAATAGGTTAAGTGACTTGATGTCTTTGCAAGCTTATGTTAGGTTGTATTGTTTGTTTTTCAAGGTAATTTTTCCTTTATTCCCTTCCATTAGTTTCCCATTATAAATTCACATGTGTTAGAGTGTCATTTTCATTGATCTCATTTGCAAATTAATGCTAGACCCCATCCCAATTTCCTAAAAACCCTAACCCCTCCTAAACCCTATTTCAAATCCTAATTTCTCCCATGCATCCTACTCAAACCCTAACACTTTGTCACACAGCAAATTTATGTATAGAAAACACAGCAAAATGAAAAAGGAATATGATGGCAAATGCATGCATATGAATATCACAAAAAACAGAGTAATATCACTATGCATAGCCTAGACAAGACAAGAGCAAAAGAGACATATTGCTGTGTAAAAATCAGAGGCAAGGTAACTAGGTGGCTGTCATGACAAAGTTAACAATATACAGCTGTACATGTTGTCAAAATGAACATTTTGTTGTGCTAAGGTTTGCATAAGAACATGGTATATTTCCCTAACCTCAAACTCTGTTTTCCTACCCTTCCCTTCATTAAAACCCTAATTCAATTGCTTATCCTTTCCCTAAAAATCCCAGTGCAATTGAAATCCCTCTTCCCTTTTGTCAACATGTAAATGAAGCTTTATTTCCCCTATGACAAAAAGCATTCATGAAGCTGCAAGTATTGTTTAAAGACCTGCTGTTATAGAGTATGGTTGGCAAAGGATTGTTAATGTATTTCCTAGTCCCAAAATCTAATTTCCTTTCTCCATCTATCTCCCTAAATCCCTTTCATGCCATTCATCTCTTTTCCCTTTCAAAATCTGTCATATAAACCCTTCCCCTCCCCTATGATCAATACAAGCAAAACCTATTTTTCCCTTAGCATCCAAAGTCATTTTAAAATGTTGGAAAAACAGAGTAAAGTACATTCAAAGACAAAATTAAAAGAGCAGCCTGTTGATTGTTCATGATTGATGTTACCTTATATCCCTATGATCAATGCTCTCATTCCCTCCATCATGAAAATTTATATTGTCCTTTCCCTTGGTGATCATAACACAGTTTCCCTAAATAAAGTATTGATTTGCAAATGGTGAGAGATGGAATGACATGTTTAGCATTATGTGATGTTTTCCTTCAAAATTCCCTGCTTATATATATTTTTCCCTTTCCTATATGTAAATTCCCTCCCCTAACATATCCCTGATGATGTTTCCCCTTGAAAACAACATACCTCACAGCATTTTGCAGGCAGGGCAGCGGTCATTTTGACTTGTTGATTCCACCTTGCTCAATAACATCAGGTCAACCAATGAGACTAATGAGCAAGGTGATGACCGGTCTTCTTCTACAGAGGTTGAGACACAGCAGAGGCCTCGTAAGGGTGGCAAAGGTGTTCATCATAGAGGTTACATGTTCGCAAGGCAAAAATGAAAATTCTCCAACGAAAGCTGTCAGAGGCCCGGAAGAAGAAGAAAAGGACAAATCCACTCTGCATCTTGGCTGAGGCATCTCTCACTCATCATGGTAATGATCAGCCTTGATCTAGCATCAAAATGTGAAAATTTTGAGAATTTTGGAGCATTTTGGAAATTTTTGGTAAAATTACAGGTTTTGCCCACGGTTTGGTCTCACCCCGGGTGAGACCATTTTGGAGGACTGCTCAGAATTTTGAAAACTTGGCATTTTTGAAAAGGGCTTGCAAAGAGAAAAATTACCAATACTTGGGAGAAGCCTGATTTTGAGTTTTGAGCCTCCAAAAGCTCAAAATACATCAAAAAAATGACTTTCTGCCCACTTTTTGAGTTGCAGAAAGTGACCTTGGGAGAAATGGTTTTTGAGGGGTCAAATCAACACCAAATTCAGAAATTCCACTTGGGATGGAAAGTAGACAGGCCAAGCTTTCCAATGAGCCATCTTGCACCTGATTTGGACCAGTGAAACCCACTCAAAAACAGCTGTGAAGGGGCGCGACCAGAACTTCCAGATTTGCCAGAATTCACATTTTTGGTCAAAAAAAACACTGTTTTGACTATGGTTGACCATTTTTACTTGTAGATGATGGATAAATGTAATATTTTCATGGCACTTTGGTAGATTTTATCTTTCTTTACCCTTCTAGAAGCTTCCATGATGTAAAAAGTGAAAAATTAATGCATCGATGAGTTAGCTAAGTAATAGAGGCAAGTTGTTGGACTGCCTATTATCTAGTGCTTAATTTAGAATTAGTTCAAACTGCCCCTAGGAAGCTGAGCTCGACCCCTAGAGGTGGGGAAAGGAGTTAGATGGTCTAGATGGTCTATATTATGCTCTCTCCTTCTCATTTTCATGGTTGGACTCTTGTGGGAGAAAGTTTTTATTGTGTATTGTACATCTATTTCTGCAATTTAAGGAAAGGAAGGCCAGGATTTTGCAGACATCATTGTGGATTCTTGTGGATTGATGTGTTGATGGTGTGTTCTCTACATGTTCTTGTAAGTTTGTTTATGTATTCCACATCTCTCTTTTGCTTCTAATTGGACAGATGAAGTGGTAAAGTTTGAATTCATGCTTTGACATGCTCAGCTTTTTAGTTTGTTCAATATTTATGTTTTCTACTGTCTAGAGAGGATTCAAAATGGTTGTTTGCCCTCTTTAGCTCCTCCTCTATCATCCTTGATCATCCATCTCAGATTAAGGCATCAGCGCCCACTCCTACCTTGCCCCAAAGATCCCCCTGCAAAAACTGTGCTCAATCCCCGCACCCTGAATTGCACTCCCTCCAATTGCCACCAAAAACCCCAAAAATCATTAAATCAACCCCCTTATCAATTTACTAGCCTAAAATATTTATTATTAATTGGTCAGCCTAATCATATCGAAAGATCTATCGAATCTGACCCGAGAGAGCCTTCTCATACCTCGTAGGGCTAGCTACGAGGTGAAATGGTTTGATGTAGCCTTGAGAGTTTGTCTATCTCAGCCTAGGTGAATTCCAAGCGCTAACAGAATGCATCATGATTTCTTGAATTATATTAATGATGCCACCTTGGGATTCCAAAAAAAGAAATAACTTAGATAACTTAGCCTACTTAGTGGGTTTTGGCAGCGTCAATATCTTCCTAGAAACTTAGCAGCTAGTGTAATTGGTTTCTTCAAGCCAAGATTAATAGTCTTGATCATGGCATAGAATTTAAGGGCACACTAATTAAATAATTTCCTAAATTCAAAAATTTATGGAATGCGCACAACATTTTCCAAACCTATATTGTAAATATTGTTATTTAGCTTCTCCTTTGGAACCAAATTTAAATACCATTGGTATGCAGTTAACTAGTGGAAATTATTGTCTAGAGGGTCTTGGATAGATGATGATTGGGTGCTCCATTAAGG
This sequence comes from Pinus tabuliformis, assembly GCA_031772625.1. Classification (NCBI taxonomy): domain Eukaryota; kingdom Viridiplantae; phylum Streptophyta; class Pinopsida; order Pinales; family Pinaceae; genus Pinus; species Pinus tabuliformis. Next base: position 204,903,429 of record CM062804.1, read on the forward strand.
AATTCCTTGATATGAAGTCACCAATTCAATTCCTCGCCCCAATCAGGGTGATATATTGGACATGATGAAGATATAGTCTTGCCAAGCTTACCAAAAAAAACTAGTGGAAATTCTTGTTATGAAAAGTTAGCGAGTTGATTGTACCCCATAAAATCGCTCCTTATTTCTTTTCATCGTCATGTTTTTTATTTAGTTAATGTACTTACAAATACGTGATGGATAAATGAGGCTTTGGTGGAATTATTAGCTGAAAAATCCTCATTTTATGGTAGCATTTAGTATGATGTTACTTATTGACATTAGGGGAATTTTGAGGTTACAAATCGGCTTTAAAATGAAAAAAGGACTAACAAGATTAACTTTAAAAGAACCAATAAGATTAAATATGATGATGTCATCCCCATGAGTAAATATTTTTGGAGGGAAAAGAAGAAAGCTACTTTTCTTTATTGTATTTTTGGCTTATTTCCTTGTATGTTTACTCAAATGCCAAGTGTAGGCACTTTTTGGATACACACTTGAATTCCACTTCTAATGAGGACCAACTATAGATACTTTTGAGTAGACCCACATTGAAAAAAATGTTTCTTTCAATATTTTTTTTAATTGTATTTTCATTTTTTCAATGTGGGTCTACTCAAAATTATGCAAAGTGGATACTCATTGGCTGTCGAATTCAATTATGCTTCCAATGGGTGCCTCCACTTGACATTTGAGTAAACCTATAAGGAGATAAGCCAAAAATATATTAAGAAAAAGTGGTTTTCTTTTCTTTTCTTTAAAAATTCATAACTCTTATTTTATTATTTTATTATTTTCCTTACGAGGCCCATTTTAGACCTCAAATTCCTCTAATTGACATACCACCTTCATTTAGTCACGCAAAAATGATAATGGGAAATTAATAAATTACATCAAGTCTTTAAGGGGTGTGTTGGTAGGCACTTCAAGTAGTCCAATATCAATCACCTATTTTTACCCTAAGGATCAAAATTTCTTAAATGAGGTTTCAATTAACCTTGAAAGGAGAAAACAAATAATTTTCACTAGTTATGGATAAGAGAAGTGAGATGACTTTTATCGCATATCGTGTGCAAATATTTGATAGTTGTGGGAAGTTTTTTGTGCAAGGAAATGAATATGTGAAAGGTTAAAATATGAAAAGGATGAAATTTTGTGAAACCAATGGATGTGTAGAAGTAGAGGTGTGTAGAATATTGGGTTATGTATTCTTCACACACATAAAAATGACTAAGTTGTTGGAAACTAGATCACTACTAAGGTGGGGGGGAGGGGGGTGTGTGTTGGGGGGGGGGGTGTGTGGTTGAATCAGTAGTGTGGCACTTTTAAAACTTTTTCACCAATTACTTAATGTTTTACCATGCATAAATTGAAACACACAACCATATATCAAAGCATCAATTATAAACATGAAAACACAAAATCAATCAACACATGAACACAAGTGTTTATGGTGGAAAACCCACCTTGGAATAAACCACCCTGTTGTTGTTGCATTGCTCAATTATTTTATTAAGTTTTTAAGAAAATTATACCTCGATCAACTCACTCCCATGAGCCTTGAAGACTAACTTCTTTCTAAGTATTTTGTTCCTTTCAAACAGGAGCCTATTTCTCTCTCGAATCTACGGACTAGCATCCGCTGAAGGCCACCATGATCAATGATTCTCGCCCAACTACCATTGGACTATCCAACTCCTATTGGATGGAAAAATCTCTTCCCTCTACTGAATCCACCAAGTCACTATCTACTCAAATCCTCCATGCCTTTACTACCTCCATGCGAGCCTCCTTTCATTTATTTTCAAACTAGACTCCTAAAACTTTCTCAACATGAGCATTGCAACAACATAGCATCAAAGCTCTATTAAATGATATTTGCAGCACAAGCTTCCATCAAAACCCCATACAAAAAACTCAACACCAGGTAGAAAACAATCTCCTCAACTCACTACATCAATCCAACATCAACACCACACACGCTACATAATGTTATGGCTGAAACATACTTGAACTCACTATTGTAATAACTGCAAACTACTTGAGAAATTATTCACTAGAGAAACATGTAGCTTGCATGCTCTTCTTCAAGCTCACTCTCTACACACACTAGTGTAATCAGCCTAATAATCAACCATCTCACAATGATCTATCTCCCATATGTATATAAACTCAAGTGCTCAACTCAATAATTACTCAAAACTACTGAGCTCAAGAATCTTGTTCATATGCTTGATGTGGATCCAGATTCATCTCATTGACTCAATCAACCACTAACTCCACTATCCTTTTTGATATTTTCAACTTTGATCAACTTATGGAGGTCCCAAAAACTTTTCTAACCATAAACCTAAAAGTTATGATCAAGTAAGTTGCCACAAGCCAAAAATTAGCTCAACAACGCGAGGAATGCCAAGAAAATCTTGTCCAAACCCATAGTCACTCCCTTAGTACTACTCTACATGTGACTTTAGCCTCTTGGATATATAGTCACTCCCTTAGGTTACTCTCCATGTGACTATGGCCCTAAAACCACTCCCTTCACTCAACAAACATGCGACTTGGTAGAGGAACCTACGAAGAACCTTTCATCTCCCAAATTTCAAAAAATTTCTCATTAAAAAGCTAATTGGGTTTGTTCTGCACAAAACCCATGTCTCCTAATTTTGAGATCCATATCATTTTCATATAATATCCAATGAAAAACTATCACTTCTATCTAAACACCATACTAAACAATTGGGCCTAAAACTGAAGTAAAACATTTGTTCTTCAGTCCAAAACCTCTACCATCTGATGGAACATATTTTCCAGTGTTTGAGAACTCCTCCAAGCCTCTGCAACATGTTTTCAACTGATGAAATAGGCTAAGAACAAGTCTATGACATGCTAGACCTATTCTGCCAACTTTAGGGCCAAGACCAACACCTCCAGCTCCTCAAGCAACAACCAAACATCTCCAACACCTGTAACAACATCTCCATCACCTGTAGCAGCATATCCATCTCTTGTAGTAGAAAACTCAAGTCATATAACTTCCTCCATTAGTTTTAGAGTCATCTCCAACACAAGCAACCACATCTCACACATCTAGCAGCACATGCAATGTTTCCAAGACATGAAGAGACATATGAAACATCTAGAGCAGGACTCCAACTACCTACAGTAATAGCCTCTCTAATCAACACATCATGACTGGAACCCATCTCCTCAACGTCCACTAGGTCTAGTCATAGGATGTTGACATCAATGCCAACTAACAAGACCATCAACAATCAACTGCATTCATCACTCATGCATATGACTACTAGCACCAAGAGCTTGTTGACATCAATGCCAACACTACAATGCCAACATAAGTGTATAAGGGTGTGGCAAGTAGTTTGCAGAAAGGGACATGTGTGAGGAATGGAGACTGGATATTCATAGGAAAAGTGAGTAGGTACAAAATTCTTGGGTATGGAATATAATATAGGTGATGGTGATAGTGCAAAAAAATAAGTCAACATTAAACTCCAACTGTGAGATAGTGACCCCTTGTAGGTTACTAAGAACAACAAAATTTGACTAGTTGCCTTCTCCATTTGGCTATGGATTCGGAAATCTTTAATAAATACATGAGATAAAAAAATTATAATACAAGTTGAACATGACAAGATTATATACTTCTATGATACAAAGAAATTCCTAAACTTTTTTAAGCAAAGAAGTGCTTTAGATGTTTCCCATTGATGGGAAAATTTAGCACTTTATCATCCATTCCCTCCAAAATGTATAAATTGCAACCATTGATTTTCTCTATGATATATGGTCCAACACATGGAACATCAAACTTCATATGCATTGAATTATTTTCTCTAGGTTTGTTCCACATTAGAATGAGATCTCCTTTTAAGAACAATTTTATTTGTGCTCCTTTTAAAAAAAAATATTGTTATAGCTTATTTCCTCTTCTATATGTTTGTTAAGGCTTGTCTATTTATTCCTCCAACTGAACTAATTGATGAAGTCTCATCTGGATAGATGTGGCTCCTTCTTCATCATGTATTTTTGTTGTTGTAACCAAGCATTAATATCCAAATGTATAAGAAATCTTGCATCTTTTCCATATACAAAATCAAACAGATATTGGATAAAACATTCTTTCATAGTGACTTTGTTAGACCATAAGGATTTTAACAAAAATTTATGCCAATTCCTTTGATTTTATTATATGTCTTCTTCATATTTTTATCAGTCTTGTTTGTTGATTTAGCCAGGCCATTTCCTTGTGGATAATAGTTGGAAGACTTTCCCATGAGTATTTCATGTCTTCCAAGAAACTCTGTAAATTTAGATCCAATGAATATGGATCCATTGTCTGTAATGAATTTTTATGGAATTCTAAATATTGCAAGGATATTTCCTAATAAGAACTGTATAAGATTCTCAATCCTTGCTTGTTTCAATTCTACAACTTCGGGCCACTTAGGGAAGTATTCTATTGTATTTTTGACGTATATGTTCCTAACACTCGACTTAAGATTTATGGGACCAATAACATGTAAACCCCATTGAGAAAAACTAGCATCTATTGCAATATTATTAAGGAGCATTGCGGCTTTCTTTTCCCTTCTTGAAAATATTTTGTAGGGTAGACATTTCCTTATGAAGGCATGAGTAAATATGAAAATAATAGGTCAATACACTCCAAATCTAATAATTTTATGTGATTTTATATCTAGGGAAAAATGTCCTCGATATACTCCTCCATGTAGTTCTCTAATATTTTTTAAAATTCTATAAATGAGGTATTCATCTTAACAAGACTCCATCATGATTCCTTTTGAATAATATTCCAAACATCAATACATAAGAATTGGACTTAATTTTAAGTGTCCTTCTTTCCTTGCCCATCATTCCATTGGAATTATCTTGATATCAAATAGAGTATTATATCCTTATACCATTCAAATGTTGATAATGATTCATACTGACCTCCTTCATTACATGATACAATGTTCATTGTTTCAACCCCTCCTATCAATTTACATAGTCCTTGTTCTTTTACAACCTTTAAGGGTTATATTTCAATGTCATACTCTTATAACTTTTCCCACCAATTACCCCATCTCCCTTCTTTGAGTTTTTGTGTTAACATGATTTTAAGTGGTTGTTATGCAACCATCTCACAAAATAGAAGAAAAGATAGATCAACGACTTCAGAATCATCATCTTCGAGGGTGAAACCTCCTTTTCATTACAAAAATGAACAATTCTTGGATGATTCAAATGACAAGACCTCCTTTCTATATATAGGGGTCTAAGGGGTCACAATATAATTAGAGCTGGCATAAAAATAATAATGTAAGGGCACAACAATAACAATATGGGGCACAATAATAACAATATGGGGACTACATGGGGCACAACAATACAATAAGGGGGTAAATCGACAATAATAATGAGGGAATACACTAGTATTATATGGATCTAACATGTCCCTCTCCTTCAAAAAAGTGTTATCCTCAACACTTGAGTAGTTATGGATGCTTCTATATAAAATTCTCATCCTCCCATGTGGAATCTTCAGCAGGTAAGTTCTTCCACTTGATGAGATACTATGAAATTGATCGATTTCGTAGTTGTCAATTTCTTGTTTTTGTGACTGCTACAGGTTCCAATATTATTTTTCCTTCCTCATCAAGTTTTGGAAATATTTTTTGAACTGGGAGCTTATCACCTATAATCTTCTTTAAGCATGAAACATGGAAAACTAGGTGCACTCGGGAAGATGTAGGAAGCTCCAATTGGTATGCCATAGTACCAATCTTTTGCAACAGCTTGTAAGGACTATAATACTTTGGTGATAATTTATTATCCTTCTTAGCTTGCTTGAGGGATATTTGTTTGTATGGTTGTAGCCGTAAAAATACCCAGTCACCTACATCAAAACTTCTTTCGCTACGATGTTGATCTGCCTTTTGTTTCATTCTATTTTGTGCCAAAGTGAGGTTATCCTTTAAGAGTTGGAGAACTTCTTGTTGATGCTCGATGTGATCTTCCACTACTTGAACCTTATAATTTTCTCTTAACCATGATGTGATAAATGGTGGATGATATCCATAAAGTGCCATAAATGGGGTCATTTTTGCTGCAATATGGAAGGAAGTGTTATACCACCATTTCTCTAGAGGTAACCACTTGATCCATTGTGTCTATTTATCGAATACAAAGCAACGAAGATATCCTTCCAAACATTTGTTCACAATCTCAGTTTTCCCATCAGATTGGGGATGATAAGATGAGCTATGAGATAATTGAGTACCTAGACAAGAAAATAATTTTGTCCAAAAATTTCCAGTGAAAATGGGATCTCTGTCGCTTAGAATAATCTTTGGGTTTCCATGCAGCTTTTGAATTTTTTCCATAAATGCAGTAGCAACTGTATTGGGTTTAAATGGATGCAATAATGCACAAAAGTGTGCATACTTGGTAATTCTATCAACTACCACCATGATGATGTTCTTTGCTTTGAACTTGGCTAAACCGGTGATAAAATCCATTAAAACCTCCTCCCAACGTTGACTTGGAATGGATAAAGGTTATAACAAACCCGAAGTCCTAATTGTCTCAACTTTATTTTGTTGCCAAACCAGACATTCTGTACAAACTTTTGAATATCATATTTAAGGCCATCCCAAAAAAATTCCTTCTTAACCCTGTGGTAAGTTTTTAAAATTCTTGAGTTCCCTCCTAAGGGAGAGGTGTGCAGTTCTAGAAGAATCTTTTGTTTGAGTTGGGAATTCTTACAAAGGTATAAGCGATATTTGTACCATAATGAATCATTTTTCCAGCTAAATGTACCAAATCTACTAGGATCTTGTTGCAACTTTTGAATGAGTTCCTACAATTCTTTGTCATTATTCCATTCATCCCTTACTTCGATTACCCAATCTAATTGGATAATAGAAATGGCACAAAGAAATGCTTCCACATCCTCATCCTTTCTTAAGAGTGCATCTGCAACAACATTTTGCTTCCCTTTTTTGTAGATGATTTCAAAGTCAACCAACATCTTTGTGACCCATTTTTTCTTCTCTTCATAAGATAACTTTTTTTCTAAAAATTATTTAAGACTATCATGATCTCTTTTTACCTTAAAGTGTCTTCCTATTAGTTAAGGTCGCCATTTCTTAAGTGCATGTAGTATTACCAACATTTCCTTCTCATAAATAGCATTGTGTAAATACTTTCCTTTAATTGGACGACTTTAAAAAGAAATGAGTCTTCCTTCTTGAATTAAGACAACACTAATTCCATTTCCCGAGGCATCAAACTACAAAATAAATGTTTTTTTGAAGTCTGGCATAGCTATGACTGGTGCTTGCACATTGCCTCTTTACGATGTTCAAAGGCCTTAGTTGCTTCTGGAGTCCAAGAAAATGCATCTTTCTTCAATAATGTTGTTAGACATGTAGCTATTCTCCCATAATTCTTAACAAACTTGTGATAATAACCTGTCCACCCAAGAAATCCTCGCAGATATTTTATGGATGTGGGGATTTCACATTCCTTAATGGATTTAATTTTGTTAGGGTCTACCTTAACACCCTCATGAGATACAATATGACCCAGATATTCCACCTCTTGTACTCCAAAGAATTTTTCATATAATTGTTTCTCCTCCATTAGTTTGAGCACCCTGTCAACATCTTGAACATGATCCTTCCAAGACTTATTGTAGATTAGTGTATCATCAAAAAATACTAACACAAATTTTCTAAGGAAGGGTTTGAAAATGGAATCCATCAAACCTTGAAATGTAGAAGGTGCATTGGTAAGGCCAAAAAGCATGACCAAAAGTTCATAATGACCTTCATGAGTTATAAATGTTGTTTTCAGAATGTCTTCGGTCTTCATTCTTATTTGATGATATCCTGAATAAAGATCCAACTTGGTGAAGTAAATTGCTCCATGTAATTCATCCAATAATTCATTAATGGAAGGAATGGGAAATTTATATTTAATAGTGAGCTCGTTGAGCTCCCTATAATCTGAACACATGCGCCATGATCCATCCTTCTTGTGCACCAATACTATTGGACAAGAGAAATAACTTTGACTAGGTTGAATTATACCATCCTCTATCATTTTTGCAACCATATGTTCAATTTCACTCTTTTGGGCATATGGATATATGTAAGGCCTTATGTTTGGAGGAACACTTCCTGGAACCAAATGAATAGCATGATTATGATCAAAAATAGGTGGGAGGCCTTTGTGATTCTCAAATACCTTGGAATGATTGTCCAAGGCTTTTTGGAGATTTGGAGAAATAGATGATTTTGTTGTTTGAACCTCTAGTGAACATAATTGTGCAATTACGCCTCATTTTTCTTTCTTTAGAAGCTTGGTCATGCTATTAGAGTTGATTATATTTCCTGGTTTCCATGTGATACCTCTTAATTCAACATCCTTTCCTTCCAAAAAAAAATTCAAGAAAAGTTCTTGAAAATTAAAAGTTATTGTACCCAAAGATTGTAACCATTGGAATCCTAGTACAACATCAACACCCCCCATTGGAATGGAAAGCATTGAACTATTCAATATGTATTCTCCCATGGATAGCTTGATATTATGGCACTTTCTAGAGAAATTTATGGTTCCTCCATTTGCAATCATCACTTGACACTCTGGTGCTAGATATAGGAAGCAATTCAATTCCTTGGCTATCTTACAATGAATAAAATTATGGGTACTACCTGAATCAATCAAAACTATGACCTTTTTCTTCTTGATATGCCCTTCTATCTTGAGAGTTTGAGTGGTAATTCCCACCAATGCATTACAAGATATGGTCGGATTCATTTCTTCTTTCTCTGAGGTTGGTTCTTGTCGTATATCCTCCTCTTTTGATGTTTCTTGTTCCTTTTCTTCCTCCTCTTCACAATCTATGTAGAATAATTTCTTCTCAGCACACTTATGACCTTTATTGTATTTTCTATCACAATTGTAACAAAGCCCTTTTGCTCTTTTTTCCTCCAATTTTTGTGGTGTCAACCTTGTAGGTTGTGGAGGACTAGGACCAACAACACTTCCATCTTTATAGTTGTGAGTGGTAGAATTCCTTATTGCCATAATTTTTCTTTCAATTTTTCTTGCCACCTTGAATGGCTTCTCCAATAAATCAGGTTCCCAAAGGTGAACCTCATGTTGGATGTTATCTTTTAAAGTCCCTATCAATAAATCAATATTATTCTCCAATGGAAAATCAACTACCCTAATATTCATTTTTTGGAAGTCTTCAATGAGCTCCACCATTGAACCCTTTTGTTTAAGAATTATCAATCGGGTAAAGAAGGTGTTGTTCTTTGTATCTTCATAACGTGCTATCATTTCCTCTGTAAAAATTGACCAGGTGATAAGTGTTTTACGAGAACAAAGGCATCTATACCACATAAATTGATTGGGTTCTAAATATAAAGATGCAATGCGTACCTTTTGTGATGGTTGCACCTCATGTAGATACAAATATTGCTCCATTTGTACTATCCAAGTTACCAGATCCTTTCCATCAAACTTCCTCATATATATTTTTGGAATGTGGTGGTTCTTAAACCCCACATGGGAGTCTTTAAAATCGTGATTGATATTTCTTTTGTCTTCATCATGATTTTCATGGATTGTATTTTCACCAATGGGACACATTTCTTCTAGCAAATTTTCTAAACCTTCTTTCAATCCTTCTATCTTGACATTCATCATTGCTTCCGTACCTGATTTTGAACCATCATTCAAAACTACCATGTACCTTTTATACCATCTATCTTAACATTCATCTGGCTTCCAATTCATTTTTTGTTACTTTTTGCGAGAGCAAAATTTCTTGCATTTGGTCTTGCAATTTTTATATATCATGTTGCATTTCTTTCTCTTCTTCATGTGACATAGTGGAGATTGTGGGTTTCTTACTAGGTGTTTCCATTTTCTTTCTTCAAGGCATCAATTAATGATAATTATGCTTCACTATGCCCTTTGAATCACTTTAACTAATTTTTCAAACCAAACTTATGCAAATTTTTAAAAAAACTACACACCATTTTTTGCTTCATAGGAGCTTGGCATTGAATCTGTTGTATCTCTGTAATTTCGGATCTCCAAGGTCTGAAGTTTTGTTCTATGGTATCCCTCTGAGTCCTCTTTCCAACCCCACAGGTCTGATTAATATTGGAGTCTTCAAGAAAGCGTTAGGCCAAATCTCCCGTGATGAGCCAATTATAAATTGGTTCAGTAGAACTAACTTGTACGAATTGTTACGTGTCACTGTTTCAAACTTCGGACCTGAAAATGATACAAAGAAAACTAAAATTCATCCTCTTTTTGTACGTTCTTACAAAATTTCAATCTGATACTCTGAGAGAAAGTTATGACGATTTTTTCAAGGGAACCACCTGTTTGGGATGTAATTTGGGATACTACAAAACCCTAAATTCCTTGGATCATATCTCCGAAAATATTGTGAGACAAGATCTGAAATTCAGATTCGAGGTTCAACACAATTTCTTTTTAAATGGATTTTCTTTAGCTTTTGAAACTTCGTAGAAAAAAAGTTATAGCGAAAATTCCATGATGACCTTTTTGGAGCAGTGAAACCCTAGAATCCAAAGCTCTAATACCAAATGTTATGCAACCAGCTCACAAAATAGAAGAAAATATAGATCAATGACTTCAGAATCAACCTCTTCGAGGGGGAAACCTCCTTTTCATTACATAAATGAACAATTCTTGGATGATTCAAATGACAAGACCTCCTTTCTATATATAGGGGTCTAAGGGGTCACAATATAATCAGAGCCAACATAAAAATAATAATGTAAGGGCACAACAATAACAATATGGGGCACAATAATAACAATATGGGGACTACATGGGGCACAAAAATACAATAAGGGGGTACACTGACAATAACAATGAGGGAATACACTAGTATTATAGGGACCTAATAATGGTGAATACATTACATAAGCTATCACATGAGATGTTAAAATATAACTTCAAAAATATGCGATAGATTTGATCAGGTTATATCTTCGTTTTTCTATTAAAGAATAATTCAAACCATGTTCCTACAATGGTTTTCTCATAAAATCAATGGGACACTCTTCTTTAACTCTTTCTTTGGGTCAGGATTGGAGTTATTATTTATTTAGATGTGAATGTGTACATGACGAAGTCTCTTGTCTTATAAAGACTTACTAATATTGGAGTAGAGGAAATCATTGTGTTGATGTGTCCAAATTCCTTTTGCATGTCTTTTGTCCATTCAAATTCCTCTCTTTTGATCAACTTATTGATGGACCTAACAGTAAAGGCATAATCTAGAACAAATTGTTTGAAAAAGTTGTTTTTTTCCAAAGAATGATTGTACTTCCTTGTTCATTTTCTGGGACTTCAATTCAGTTATGGAATTAACTCTTTCAAGATATATATATATATATATATTCCTTGTTCACTTACATCATGGCCGAGTAATTTTCCTTTAGGCGTCATAAACAAGAACTTTTTAGGATTAAGGGATACTCCATATCTCCTACACGTCTCAACAATTTGTTGTAAGTGGACCCAATGAGATGTCTTGAGCTTTGAATAGACAATTGCATCCTGAAAATCCATCCATCATGGGCATTATCACAAACCCAGTGACTAGTTGCATGAGTCTCTCCAAAATGGTAGAGGGTAATTATATTTAATTGAAGCTTTGTTTAGATCATGGAAATCGACACACAATATTATTTCTCCATTCTTCATTCTAAACCACAATAAGATTGGAAATATAGTCTAAATTCCTTATTAGGAAAATGATGCATGCTTTCTCAATTTCTTCAATCTCTAATTTGACCAAATTCTTTAGTTTGGGATTAATAATTCTTGACTTTTGCCTCACTACTTATTCATCCTCCTTCAAAGGAATAATATATTGAGTAATTATTTTTTCACGTTCCTTTAAATCTTGGTAGGTCCATGCAAAGATGTCTTAATTTTTGAACATGATCATATATTCATTAATCTCATGTTGAGTGCACTCACTCCCAATATTCAGCCACTTGGGGGTTTTTGGAGTTCCAATATTTATCTTCTTGACATAACAAATTTTTCTAATGGACTATTCTTCTGATAGTTGAGAGGTTTGAATTTTATCATATTGATTAAAAATTGATTCAAATCATAATGGAAAATGGCTATTTCTTAACACCTCCTTGTCTTCTCTATCTTTTCAACAAGGAACTTGTTGGGTTGTGTTATTCTTTCCACGACTAGCCCACGTAGTGAACTTGGCGGTTAGAGGGGGGACAGACCTACCTATATTAGGTTGGGCGGACCTACCTATGGTTTTGTAGACCTACCATATTAGGTTGGGTGGACCTATCTATGGTTTTGCGGACCTACCTATATTAGGTTGGGCGGACCTACCTATGGTTTTGTGCATGATTTTCGCACATGGTTTTGGACACGATGGTTTTCGATCCATGGTTTTGGATGCGATGGTTTTCAGTCCATGGTATTGTATGTTTTGGCATGTATAAATATGTATTGTAACATTGAAAGGAACATAATGAAAAATCAAGTAGGTAGTCCCGGTTTTGGGATCCAAGGGAAAATCTCTGTGTATATGTGTTTTATGTATTATGCTCTTGCATTGTTTATTTTCTGTGTTTTAGAATTCGTATGCAAGTAATTTCTGTACAGGGTTAAAACTTACATTTGGTATCAGAGTTGTTTTGGCTTCAAGGGGACGCCTTTGTTGCTGAGGGGTTTCGCTAAGGCCTGAGATAGACCCCGTTCAGTGGGAGATCTGCGGGATCGATTCTAGTGATGAAAGAAGATGGTGAGCAGTGGAAAGATAGAGATCAAGAAATTTAATGGTCAGAGTTTTGAGTTGTGGAAACTCAAGATGGAGGATCTGTTGGTGGATAAAGATCAGTGGATCGTGGTAGATCTGGGTACTAAACCAACGGGAGTGTTTGATGAAGAATGGAAGAAGTTGGATCGGAAGGCAAAGAGCACAACACGATTGTGTCTCTCATATCCAGTATTGTTGAATGTATTAGGGGAAGCCACAACAAAGGCTTTGTGGGACAAATTAGGGACTTTGTACCAATCTAAGTCTCTGGTGAATAAATTTTTTCTATGGAAGAGCTATATAACCTGAGGATGAAAGATGGAGACTCAGTGACAGAGCATTTGAAAGCATTTAATACTATGGTAAGTCAGTTATCGTTTGTTGATATCAAAATTTCATATGAAGATAAGTGCATTAGTTTGTTGTGTTCTATACCAAATTTGTGGGATAGTCTGGTTATTGCAATAGGTAGCAATGCAACTTCCTTTCAGTTTGATGAAATAGTCTCATTGTTGCTGATGGAGGAGATGAGACAGAAAAATATGGAGAGCTATAATGGTGATGTCTTGTCTATACAAGGACGGTCCCAGAACAGAAACAAAAATAAGTCATCGAGTGGGAGATCTAAATATAGAGGGAGATATAAATCTCAAGGAAAACCTGTAAAGGTGGTGTGTTGGAAATGCGGAAAGGAAGGGCACTACAAAAGGGACTATAAATCTAAAGCTCCTGACAAAGGAAAGGGATCTGATGATGCTCCTTCTGCAGAGGCGAAAACCACCTCAAATGAAGGTGGGGATGTGTACTTGGCTTCTTCAAGTACACGTGTAGATCATGAGGCATGGTTTATTGACTCAGGTGCATCCTTTCACTTCACTCCCCATAGACAGTGGTTTTGCGAGTATGAGAAATGTGATGGTGGTGATGTCTTCTTAGGGGATGATAGGAAGGCCAGAATCGTTGGTCACGGAAAAGTAAAGTTGAAGTTGCAAGGTGGAAGGGTTAGAACACTTCTAGGTGTTCTACATATTCCTACATTGGCCAGAAATCTGACTTCTGTAAGCAAGCTAGATGATGCAGGTGTAAAAACAGTGTTTGAGAAGGATACCTGTAAGATGGTTCGGGGAGCACTGGTATTGATGCGAGGAGTTCGGATTTGAACTCTATACAAGTTGCAAGGTAGCGTTGTTGTTGATGGGTGCAACAGTTCTGTGGTTCCTAAAAGTGGAGTAGAAAATCTAGTGGTCTCTGGAGAGAAGACCATGTTGTGGCATCAAAGGCTTAGACATATTGGAGAGAAGGGCCTTCGAATACTACATGGTAAAGGTATGGTAGAAGGTATGGGTAATAGCACTCTAGATTTTGATTTCTGTGAAAATTGTGTATATGGGAAGCAGAATCGGGTGAGTTTCCCCTCTGGTGGTAAGAAGGCGAAACAAATATTAGAGCTTGTGCACATGTGTTTGGGCTTGTGAAGGTTCCATCATTGGGTAAGTCTATGTACTATGTATCATTTATAGATGACTTCTGAAGGAATACATGGATATATTTCCTTAAGAAGAAATATGAAGTCTTTGACAGGTTTAAAGAATTTAAGGCTCTGGTGGAAAACCAGACAGGAAAGAAGATAAAGGTGCAGAGGACAGATATCAGTGGAGAGTTTTGCAGTAAGGAATTTGAAGAATTCTGTAAGAGGTGTGGTATAGCACAGTAGAAGACTACTCCATATACACCTCAGCAAAATGGAGTTGCAGAAAGAATGAACAAGACGTTGATGGAAACATCAAGAAGCATGCTCAGTGGTGCCGGGTTAGGACAAGAATTCTGGGCAGAGGTGGTGGAGACAACATGTTACCTGGTCAATAGATCAACTTCATCATCGTTGGAGGATAAGACTCCACAAGAGGTATGGACTGGTAAGAAAGCCTCTCTTTCACATCTGAGGGTATTTGGATGTGATGCATATGTACATGTTCCAAAGGAGAAACGAACCAAGTTGGATAGTAAATCTGAAAAGTGCATCTTTATTGGGTATAAGGATGGTTTAAAGAGTTATAAGCTTTGGAACCCAGTAATAAGGAAGGTTGTGTACAGCCGAGATTTGGTGTTCAGAGAGGTGAAATATGTTATTAAACATGAAATCCAACCAAAGGAACCTGAGAAGATAGAGTTTGAGCTAAAGGAGGAAGAATCAGACTCTACAGCAGAGGAGTAATCAGAAGATGAAGAGCCACAAACTCCAGGTGTGAGAAGATCAGTTCGAGAAAGAAGGCAGCCAGAAAGGTATAGTCCATCTGCTTTCTGTTCAAATTTTTCTTTATCTATTACTGATGATGATCCTAGAACTGTGAAGGAAGCAGTAGATTCAAAGGATGGAAAACTCTGGAATGAGGCCATGGTTGATGAAATGGAATATTTGCACAAAAATGAGGCTTACAATCTGGTGGAGTTGCTGACTGGAAGGAAACCCATTGGCAGCAAATGGGTGTTCAAGAAGAAGACAAATACACAAGGAAAGGTGGAGAAATACAAAGCTCGGTTGGTAGCAAAAGGTTATTACCAGGTGCCGGGAATTGATTCTGGTGATATTTTTTCTCCTGTTGCCAAGGTAGCTTCTATTAGATTACTTTTATCTATTGCTTCTACTTTTGATTTTGAGGTAGAATAGATGGATGTGAAGACAACATTTCTTCATAGGGATTTGGAAGAGGAGATCTACATGAATCAAACTGAAGGTTTTAAGGTGAAGGGTAAGAAAGAAATGGTATGCAAGTTAAAGAAGTCTCGGTATGGGTTAAAACAGTCACCAAGGATGTGGTATCAGAAATTTGATACATTTATACGGGGACTTGGCTTCACCAGAAGCAAAGCAGATCACTGTGTGTATTTTAAATTAATTGGTGACCGTGTTATTTATCTATTCTTGTATGTGGATGATATGTTGCTGGTTGGAAATGACAAAGAAATTATCTAGGATTTGAAGTGTTATGCTATTGACCTGTGAGAAGATACTAGAATACCAAATATGTGAAGAAATATATCCCAGAACATAGAACAATGAGAAATAACAGCAAGTATTTTATTATTCAGAAAGGAAAGCAATGGTCACTTGCCTCTTCGAGGGGGCAACCTCTAATAGAGCAGTGCTTGATTACAAAATAAGACACGACGCTCCTCAAGGGGAGTCTCTATCCTTTATATAGGATTCATATGTGCAATACCATGGGTCAGTACCATGGTTCTCATTAATACCATCTATCTAATACCATGGTCCATTTACAACTAACTGTGGTCCCTTCTTTAAATGCGGGTCAACCACTTATAATTATTAATATGGACTTTATTGACTCTTTAACTAACTATAACTATGACTCGACCCTATTATATAAATAAGGGTGTTAGGGTTGGACCCTAACATTCCCTCCCCCATAAAAATAGCCTTGTCCTCAAGGTTGAAGTTGCGGAAACTGCTGAAGAACAGTGGCTGGTTCCCAGGTCGCATATTCTAGAGAGGTGTCTTTCCACTTGACGAGGACTTCCTTTATCGTGCAGCCATGCAGGTGCCATTCTCACGTGTCAAGAACGTGTTCAGGTTGGAGCCAGATTGAACCTTCTTCCTCCAATTCCGGTAGACTGGTTTGAATTCTGCAATTGCTCCCAACCACTTTCTTGAGGCATGAAACATGGAATATGGGATGGATTTTTGTAGTGGGTGGCAAGGCTAGCTTGTAGGCTACTTCTCCGATGCGCTGAAGTATTTGACACGGTCCGTAGAATTTTGGAGATAATTTCTAACAACCCTTGTCTTTGAGTGATGTTTTCTTATATGGTTGTAGCCTCAAGAATACCTGATCCCCTTCTTGAAATTTGCACTTTGAACAATGTTGGTCTACTTGTTGCTTCATGCGATTTTGAGCTTGATGGAGATTCTCTTTGAGGTGGGCAAGCATGGTTGCACGGTTCTGTAGGAGTTGATCCACTGCTTGTACCTTAGAGCATCCCTAGATATAAGAAGTAGGTGAAGGGGGGAGTTGACCATAAACTGCTTCATATGGAGTCATCTTGGTGGTGGCATGATAGTTAGTATTATACCACCATTCGGCTAGAGGTAACCATTGTACCCATAGATGTTGATTTTTTGAAGTGAAACACGTGAGGTAGGCTCCAGACATTTGTTGACTGCTTCAGTTTGACCATCTGTTTGGGGATGATAGGAAGTACTGAGTTGTAGTTGGGTACCTTGTACCCTGTAGAGCTCCTGCCAAAAGTTACTGGTGAAGGTCGGGTCACGATCAGACACAATGGAAGTGGGCATGCCATGCAATTTGAAGATCTGGTCCATGAAAGATTGAGCCACCAAAGCAGGTGTAAAAGGGTGGGGTAGGGCGCAAAAATGAGCATACTTATACAGTCTGTCCACAACCACCATGATGACTGACTTGTTTTCTGACTTCGGAAGACCAGTAATGAAATCCATAGAAACCTTTGTCCAGATTGAGGCAGGGATGGGCAATGGTTGTAAGGTGCCTAGGGATTTGACTGTTTCTCCTTTGTGGCACTGACACACATCACACTCAGCTACAAAAGTAAGAATGTCTTTTTTCATGCCTATCCTAAAGAAGGAATGTCGAATGCGAGCATAAGTCTTTTGAAAGCCTGAATGGCCTGCAGTGGGAGATGAGTGCAGCTCTACCAAAATGCAACTTTTGAGGGTGGATGTTGGTGATATCACTACTTTGTCCTTGTAGCGAAGAATCTCATCCTGCCAAGAGTAGCCCGCTGTGGAATTTGGATCTGCCTGCAATTTATTAATGATTTGGGAGAGCGAAGGATGTGAAAAACATTCCTTGCGAGCCTCTTCAATCCATTCTATAATGGGAAGAGAGATTGCTAGCAGGGTGATTTCCTCCTCAAATTGGCATGATAAAGCATCCGCTACGACATTTTTTTGCCCTTTCTTGTAAATTATCTCATAATCATATCCCAACATTTTGGCTAGCCATTTATTTTGTTGTGGCGAGGATAGGCATTGCTCCAAAAAATATTTAAGGCTTTGATGGTCTATGCGGATTAGGAAATGTCGTCCTAATAAGTATGGTCGTCAGGTGTCCATTGCATGTAAGATGGCCATCATCTCCTTCTCATGGGTAGATTTCCCAAATTTGTCCCACTTAGTTGTTGGCTAGTGAAGGCCAAGGGTCGACCTTCCTGGATTAAGACAACCCCAATACCCGTACCTGAAGCATCACATTCAATCACAAAAGATTTGGTGAAGTTGGGTAGTGCTAATACAGGAGTGGAACACATGGCATGTTTGAGAGCTATAAATGCCTGTTGTGCCACATCATTCCAAAGGAATGAATTTTTCTTGAGAAGGTGAGTGAGGGGTCTATCAATGCGACCATAATTGTGAACAAATTTGCGATAGTAGCCGGTGAGTCCCAAAAATCCTCTCAAACTCTTCAAGGTCTTTGGTTGAGGTCAATCCTGCATTGCCTGGATCGTCTTGGGATCCACCCTGACACCTTCATGCCCCACAATGTGGCCCAAATACTTGACTTCTTTCATGCCAAAATAACACTTGGACAATTTGACAAATAACTTATGCTTCCAGAGCAGTTGCAAGAGCAGGTCTACATGTTGAAGATGTTTTTCCCATGTGAGGTTGTAGATGAGGATGTCATCAAAGAAAACAAGGACAAATTCTTTGAGATATGGTTTGAGCAAGTGATTCATGAGGCTCTGAAAAGTGGATGGGGCAGTACAGAGACCAAATGGCATGACCAGGAATTCATAATGGCCTTCATGAGTTCGAAAAGCAGTCTTTGGAATGTCTACTTCTTTCATGCGAATTTGGTGATAGCCCGAGTGAAGGTCGAGCTTAGTAAAGAATTGAGCCCCATTCAATTCATCCAGCAAATCATCAACAACCGGGATGGGAAATTTATCTTTGACCGTCAACTTGTTGAGGGCCCTGAAGTCTGGAAACATACGTCATTCCCATCTTTCTTAAGCACCATGACCACAGGCGATGAATAAGGACTAATGCTAAGACAAATGACATCGGTTTCCAGGAGTTCCTTGATGATTTTTTCAATTTCATTCTTTTGGGTGAAAGGATATCTATATGGGCACACATTTGGTGGTTGTGCCCCTGGGACCAAAGTAATGCCATGATCATTTCCCCTCTCGAGGGTGGAAGCTCATGAGGCTTGTCAAAGACCTGCAGATGGTTGTTTAAGACCTGCTACATATCAATATGAATATGAAGAGAAGTGGGCTCGAAGGCCTGGATGGCATTAAATTGGGCTATAACTCCATGGTGGCCCTTTTTAACAACTTTTCCATCCTATGCAAGCTGATGATAGAAGGAGCACTTGCCTGGAGCTTGCGGAGGGTATGCATGTGGTCATTCTGCTTAATGCTCATACATAACTCCTGGAAATCCATTGTGATTGGTCCGAGTGTGCAGAGCCATTCAACACCCAATAACAATGTCACACCCACCCATGTTGATGGTAAAAATGTGGGTCTTTAGGTGATAATCCCCCATCTGGAGTTTGACATTTCACAGTGGCCTTCACATTTCATTGTCCCCCCATCAACAATTTGGACCTGGAAATTAGAGACTAATATGACAAAACAATGCACTGCTTCGATGACTCTTTGATGGATAAAGCTATGTGTACTGCCACTATCAATCAAGATTACTACATGGCGATGTTTAATAAAACCTCTGATTTTGAGAGTTTGGGGAGAAGAAATTCCCGCCAAAGCATGGAGCGAGATAACTATTTCATCTGGTGTAGCTGGGAGCTCATTATCCGGCTGGTTGTCCTCATCTTCCTCCTCTGGTCCCTCAATTGATGGGGCTTCCTCAGATGAATTGTGATCAATAGCATCAATTTGAAAGAATTTGGGTTCCCTGCATTTATGCCTTGGGGAGTATTTATCATCACAGTAGTAACACAATCCTTGCTTTCTTATTTCCACTATTTCCACTAGTGACACCTTTTGAACCTTAAGTGTTTGGGTAGTGCTCGAAGCCTGGGTGGGGCATCCTTTGGCTATGGAATTTGGATGAGTCGATTGGGCCGTTAACGCGCGTTCTACTTCACGAGCTATCATGCAAGATGCTAGCCATGAGACTAGGTGGTGCATCCGAACGTGGGCTTGTATGGCGTCTTTGAGACCACTGATAAAACATTCCAAGTAGAATTCATTTGCTAAACCTCCTGTGTGGAAGGCTAATGCTTCAAAGGCTTTAATATATTCTTGGATTATGCTTGTCTGTCAGAGCTTAGTAAGACGACGCAAAAAGTTATATTCATGGTCAAAACAATCAGAAAGGGCTTTTGAGAATATCTGCCAAGTCATTGGCCTTGCATAGCAGCGTTGATGCCACTGCCACCATTGCCATCTTTCTTGGTCCAAGTACAAGCTTCCCACACTTAGCTTAGTTGCATCATCTCTGATGTGATTCAATGTGAAATATTGCTCCATTTGTGATAGCCATATGGCTAGATGAGAGCCATCAAATTTATACATGTCCAGCTTGGGTAGTCGAGGTTGGGACTGTTGGTGGTTTCCATAGAAGTGAAGAGAATGGCTAGATTCACCCTCAAGGATTTCATTAAAAGCATATGCCTCCGATTGTTCCCCCGACTTGCCCTTGTTGATTGTGTCATTTAAGGACTGGAGCTGCTTCGTTAATTCCTCCAACTTGTGTTCAAGGGTGTCTATCTTCTCATTGTCCATAACTTGAGATTTGGTTTGTACCATGCACAGATCCGATGCACTTGTCGTTACTGTGAAAAAATAAATTGGGACCACCCGAAATTTTGATGTTGACAAGTGAATGGTACCACCTTGCTCAGCCCGTCAACCTGATTCTTATGGGCTAAGTCTCCTAGGAAGGTCTCTGGTTTTTTGTTTTTGGTTTTTTGTTTTTGTTTTTTTGTTTTTGTTTTTGTTTTTGTTTTTGTTTTTGTTTTTGTTTTTGTTTTTGTTTTTGTTTTTTTTTGTTTTTTTTTTTACTCTGAAAGGAGTTTTAATCCTTGTTTAGGAATACTGCAGTTGCCAATTCCCAAAAAAGTTAATTTTGCCCAATGTCCTCCGAGAATCACGCCTACGTATAGGAGCTACAAGCCTCCCTGTACAAATAGTCAGATTTGTCGGCGAAACCCTCAACTGTAGAGTATGAGTAGGAATGTGGCAGTGATCGAACCCTTGCTGCTAGATTTGAATGGTGGATCTGATTGTTGCGGCTGCGACAGAACCCAACCTGCTAGATCTGATCTGGCAAAGATGAGGTGCGATCTATAGAGAGACAAGGGAACTATGGTCTCAAGGAGTGTCAGGTGCTACAGATCGCAATATACATAAGGGTCCAACAGTAGTACTCAGCCCAATCTTTCAGGGCACTAACTAAGGAGGGTCAAGCATACCCTTAGCTGTACTACTCGGCTACCCTATTGTATGCATGAGTAATCTCCCCAAGTGTTGTTCTCGGTGTACTGTAGTAGCAAGACGGCTGACGGTTTGTCTATGGCGAGGTTTCATGTGAGCCTAGATGGCTTCCGATATACCCAGAGGATACTTGGAAGACAGTCCGTGCGCGGTTCTGCCTAATGTGCTACTACTCGAAGGGGTACCCACAGGGGTTACAAGGGAGTCCAAAAAGCATGACCAACTCTTGTATTTTCTGTGTGCATGCCTCCCCAAACCCACAGGTTTATGCACTCAATGACAGATCCAGTGGTTTAAAGACGCCGTAACATGTCTCTAGCTAAAAAAGAATTCTGCTAAAAATGGAGATCCCATCGGTCCTGGAAAGTGCTCTGATACCACTTGTTAGCTCTTGACCTGCGAGAAGATACTAGAATACCAAATATGTGAAGAAATATAACCCAGAACATAAAACAATGAGAAATAACAACATGTATTTTATTATTCATAAAGGAAAGCAATGTTCACTTGCCTCTTCGAGGGGGCAACCTCCAATAGAGCAGTGCTCGATTACAAAATAAGACACGACACTCCTCAAGGGGAGTCTCTATCCTTTATATAGGATTCATACATGCAATACTATGGGTCAGTACCATGGTTCTTATTAATACCATCTATCTAATACCATGGCCCATTTGCAACTAACTATGGTCCCTTCTTTAAATGCGGGTCAACCACTTACAATTATTAATATGGACTTTATTGACTCTTTAACTAGCTATAACTATGACTCAACCCTATTACATAAATAAGGGGGTTAGGGTTGAACCCTAACATGAAGACCCAGTTGTCCTCCAAATTCGACATGAAAGATCTTGGTGCTGCAAACTATATTTTGGGCATGGAAATTAAAAGAGATCGGGCATAGAGGAAGCTCTGGTTAAACTAGAGGAAGTATATCAAGACAATATTGTAGAGGTTTAATATGTAGGATAGTAAACCGATGAAGGTTCCTATTCCTGTAGGTGTAAAGTTATCTACTGAACAGTGTCCCAAGACACAAGAAGAGGAAGAGGATATGTCCTGTGTTCCATATGCAAGTGCAGTTGGTAGCTTGATGTATGCGATGATCTGTACTAGACCAGACTTTGCACATGCAGTGGGAGTATTAAGCAGGTTTATGTCAAAACCAGGGAAGGAGCATTGGACAACAGTGAAGTGGGTTTTCATGTATTTGCATGGCACTAGTGATTATGGTTTGTGCTACCAAGGAAGACTAGGATTGGACAGAGTTTTGGATATCCATGGCTTTGTTGATGCAGACTAGGCTAGAAATTTGGATCAGAGAAGATCTACAAGTGGGTATGTGTTTAACCTATTTGGAGGTGCAGTCAGTTGGATGAGTAAGAAACAATCTGTGGTGGCACTATCAACTACAGGGGTAGAATACATGGCAGCCACTCATGCAAGCAAGGAAGCAATTTGGTTGCAGATATTGTGTTCAAGTATGGGGTTAGTACAGGGAGCTATAAGGATAGACTGTGACTGCCAAAGTGAAATTTTCTTGGCAAACAATCCTGCTTACCATTCAAAGACAAAGCACATTGATGTTCAATATCACTTTGTGAGGGATATGATAGAAGACAAAAAGGTGTTGCTGGTAAAGGTGGACACTTTGAAGAATACTGCAGATGCATTGACAAAATTTGTGAGCTCTGAGAAGTTCTCTTGGTGTAGAGAAAGAATGGGCATTGCAAGGTTGGATAAATGACTAAGCTCTCTTCTGGTCCCCTGTGGAAAGAAAACAACAAGTGAGAGAATCTTGGGACCCTATATTAGGTTGGGTGGACCTACCTATGGTTTTGTGCATGATTTTCGCACATGGTTTTGGACGCGACAGTTTTCGGTCCATGGTTTTGAACACGATGGTTTTTGGTCCATGGTATTGGATGCTTCAAGATGTATAAATATGTATTGTAACATTGAAAGGAACATAATGAAAAATCAAGCTAGTAGTCCCAGTTTTGGGATCCATGGGAAAATCTTTGTGTATATGTGTTTTATGTGTTATGCTCTCGCATTGTTTATTTTCTGTGTTTTAGAATTCGTATGCAAGTAATTTCTGTACAGGGTTAAAACCTACAAAACTTTATGATATGTTCTTCATTATCAAAATCTTGTTGGTATTCTTCATTGTCCATTACAGATGGATGAAATAATATTTAAACATAAAATGAATTATACTTTGGTTCTAGATTAAATAAGGAAGTTGCTACCACCAAAGAATTATATTTCTTATTTGATATCTCGAAAAAAAAAATATTTCAAAGGAATCAAAGTGTTGCATTAATTCCTAGACTTTTTGTGCATAATCTTTCAATTTCTCTTTTTAATATTATACTTATTGTTTACTTCATTAATGATCAATTCAGATTCTCCCATGACAATGATATCTTTAATTACCTTATGTTGGGAAAGTAGTAGACCCTAAATAAATGCTTCATATTTGGCTTGATTATTTGTACAATTAAATTGTGAATGGAAAGCGTTTAGGAGCCATTTTCCTCGTGGGATTTCAAATATTACACCCACTCATGATCCAATGTTTTAAGAAGAACCATTGAATAGAATTCTCCAATGAACTTGAAATTAATTTTCATTACTATGATCTACAATATTTACATGGGTATGATGTAATTTTCAAGACCAATGTCTATATAACTAATCACTACATCAACTTCTTTTTTCTGATGAAGATAGGGTTCTCTAGGTATTCTTGTCAAAATACCATCCTTGTTTGGAAGCATCATACTAAACTCCCATCATTCATGACATACCATCCTAAAGGAAAGCTCCATTCTTTTCCTAAACTAGCCCATATGCATTTGATATTTCCACCACAACTATTGTATAGACAGTTGTAATATGTGGTGCCAAACTTATGGATGTGAAAAAAAAATTTATTTCGCCATTAAATGGAACTTTGTTGGGCATTAGATAATCCAAAGTTCCCCATGTGTTTCGCAACATGGCTTAACCACCTCTCATGGATCCGCTAACTTTGGCGATGAGTCTGTTTACTAACACCTACAGGTTTTGGTGTAACCTAAATCATGTTACCAACAAGTGGTACCAGAGCCAAAGTGACTTGAGTTCGAATCACACCTGACTCACGTTGGGGGGATATTGTTGGGCATTGGATAATCCAATTATCATCGTGTGTTTCACGAAATGGCTTAACCGCCTCTCGTGGATCTGTTAACTCTAGTGATGTGTCCATTTACTAACACTTGCAAGTTTTGGTGTAATGAAAATCATGTTCCCAAAACACTTTACTTGAACCAATTGCACAAATACTTTCTCATTCTTTATAGTATTTAGTACAATCTAAGCCAATTACTTTCATAATGTAAAGTGGCATAATATTATTTGTTGCACTCATGTCAATTAAACAATTATGCAATATTAATTTAAATGTTTCCAAAGATATATATAAAAGGATTGTACTTTACCTTGAGACTTGATAAGAGCATAAAGACACACTTGTTGATGATTAATGAAGGCCACTTCTACTCTAGAATTGAATAAATCTTCACTCTTGAGGGATTTTATGAGATTTGTCTTTGTTTAGGGATCTTCACCATCTCTGAAAATGGTAACATAATGTGGAGCTTGTATAATTCAGCCATAATATTATAATTCATTTTCATTGGGCCAAATACATTGTTTCCTTTATTATAATATGTATGTATTTCTCTTGTTGCATATCCTTTTGAGCTAAAGTCTCTCCTTTATTTCTTACAATTGCATGAGAAATTAGACCCTTTCCCTTTGCTTTATTCAATTGAGATCTCGTCTAAATGACATTATCTTGTTCCATGAATTCTTCATCTTCTTGTATTAATTATTCTTGAAACAAAAATACTTGGTCATCCCCCATTTTGTTAAGTTCTAGGATGGTCAAGCTCTCTTTAGCAACATCTTGAGATTTTTCAATAAAGAGATCTTCTTGTTCCAATTCTTCATCATTCATTATTAAAACACTTGTATTTTGAAACCTTGGGGTCCTAAGACATTGTAGACGTGAAATATCAACATTGTGATTTCTATTAGGTTTGTATCTGAAGCTATATGTGGGGCCTCTAGTGTTATGTTGTGGTCAAGGTCTTTTCTCATATCCTCTTATTAATATTATTATCTTCTTTTTAATATGTTTCATAGTGATGTTTAATTGTGTTGTCTTTGAATCAATCTTGGAAGAGGATGGTTCTTCTGATATAGGAAAATTTCATATATTAGGAGGAATTCCATGAAAAAATCCTCTTCCGAGTGTTGTATCTTGAATATTTCAAATTAGTGTTGGTCTTTTTCATTTTAAAATATTCAAGGAAGACATTTCCCTTTGGAATTTTCCCAAAATGATTTCGGGATCAACATTAGTTTATAACATATCTTCCTTCAACTCTCACACCCTCCTCATCACTCAGTATAACGTGTTAACGGTAGAAGATTTATTGCATACTTGAAATTAGTTGTCATTGCAATCTTATAACACCCACATATATCTAGAGCATTAGAATGGGTTTCCTAAGGTATTTGTTGTAAGGTTTTGCAAAATCAGATATTAAAGTCTAATTTTTTCATTCTTTTCAGGATGGACTTGGGTTAATTGTGTGAGTAAAGTGTGATATCTAATGGGTTGGGCATATCTACCAATCAAGGCATTTCATATGTCATCTAAAGATGAAATTGAGACAAAAATTAGGGAAATATATTAATCATAAGCTAGTGCAATTAGGGTATGAAGGAATACCCTAACCATTACATCTCCATGTACAATTCCATGTATGTCACAAATGACCAAGAATTGATCCATATGTTTATTTAGGCCGATGATGCCATCTCCATTGAATACATACAAAACTATAGTAGTAAGGTGGGAAAGGGGTGTTTCTCCCCTTTTAAGGCAAGAGGACTCACTTTAAGTCTTCATCTTTGATTTATTCCTTCTCGCCTTTCTTCTCTTATTTCTTTGTGATCTACCATTTTTTCCTTTTCTAAGAAATGAAAAGAGATACTCCCTCATTCTTTGAAGTATTGGTTTCTTAGGAATATTTTTGCATTGGCTTCTTGTTAAAGAACTTTTTCAGGTTCTTGGACTTCTCAAGTTTCAATATCTATTCTTGATTACAATCACCTTTCTCTATTACACGATGCTAGAAACTCTTGTTGAGCCAAAGCTTTCTAAAACCTTTCAAATTCTTCTCTAGTTCTTTATGTTCTTAAGAGAAATTCATACAATTGATGGTTGGAGTTAGCCATGATAAGTCATATACTAGGTATGGAATATTTAATCATTCATATTCCTAATATGGTTGCCAAAAATGTTGATGTCTTTTCCTGTTGGGGAAAAGCGTCAACCTCCTAGGGCTTATTTTCAGGTTCCTTTGCATTTTTATAGAGGTGTTACTCTTGTTTTCACACACTTAGATATTCAAATAACTCAAATATCAAAATTTAAACATTCAACGCATGCACCCGAGAGTGGACCATTTGTTTTTCAAAATAAAAATAAAACAATGATAACATAAATAAATGCATTTTCAAGATTCATTCGACTGCATTCATCCATTCACATATCATGAGGGAACACATTTGAACAAAATTCAATAAACATAATAAAGAGAATATGGTATAGATATTTAGATAGTAATAAAATGATTTCATGCATTTAAATTCATAAGAGCACAATAAACATTCACAATATTTGTACTACTTGTTTAAATGTCTCGGAACCACGAATGAGATGCTCTCTCAAAAATATCTCTATGTGAGAGTTAAAAAATAAAGTATACATACTTTTAAGTTTTGAATAAAGTTAATTTCGTAAATAAATTCAAAAAATCTCAATACTTAATGCAAATTTAAATGCATTCATCCCTAAAGGACTGGGATTGGTCCCTTATGGGCTAATTAATGTAAGGGTACATGGAAGAGAATAAAAATTGAAGAGAGGGATTTTCTTTACAAACATATAAGACAATTCATAAATATGGATGATCAAAGATTAGGAATAAAGTGGGGAATTGCTTCAAGACTAAATAAAATAACACTCACACAATTGTATAAGGATGATGACTGGAATGAATTGATGATAATATCTACATCTGTTATAGAAGCATGTATATATGTGTCTTTTAGAATCTCGTTAATCTAAACACTTAGATAGTTACTCAGCATTATCAATTTTGTTAAGGGACCTTTTAAGCCATTCTTCATTGTAATCCTTCATCAAAGAGGCCATTATATATATTTTAACTCTTAATGCAAATAGTTCTTCCTCTAGGTCCTATGCATTTGGTGATATTTGTTCCATCATAGCCAGTTGGTCCTTGTTGTCATTAACGAATGTGACTAGCCATTTCTTGGTTTGAGCTTTCAGAAAGTAGGCTAAGTTGTTGAATTCAACACCCAGTGACACTTTAATAATATCTAATTCTTCTTTCAATACATCTTTGGGAATCAACATTGAATCCCTAATCATTTTCAAACCCTACAAGTCTTTGGAACTTTAATGGCATTGAGGAAGACGTTACTCATATGGTCATCAATACTCAAGTACTCTCTGATAGTATTATGTAACATATTTATTCTTTCATGCCATCCTGCCTTGATCTATTTAATCCTTTTTCCTCTAGGGAAGCCTCTGGGTTCCTTGAAAATCACTCAAAGTATTTCTTTTATTGATGAAGGTAGGAAAATTATTGTCAAAAAAATGCTAACAATGATCAAGGTATTTCTTCAGTATTCAGTGAAGGAATGAATGAATTATTTGAGATAATTTCCTAAAATGAAAAGAAGCCTCCCATGGTTCTTTAATAATTTTCAGCTGCTTATTTATGTTCATTGTGGCATAAGATCTAATGGCAATTAATAATTGATCTTCTTTTCTTACTTTATAGGTTATGTCGAGTTTACTTACTGCTACAACTTTAGGTTCATGGATAGATAGAAGGTCCATGAATAGGGGAGTGAGACTAAGATATTCTTAAACTTCATCCATTCTTCTTTTCAATCTAATTTTTTTTCCTCTTACTTTGTGACAAAGTGAGCAAGGGCATCCCTTGTACTATCTTGGTGCAATTTTAGGTGTCCCATAGGTCAAACTCCTGAAATATCCACTTGAAACTCCCAATAATTATTAATATTCTTATTTTTAATGTGTAGCTTCTCAAATTGCAGCGTCTTGGTGGTGCTAGCATAGTAGGTATTGTGCATGGTCAAATATTAGTCCTTAAAGGTGACCAACTCTTCAACAATTAAATATTCAACTAGTTTTTAGTTCTTGGCCATGCGCGATACCACCCAATCTAGAGTATTGGCACTGACCACTTCCATATCTATGGGTTTTTCCATGTGTTGTGACCCCTTCTTCTTCAAACTTTTACTTTTGGATGAAGTACCAATGTGGTACCTTTCCGGGGTAACTCGAGGGGGTGTTTCTTCTCTAGCAACTTCATCAAAATTCCATTCATTACTCTCTCCTCAATTTTAATATTATATTTTCTTCTTTGATTTAAGGAGGAATTCCAACAAGCTTGTGGAGTACTAGTAGGATTCTTTCCTCTTTCCTTTTTTCTCCCTCCAATATTGGTGCTTATTTTTGTAACTATATCATCAATAGTTTTGGGTGTCTTGCTCTCCTTGGATGGGATGGTGTGAATTTCTCTACTTATTTTTTTAGAAATTCTAGTAAATAGATTTCTACATTTGACCAATGCCAAGCATCTAAAAAAATCCTTCAGGGCCAAATCATTGAGTGGATTCGGCCACATCCAAATTAAATGGATTCAATAGCTTAGAGAATTATGCAAGGTGGGTAAAATTATTCATAGTATTATCTCCAAAAATAAACGGCAATGCTAAAAATTGCTTCTTCTTCTTTCTCTCAAATAAAATTAGCTAGGTGTGATTTGACTATAAACCTCAACAACAAAATATCTATCTAGAAAAAACATTGGTAACAATAGATTTATATTGATAACCATACAATATAATGAGACTATGGTATTCCTCTTCTTCATGAATCCCCTTTCCCCATAAGAAATTATTGGCTTCCAAATATATTCTCTTGGGCTCCTTCCCTATTACTATATGGTTGAATTCTTTGAAAAACATGTCATAAACTTGGAAAAAATGGAAGGGAGGCTTATGCCTCCAAATAATAGGATACCATAATTTCATTGGCTCTATGTTAGTATTCAAATTACTCTTGTGGGGTAGTCCACAGAATGAACTATAAGAAACAATGGCCATTACTAGGTAGGCCATCATAAATAATCTTTGGGCCTTGAAGAAATTGACTTATTGAAAAGAAATCTCAGTTGAAATGACTTCTACACAATCAAACATGAAATCTTTTTTGAAATAAAAGTAAATTATGTAAGAACTGACTTATATATGTTAGCAGTAGTTTCATGTCCCATGATCCATGAAAATAACCAATATAAATCTCTATAAGGCTTGGTGAGTACAAAGATATCGATAAAATAAATGTTGGATGGGACCTATGCAGAATGTTGCATGAAGTCTTGAATGATATTCATTCCACTACCATGGGAGTCCATAAAAGCATCAACTTCAAATAACATAAGCTACTTAGTGTGTTTTGGCAACTTCAATATCTTCCTAAAAAATTTAGTATTTAATGGAATTGGGTTCTTCTTCAGGTCAAGCCTTTTTATCTAATGATGAAACTAATTACTACATAGTAAATAGCTCTTTTAATGATGGTAATGGCTTATATTGAGATATAGATATATAGTTATTGAATCTAATTCTAGTACTTAGGCAAGTTTCTTTGCTTCTATTCAATTTTTTGCAAATCATGTTGTTTCTTCAATGATATTGGCTTATCGAATTGAAGTGCTCAAAATTCATATAAGCATTGTAAATTTTGATTCAGAGGATTAAGGAAATTTGTGGAGAATTATGTTGTTGTCCTAATTATATATTTTTCAAAAAAAAATAATGTCGTATAATATGTCAATTTTACGTTAAATGAAATGCTTGTCCCTACAAATTTTCATACATCTTAAGAGGTATGTGGGTGTTCATGTAGCATTACTTAGTCTAAAATGTAATATATATAGGGGCATGATCTAAACAAAAAGAGTAATTTTTTCATATTAAAAATTTAACTTTTTATGCAAAATTATATTTTTTATTATTTTTTGAAGTCAGCGAAGTAATATTTCAATTGCATTTTGCAGACACGTGTATTTGCGTAAGCTTTTTTTTCAAATTTTCAAATAAATTGAAAAACCAAGAGTGCCCTTTGAAGAGGAATCACAAAAAATAAAGTGGTATTTTTTGAATTTGTCTCATTGTGTATATTTTATGATATTTATCTTTTATTCAGCGTCTTTCAAATTGTTCAAAAAAATTTCAAGCATTATGTTTAAAAGAAATTAGATGAAAAATGTCATATGAATTTGAAAGTGTCAAACTCGTATGCCATTGGATAGAGGATTCCATCATGAATCCAACATGATCAACTCCGCCACCTAAGGACAAATTTTTCCCTAAGTCCACTAGGGTACAAAATGGTGTTGCATGAAATTTTGTAGGAGGGGTACTGAAATTTTGGATTTTAGGACTTCAGTGGCTCGATCGAGCGCTTAAATTTCAAATTCAAATATTTTATCAATAAAGGGTTTCGTAAACCCTCGATCAAGCCATTTACGTGGTTAATAGGGTCTCGATGGAGGTTCTATAAAAAAATTGTGATCTAAAATCAATAAAATCTAAAATTGAATCCATCAATAAAGATCTAAAATTTAATTCATCAATAATTTAACCAAGTTGATATGATATTATTTTACTAAAAATGAAAATTCAACTAGATCTAGGTTATGAACATTAGAAAATTTGTATGTTATTGCACCAAGATGCACATTGTATAGCCCAATATGGGAGCAATGTGTAAGTATGTTTGTCCGTGCTCAAAATATACCATATCATATACCTTGAGTTTGAATAGATCATAAATTTACCTTCCACAAAAGTTTTTACCACATTTTAAAATTCCAAATTTTATTATAATTTTTGTTATCATGTCATGTAGAAACCTTATTAAATTTAATATTAATATTAAAAATTATTATTATCATTATTAATATTAAATTAAATTATGAAATCTGATATTCATATAAAAACTTAATATTAATATTTTTTAATAATGTTGATATTATTAAAATTATTAATTTTGGATTAATATAATATTAGCTTTAATATAATATAAAATTTCTTATACTATAATATATACTAGCACAACCACATTAATAAATGTTGTTGATATACACTGTAGGCATCAGAAAAAGAGTCATTAACACAAAAATAGTCATACAAGCTGACTCGATATGTTAATTTTATTTAACCTAATTTTTTTATAAATCTAAAATAATATAATATATGATATTTTTAAAATCCTGAAGTAATCATAACCTAAAGCTACCTAAAGAAATAAATCCTAAACAGTTTCAATTGGAAGATGGAGGTCACTGGGAAATTACTATTTTGGAAAATTTTAGATAAGATTTCCATGGAAAATTATCATTTTCCCTCTAGGTGAATGTACAACACACATTTGAAATCTTGCATTTTTTTTTTGTAAGATTGACAAGAATACATCTTCATCATGCCCAATATATCACCTCGATTGGGGCGGGGAATTGAACCAGTTACTTCACATCAAGGAGTGTCTCAACAGAGCACCTGATCACCGTTTATCCAAGACCCCATGGATGAAATATTGCATTATAAATATGCATTATATATATATATATATAATTGTACGACATCAAAATAAATAAAAAAGAGTATTTAAACATAATATTTAAATTGTTAAAGTATTTTAAAAATTTTGAAATATAGAGGAGAGGGAGGGAGAGGAGGAGAAAGAGAGGGAGCTCGAGATATGGAGTTGGAGGAAAAGATAGGGAGGGAAGAAGTTCAAGACATATAGAGAGAGAAAGGTGGCGAAAGAGAGGGAGTGACAAGGGAGAGATGAAGATAGAGTGTGTATGTTTGGGGGTGATATAGAAATAAAAATAAGGAGAGATGGAGAGAAGGGGGAGAGAGAATGAGAGAGAGAGGGAGATAGTCAACAGAGTTGTAGGACGAAGCTAGAGAGAAAGAGAGAGATAGAGGGAGGTTGGAGAGAAAGGAAGAGAGAGAGGACTTGAGAGGGAACGAGAGAGAGAGAGATGGAATTGGAGGGGGAGAGAGAGGGAGGTAAGAAGAAAGACATATAGAGAGATAAAGGTGGAGAGAGAGAGGCAGTGAAAAGGGAGATGGAGAGATAGGGAGAGAGGAGAGTAGGAGGGAAGAGAGATAGAAGGGGGAGAGAGAGAGAGAGAGAGAGAGAGAGAGAGAGAGGAGAGGGAGAGGGAGAGGGAGGGAGATATAGATAGATATGGATAAACAATGTGTATATTTGTAGGGTGATACAAAGAGACAAAGAAGGAGAGATAGAGGGAGATATAGATATAGATGGAAGAGGGAGAGAGGGAAGGAGAGAGAGATACAGGGAGGGAGAGAGGGAAGGAGAGAGAGATACAGGGAGGGAGAGAGGGAGGAAGGGATAGATAGATATGAAGAGAGAGAGTGTGTGTGTCTGGGGGGTGATATATACAGACAAATAAGGAGAGATGAAGGGAGATATCAATATATATGGAGGAGGGAGAGAAAGGGAAGAAAATTGCTTGCACTAGAAGCATTGATTTCAATGTACATGCGTTGATTTCTAATCCTATTTGATTTTTTGCATCAGATGCATTGATTTCTGTGTTGATGTTGATTTCTAATTCTATTTCATTGCTTGCATTAAATGCATTAATTTCATTAAAGTTGTTAATTTCTAATCTTGTTTGATTGAGTTTGCATTAGATGCATTGATTTCATGTAGATGTTGATTCCTAATCCTATTTGATTGCTAGCATTAAATGCATTGATTTCAATGTAGACGTTGTTTTATAAACCTATTTAATTGCTTGCAACATTAGATGCATTGATTTCAGTGTAGATGTTGATTTCTCATCCTATTTAATTTCTTGCATTAGATGCATTGATTTCAGTGAAGATGATTTCTGATTTGACGTAACTAGATGTATGTTGTGCATTAATTTCAAGGTTATTAATTTAACATTGTGCATTGACTTCAGTGTAAGCACAAATAAATTATTGACAATGTGCATTATGAATGAGCTTTTGTAGATAACCCCAAACAAAATAAAATCGAATAAAACTTGTATTTGTAACTTTTACATCTCCGTATCTTCTAAAATTGAATAGAACTTATTTCAATCACATTTAAGTTTTTTTAATTGAATAAAACTTATTTCAATAATAAGGAATTGAATGAAATACTTGGATAACTAATTGTAAATTTAGGAAAGGTGATTTAACATTATATAAAATTATAGAAATGTTGTCATATATTGTTTTTTGACCTATATATTAAATTCAAATATTATTGACTTATATCTGTTATGACTAAGCTCTTGTAGATAATATCAAAAGAAATAGTATTTTAATAAAACCTATTTGTTGTTTACATGACATATTTTAAAATTAAATAAAACTTATTTCAATCATAATTGTCTTTTTTAATTGAACCTTTAGATAAGAAATTGGTTGAAATACTTTAAAAAATTGTCCATGCAATGGTTTATGGGTGGATCAAAAAAAAATTCAGATCTATATATATATATATATATATATATATATATATATATATATATATATATATATATATATATATATATATATATATATATATATATATATATGGATGACTTTATAATTCAAATAATCTATTTTTAAAATTGAATTGTAATAACATACATGTTGATTACACTAAAACACATTATCTACAAGCCAATATGGAGCATGATTATAATTATTTCCATGTTCAATATTAAATTGATACATCATATATTTTAGTTCATTTTAAGTATCAAAGTGACTTGTATCATAGCTTAAGATTGTACTTATTTTCTTAGTCTATGGAACTGGAAATCAAAATTGTTATATTTTGTAATAAAAGTTATAGTATATAAAAAAAGTTTTAAATTAGTGAAATAATTTTAACAAGTCCATAAACTTAAAAAATTAATGAACATCCATAAACAATATTAATACAAATCCATAAGTTGAAATAGTGAATGTATAAATAAACTATCCATATGAAAATATATACAAACTACAAAAATCACATGAAATAATGTTCATGTACATCCATAAAATGTCCATTTATGAAAATATACAAAGTATGTATCACATGTGAATGTGCCCTATGAAATGAGACTAAAAATATACAAACTATCTACTCTCTCACCAGAACTGCTATGTGAGTTTTGTCGCACAAAGTAAGTGTCCATAAGCTAGAACTGCAATATAACACATTCAAATTCAAACTAATTAGATCATTATTTGTAAAAAATAAATAATATGGAAATAAATGATTTTGAACCACATTTCTAGTTACATATACATGAATCTACTAAGCTCAGTTGAGTACAAAGGCAATTCAGATATGATCAAGGTTTTATGAATCTAGGTTTGGTGCTCCCCTGCCCGTGGCTCAATGATTGGGGCCTGCATTGATGGACCCACATCATCAGTGCATCTAAACCCAACTTCCCACTCATGTGTCTACATAACAGGGACATCAACAACACTCTACAATTGGGCATCATACACAATGACAAGGGTTAATTATAATTAGTCTACAAATTAATTAGCATACATGTGTAACTTAAAAAAATAAAATGTTGAAATTTTAGGAATAAAAAATTTACCTCAACTATTGTTCCATGTGGTTGTACATAGTGACTCTCCTCCACATTAGTGTTATGAGGTCTAGGAGAATCCATGGTAACATGCTCTAATGGAGGATGGTTTGGCTGATCAACTGCCCCATTGAATGACCTCATAAGCTCATCCATGTAGCTGGGTTGTGTCTACGTGTTATCGTGAACTTATTAATATAAATTAAAGATGATAAGAACAAGAAATTAATATAAATAATTATGCATAATTTGATAATAAGAGTCAAAAGTTTCATATATATATATATATATATATATAGACACACACACACACACACATATACATGGTCTGTGTCATGCGAGTTTTGTGTAACACCCTCCTTCCACATCTACCCAAGTAACTAGCCAATTGGGGTAAACATGAGATGAGAAGCAACTATGATTGGATTTGGCATCCTATGTGACCTTAAGGAAGTAGAATCAACATAAACATCACACACAATCATCCAACATTAGCTTCATAATCCTCAGGAGACATGTCAGCCACTCAGACAACCTATCCCTGGGTCCTGCTGATGTTCTAGACACTTTAGGTCTCAGCCGCTCTCATGCTGTAGGCAAGGGAGCTACTAGAAACCCAAAGTTTCTCTCACAAGCTTGCCTGGCAATGACCAAAGACCAAAGTTTCCATTTCTGTGCCAACGACCCCGAGATTTAAGCCACATTTTCAGGCACAAAGCCAGGTCACTACCCAGAATGTAGTGATAGCTTAAAATCAATAAAAGTACATGGAAATAATGATGCAAAATAAATAAGTTGAACAAGACCTTAACTAGACCCCTACTAGCCATGACAGGAATTTCGTCAAACATATCATCAACATGTAACCTACATGTTTAAACAACAGAATTAAGTGTAGGGATCTCATACTTATCTAAGACTCGTTGTGAACCATTGTTCCCTTATGTTGTTTTCTGCTTTTTCATCTATTATATCATAAGCACATTATCCATTCATATACAAGTAAAAACATGCTGAGAGCCACATATAGTTGCTATCATAAAAAAATACATATAACTAGCATTAAAGGAAAGGAGATATCATAAACATATCAGCCATAAAAATCCACATATACATTGGTACTTTTACAAATGAAAATTAAGTGAATGTATTTCTCATTAATGAATGCAATAAACCAATCAGAGATGGG
Organism: Pinus tabuliformis; assembly: GCA_031772625.1. Taxonomy (NCBI): domain Eukaryota; kingdom Viridiplantae; phylum Streptophyta; class Pinopsida; order Pinales; family Pinaceae; genus Pinus; species Pinus tabuliformis. Next base: position 204,939,823 of record CM062804.1, read on the forward strand.
ACTACCATGTTCCACTCGACCATAGATTGGCTAAGCCAAATCTATCTTCAGCCAATCACCCCCATGCCATATTCCAAGCATGAATGTGGGACTCATAGAACACACCAAAAACACCAACAAGAATGGATGCTACCAGAGTTCTCAGCCTACACCGTGATGAATTTGAGTGCCTCCTAGTCTCTCAGGATTTACCACAATCCACAATCTAATCCAGTGATCACTAGGCCCTACACCGAGACATATTCTCCAGGATTTACCATACATCCCATCCCAGGACTACTAGGCCCAACGAAGAGAAAATCCACCTCTTTGATTTACCGTATACCCCACCATTCACTGACAAGGATTCCTAGGCCCACCGAGCCACACAATTTGGCTTTACCACAACCCAAAGTCCAGTTCAGGGGTTACTAGGCCAGTGGCTTTACCGTGATCCACAATCCAGTTTAGGGACCACTAGGCCATGTGTTTGTCAATTCGGAGATCCAACCCACTCAACTTTGAATCTAGTTCAACCATCCCACATCAACCGCATGTGAGAACCCATCTCATCAAAGCTATCAGGAAATGGCAAGGCTAGGCTGAAGAACACTGTCACACCTAGAAAAACCCATGCCATGATATAAAAGAACCGCATGCAATCCCATGCATGCCAAATATAGCAAGGAAAATACACATGAAAATCAATACCTGTAATGAAGCCTGGTGTAGCTGCTTGATCTTGCCTTTCCCTGCTTGATCTTTACTTCCTCTTGCCTTCTTCGCCTTTCTTGATCCAATGCATAAGGGCTCCAAGATGACTCTGTTTCCAAGAGTATGAGAGAGAGAGAACAATGAGAGAGCTCCAACACTGAACTAAAAAAGAGGTTACCAACTAAACCTCATAAGCCTTTTTATGAATGAGACCTCTATTTTCTTCATTTTCCATTATTTTCCTTCAATTTCCTCCTGACATGAAACCTGTGACCTTAACCTCCTTTTTCTCCTAATTTCCATTATTTTCATAAACAATTGTGCCAAAAATGCCATTTTTTCTTTCCAAATCCTTATCCATTTCCTTTTCCAATTTACTTAGCCATAAACAACCAAATGAACACCCCCTAGGATGTCTTGCCCAACATTTAGCTTGGAATAAGTGTCCCATTGACCATGTTTATTGGTTTTAAATTTTATTACATGGAACTTTTCACCAGAGCTGTTACAGGACCCTCCCCCTTGGGGACACCGTCGTTGGTGTTCAATCACACATATACCTCAATAACCTGCTGAAAGAAGAAATATTGCTCATGGAGCTTTATAACATAGCTCGATGCAGTATTTACAATGAAGGCCCTGTTCAAAAGAAAAACATCATGAAAACATACCACATACTGGAGCTTTATAACATATCTCATTACATAATTTATAATGATCATCCTGCTAAGTGCTAACCCACATGACATCATAACATCATGATAACATAACCACATGATATCATAGTAACATGAAAACATAATCATAATGACATGACACCCATACCACATAGTGGAGCTTTATAACATAGCTTATGATAGTATTTACATCCATATACATATGTATATATAGCAATATCGCCAAAATATATACCAAAAACATATGCCAAATCATATACCAAAACATATATCAAAACATATACCAAACACCATATCAAAGCATATGCCAAAACACCATATCAAAGCATATACCAAAACACCATATCAAAGCATATACCAAACCACTATATCGAAGTTGATTTTCCTTAACCGGAAAACAAGGAAGGATACATAGCCCGCATATGATATTCCATCTCCCATGTAGCTTCATCGGGCCCAAAGTGCTCCCATTGCACTTTAACTTTCTCAATTGCTCAGTTCCAAAGCATGAGCAACTTTTTCTGCAATATACACTGAGGCTCCGGTTGGAATTATCCATCTAGTTCCACCTGCAACACAAACTAGTAAACCACATGATCAACATCCTTAACATTCTTCTTAAGAAAAGATACATGGAAAACATCATGGACTTTCATTGTCGGAGGTAGTGCAAGTCGATAGGCTACTAGCCCAATCCTCTCAATGATACTAAAGGGTCCACAAAACCACGGTGCCAACTTGGCACAAGATCCAATCTGCAAAGAGCTCTTCTTCGGTTTGATGCGTAAGTACACCTGTTCCCAAACCTGGAACTTGTTGAACAACCTATTCCTATCTGCATAACTCTTTTGTCTATCCCATGCTTCCTTTAAATTGCTCTTGATCACTTGCATTTCTTTTTCCATTCCTGCCAACATATTTGGTCCAATCAATACCTTGATAATCAGATCACTTCAACTGATAGGAGTCTTACAACTCTGCCCATACAATTCCTCAAAAGGAATCATCTTCAATGACTCCTAATAACCATTGTTGTATGTGAACTCTACCAAAGGGAGATACTCTTCCCACTTCCGCTACTGATGCATCACATACATACTCAATATGTCCTCCAATATCTTGTTCACCCTCTATGTTTGTCCATCTGTCTGTGGATGATAAGTTGTGCTGAAGGCCAACTTTGTGCCCAAGCCTGCAAATAAATCCTTCCAAAATTTGGAAGTGAACTTTGCATCCCTGTCTAACACAATCTTCTTTGGAACACTATGAAATCTAACCTCATATCTGATGAATATATATTCCACATAGCTAGTTGATAATGTAGAATTCACTGGAATGAAGTGTGCAACCTTTGTTAACCTATCCACAATGACCATGATGGAATCACGTTGCTTCACTGTCTTAGGCAACCTTGTGATGAAATACATGGAAATAACCTCCCATTTCCATTCTGGAATCGCAATCAGCTATAGCAGCCCACCTGGATGTTTACATTATGCTTTCACTTTCTAACAGTTGAAACACCTCACCACAAACTCTGCTACACCCCTCTTCAAATTCGGCCAATAGTAAAATATCTTCACCATTGTCAGTGTCTTCTAATAACCTAGGTGACCTGAATAAGGTTTCACATGAAAGTCCCTCAAGATCACCTTCTTGAGCTCACTGTTATCTGGTACATATATCCTGTCTTGGAACCTAACCAATCCATCCACTATAAGATAATAATCCATAACCTTTGCACCTACACCTATACCTGTGCCTATACGAGCACCCTACTACAACATGCACACAATCTCCATGTCCTTGACATCGTGCTGACCTATTTGCAAGATCTTATCCTATAATTATATCCCATAGGAGCTCATATCTGCTAAGTGATGTACCTATACCCGTCTACTGAGAGAATTTTCCACCCTGATCTCTTTACTTTGATGTACCTGATCTTGAAATCAAACTCACTGATTGTGGCCAACCATCTAGCCTGCTCGACATTCAGATTCAACTGGTCAAACAAATACCTCAACCCAATGTTATCACTTATAAGTACAAACCTCCTGCTAAGAAGATAGTGTTTCCACATCTTCAATGCATGTATAATCATTGCTAACTCAAGCTTATGTGTTGGGTAGTTCTTCTCGTGCTCATTTAGTTTCTGGGACTCAAGCATACCACTTGTCCATCCTACATAAGGACTCCACCAAGCCCTCTCTTGAAAGCATCTATTCATACCAAAAACTCTTTGTCTGTATCTGTAATCTGTAGCACTGGTGCATGTGTCAACAACTGCTTAAGCTACTCAAAGCTAGCCTCGCACTCCTCCGTCCATTCAAACTTATTACCTTTCCTTTACAATGATGTGATAGGATAACAAATCTACAAGAAGTTCTTGATGAACCTCCTATAATATCCTGCCAGACCCATGAAAGATCTCATCTCATCCACACTCTTAGGAGCTACCCACTCCCTAATGGCCCTTATCTTCTCTGGATCTACTGCAGTGCCCTCCTTAGAGACAACATGCCCCAAGTAATGTACCACAATTTAAGAGAAACTACACTCACTGAGCTTAGCATACAATTGATGCTCCCTCAACAACCTCAACACTACTGCTAAATGCTCAGTATGCTCTTCCTCATTTTTAGAATATATGAGTATATCATCAATGAATACAATAACAAAATTATCCAAATATGGACGCAACACATTATTAATCAAACACATAAATGTAGCTAGATCATTAGTCAAGCCAAATGGAACAACAATGAACTCATAATGCCCATACCTAGTCTAGAACATAGTCTTGTGAATGTCCTCCTCTTTGATGTGTACCTGATGGTATCCAGATCTCAAGTCAATCTTCGAGAACATTGTTTCTCCATTTAGCTGATCAAACAAGTCATCAATCCTTCGCAAAGGGTACCTATTCTTGATAGTCACTTTGTTCAACTACATGTAATCAATGCATAATCTGAGGTTACCATCTTTCTTCCTCATGAATAATATCGGTGCGCGCCAAGGTGATACACTTGGCCTAACGTATCCTTTGTCTAACATTTCCTTCAACTGCAACTTTAACTCAACCAAATCATATGTGCTCATCCTATAAGGTGCTTTTGATGTTGGAGCTGCCCTCGGCACTAAATCAATAGAAAATTCTACCTCCATGTGAGGTGGAAAATCTATGATGTCCTCGGGAAATACATCTTGAAACTATTGCAAAACCGGGTACCTATTCAATACATTTGCATCCTCAACCTCCTTACCCTTATCACTATAAATGTGTACTGCAAATAACATACACTCTTTCCCGTGGTTACACTTTTCTTGCATAGTTTTCACCATCCTAACTGATGTGGCTTTCTTTTTACCCTACAAGACTCTTGGTTCCCCATTGTCATCAACACACTCAATAGCTTTATCATAACAGTCTACCTTGGTTCTATGAAGATACAACCAATCCATGCCCAACAACATACTGTATGATCCAAATGGTAGTACATTTAGATGTGTTGTCGTATGCATACCATTCAAGTCAGGTGTGCAAGCTCTTACCCAATGATGAACTCGCTTCTTTGTACCTGTAGCCAACTGCACTAACCAAGATTCTGCATGCAATTCCTTACTCAAGCCACACTTATCCACCAAGTTCATACTAATATATCTATAATTAGATCTAGGGTCAATTAGAATATAAATAACTTGATCACAAAGCTTACCTTCCATCTCAATGATAGATGCTTGGTGTTCTGCCTGCCTGTTGTCAACTGCTGCATAGATACGTGGAATACTCTGACCAACATCCCCAACAATATGTACCTCCTGTGCACTGTATATATTAGGCCTACCACCCTAATGCTGCAGACAATCTCTCCTAAGGTGTTCCTCACCACATGTCCAACACTCCAACCGACCAGTGCCCTCACCTCTATTTTGTTGTTGTTGGGACACGTGTCCCTATCTAGCTACATTAACATTATTTTGAGGTGCCATATTTTCTTTCCCATCTGCATTCTGAGGCCTTGTTCTCTTAGGCTGCCATTTACCTCTAACTTTGTCTTTTACCTTCCATCCATGCTGAGATTCATTCTTACATTTTTATTGTTCAGAGCAATGCTTCAATTTTCCAATAACTTACTCAAGTGACAGAGGCTCATCATACTCAATCCGATCTCGAAATGCTAATGGAAAACCACTAAAAAATCTTTGAACTTTAGCCTTCTCATCAATAAGATACGGTACATACCTCAATAGCTCCAAAAACTTGGTTTTGTACTCTTCATATGTCATTAATCCCATCTTTAGCTCATAGAATTCTTTAGCCTTACTGCCATTGTACCTCTCTGACAGGTACTTCTTCCTGAAAATCCTCTTGAACTCCTTCCAACTCAAGTCATTTGTCCTGATGTCTCTGACCTTCTTAACATCTTCCCACCAGATGTATGTTTTACCTTTCAAACTGAATATATCTATTCTAGCCTTCATGTAATCCGTGTACTCATGAAACTCAAAGAATTTGTTCATCCCAAGTATCCAAGCCTTTGCCTCTTTCGGCTTCTTCACATCTCCATAAAAAATAGGTGGCTTTGATTTCTTGAATTCATCTAACAAGTATCCCCTATCATTCCTCCTATAAAGATGATAGCAATGAAAATCACGATGTCTATCAGAACTAGAACTAGAATAGTACCTGTACTCATCACCCTTCCTATCTGAAGTGTCCATCAACCTGCCATATCTCATTGTGTCATATCTAGCTGGCCTGTGTCTACCAAGATACCTACTGCCATATGCCCCATTAGTTCCATCCCCATGTCCATGGCTAATCAGGAGTGGGCCTTGTCGCTGCAAGTTTGACAAACTCTGAAGAAGTATAACATTAACCTCTACTTGCTTCTCTCGTGCCTATATGATCCGTTCATTATCTGCCTTACAACTCCTTATCTCTTCTTTCAAACTTCTCAATGTAACTTCCAAATCGGAAGAGTTCCCAACACCATACTGCTCTTCATATTCATATGGAGAGTCTTTATAATCAACCATATTTATAGCCATTTGATCACTTCCTGCAATGAATAATATGTCAGATAAACCAAATCACAATAAATCAACATACCTTAGTATAGCTCGAGGAGGATACCTTGTCTACAAGATCAATAAATAAGCATGACACATGTATAACATAGACATAATAGCACATACACATGTAACAAGTAAGTGCATCAACTCATAAACATCATTCTAGCTAGGGTCCAGTCATCAATGCAATGTGATATCAATAATGAATGTTATGACCTCATGCATGACAACAACCATTACTCCATTGCCACATGCAATATACAATATGCATAAACAATGACTAACCAACTACACCTATGCATAAATGCATGCAGTTGAGCATAAGTGATCAATTCTTTTAATCAACCTACAAGACTCATACATGGAATCAAAATATTCAAGAATGTAACCTAACATACAAGGATGTAAGTAGGCAACATAAAATCAACATGTAAGTGACATATAACCATATGTAACCAATCACATACCCATGACAATGCATTCCAAAATTTCAATATCAAATTCTCCATAACAACCATACTACAACCATAATCAATCATCAAGAAAATGCAACAAGCAGATGAAATGCAAGTGTAAGAGACACACATGCAACTAACATGCATGCATGACCAACACACGTTGCCCATCTAATCCAAGAGTTGAACCATGCTCTAATACCACTCTATAACACCCTCCTCCCACATCTACCCAAGTAGCTAGCCAACCAGGGTAAAATCAGACGAGTGGCCACTATGATTGGATTTGACCTCCTATGTGACCTTAAGGAAGTAGAATCAACATAAACATTGCACACAATCATCCAACATCAGCTTCAGAATCCTCAGGAGACATGCCAGTCACTTAGACAACCTGCCCCTGGGTCCCACTAATGTTCTGGACATTTTAGGTCTCAGTCTCTCTCATGCTATAGGTAAGGGAGCGATCAGAAACCCAAAGTCGCTCTCATAGGCTTACCTGCCAATGACCAGAGACCAAAGTTTCCAGTTTTGTGCCAAAGACCCTGGGATTTAAGCTACTTTTTCAGGCCCAGAGCCCAGGTCGCTGCCCAGAATGGAGTGATAACTTAAAATCAATAAAAGTATAGGGTAACTATGATGAAAAAAAATAAGTTGAACAAGAACTTAACTAGAACCTTGCTAGCCATGACAGTAATTTCGTCACACATATCATCAATATGTAACCTATAGGTGTAAATAACGGAATTAAGTATAGGGATCTCATACTTATCTGAGAATCGCTATGAACCATTGTGTCCTGATGTCGTTTGTTGTGTTATGATCTATTAGGTCATAGGTACATTATCCATTCATATACAAGTAAAAACATGTTGAGAGCCACACATAGCTTCTATCATAAAACATACATATAACCAACATAATAGGAACAGAGATATCATAAACATATCAACCATAAAATCCACATATACATTGGTACATTTACACATGAAAATCAAGGGAATGGATTTCTCATTAATGAATGCAATAAACCAACCAGAGATGGGACTACCACGTTCCACTTGACCATAGATGGGTTGAGCTAAGTATCTCTTCAGCCAATCACCCCTATGCCATATTCCAAGCATGAATGTGGGACTCATAGAACACACCAAAAACACCAACAAGCATGGATGCCACTGGAGTTCTCAACCTACACCATGAGGAATTTGAGTGCCTCCTAGTCTCTCAGGCTTTACCACAATCCATAGTCTGATCTAGGGATCACTAAGCCCTACACTGAGACATACTCTCCAGGATTTACTGTACATCCCATCCCGAGACTACTAGGCCTAATGGAGAGAAAATTCACCTCTTGGATTTACTGTATATCCCACCATTCACCAGCAAGGATTCTTAGGCCCACCAAGGCTCACAATCTGGCTTTACTGCAACCCACAGTCCATTTCAAGGGTTACTAGGTGAGTGGCTTTGCCATGATCCACAATCCAGTTCAGGTACCACTAGGCCATGTGTTTGGCAATTCGAAGATCCACCCCACTCATCTTCGAATCCAATCCAAGCATCTCACATTAACCACATATGAGAACCCATATCATCAAAGCTATCAAGAAATAGCAAGGCTAGGTTGAAGAACACTGTCACACCTAGAAAAACCCATGCCATGATAGAAAAGAACCACATACAATCCCATGCATGCCAAATCTAGCAAGGAAAATACACATGCAAGTCGATACCTGCAATGAAACCTGTTGTAGCTGCTTGATCCTGCCTTTCCCTGCTTGATATTTTCTTCCTCTTGCCTTCTTCGCCTTTCTTGCTCCAATGCCAAAGTGTTCCAAGAAAAATCTAAGTGTCCAAGAGTATGAGAGAGAGAGAGAGAGAACAATGATAGAGCTCCAACATTGAGCTGACAAAAGGTTACCAACTGATCCTCAGAAGCCTTTTTATGAATGAGGCCTCTATTTTCTTCATTTTCCATTATTTTCCTTCAATTTCCTCCTCACATGAAACCTGTGACCTTTCACCTCCTTTTTCTCCTAATTTTCATTATTTTCATATATAATTGTGCCAAAAATGCCATTTTTCCTTTCCAAAGCCTTAGCCATTGTCTTTTCCAATTTCATTAGCCATAAACAACCAAATGAACACCCCCTAGTATGTTTTGCCCAACATTCAGCTTGGAATATGTGTCCCATCAACTGTGGCTATTGTTCTTAACTTATATTACATGGAAATTTTCATGAGGATTGTTATGTCATGCACCCTCCAAGTGTCACTATTCACATAATGATACATACATGCATATGTCAAAAGTTTATCAATGGATAAAATTGTGAGGAATGGATCATCATATAAGGGAACTGGTGAGTGACGAAGCCATGATGGTGGTCTCATAATCTCTCCATCCAATTCAACACGCGCACTGACCAATAACATCTGCATGTTGTCTGCAATAGTATCCCCGCTCTCAGCACTGATTTCCGATAACTCTTCTAGATATGTTGGTAATACCAAGCTCTAAGATGGTAGTGGCAAGAATCTTAGAGGTGGTGGCATATGCCCAGGGTCCTTGCGATCCCCCTCACGATCATAGGTACGCCCCATGTTGAGTCCATAATAATGAGATCTGGTATCAGTGTAATTTGACCTCATATGTAACATGAACTCTACATATATATGCTTGGAAAAATAAATGGCAACATGGTCATGGTGGGGGAATTGACCCCAAGCTCTAATGTATCGACCATACATATAAGGGGTTACATCAACATTCCTAAAATATTTCAGTGGAATTGGACCTCTATGTCAAGTAGGGTGATCCGAAGGGATGTCGAACAACTCCCCATGAAGATCAATGTTCTCGGTGGCCAATTCACCACCTCCCAAGTATGTGGGCCTCTAACCTCATGCCTCCTAATCCTCTGGTATGTATCGATCAACCTATTGATGCTATCCAACAACATCTAGTAGGTGAACTGAAAAGGATGTTACGCAACTCTTGTGTGATCCATGTATGTTGGGTCGTAACATCCTCAAATGTGATATGAGTTGTAGAATCGTCCTATGAAGGGATCGATGTTGCACTGTGATCCTCAAACTTAGCCTACCGAGGGTCTACAAATCCTAAACATAATTTAACATATATAATTAACAAACTAGAAGCATGATAACACATAAATTAAATTCAAACACATCAATTGAAGACAATTTAAAAATTAAAGAAAATTTCAAGACATAATCACATAAAGTTTAAAGAGGATTTAAAAATGCAGGAGGTGTACCTGAAATAGGTGAAGAAGGCCCACTAGAGGTAGCATGATCATCAACAAAGACAGAAACACTACCTCTGACACTCTAAGTGGCGTTAAAGGCAAGATCTATGAGTGGAACGTGCACCCTAGATGGGCTACGTGATCTATCACAAGCCCGACCACGTATAACAAATCCCCTCACATTGTGACGACCTATAGTTGGGGCACGAATATGGGATGCCTCCGCATATTGCATATAAACTAATCCAAGAAAAAAATGTTGACTAAACTATTACATATAATACAAAACTATTATATATAATACATATAAACTAATCGAAGAAAAAATGGTTAACCTAGAAAGAATATTGACAAAAAAACCATTTCTAAACTCAAGTAGAATAATCTAGCCTAAAGTCCTAAACTTTAGAGTCTATTTTTTGATAATTTATCAACCAAAGTATATTCAGTTCCATGTAAACACAATTAAAACAAGTGATCAAATCTACCTTCATACTTTTTCCCATTTCTAAATAATGCATTTTATTCATAGGGCATAAATATGTAAATATATATGTTAAAAATTGAAATAAACATATTTACAAAACTAATAAAATTTCATGCCAATGAAATACTCCTATAGACTTTAAGTTCTTATTTTTTGACTTTGACACATGGCATGTAGTAAGTGCAAGCACATTGTACTAGAAGACAATGTTTCTTGTACAACACACTACATAATGAAACAATATTATACAAATTAGAAAAGAGTCAAAATGCTTTTATTCATTGGACCAAGTGCATTTTTCATGATAGATTTAATGTATTTATCAATGATGCATTGTTGAAACATGAACTTATATATATATATATATATATATATATATATATATATATATATATATATATATATATATATATATATAGATAGATATATATATAGCTAGCATAACTATAATATAATATAACTATAACATTTAATATGTTAAGTTAAATAGTTATTAAACTATGTTATAATTATATATAATTAAATATTATATATAACTAAGTCAAATGTTTTGTTTTATATATATATCAAATTTGTATCTTTTATATTTTTAATTTTAAAGATTAATATTCTATTTTTAAAACTAATCGTACTATATTCATTATTAAAAAAATATTTAAAATATAAATTTAAAATAATAAAATAAAATAAAATTGCGTATTTGATAAATAGAGGTTAGCTATGAGCAACCATATTCATCATGTCAATCTTAAGCTCACTAATTTACTTTTTTATCGGTTATAGTTCCTGTTTTGGAGTCAAATTTGTTAGAAATTTAAAATGAAATTTAAATAACAAAAAATTAAAAATGTTTGAAATTTTATTACACAAAAAACTTTGAAACCTAAAATAATTAGAAAATAACATTTTACCATTCAAAATAGGAAAATATGTATTTAATAAATAAAACATGGAACCATTGCAAGTAAGAAAATATTTAAAAAATCCCTAGGGTTAGCTCAACTGGTTGAGTCCTCGTTGTTAAGTGCCTCGTTGATCAGGAGGTCACAGGGTCAATTCTCCTCGACACCCTTGGGGTTAGGCCCTACTAGTCTAGCTGAAGGGCTTTAAAAAGATTCCCTTCGGGGTTGATCTGCCCATATTTTCCAGTGGATGTAACGGTCACCCAGTAATATATATATATATATATATATATATATATATATATATAACACCTAAATTATAGTTTTTGGTAGTTTCTAAGCATTTTTTAGGTTGTTTTTTGTGGTTTTCGAAGTTATTTTTATGGTTTTCTAGGTTGTGTTTTGTGATTTTTAAAGTTGTTTTGAAGGGCTTCTTTGATAGTTTTTTTTATCGTTTCATGGTTTCTGTATGGTAAATATTGTTTTTCAAATTAATTTATTTAATTTAAAAAAAAAAAAAAGACAAAAATGATAGAATACCTACCTTCCTATGAGCCTCTGGGATGTTAGTGTGGTTGTTGGTGAGGTTGGTTGGATCATGCCATGTTCCAATTACTCGATCGAGCTCCAATACTCTCAGTCGAGCTGCTCAGAAACACTCGGTTGAGCTATTACTTCTCCCACGGTTTGTGCAAAATGGCATGCGTGGACCGCAGGAAAGAATTTTAATAAAAGAAAAACCCTCTATTGAGGGTTTGTTTTTAACCCTTGATCAAGCAATTTTTTAACACTTGAGGAGCTCAATCGAGCGCTTAATCATAGCTCAATTGCGCCCCTTTTTCCACCTAAATGCACCCTCTCTTGCCAAAAGGCGTAACCCAACTCCATGTTATCACCCAATAATAAGCAAGCATTTCCAATATTTATTTACTCTATTTCACTGGATAACAACTCTATCAAAGACTCTAAACCTAAGGCAAGTCATTTAACTTTTTTGAGCTTACTAACCTTACAAGCCTGAGCTTGTAGTTCACCTAGGGCTTTATTTTTTTATAGGGATTGCATGGAAAACACATAGAGAAATAACCTTCCTCTTGACATCAGCAACATATGGAAGCCATGACACATATAGAGATGATGCATTGTTTTACAAAGCACATAGTTGACTTTGATACCTCATTAGTAGAGATAGTGTTTTCATCATAGATTGAATGCATAATTGTTTTTTCTATGAGGAAATCTAGACCAAGAAATTTAATTTCAATTGTGGAAACATTTAATCATGAAATGTACATGAAATATTTTTACAAAATATTATTACCTTATCAACCAAGAATTGTTTTAATATATATTTTCAAAATTTAATGTTATGACCTTGTTAATTTTGCATGATCATCAACTACATGTATCATATGTGGCTAACTGACATGTCTTTAAACAACCAGGCCAATCACCTTCAACATCACAACATGTCATTATGCTCACTTGACCATAGGTGATATTTCATCAGGACCACACACATGAAAATTCAACCTAGAAATCAAACGCTTGAACATTAAATAAATAAACACTTCAATGCATAGAACATCTGCCCCACATAGACACACATACACACTGGAAACTGTTTCGAGTTTATGTTTCTAACAAAATGGTACAACATGCCCAATAAGTAAAACAAAAACTCATTCCCAAACATGGAAGTATGGTATGTGGTGACCTATATAGAGAATGGCTCAAATATAAAAATGACATTTCATTCCCATGACATGAAAGTATGACATATGATGCCCTGTATACAAAGTGGGTCTTATTGGTCATTCATTGACCACTTCCACACTCACCACCATCATTTTCATCCTAGACTTTGATCTTTCTCCTGTTATTAGAAGGATCTCAATTTTTTTATTTTTATTTTGGGCATGCTTTTCCTCTTTGAGGACTACACAAAGAACAACATTCTCATAAGTTTTTTTTCCACAATAAATTATCACACTTACAAATAGGTACTTTATAATTCAAGCCAAGAAAACTTACCATAGATGATATAATCAATTGCAAGGATGTTTCCCTCTTTTGCAATCCCAACCTATTTGCTATACCACTCTACAACAATTACAAGAGTTAAACCATGGAATTTAAATAAAAAATGCCTAAAAACAAGTCAATTCATAATATGGGAAAATTCATCACACAATGATGGAGATTCACTAGAAAGTGGAGTAGTTGATTACACAACCTACTCAAAGGAAACATCTAATATTACATCCATTGAATTGCCATCATGGGATGATGGTCGAGGGACTACATGGGAGCTATGTGTAGAAACCATTGAGGATGGAATAGTGCCAATGAAAAAAGGGGGCGAGGAAGAGGGGGGTTATTGGATGGTTTATGGATGCAACCTTTGTGGGTGGATGGGATGGAAAATGTGGTGGAGGCGGGTGAAAATCAATAACCATGGGTTGTAGTAATTATGGGAGTTCCCTAGTGCAAGTAAGTTGGATCCAAAAAATCGGGGCAATGTGATGATACTAACGAAAAACCGATGGGGGTATAATGTATGGTTGTCAACAATAATGTCAATTACATAGTGGAAAAATGGTAAAATGATGCAATTTGCATACACATTTATAATATTTTAATTATTTAACCAAAATAAGATAACAAAAAAAACATTGAATTTTTTTTTTTTTTTGGTATATGTTGAAACATGAAACATGATATCTCTAGGAAGGGGATGATATGTCCATCATAAGTGGCCTTGGCTCCTTTCCCAAGGTCATTGCAATATGTAAAAACATTAAATAAACATTACAATTATACCCAAATTAAAATAATTTATAATATGAACTAAAAACATATGAAAAAAAAATTCAAGGAGGGACCAATTTAATTCACGATACCTAAATATGCAGTACACTAAATAAAAAATAAACTTCAACTGCAACATTGGTGGTAGAAACTAAATTGTTGAATTTTTCGAGCTTGGGAGAGTTCTATCAAGGTGTAGAAATTGCAAAAGAAATATAATTAGATATATAAAGAAAATATACAATAAAATATATATCCATATCTATATCTATAATGAAGAATGTAAATATGGTTAAAATAATAGCCTCCTCCACAAATGTTTTTTTCTACTAGCCCCCATCCATAACTGGTACATCTATGATGCTCACATGAGCATCCATGTGACCTATCCTAGTCAAATTTTGTTGTAGAAGCTGATGGTTCAACCCCTCCCACAACATCACCTACCGGTCACTCCTAGTGTGTGACGATGCTACTGAAGTTCCATGTTGCATTAGGGTTTGAGTTAAGGTGGTTATTGTCTTCTAGGTTTTAATAATATTATATGCTACCAAAGGATGTTGGGCATGCAGGGTTAGGCCTTCATCTAGGTGGATGAGGATCTAGTTCTAGGTTGTGCCTAACATTTTTCTATCACATCCATAACCCACCCCATAGAATTCTCCCATGTCAAAGTACTTGAAATGGAGTCCTAGCTTGAACTCCGCCTATAAGTTCATTAATAAATATATAGGTATCTCCCTATTATTACAAGGAAATTTATGAAAAACCATGAACCACCTATCCATCCAATGGTCTCAGAATGGTTGGTACGTGCACTATTCCATACAAGTGTATTTATCATTAACTAATAAATGTTAGTTGTTTCTTAGGTCAATGAACAATGACAACAAATCTTGTTTGGTAATGTTCAAGTCTCTAGTTTGGTTTTTATTTAAACCATTTTTATAGTATTTATACATCCTAGCCTTGTAATCAGAAATATTAGCTAATAGGTTTGGCATTAGAAATGGAAGGTACAATTAAATTTAGTGAACTTGAAAGAGGCAATTATGTGTGCCCTCTAGTGCCTGTATGAGTACCCTCAAAGTAGCCAAGGATGCATTAATTTAAGCATTAGAATTTATTTATTCTTGGTTGGGGTTTGGTTGTTCTACGTTGTAGTTTGGTGATGGCTAGTTTGATTTCTCACTGGGCTCCATGGTAACCATGTCTCCTACAATTTAATATGGTGCTTGTGTTTAGGGTATCATTTAGGTTATTTTTTCCAACTTTAAACCAATTTAAAAAATAAAAAATCAAATAATTTATGGTGGAATGATTTCCTAGAATCCAAAGAAAGTCTAATTTGTTCTTGATCCTAAATATAGACAAAGGATAAAAAATTTGGCTCAAGAACTACAAATAGTAAAATAATGGGCTACAAGTGCATAAAAATTCATTACACCAAGAACGTGTGTGTGTTCCTAAGAATGAATGCACACTTTTGAGCCATTATGACCTAGCACCCTAGCTAACATCTCGGTTGACAATATGAAACTTATCGAGCCTTGATGCCTAGGTACGTTTGCAGGCTCCTAGGACCATACATGCGTTCCTACCAAAGTGCATTTTTAATGACCTTGTTGCCACTTTTAAGACCATAATTAACATGTGAGCACCCTTTTATTCAACCTAATCATAAACTTAGAAAATGTGAAGAAGAACTCTTTAAAATGGACCAAACAAAACTAAAAAAAGGGTTATATATCATCTAATAAAAACCTTTATGAAAAATGATTTTCGAATGAAAATTAATAAATAAAATCATATCATCTAAAATACAAAAACTAATAAAATTATTACTTTTTTATTAAGAAAGACATATAATTTATTTAATAAAATCATATTTAAATAAAAATTAAAAATTTAGTGATAGGCCGATAACACAATTAAGTAATGTGAGTCTTTAGAAAAACTAAGAGATCTAAGATTCAAATCCCTAATGTTATGACCCAATTTATGGAAAAAAAGACAAGTAATTTGACCTCACAGGTTTAATAATAATGACCTATCACACAACCTACTAGGTTCCTCTCAGATACATACACGCACACGCACACGCACACATAATTTTATATGCAAATTAATTTAAAAAAAGACTAATTTCCCATCCTACGCTAAAAAATAAACACTAATAATTTTATATCATAAAAGTATCATCATATTTTGCTACATAAGTAGCCTATTAAGTTGTTCTAGAATACCAAAAAACCCTATTTAAAATATAATTTCACATGCAAATTAATAAAAAGGAGGACAAGTCGTTTCATATAATCCCTACGCTTGAAATATAAAGACTAATAATTTTCTATCAAAAAGGTATACGTTAATATAATCATATTAAAATCAAATTTATAATTTTAAATAATATTTTTCATATTAACTTACATTAAAAACTAAATTTTATATCATTTTTATGTATATAATATTTTCAAATTACAATACATTTAATATATCAATAACATATAATAATAAATTATTTTAATTTATTTTTTTATTTTTTTATTTAAATATTACTCCAATATAATTAAGTTAATTTATATAATTTTTAGAGTGATGTAATTTATATTTATGCTAATACGATTTGTTTATTTTGGAATAGAGCTTAAATTTTAATTTAATTATAAATAATTATTTAATATATGCTAAAAATTTAATTTCTATGACATATTTTAGAATATTATTAATAGTATTTATAAACTAAAGGTAAAAATTTATTTGCAAATTTAATTAAATTAATTAATTTTAAAAAATTATCATATGAACCTGTGGTATCCATCTATGATATTATAAGTAAGTATTTTTAGAGATTAAGAATTTCCATGATCAAATAGGATGAATCTACATAATTAAGAACCTTGTTTGCAAGTTTATGTGCTGATTTGAATTTGAAAAACATGTTTCATGAGTTCAATCCACAGTGTTCATTTTTAATCGATGTTTCAAGTCTATAATAGGAACCATCATCAAGAGAATTGATGAGAGAAAAGAGAGGTGAGAAGTTATAAATAAAGAGAAAAAAAGAGAATTGATGAGGTATAAATAAATGGAAAAAGAAAGAAAAAATAAGTGGACAAAGTTAAAACCTAAAAAATGAAAAGACTAAAAATAATGATGAAAGAGAATTAAATAATTTCCCTATAACATTTAATTTATATGTATATTAGTATTAATTAATATATAAATGGTCAACCTAGGCATTGTCTACCTTTTTCATCTCAGTTGGACATATGTTCCTCTGTTTTTTTTTGCCCATTAGTGATAATTGTTCATGCATTGTTTTGCCCATTAAGTGACATCTGTTCGTCTGTTTTTTTGCCCATTAAGTGACCTCTGTTCGTCTGTTTTTCTGCCCATTAAGTGATAATTGTCCGTCCTTTGTTTTGTCCATTAAGTGACATTTGTCTCCTAAAGATAACCTTCATTATTTAAATATTGTAACCTTGGCTCATATCTTTCTTTTTTTTTTTCTTTACTTAAATATTGTAACCTTTGCTCATATCTATCTTTCTTGTTTTCTTTCTTTCTTCCTTCCTTTCTTTCTTTTGAATATAACCTTCTCTCGTCTTACCACCCACCTCTGGTGTTGAGAGAGAGGTTCTCTTCGGGGTTTCAGGTAATATTTTATTCTATCTGGTACGCGGTGTTTTAATGTTTGATCTTGAGCCCCTTATAATTTATTTATTCTTATTTTCTTCTGGTGGTTTGCAAGTATAAATTCATGTCCGGCTTCTTCTGATATGGCTTCTGTTGTTTGGGTTTCGTTGTTCGGTTTACCAGGTTCTTTTATGTTACTCGGTTGTCTTGCCTATGTTGGGTCTATGTGATTTCTATGTCGGGACCCTGTTCTCCGATATGCACTCCATTCCAGACTTCACGAGTGTTTATGCTCAACTTCTGCCTCTTCTCTTTGCACGGTAGCTTTGCTTGAGTGCAGCCGCTAATGGCCTGGGCATCCTGCATCTTACAACATTCTCTGTGTATACAAATTGCTTTTCTGAATATATAATTCAGCTGGGGATAAGGTAGAGGACAATATCAGCTGCAACTCAAATGTAATGGATTTGTTCTGTAAGGAAGGCAAAGAAAGACAACAGGTTAATGGATTTTCTGTGTAAAATAAGAAAAGATAACTAAGAAAGCGAGAGATTAATGAAGCTCTTATGTAGGCTAACAATTAAACAATAGAATCTCGGCCTTGTAGATTTCTCTGCTCGAGTGGGTTATGCTTGAAGGTTATATCAATCTTTCTAAGTTCCAACAGTGGTAACTATATTAGCTGAGCATAGCTAAGGTGAGTGAGTGCTATTACAATGTATCATGTTTTGATCTCTAACGCTGATAAGTTGGAAAGTACAACTATAGTCTATTCAAATGGCTTGCATCCGTTCTAAAAAATGATGGGGCTTCAAAGAACAATAATTCGCGTACCTTTAAAATTGTATTGGCCAGTAAAAGGAACTATAGTCTATTCAAATGGCTTTCATCCGTTCTAAAAAATCATGGGGCTTCAAAGAACAATAATTCGCGTACCTTTAAAAATGTATTGGCCAGTAAAAGGACCTACATAGGGTATATAAACCAAAATGAAATCACACTAAACAATAAAGAAACCATTGAAGGAATACAATGCTCAAGCTTGTGCCATACCAAAACTGTGCACTACTATATGGCCCTTAAATGTTGTTTCAATCATCACAGCCTATTCGCTTACAACTTAACTGATAGGAGTCTCAGTTATCCCGGGCACTCTCTGAATTAGGTTGCAGAGGTTGTATCCATCTGTACCTAGTTTTATTTTCTGGGTATTTTAGACTTCTCTTCTACATGAAATGGGTATAAAATTTAAAATTAGTTCATCCTCATGTTGCAGCCATTGTTTTTTAAGATGGACAGGGAAAAGAGTGCCAAACCTTTCCTTCCAAACTCCGTTCCAAACTCCGTCAAGATAGGAGTCAAAACTTAAGCTAAAATGTGTGCATGGATGTCCTAATCAACAAAATTTTCGATGGATGAATTTTTTTTTATGATACCCTTGTTTTGATTCCAGAAATGTATTAGATCATATTATGTGTAAAATGTAAATGCATTGTTATAATGACAAGAGTGAAGTCACATGAACTTAAATAAATGACCTTGTTTGTAAAGTAAATGTTCTAGTGTGGATTCTGAGCACAGAGTTCAAGGCCAAGGTCCAACTAGTGAATGGCTAGGCATGTCGATACTTTAATTATATTTCTATGGATTATGGTGTAGAACTATGAAGGAAACTCAAGTTGTGTAAATATTAATTCTCGAATATAATTTATAATTGTCAAAGATGAAGAGAGCATGAGAGGGGAAATGATTCCGCCAAAAGGGAAGATGAATGGATGCCTAAGGGAAAGTAAATCTCTATTTCTAACTTGCAGCCTAAGATCTCATCTCTTTTTCCATTATATGATTTAAATAAACCCATCCAGCTCCATTCACTTATAAATCCAATCATTGAATGCATATAGAGGTTGGTGGGGAAGTCTCTTCTCATAGGAGCATAGGTTGGGTTTAATCATTGTTTGAAAATGTAAGAGTCCTTTGTCCCTTCAGAAGAAAAGGCAACCATCATTCCCTCAATTCTCTCATTGTCATCCATGCTAACTAACATTCCCATTTTCGTGTTTCACAATTCTCATCTCATGCTGCCTTCTTCCTGGTTAACCATGAACTGACTAGGAAATTGACTAAATTAGCATTGTGGAAGGGGAATTTTGTAGAACTGTAGTTGTACGTAGAGGATGGGCAAGTTAGGAAGCCTTCACCCACTATGTAATTGCTGCTTGTTTTATGTTTTAGAGCCAACTGTTATTGGGAGGCTTCTACCACAAGGCATTAAGTAGATTGGACTCTTTTCTATCTACATTTTAAAATTTATATATATGTTTTTGGAGAAAATTGATATTGTCTTTAAAAATCACATATAATTATTGTTAAGAAAAATCTCTCATATCCACAAACCATATAAAAAATGTACAACATTGTATTATATATTAACATAATATTACTAAAAAACCTATACTATTTATTTTTGGATAAAGAAGAACATCTCACATTTTATAAATACAAAGTAGTTATTGTTAATTTTTTTGAGAAAACTATTTGATCATAACCAGACTTAACTTTATATAAAAATCTGAACTCTCAAACTACATACTTAGCTTTATATAAAAATCTGAGCTCTCAAGCTATAGACAGTGGCAATTGTAACATATTTTAGCATTTTTTATGTACAGTGGCAATTGTAACATATTTTAGCATTTTTATGTATTTCAAGGTTTTACTAATACTATAGACAGTGGAAATGGTAACCTATTTTAGCATTTGTATGTATTTCAAGGTTTTACTAATACTAGGAAGTTTTTAGAAATTCTTATAAAATGTTGGAAATATTTGTTTAGCCATTTTTCGTAAAATGGGACTTTTGGACCAGGAAACCTATTTTAGCATTTGTATGTATTTCAAGGTTTTACTAATACTAGGAAGTTCTTAAAAATTCTTATAAAATTTGGAAATATTTGTTTAGCCATCTTTTGTAAAATGGGACTTTTGGACCAGGAGTATGATGTTTTCTATCTAAAACTTTCAAGAACAATGTACTTATGCTATTTAGCTCTGCTACAACATCTTTTTTAATTAACATAAAAAATTTCTCCATTTCGATCTCGATGAAAAATAAACCAAAAATAAAATGTAATTGCTTGAGTGAAAACGAACATGGTTTGCAAGGAATTATTTTTATAAACATAAAGGAAAGAATTCATTCTTTTTATAAACGTAAATGTAAGAATTAGTAGACGCAGTTTATAGATTATTAAGGAACATTGGTTTATGTGGGGAACTTGTTATTAGTTCAATGATTGAGCCTATTTATATAAGTTCAATGGTTGAGCTTATTTATATAAGAAGAATGATTCTAAATATGTAAGTCGATAATAAATTCCTCTACATATTAGTAGTACAATGAATTCTACTACTAACCAAATCATTAATTTTTTTACATTTATTAATTTTTTTACATTAATCGGACAAGAAATTTAGTTTTACCTCTACTACATCTTTCTTTCAAACTCTATACAATAATTAATTTATATGGGTAAGAAGACTCTGTATTTAGAATTAGAAGGGTAGGAATATAGAAGCTATTCATCAGTGATGCTTCAGTAAAGGTTGATGAGCAACTAGAAAGAAGTCTAACCATTGTGAAGAAAATAGGCACACAGTGGAAGGTTAAAGCAATATAATGGTATTTTAGCAATTGTAAGGTACTAAAATTTATGTGGCACGGAATGCACAAATGCCAAGTAAAAAGTATATATTGTTTATTGAAAGCGGCATTTGTGTGTATGCTTCTGGCTAAAAGGATTCCACCACTGAATATTAATTGGTAAACTCTTTCTTTGAAATCAATAGTTTTTGTGTATTTTATAGAGTCTAGACAGGACCTTGATCCATTATCTTGATATGTGAACCTCTTTTAGAGTGCAAAACTTGAAAAAAAGTATGCACGTGAAGGGATTTAATCCTCTTCAAAATGGATCTATATTGGTTCTATATATGCATATAGCATGTGTAACTTCTCATTTTTAAAACTATATTTTTGAATGCATAAATGGATACAATGCCTTGAAAGTTTACTTGGACACTGGGATTATGTAAGCTACACCACATAAATTTGCAATTCCAGCAAATCTTCATTAGACAAAATTTAAATTTAAATTTAAAACTCGAATTAATGACTCCAAGAAAATGGCTCTGAATTAATTTAATTCTTTTAAAAGGAGATAGCTAAAATTCTAAAACAAACCCCCTTCTTTATGTTGATTGTAGAATATGGAATCTGAAGGTCACTCGAGTAAAATACGCTCTTTATTTAATGTCATTATCAACACACTGAATTTAGTCATTTCCTTTGTCCAATTGATGTTTCTCCTCATTAACTTGCATGCTATAGCTTGAATATAAATATGTATATAAGATTTTGACATAGTGGTATGATTGGGAAAAATGATTTAGCCAGGAACGATGGTTTGAGCAATATCTGTCAGACAAGCATCGACACAAGTGTGAGACTATTGCAAGCCTGAACACATTTCCTCCCCTCCATTCTCCACCCCTTAGGTTGTTATCTTTCCTTTGTTGTAATATTTTTGCAATAACATCATAGGCATGTTCTATTCTTTCAGTGTATCTTTACACCTTCAAGAACAATTGCTTTAATAATTAACAAAGGTATATACACCTAACCTAAGATTTAAAAATGAAAAAGAAAATATAATAATAAAATTAAATTAATTAATTAATATAGTAAAATTATTTAATGAATTAATATATTGTAGTTAATTTATATATACTATTATTATACCCAAGAGACATTTCTCTTAAATTAAATCATGTCTCGGAAAAAAGATATTTTTCATTTCCGATTGTTGAGCTCTAGAGTGCTGCCATGAAACCCTAGCTGCGCCTCGGTGCCTCTGCGCCCTTGCTGCTCTACGGCTCGTGGCTTTGGGCCCTCTTCCCTCCTTTTGTGCGTTATTTTTTGAGTTCCTGCGGATTCAGAGCGCTCATCTGCTATTGGGAGGGACTAGTAAGTCGGGCTCACCCTCATGGAGGTCCCGAGCTCGCCCCAAGCAGGCCCGCCTTCATCTGCCGAAGACTTCTCTCGACTCTTGGCCAGCTTGACGTAGAAGAAAAAGAGTGAAGTAGCCAAGTTTTTCAAGAGGCTAGAAGACATTCTTGAAATCTCCCTACCGCTCGAGACCTCGATTCAAGTCGCCCTCTCCTTGGCTAAGCGGGCTCTCATTGGCGAGTTCACTGATCTATGGCCCTCTCCTAAGACCACTAAGACATGGGTTAACAAGAACTGGGCTCCTTTGATCAAGAGCAGCGTCGCCTCTTACTTCTTGGGATGAGGGTTCTTCCTCTTCGAATTCACCTCAAAGGATGACAAGGACCTGATCTTTCAGAATGGCCCCTATTTCATGGCCCCCCAGGGCCTGTACTTCAACAGATGGACGCCGAATTTTGACCCTGCAATAGATGTTCCCACGGCTGTCCCTATATGGGTTAGACTCCCTAATCTCCCAGTTCATTGCTGGAACCGGGACTCGCTGAAACACATCAGAAATGCCCTTGGGAAATTCATGGATAGGGAAAACATCAAAGATCAATACGACTATGCCCGTATCTGCGTAGAGGTAGACCTAGAGGTGGGTCTCCCGGAAGCCATCAAAATTAAACTAGGAAACTAGACTCATTTGCAAAAGCTGGACTACGAGAAGTTGCCTTTCAAATGCCGAAAATGTCATGTCTATGGTCACTTTGCCAAAGGATGCCCAACCAATGTGGAACTAGATAAGGGTAAAGAACAAGGTTGGAACCAGGTCAAGTGCGCCAGGAAAATCCAAAAGCAGGTTGGTCCAAACGGAAGAGGTCCTCAGGCCCCTCCTCAGCAAGCCCCTCCCAGAATGGATCAAGAAAATAAATTCGCTCCTCTAAGCTCGCAAATAGAGGAAACTCAGGAACCAAAAAATCAAAAATCAACCCCACCCTCTAAAGGTACCCCATCTTCTCCCAAGGGGGCAAGCCTTGCTGAGAGCTCCAAAGGAAACACTGTCAAAGTAGAGGAAGAAGAGCATGAATCCGATTTCTCGGAGGAAGAAGGGGAAATAGGAGAATCCCAAGCTTCAATAAGGAGATCCACAAGAGGTCGCAAATCAGATCACGAAAAAAGAGAGCAGGAAAATTTCAAGGAAAAGCTCCAAGGCAGCTAGCCAACCCTTGAGAAGCTACTAGCATCAAAAGCAAAGATGACGAGAAACCAGCCCCAAGGCTCCAAGGGAGCCAACCAGAAATACAAATGATGAAGATAGTCTCCTGGAACTGTAGAGGTATGGGGAGCAGAATCAAAGAAGAAGCCATCAGAAGTTTAATAAGAATAGAAGCTCCTGACATACTTCTCATCCAGGAGACCAAACTGGAAGACTCTGTCTTCCTTCAAGCAAGTAAGAAACTCTGGAACAAATGTGAGGCGAAAGCAATCTCAGCCCGAGGGGCTTCCGGTGGGTTGGGCACTCTTTGGAACACTAGCAAATTCTCACTGATTTCTGAGACCCTCAATACTCACTGGCTGCTTTTAAAATTGCAGCACTTAGATTCAAAAGAGATCATCAGTCTCTTCAACGTGTACATCCCTGTGAACGCTGTGGAAAAAAAGGCCTACTAGGACTCCATTAGAACCCAAGCAGATCTCGTTAATCTTGAGAATACCATCATAGTAGGAGATCTTAATCTCACTCTCTTATCAACAGACAAGAGAGGAGGTAGCATTGTTCAAGATTCGGCAAGGGAATGGGCAAAGGACCTTATGCAAGACTGGGACCTGCTAGACATCAAGCCAATCTCTGGTAAGTACACTTGGACTAATAAAAGAATTGGCCCTAGCCACATTGCTGCCAAATTGGATAGATTCTTACTTCAAAGCTCTTTTCTTCTACTTGGATTAGAGGCTAGAGTTCATATTCTCCCATGCAGCACTTCTAATCATAAACCAATCACGTTGGAACTGGTGTTTCAGCTTGACCTAGGTCCAATTCCCTTCAGATTTAGCCCACTCTGGGCTAAGGAATCAGACTTCATGCAATTAGTTAAGGGCATCTGGATGCAGCCGGTCAAAGGCTCCCCCTTTTTGTCTAGGAGGAGAAGCTCAAAAGAGTGAAAAGGGCTTTAAAAATCTGGGTCAAAACTCTGCCCAATCCAGCAAATGAAAGAAAAAATCTCCAATGCATTCTGGGAAATCATCATCTCTAAGCTGAAACAGCTAACATAACTAAAGAGATTCTAGAAAAAGAAGCCCAGTTCCAGTAAAACTATCACAAGGATTGTCTAGCAGAAGAAGAGTACTAGAGACTTAAGTCATGCAACCTTTGGCTTAAAGCAGGGGACAAGAACTCTTCCTTCTTCCATAAACAAGCTTAGGCAAGGAAATGTACCAATTCCATTTCCGAAATCAAAGATGGCACTACTATTCACAAAGGCAATGCAAGCATCTAAAAATCTGCCTCCCTTCACTTTAAAAGCCTGTATAGTGAAGGTATAAATCTGGACCAAATCTTTGATATGATTGACGTGGTTCCCTCCTTGATTACTGTTCAAATGAATCACCTTCTTGAAGCTATAGTCACCAAGAATGAAGTCAAGGACACCGTCTTCACCATGGACCCAGACAAAGCCCTTGGGCCGGATGGATTTACAGCCAAATTCCTCTAATCTTACTGGCCGATTGTGGAAAAAGATCTATAAAAAATGGTTATTAAGTCCCAAGCTTGCCAGAAAATCGGAGGCAACACAAACTCTGCTTTTCTTTCTCTCATCCCCAAAGAGAAAGGAGCCAACACCTTCAACAGGTTTCGACCGATTTCGCTATGTAATATTGGTTACAAACTGATTACTAAAGTCATTGCTAATAGACTTAAGCTCATCCTCCCCAAAGTCATTCCGGAAAGCCAAGGAGGTTTCATTCAAGGGAGACAGATAGTGGACAATTTCATTCTGGTCCAAGAGGCAATCCATTCAAGTCTGAATCGCAATGAAAAAGGTATGGTGGTCAAGCTTGATTTAGCAAATGCTTTTGATAGAGTCAAGCATAGTTTTCTACTGAAAGTCTTACACAAATTTGGATTTGGGGAGAAAGTTATTAATTGGATTTGGGCTTGCATCTCGGAGCCTTGGATTGCTCCTTTAGTAAACGACAGAGCTGCTGACTTTTTCAAAACCACGAGAGGGCTTGGGCAAGGGTGCCCTCTCTCACCCCTTCTATTCATTCTTCAAGCCTCTATCCTCAGCTTCTATATAGAAAAAAAAATGATGGACTAGGAAATTATTGGGCTTTGTATTGCAAGTTTTAAACACATTAATCATGCCCTCTTTGCGAATGACACCTTGTTATTGGGAGCTACCTCTATGCTTATAGCCTCCAGATTTAAAGGAGTCCTGGACGAGTTTTGTATGATTTCGGGAAGCAGCATTAATAATGGAAAATGCCATTTCTATTGCTGGAACACCACTTCTAGCCTGCTCAACTCCATTTCCAGAACCTTTGGTTTCGCAGCCTCCTCAAACTGGACTTCCTTCAAGTAGCTAGGCCTTCCTGTATTTCTTAAAAGAGCCTTCAGCAGAGATTGGCACACCCAATTGGAGAAATTCAAGAACAAGTTGCTTGCCAGGGGCTTTTCTTGTCTCAACATTGCTGGTAAGTCTGTCCTTATTAAGTCAGTCCTTAAGAATCTTCCCTTATTTCAGTTTTCAGTTCTTCTAGCTTCCTCTGGCATTCTTAGAAAAATGGAGGAGATCATTTGAATTTTTTTTTGGAAGGGGGGCAAGAAAAATGAGAAAAAGATTCCATTAGTCAGCTGGGAATCCATCTCCAGACCACTCTTGGAAGGAGGCTTGAACTTCAAAAATCTTGGATATCAAAATATTGATATGGGAGCTAAGCTCATCTGGAGAATTATTGCTCCTAATCCTAGCTGGGCACAACTGGCTCTTTGGAAAAAATACTTTAATGGCAAGCGCTCCTGCTGTCTAGACCATCCTCTACCTCTCCTGAATACGCCCTTCCAAAAGCTTTGTTCCAAAGCTTGTCCGCTTATAAATACTTATGCCTACTGGGTCCCCGGCAATGGAAAAAGGATCAACCTTTGGACAGACAGAAATATGAACAATGAGGCGCTCAGAGATTGTCACTCTCTTCAAGCGTTGCGCAGTTTGGATGAACGATGCTGGTTTGCACTCCCTGTGGGATATCTTAGTCTGGCAGGATTCACACTGGGTTGGCTGGAAACTTGAAATGCCCCCAGATTTGTCTATGGAACGCGAGGAACTGCTCTCCAAGATTCACGGATTGGCTCCAATGTGGATGCGAAGCAAGGATTCAAGAGGTTAGGGTGTGCAGGCTGGTGGTTATTCCATTGCTCAGGGATACGCCAAGCTGTGTGAGCGCCCCCATGTGGCCACGAACCCAGAGCCATGGAAAGGGATATGGCATTATCCCTCACTGCCAAAAATCGATTTCTTCAATTGGCTGTTATGCCATTCCAAAATCTTGACAGACGATAATCTTCAGAAGCGTGGCTTCCACGGCCCTTCAAGGTGCAGACTTTGCAAGGTAAATCAGGAAAGTGTTTCTCATTTGATGCTTGAATGTTCCTTTACATTGCAGATCTGGACCGAGCTGCTGGAAACTTTGAGTTCCAGCTTCGCGTTGCCTTCCTCCACTGCTGATTTTTTTGTCAAATGGCTGCAAAGGTACCCTGGTCCTCCTCCAAAAAACAAAATTATTAGATCTGCTTGGTTTATTCTCCCTAAAATTACCTGATGGCAGATTTGGCTTGAGTGAAACAAAAGGATTTTCAGAAACTGCGAAAAGGATGTCAAGCTAGTGGTAGTTAAAATTAAATGCTAGTTAAAAGAGTGCTTGAGAGACCACAAAGATGATTTTAATCTCACCTAACAAGATAAAAATTGGGGATCTTCTCTCGATCTTCAATTCCAAAAATTGGCAAAGAATATCTCACTCCCAAAATTTTGGCAAATAAGGGCTACAACAAAAGAGTTCCAGGGATAGATTGCAGACCAACAAAGGCACTCTCTATTTTTTGATGGGGCTGCAAAGGGAAATCCTGGAAGCGCTGGTGCTGGAGGAGTTATATTGAATCCAGCTGGTTTTAGGATCCACAATTTCGTCTGGGGTTTGGGCATTGCTTCCAGCATTCAAACTGAGGCTTTGGCTCTTTTTCAAGGACTCAAGATTTTGAAAGTGCTGAACATCAGGGAGGGTAATGTTATTGGAGACTCTCAGGTTATTAACACTATGGTGACTCATTCTAAGCCAATGGACCTAAGGCTAGCAAGGCTAATTCACATAATTTCAGACCTTGGAGACTCTTTCCGGAACTTGAATTTCTAGCATGTGTTGAGAGTCAATAATAAGGAGGCGGACACTGAAGCTAATAAAGCAACCCTTCTTTCAATTGGTGCCCTGCTCAAAGGCGGACAGGAAATATGGAAACCAATTCCTTAATTTAGAAAATTGTCATGTTTTATTGTCTTCTATTAAATCAGTTTGTTTGTATCCAAAATCTTGGGAAAATCTCTGAAATTGACTGCATAGTAGCAGCAAAAAAGAGATGTGAGCTAAACATATTTGTCATGGTCTTGCAAGTTCGTTCGACATTTCTAGACTTAGACTCACCTTTTGTAATCCGCTCTTTAGCATTAAGGTCAAGTTTCTAATATATCTACCACCCGTTTCTGTAAAAAAAATAAATAAATAAATAAATTATATATATTATTATTATTAATGTATTAATTAATGACTTAGTAGGTTAGTATTAATTATAATATATTGAAATAAAAAATAATATTTATAGTAGAGTTAATAATATGCCATGAATTATATTACTAATGAAATGTACAAATTATTAATGCATTAATAATACAATACCATGATACATCATTAAATATATTAATGTGATCTTATATAACTTATCTTATATTATTAAATTAATTTCAATAAGTTAATAAATTAATATATTAAATTCATGCTTTATGTTAATAAAATTGATAAATATAATGAAAACCAAAAGACTAAAGAATTATATTAATATGAATAGAATACTAAAATTCTCAAGAGAGTGATAATGTTAATAAAAATTTTAATATTGATATAATATTGAAAAGGGTGTTAATAATAATTTTATTAATTTAATATTGAAGGGGAACAAATTTTAGAGCTTAGAGATTATAGAGTCAACTTTTACTAACTTCGATACCACCATGCTGATTGATGTTGTTAGGATGTTTTAGTATCTCTAAAGCTTCTTTATATCTATGTTTAAAGTAGTGATCTTCTTTAGCAATGATAGTAGTGTCTTCTAGGCATATGTGATGCTTAGTATGAAGGGAATGTTCAACAAGGGCAGAGGTGCAAGATTGTTGATTTCTAATGTCAGCACAATGTTCTTTTGTTATTGTTTTGAATGATCTCCTAGTTTCACCAATGTTGATTTTGTAAACCCTTTTTAGTTGATGTTGATCAATGTTGTCTTTAACAAATTTCATTTTATGCCTTATTGTTTTCAAAGATTTGAATACAGAACTAATATTTTTTTTTCTAACTTTTTTAGTTCTTCTGTCACTCACACCATGTATGTGAAGATGGGATTTTATTAATTAAAAATGAACATTGTGGATGAAACTCCGAAAATATATTCTTCAAATTAAGAACTTTGTTACATGTTTTTTTAAATGTATATATGTTTAAGTGATATATTAATTATTTTTATCAATACTAAAAATAATAATATTTTAAAATAAATTTATAATTTAATTAATTTTTATAATTATTTTAATAATTAAAAAAAATGTCTTATAAAAGTGTGATATGAAAATGAGTTATAATTGTTTTGGCATATGATATTGACAAGCCATGGTATTGGCTCACGATATTGTAACAAATCTTATTTGTAATATGGAATTTAGTACAATGGTCTCCCAAATTCCATTTCTCTTTACAAGTTGGTTCTTACCTTAGTAGTTATACATGAAACACAAATACACTTTTAACCATGGAAAAAAGAGAATAGATAATACACTAGAACGATGAAAGAAATATGAGAAACAAACTAGACAAAGAGAATGAAAAAAGATCATCTTTATTAGCTACTAATAGAAAAACAATATGTAAGTCTGGAAGACACTTGGAAAGAACCAAGATGAGCACTAGTGCTTTCTAGTTCTCAACATGGAGTTTCTTTTCTCCAATCCTTTGCAACGACCTCTCCTCCTCAAAGAAACATGTAGAAAAACTTTCGATTTTTGGCAGCATAGTATACGTTCACTTCTTGTTTTTGGCTCTTCTTCGTCTAGTATTTATAGGTTTTGAATCAGCTCATGCTTCCTTGGTTTATTAATGAGATAGAGACTTGGAAGGAAACATGAGAAGTCCTTTTGGGGCTCCATAGCTTTTTACTTGAGGTGGGTGAGGCTCAAAAACGGCCAGCCAATCTTGTACTGTTAGAGAATTCCGACTCATTTAATGTCTATGTGGTTCACATATTACTTAGTTTGGAGCTTTGTTGGATCCATGCAAATATTAAGAAAAAGTGGCGTGGGTATGGACAAAACTACTTTGGTGTACTAGTGTGATTTGATTTTTTAAATGGACTTGTAAAGAAGTTGTTAATTTTTTAGTTTTATGATGTTTTAGTAGAAATTAGTATATTTGTAAATATTGTTTGTCATGTTTATTTGATTTCATTTTTATAATAATGTGTATTATTTTTTCATAATAATAAAATTTAAAAGTAAAACAATTCCATAGTAAAATAAAATAAGAGTGAATCTCCATAATTAAAAATCTTGTTATATATTTTATCTTTTTAAAACATATACATCTTGTATCTCATATATTAATTGCTTTTATAATTATTAATATTAACAATAAATCAAAATAAAATTATAATTTAATTAATTTTTATGATTTTTTTTTTAAATTATTAAAATTATAAAATCAATATTTTAATAATTATTATATATTGATGTCTATAAAGATTTACCAGCTATTTATTTTATATATCTACATTACTCATATTCATTCATAATTATCAATATAATATAAAAATATGTGAATAAACCTACATCATTAAAAAAAAAATGCAATTCAAACACAAATCCCTATGAAATTGAAAATCTCTCAATTACCAAATTCCGATACAGTGGGATAACAAATATCTTAATTTGTTTGATAAAACAAATATCTGAATCACCAAATTCCAATACAGTGGGATAACAGATATCTTTGAATTGAGAGTCTGGTTGCATTAAACAATGCTGAGATTATCCATTGAAAACGCATTGACAAAGTATACCGCACACAGTAAATGGTCTTCTTACATTAAATAGTAACGAGTTTATCTTTGCAAGAAACATTCAATTTCTCAATGAGAATCTGCTGCGTCACCATATTACAGGATGCAACAAAACTTTTAATAAGGGGAAAGAATTTTCGGCTTTTATGGTGCCAAACACATGCAGTTGTATCGATAAACAACACAGGACACAGAGAACAAGAACAGTTCCATGTGGGCAGGACCTGAAGTTCACGACAAGCAAGGGAGGAAATGTAAGTGGGAATTCTTGATTTTATTCTCAATGAAAAAAATGTATGGCTGATTTTTGTCAACCAGGGAACATATTTGCTGTCAAAGAGGCAAAAAATTATTGAAAAACCATCTACAATGGCGTTGAATTCACAGAAGCTCCACTGTCAACTACCCCAACTGCCTTTCAAAAATACTACGAACGTGCCTCGCTGTAACAGTTTATAATGCTCACCATGACCGGCGCCAGGGTTTCTGCGAATCCCACGAGGCTGCGCCGTTAGGTTTACGCAGACGTTGCTTGCTTCGTGGTACAAAAGCCGCGCAGTGAGCAAATGGGTACTACTTTGTATTATATTTAAGCATATCGTCCATTCTGTACATTGCACATTAGAGTCCAGGGGGGTACTGGCAGCATCAGTTGTGAAGATGGCTAGTCAAGGGAATGTAATGATGTATTCTTGTGCGTTAATGGTCATCGGTTTGGCAAGTATGGCGGTGCTTTGCCAGGGGCAGTACAACAGTGATCAAGTGCAGAATTACAGAATGTTGCCCACCTCGCCTGTGACTGGACAGGAAAGAGCGCAGTGCTATGGCAAATACACTCAGTGCTATGGGTTGATCCTCCGATGCCCTTCTGAGTGTCCCGTGCGCAAACCCATAAAAGCCAGGAAGGTTAAAGGATGCATGATCGATTGCACAAAATGCGAGACTACTTGCAAAAGTAAGTCTCTCTGTAAATGAATCAATGGCAGGTTTTGTTTCAGATGTTTGGATAATATCATATTTTATTTATATGTATATCACTTAAGAAGAGGTATTTGGTTATATTTTAACAGTTTTATCAAAAGCTTATCGACATTTTATTTAGATAGGTCGTTTTTTTATCTGTGCATATTTCTAAAATATTTAGAAATTTGATGAAAACAAAGAGGAATAGGGTTATTAAACCTTGTTCATAAATATTTAAAAAATCTATAATTAAATTAAATTCAGCTCTGTGCAATTCGTGTGAAAACATATCTGGAATGCTTTATTAAACTAGAGAATACAACCATTTCCCTATTTTTTTGTGAAAGCGTATATAGAAATACAAGCAATACTTGATTAAATTAGAGAATCCAAGCATTTCACTACTTTTTATTATATTAGGTAAGATATGTATCATTTATTAAATTGCTTTAATGGGTAAGGTAGTTTATTTGAGTAGCTTTTATTTTCGATGAAAATCACATGATATTTCATTTGTGGACGCATTTTGAACCAATTAGTGTGGTTCATCGTTAGGACAAGTTGAAAAATCAGATCTAGGTTTCCATGTTAAATAGTCAGAGCAGAACTATATTTGACCGCTATATTGAATAGGTAGGCTAGACGAGCGAACAGCTATATTTGACTAGGAAACGGCTAGTTAAACTGAACCAAGGGATAAGGAAGCAAAACTATATTTAATTAAAAAATAAAATTAAATATAAAACTAAATTAAATCAATAATAAGTTAGTTATACTATTATTAAATTAGAATGTTATTTACTATTAACCAACTAATCTATTTTGATATGGGAAATTGTTAAAAATAATAACTATTATATTGAATTATTATATATGTTTTAAATATTTTTTTTTTAATTTAATTTAAATAATTTAATGAATATTACACTTAATTTATTTATGATATTTATAAAATAACTGTATTTATAATAATAGTAATTAATTTTTTTAAATGACTAATTTAAAAAAAAAAAAAATAATAATAATTTAAAAACTTAAACCATTAAAAATATTTTAATTTAAAAACTTAAACCATTAAAATAGCTGGAAACTAACTAAAGATTTCATGCCATGAACAACCTTACCAAAATTAAATTCTAGAATATTAAATATACAAAGTTGTCTTACTCTTAGATTTATTAAATACAGAAAAAGATTAAAATAGATTGAGGTAATTCTTTCCTAAGAATTTGTACCTCCCTCTTGTTGTTGAATCTATTTTTCTGAACTTCAGAAGTTTCCATACTTCCTCATTTATAATTATTTCGTTTCATGCTGATTATCAGCTTTCATATCTTTATCTCAACTGCCATGTTTATTTTAATGGTAGATTGTGGAAGTATTTTGAAATTTGATTGATAGGAGTGAGGTTTGTTTGAAGATTAAAGTGGTATTTAAATTGGTAAAGTTTTTAAAAAATAAGTTATTATTTATAAGGATATTTTTATTTGAATTATAAATTTTAAGAATATTTCAGAAAAGCATTCTATTAAGTATTTTTACTGTACATTTCAAGAATATCACAAACAAAATCTGATAGAAAGAAGCTAATTTAAAGTTTAAACCATTAACCTGGACCATATCCATCCGATTCCAATATATTCTCTGAATTTGCAAACGATGTAAGTGCAGCAATTTACTAACCATAAAGAATTCATTCTTTATGAATTTAGGAACAGTGTGTTGATCAAGAGCCTTTCTAAATAGATTTAGAGTTGCAAATTTTACTGTACCTAAATGTTTGTATTGTGGGTGTATTGTGCAGTTCGGAAGCCTAACTGCAAGGGTTATGGATCAATCTGCTACGATCCCCGCTTCGTGGGTGGAGATGGAGTAATGTTCTACTTCCACGGAATGAAAGACCGAGACTTCGCTCTCGTATCAGATGACAAACTTCAGATCAATGCCCACTTCATCGGCAGTAGACCAGAGGGAAGGAAGCGAGACTACACTTGGGTTCAGGCACTCGGCATCATGTTCGGAGGCAAAGCCCACACTTTCACTGTGGGAGCCAACAAGGTCTCCAAATGGGACGACTCAGTCGATCAATTCACCTTCTCTTATGATGGGGAGGACTTCAAAGTGGCAGACATCTGGACTTCCCCCTGCGGCCAACTCATCCTCGAACGAACCGACGAGACCAACAGCGTGAACGTGATTCTTCGGGGATTGGCCCGAATTTCTCTCAACGTTGCGCCCATCGAAGAACGAGACAACAAAATGCACAACTACCAGCTCCCGCCCAACGACGCCTTCGCCCATCTGGAAATGCAATTCAAATTCTCCAATCTCTCCTCCACAGTGGAAGGCGTTTTGGGGCAGACTTACAGGCCAGATTTCATGAACCCTGTGAAGAGAGGAGTCCCCATGCCCGTCATGGGAGGAGAAGACAGGTACGCCACCTCCTCCCTCCTCTCCGCCGACTGCAAATCCTGCAACTACTCCAACAACAAAGATGCACTTTCTTCCTCTCCCGCCGAATTCATGGTGAATCCGGTTGGGACCTTCGATGCAGAGTGCACCAGCCGCAGCAGCAATGGCGGTATCGTGTGCCGCAGGTAATTTGGACGTATCAATTCATGAAGATGCAGGGCACAGATCCATAAATAAAGTGTCACAGGAAATATGATGTTGTTAGTCTGCTTAATTATAAGTTCCATAAGGCTTGAGAACTTATAATATCCTTTCATAATTCCCTCTGTCATCCCCTAAATAATGATGGGCAGCGAATCCTAGTGAGATCGAATCGGGTGAGATTTGATCAATACAGGAATGTACTTGAGGAAATTTTTTCCCTAACTTTTTTTTTGTTTGATTGAAATATTGATGCATTGTACCATGGTTTTGCTCATGTTTGTCTCTGGATAGAATTGTGTAACCAAGCACTGTAATGGTATATCAGTTTCTCTGCGTTTCATGAATTTAAATGCACAAGCAAAAGAAATTTAAAAGCAAACTCCATTCATTTTTTTGCATTCACGGAAAGCTTCATAAAAGCAGAAACTGTTGCTGAAGCATTTACATCATTTTCACCTTCACATCACATAAGGATTTCAAGATATTTTAAAAATTGAATCTAAATATTTTAGAAATTGAACGGAATTGACTTCTCATATTCATCAAATTTCCACAATATTCAAGAATCTGTAATTCAGTTAAACTCAGCTGCATAAATAAATATAAACCAACATTTTTGAATTCACTTCATTCATATTCTTCTTAATATTCAGGAACCTGTAATTGAGCTAAGCTCAACTGCATAAACAAATTTAGACGACCATCTCTAAATCATCATAAATTTGGAAATATTAAAAAAATTGAATGTACTAACAAAGTCGACCAACCATTTGATTTTCAGCAATCTGCACTAGAATAGCTTACGCTCAGGATTCAT
The DNA here is from genome assembly GCA_031772625.1 of Pinus tabuliformis. Taxonomy (NCBI): domain Eukaryota; kingdom Viridiplantae; phylum Streptophyta; class Pinopsida; order Pinales; family Pinaceae; genus Pinus; species Pinus tabuliformis. The sequence goes on from CM062804.1 coordinate 204,975,604, forward strand.
AAACAAGGAAATGTAGTTAATATTTATTAGGGCACAGGTTATGTTTTCTTTGTAATGTAAGATCATCTCTACCATCGTCAGACAATTAGCAGTTTAATTATCACACAATTTGGATTTATCATGTCAAAGTAGTGAGACCAATTGCTTGCTCAAGTTGAATCTACTTATAAGGACTCTCCCAGTAGAAGTACGATAATGAGCTCATTCTAGGTAGTATATGGAATGCGAGGGGATTATGAAATGAGGAATTTGGGAAAGCAAAAAATATAAGGACTCTCCCAGTAGAAGTACGATAATGAGCTCATCCTAGATAGTATATGGAATGCGAGGGGATTATGAAATGAGGAATTTGGGAAAGCAAAAAATAAGAAGTGCTAAAGCAGAAGATTTTGCAACAAGTATATAAAAGTTGTAGGAAAATGTCAAATAGTAGCTATAAGAAACTAACAAAGTACTCCAACAAAGTATAAATAACAAAGTATAAATAGCAAATAAATATAAAAAGACAAAATAGACTTTGAAATTGGAGATCTATTAGTGCCTTATCTCAAGCATGAAATATTTCGTATGGAACATACAACAAATTGAAGCCTAAGAAAATTGGTCCATGTAAAATCTTAAAGTAGTTCACATTTAATGCTTATGAACTAGAATTTTCAAGTGATATTGGGTTTTTATCAATTTTCAATGTAGTAGATTTATACCCTTTTAAGGACACTGCAATTGATGAAGACTAACCTATAGTTGGAAGGACCAATTTCCAAGCTCAATTTAGAAGGAGATGGAAAAGAGGATGACTAAGAGGATCAAAGAAAAAGAATATTTTAAGTACTTGGTCAAATGGAAAATTTTGGATGAAGACCAGATAGAGGAATCTTTTATTAGGTGGAGTGGCATTTAGCTTCTAGAATAGGGTCAATCATATGACTCTAGAGGCTTGTTAATTACAACCTCCATTTTGTTTTATGATAATGAATAAGAACATCCACTAAGATTAATATAGGCTATTATATCTTATGAAGGGAAGAGATTACTAGGAATTTTTTAGTATTTTATTTCTATGTTGGAAAAGAAAAGCATTACTGGAAATGTTTCAAGATCATCACAATTTTGTTGACTTAAAAGGTCTATAAGGTTGGTAATGTGACAAATATTTTGAAATTTATATTGAATGTGAGTAAAATATGGAAAATATATGGAAAGTGATTTATATTCAACCCTCTGAGCGTCACAAAGGTGAAAAGCTCTTTCATCACATGTTTGTTTTGAGAATTGACCAACACCCAGTTTCACTATGAAGCTCATGAGAATTTATTTTTATTAATAAACAATGTTCATTTTCTTCTTAGCATTAATCAATACAAAGAGATATTTCTTATTTTCAAGATTGGGGTTGATCACCTCCTTATAATATCTTAATTTATTTTTTCCCTCTAACTCTTTATCTCTTCAAAAATTCTTAATGTTGTCCTTATTTTACAAAATAATCTCCTCCTCTATCCCTAAATGGTCTAGCCATAACTAAATACACTATCATTGTTTAACCAGAATGTGGGGTTTTGGCTAGAGTTATAAGCAATCTTAGAAAATCTTTTTGGCTTCCATGTTGTTTAACTTATTCTTATACATGTGACACCCAGTCATAGCCATGCTTTCAATGGGGGGAAAGCTTGCTTCAAGCAAGAGGAAAGGTTAGGGAGCATTTTTTTTAATCTTCATATTGTAGTTGATAAATTGCAACCTCACATTCATATAAAATAATAGGAGTAAGACGAGTCTGAAAAGAGGATTTTTTCTTTTATCTCCTAGCCAAAGATCCACTAACGTACAATTATTTTCAAACCCATTATAATCTTTCCATCTTCTATTTATCTTCAATGCTACAAAATTGAGCTTGTGATGGCTACAGATTCAAAGATATTTGTATAAAGGAACTTATTCCAAGTAATTGCTATTATATATAAAAATATCATATGTGAATTTTTTTGGATTCAATTATCATGACTAGTTTTGTTAGTATTAATAGTCATACCCACTTTGGAGCAAAAATAATGAAAGATTCTTATGGAGCACAAATATTGGGATATTCATAATTGTTTGCCAAGATCATAATGGCTCATTGCCAAATAAACAATATCTTTAGCATAAAGTAAAAGAATTGTAACTATACCAATAAGTGTGGGGCCAATATAATGTGCATCTTCCAAACAATCTTCTAACTTATCAATGTATATGCCAAAAAAAAATAGAAGATAAAGAACACTTTTACTTGCTCTAATATTATATTTAATTTCTTTGAACTGACCAACTCTCAATAGTCCTAAACTTGGCAATAACATTCTTTTATAACTCAGAAATCATGATATTCTTAAATCTATTCCACAACCTAATTTGATTATTTATATAATTAATTAAATTTGTTATAAAAAAATAAAATATATAACTCAAAATTCAATATTTAAAAGAAATAAGATTTATAATTCCAAAGTCAAACACTCAAAGTCAATCATTATATCTAACCTTATAATTTGGAAGATTTGAATTATCTCTAATTTATAACTCAGAAAGTATTTACATTCACATGCAGTGCCCCACATTTAAAAGCAATATTATTTGTCAATATAATTAAACCGCATTTAAAATTAGAGATGCTAAGAGCTGCAAAGCCAGTCTGCTATAACGTTTCATCAACACAAAGTTATGACAAATATATATACTTTTAATGGGCAGGACAACTTCGTGTGGTGCTGCAACTTTTACGGCATCTTGACACAACATTTATGGTAACCCACTCCTGAAAAGGTGGCTCAGCATAAAAGACGCAGCATTATGTTAAATCACAATTAGTGGTAACAGAACTTTTAACATTAGTATCAAGTTAAATCATAGTTACTAAGTTTAAATTTTAATATAAATTTGATTTAATAAAAAAATGATTATTTAAAATTTAATATATGAAAAAATAAAATATATATATATATATATCTTATTACAATTAAGAATTAGCTCAAGTGTTTTTAATTGTCCAAAAAAATTTAAAAATCCGGTAATACATTCTCCTTATTACCTTACAAAAATTTTAAAAGCAAAAATATTAAATTTCACTTATTTTTCTTACATTATAAACGGTTAGAATATCATTACTCATTACTCAATAGTACTATATGAAAGAGAGATATTAAGAAAATATTATTACTCAATGAAAAAAAAATTAAAAAATAGAAAAAAAAATATTTTATTTTGAAAGTGAAAAGTTAAATAACACAATTATTTATTTCATTTTTATTCCTGCAGTTACTGAAATATCTTTTTATTTTTAATATAAAATATAAAAAAACATTACTCATAATAATAAAAAATTCATAACATAACACGTAATTTTGATTGAAGTGGGACTATTAAATTTTTAACCATCAACTGACACGTCCTCCCATTATCGGCTTGAAACTTCTTGTCACCCTTTCTAATATTGTCTGACTGTATATATCGGGTAGCAGCGGGAATTATTAAAGACCACAACTATGATCCGGTGTTATCACAGTTTCCATTTTCCAGTAATCAATTAAACACAAGCGAAGGCGCAAATTTCACCGCTCATCTCGACTTAAGTTTTCAAATCGCATGCAGACAATGGAAGATGACTTTTTTGAAAAATAGAAATTACAGGAAATTTTAACAATTTGAAAATGAGAAATTAAATTATTTTTGAAAGACCGTGATGGGTATAGAATCGAATTTTACCACATCAGCGGTCCTCATCTGTTTGGATGGTTAAACAGAATCATGTATTTTTGGAGCAATATGAAACAGTGCTCAATTCACCATATCCCTCACTCCCTTAATGATCAAGCTGACCATCTGTCGAAGAAGGGTCTTTCAATGGAGCCGGATTCTTGGTCTTTGATGATCTCTGGTGATGATTATTCTTGTCTCATCCAGGATTTCTTCATCCGGAGAATTTGATCCTTTTTTCTCATCCATCTGTTTTTCCTGTTTTGCATATAGTTTCCTTTTGTTATATATGTTTATGACAGCCGCTGTAAAGATTTTGATATCTTTCAGGATCTTATGACTGTTAAATTTTGATTTATATTTATGCATACGCAGGCAAGGTGTCTGATCCTTGCCATATCTTATGTACTTTTTATATTGTCTCAATATAACTGTATAAAGATTTTTCTCTCTGAAAAAAATAGAATCGAATTTTAGCCTATTAATGGCCAAATCAAACTGAATTGTTGAATTTTCCAGGCCCAAATTGAGTAATTGGACTCACATTAATTGTTTTTAAGAAAAATATTGATTCCAAGTTTAGATTATAAAATAAGTCTCTGATGTCTACTGGTTATAATTGGATGAGAGGTTCTGTCCCCATAATTCTTATTGTACAATCCTAAACAGAATATGTATATCTAAAAGCTATTCCAAACATGATTTTTACATCAATAATTCAGCACAATCTTGCAAGTGTGTTAGAATTGTTTGCGTGGAAAAACCATTCATGTAAGCTCATTAATGCCGCCGGGATCGTCTATCCTGCAAAACTATTCGCACGTTCAAATAATAACGTTTTTCTAAATATTTTTCAAAGATATATTCAACGATATCAAAACCACAGGTGAGCACACGGCTTTAAACAAAGCTGGAATAATAACCTTTTCAAATTGTATATTCCAGGTAAGTAAGATATAGAATCCAAGTTTTCTATAAAAATTAAGTTTTAAGGAGTACAATCATGTCTATAAACATCTCAATATGATGGATCAATCTTCTTCATCCAATAAACAAGATAACCTTATCCAACAAACAAATTAACCTCAACATAAGCTTCAACTTTATAAAAAAAATATATATAACGGATAATATAACTACTCAGCCACCATAAAAATGAAAAATGAAGTCGACTCTAGCATGATTTTGAGAAAGATGTAGGGCTAAACTTAAACTTTGAACAGATTTAGAACGAGGCCTAGACATGAGCAACAATTTAACATTAATACAAAGAAGTTACCTAACGAATTGAATATTTACAACATAACTTTTTAATTTATGTTGTATTTGTTAAGAAGCGTTGTTAAAACCATAGTTATCAAGTTCGAATTCGAATTCGAATTCTAATTCGATTCGGTACGAAAATAATTCGACTATATAAAATTCAATACGGAAAAAATTCGGGATCTTACCACTACTAAAAAGAGCCTTTTAAATAATTTTTAAAAAATCAAAATTAAAAATCTTATTATTCAAAAACTCATGCTCCTCAAAAATTGTTTTCAATCACATTATGGACGTTGCAAATAAAATTAGAAATTGAGATTAATAAAAAGAATTCGTCCTCATTGAAAGTGAATGAGATGGAATTGGAAACCCTTTGTCCATGAACAAGAAAGAAATAATATGTCTCAAACCATTAGAGTTTTTTTGTTAGTCAATCAATAAATAATTGTTAATGGGATCCTAATAACTAACAATAAAGAATAGATCAAAATTTCTCTCTAAAAACAATCTAAAAACTATATAAATTATTTCCCCAACAAAAATCTCAATAAGGAAAAAAAATAGATTTCAACAAATCTTATTACCACTAAATAGTTAACTATTATTATTCATTGTACTTCTCTACAAAATAATGCTATATTAACCATATATAGTAAAATTTTAAAAATAAGAAAAATACTTAAAAATCGCTACTTTAATTTATAAAATAATTTCCACAAAATTTTTAAATATTTCACTCTCCAATTAAAATTTAAGTACCAAACTAGTTCATTTTTACATTATCTTTTCCAAAAAAAATTTCATTTAAATATTCCTTATCACATTTTTTTATTTCACTTCAGGTTGATTGAGGTTGATTTATTTCCTAAACTCCTTTGTTCTTTCCTTTTTCCGTATTATCTAGCGCCATACATTGGTTACCAGTGGAAATTATGTTTAGACAATGGAATATTCTTAAATGCCTACTTTAAAAAAATACTCAAAGGCAACATGGACGTATGTTATCACAATTTTCATTTCCTCTGATCAATTAAACACAGGACCGACCATTCGGACATGCAATTTAAAATCTTCGGATTTTCAATTTTCGTATGATTTTTATGACTGGTCGCGATGGAGGATTATAAATCTTCTGAGGAGGGGAAGGCTCGCATAGACCCTCCTATCATCAAGATCCCAACCAGGAAGATCTCGCACACAAACAAAACAGGCTCTGGATCTCAATCTGGTCGTGTTGGAGGATAAATGGTCATGAAAATTACCCAGTTGGCGTTCGTACCGAATTGAATTTTAACGAATTATTGACCGAATCGAACCGAACCGCCGAATTTCTGAATTCTTCAGCCCGATTCGGCCGAATTTGGTAACTATGGTTAAAACATTGCATGAGATAGTAATTAAGGACCAAACCTCTATGCTTTGTGATCCGAATTGGATCTTCAAACACTCTTAAAAGTTTTTTGAATTCTGTAAAATTCATGTTAAAGTTTTAAAGTGCTATGGATGGTAAGCTTATCAGAAATAACCTCTAAACAGTGGAATTTGTGGTTAGCATAGAGCAACGAGGACCCTCGGTCAAAGTGCGCGGACCGTTGGCCCATGGTAACCGCGTGCTGGTGCAAACTGGCAAAACGGGAAGTCAGATCCAAAAACAGAGGCAGTTTCTGATCGTGGATCGCAGGGCGTCCTTCTCAGTGAAGGAAAGCCCTTAGCGCTTGGTCACGGGGAGAAGCATAGAACCGCACGGAAATCGCCGATTCCGTCAAAAGGCAGGCCCCACGCTAAAACCGGCAGGATATCGAAAGGCCCTCAAGCGGTAAGCGGGTTCGGCCGAGTCCCGCCCGATTCCATACAACGGGTGACACGCGTCCAGCGGATGAGAGAGAAAACCGCTCTCATCGCGCGGGTAAAGGTCATGCTACTTACTCGCGCGATATGGACAGAGACCGTAGGATCTGGAGGCCCCAAATCAACGGCAAAGAAGCAATCTGATGGATGACCGGATTCGACAGGGAAATAGGCTGAGGCAGATAAGATTTGAGATCTGGCATGACTGATGAGTTGGCAGAGGGAACAGTTTCACGGGCAATCTTGGAGCAATGGAAATAATGATCGTTCAAAGATAACTAACACCCAGTTCGTGAAGAAACAGGTGGCCACCTCTCTATGAAACGTTATGGTGATGATGACACAGAGTAGGAGAATTCTAGCGGACAGAGGTAGGAGATCCAAAGAGCCGGGAAGCAGAAACGAACAGTCAGGGAGCAAATTGGCTTTAAGCCACGAAGAGACAGAGAAAGCAGAAGAGGAGGAGAAGCAGAAAAAGAGAGCATAGAGAGAAAGAAGCAAAAATTATAGAGAACAGAGAAGCCAAGATGACCTACAAAGAAAAGGCAGCATCGACAGACAGAGACAGAGAGAGTCTGAGAGTCGGTGAACTCCAGAAAAGGCTTGAGAGGTTCAAACAATTCCTCTGTGTATACCTGTCAGGTATTGAGTGTCAAATTGGACTCATACCACTGAGACCAGTTGAGGTCGAGATTCAGTAAGGGGAGTCTGTGTACTCTAGAGACTCGGGGAATCCAAGTACAGTCCTACTGATCATTATCTGTTAAGTGAGGCTCAATTTAAGCTCACTATTGTAAACTCTGCTCTTTAGACACAATAGAAAGGCCACCACTGAACACTGGACCAGGAGACGTAGCCCAGGAGGATTGGGTGAACTCCTTATTAAATTTGTTGTGTTTATGTGTTTGCTTACTGTGTTCTCTTACTATTTCAATGTCTGTGTATCTCACAATCTTATCGATCCGTTGCATAAGATAACATAGGCACACCCCAGCACTTGAGTTTGTAATACTTTCATTAATCAACTGAGATCATTCATGAGTGCTTTCAGATCAAGTGGTATCAGAGCTCCTAGGTTGTTAAGGTTAGACAAACTTGTGTTGGATTTTGTTGTTGCATGCTAACTAAATCAAAGATTAAATTAGGAGAAGAAGAGTTGGTCGAAACTAGCCTAGAAATTGGAAGAGTCTGTCCTAAGAAGAAAATGTCCAAGGAAAGTCCCTTGGGACCAGACCCCCAATTCATAGATAGTTTCCTGGCCATGAGGTCCATGCTAGAGGAAATGTACAGGGAGTTTAAGAAAGGTAAAGCTGAAGATTCATCACGCTCCAAAGAAAAAGAAGAAGAAGAATCTCTCCTCCATGACCACTCAAAAGGCAAAAGAAAAGAAAAAAACTTTCTCACACCTCCTAATAGTCCTGAACATAAAAAGAAGACATCTTTGATTAAATTAGATGTTAAATTTGATTTACCAATATATGATGGAAAGTTGAATGCAGAGAAGCTGGATAATTGGATCAGACAAATTGATGTTTATTGCAAAGTGTAGAGTATCAACTCAAACAAGAGTAAGATTCGGCTGGCCAGCCTACGCCTCGGAGGCACTGCCTTGGTATGGTGGGAAGGTAGGACACAAGCTAACATGAAGAAACATGGTAAGATTCTTTCTGTCTTGAATGAATTTGTTTCCGCAATCAAAAAGCAGTGCCATCCATTAGCTTACATGCAGCAAGCCATGATGAGCTGGCAAACTCTTCGCCAATTGAAAAGGCAAAGTGTACAAGGTTACACCCAATAATTTAGGAAAAGAGCTTTGATTCTAGGAATTTCATTAGACTCACCTAAGACCCTGTTGAAGTACATAGGTGGTCTACACAGCTACATGAGGCACACTATCCTCATGTTTAATCCCACTAGTATAGATGAGGTATCTGTTCAAGCTATGCATCCAGAAGCTAGAGGAAAGAATGGGAACCCAGAAGTTGGAGGATCGTCCAAGCCCATTGCAAGCAAGAATAAGGAGAAAAGAAAACATAAATGGAAAGAGAGGAAGGCCAACACTGCATAGAAAAGAAAGTCTTCATGTACTCACTGTAAGAAGGATGGGCATGATGATGAGCACTATTGGATTCTGCATCTAGAGCTGAGACCTAAGAAGTTCGAGGGAAAAAATAAGAACATTGTTGCAGCTATTCAGAAAGATTTGGGGTCGGACTCAGAAGATGAAACAACCATTGCAGCCACAGGTATAAAAGGTAAAAATTCCGAGGCATCTACTAGTAATTATGCACAATCTATTAATGATGAAGAAAATGAGAGAAAAAGGCATAAGCTTTTCTATATTTGAGTTATATCCGAACATCAAAAGATTGATACTTTGTTTGAAAGTAGCTCACAAGTAAATTTAATTTCTAAAGCAATTGTAAAGAAGTTGGGATTACCGACTACACCTCACAAGAAACCATACCCATTAGGTTGGTTAAGTGATAGAGCACAAATACAAGTGACTAGACAATGTAAACTTAAGTTTTCTTTTGGATCAGCATTTGTAGATGAGGTTGAGTTAGATATAGTTCCTTTATATATATGTGGAATTGTTTTAGGAAGTCCTTACTTGTATGACAGAAAAGTTATTTTCTATAGAGCTGAGAACAAGTATCTACTCGTTAAAGATGGAATCAAATACTTTGTAAGGGCTCATAAGCTCAATAATAATTACTCTCATAAACTCAGGGCAGATGAAACGAATTGTAAATTCATGCAAACAATTTTTACTGATGGTTGTAAAGGAAAAGAAACCTGATAAAACCAATGTATTTGAGGGCTATGATGCTAAACAACAAGCTGATTTAGAAAAAGTTGTTTCAGAATATGATATCTTGTTTCAAGAACCTAAAGGTCTGCCACCCAAAAAGGAGATAATGCATGATATTAATTTGTAGCAAGATGCTCCATTGCCTAACATCGGAATGTACATGTTGTCCGCTTTAGAGAATGCAGAAATCAAGAAGCAGGTGCAGGAGTCGCTTGGGAAGGGGTTCATCAGACCTAGCACATCACCATGTGGGCTTCCAATCGTTTTGGTGAAGAAGAAAGATGGCTCGTGGAGAATGTGCATTGATTACCGAGCACTGAATAAGATAACAATAAAAAATCGTTATCCCCTTCCTCACATAGATGATCTATTAGATTAGTTAAAGGAAGTTGTTTATTTTTCCAAGTTAGACTTGCATAGTGGATATCATCAGGTCAGAGTTGCAAAACAAGATGCATGGAAGACTGCTTTCAAAACAAGGCAGGGATTGTATGAGTGGTTGGTTATGCCTTTTGGCTTAACTAATACTCCTGCTACTTTCATGCAAATAATGAATGATGTACTCAAACCTTTTCTTGATGATTTTGTTATTGTATATCTGGATGACATTCTTATTTTTAGCAAAATGTGAGAAGAACATTTAAAGCATGTTAAGCAGACACTACATGTTTTGAAAAGAGAAAAATTTATGTTAAACTCTCAAAATGTGAATTCGGCAAAACATCTTCGAATTATTTGGGACATATAGTAGGCCGTGGTGAATTGAAGATAGATCCCTCTAAGGTGGCAGCCATTATAAACTGGCCTAAACCCAAATCTGCTATAAAAGTTAGAAGCTTCTTAGGAGCAGCACAATATTGGAGAAAGTTCATTTCTAACTTTTCCTTAATTGCAACTCCCTTACATGCTTTAATAGGATTGAACAAGGTGTTTCAGTGGGGAGGCAAACAGCAAAAATCCTTCGACACCTTGAAAGAAAAGATTAGTACAGCACCAGTACTAGCACTGCCTGATCTTCAAAAGCCATTTGAAATCCAAATGGATGCCAGTGACTATGCCATGGGAGAAGTGTTGATACAGCACGGTAAACCCATATGTTATCATTCTGAGACATTTAATTTTGCAGTAGTTAACTATCCCACATGTGACAAAGAATTGTATGCATTAGTATAGAGTGTGAAAAAGTGGAAACATTACTTAATGGGCAAAGAGACAGTTATACATACTGATCATCAACCACTTCAATATCTACACTCCTAAACTAAGTTGCAGCAATCAAGACACTATAGATGGATGGGTTTTCTACAAAAATTTCATTTAGTCATCAGATATAAAAAGGGCATACACAATAAAGTTGCAGATATGCTATCTAGACCTATTATAAATGCATCCACTATACTTAAGCATAATTTAGTACTGCATGAGAGCTACATTGAACAATATGCTCAAGATATAGATTTTAGAGGTGTATATGCAACTTTAAGTCAAGGCAAACTAGTAGAAGAATTGGATTATCACATTAAGGACTGACTCTTGCATCATTGTGGGAAGCTATGCATTCCACAAACTGAAAGAGTAAAGATAATTCGGGAAGCACACACTTCTATAATATTAGGTCACTTTGGGGTAAGTAAAACAGTTGCACAACTGCAAAGATTTTGTTATTGGCCAAAAATGAATGAGACGGTTTCTAAGTATGTAAGAGGGTGTACCATGTGTGTTAAAAGCAAACCCAACAATAGAAAATTAGGCTTGTACATTCCACTGCCAGTTCCTTCTCATCCTTGGGAAAGTGTTTCCATGGACTTTGTTGGAGGACTGCCTAAATCTAGGAAAGGTCATGACTATTTGTATGTTGTTGTTGATAGGTTCAGTGAAATGTTTATTTTGATACCTTGTAATAAACAGATTATAACTAAACAAACTGCAAAGTTGTTCTTTCAGCATGTATGGGTTCATTTTGGATTACCCACTTCCATTGTATCTGATCGAGACACCCAATTTGTTGGGAAGTTTTGGTTGATTCCGTGGGAACTGATGGACACCAAACTGAAGAAAAGCACAACCTTTCATCCACACACAGATGGCCAGACAGAAGTAGTCAACATGACCGTGATCCAGTTTCTCAGAGACTATTGCAACAAGCATCCCAAACTCCGGGATGAACATTTGTGTTATGTGCAACATGCTTACAACCGAGCAAAACATTCTTCTACATAGAGATCTCCTTTCGAGACATGTTTTGGTTTCAAATCAAGGTCTCCCTTGGATTTTGTCTTTGGTAAAGGCATAGCAGTTGATGGACACAGTGATGTGGACAAGGCAACCAAGTTCATTGAACAAATCCAAGAGATTCACCAGGCAGTACAGGAACAGCTAGAAAAGAGGCAAGGCATGACAAGCATCGAATGGAGCATAGTTTCTAAGTTGGTGATCAAGTTTGGCTGTATATTAGCAAAGAAAAAATGCAAGGTGAAGGTAAAAAGCTAAAACCAATAAGGTATGAACCTTTCAAGATACTTGAGAAAATTGGTGGGAATGCTTTTCGCCTTGATTTACCAACTTACATGCACATCTACTTAGTCGTTAATGTAGACAACTTGAGACCATTTGAACCTTCATTAATTGAAAATCCCAAAGAGCAGAGTCAATTGCATTCTATTGATGATCTGTTACCTGAATATCTCAACGAATTGCAGGAAGATACAGTTCTGGATAGGAAGGTGAGGACGACGCGCAATGGAGATGTTGAGTACCTCAGGATTGGACTCAAGGGTTCAAAGCCAAGCAATGCAAAATGGATAGAGATTGGACAAGTGAGACAGCTATACCCTCACTTAGTCGATGCTTGAAAACCAACTTTTGGCTGTCCAAAAGCTTTTTGAGTGGGAAGGCCGTGATCCGAATTGTATCCTTAAACACTCTTAAAAGTTTCCTGAACTCTGTAAAACTCATGCCAAAGTTTCAAAGTGCTATGGATGTCAAGCTTATCAGAAATAACCTCTGAACAGTGGCAATTTGTGGTCAGCACAGAGCAACGAGGACCTTTGGTCAAAGCGCGCAAACCGTTGGCCCATGGTAACCGCGTGCTGACGTAAACTGGCAAAATGGGAAGTCGGATCCAAAAACAGAGGCAGTTTCTGATATGCGTATCGCAGGGCGTCCCCCTCAGTGAAGGAAAGCTCTGAGCGCTTGTTCACGGGGAGAAGCATAGAACCACATGGAAATCGTGATTCCATTAGAAGGCGGGCCCCGCGCTAAAACCGACAGGATATTAGAAGGCCCTCAAGCGGTAAGTGGGTTCGGTCGAGTCCCGCGCGATTCCATACAACGGGTGACACGCGTCCAGCGGATGAGAGAAAAAACCGCTCTCATCGCGCGGGTAAAGGTCATGCTACTTTCCCGTGCGATATGGATGGAGCCGTAGGATCTGGAGGCCCCAGATCAACGGCGGAGAAGCAATCCGATGGATAACCGGATTCAACAAGAAAATACGCTGAGGGGAATAAGATTTGAGATCTGGTATGACCGATGAGTTGGCAAAGGGAACAGTTTCGCGGGCAATCTTGGAGCAACGGAAATAACAACTGTTCAAAGAGAACTGACACCCAGTTCATGAGGAAACAGGTGGCGACCTCACTGTGAAGCGTTACGGTGATGATGACGCAAAGCAGGGGAATTCCAACGGACAGAGGTAGGAGATCCAAAGAGCCGGGAAGCAGAAACGAACAGGCTGGAAGCAGATTAGCTTTAAGCCACGAAGAGATAGAGAAAGCAGAAGAAGAGGAGAAGCAGGAAAAGAGAGCACAGAGAGAGAGAGAAGCAAAAATTGCAGAGAACAGAGAAGCCGCGCTGACCTGCAGAAAAAAGGCAGCATTGACAGATAGAGACAAAGAGAGTTCGAGAGTCGGTGAACTCCAGAAAAGGCTTGAGAGGTTCAAGCAACTCCTCTCTGTATACCTGTTAGGTATTGAGTACCAAATTGGACTCATACCACTGAGACCAGTTGAGGTTGAGATTCAGTAAGGCGAGTCTGTGTACTCTAGAGACTTGGGGAATCCAAGTACAATCCTACTGATCATTATCTGTTAAGTGAGACTCAATTTGAGATCACTATTGTAAACTCTGCTTTTTAAGACATAATAGAAAGGCCACCACTGAAGGCTGGACCAAGAGACGTAACCCAAGAGGATTGGATGAACTCCTTATTAAATTTGTTGTGTTTATGTGTTTTCTTACTGTGTTTTCTTACTGTTTCAGTGTCTGTGTATCTCGCAATCTTATCGATCCGTTGCATAAGATAACATAGGCACACCCCAACACTTGAGTCTGTAATACCTTTATTAATTAACTGAGATCATTCACGAGTGATTTCAGATCACTTTACCAACCGGCGTACCCCTTAAAGCTAAATAATCCATCTAACTTAAAACTATAGTCACTCATTTTCTACCACTTCTTTACTAGTGAGAAAACAAGTGAGATAATGATATCATCATGGAAAAGACTCACAACTATGTTTATAATAAACATTATGATTTTAAGATGAAAGAATTAGTAAGAAAAATTGATTCTTACATCAAGATTTCAAAAAATGATTTGTAAGACAAATCGATTCTTATAATCAAGATTTCAAATTAAAGATGTACAACGAATCATACGGGCCTTTAGAGTGCGTTTAGTAGTCCCCTATGCCATTACTTAAATTTACTTAGTGTGTTTAGTCGTACTTTATTTAAGTGGATATTTTATATTTATAATTAAAAGGATAACGTTGAGTATAAAGTTAGTTCAAAGTTCCATAAAAATGAAAAAGTGATTATGTATAAAAGTAGTGTTCAACTTAGGTTTTTTCACGAGTACATTTTAAAAATAAAATAAATAAAAAATTAGAAATTAAAATTTTATTTATATTATTTTTTAAATATAGAATTATTGGGGTGATAAAATAGGAGTGGCTGTTTTCAATTTAGATGGAAAATTTGAAATTCACTGGTTAAGTAATTGAGAAAATAATGTTGCAAAGGCATATAGATTACTTGAAGGGTTCTTTTGGTTAAAAAAGAAAATATATCAGATTTAGTGATATTGTGAGATTCATATTAGTTTGTATGATGAGAATGAACATTTCTAGTGCAGATGATCTTGCCAATGAAGGTGTAAATCTAGATGCAGAAGTCATAATGAGAAATAATATTCCTTCCTTAAGAACTATTCTTTAACAATAGGTACAAAACTTTTGGAAAATCTATACTATTTGTCTTTTAGGATAGTAATAGATATTGCTAAATGGTCTCAAAAGATTTTTATTGTACTCACCTAAAAGATTTTGATTCAATGCAATATTCTCATCACAATTAAAAAAATATATAATAATTATTTCTTTTGCCTTCAAATAATTGAATCAATATTTAAATTTGGATAATTGTTTTTAAAATTTAAAATTATTAAATAATTTTATTGCTTCAAAATTTTCAATACGTTAAAAGTCGAAAAGTTGAATTGTGGCACAAGCATCAAAAATTGATGTAAACTAGAATTTATTGTTTAGGTTGACAAGTTAAAAATATTTATATAAAACTTGAGGAAAATTCAAAGAAAACAAGATTAATAGTTGTAACTTAGCATAATCCTTGCCTCTACCCATAATTAATTGATTAAAACAGTGTGGGGTATGTGTTGTATTAGTATTTGAGAATGTCTTTTTTCTCAAATGCCTGTGGTTATGCTCGCCTATACACATGCTTTCTTCCCACATGCACACTTTGTACTCCACATAACAAAAACCACCTCGACACATCTTCCTCCAATGCCTGTGGTTATGCTCGCCTATACACATGCTTTCTTCCCACATGCACACTTTGTACTCCACATAACAAAAACCACCTCGACACATCTTCCTCCACAGTGTGCACTATGATCGGTCAACAATTTGTCTTAAAAATATAACATTGCATTAGAGGTATGGGAATGTTGAAGTCTCAATGGTGCGCATTCTCCCCTTAACCAACGATGCAAATGAGAATATGTGTTAAAAACATCGTGATGATGAAAATCATCACATTTATGTAAACAAATATAACAAAATTATTTTTTTTATGAGGAGTTGGTTAAACTTAGAGAGTAAGTTCACTGAGTGATTAAGTGATTAAGTGTTTGAGTGTTGAGTCAAGTCCAGTGATAGACGGCTTTTTAGTATGTAGTTGCATGTTACGATATTTTAGGCAAGTCACTAGTTGGGAAAGGATAAATACCTTCGACCGGATTCATTGTAAGCATCAAATTTTGTGTGATCAATAAAAAAACCAGAACTAATATTTTGAATATGAATTTATATTTTATCTCCTCGGCCTTTCCAACAATTTTGTACAGAGCGTTATTCAAAATTTTAAAGTTATTTGAATAGAGGACTTGCAAAGCGTTACACTTTTGTGAAGTATCATGTTATAATGTGTTTTGTAAATAGTTTGGTTCTCTTTTCGTTCTTCTCGATAGCTAAAGTCAAATACTTCAGAGCATCACACTTCTCAACAGCGCCGCATGTATTTTGTTTACGCAATGTGAAGGGGTGGAGAAGTGTGATTAGCAGGCCTGGAATTTGACGTCCCACAGGACGTATTTTTGATTTCAAAACGTATTTGACGGCAGGGAAAAAATCTTCCACGTCAGATTAGACGTGTGGTATACGTTTCCAACCCGTCGTTTTGACGTCTAATTTCATGGAGAAAACGTAAAAATCTATAATATGTGTAATGGGAGTATGGGAGTCTGGGACCACCGGACCAGCAGTGCTGCAGTAGTACGCAGTTTAAAATAAAAGCCTTTAACTGCATCACCATCCCACTGCGTACTACAGGTACTTACCATTGATTATCTAGAGACAATCCGCCGCTCAAATTTAATAGGAGACTTGCAATTTGCAAATTGCAATCCACTGCAATCTGCTAGTCACTAGTGCCACAGTGCGTATTCCTCCAGGCTCTGGTGAAGGTCAGGTTCCAGTCTCGGAGGGTTCCTTGTTAAGGATTGCCAGCGATCTTGGATACCAATTACAGTGAGGAGTTCAGATGTGGATGTCAAGCTATAAACAAAAAACCAGCAAACAGGGTAAGTACATTCTGTTTTGTAAAAAGAATGCATGCCTCGACAGTTAATGTGATAAATTTAACAGGTAGGATTGTTCCATCTAAACATAAAGCAGGCATATCATCTGACCAAAAACAAATATTATAAAACCATTTTCTGGTAATCTTGTTTTTAAATTCCCTTACGTTGTAGAATATAAATTGTATTTGAGTACCCAAATACGAGTGCTCTGTTTCCTGAACTTCATCAATCTTATCCCAGTGCCAACCATTTCCAATCTCCAAGTAGGCTGCCATTGCACATTTAACTGAATACATTTTTTCAAACTCTGCTCGGATCTGAATGAATCAGAGCAAATTACTGGTATATATAGATACCAATATATTCTAATTGGTAATATTCATTTTGTTTTAATATAGACCAGGCTTTTGGGCATGCTGGGACTGTGTTCTCGCATAGGCAACAGTAGGCAGGGCTTTCATGGCCGATTTATCTAAACCATTACAGTGAGGCACTTCCTCTGCAACATCCCCTGAAGACCTTGATGCAATCATCTGACTACAGTGAAGCGCCCATTTAACAATGAAATTTATACATAGTGCGGCCCGTGGATATTTGTCCATTCAGTTTTCTATTCCACAGAAAAGATAAAGCTAATGCGTCCCCTCGGTATATAAAAAAATATACAAGCAGCCAAACATGTTAGGTGTTGGATAAGTGAAAGCCATGATGACTCACATTAAAAAATTATGCTCTTTGGTGTTGGATGATTGCAAGCCATGATGACTCACAAATATGCTCTTTTTGCGCTCACTACTTAAAGTTGATGTTTAATCAATTTTTAAATACAAATCAGGAGTTAAAGAAATAAGCTTTGCTTCTCACTGAAGGGACTTCGAAATTCGGAACCAGATTTGGTTGAAGCTTTTTGGACACCTGTGCCTGCCACATGGGGAGGCAAATTACCAGAGACAAAATTCTGTTATGGGTAGCCGCGTATTATAATTTATGACCTTTAAAGTTCCCAACTTCCCACACTCCCGTTCACTTTAATGTAGAGCGTGGAGCCTGTAAATTACCACCTTGGATTTTAGCAAGCGAATTCATTAACATGGCAACCATAGCAATTGACAAAATTAGGGTACAGTGGTTGCGGCATGTGTTAACTACGGATTAAATGGTCACCCTCCAGTGATAACTGCCGCTTAGATGATTACTTGCACTTGATGACTGAATGCAAGTTGCAACGCTATTAAACTGATAGGTTATAGGTTCTAATTTCCTACTCAACCTTCGAAAGAGGCACAAATTGATTAGCTTTTATCACAGGGGAGCACAAGTTCATGCCTAATCCTGTAGAGCCACCCGTCAATTTTCTCAATTAGGGTGACAATTCTTCCAGGCTCATTAATGGTAACACATCTTTTGAAAGTCACGGTATTTCTTCCTTACGATTCTTATCGTTCTCATCATTGCGTCTCTATTTCAAAGGATCCTTTTGAGCAGCGGTCATATGTATGCTCGGTACTAGGTTTTTTGAATAAACAGTAAACATGCCTAAAACGCTGAATGGAAATCACAGTAAACATGCTTGAAATGTCGAATGGAAATCACTTGAAATCTCTGTCTTCGCAATCCTTGGGATGTAGGGAGTCTCTTATCAATTCCTTTGGTCTAAGATAGCTCATAATTTGAATTTCCTTTTATCAATTCCTTTGGTCTAAGATATCTTTATTATGATATAAGACGCATAATTTAAATTGTCCTTTATCTTATTGGAACTGAAAGCCGCTAAATTCCTGCCGTCTAAGATGTTGTTTACTACGAATAATGTAAATTATTTATTAGTGTGGAGTAAAGGACATGAAGAAATTGATGCAATGTAAGGGGAAATTAACCGAACCTGGAAACATGGAAAATAATCAAGTCGAGCATTCGTTTGAATAGCTAAAGAAATTAAGGGAAAGAAAAGCGTTTGAATTGGCATCGGATCCCAATTGGCATGGTGGAAATTCCGAAAGATAATCTAGTTCTTTGCATAACAAATACCACTTATATTAAAAGTAGTGTGATAGAATCATGGAATAATTGTAATATAATTAATCGTTGTGTAACATGGACACTTAAGGTGTGCAACACTATATATGGTTGGAAAGTATGGTGGTTTCATTGAGGATATTGGGAGTATTTATGTCTAGGTCACATGTGGATGTTACATGAGAAACTTATAAGTTAACTTGGGGTAAGGTTGTAATTTTGGTTGTAGTGACTCAATTTTTTTGGTGAAAACGGTTATTTTTTGGTTCTCCTATAAAATTGATTATTGGGCATTAAAAATTGTGATTGGTGTATCTGATGTCTTTCTTGTAATAAGATCTCCTTGGTAGAGTTATTACCCAGATGTTTTAATGTAGCTCATTTTCTATGTGGTGTCCCATTATTCTTCTTCTATTAATGGTTGAGAAAAGGTCAAATTAGAAAAATGTATAGTATTTGTTAGGCTTTTGCAGCTCGTTATATTTTCAATATGCTTGTTTAGCATGAAGGTATTTTATAGAAATATTGGTGTTTAGCTTGAAGGTATTTCATCTAAATATTGAATTTAACATGTTAGTCAACTAATTTCATTATATACACAATAGTTAGAAAGGACTTGATAAAGAATTTGAGAGATGATTTGTTTTAAGTATTAAAGTCATTGATGTATTAAAAAAGTCCCCTCCTTTATACATCTTACTAGAAACAAAATCAAAATATATATCAATTATTGCAACATGTATTATTTTTTTCCCAAAAAAAAAATCATTATATTTCATATTGAAATATATGTTGTGTTGACTCTTAGGTCCTTAAAAAAAAAAAAACTAGTTCATTAGACCATATAATTAGGAAATCAAAACATACTCAGCTACCATTAGAGCAGACCATTAGAGCAGTTTAACTGTAACAAATAAACCTCATAATGTGTTATATCAAAAGTATGATTGTATGTTATATCGAAACAAATAAACCTCATACTGTGTCATATCAAAAGTATGGTTGTATGCTATATCGAAACACATATGCTAAGTTGGGAAAAAATAAGGCACTCTTTGAAGGAGATTAATGAAAGTTGAAATGCAAGAGTAGTTGACACCCACAAATTTGGGTAGAACGTAAAATGAAGGGCATGAAAAATGCAAAAACGTCATTAAATTTTCATTTGACGGGCATAGGGGATTTGAAATTCCAGGCCTGGTAATTAGCAATACCTTTGCACTCGGCATTGCCTAAAGAAGATCCACTGTTGTCATTCTTTATCATTCAAAATAAATGAGTTTTTAATCTCTTAAATATATTAGCTATCGTTCCTTAAGTAAATACATAATAAATACATGGTAATTATGGTTGTTGATGGTGTTTGAGCCATGATCGACCATAAGGCATTTGATAACGTAGGTTCAATCCCAAAATTTTACCCGCGTTCATTGGTTTGCAATTGTGAGTCTTGTAACTAATGTTTATGGCTATTGGCTCATTTTCAGCACTTTCATAATCTCGAAGTCATGGAGGGACGCATCGCAAGGTCTCGCAAAATCGCCTCTACAATCGACTATCCCCATCAAATAAAACACTCTCTCCATGTTTTTGGAAAAAAAAATTGTCAAGGGAAGGCAAGAAGACGGGCACAAATTTCTGACATATCTCCTCGGGGTCTGCAACGATGTATGTGTCAAGATGGGAAGCAAAAAAATGGAGATGCAGAGGATGGCCAAAACGAACCAGAAACCATCATTAAATAAATATTGAGCTGCGGAGCTGATTCGATCAAGCACGACGATATTATGGACCTGAGCCTGGAGTTACTGGAAGAAGTAACATCGTTGCGAAAGGAATTGCGTTGTTATTTTACTTCACAAATTCTCAATGGGGATAATCTCTACAGCTACGAGAATTGTAAAAATTTGAAAGAGCCCGGAAGCAAATGTCCACTTTTAGGCCTCCCAATATTCTCGTAATTCAACTCAAGATATTTATTTCTAACGCAATTTATAGACTATTAGATTTATTTCTTCCTTCGCACTCTGCATAGTGTGGATTACAATTAATATTTAAAACTATAATGGGGCACTCACCCCTGCAATAAGTAATCATATCGTTAATGAGGTAAAGACGAAATGATTGGGAAATGAGCATGGAATAGTAACAATTCATAGACATTACCAAAATGGAGGAGTCGTGCAAATGCATGCTTAGAATGCGAGTAGGTATTGGGGACGAAGAGGGTAGCATTACTTAGGGTATCTCTAATCACACTTTCTGCTATTGGGCACGTTTGCTGCCACTTCATTTGGCCTGACAATGTGCTTTGGGTTGGCAACTCCTATTTCTTACTTCATAGAAAAGTTAATGCACTCTGACATACTAGGGGAATAGCAGTTTCCTTGCATTTATATTTCCCTCAAAGTTGACTTTGACACTTTAGCAGCCAGTAAACTACTATTCCCCTTTGCGTCTATATTGATATATTAGCATAATAGATTAGTTGGCATTCACGTGATTAGGACATTCATTTGGTGCAAAAAGTGCGGAGTCTTCCGAAATGCAGAGCTAGATAACTTTTGTACACGCAGCGGAGTACGGAGCAAGATAAAGTTTGTGTATGCAATGGTGGTACGGGAGTGCAGAGGTGCCGACGATACCGTACGTAACTGTACGGTGAAAATTGTTAATAAGAGGAATGAGATATATTCAGTCGCACTTCAAAGACAATATCTTGTCCAAGGTATTCCAGAAGTTTGTCATTTTATTTTGCAAAATATTAAATGATGTGCAAAACATTATGGGTGTTGGAGGCCGAGGAATTAATTAGATGGTTAAAAGTAGATGATATTTGAGCAAAAAAATTCAAAAATTATAGTAAAGGCAGTGTTTGAATCTTGTTTTTTTTGTGGTGGAAATGGATTCGACACCATAAAAAAAACTTCTTAAACACCTAAAATTATAAAAATTTATTAACTTTTAATTTGATTTACAAAAATCCCTGCCAATTTTTTCACAATATGACCTAAATTTCCATAATAACTTTCAGTGAAAAAAAGCATAATCGTTAGATTACGGCAATTACTGCTATAAATGAAAAATGAAATCCAAGCGCTGGAAGGTACAAGTTTGTTTATTTATTATGATTTTATTAGTAATTATGCTTTATATAATGCAATAATTTGTATAATACTTTTGCCTGATCCACTGCAGGCATTGTATCTATAGCACTTGTTGAGATACTTCATAGTAATTGGATATATGGATCCCATGAGCCTAGTGAATAGCCTCGAGAAATTTGGATCCACCGAATTCATGAAGATCGGACTCAGAGCTTGTAAAGAGCCAAAGAAGCAGCCTTATGCCGAAAAGCTGCCAGAGAAAAAGGAACGCCAACGCTTCACCCTGAGAACTGGGGAGAAGACTTCACCATGAGGGAAGTGGGAAGAAGAGGTGGCCTTGTGGTGTCAAAGCTGGAGTGGTTGAAGTCGCTCAAAATTTGTGAAAAAAATGCCATGTCATTTCATCCCCTTAGTTCCCTTAGTATGTGCAGTCGATATTGACGGAACCAACACAGCTTGTTCCTACCTGGGCTGGAATGGCTCCGAGAGAGAGAAGGCCTCTATAGTTTTCATTCAATTGTGAACCTACGCGACATTTGATTTCGCATTCCTTTGTTCGTTTGATGGTTAGTTTCTTAATTCGACGGCTTATGATATAAGAGTGTGTTTTGTGAGGCTAATCACGAGTCCGATCGATTATTAATTTTTTCGAGCATATTTGAAGAGTAATTGTTTTCGGTATATTTGTAGAGTAGTGGGGATGTAAGTTAATATTAGCAAGATTAAGATAATGATTTTTTCTAATAAAAAAGCAAAGTCAATATATGTTTTTTTTTAGAAAAATAGTTTTAAAAAATTAAATGAATACAAGTATTGCGATATTGATTTTAACAAAAAACTTAATTGGAAGGACTGCAAAAAGAAGAGAATTTTAGGAGGGTGGAAAACGTCATATGCTCTTCAAAATAGATGTAGAGAGGCAGAGTTATGGGATTGGAAAACCATTAAAGTGCTTTTTGGACTCCTAGTTTCTCTAGTGATGCTATATGGGTGCGAATTGTGGGCTAGCAGCGCCCCCTCTCAAAATGGAAACAAATTGAGAAAATCCAAAAACACTTGATCATGAGCAAGTTCAAAATAAACAATTTGGTACCTTATAAGATAATGTTAAGTAAAACAAGAGCAACTCTCATCGAAGCAATTGCTATGGTGCGGCTGCAAATGGGACTAGGTAGATGGCTTAATGCTATCATCAATGAAGGCATGAGTGAGTGAAAAAATAAATAAATAAATAAACTCAATGTCTATCCCACAAATAGGAAGGAGCTAAAAATTTTTGTTATGGAGAAGTTTCGCAAACAAGTTTGGGGAAAAGAGTTGGGTAAATAGAAGAAGTACTACATTGAGTGATTCATGCCTACGTGTGATCTACAACAACAAAAAGTTCATTAGAGCTAGCATTCCATGGAGTGCAAAGGTTCTTATTGCTTAATTAAGAACCAACTCGCATCAACTTCAGTGTGAAATAGGGCGGTGGAAAAGGCCTAAAGAAGCTTGGGAAGAACGAGTGTGTACATTTTTCATGTCTGGGGCTGTGGAATCGGAAAAACATTTCATTTTGGAATGTGATGTATTCAAAGAAATCAGAGAAAGTTATGGGAATATGTTAGCATCAGTTTCTTGGCATATGGGAATATGTTAGCATCAGTTTCTTGGCATTGTCTTTTCAATGAAGGGATTGTTGGAAGGTTGGTCCATCTCAGCATCAATTTGAATGAGAAAAAGATTGAATTGCAAAAAGCGAAAAGCAAAGAACCGATGGTCCCATAGACTATTTTTAGTCTCATAGACGTTATAATGACATTCATTTTATCTGTATGCCCCACTCACTCAATCTATTTCACTAACTTAGTCCACGAATTCTACAGTGGAACACACATGAGATACCATGTATTATTCTAAAAATGTATGTGCCCCATATGCAAAGCTCACACGAATTTGGGATTTGAAACACATTGTTTAGTGGAGAAATGGCTCTTCTTAATATCATTCCTCGCCTGCCTCTCGTTCCTCATCCACCGCTAGTAATACCTCTTCCTTATTTTCCTCTTCCTCATTTTCCTTCCCCTCCTTGTCCACCCCGTAATACCTCTTCCCCATCTTCCTCATTTTCCTTCCACTCCTTGTC
This sequence comes from Pinus tabuliformis, assembly GCA_031772625.1. Taxonomy (NCBI): domain Eukaryota; kingdom Viridiplantae; phylum Streptophyta; class Pinopsida; order Pinales; family Pinaceae; genus Pinus; species Pinus tabuliformis. The sequence continues at coordinate 204,999,623 of CM062804.1, forward strand.
CACCCCCTAATACCTCTTCCCCATCTAGCCCCTAGCTCACACTCCCATCAGTGCTTCTTCCCCTCCCTTTTTTATTCTAATTTTAATTTTAACACACCTTTTAATAGTTCTAATTTTAATAATTTTAATTTTAGTATAATCATTTTAATAAAATAATAATAATTATTTAATTATATATGTTTTTATGAATAATAACATTAATAATATGATTTTTTTACCAGAATAATATTAACTTTTATTATAATAATAATAATCAAAATTCAAACAAAAGTTTTAAAAATAAGATTAATTTTTTTTCTAAAAATAATTTTAATTTTAATAACCAAGATAATTTTAATTTCAATAATAATAATTATATTAATAAGGGTTTGATGTCCTTTTCTTCTAATAATAGGGTAATTAATCTTTCTAAGTTCTCTTTTGATTCTTCTGTTTTTTCTCTTTTGGAAAAAGGTTTAAATTTTTCTCTTGCTCCAAAGAAAATCTCAATCAAGGATATTATTTGTAGCATAGAGTATGGCATCAAAGATGTTGTTGATAATTTGAAAGACGTTATTAGGCAAGATTGTGTGATGGTTCTTAGGAATGCTAAACCATTTAAGAGTAACATCAGTAAATCTGAATTTGATGCCCTTAAGTCCCTTAACAATAACCCTAACATTGTTGTTCTTAAGGCGGATAAAGGTGGAGTTGTTGTTATCATGGATAGAGATGACTAGAGAAGAAATATGTTAGATCATCTTTGTAATAGCGGTAGTATAAAAAAAGGTCTCAAAGGTTGTAGCTTTCGCTATAAAATCCAATAGCATTGTGAGTTCCATTAGCCATAAGATTATTGAAAGCAACCCTCTCACTCCTAGGATTTATGATCTTCCTAAAATCCATAAAGAGGGGTTCCCCCTCAGACCCATTGTCAACACCATTAGTGGGCCAACTTATCTCCTAGCTAAATATTTAGCTTGGAAACTTAAGCCTCTAGTTGGCCTTTCTGAATCTTTTGTCAAGGATTCCTCCTCGTTTGTCAATGAATTAAAAAGTTTAAATTTTGAGCCAAAGGACATCCTTGTCAGCTTTGATGTTGTCTCACTCTACACCAATATCCCTATCAATGAAGCGGTTGAAGTAATCAAGTGCATCACTGATCCGAATACTGCTAAATTTGTAGACATCTGCCTCACCTCTACCTTTTTTAGCTTTGAAGGTGAGTACTATGAATAAACCTGTGTTGTTTCCATGGGTTCCCTACTCTCCCCTATTGTTGCCAACCTTTTCATGGAAGATTTTGAATCCAAAGCCTTGACTTCTGCTTCGTTCAAGCCTAAGATTTGGAAGAGGTTCGTGGATGATATATTCATCAACTGGCCTCATGGAACACTTCGACCACTCATGCTCTTAGGGTCTCAAATAAATATCACTTGGACGATGAGAAAACCCATTTCCTTAAAGTTTTTCGGGATAATGGTTATAGTTGGTCCCAAGGTATCAGAGCTTTCTTGAAGGTTAGCAGAGGTCCTAAATTAAGAAAAAATAAAGAAGAATTAGTTACCAATGTTTAACTTCCCTTTATCTAAGGTACCACTCACAAGATTGCTCAGATTTTAAGGAAGCATAAGATATCTTCTTCTTTTAGACCCTTGAATATTATTCGTAGCACCCTCAAATCCATCAAAGACCATTTGGATCCAAAAGACATGAAAGGTGTTTATTTTATCCCATGTTCCTGTGGGACCCCCTACATTGGAGAAATTGGTCACTCTATAAATCAAAGAATTTGTGAGCATGCGACTAATATCAAACATTATAGGGCTCGCTCCTCAGCTTTAGCGGAACATGTTGGCAAAACTAAACACCATGTTTGTCTAGAATATTCTCAAGTTATTTCCAGGATAGACCACTTCCATCACCGTAAGTTTAGGGAAGCTATCAAAATTGAAAAGAGACCTATCACGTTGAATAGAGATGATGGGTGGAAAATTAACAGTTGTTGGATCCCATCTCTTTTTCTCTAAGTATGTGCCCTTCCCCTTTTCTTTTATTTATTTGTGTTGTTTTCCCTTCCTTTAGGTTGATTCCCGAGTGTTCTCTTTTTCTTTATTTCCTTTTTTGAGTTCCCTTGATTTCTTGTCTTATTTTAGCTTCCTCTTCTTCTTTTTCTTAAATGATAGTCTTTTTTTAATGGTATTCATTTTTTTAATGATATTCCTATTTATTTATTTATTATTTTTTTCAAAGTAACCGGGCTAAGTCTAGGTAATAATATTGTCATTATTTATTTATTTTTTATATTAGTATTATTTTATCAAAGTATTAAGATTAAGTCAAACTAATAATATTATCATTGGTTTATTTTTTTGGAATTAGTATTATTATATCAAAGTATTAAGACTAAGTCAAAGTAATAATATTAAATCATAGTAATATTTTTGATATTATATTAAAATATTAAGAACATATTATTAGGAACATTTTTTTAAGATTAGATTTAGGAATTTCTTTTCATTTATTTTTTTGGAATTATTATTATTATTATTTCAAATTATTAAGTCAAAGTAATAATTTCAAATCAAAATAATAATTTTAAAATTATATCAAAATAAAAATAACATGTTTTTATTATTGTTAGATTTAATATTTTCTTTTTATATTAATTCTTTAACATTTATTTTGATTATTTTATTGTTTCCTTCAATGTTCATTTTTTGGCCATTTTGCATCTCTACAGTATATATAATGGTTGTGTTAGATCATTACTTTCATCCAAATCCTTATAATGAACCACACTTTGTGGTTCAAAACGCGTCGACCCATAAGTATTCTCTCATTATTTATGTTTTATATATATATATATATATATTTTTTTTTTTTTTTTTTTTTTCAAGTACTTTATTTTGTAGAATTACAAATTTTATTTTAAAATATAAATGTATACTTGATTTTTAAATTAATTTAATTGAATTGTATTTAATTTATTTATTTTTCTATTGTATGATAGTGTAGTTTTTTTTTAATAATTTTTAAGACAAAAATTATAATATATAGATAAAGTATAATTATGGATATTGAGGTCTCTTTAAATGTAATCCAAGCCTTTGGTCTGAAGATCATGTATAGAGTCAAAATTCCCATTGAGTTTGAAAAAGTATTTTGTCATGGTTATATTAGGCCTATGACTATCTAAAGGTGAGTCTAAAGTCTAACAAAAAATATTGATAAAAGACGAGCTATCATATACATAACAATGTAAGAATGAATCCCCGGATGCGGGTGGCGGGACGGCAACATTGGGCATGCCACATGCTATGCATGGGCTGCCCCGTGTAGACAATACGGCTTCCATATGAAGGCCGTCAACCGGCACTTGAACCCCCAGCTGCGATTAATGGAATTAATGGTGCGGGCGGTAGGTTTATGGATCTGTACAGGGCACTTAATGCGCGCCTGTTTCGAGAGCATGAGGCAGAGCATAACAAGAGCGATGGAGGGCGTAAGAAATGTATGTCTGGAGAATTTGGGAAAAGAAGGAATTGCAGAGAGCCGAGGCGGTGGCAGCTCCGTCGGGTTTCTTGTGGTTACTATCACTGCCATAGCCTCTCTGGTTACTGGTCTTGTAGTCGGTGGCACTTGGCTCAATTGCTGGGTGAGAACCGGAATTGGTCCACCTTGCCACCAAGGAACGGGTCTCAGAGAGGAAATTGGGTACCAGAGAAAGATTTGGGAAGTAATAGGTTCAGTCTTCGACTCCAAGCTCACCTGCACACACACAAGAGCAGAGTCAGTTTCACCATGGTTAAACTCCGTCAGCGACAGCCGTGTAGGAGAGGTCCAGCTAGAGGCTCTTCCTCGCGAGCTTCAGCAGTGGATGAGCATCACCACTGTTGTTGCTGCTATTGCCATCGAAGAGCCAAAGCTACTCCACTTCCCATCAGCCAGTTTTTGGAGGTTGGAAGTGCTAATGAGGACAACTCAGAGCCTCCCTCCTTTGGCTCAGTGGTTTTCACATTGCCAAGTGCTGAGAGCAACCCAGGGCTCAGTGCCCACATCTCAGTTATGTTCACAAGAACTCTGGAAGAAAATGGGGAAACTGCCCCTCAAAACTTGCAGAAGAAGCAAGCGGAGGGCAAAGGCAAAGAAATTGTCCAAGGAGTACAGGAAGCAGGGGAACAAAGCTCCGCTTTGGAGCCACCAGCGTCTGAGGCTGGACAGCACGAATCGTTTCCTCCTGTGGGACCAGCTCCTCCAGATATTGATGAAGAAACATGGCGAAAGATGTGGGAGGGTAGACCAGAGGGAGAGGGCTGGGCGTATATCGTGGAGGACAACAGCCTTGCCGACGAAGCTGATGCCTTCTTCGCGTCCCTTCCTTCTTCCTCAACACATCGTAAGGATTAAAATTGACACGGGTAATTCTCTCTGGCGCTTTCGTTTTGATGGCTGGCAGTGGATGCCTACATATTCGCCTTCTGTAATTTTGATTGGGAGCTAGTCTGGTCTTACTTTCAGTTGGTCAATTCTCAATTTCAATTTTGTCTGGTTGCTAAGTCAATCCCATCTGGCAATTCGCCCCTGGTTGTTAAGTCAATCCCATCTGGCAATTCGCCCCTGCGTGGGTAGTAATGTTTTGAATCCTCTTCCTGGGGCTCCAAGGGGAGCCCGCTGACGTCTAATTCTGGTTTTGCATATGTGGTCTGGTGCTGCCCCTGCGTGGGAGCGTTACTTCTGTGCTTGGTCTGTTTGGTTTTGTGAAGGCTTTCCCGGAGAGGGAGACCTCAGAATTTTGTTCTTGGTTCCCAGAGAGCTACCAGAAGCCCTGGAAGACTTGCTTCACAGTTTGTAATTTTCACTTGTACAGTTAATATATGAATTAGATAGCCTTTATGTAGAAAAAAAACAATGTAAGAATGAAAGCAAGATATGAACAAAGAAAATTGTTATTAAGTAGGCCCAAGGGGAGAGCTAGCTAGCTAGAGGAGAAGTCTCGCAATCCTCCTTGAAGTAGGGTTGTTGTCCATCCTTCTCATCCTTGGATTAGAATTGGTGTAGTTTGAAATAGTAGAACCCACAAACTCGACCACATCCTCATTTCCAACACTAGTACCATAAACTTTGAAGCTTAGACCAAATACCACCTTACAAAGAACAATGAATATATACCTAAGATAGTCAACAAACTTTGGAATGGAATGAAGATCAAATTATCTTTGCTTTTCCATAACGGTATGAATCAGAGTTTTATCTAATCGGTCAAATTGCATAGCATGAAACGAGTTTGTATCCCTGGACTTTCAAAACCCTATATCCTTCACCCAATCCTAGAATTCAATCATAAGCTGATTGCTAGAGATATGTTGGCAAATCTGCTTAGTACAATTAATCAACTTGGCAATTACAATTTGAGAATCATAGGAGGTGGATTACAAATACCTCTACTTAGCCTTTTGGTAATCCCTCTCAACCCTAGAACCCTGGGAACACATAAAGGTACCCCAACATGAGGGCTTACTCTTATTCAAAATGCAGAAAGTAGCGATTTTGCTCAACTTGGGGTATCAAAATCACCTTTAAAACTAAGGTGGATATCCAAGATAGATGGCTATTGATGGAAGTGGGAGAAATCCTATAGATGTTTGAGGTGAAACCAAAGATTGATAGGAGCAACGAACAAATAGGATGTCACTGTGACCATGAAGAACTGAGACCAAGGAGTAAGACCTATTGAACATAACCCAAGAACAGAAACCCACCTTAGCCTTACAACCCAAGCGAACAACAAATAAAAAGTGAACAAAACCACATTAGAGAAAATTTGAGGTCTAAAATGGGCCTCAAAACACAAATGTACAACCAAAATCAACTTTATAAGAACCAATAGGATTCAAGGTGATGAACCATGGGGATGATTCAACATTTTTGGAGTAAATAAGTTCAAAAAATTAAAAAAATATAAAAAGTATTTTTTCAACTCGTATTTTCAACTTCTCTTCCTACAATTTTACTCAAATTTCGAGTGGGAGCATTTGTTGGATACAAAATTTAATTCATCATCCAAGGAGTACCCATGTTGCATACTTTCAATGGACCCTGTTATATGAAAAATGCGAAATACCTATGTTATTGCAATCACGTTTTTCATGTATTTATCATTTTTCGTGTATTAGGCTCCATAGAAAGTATGTAACATTGGTACTCCTTCGTTGAATAATTAAATTTTGCATCCAGCGAGTGTTCTCACTCAAAATTTTAGTAAAAACGAAGGGAGATAAGTTGAAAATACGAGTTGAAAAATTAGTTATTTATTTTTTCCTTCTAAAATTTGACGAAGTAATCTTATTTTATTATTTCCACTATTATTTTATAATATTCTTTAGGAGACGCATTTTAGACCTCAAAATTTCTCTAATGGCAACTCACTGACAATCAAACCAAAGATTCAATTAAAATAGAGTCCACAAACATAACTAAAAATAAAAAGATATCTAAATTTGGTAGAAAATCTAGAAATGATCATAGTAGTCATAATAACCATCACCTTTACCATAGAATACATTCTAAATTATAACCAAACATAACTGAAATAAAAATAGATAGAAAAACCACAATTCTATCATCACTTCACCATCACCTCACACAAATTCCTCATAACTCTTGCACCACATTTCTTAATCACAAGAAATATTTTATTAAGTAAAATAATTAAATTTAAAATTATAATAAAAAAAATTTAAATCAAATAGTTGTAATTTTGGCATGTTATATAATTAAATTAAAAATCTGTGTCATCTTTACTATGGTATTTTATTTGTAAGTTTTTTAAGAAAAGAAAACTACTTTAAACAAACCGTGTGTGTCAAGTTTCTAAAAGATTCGTACAGGTATTAAACCGTCTGTATCAAGTTTCTAAAAGATTTGTACAGCTATATGGACAAATGTTTTGTTAGTGTTCTTAAATATTTAATCATGTCCGGGATAATTAGATTCTAGGTTCTTTCTGGAAACAGATAACTAGATCCATAATAGCTAGAATCTTTTTTTAATTGTTTCTTTCTTTTTTTTGGGAAAGAGATGACTAGATTTTTGCATATATTTTAGAAGTAGTTTTAAGTTTAATTTTTGGAAGTTTTTTTTAGATTTTTAGCTAAAATTTTATGAAAAAAATTTGTAGTTAAATTTTGATGTGTTACTTAAATTTCATATTTTTAAATTAAACAATTAATTTAACATTTTGAATTTTTTCATTTAAATAATGTTAACACAATTTAAATTTATAATTCTAAAAAATAAAAAATAAAAATTAATAATAAAAATAAATTACAAGTTAATATTTTAATTATTTAAATTTTATTTTCAAATTATAAATTAATTCAATATTTTGAAATAAAATTCATTTAAAAAAATACAAATTACATAACTTAAACAGATTTCCACCCATAAAACAATCCTAATACATTATTATAATAGAAATAATTTACAATTACTTTAACCTTAAAGACTTTGTTTCATTTTATTAAACTTAAATCAATTGCATATTTTAAAAATATTCTATAGGAAAGAAGTTACTTTTCATTCATTAAATATTCCAAAAAAATTTAGGTCAATTTTATCCGACAAATTTGAAATATTTCAAAATCTATAATGCGGGTGGGGATGTAGGCTTTCTTGACAAGAACAAGGTCAATTTTATCTAACAATTTTTAAATATTTTCAAAATCTACAATAGAGAATATGGATCTAGGTTCTATTCTAATTAAATAAGAACAATCTCAATCTTATTCAACAAAATCTAAATTCTAAATTTTAAAAATTTAATGGAAATTTTTGGTAATTCAAATTACAGTTTTAATTGAGGGAATTCTTAATGACTAAATATATTAAATCTCTTTCCACTCTAAATAAATAAACAATTCAAACACTCCAATTTTTAATGACTAATTATGTTAAATCTCTTTCCACTCTAAATAAATATACAATTCAAACACTCCAATTTTCTTTTTTCATTCCAAATTATAAACAAATCCAGATTGCTATCCTACGTTCTACCAACTACAAATTAATAGTCAGATATCAATGGGAACATTCGAACTCATTTTAGGGCATAAAAGTCAAAAGCCATCATATATTATTGTATCGAACGCCATGAACTTTTTAATAACCCTGCAAGAATTTTCGGTTTGTTTGGCTTGTGTGTTGCCACAATTGCAGGTGTACTAACCAGAACAAATGCATGTACAGAACCTAAATTTCAGGACAATCGATGCGTGAGCTGGGCACGCGGAAACTTGTATTTGTTCCCGAGGAAAATAAAATTATATGCAGACTCGCCAACTGTCATGAACATTTAAAAATCATCCAAAACGATCTTGAAATCACAGAAGCTCAACGATCGACTGCGCCAACTGCCTTTCAAAATGGCCTGTGAACGTGCTTCATAACTTGGGGGCTTCGCTATTACAGTTTTATAATTAGTTATAAGCGTGCCCGGCGCCAGGATCTCTGCGAATAACACGAGGCTGCGCCGGTGGCTTCACGCTGCATTGCTTCCTTCCACAGCAAATACAGCCAAGCGGTGGGTAAGTGGGCAGTGTATGCCTTGTATTTAAATTTCTCAGGTACTGTGTTCTTTCAAATTCAATATTTTCTTCTCATCTCCTGTGTGCTTGGAACAGGGGATTTTAGTGGCAATTTTAGCTTAAGATGGCTTTCTTCCAAATGGCAATGATATATTACTCTGCGGCAATGGTTATTTGCTTGGCAAGTATGGCGGTGCTGTGTCAGGGGCAATACCAGTATAGCAGTGATCAGGTGCAGAATTACAGAATGCTACCGACTTCGAGAGTGACGGGACGGGAAAGAGCGATATGCGAAGGCGCATACAGTCGATGCTATGGGATTGTCCTCTCATGCCCTGCTCAATGCCCCGTCCGCAAACCCATAAAAGCCAAGAAGGTTAAAGGATGCATGATCGATTGCAGTAAATGCGAGACTTCATGTAAATGTAAGTATATATATATATATGAAGATTAAGAATTGAGAACTTTAGAATTTTTATTTTTATTTTAAATACTTTCCTCATTCCGACGGGCCCTTTTCGAGTGTTTGGGTTTGCTGTTTACTGGAAGTTATTTTGAAATTAACTGAATTGCAGATTTCTTGAGTATTTCAAAATTTTTAATTAAGTTGCAGATTATAAGAATATCTAGAGTCAAACAAAGTTGCTGTTTTGAGTAAATCACAGATAAAAATGCCTCTGCCAAACTAATTCTGTCATTAAAATCTGTGACCTGTCATTTCAATTCACTATTTCTGTCATTAAAATCTGTGACTGGTCATTTTAATCCATATGATCATAGAATTCAGGACGAAGATCTTATATCACAAGATTAAACAAATCATTAGGCCTCATCCTATTCCCTTTTCTAATACAGGGTGACTAGTATCCATTTCATTTTAGCAGTCCAGGATACTGGGTGATCATAGAATTCAGGACAAAGATGTCACAAGCTTAAACAAATCTTTAACCCTAATCATATTCCCTTTTCTAAACACTGGGTAACTAGTAACTAGTATCCACTTCATCTTAACAGTCCAGGATAGGGTAAAAAATTGGTCATTTTATTGCTGGACGATGTTGTTGTTCAATCTAAACTAACAGTCAGTAAAGTTAACCCTCATCCTATTCCCTTTTCTAATACTGAGTGGCTTGTATCCACTTCATCTTAACAGTCCAGGATCATGTAAAAAATTGGTCATTTTATACCCTTGCTGTTTAATGTTAAAAATAAAGATATAAACTAACAGTCAGTAAAGTTGCAGATTTTGTTACAAACAGTTTTATCAGAATCAAATGTCAGAATATTTTACTCCGCCATAACCAGTTTGATCAAAAGTAAATGTCAGAATGACTTGTCATTTCAATCCATTTGATCATAGAATGCAGAAAAAAGAACAAAGATGTTATATGACAAGATTAAACAAATCATTAACTCATCCTAATCCATTTTCTAATAATGGGCAACTACCATCCGCTTCATCTCACTTCATCATAACAGTCCAGTAGCATGTAAAAGATTGGTGTAAAAGATTGGTCATTTTATTCTTGAGTATGTTGTTGTTCAATCTTAAAAATAAAGATATAAACTACCAGTCAGTAAAGTTGCAGATTTTATCATAAACAATATTATCAGACTTAAAAGTCAAAATACTCTGCTTTGCCATAAATCAAAATACTCTGCTTTGCCATAAACAATTTCATCGAAATTAAATGTCAGAATGTTTACATAAGGTTGTTTATTACATGGCTATGCAAATTTCCTGTTATTCTATATTTTTCAAAAGATTAAATAGAGTGCTGCAGAATTTAATGATATTGATATCTATCCCAACATAGAATTTAATGATACTGGTATATATGCCAAGATATAAGCTAAGTTATTGTTAATTTTATGTTTTTATACTTTTAACTGAACTTCCACCACCTACATTGTTTACCTCCTAACTATATTATGCAATCACTTATATGATCGAACAATCACTTATCTGATCCTGACTTTGAGCATCTATTACTTATCAAGAGAGCCTTGAGGGTAGGAACCGTGCTGCACTGTTTAATAGGGTCTTGAGGTAGGATCCGTGCTGCACTGTAAAGTAGGATATATATCCTGTGTCATATACACACATATGTATATGTTACTGTTGATTCTACATTTTTAACGAACCATTTACGGTGCTTACTTCCTCAACTATATTATGCAATCACCTCTTTAATCGTAATTTTGAGCATCCATCTCTTATCAAGAGATTCTGAACCTAAGCAACATTAATAGATTATACCCTGACCTTCAACAGCATTCATCAAAAGCTAAAACCCTAACCTTGGCTTCCTCTAGTACTATACCCTGACCTTGAACAGCACTCATCAAAAGCTAAAACCCTAACCTTGGCTTCCTCAAGTACTATACTCTGACCTTGAACAGCACTCATCAAAAGCTAAAACCTTAACCTTGGCTTCCTCTAGTACTATATCCTGACCTTCAACAGCACTCATCAAAAAGTAAAACCCTGAACTTGGCTTCCTCTAGTACTATATCCTGACCAACAGCACTCATCAAAAGCTAAACCCTAACCTTGGCTTCCTCTAGTACTATACCCTGACCTTGGACAGTACTAATCAAAAGGTAAAACGCTAACCCTGGCTTGCCTCTGGTACTGATTGAAAATAAAAAAACCCTAACCCTGTCTTTCCTCTGGTACTGATTGAAAGTAAAAAAAAAAACCTAACCCTGGCTTGCCTCCAGTACTGATAGAATTGCAAATTTTACTTAACTTCATGTTTGTATAATGTTGGTATTATGCAGTTCGGAAGCCTAACTGCAAGGGCTACGGATCAATCTGCTACGATCCCCGTTTCGTGGGTGGAGACGGAGTAATGTTCTACTTCCATGGAATGAAGGACCGAGACTTCGCTCTCGTATCAGACGACAAACTTCAGATCAATGCCCACTTCATCGGCACCAGACCAGAGGGAAGGAAGCGAGACTACACTTGGGTTCAGGCACTCGGCATCATGTTCGGAGGCAAAGCCCACACTTTCACTGTGGGAGCCAACAAGGTCTCCAAATGGGACGACTCAGTCGATCAATTCACCTTCTCCTTCGATGGGCAGGACCTCAAAGTGGCAGACACCTGGACTTCCCCGTGCGGCCAACTCATCCTGGAACGCACCGATGAGACCAACAGCGTGAATGTGATTCTTCGGGGATTAGCCCGCATTTCTCTAAACGTTGCCCCCATCGAGGAACGAGACAACATAATGCACAACTACCAGCTCCCGCCCAATGATGCCTTCGCCCATCTGGAAATGCAATTCAAGTTCTTCAATCTCTCATCCACCGTGGAAGGCATTTTGGGGCAGACCTACAGACCAAATTTCATGAACCCTGTGAAGAGAGGAGTCCCTATGCCCGTCATGGGAGGAGAAGACAGGTACGCCACCTCCTCCCTCCTCTCCGCCGACTGCAAATCCTGCAACTACTCATTTTCCTCCTCCTCCGAATTCATCTTCAATTCAGTCGGGACCTTCGACGCGGAGTGCACCAGCCGCAGTGGGAATGGCGGTATCGTATGCCGCAGGTAATTTGACTAAATCAGTTCATTAAGGGAAGGGAACACATCGATAAATAAATTGTCACAGGAAATAATTTCATGTAGTTTATCTCCCAATGAGGCTTCATACTTATAATATCCCTTCATAAATTCCCTCTGTCATCCTCTAAATAATGATGGACTGCAAGTCCTGGTGCCATCAGATGAATATAGAAATATTTTGAAATATCAGATAATGTATGTTTTTTTAAATATTTTATGTAGTGTATTATTGTTTTGTTTGTGTGTCTTAGTTGGGTGTAATATTGTGTAACCAACCATGGCACTGGAATCTCAGTTGCGAGGAAAACTCCGTGCATCTAAAATTTGCATTTGCATTATCGCAAGTTTCATAAAAATTTACTAATCAGGTTTGTATCTTTGTAGCCACCTATTCTAAACAGAAATTTTCCATTTCATTATTAGATATTAGCGCTGATTTTTGACTCAGCGATCAGTTTGCTGACATTTGACAAGACATTCGTAATTCACAATTGAACGAATATGACAAGTTTTTTTTTTAATTAATTATCAAAACAATTTCTTTCCAGTAAAATTGTCTCATTAATCCAAGAAATATGGCAGTATTATTCTTAAAGGATAAGGGATTAAGAATATTGCTAAATAATTGTAATCCAAAAAAAGGTTCCAGAATTATATTACAGTGGAGAAATATGGTAGTCTTATTTTCGTAGATTAAGAACACTGTATTTCCTATCACTATAGAGAAATATGGCAATATTTTTTATATTTATCACTATAGAGAAATATGGCAATATTTTTTATATTTATAAATGAATTATAAAGAAATATGGTAGTATTATTTTTATATTTATAAATGATTGAGTCTCTACAATCCAGTATAGTGAAGATGAAGATGTGTAGGTGTAATGTAAGTATATAAACAATTATAAATACCTACTTAATTAAAAATAAAAAATAAAAACAGATCGAGGATGAATGTAAACATTTAAATGTTGGTTCGATTAATAATAAAAAGTTTAAAGTAATAAACAAAAAAATTAAAAGTAATAAATAAAAAGTTAAAAGTAATATCAACGTAGGGTGAGTTTTAACATTTAAAAATTGGCTCAATTCATAATAAAAAGTTAAAGTAATAAAAAAAGGCAATTTGCTATATTTTGATGTTGTTATTGATTTGTGAATAAACTTTGTTACAATACCATGGTTTATCAATACCACATGCTCAAAAAACATAATTTATTTCACAATCAAAATATTTTATAAGAATATGACAAGATTCTTAACCATGGATATTGACTCTCACTTTACCATGGATTTTATTAACTTGTAAATAGGCTTTGTTACAATAACATGGGCTAGTTTATCAATACCACATGCTCAAAAAACATACCATATTTCACAATGAAAAACAATATGGCAAGATTCTTAACCATTGATATTCACCCTCACTGTGTCATTGATATTATGAACTTATGAACTTGTGAATAGGTTTTGTTACAATACCATGGCTTATCAATACCACATGCCCAAAAATCATAAATTATTTCACAATGGAAATATTTTATAACAATATGACAAGACTCTTAACTATAGATATTCACCCCCACTTTACTATTGATATTATTGACTTGCAAATAGGTTTTATTATAATACCATGGCTTATCAATACCACATGCCTAAAAACCATAACTTATTTCATAATCAAATATTTTATTTTATAATATTTTTTAAGTCTATGAGGTCAACGATTATAATTACTTTTGAGATATATCTAAACCTTCTATCCTCACGACTACTAAAAATATTCGCATAGAAATTAAATCAAGGTTTTAATAAAATTAAACATGAGAATATAAAGAAGTAAAATTTATATAATGTAAATAATATTATTAAGAACCAGCATAGATCCATCTTAACTAAGGATCCAAGTGATGAGAGAAAGCAAAGTGACTAGCAATAATAGAGGAAAGATAATGCATGATTTTAAAAAAAAATTCATTAATATATTTTCTTGGACATGATTAATCCAAAATATAGGTTTAATATTTTACAAACAAATGAGTTTTTCTAATTTAGATAATTTATTAAACACAATACAATGGGATCAAATTTAAGAGAGAGATGGGGGGAGAGAGAGAGGGGGTAGTGACAGAGCTAGAGGGTAGAGAGAGTCGGAGAGTGATGGGGGGAGAGAGAGAGTTAGTGACAGAGCTAGAGGGCGGAGAGAGGTAGAGAGTGATGGGGGAGAGAGAGAGGGGTAGTTGGGGGAGAGAGAGGGGGGGGTAGTGACAAAGCTAGAGGGTAGAGAGAGGTAGAGAGTGATGGGGGAGAGAGAGAGGGGTAGTGACAAACCTAGAGGGCGAAGAGAGGTAGAGAGTGATGGGGGGGAGAGAGAGGGAGTGACAGAGCTAGAGGGCGGAGAGAGGTAGAGAGTGATGGGGGAGAGAGAGAGGTAGTGACAGAGCTAGAGGGCGGAGAGAGGTAGAGAGTGATGGGGGAGAGAGAGAGAGGGGTAGTGACAAAGCTAGAGGGCAGAGAGAGGTAGAGAGTGATGGGGGGGAGAGAGAGGGGTAGTGACAAAGCTAGAGGGCGAAGAGAGGTAGAGAGTGATGGGGGAGAGAGAGAGAGGAAGGGAGAGAGAGAGATGGAGTTGGAAGGGCAAAGAGGGAGGAAATAACAAAGACATAGAGAGATAGAGGTAAAGAGAGAGAGGGAGTGACAAGGTAGAGATGGAGAGAGAGTGAGGGAGAGAAGAGAGGAGGGAAGAGAGAGAAGAGGAGAAGAGAGAGGGAGATGTAGAGAGGGAGGGAGATAGTGACAGAGTTGGATGGAAGAGAGAAGTATAGAGAGAGAGGGAGGGAGATAGTGACAGAGTTGGATGGAAGAGAGAAAGATAGAGAGAGAGTGTGAGTGATGGGGGGAGAGAAAGGGAGAGAGTGGAAGGAAGAGAGAGAGGACTCAAGACAGGGAAGGAGAGAGAAAGAGGGAGAGAGATGGAGTTGGAGGGGGAGAGAGAGGGAGCAAAGAAGACATAGAGAGAGAAAAGTGGAGAGAGAGGAAGGGAGTGACAATGGAAATATGGACAGATGGAAATGGAGATATGGAAAGATGGAGAGGGACTAAGGGAGAGAGGAGTGCATGAGGGAAGATAGAGAGAAGGGGAGAGAGAGAGGGAGAGAAGGGAAAGAGAGAGAGATAAGGGGAACAAAGAGAGAGGGAGAGAGAGATAGATAGATAGATATGGTGAGAGTGTGTGTATTTTTGGTGGGTGAAATAGAGAGAGGGAATAAGAAAGAGACACATAGATACAAATAGATATCATATAGTATTATATAACCATCCTAAATCCATCTTAACTTGGGATCTATCAAGGCCTAAGGGAGATCAAATTTCTCTATGTGCAAACCTTTCCTCAAGTTTTGCACTCAAAAAAGAGGTTTGCACCTTCAAAGATTTGATCCCTCTCCCCTGGGTTAAGATGGATTTAGGCTTAATAGATCCGGGCTTAAGATGGATCTAGGCTTGATAGATCCGAGTTAACGTGGACCTAAGTTAGTTTATACTAAATATGATAGTATTATTTTTATATTTATAAATGATTTAGAAATTAATAATAATAAAAATAGTATTTAAAAAAATAAATATAATGAAATATTATTTTAGTTTTTTATTAATTATAAGGTAGGAATATTCTTGTATTTATAAATTAATAATAATAAAAATAGTATTTAAAAAGTAAATATAATGAAATATTATTTTAATTTTTTTATTATTATGATAATAAAAATAGAATAATGATTATATTTAATTTTTAATATATATATATATATATATATATATATATATATATATATATATATATATATTAAATTGTTAATTAATAAATATATTGTGATTTTATTATTAATTAATAATAATAAAATGTATTTTCCTAAATTATTTTGATTTTATTATTAAGTAATAAAGACGATAATTTTTATTAACAATTATTTATAAAGTTTTATGAGAAAAAAATCATAATGACACATTTGGCGAAGCCTTTCAAACCAACCAGTGTGGTTCATCGTCATGACAAGTTAAAGAATCAAATCATGGCTGCATGTTAATTAGGGAGAGAAGATCTTAATGGCTAGGTTTGACTAGGAAACGACTCGTAACTAGATTGGACCAATGGCTAATGGCTATATCCGACTGGGTAACTAGATTGGACCAACCGCTATATGGGATTGGGTAACTAGATTGGACCAATGGCTATATTTGACCGTGAAATGGCTAAATTTGACTAGATTGGACCAATGGCTATATTTGACCGTGAAATGGCTAAATTTGACTAGCCAACTGGAGTGGACCAAGGGATGGTGACAAGGACTAATATTATATTTGATCAAATTATTTAATTATAATAATATTATTAGATAAATAATTATTCAATGTATTAATAGTGTTTAATATCAATATTATTAATATAATATTTTTTTAATGTTTTGAATGCCATTAATGTCTAAAATGATAAACATATGAAATGCTATATATGAATATTATTTTAATACTTTTATGTTGGTCTTGTTTATTATTCAAGTAAAACGTTAACTATATTTGTGTTAAAAAATAATAAATCTAGGGAATATTAATAATAATAATCAAGTAAAATGTTAACATATTTATGTTAATATGTTAATAGTAATTTAATAATAGATCTAGGGATTATTAATGTTAATAATAATATGGATTTATTATTACTCTTAATATTCCTAAATATATAACTATAATAATAATATTATAAAGTTAATTATTATCTCATAAATTGTATTATTATTATTATAATATTTTAATAATAGTATTATTCTTATTATTATTATTAATGGTTTGGGTAACTTATTAATAGAATTTATTAATTAAATGTAAACTTACAACATTAACCTATTCAAGTTTATATTAGATATAGTCAAGTTGACTAGTCAAATTTAGTCGTTTCATGGTCAAATATTGCCGTTCGTTCAATCCTAGCGGTTGGAAGATATGCTCTCCCTATTTAACATGCAACCATGATCTGATTCTTCAAGTTGCCCTGACGATGAACCACACTCGTTGGTTTGAAACCCGTCGACAAATGTATCATTAAAAATTTCTCATAAAATTTGATATGGATCACAGCAGCCTCAATTCAACAATTATTTATAAATTTAAAATAATTGTTTCAAATTCTTTACCATATTTATATTTACTCAATTTTCTTTCTAATTTATTATAACTATCACTTGTTATCTATCAATTTAAAATAATTGTTTCAAACTCTTTAAAATTTACTTAATATTTCTTCTACTTTATTATGACTATTTTTAATGCGGGTGATATACAATGAAGATAACATAATAAGAAATTAAAATAAAATATTATATATATTATATAATTTAAAATAATATTTTCATATAAAAATAAAAATTTAAAAATATATTTGAATATATGTTGTTAAAAAACTCTTTTATTTTTTAATGAATAATACATTAATGTAATTAAAAACTTTATTAATAAAAAATAACAAAACAAATCTAATGTACAAAAAAATGGAACACAAATAAATTTTGATGTAAAAAATGATTTTTTTTGTTATAGAAAATTACTTTATACATAATTTATTATATTATTATTATCTATTTTTAATGTTACGGCCAAGTCAGACACCAAATTTGTGTATGAGACCCCTTTGTTTGTGGAACAAAGGACCCACCTCTGCGCACGGATTTGATAGCTAAGTCTACTAAAGCATACATACTCTACCCCTTCTGGTTTTGAACCTGTGACCACATGCTCTTAACCATTAAGCCATCACAAACTGTATTAAAAACACTTAAAAACATAATTTAAAAATTTTGAAAAAAAAAATTATGAAAATTACTCTATACATAATTTATTAAAAACACTTAAAACATAATTTAAAAAAAAACAGAGAAACATAACAAATTTTTTTTGTTATTTTATACAGTTTATTAATTAAAAACACTTCAAACATAATTTAAAAAAACAGAGAAACATAACAATTTTTTTTTTTTTTGTTGAATTGATACTTCTGTGATTTATAACAGTTATAAGAAAAATTTCCGCGTAAATCACATGTAGAAAACCTTTGTCATTTTTTTTGTTATTTTATACAGTATATTAAAAAAACTTGAAACTTCATTTAAAAAATTTAAATACACGACAATTTTTTTTTTTAAAGAGAAAAGGATGTACTCTAATCATAATTTATTAAAAAAACACTTCAAGTATCATTTTTTAAAATCAGAGAAACAAAAAAACACGACATATTTTCAGAAATAATAATCTAATATCCGTACGAGAGTTACATAACATGCTAGAATTCTTTTTAAAAAATGTCTTACTGCCCATAATTATCAACCTTCCTTTCTACCAAGATTCCTTCAACCTATAAAACTCTTGTTCTGTCAAACATAATATGGCTTTTCAGCTCAGAATGAATATTTGTCTTTCATTATAATCCAAATGTTATCTAAGTCTATAACGTTTGGGCTGCGTCATAATTTTGCATCACTATATTTAATTGTTTTGCCAATATTATTCTCAGTATTGAATCGAACCTTTTACTTGTTTCCTTCTGTATAAAAATAAAGTTCAGTGTTGTTTCTCCATATACCGCATTGTTTTTTGAATTTGCGTGGTTGTTTGAGTAAAAAATCATGTGAGGTTGTACGGGCATATATAAATGTTTTATAGTATACTGAGTATTTGTTTCTATAAACACATATTAAATATGTTTAATTAATATTAATAAAAGACTTTTATCTAAAATTAATATAAATTTGATTCACATAAAATCAATGTACTTTTGATGTTTTCTAAGTATAAGATTTTTTAAAATAAAATATTATAAAAATGATAAAAAAATATTAATAATATAATTATTTTTTTTAGAAATTTATTATAATTTATATTTATTATATTGGGTGAAGGTAGGTTATAATGTTTTTTTTAATAAAAAAAAGAATTTTAATTAGCTTTGGAATTTTTAAATAAATTTTATAAAGTTTATTAAAGTTTTGAAAAAAATAAATATTAAATTAAATATTTTGAAAATAAAAAATAAATTTTGAAATTTTTTAAATTTGAATTTTTATTTTTTGATTGGTTCATTTATATGAAATGACTAATTTCATGGTGTTTAAAATTGAATTGTCAAAGAAAAAAATTATTTAAAAATAAAAAAAATCTTGTATGCAACCAAGTGTCATAATATTTAATAAAGAGTACACCTATCAAATCTAAATATTTATGAAAATGAATTGTGATTGTATAAAGTATCAAACCAAGTGTTATAATGTTTAATAAAATACTATTTATTAAAGTACATCTATCAAATCTAAATATTTATACTTAGTAATTTATTTTACACCTCACTTTTTTAATATTTATTTTTACTATATAATTTTACTAATAAAAATGTACAAGACAATAAATATAGTCATTCATATATTATATTATATTATTTTTAATTTGACTTTTTTAATTTTTTAAGTAATATTTGGATAATAAATTTAATATAAAATAAATAACAACATATTTTTTAGTTATAATATTCATTTAAATTTATTTATTTACATAAACCATTTAGAATTTTTTTTAAATATAATTTTTTTTATTTATTTAAACCATGTTTAATTTATTTATTTATTATGTTTTTTATATGAAAAATATTAATGTTACATTTTAAAATTTATATATTTTTAATTTTTATTAAATTTTTTAACTAATAATTAAATTTTAAGAAATATAAATATAATATTATATGTAAAGCTATTTTAAATTAGGGTTTATAGTTACTATGTAGTATATTATATACATATATGGTTTGGGAGGTTTTTAATTCTAAAAATATTTAAATCAATCAAAAATAATTATCAATTACATAATCTATATTTATTTATATATCTATCATATTGGTATTTATTTTTGGTTTTAAATATAAACCAACCATAACACTCTCTTTTCAAAAGATTAAAAATGAAAACTAACTACAAGCTTGTAAAAGATTAAAGATGTGAATTAGTTAAGTCAACACTAGCCTCAAGAATTTAAAAGATGAGCATTCAACTTCGTTGTAACAATTTCACTATGAGCGCTATTTTTCATTTGAATTTGGTATTTTTTTTTTTTTAAATTGATTATAAAAGTGTTTGAATCAAATTTTTTTATGGTGTAAATAGATTCAATATCCTTAAAAACCCCTGGGCACCCATAATCCTGAAGCTCAAGAACTATAACCGAGTCCTGAAGCTTAAGAACAGCTCAAGAACTATAACCGAGATTTCCAAAAATTTCAACCAAATTTATAAAAAATCATGGGGAAAAACAAAAACTTACCTCTTTATACTAGGGTGCGTTAAACTATGTCCTCAATTATGGTGCACACAAAAACATACTTGTCGCCGAAAACAGTGTGCTTTGGCTGCAGGAATTCATCTCGTGGAATTTGGATTTCTCTTACATTTTTTTTTTTTACGTTTTGGGTTTTTATGCTCCCCTTCAAGAAATGTTATGTTTAAAATTTTTCCCTTCAGGAGTAATGTTCTTACAATAAATTAACCCTTTACCAATAAATGTTTGATTATAAAATTACCTTTCAATAACATAATTATGTTAAAATTTCACATATTTATTATAAGGAAAAAAAGAAAATGACCATAACACACAAATGACTTATTAAATCTCGAATCTTGGTTTGAAATTGCATGGAACATTCACAATAAAGTCTTTGGAACTTGAAATCAATTGCCCTTGCCCTGGACATGCCATAGCCTTTGTATATATGAGATATGACTAAGGATATCTGGTGGGGTGGTTGCAGGTGTTAGGGATAATGGTTCAAAACCTAAAACGATTTCTTCAAGTTTGGGTGGAACTTCCTCTTGAATTTCCTTTGGAGACCCAGTCATCAACTTCCAAATTTAGTTATTCTACTAAAATGGCAGAACTGGGTAATTTACTTGAAATATGGCAAAAACCCATTTTTACATGGAATAAAAAAGAAATAAAAATGCAGTTTAAAACCTTATCGTGTTTGTCATTCCACAAACCTTTATCGCCTTAAACCTCTGTCATCAATCTCAACACTCAATCCGACGGTTATCACTTTCCCCGCTCACAAACTCGTTGGATGATGTTCATCATTGATGAATCCCGCTTGATCCAACGGTTGACGTGTAATATCACATGGAATTCCTGCCAAGGGCACGCGAGAAAAGCAGTTTCTCCATGCTACGTGTTGGTTGCTAAATGAAATTGCGTGAATTTTCAAAATATAGCTTACCACCTTAAGCCCGCGCGAGAAACAACTTTCACCTACAAAGACCCCTTTACACACATATGTATATGTTACTGTTGATTCTACATTTTTAACGAACCATTTACAGTGCTTACTTCCTCAACTATATTATGCAATCACCTCTTTTATCGTAATTTTGAGCATCCATCTCTTATCAAGAGATTCTGAACCCGAGCAACATTAATAGATTATACCCTGACCTTCAACAGCACTCATCAAAAGCTAAAACCCTAACGTTGGCTTCCTCTAGTACTATACCCTCACCGTGAACAGCACTTATCAAAAGCTAAAACCCTAACCTTGGCTTCCTCAAGTACTATACTCTGACCTCGAACAGCACTCATCGAAAGCTAAAACCTTAACCTTGGCCTCCTCTAGTACTATATCCTGACCTTCAACAGCACTCATCAAAAAGTAAAACCCTAAACTTGGCTTCCTCTAGTACTATATCCTGACCTTCAACAGCGCCCATCAAAGGCTAAACCCTAACCTTGGCTTCCTCTAGTACTATACCCTGACCTTGAACAGTACTAATCAAAAGGTAAAACGCTAACCCTGGCTTGCCTCTGGTACTGATTGAAAGTAAAAAAACCCTAACCCTGTCTTTCCTCTGGTACTGATTGAAAGTAAAAAAAAAAAAAAAAACTAACCCTGGCTTGCCTCCAGTACTGATAGAATTGCAAATTTTACTGAACTTCATGTTTGTATAATGCAGTTCGGAAGCCTAACTGCAAGGGCTACGGATCAATCTGCTACGATCCCCGTTTCGTGGGTGGAGACGGAGTAATGTTCTACTTCCACGGAATGAAGGACCGAGACTTCGCTCTCGTATCAGACGACAAACTTCAGATCAATGCCCACTTCATCGGCACCAGACCAGAGGGAAGGAAGCGAGACTACACTTGGGTTCAGGCACTCGGCATCATGTTCGGAGGCAAAGCCCACACTTTCACTGTGGGAGCCAACAAGGTCTCCAAATGGGACGACTCAGTCGATCAATTCACCTTCTCCTTCGATGGGCAGGACCTCAAAGTGGCAGACACCTGGACTTCCCCGTGCGGCCAACTCATCCTGGAACGCACCGATGAGACCAACAGCGTGAATGTGATTCTTCGGGGATTAGCGCGCATTTCTCTAAACGTTGCCCCCATCGAGGAACGAGACAACATAATGCACAACTACCAGCTCCCGCCCAATGATGCCTTCGCCCATCTGGAAATGCAATTCAAGTTCTTCAATCTCTCATCCACCGTGGAAGGCATTTTGGGGCAGACCTACAGACCAAATTTCATTAACCCTGTGAAGAGAGGAGTCCCCATGCCCGTCATGGGAGGAGAAGACAGGTACGCCACCTCCTCCCTCCTCTCCACCGACTGCAAATCCTGCAACTACTCATTTTCCTCCTCCTCCGAATTCATCTTCAATTCAGTCGGGACCTTCGACGCGGAGTGCACCAGCCGCAGTGGGAATGGCGGTATCGTATGCCGCAGGTAATTTGACTAAATCAGTTCATTACGGGAAGGGAACACATCGATAAATAAATTGTCACAGGAAATAATTTCATGTAGTTTATCTCCCAATGAGGCTTCATACTTATAATATCCCTTCATAAATTCCCTCTGTCATTCCCTAAATAATGATGGACTGCAAGTCCTGGTGCCATCAGATGAATATAGAAATATTTAGAAATATCAGATAATGTATGTTTTTTAAATATTTTATGCAGTGTATTATTGTTTTGTTTGTGTGTCTTAGTTGGGTGTAATATTGTGTAACCAACCATGGCACTGGAATCTCAGTTGCGAGGAAAACTCCATACATCTAAAATTTGCATTTGCATTATCGCAAGTTTCATAAAAATTTACTAATCGGGTTTGTATCTTTGTAGCCACCTATTCTAAACAGAAATTTTCCATTTCATTATTAGATATTAGCGCTGATCTTAATTCTATAATTATTTCACGCTTTCAACGACTCAGCGATCTGTTGAACGAATATGACAAGTTCTTTTTTAATTAATTATCAAAACAATTTCTTTACAGTAAAATTGTCTCATTAATCCAAGAAATATGGCAGTATTATTCTTAAAGGATAAGGGATTAAGGATATTGCTAAATAATTATAATCCTAAAAAAGGTTCCAGAATTATATTACAGTGGAGAAATATGGTAGTCTTATTTTCCGTAGATTAAGAACACTCTATTTCCTATCACCATAGAGAAATATGGCCATATTTATTTTTATTTTTATAAATGATTTATAAAGAAATATGGTAAATATGGCAATATTATTTTTATATTTATAAATAAATGATTTATAAAGAAATATGGTAGTATTATTTCTATATTTATAAATGATTGAGTCTCTACAATCCAGTGTAGTGAAGATCTACAATCCAGTGTAGTGAAGATGTGTAGGTGTAATGTATTTATATGAACCATTATAAATACCAACTTAATTAAAAAATAATAAAAAATTAAAAACAGATCGAGGATGAATGTCAACATCTAAATGTTGGTTCGATTAATAATAAAAAGTTTAAAGTAATAAACAAAAAATTAAAAGTAATAAATAAAAAGTTAAAAGTAATATCAACTTTGGATGAGTTTTAACATTTAAAAATTGGCTCAATTCATAATAAAAAGTTAAAGTAATTAAAAAAAAATCAATTTGCTATATTTTGATGTTGTTATTGACTTGTGAATAAACTTTGTTACAATACCATGGTTTATCAATACCACATGCTCAAGAAACATAATTTATTTCACAATCAAAATATTTTATAAGAATATGACAAGATTCTTAACCATGGATATTGACCCTCACTTCATCATGGATTTTATTAACTTGTAAATAGGCTTTGTTACAATAACATGGGCTAGTTTATCAATACCACATGCTCAAAAAACATACCATATTTCACAATAAAAAACAATATGGCAAGATTCTTAACCATTGATATTCACCCTCACTGTATCATTGATATTATGAACTTGTGAATAGGTTTTGTTACAATACCATGGCTTATCAATACCACATGCCCAAAAATCATAAATTATTTCACAATGAAAATATTTTATAATAATATGACAAGACTCTTAGCTATAGATATTCACCCCCACTTTACTGTGGATATTATTGACTTGTAAATAGGTTTTATTATAATACCATGGCTTATCAATACCACATGCCTAAAAACCATAACTTATTTCATAATCAAAATATTTTATTTTATAATATTTTTTAAGTCTATGAGGTCAAAGGTTATAATTACTTTTGAGACATATCTAAACCTTTTATCCTCACGACTACTAAAAATATTTGCATAGAAATTAAATCAAGGTTTTAATAAAATTAAATATGAGAATATAAAGATGTAAAATTTATATAATGTAAATAATATTATTAAGAACCAGCATAGATCCATCTTAACTAAGGATCCAAGTGATGAGAGAAAGCAAAGTGACTAGTGATAATAGAGGAAAGATAGTGCATGATTTTTTAAAATTTTTCATTATTATATTTTCTTGGACATGATTGATCCAAAATATAGGTTTAATATTTTACAAACAAATGAGTTTTTCTAATTTAGATAATTTATTAAACACAATACAATGGGATCAAATTTAAGAGAGAGATGGGGGGAGAGAGAGAGGGGGGTAGTGACAGAGCTAGAGGGCAGAGAGAGTTGGAGAGTGGTGGGGGGAGAGAGAGAGGGGGTAGTGACAAAGCTAGAGGGCAGAGAGAGGTAGAGAGTGATGGGGGAGAGAGAGAGGGGTAGTTGGGGGGCAGAGAGAGAGAGAGGTAGTGACAGAGCTAGAGGGTGGAGAGAGGTAGAGAGTGATGGGGGAGAGAAAGAGGGGTAGTTTGGGGGGAGAGAGAGAGAGGTAGTGACAAAGCTAGAGGGCGGAGAGAGGCAGAGTGTGATGGGGGGAGAGAGAGGGAGAGAGAGGAAGGAAGAGATAGGAAGGGAGAGAGAGAGATGGAGTTGGAAGGGCAAAGAGGGAGGAAATAACAAAGACATAGAGAGATAGAGGTCAAGAGAGAGAGGGAGTGACAAGGTAGAGATGGAGAGAGAGTGAGGGAGAGAGAAGAGGAGGGAAGAGAGAGAAGAGGAGAAGAGAGAGGGAGATGTAGAGACGAAGGGGAGACAGAGAATGAGAGAGGGAGCGAGATAGTGACAGAGTTGGATGGAAGAGAGAAAGATAGAGAGAGAGTGTGAGTGATGGGGGGAGAGAAAGGGAGAGAGTGGAAGGAAGAGAGAGAGGACTCAAGAGAGGGAAGGAGAGAGAAAGAGGGAGAGAGATGGAGTTGGAGGGGGAGAGAGAGGGGGCGAAGAAGAAAGACATAGAGAGAGAAAAGTGGAGAGAGAGAAAGGGAGTGACAAGGGAAATATGAAAAGATGGAGGGGGAGATATGGAAAGATGGAGAGGGAGTGAGGGAGAGAGGAGAGCATGAGGGAAGATAGAGAGAAGGGGGGAGAGAGAGGGAGAGAAGTGAAAGAGAGAGATAAGGGGAACAAAGAGAGAGGGAGAGAGATAGATAGATATGGTGAGAGTGTGTGTATTTTTGGTGGGTGAGATAGAGAGAGGGAATACGAAAGAGATACATAGATACAAATAGATATCATATAGTATTATATAACCATCCTAGATCCATCTTAATCTGGGATCTATCAAGGCCTAAGGGAGATCAAATCTCTCTATGTGCAAACCTTTCCTCAAGTTTTGCACTCAAAAAAAAGGTTTGCACCTCCAAAGATTTGATCCATCTCCCCTGGGTTAAGATGGATTTAGGCTTAATAGATCTAGGCTTAAGATGGATCTAGGTGTTAGGATATTCTGACACATAGGAAATAGTTAAGTTCAACTTAGTCTAGTATAGAGTTAGGTATAGAGTTAGGTAAAGTGTGTTTCTTTACCGTTGTACATTTTGTAACTTACAATCCGACGGTCACGATATGTAGTGATCCGACGGTTCACTCTCACCTCGGTATTACCGACACTTGATCCGTGGCTTGACACCCGATTGGTCCATGAGTTCTATTTAAAGCGCATGGAGGGTCATTGTTCGGGTAATCCGTGCATGAGAGAAGCTTATGTAAATTTTCATTCTTTGACTAATAAATTGCCTGTAGTACCCACGTTGGGACAGGCCGTGGACTGTTTCCCTCTTTGAGGGTTTTAACCACGTCAAAAATACTGGTGTATTGATCTGTGATCTGGTTGTGAGCGGTGTCCTTTTAGTATTCTTTCTGAGGAACTTACCCTGTAAATTCCTACATGGTATCAGAGCTATTTGAGGGCTGCGTCCATTGGTGATCCAAATCTGAAGCCGGTAGAACTGCATGCGGCTGTCGTTTCCTAGATCTGCTGTTTCTGACTGCTTTCGGGCCGAGAAGACTGCTCTGTTGCGTTCAGAGCATCTGTTCCAGTGAGGAACCCCTTTCGTTTCACGCGAAAAGGTTTCCGGTAGCCCTAGCTGCATCATTTTTCAGATCGGGAGGTATACAGTGTTTTTGCAGTTTACTGTTATTTTCTCTCTGCTTATTTCGGTTTCGGTTTATTTACAAAATGTACAATGGTAAAGAAACACACTTTACCTAACTCTATACCTAACTCTATACTAGACTAAGTTGAACTTCACTATTTCCTATGTGTCGGAATATCCTAACATCCCCCCTTAAGAACAACTTGGGATAGGATTGAAGGATTTACAAATATGACACAATAGGAGAAGGAAGGAGGCACTAGAGCCTATCCCCCTTAGTGACAACTTCCTGAACTCCAAGCATATATCGAAGTTTAGTGAACTTCGCCTCTGTGAGAGCCTTTGTGAAGATGTCTGCAACCTGATCATCTGTTGAACAATATTGCACTTCAAGAACATGGTCATGAATGAGCTTTCTGATGAAGTGCATGTGTAGTTCAATGTGTTTACTGCGAAGAGGTTTATTTTCTCTCTGCTTATTATGGTTTCGGTTTATTTAGCCATAGGCTCTAGTGCCTCCTTCCTTCTCCTATTGTGTCATATTTGTAAATCCTTCAATCCTATCCCAAGTTGTTCTTAAGGGGGGATGTTAGGATATTCCGACACATAGGAAATAGTTAAGTTCAACTTAGTCTAGTATAGAGTTAGGTATAGAGTTAGGTAAAGTGTGTTTCTTTACCGTTGTACATTTTGTAACTTACAATCCGACGGTCACGATATGTAGTGATCCGACGGTTCACTCTCACCTCGGTATTACCGACACTTGATCCCTGGCTTGACACCCGATTGGTCCATGAGTTCTATTTAAAGCGCATGGAGGGTCATTGTTCGGGTAATCCGTGCATGAGAGAAGCTTATGTAAATTTTCATTCTTTGATTAATAAATTGCCTGTAGTACCCACGTTGGGACAGGCCGTGGACTGTTTCCCTCTTTGAGGGTTTTAACCACGTCAAAAATACTGGTGTATTGATCTGTGATCTGGTTGTGAGCGGTGTCCTTTTGGTATTCTTTCTGAGGAACTTACCCTGTAAATTCCTACATGGTATCAGAGCTATTTGAGGGCCGCGTCCGTTGGTGATCCAAATCTGAAGCCGGTAGAACTGCATGCGGCTGTCGTTTCCTAGATCTGCTGTTTCTGACTGCTTTCAGGCCGAGAGGACTGCTCTGTTGCGTTCGGAGCATCTGTGCCAGTGAGGAACCCCTTTCGTTTCATGCGAAAAGGTTTCCGGTAGCCCTAGCTGCATCATTTTTCAGATCGGGAGGTATATAGTATTTTTGCAGTTTACTGTTATTTTCTCTCTGCTTATTTCGATTTCGGTTTATTTACAAAATGTACAACGGTAAAGAAACACACTTTACCTAACTCTATACCTAACTCTATACTAGACTAAGTTGAACTTAACTATTTCCTATGTGTCGGAATATCCTAACATCCCCCTTTAAGAACAACTTGGGATATGATTGAAGGATTTACAAATATGACACAATAGGAGAAGGAAGGAGGCACTAGAGCCTATCCCCCCTTAGTGACAACTTCCTGAACTCCAAGCATATATCGAAGTTTAGTGAACTTCGCCTCTGTGAGAGCCTTTGTGAAGATGTCTGCAATCTGATCATCTGTTGAACAATATTGCACTTCAAGAACATGGTCATGAATGAGCTTTCTGATGAAGTGCATGTGTATTTCAATGTGTTTACTGCGAAGAGGTTTATTTTCTCTCTGCTTATTACGGTTTCGGTTTATTTAGCCATAGGCTCTAGTGCCTCCTTCCTTCTCCTATTGTGTCATATTTGTAAATCCTTCAATCCTATCCCAAGTTGTTCTTAAGGGGGGATGTTAGGATATTCCGACACATAGGAAATAGTTAAGTTCAACTTAGTCTAGTATAGAGTTAGGTAAAGTGTGTTTCTTTACCGTTGTACATTTTGTAACTTACAATCCGACGGTCACGATATGTAGTGATCCGACGGTTCACTCTCACCTCGGTATTACCGACACTTGATCCGTGGCTTGACACCCGATTGGTCCATGAGTTCTATTTAAAGCGCATGGAGGGTCATTGTTCGGGTAATCCGTGCATGAGAGAAGCTTATGTAAATTTTCATTCTTTGATTAATAAATTGCCTGTAGTACCCACGTTGGGACAGGCCGTGGACTGTTTCCCTCTTTGAGGGTTTTAACCACGTCAAAAATACTGGTGTATTGATCTGTGATCTGGTTGTGAGCGGTGTCCTTTTGGTATTCTTTCTGAGGAACTTACCCTGTAAATTCCTACATGGTATCAGAGCTATTTGAGGGCCGCGTCCGTTGGTGATCCAAATCTGAAGCCGGTAGAACTGCATGCGGCTGTCGTTTCCTAGATCTGCTGTTTCTGACTGCTTTTGGGCCGAAAGGACTGCTCTGTTGCGTTCGGAGCATCTGTTCCAGTGAGGAACCCCTTTCGTTTCACGCGAAAAGGTTTCCGGTAGCCCTAGCTGCGTCATTTTTCAGATCGGGAGGTATACAGTGTTTTTGCAGTTTACTGTTATTTTCTCTCTGCTTATTTCGGTTTCGGTTTATTTAGCCATTTTTTTTAACCGGATCTATACCTTTCATTTCTGTGTATGCTCTTTGCCCTGCGACTCTGTGCGATCTGGGCAAATCAGAAACAGAAAGGAAGGATTTTTCTCATGCGTATGCTCTTTTCCCTGCACCTTAGTGTGATCTTGGAAAATCAGAAACATTGAGAAAAAAATTTAGTTTTTCGGCTAAAGCTAACTTTGAGATTTTTTTAAAATTTCTAGTTTTTTGGCTAAAGCTAACTTCGAGCCGCAAGGTTCGTTTTTTTTTGCATATTCGTGTTGGGTTTTGTGTTTTGTGTTTTGTAGGGAAAAAGAGCTTTCTCAAGGCAAGCACGCAAACCAAGGCCCCCCCCCTCTCTCTCTCTCTCTCTCTCTCTCAAATTTTTTTTATAGATCAATTGGTTCAAAGCTATTTTAAGAGAGTAGAGGTCTTGGGTTCAAGTCTCCATTTTGTGGGGGAGGATTTTTTCATTCCCGCACATTCGCGCACTTTGCCGGCAACTTCAACAATTTTTTTTCAAAAAGCCATAACTTCTTCATCCGGAAGCCTTTTTCAGAGCCGTTTTTTTTAAAACAGCCTAATTTTTCGAGATCTATCCATTGGCACATTTACTTTCAGCATCTTCAGCTTCAGTTTTTTTTAAAAAAATGGAAAGTCCATGCCAAGTCATTCTTGACAGCACTAACTACTTCCAATGGGTAGCCTACATGGAAGATTTACTTAGAAGTAAAGGTCTCTACAGAATAGCCACAGACCAAGAGAAGAAACCAAAAGATGAAGACAAGGCTGCAAAATGGGAAAATAGACAAGATCAAGCACGTGGTTTGATAGGGATGTCTATTTCTCCTGATCTTAGATTCCATATTGCAGAACTTGGACTCCTCATGAAGCATTGGAAAAAATCGCTAAAGTTTTTGGGATTAAAAATGAAATTAGAGCCCATCAACTTGAAAATGAGTTGCTTACTTTGGATCCTAATAATTTTTCTTGCATTGAAGATTTCTTGTCCAAATTCAAGACCCTTAGATATCTCTTGGAAGGTGTTAAAGTTAAGAAAGAAGATGGTAACCTTATTTATTCCATCCTTACTAAGTTGGGACCAGCCTACTCTGTATTTGTTTCCACTTTCCATTCTACAAGGGAAGCTTTCATTTGTCAAGGAAAAGACTACAAGGCCCCTTCCTTTGACTCCTTTTGTGATTCCTTAATAAGAGAACAAGAAAAACTCTTACACCTTGGTCTTCTTAATCTTGGAAACTCTTCCAAGAAAGCATTAGCCGCCCAGCAGCAACCAAATTCAAAGAATCCTAAGAAGTCATATCCTAAAAAGAATGGTCCTAAACCAAACAAGGGTCCTAAGCAAACTCAGCCTCAAAATGAAAGATCATTTCAGCAAAATGATAAGACCAATAAAAACAAATGGAAGAAGACTGATAGACATTGTAACTTTTGTAATCGAGATGGCCACTTAGAATCTAAATGCTTTAAGAAGATGGAAGCCTTGGAAGCCGCAATGAAGAAACATAACATCCATGTGGAGCATACTTCAACTTCAACTTCCGGAATGGCACTTTCTGCATGTCGTTGTCAATCATCTCAGTCTGGTTATGCATTAAATGTATCTTCTTCTTCTCCTTCTCATGAGTGGCTCATTGATTCTGGAGCCTCTTATCACATGGCCAAAAACCAAGCCATGTTTTCTTCTTTAAATGATTGTAACACCAAAAATATATATGTTGGTGATGATAGATCTCTTAATGTTGTAGGGACTGGAACTGTTCATCTAGACAATGGTCAGTTTAATGATGTATTATGTGTTCCAACCTTATCCTGCAACCTTCTATCTGTATATCAGATAACTCATTCAGGTGAAGGTAAAATTGTTGAATTTTCACCTCATGATGTTGTAATCAAGGATCTAAGAGATCCTAAACAGATTCTAGCTACTGGTATTGCTGATGATTCCACAAGGTTGTATAAGTTTCACAACTTTGGGTCATCAAATCTTCCCTCAGTATTTGTTGCTCATAATGATGAAGTGAGCAAACTTTGGCATGAGCGATTTGGTCACTTGAACTATCGCTCCCTTCAGCATCTATGTAAAGAAAATATGGTGACAGGTCTTCCTATGGTATCTTGCAGAGATGGTGTTTGTTCCGGATGTGTACTCGGAAAACATCATCGAGACAGTTTTGACAAATGTGCCTCTTGGCACGCCTCAGCCCCTTTACAGCTTGTGCACAGTGATTTATGTGGTCCACTTCCTGTTGCTTCATTCTCTGGCTGCAAGTATTTCTTAACTTTCATTGATGATTTCTCCAGACGCACTTGGGTATACTTCTTAAAACTCAAGAGCGAAGTATTTAACACATTTTTGGCCTTCAAAGCCTTTGTTGAAAAACAATCTGGACATCAAATTCTTAAGCTAAGAACTGATAATGGTGGAGAATATGTTAAAAACACATTCATCAACTTTTGCACCGAGAATGGAATTCAAATGCAACATACTGTTCCATACACTCCACAACAAAATGGTGTAGCTGAAAGGAAAAATCGCACCTTAAAGGAAATGGCAAATTGTATGCTGCAATCTAAAGGACTCAGTCTTAGTTTTTGGGCCGAAGCAATTAATTGTGCAAATTATATAATCAATCGCACTCCTACTAAGGTTCTAAAGAATATCACTCCAGAAGAAGCTTGGAGTTCCATTAAACCAGATGTAAGTCACTTTCGTGTTTTTGGAAGTGAAGCATGGGCCCATATTCCAGATGAAAAGCATAAAGCTTTAGAACCTAAGAGTGAGAAATGTACTTTTGTTGGATATTCTGAAGATGTAAAAGGTTATAGACTTATTCCATTTAAGTCCAAAAATGTTATCATTAGAAGAGATGTAAAATTTGATGAAAATAAATCGGCCTGCGAGCCTAGTCCGGCGGATGTGCCACCTCTTCCTATCTCTTCTACTTTTGAAAACATTTCTTCTTCAGATGATGACAGTGAGGATGATAATCCTCCCCCACCTTCTTAGGATCCTCAACTTCCAAGATGGGTCCGTGCTACTCGGGATGCAGCAGGTGATCTTGCCGGTGATCCTACAGATCAACGACGTACACGTTCTCAGTTTGAAAGAGCCTCTTCTTTACTGGCTCAAGCTCCAGTAAATCATGATCCTGACACTTTTGCAGAAGCTTCAGGCCATCCACATTGGGAAGCAGCTATGAATGAAGAATATCATTCATTGTTGACAAATGATACATGGGATCTTGTTCCTCTACCAAAGGGACGCAAACTTGTTAGATGTAAATGGGTTTACAGAACCAAGTATGGACCAGATGGGAAAGTTGATAAACATAAAGCTCGTCTTGTTGCTAAGGGTTTTTCACAGGTTGAAGGCATTGACTACACTGAAACCTTCTCCCCTGTTGCCAAAATGAACTCTATCCACCTTGTTCTTTCCCTTGCTGCCTCTTTAAAATGGGAAGTCCATCAGATGGATGTTAAATCTGCCTTCTTGCATGGGGACTTGCAGGAAGAAATCTATATGGAACAACCCATTGGCTTCATACAAACAGACTCCAGCCTTGTTTGTCGACTTAAGAAATCCCTTTATGGTCTCAAGCAAGCTCCTCGGGCTTGGTATGCCAAAATGGATAGCTTTCTTTTAGAATCTGGCTTTTCTAGGTGTCATTCTGACAATACTGTCTACACCAAGAAAGTGGGCAACTCTCTTATCATCCTTGTTCTTTATGTTGATGATCTTATCCTTACTGGTAGTGATCCCAACCTTATAAACCATGTGAAGTCTAGCCTTAAAAAGAAATTTGAAATGACAGACTTAGGACACTTACACTATTTTCTCGGTCTTCAAGTCTTGCAATCCAAGGAGGGTATTTCCCTTTCCCAGTCCAAGTATGCTTGCGATATTCTTCGTCATTTTCACATGGAAGACTGTAAGCCAGCCCCTTCTCCCTTTCAGTCTGGAGTCAAACTTTCACTCTCTTGTACTTCTCCTGAAGTTGATGCTACCTTATACCGTCAACTTGTAGGAAAACTCTTGTATTTAACCCATACTCGTCCTGATCTTTCCTTTGCTGTTGGCCTTGTTGCTCGTTTTATGCAAAACCCCCGTGAAAGTCATTGGAAAGCAGCCAAAAGAATACTTCGTTATGTTCGAGGTACAGTACACTTTGGGATTCATTACAGTGCCAAAGCAGCTCCTCTATTAGTTGGTTTCACTGATTCTGATTGGGCTGGTGACCCTGATGATCGGAAGTCTACTGCCGGTTATGTCTTCACTCTTGGTTCAGGACCTATTACATGGGCTTGTAAGAAACAGGCTGCCATTTCTCTTTCGCCAGCAGAAGCAGAGTATCGTGGTGCCGTGGAAGCTAGTAAGGAAGCCTTGTGGCTTCGTCAGATCCTATCAGAGTTTGGCTTTGAGCAGCAGCATCCAACCACACTTTGGTGTGATAATCAAAGTGCCATTCAGCTATGCAAAGATCCAGTCCAGCATCAGCGCAGTAAACACATTGAACTACACATGCACTTCATCAGAAAGCTCATTCATGACCATGTTCTTGAAGTGCAATATTGTTCAACAGATGATCAGGTTGCAGACATCTTCACAAAGGCTCTCACAGAGGCGAAGTTCACTAAACTTCGATATATGCTTGGAGTTCAGGAAGTTGTCAATAAGGGGGGATAGGCTCTAGTGCCTCCTTCCTTCTCCTATTGTGTCATATTTGTAAATCCTTCAATCCTATCCCAAGTTGTTCTTAAGGGGGGATGTTAGGATATTCCGACACATAGGAAATAGTTAAGTTCAACTTAGTCTAGTATAGAGTTAGGTATAGAGTTAGGTAAAGTGTGTTTCTTTACCGTTGTACATTTTGTAACTTACAATCCGACGGTCACGATATGTAGTGATCCGACGGTTCACTCTCACCTCGGTATTACCGACACTTGATCCGTGGCTTGACACCCGATTGGTCCATGAGTTCTATTTAAAGCGCATGGAGGGTCATTGTTCGGGTAATCCGTGCATGAGAGAAGCTTATGTAAATTTTCATTCTTTGATTAATAGATTGCCTGTAGTACCCACGTTGGGACAGGCCGTGGACTGTTTCCCTCTTTGAGGGTTTTAACCACGTCAAAAATACTGGTGTATTGATCTGTGATCTGGTTGTGAGCGGTGTCCTTTTGGTATTCTTTCTGAGGAACTTACCCTGTAAATTCCTACAGATCTAAATTAGTTTATAACGAAATATGGTAGTATTATTTTTATATTTATAAATGATTTAGAAATTGATAATAATAAAAATAGTATTTTAAAAAATAAATATAGTGAAATATTATTTTAGTTTTTTTTATTAATTATAAGGTAGGACTATTCTTGCATTTATAAATTAATAATAATAAAAATAGTATTTAAAAAGTAATATAATGAAATATTATTTTAGTTTTTTTATTATTATGATAATAAAAATAGAATAATGATTATATTTAATTTTTATTATATATCTATATATATATATATATAATTGTTAATTAATAAATGTATTGTGATTTTATTATTAATTAATAATAATAATAATAAATGTATTTTTTAAAATTATTTTAATTTTATTATTAAATAATAAAGATAATAATTTTTAATAACAATTATTTATAAAGTTTTATGAGAAAAAAATCATAATGACATGTTTTAACGACTGTGGTTCATCGTCATGATAAGTTAAAAAATCAGATCATGACTGCATGTTAATTAGGGAGAGAAGATCTTGCAACGGCTAGGTTTGACTAGGAAACAATTATATCGGACTGGGTAACTAGATTGGACCAACGGCTATATCAGACTGAGTAACTAGATTGGACCAACGACTATATCGGATTAGGTAACTATATTGGACCAACGGCTATATTTGACCATGAAACGGTTAAATTTGACTAGCCAACTGGACTGGACCAAGGAATGGGGACAAGGACTAATATTATATTTGATAAAATTATTTAATTATAATAATATTATTAGATAAATAATTATTCAATGTATTAATAGTGTTTAATATCATATATATATATATATATATATATATATATATATATTTTTTTTTTTTTTTCACAATATCGGTTGCTGGTTTATATTCAAAAGAAAAAAGGAGGGAGACGGATCTCCATTTTTACAGAATGAGGTTGGAAAATGATGATCCAACAGCAGATGCAGTTGTTAATTGAGTCAGCATTACAACTTGTTTCCGTCGCTGTGAAGAAGCGAAATGTTGTTTAAACTCTGACAAACTGTAGTAAAATATAACAGGTTTTGCACTTCATTTTTAATTTTTGCAAATGTGTTGAGTTTGCCGCCCACTGAGGTTATGACCTTCTCGCAATCCACCATGTACTAGATCGCCCCATAGCTACAGATGACGACAGCGCCTTGTGAGATCGAACGATGCTTCCCAATCAACAGCATCTACACTGTATCCTCCTTTCCGAGGATTAATGATCACTGACTTCCTGTCGCACCAGACTCCAGCTGCTGAATCCAGAACTAATAAGCAAACAGTGCAGATATCTTTGATTTCCAGAGGTTTATGATGGAAAGCGCTTGAGCGGGTTATGCCACTTGTGCAGGCAAATTGGACTAGACGAGGGCACATCAGAAACTCCTGAGAAGCGGATTCGAAGGAATACAAGATTGCCAGAGGATTGAACTTGGGAGAGGGACACTCTGTCTGGGGGAGCTGTAAAGTTGTTTTAGTAAAGCCATGCCCATTCTGCGCCTGAGACCGATAGACAGGGGATAGGAAAATGTCAGCAGGAGTAGGAAAACAGTTGATTGATCGAGAAATGGTGGAGCCGCTGAGATCGCAGAGATTTGAGGGATTTGGAAGGGCGGAACAGAGAGAGTTCAAGTTTGGAGTTGAATAGGTTACATCTGTGGTGGCCATTGCCATAGGGTAGGAGGCAGAGAGTTGGTTCTTCACAGAGAGGCAGGGCAGAGAGCTTCGTAAGCTACGAACAGTGACCTGATGAGGATTGGATCTACAAATGGGATAGAGCCTGATCATGGCAAGAAAAAGTAATGATCAGTGCCATTGCACCGAAGGTTGCCAACAGGGTGTGAGCATGCTTTGTTTGCCAGTTTATCTGTGTTTTTGTTAAGAGATCGAAGGACGTGGTAATAGAGATTTCCTTTCATTTGCTGATCCAGAATGTGGCATCGCTCGATGATTTGTTGCAGACTCAGGTTTTGGGCTTTTCTGTTGCTTATCATCAGACCAATGATGATGGCAGAGTCTCCAATAATAGTAGCCTTGGATATACCAAGTTTCTGAAGCTGGAGCAGACCTTGAAGGAGGGCGAAAGCTTCAGCCCTGTTGTTTGAAGCATGGCCCAGACCCCATTCATATTCAGTTAACACATCTCCATTACCGTTGCATATAAGACCTCCAACCCCAGCCACTCCTGGGTTGGATTTGGAGGCTCCATCGAAAAAAAGATAATGAGTATTGCTGTTCTTGAGCCACCGAGCAAATTCTTCATCTTTCATCCTGATTTTCCAGCTGCATCTGGGCCTGTCTCTGCTATTGGGATCATGTCTTTTTTGTTCTATGCTGCTTCTGTCCAGAATATGCCCTATGTAATTCCTTTCTTCGACTGTCAGTTCCAGCACCTTCAGATTCCCATGACATTTTGTGGATAGTGTTTCCAGGTTGAGATTCCAAGCTTTGTTATAGAGCTTTCTGACATTGGTTGTTGTGCCTTTGAAGATCATTCTGTTTCTTGCTAGCCAGATGTTCCAGAGAAGTGTACAGGGCAGGGCATTCCAGACCCTGCGAGCTGTATTGTTTGCTTTTCTTCCCCACGGGTAGCTCTTTTTCCATATATGCAACACTTCAAATATACTAGTGCCAGGCACCCAGGGGGGGTTGTGACTCCGAAAGGCTTCTTTCCAGTAGGCTGAGGCAAAGGAAAAATATATAAATAGATGTTGGATTGTCTCTTCTTCGTTTTGGCAATTTGGACAGCATGATGGCCCAATTATTCCTCGCTTTTGGAGGTTCTCAGTAGTGAGGACTTTCCCTCTTAAGAGGATCCATAGGAAGAATTTGATTTTTGGGGGGGTTTCTGCCTTCCAGACAAGTCTCCAATGTGCCCAGATTGCCATGGGATACTCGTTGGTGCAAATCTGATGATAAGCTGCCTTAATAGAGTAGATAGTG
This sequence comes from Pinus tabuliformis, assembly GCA_031772625.1. Classification (NCBI taxonomy): domain Eukaryota; kingdom Viridiplantae; phylum Streptophyta; class Pinopsida; order Pinales; family Pinaceae; genus Pinus; species Pinus tabuliformis. The sequence continues at coordinate 205,037,359 of CM062804.1, forward strand.
CCTAAAGGGTCCCATCGGAATTCATTAGCACGGTATCGTTTGGTGGGCGCTATACCATGAAGATACGTTTTCAAGTTGTTGAGATTGATTTCTACATCTGCTGGTATATGAGGGAAACTCCAACCTTTCCAGATTTGGGAGAGGGTTTCCCATTGAGAGATCTGGGCCAGAGTTTGAATACCTACACTGCTTAAAAGAGCTAGAACCTGCTGAGTGCCAGGCCGCTGGCTTATGGGCTGTTGCCCCATTATTTTGTCTTCTCCAATTCTTATATAGCTGCCTCCTTTGGGCACTTTGGAAGTGTTTTGATCAAGAAAAGGAATAGCTTTTTTACACATCCTCCAGATTTTAGAACATGCTCTGTTGGGAAGCTCATGATCCAAAAGCTGGTGCCTTGGGTGGCTGAGATATTTTTTTTCGAGTACAGTTTTCCACCAAGCATTCCTTCTAGTTATAAGTCTCCAAACCAGCTTGCCAGCAAAGGCGAGGTTTAGGAATTTAGATGATCTGATTCCCAACCCTCCATTCTCACATGGCTGAGTGACCTGCTTCCAGCTAACCAAGTTGTATTTTTTTTTTCATTTCTCCCTCCTTGCCAAAGAAAGTGACGAAGGAGAGCATCCATTTTAAGATGGAAGTTAGCGGGGGCTTGTATAAGTGTAAAGCAATATAAGGGCAGGGAGGAGAGGCCTGCTTTCAGAAGAGTTATGCGCCCCGCAGGGTTAAGCCAAGAGGTGCCCCAATGCTGAATCTTCCTTTTCATTTTGTCAATAATAATTTCCCAAGTTGTAGCTTTCAAGTTGCCAGCACTTACAGGCATGCCCAAATAGGTAAATTGCTCCCAGTTCAGCTTACAAGGAACCCCAAGAGTACGAGCAATCCTATGGAGAACATGTGCTGGGGTGTTCCACCCATATATACAGCTCTTAAGATAATTTATCAAACCTCCAGAATAGCTCATGAATTTGTCTAGGAGGGTTTTAAAATGATGGGCTATGATGTTTGAAGCTCCCCCCATTAAAAGAGTATCATCGGCAAACTGAGAGTGATTAATGTTTTTGACTCCATTGTCAAATTTGATCCCGGTGATGAGGCCCATGCGACGATTGTAATCCAGAACTCTACTAAAAGATTCAGCCATTAATATAAAGAGATAGGGTGAGAGAGGGCAGCCTTGTCTAAGGCCTCGAGAGGATTGGAAGGAAGGTCCAGGTCTGCCATTTAGAAGAGGGGATATCCAAGGTCCTGTAATGCAGGCTTTGATAAGGCTAATAAAGGATGTGGCAAAACCCATTTTTTCAAGCACAACAAACAGGAATGAATGTCTGACACGGTCAAAGGCATTGGCTAAGTCTAACTTTAAGATGAAGCCTTTCTCATTTCGGATTTGACTGGAGTGTATGGCCTCTTGGACAAGAAGGATGGAGTCTGAAATTTGCCTATTGGCCAAAAAACCCCCTTGATTTTCAGATATGAGAGTGGGGAGGATAGGCTTTAGACGAGTAGCCAAGATTTTTGTCAAAATTTTATATGATGAGTTGCACAAGGATATTGGGCGGAAGTGAGAGAAAGTCAAAGGTCGATTTTCTTTAGGGATAAGGGCAAGGTGGGTGGCATTAGTGAATCCTCCAATTTTGCATTTACGTTGGACCCATCTTAGCATTTTGACAAGGTCTTTTTTTATTACTCCCCAGTATGATCTATAGAAACAGATAGGAAAGCCATCTGGGCCTGGGGCTTTATCTGGCTGGAGAGCCCAGATGGCATCATGTATTTCTTCTTCATTGACCTCCTTAATCAGGTCTGCATTAATATCCTCGCTGACTCCTTTGGGCGTATGCTGTAGAAAATCTGAATAATCCTTTGTTTCCTTTATCTTAGTTAGAAGAGTGTTGTAATAGGCTGAGGCAGTTTGCTTGATAGCTTCTTGGGTTTTTTGAGGGCGGCCTTCCTCATCGTTGATCATGGTGACATTATTTCTGACTTTCCGGACAGTTGCTTGCTTATGGAAGAAAGCTGTATTTTTGTCTCCTTCATTAAGCCAAAGTTGTCTTGACTTAATTCTCCATTTATGCTCTTCGTCTCTATTAACCCGGTACAACTGATAATATATATCATTTTCTAATGCTTTATCCTCTTGGGTCAGCCCATTTTCCTCAATTTTTCTGTGGGTTTCTTTTAATTTGTTTTTCAGCTCATCTTTGACATTTTCTGGTTCTTTGTAATGTTGTTTCACCCATTCCTTCAGGGCGTGCTTTGTATTCTTCAGCTTGCATTCCCAAATGAATCTCGGAGATCCTTCTATATGATGGTGCCAGGCTGTTTGGACAATCTGATCCACAATAGGATTGTTGTGCCAAAGATAATTATATTTGAAAGGAAACGGCCCCAATGGACAGTGTCTTCAAGAACAATGCTAATGGGATAGTGATCAGATGCTGAATAAGGCAAAATATCAGCGTGAGCAGTGGAAAAATCAGAGAGGAAAGAAGTGTTTACCAAAATCCTGTCAAGGCGCTCCAAAATGTTATCTCTGCCCAGCCTGCGGTTGTTCCAAGTGAACCTCCGATTTTTTGGGATGATGTCTACTAAATCGCACTCTTGCATGATGTTTTCTAGCTTTGCTCTATAAGGATCATGAGTAAAAATGCCTCCTCTTTTTTAATTGGAGTGTAATATAAGATTTAGATCTCCCCCTAAGATGATATTCTTGTTACCTTCAGTTTGGATGTCTTCCTCAAGTGTGGTCACCCATTGATCTTTATCTCTGAAATGGTTCTGAGCATAAATGTTGTAGAGGACTATCTGCTTATCCTCTGCTTGTTTTTCAAGTGTGACTTTGATCCAATATGGAGTGATAGTTTTGGATGTGCATTTCCAAGTATTTTTGTTCCACATTGTGGTGATACCGCCTGAAGCTCCTCTTGCTTCACATATTTGTCCCTCATAATGCCTGAGCTGTTCTATAATTCTTGTCATCTCTTGCAATCTTTGTTTTGTTTCCTGAATCATTACAATTCTTGGCTTCTCATGAGCTGTGAGATCTTTCAGGGCAGCAATTTTTGAGGGGTGCCCTAGTCCCCTACAGTTCCATGATATGACTTTAATCATTGAGTATTTGGGTTTCGGAGGGATGCTCGTCCCCCTTGCTCCTTATGTGTTGTTTCATTGCTATTTTGCCCCAATATATAAGTTTCTATGGGATTTTGAGTTCCCATGGCGATGTCTTTTTGAGCATTTTCATTCCTTTGCTGTTTACTTGATTTCCTACCAGGTCCTTTTTTTTGAGATTCTTGATTGATTCCATGCTCTTTCGAGGAGCTTCTAGTAGATCGGAGTGGGGGTGGGGTGAGGGAATGGGAGGGGGAGGATTGAGAAAGAGGAAGGAGGATTGGGGGATCATTTTCAAGGGGGATCAGGGGATCATTATCAGGGAGAGAGAGGGCACCAAAGGGATTTGAAGAGATCAGGGGGGAACCAAAGGATGGTCCCGAGGAGGGGAAAATGGGTGGACCAAGAGGAGAGGAGGGGGAAGGGACAACTGAGGAGGAGGCTTTGGGCAGAGCTGAAGGGGGATTAGGCTTGAGAGGGGCAGTTTTGGGAGGATCTTCAGAGTTTGCTTTCAAGCCAGAGGCAGTCTTCTTTTTCTTTACAGTTTCCCATTGTTCTTCTAATTGATCAGATTCAACATTAACAATTTTAGGACAACGATTGGCGAAATGGTCGTATTCGTGGCATACCTTGCATTTGAAAGGAATTTGTTCGTAGTCCAGTTGCTGAATATGCGTCCAGTCGTCCACTTTTAGTTTGATTGCTTCTGGAAGACCCTTGTCGAGATCAACTTCAATGCATATCCACGCGCATGCCTGCATATTGTCCTTGGGTTCACACCGATCAATGTATTTTCCAACAGCATTGCCAATGGCTCGGATCGAGTCATCTCCCCAGTAGTGGAGCGGGAGGTGTGGAAGACGAACCGAGACCGGAATAGCATTAGGGACATCCAGCTCAGGATCGAAATTTGGAGTCCATTTGTTTAGGTACAGACCGCGAGAGTCCATGAAGTACGACCCATTTCTGAAGATTAGGTCCTTGTCTGCTCTAGATTCAAAGTGGAAAGTATAATAACCTTTTCCACAGAAGCGAATGGAGATTTTGCCATTAACTTTGTTGGCCCAGTTTCTTTCGATCCATCGCTGAACAGTTTTCGGGGAAGGCCATAGGCCAGTGAACTGTCCGATGAGCCCCTGCTTTGCTAATGAGAGAGCAGCCATTCGAGGAATCGAAGGAGGAAGGACAACCTCTTGCAACCCATCCAGTTTCTTGACAAACTTGGACAGTGCAGGGCGAGTTCTCTGTGGCTGAAGAGATTTGACTAAGGCAGAGAACGCATGTGCAGCAGAAAGGAGGCTCGCATCTGCCTCGGTTGGATGGGGCCCTCCGTGACAGGGATCGAAGAGGCCATGGAAGGCCAGAGGCCAGTGGCCTCGCACTGCAAAGAGAGGACCAGCAGTCGGCTGCTAGGTCAGGGGAACGCGCAGGAGGCGCGCGCAGTCTCCAGTGTTTTTTAATATCAATATTTTTTTTTTTCTAGGTTAAGACTAAACTAAGTACCCACGGGGAATTGAACCAGTGACCTATCGCAAGGAGTGCCTTAACAGTGCACCCATTCACCATCAATCCAAAGCCCCGTGGGCTTTTTTAATATCAATATTATTAATATAATATTTTTGTAATGTTTTGAATGCCATTAATGTCTAAAATGATAAACTTATGAAATGCTATATATGAATATTATTTTAATGCTTTTATGCTGGTCTTGTTTATTATTTAAGTAAAACGTTAACTATATTTGTGTTAAAAAATAATAAATCTAGGCAATATTAATAATAATAATCAAGTAAAATGTTAACATATTTATGTTAATATGTTAATAGTAATTTAATAATAGATCTAGGGATTATTAATGTTAATAATAATATGGATTTATTATTACTCTTAATATTCCTAAATATATAACTATAATAATAATATTATAAAGTTAATTATTATCTCATAAATTGTATTATTATTATTATTATAATATTTTATTATTATTATTATTATTATTATTATTATTATTATTATTATTATTAATGGTTTGGGTAATTTATTAATAGAATTTATTAATTAAATATAAACTTACAACATTAAGCTATTCAAGTTTACATTAGATATAGTCAAGTTGACTAGTCAAATTTAGCCTTTTCATGGTCAAATATTGTCGTTCATCCAATCTAGTTACCCAGTGGGATACAGTTGTTTCCTAGTCAAACCTAGTCGTTGGAAGATCTGCCCTCCCTATTTAACATGCAACTATGATCTGATTCTTCAACTTGTCCTGACAATGAACCACACTCGTTGGTTCGAAACCCGTCAACAAATGTATCATTATGTGATTTAAGCCCAAAATAAATTTTCATAAAACTTGATATGGATCACATCAACGTCAATTCATCAATTATTTATAGATTTAAAATAATTGTTTCAAATTCTTTACCATATTTATATTTACTCAATTTTCTTTGTACTTTATTAGGACTATCACTAGTTATTTATCAATTTAAAATAATTGTTTCAAACTATTTAAAATATTTAAAATTTACTTAATATTTCTTCGACTTTATTATGACTATTTTTAATGGGGGTGATATACAATGAAGATAACATAATAAGAAATTAAAATAAAATATTATATATATTATATAATTTAAAATAATATTTTCATATAAAAATAAAAATTTAAAAATATATTTGAATATACGTTGTTAAGTTAGTGTAAAAAAACTTATTTTTATATTTAAAAAATGAATAATAGATTAAAAACTTTATTAATAAAAAATAAGAAAACAAATCTAATATAAAAAAAAAATCTAATTTAAAACATTGTATTATATTTTTCAAAAATATATAAAAAAATATTAGGATTTTAAAAAAACTCAAATAACACAAATAAATTTTGATGTAAAAAAAGAATTTTTTATACAAAGTTACTTTATACATAATTATTATATTATTATTATCTATTTTTAAGGTCACGGCACACCAAATTTGTGTATGAGACCCCTTTGTTTATAGAACAAAGGACCCACCTCTGCCGCACAAATTTGACTGCTAAGTCTACTAAAGCATACATACTCTACCTTTTCTGGTTTTGAACCTATGACTACATGTTCTTAACCATTAAGCCCACACAAACTGTATTAAAAACACTTAAAAACATAATTTAAAAATTTTGAAAAAAAAATTATAAAATTAATCTATATATAATTTATTAAAAACACTTATAAAAAAAAAAAAAACCATTTTTTTTGGTTATTTTATACCGTTTATTAATTAAAAACACTTAAAACATAATTAAAAAAACACAAAAACATAACCATTCTTCTTTGTTATTTTATACAGTTTATTAAAAACACTTGAAACGTCATTTTAAAAAAAAGTTGTCTAGAATGCGACTTTTTGGAGATTCCGGTGACCGTAGAAGAAATTGTGGTTAAATCTTGATTTGTTGCAGTTAAAATGGTTTTTTAACTGCATATTTGGATTCAACACCCTGGAAAACCTCTAAGACGCTTTGATTGTGCAGAAACTACTATCAAACTTGCTATTCCAATAAATTTCTGCCGAATTTTAACCGAAAAAACCCCAATTTTTTTTCCAAAAAATCACATTATAAACAATTGCTTTAAAAAATTTAAATACACGACATTTTTTTAGAGAGAAAGATGTACTGTGATCCTAATTTATTAAAATAACACTTCCACTATCATTTTTTAAAATCAGAGAAACAAAAAAAAAACACGACATATTTTCAGAAATAATAATCTAATATCCGTACGAGAGTTACATAACATGCTAAAATTCTTTTTAAAAAATGTCTTACTGCCCATAATTATCAACCTCCCTTTCTACCAAGATTCCTTCAACCTATAAAACCCTTGTTCCATCAAACATAATATGGCTTTTCAGCTCAGAATAAATATTTGTCTTTTATTATAATCCAAATGTTACCTATCTAATCAACTTTCAATATGATCCAACTAAGCTTTTAGTCTTGCTGCGTTTAAAAATAAAATGTTATGAAAATGATATATATATATATATATATATAAATTAATAATATAATATTTTATCATAAAAATAATTCATATTAAATAAATAATATAATTATTTTTTCTTATCAATTTATTATAGTTTATATTTATTATATTGGGTGAAGGTAGGTTATATTATTTTTGTTTTTAGTAGAAAAAAAATTTGATTTTTAATTAGCTTTAAACTTTTTAAATAAATTTTATAAAGTTGATGCGTTTTGAACCACACTAGCTGGTTCCAAACGCCTCGACCAAATACTTTTTATGTGATTTTTCAGAAAATTCTCATAAATTATAAATTAAAAAGCTGATTAAAGTTTTGAAAAAAATAAATATTAAATTAAATATTTTGAAAATCAAAAATAAATTTTGAATTTTTTTAAATTTGAATTTATATTTTCTTATTAGTTCATTCATATGAAATGACTAATTTCATGGTGTTTAAAATTAAATTGTCAAAAAAATAAAAATTATTTAAAAATCAAAAAAGTCTTGTATGCCATTATTATAGTGACAACAATTATTATACCTAGCCATTATAACGAGAACAATGAGGTGTCATTTCTTATAACATTAATGATTATGTATTTAAATTATTAATTTTCCATATATCAAAAGAATATAGGCTATGACATATTTAACTTCAATATATAAATATAATATATTTAACATTTTGACAACATAATCAAAGTATAATATTCAACCAATTATAATATTTAACATTTATTAAGTGAAAAATAATAATATTTAACATTTTTCTAATCATAAGAGTGTAATTAGATCAATTTTTAGGGTTAGTTCAATAGGTTGAGTTTCTTTTGTTAAAAAATTTAAATAAGTTGATGAGAAGTTTAACCAATAGAATCAATAGAACAAGGGGAACTCAACCAATTGAGCTACTGGAAATTGATATAATTACACTTTTATTGTTAGAGAAATGTTAAATATTATTATTTTTCACTTAATAGATGTTAAATATTGCAATTTGTTGAATATTATAGGCTCCAACTCTCCGGCGGAGGTCCTCGCCCTATGGGGCGTCCTGAAACTTACAAAGTAGCTTGCGATTGAGGAAATTTGAATTGTTGGAGACTCCAAGTACGCCATTGACTGGGTGCAAGGTTTTCATTGCTAGAGGACCCATCCGTGTTCCACTGGCTTGGGCAGATCATGGGCCTAAAAGACTATTTTAAAAATATTTTGTTTTCCCTTATATACCAAGAAAAGAACTGTGTGGCTGACGAGTTGTCTAAGTGAGCAGTATTGACAACACCATGTTTCTTTCATTACAATCTCTACATCAATGGTGTGGTCCATGCAAATGGTTTTTTCTCTGCAAATTGATTGGATCTATTTATTTATTTTTTCTTTTTTTGTCTTAGCATGTAGTTGTCATGTTGGCTTTGGGTCAATGTGTGTTGTTTGCTGCATCCTCCTTTTGGCGTCTTTGGGGTTGTCTTCCTGTTTTAGCCGTTCTTTGTAGTACGGGGCTTTTTCGGTTCTCTGTTTGGTTCAAATCCTCCATTTCCAAGCTTGTTTTGTTGGAATGTTGTTTCATGTACTTCTGAAAATGTAACAATTTTTATCTTTAATAAAAGTAGTTCATTTTTTTAATTTGAAAAAAAAAGTTGATGGAAGTGATCCCTTCAAGTGAATCTGCTACCTTGATATTTCCTAAAAAAAAAAATTTACATTCAAGTGTAATTTTTATATAAAATATAGTATATATTATTTTAATGAATTGTAATAACGAATGTAATATTTAGTAATCACTTTTAGAAAATCTGATGGTAGGTTAACCTGATAATGCAATATAAATCAAAGCAGAATACTATAACCTACTTCTACTATCAATTTGTGGAAGCTTAAAGATCGAGCTAAACAATATAACCAGAAGAAGAAGAATCAATGGCACAATACACATGAAAATACTTTGGGGAAAGCCTCAGCTAAAAACCCCACACTATTGTATTATCATACATGGTGGAAATACATAGGAATTATACAAAGCCTTAGCTCTCACAGCTAGCCATCTCTTAGTACAATCCTCACAGATGCTCATAGGCAATCTTGGCTTCTCTCCAGCCTTCCTCTCTGCCCTCCAAGCTCCTATTTCCTTGCGCTGTTCCTTGTGGATGATTTCCAGTTACCAAGTGGAAAACCCTTCTCCAAAACTACATAATCCTCAAGGATAAATCCTTGACTGCATGCATGAGTTTTCTCCATGAGAAAACACATGCAATAGATAGTACACTGTCCTTGAACATTAATCTCAACTGGGTCTTTCTCAGAATAGACATGCATGAGTTTCTGATGAGGGAATGTTCAGTTAACTGGAGTAGCACTAGTTGAGTGCATTAATGCATCAACTAACTGTTAACTCACTATTAGTTCCTCAAACAGTTTGGAACTAATTTAACTGGACTTAACTCAGTAAAATGAGTTAACTAATTACAACTCAAATATAACTCAATCTTATCTCCTTAATTTAAGGGATAACTCTTGCATGACTTCAAAAAAACTTCTACTTGAATTTCTCCAACTAATTATTTAAAATTAATTAATTATTTCCAAGTAGCTGTTAAGACTAAATTTGATTTTAATTCACAATTTAATTCAAGGACAAATTAAATTGGAATATTCTTGTTGCCATATTTCAACACTCCATCTCAACAAGAAAGGGATTATCTACCACCCTGATTCTGTCTCTATGGAACTCGAATTTACACTTTGACAATGCCTTTGTCAAAATGTCAGCATCTTGCTCCTCTGTCGAAATATATTGCAACAACATGATCCTCCTCGCTACGCAGTCTCTGAGATGATGATACTGGATGTCGATGTTCTTGGACCTATCATGAAATACTGGATTCTCAAAGAGTTTGATACAACTCTAATTATCACAATAGATCACAGTTGGATCCATCCTCTGATCAAACAAACCAACTAGGATTTTCCGCATCCAGATGGCCTCACATGCTGCCTGACTTGCAACCATGTATTCTGCCTCTGCCAAGCTGAGTGCAACCGACCTCTATTTCCTGCTGTACCAAGAAACTGCCACTGACCCAAGGTTGAAAATCCCTCCTGATGTGCTCTTCCGATCTGATGGACTCCCTGCCCAATCTGCATCAGTGAAGCCCTGTAGCTTCACTCCCTCTGTTCGTCTGTACCATAATCCATACTGAGATGTGTCTCTGAGCTATCTCAATACATGCTTTGCTGCCTTCCAAAATATCTTAGTAGGCTGAACCATCGCTTGACTTAGCTGGTTCACCGCATAGCACAAATCTAGTCATGTGTTCACTAAGTACATCAGTGAATCCACAAGCTGCCTGTACACAGTAGCCTCTACCACTTCTCTTGGAGTAGCAACCTCATTCCTCCAGTTACCTACTAGAGGAGTCTGCATGGGCTTGCACTTCTCCATGTGGAATCTCCTGAGTATCTCGTTGGCATACTTGCCTTGAGACATAAACAACTCCCCATCCTTTTTCCACACTTCCATGAAAAGGAAGTAATGCATGAGACCCATGTCTTTCATCTCGAATTCTCTTGCAAGATCCTCCTTGCAAGACACGATCAACTGATCATCACCAGTCAATATGAGATCATCAACATAAAGTGCGATGATCAACAACTTACCTTTCACCATGATGTGGTACAGGTTCGCATCTGCTTCACTCTTTGTGAAGCCCAACCTAGTGAAGTAGTTTTCTATCCTGGTGTACCAAGCACGAGGTGCTTTCTTCAGCTCGTACAATGCTCTCTTGAGTCGGCACACAACGACTCATGATCAAAGTCTAAAAACCTTTCGGCTGCTCTATGTACTCCTCTTCTTCAATCTGGCCATTGAGGAATGCAGTCTTCACATCCATCTGATGGATCTTCCAACCCATCTGTGCTGATAGTGCCAACATAGATATGATAGATGAGTACCTTGCAATAGGAGAAAAAATCTCATCATAGTCAATACCCTCGACCTATGAAAAGCCACAAGCATCAAATCTTGCCTTATGCTTCTCCACACTACCATCAACAGCTTTCTTTACCTTGTAAAGCCAAAGGGAACTCACAATTGACTTGTTCTCCGGTCTCGGAACCACGTCCCAAACATTGTTACGAACTATGGAGTCATACTCCTCCACCATAGCATCAATCCAAATCGGCTGCTGCACTGCTTCCTCAAAGGAAGATGGCTCGGTCTCAACACATACCCCAGCAAGGGCCATGTATCTAATGTACCTCTTAGGTGACCTCCTCTGTTTGCACTGAGTATATGGTGCTCCCACATTCTCTCTCGCATCCTCCAACAATCTGTCAACTTCTCTTATGCGCTTCCATCCATCTCTGGAAGACTCTGCTTGAGTGGATGTCTCCACTCCTGGAACCTCTGAATGTAGCTGCTTCGCATCAGTCTGAGGCTCCTCCTCCTTAGGAACCAACAGTTCCTCCACAGCTTGTAGTTGGAGCTCCCTCTCAAGGGAAACTCACATGGCCTTCTACTCATCAAACTTGAGATCTTTGCAAACCACTGTTCTCCGACTGGTAGGCAAGTACACCCAATAGTTGTGAGGTGTATCAGTGTACCCCACAAATATCCCCAACTCTGCTATCATCTCAAGCTTCTTCCGTGCATCTTTTGTCACATGGCAATATACCGATGAGCCAAAGATCCTGAAGTGACCCACATCTGGTCTGTTACCCGAGAAAGCTTCCTCTGGTGTCTTCATCCCAAATATACTATGCGGGCTTCTATTATGCAAATAGACCACTGTGTTGCATGCCTTAGCTCACAAGTGAAGTGGTAGGCCTTGGTCATGCAGCATTGCCCGTGCTCCCCCTACAATAGTTCTATTCTTCCTCTCAGCCACCCAATTCTAATGTGGGTTATGAGGTGCCATCAACTCTCATTTAATTCGTTTTGCTGCACAGAAGTCCTTAAACTCTTGAGAGACATGTTCTCCACCATTGTGGCTTCTCAAGGCCTTGATCTTCTTCCCTGACTCTTTCTTGACCAAAGCTTTGAACTCACACAAAAATTTATGAAAGTTTGGTCCTTCTTTTGCATGAAATAAATCTAGCATTTATGAGAATAGTCATCAAGGAAAATCACATAATACCTTTACTTCGTTGTGGATGTCGTCGAGAATGGTGCACACAAATCAATATGAACTCACTCTAAGATAGCCTTTGCTCGACTTTCTCGATCATGAAAGGAAGATTTGGTGTACTTTCCCAAGGTAAAACCTTTGCATATGTCAAATTGCTCATGTTTACCTTTGGGAAGTCCTGTAGATATCTGTTGCATTATCTTCAAAGCTCCATAATGCAAATGGCCCAATCGCCTATGCCACAACTCTCCAATGTCTTGGCTTTGCACCAATTCTGCTTTCATACTCAATGCTGCACAATCATCTACCTCTAGTTTATAGAGATTCTTCACCCGAATCCCTATCCTCTTGGTTTGACCCATGGCTATGTGTCTTAGGAACGCCTTTCCTTTACTGAAGACAACATCGTAGCCTTTGTCCTCCAACATCGCGACCGATACCAAGTTCTTCTTCAGTCCAAGCACATACTTCACATCTGTCAAGGTGATAGGAGCTCCATGCTTCCTCTAAAAAGCAACCGTGCCCACTCCTGAAACACTATACCTTCCATTGTCACCCATCTCTATGTGCATCTTGAGGTCTTTCTCCTCCAAGGCACTGAATAAATTTTTATCACGGTCATGTGGAATGAGGCTCCACCGTCAAGATACCAGTCACAACCCATCATCGATGACACCATGCATGCGATGAGGGTAAAGTCCATATCGAACTGAGAGGCTAATGCCCCACCTTCCAATCCTTCCAAGGATCCCTTCTTGGACTTCTTCGATGGGAAATTAGTCGCATAATGTCCCATCTTGTGACAATTAAAGCATCTTACTTTAGACATGTCACCCTTCTTCCCTCCATGAGAAGAATTCGATTTGAAATGGGAAACCCCTTCCCTTTCCTTGCCTTACTTGCTAAGGCCAGATTTTCTTCATCATCATTCTTGGATGAAGAACTATCTCGTGTGCTCCTCTTGATCTCCTCTTGCATAAGATTTGACCACGGTCGTTCCCAATCCGGTAGTTTCTCCCTTCCATTCACAGAGTCCTGGTAGCTATTCCAACTCTTTGGAAGGCCAAGGAGAGCGAGACTCACCATATCATCACCAACAGTAGTTATTCCCACACTGCCAAGCTGATCTCTACAGGTGGTGAGCTTGTTTAGATATGTGGAAATAGTATCACCCTTATCCATCTTGATTCTACGAAGCTTATCATTGAGCGCCAATTTCCTTTGGTCACTACTATTCTGGTAGAGGTCCTTCAATGTCTTCCACATTGAAAATGGAGTATCTTTCCCATGGAGACTCGAGATAATATGGTCTCGAACTCCCTCAAGGATATGCATCTCACCTTCGCCACACACTTCTTTCCATGCTATGTAATTCAAGCTACCTTCTAAGGCATACTCGAGCCTTAAGCCATAGAATGCCATTGGCCAACCTTGAAGTATGATATGAATTCGATTTGCACCTGCAACCCCTAACTTCAAACTTCGAATTCTCTTCTCAGTATACTATTCACAGCTCTCATACCATGTAGATATTTCTACAAACTTGGCTATGATACCATGTAGAAAATTGGTAGGTTAACCCGATAATGCAATATAAATCAAAGCAGAATACTTTAACCTACTTCTGCTATCAATTTGCAAAAGCTTAAAGATCAAGTTGACAATATAACCAGAAGAAGAAGAATCAATGGCACAATACACATGAAAATACTTTGGGGAAAGCCTTATCTAAAAACCCCACACTATTGTATTATCATACATGGTGGAAATACATTGGAATTATACAAAGCCTTAGCTCTCACAACTAGCCAACTCTCATTAAAATCCTCACAGATGCTCATAGGAAATATTGGCTTCTCTCCAACCGTCCTCTCTGCCCTCCAAGCTCCTATTTCTTTTCACTATTCCTTGTGGATGATTTCTAGTTACCAAGTGGAAAACCCTTCTCCAAAACTGCGCGATCCTCAAGGATAAATCCTTGACTGCATGCATGAGTTTTCTACATGAGAAAACACATGCAACAGATAGTACACTATCCTTGAACATTAATCTCAACTGGGTCTTTCTCAGAATAGACATGCATGAGTTTTTGATGAGGGAATCTTCAGTTAACTGGGGTAGCACTAGTTGAGTGCATTAATGCATCAACTGAGTGTTAACTCACTATTAGTTCCTCAAAAAGTTTGGAACTAATTTAACTGGACTTAACTCAGTAAACTGAGTTAAATAATTCCAACTCAAATATAACTCAATCTTATCTCCTTAATTTAAGGGATAACTCTTGCATGACTTCAGAAAGACTTCTAACTTGAATTTCTCCAACTAATTAGGTTAAAATAAATAAATAAATTATTTCCAAGTAGCTGTTAAGACTAAATTCGATTTTAATTCACAATTTAATTCAAGGACAAAGTAAATTGGAATATTCTTGTTACCATATTTCAACATCACCAATAAAATTTATCTAAAATTTTTATAATTATCCAAACAAAATCAATTTTAACATTAGCAATTTAATTATATAATATTAAAATAAAATATATTATGCACTATTTTATTAAATTTTAATTTTAAAATGAATATTTAATAATTATTAATGTAAAATATCTATAAATTTTATATTTATTTGAATAAAATAAATTTTAATATTAAATTAAAATATTTAAAGTACCCCCTTATCAAGGTATTGGGCGAAGTGATGTTGCAGGTTGGCGGAGCTTGCCACCATATCACCTCCCACACCATTTAAGAGGGGGTGGCATGCTAGCCTGCCTCGTGCATTACACATGTGAACCTCTCCTTCCTTATTCATAATCATTGCAACCCATCCTTTGTTTAATCACTTTGTGAGGTCCAAACGCTTCTCTCTAGCTTTTATGGTGTGCTTGGGCTCCTCCTCCACCACAGTTTGGATTATTCTCTTAGCTATCCAGTTTTTGTGGGTTTGTGTGCAGCAAGAAATTTGCAGAGTATGGCCTAATTCACTATATTTTTCTGAGTTGTGGCCACTTGCTTCCAACAATGGAACCGAGGTGAATTATGGTTGCATGCTACCTAATTTAGCTTATGTGTCTAAAGGGACCTATTACTCACACGGGGAGTTAACTATTTAGTCTAGAGATTAGCGACGGGCATGTTGTCGCTCCTAGAGACAACCCCTGGGTTGAGGAGAAGGGTTGGTTCCTAGAACATCTTAGTGTGTCCTAAGGATTTATTCGTTCTGCTCAAGAATTAGATACAAACTTATGAAATTGGTCCAATTACCCTACTCAGAGGAAGATTCAATATACACTTAAACAATATGTTGTTCTCAATGCTTAATGTTCATTTATGGTGGCTGACACATAGAGAGTGCAATTTTATTGGCCATTGTAGTATAAGTGAAAGAGGAAATACAAGGAGAGAAATCCATTGTAGAGGGTTGGACAGACACATAATCATATGTAGCAAATTCCAGTAGGATCATGAACAAGATAAAGGAAATGAGGTTTAGAAACCATGGAGCGCATTTTAAGGCCTTCAATCCCTCGCATTACAAGTACCATTTTCCATGACATCACATAGATAAATCTGATATACGAGACTGAATTCCAGTAGCTACAATTACATAATTTCTGAGAGGAAGGAAACACATATGAAAACCATAAACAAAGACAAATCACATACTCCACATAACAATGCTTGGAATCGCCAAAAACATTTTCATTAATCTTCAGGAGCAACATACATCTCATAAAGCTTTAGAACTTGCAAAAAATTACAGCCTCTGGGATGGAAAATTGAACCCCTTCTAATGCGATATTCATCCCTTTTATAAGGAGAACCTAGACAAGAAAAATTACAAAAATATCTAGAACATTATAGTTGTCTAAACTACACAGTTGTCTGAGAATGTGACTAACCTAGTTGTCCTAATTATTACATAACAAACTTGATTCCTTTCTTGAAAATGAAATATTAACAAAATTGTAGAAATGACACGAATGTGTCATGATTGTCCAAATAAAATATCTCCATTGTCGACTTTGTTGATCTTCTGAGATGATTCCAAGCTCCATTGTTCATGTTCACGGTGATTTGATGAACTGGCCACACTCCTTCCATTGTATTCCCTCCATGGTTGCCTATCATTTTACCTATCATTTTCTACTGTAACTTCTTAAAGCGACCCTTTCAGAGTTGGATCTAGGCCTGTGGACACTTCCTTCCACCCATCAGTGGATAGGCCTTAGCAAAGTGGAGGAATTATATAGGAAATGGTCGCAAAGCAGTTTGTCATTTAATAAATCTTAGGAACAAGAATGTTCTCCCATCACTGTCTCTTGATGCTCCCTGGTCCCCTAGTATTTTTGAAATACAATTAGAAGTAGCTACGGGATTTCGGGATTCCTCCACTACTGTTCCATGCCCCCTGCAACCCCAATGCTCAATTTAAATTCAATTTAAAATATGTTATCAAGTTTTAGGTTTCTAACCCCAAAGTCAAATCTTTGTCACGGGATTCTATTAACAACCTGTCCTAGGTAACGAAAAAACCTTATGTCTATTGGCGAATCCCTGGTACTCGACTCCTTTTTAAAATAACCCACGGGATTCTCCCTTGTTCCAGGATTTCTATTATGGGGTTTCGTCAATAGACGACCCCTACTCCGACAGTTGACGAATCCCTGGTACCCAACGCTTTTGGGAATTATAATTTTATAAATTTTATATGGTTTCGAGGTTCCGTCTCGGTATTACAAAGTCCGTTTCTTGGTTCTGTCTAATGCTATTTATGTTTCCCCAGCTCTGTCTATTGATAAATTTCTCCCAAATAAAATTTTGGCTAAGTGTTAGGCTTGAGTGGTTCAATCCCTACTTACGTACTTCAACTCATTTTGGCTCTCTTCTCTCCTCAGATCCCTCCTCCAAGATTTAAAACATGAAGTATTTGTTCATTATACTCTTCTCCAAGCATGCTCCTTCTGTGACTTGATCTTGTTTGCACTCGACTCTATTTTGATCTTTGTCTCTGTCTCCAATTTTTCTACAATCTCTCTTTATTTGCAACTCTTCTATGACCAAAAAATATATATATGAAGCCTCCTCTCATGCTCCTTCTTTGTTTAATGTATCATTAATCCTTGTTGATTGACGATCAATGCTTATCTTCCTTGATCTCCCAAATCTGCCACTATTCGAATTCAGGTCTCTCATGAAGCTAAAGGAATAGATCCCTCTTGAGCGTGGTTTCTCCTGATGACCGAAGGTAATTGGATGTTGTGGACACAAAGAGGGATCTATGTAGGTTGACAGGTGAAGTGGAGGAGACACATGGTAGAGTCAGTTTGGGTGGAAAGAAAGGGAGGAGGGTGATGTGGAAAATAGTTTCATGCTTACCTTCCATGATCACCCAATGATAGTCTTGACTACGGATGTAGTCACCATGTTGTCCCAACATGTGGCGAACCCATCTATCTTCCTGTGACAGGGTGCTCTGAAAGGCTTAGAGACGAGCCTCGACCGCCTTGGAATCCATCGTAGTCATTGGTCTATATAGTGTGCCCTTTTAACCTTGGCTTTCCGAGGGTAAGTGTTGGTTGTAACTACTGCACTTGTTACCAGTCGGGGTTCCTCGAGGACAAGGTCACTCCCAGATGGATGGGGACCTACCCGGTAAGTAATCATTGTTTAACCATTTGAAATTAAAAGTGGGGAAAGCCCACATTCCATCGCATTCTTTTTATTTCTCCTCCATTTTTATCTAAATATAGATTCCCAAATATTTTTTGAGCTCATGAACTAAAACCCTCTGTAATGTTGATTTGTGGTAGCATCGGATGTTCTCTGGCCATGAAAATTGGTGGAGAGGCTAAGGCACATAAGATCTCCAAGACCTAGAAATCGTTTTGAGAAATTCCATCTAGATGAGGATTTATTAAAATAATTAATATTTTTAATGGGCTCCTAAGTCTAAACTTAGGAAACTAAAAATATTAATGGGTATTAATGAAGATAAGGATGAGAAGCTTCTAAGAGACAAGGATCAAGTCAATTTTAATCTTAGTTTTTGATTAAAGACTTAATATTGGTCGTTGATTCGTCAACAGGAAAAGTATAAGAGAATACTTGAGGATCATTTGGAGACACACCAACATATACTCAGTATCCCAAGGAAAATCGATTCTGAGAGAGAGGGAAATCGATTTTAGAGGGAAAGTTGCAGGGTGGAGGAAGAGGGGGTGATTAGCAGTAGTCAGGGAGCTCAGAAGATGTGACACAAGGACTCTGAGAAATAGCGCAGAGGGAGACACAGAAAATAGAGATGTAGTGGATGACGCAGAGAAGGATAGAGCAACGCAGAGCCATGCAGAATGATGCGGGGTTGATGCAGTAGGGAAAGGAACTCCTCCAGGGTGTCAGAAAGTCTTGGAGAAAAGTCTCAGGTGTTTTCTCCCAGTGTATATGAATTTTTTTTTTGTAAAATAAATTGTTGTTGAAGATTAATAAAGCCCTCCTCTGTTGCACTGGTTTTCCGGCATTGGGTTTTTCCAGGGACAATTGTCCATAAATAATTGTGTTCATGTGTTTGATTCTTGTGCATATTTTTTTTTTCCTTTTGTATAATGGTGTGATATATGCAGTAGAATTTATTTTAATATTTACTGAATTGATTTTGTAAATAACTTATTAAGCAATAAGTAGGTAAAGTAATAGAATTTTTGTTTAGAAATTTTCACATGGTATCAGAGAAAAGATTCAGAGACAGGAAGGGAAAATCAATTATAGGGCAAGGGCATGATGCAGAGGCATCCACATCAGGAGACTCGTGTATATTTTTAGAAGAATGTAAAAGAGATATAAATTTCGATTTCTATATATTGGCTTCCAGATTGGAAGAATAAGTTGTTTGCGTAGCAAGATCTACATCATTAGGGGTATGGTATATAGACAGTGGAGCCTCCTGGCATATGACAGGAATTCGGGAATGTTTCTCAGGCTATCAGGAGGAAAGAATGAATTTTCAAATCACCATGGGGAATAAGGCAAAGTGTACTCTAGTAGGGAAGGGTACTATAGTTTTTCAAACAGAAACAGGAGAGCGGTTTCAAGCTACCAATGTGTTGCATGTGCCAGGACTGGGGATGAAATTACTTTCTGTATCTCAACTTCAAAGCAAGGGCTATGACATTTTCTTCAGTAAGGAGAAAGTATATGTCAAACACCTGAGTTGCAAAAAGAAGGTACAGATTGGAATCAGAAGTAACAAGTTGTACAAGTTGCAGCTAGAATCACCAATGGCATTGACAGGTAGTAATGGAGACAAGGATTTGAATGAATTATGGCACAAAAGCATGGGACATTTACACCATGGGGCTCTGAGAATTCTCAGGAAAATTGTAACAAGAGTTCTAGATCGTAGTACTAAACAATATTATGCATGTAGAGGGTGTGCTATGGGAAAGTATGCCCAAGCATCGTTTCCTAGAAGTAACAATAGGGCCAAGAGTGTACTAGGATTGATACACTCAGATATTTGCGGACCAATGTCCACAAAATCTCTTAGTGGTGTCGAATACTTTGTCACTTTCATCGATGACCATTCCAGGAAGACTTGGATCTATTTTCTGAAAACCAAGGATGAGGTTTTATGTCGATTCAAAGAGTTCAAGGCTCTAGTGGAGAATCTGACAGGAAAGAAAATAAAAGTGTTGTTCCCAGACAATGGTGGAGAGTATGTCGACAAGGACTTCACCAATTTTTGTGCTATGGAGGGCATCATAAGAGAGTGGACAACTCCCTATAATCAAGAGCAGAATGGAGTAGCAAAAAGGAAGAACATCAGTATTGTGGAAGCAACTAGGGAAATGATGTATAATCAGGATATGCCAAAATTTTTGTGGGCAGAAGCATGCAGTATGGCAGTGTATGTCAAGAATAGAACTCCTCATAGGGCATTAGGAAAGATTACTCCAGAAGGTATTCACTGGGAAGACACCTGAAGTTAGTCATTTCAGGATATTTGGGAGTTTAGCATATTGTCGTATACCCGAGGAGAAGAGGAAGAAGTTAGATCAAACTGCAGAGAAAGGATATCTTGTGGGATATAAAGAGAATGTTAAGGAATATAGAATCTATCTTCTAGGGAGCAGGAAGGTTGTAGTTTGACAAGATGTGAAGTTCATGGAGGGTAGGGCCTTCAGAAAATCTCGAGAAATGCCTTCTGAGGAGAAGCCAAAAGATGAGCAATTGGTCAAACCACTTCAACCAGCGGAAGCTAGTACCATAAATTCTCCTTCAGAATAGGAGGAATCATAGGAAGAGGAAGAGCTAGCAGATGCACCTATTACCAGAGGAAGCACGAGCCGAGAATTTTGATAGATTCTACGGGATGTAGAAGATTTCATTGGTGCACCCAGGAACAGTAAAAGGGAGCGAAAACAACCAAACAGATATCAAGCCTTAGTAGCTCATGTTGGGGAACCTTATGGTTTCCAGGAGGTTGTTCAACACCAAGTTTGGATGGATGCAATGGTGGAGGAATATATCTCTATAATGGTTAATGATGTCTGGGAAGTTGTGCCTAGGCCTCAGGATAGATCAATGGTAGGTTCGAGATGGATCTACAAGATCAAATACACTGTAGACGACAGTGTGGAAAAATACAAAGCCAGGTTTGTGGCTAATGGGTATGCTTAAAAATAAGGAATAGACTATGAAGAGACCTTCGCCCCAATAGTCAGCTATACATCTATTAGAGCCGTGATATCTCTTGCAGTAGATATGGGGTGGGATATTCATCAGATGTATGTCAAGACAACATTCTTGAATGGGGTGATAGAAGAGGAAGTATACATTGAATAGCCAGAAGGCTTTGAAACACATGAGAAGAAATCTAATGTATGCAGATTGAAGAAAGCCTTGTATGGGCTCAAACAGGTGCCTAGAACATGGTATGATTGAATTGATGGCTACTTGCAGAAGATGGGGTTCGCCAAGAGTGATGCAGATCCCAATCTCTACTATCTGGTTCTAGAGAATGAGCCTCTTATTATATGTGGATGATCTTTACCTGATAGGATCATCTAGGCTCATCGAGGACTGCAAGAAGAATCTAGCCATAGAATTCGACGTGAAGGATTTGGGACAGATGCATTATTTCCTGGGATTGGAAGTTGGCAGCATAAGGGTGATATCTTCCTTGGACAAGGGAGATATGCTATAGAAATCCTGAAGAGATTCAAGATGCAAGACTGTAGGCCTATGGCTACTCCAGTGATCACAAACTGGAAAAAAATTGATGCATTAGAAGACAAAGATGTTGATCCCACCTTATACAAGCAGCTCATAGGGTCCCCAGTGTATCTGGTCAATACCAGGCCAGACATTTGTTACGTTGTCAACACCCTCAATCATTTCATGGTGGAACCTAAGAGGGCACATTGGGCAACAAACAAACATGTTCTTAGATATATACAGGGAACAGTTGAGTATGGACTATTGTATACTAGAACTAATGACATCAGACTAAGTGGGTTTACTGATGCAGATTGGGCTGAAGTTCGATAGATCAAAAAAGTACCTCCGGGTATTGTTTCAACATTGGATCGGGCATGACCTACTGGTGTAGTAGGAAACAGAAATCTGTAGCTCTAAGCTCAGCTAAAGTAGAATATATGGCCGCCAGAACATCTTCATGCAAAGCCATATGGACTAGAAAATTGCTTGTGAACCTATTCAGAAGAAGGATGGAAGCGAGCATGATCATGTTTGATAATCAAAGTTTCATCAAGCCCTATGAGAATCTAGTATTTCATGATTGGTCTAAGCACATTGATATTTGATTTCACTTTATCAGAGACTGTGTCCAACGAGGAGAAGTACGATTCAACTAGACTCCTACAGGAGAACAGGCGGCAGACATCCTCACCAAGGCACTAGGAAGAATAAAGTTCGTTTATTTCAGGGAGAAGATGGGGATGGTAAAGAATGCATTTCAGTAGCATAAATGGATAACTATTAGGGGATGCAGTGCAGCAATTAGCAGTGGCAGTGCTATGGGTAGCATGTTGAGAGGGAGCTGTAGTACAGATGTAGTAGTGGCAGTAGCAGAGCCATGGGAAGCAGTACAAGGGGTAGCATTGCAGAGGATGTTGGGCAGCAGGCCAAGCATCAACATAGGTACCGATGTTGGAGGATCAGTGTGATGTTCAGTGATGGAGCATTACTAGAGTATATTCCTCTCTAAGAGGGAGTGTTGATTTGTGGTAGCATCGGATGTGCTCTAGCCATGAAAATTGGTGGAGATGCTAAGGCACATAGGATCTCCAAGATCCATAAATCATTTTGATAAATTCCATTTGGATGAGGAGTTATTAAAATAATTAATATTTTTAGTGGGCTCCTAAGTCTAAACTTAGGAAAATAAAAATATTAATGGGTATTAATAACGATAAGAATGATAAGCTTCTAAGAGACAAGGATCAAGTCTTTTTTAATCTTAGCCATTGATTATAGACTTAATCTCGATCATTGATTCGTCAACAGGAAAAGTATAAGAGAAGACTTGAGGGTCATTTGGAGACACGCCAGCAGATACTTAGTATCCCAAGGAAAATCGATTCTCAAAGAAAGTGAAATCGATTTCAGAGGGAGAGTTGCAGGGTGGAGGAATAGGGGGTGATTAGAAGTAGTCAGGGAGCTCAAAAGAGGTGACACAAGGACTCTGAGATACAACACATAGGGAGACACAATGGATGACGTAGAGAAGGATAGAGCAGTGCAGAGCCACGTAGAATGACGCAGGGCTGACACAGAGAAGGAAAAAGCAATGCAGAACCACGCAGAATGATGCAGGTCTGACGCAATAGGGAAAGGAAGTCCTCCAGGGTGTCAGAAAGTCTCAGAGAAAAGTCTCAGGTGTTTTCTTCGAGTGTCTATGCAAATTTTTTATGTAAAATAGATTGTTTCTGAAGATTAATAAAGCCCTCCTCTATTGCACTGACTTTCTTGCATTGGGTTTTTCCGAGGACAATTGTCCAAAAATAATTGTGTTCATGTGTTTGATTCTTGTGCATATATTTGTTTCTGTATAATGGTGTGATATCTGTAGTAGAATTTATTTTAATATTTACTGAAGTGATTTCATAAATAACTTATTAAGAAATAAGTAGGTAAAATAAATAAGTTGTTGCAGTAATAGAATTTCTGTTTAGAAATTTTCACATGCAATACAATGATTTTTTGGTTGTTGGAAGTCTTCTACTTATAAAAATTGAAATGCAGAACTATAACTTCTAATGATTGGAAATTAAATGCTCACATAGTGATCTTGTTTATGTACAACTCCTATTGCTCCTACTTTTGTACATGGGTTAATTCACTCAAGTGAAATCAACCTTCCAATGATACTAGCCTGACATCTGAGTAGTGGACCTTATGCCACTATGCTCTTGAAAGTCAACAATTAAAACAGGAAGATACCACATGGAAACTTCAGAAAAAAAAATTGACACATACCTTAAAACTGATGTATCTTGTTGACTAAAGAAAGATGCCATGTAATCAGTTATTGGGTCATAAAATGGATGGGAGAAAAAATTGGTTGCTTCATTTCTTGAACATTTACCTGACGCAAATCATTTTTCATAAGATAGCCACAGTCATTGATTGGTTCTTCAACTGTGGGCTCTTGCTGAAAAGATTTTTGTTGGTCATCTTCTTCCCACTTTCCTATAATCAATTCCTTTTGCAAATATTTTGGAGATATCAACAACACACCTGCTCCATTTCCTTCCTTAGATTAGGCCCCATCAAAATATAGTTTTCAAACATAGTTAAGTTTCATTTCCTACTTGCTCATCATGTCGTCAGCTACAAGATCATAAAATTGATGAGAAAAATTTGCAACTGCTTCATTTTCTTGAACAATTTATGGACACAATTTTTTTTTGCGTGGGGCAGCCACAGTTACTACTTAGCTTTTCAACTACGCACTCTTCTTGAAAAAATCATTGTTAGTAATCTTCTTCAAGCTTTCTTATATTAAGAAAATCCTTTTAAAAATATGCAGCAATATCGTCCTCCTTTGAATCATATGAATCATGAACCGGAGAATATTCATCAACTTTACAACCAGATTATTAAACCTAAAAAATAGAGATAGGTATGAACATGGGCAAGTAAAACTGCTCAAAAACTACTGATATGTACCTAGAAGAAGAAATTCTATTTATTTGTTGGGAATCATTTTCTACTTGTGGTTGTATTTGGCATATGCTCATACCTTGTTCTCCCTCTGAAGGATGTAAGTCATAAAATGGAGACACTTTGTTAACCCCATTTCCATCTACCCATTTTTGCACAGATTCCCATAATTGGGACTATTTTTTTTTTTTTTCTCTGGAGCACCCAACTCCCCATCCGATGCATACAAGTCATAAAAATGAGAACTATCAAATTTAGCAGAATAAGATCTTTGAGGGTTTGTTTCCAACTTAACAATGTCTCCTTCCTTTTCTTGAT
Source organism: Pinus tabuliformis (assembly GCA_031772625.1). Taxonomy (NCBI): domain Eukaryota; kingdom Viridiplantae; phylum Streptophyta; class Pinopsida; order Pinales; family Pinaceae; genus Pinus; species Pinus tabuliformis. Next base: position 205,062,113 of record CM062804.1, read on the forward strand.
TGTTGGGAAGTGCTTCTTGATGTAGGTATATGTTTTCTTGGTGCTGAGCTCCACAAACATATTCAACAACATCATCAGTCTTAGAAAGATTTTCAACTTTAAAATGTTCACAACAATCTTCAAACAAAGAATCTAGTGGATATAAATGTTTGAAAAAATAATTATATGCTATGTGAAATCTCTTTAAATAAGATATGTTGCAATGAGGTAGGGTTTTGTACCAATCCCTAGCATCGTTATCCAAAGAATACAAAAGAAACTTCATTTTCACATCTTCATGAATAATACCATGTTGCTCCATGCATTCATGGAAGTCCTTAGGGTGTTGGGTTGGGTTTTCATATGTGCTTCCACTGAATGTAGGCAAATAGGTATACCATTCTTGAAAAGGAGGTACATGATGAGGATAACCAACAACAAAAGAAAAATATATGGGGGTAAGTTTGTTTGCCAAGAATGAAAAAAGAGCCATTTTGAAAGCCCCTTTAGGTGAGATATTTCAACCCACACTTCCTTTGCTCAACGAACAAAGGAATGCACAAATTTCTACCTAGTGAAATATATTTTTATTCCTTCCCTGGAAACGACACCAAAATATTTTGTCAGTCCTAAAGATAATCCTTGGGTTGAGGAGAAGGGTCAATGCCTAGGACATCTTAGTGTGTCTTAAGGATTTGTTCGTCCTGCTTAAGAATTAGATACAATCTTATGAAATTTGGTTCAATCACACTACTGAGAGCCAGATTCAATATACACTTAAATAGTATGTCATTCCCAAGGCTTAATGTTCAGTTATGGTAGTCGAAACACAGAGAGTGCAGTTTCATTGGTTGTTGCAATATAGGTGAAAGAGGAAATACAAGGAGAGAAACCCAGTGTAGAGGGCTAGATAGACACAGAATCCTATGCACCAAATTCTAGTAGGATCATGAACAAGATAAAGGAAATGAGGTTTATAAACCATGGAGTGAATTTTAAGGCCTTCAATCCCACACATTACAGGTACCATTTTCCATGACATGACATAGATAAATCTGATATATAAGACTGAATTACAATAGCTACAATTACATAATTTCTGAGAGGAAAGAAACACATATGAAAATTATAAACAAAAATAGAATCACATACTCCACATATCAATGCTTGGAATCGCCAAAAACATATTCAATAATCTTTAGGAACAACATACATCTCATAAAGTTTTAGAACTTACAAAACTTGTAGAAAATTACAGCCTCTGGGATGGAAAATTGAACCCCTTCTAATGAGATATTCATCACTTTTATAGGGAAAACGAAGACAAGAAAATTTACAAAGATATTTGGAATTCTATAGTTGTCTAAACTACACAGCTATCTGAACATTCAACTAGCGTAGTTGTCATAATTATTACATAATAGACTTGATTCCTTTCCTGAAAATGAAATATTAACAAAATTGCAGAAATGACACGAATGTGTAATGATTGCCCAAACAAAATATCTCCATTGTCGTCTTTGTTGATCTTTTGAGGCAGGTCTAGGATCCACTGTTCAGATTCACAATGAGTTGATGAACTAGCAACACTCCTATCATTATATTCCCTCCACGGTTGTCTATCATTTTGCCTATCATTTTCTCCTCCAACTGCTTAAATTAGTGCTTTTTGGAGTTGGCTATTCTTGTGGGCGCTTCCTTCCACCCATCGGGATCAAAATCCCTATAAAAATCGTAGAGGGGAGGGCTTACCACATTGGAGGAATTACATAGGAAACAGTCACAAAACAATATGTCATTTAATAAATCCTGGGAACGAATAGTTTCTCCCGTCACTGTCTCTTAACGCTCCCTGGTCCCGTGGTCTTTTTGAAATACAACTAGAAGTAGCTGCAGGATTTTTGGATTTATGGGATTTCTCCACTATTGTTCCCTACCCCCCCACAACCCCAACGCTCTATTTAAATGCAATTGAGAATATGTTATGAGGTTCTGGGTTTCTGACCTCCCGGGTCAAATCTCCGTCATAGGATTTTGTTAACAACCGGTCCCGGGTAACGGAAAAAAAATAATAATAATAATAAAAAAAAAAATTTCTACTGATGAATTCCTGGTGCTCGGCTCCTTTTTAAATAACTCATGGGATCTGCCCTTACAGGGTTCTAGGATTTTTGTTATGGGGTTTCGACAATAGATGGCCCCTACTCCGACATTTCATGGATCCCTGTTGCTCGACGCTTTTTGGAATTTTCATTTAATAAATGTTATGGGGTTCTAGGGTTCTGGCCCGATACTATAAAGTCTGTCTCTCGGCTCTATCTAGTGCTAGTTTTGTTTCCTCAGCTTTGCTTATTGACAAACTTATTCCAAAAGTAGAATGTGGCTAAGTGTTAGGCTTTATTGGTTCAGTCTCGACTTTTGTACTTCGACTACTTTTGGATCTCTGCTCTCTTCGGGTCTCTCCTCCAAATTTCAAAACGTGAATTATTTGTCCATTCTACTCTTCTCCAATCATGTTTCCACTATGACTTGATCTTGTCTACACTCGACTATGTTCTGACCTTTGTCTCTATCCGCAATGCTTTTTCAATCTCCCTTTCTTTGCAACTCTTCTATGACTGCTACATATATATACAGATCCTCCTCTTGCGGTATTTCTCTTGCTAATGGATCATTAACTGGATAATATTTGAGAGGAGGCTCTGTATATATTCGAGAGCTCGGGGAAGATAAGCACTCGAATCTGTCACTATTTAGATTTAGGTCTCTCGTGGAGCTGAAGGCATAAATCCCTCTTGAGTAAGGGAGGAGGGTTATGCATCAAATGGTTTCACGCTCGCTCGATGGTGGTCCTGATTGTGGACGTAGTCACCACATTGGCCGAATAGGTAGTGGGCCCATCTATCTTTCTCTGATAGTGTGTTTGGGCGGGCTTAGAGATGAGGCTCGAACCCCCCAGAATCCATCGTAGTCATTGATCTATTAAGTGTTCCCTTTTGAACTTGCCATTCCGTGGGAAAGTTTTGGCTTTAAATTCCACTCTTGTTACCCCATTGTGGCTCCTCCAGGATGACGCCACTCCTGCATGGACGGGGACTCGCTCAATAAGTAATCACTCTTTAACCATTTGAAATTAAAAGCAAGGAAAATCCCACATTCCATCACCTCTTGTGCTTCGCTTTCTTTTCTTTTACCTCCAATTTTATCTAGATAGAGAGTCCCAAATACTCTTTGGGCTCATGAACCAAAACCCTCTGCAGTACAACAATTATAGGAAACACATAGGGGTTACAACATGGCACATAGAGGCTACATTTTATGAGACTTCAAGGATTTCACTGGAGCTAGTGGTTGCAACTGCAGGAGGTTTAGTTTTTCCCTCAGTGCAAGAGAATTAAATGGATTGAGCAACATTGGTTGGATATATGAGGGTATTATCTTATTCATTTGGCTTAGTTTTTTTCTTCTCTAATTTTGTGTTTCTCTAGTGCAATTTTGGTTGCTTAGCCATAAATTTGAAGGATCTGCATTGCAACCTACTTAATGGTGTCTCCCAGTTAGTATGCTTTTTAATTGCCTCTTTGATTTATCAGTCCTCCATTATATGTTGGCCTGGGTTTCCTAAAACCCCCAACATCTCTTTCATTTGCTCTCCTTTTAGTCTTCTTAGTCTCATTCCTCTGGTCCTATGTTGTTGTGGTATAGTTGTCTTAACTGGTTCTTTATTTTTTGGTGCATTATGCCCTGACAATGTATGTGTAGTTTCCAAGGAGTCGGTGGTTGAGGCCCTTGGGGAAAGTCACACATCTAAGCCCTTGTCCAGGAATTCACCACTATCTTTCATTTTGCTACTCCCTCCCCAATTTTCATGAAGAAATCCACCTGCTCAAGGCCCTCACCACCAATGAATGTCATGCTTATTCAAAATTTGAAATCTTGGAAGAGGTACCCAATTAGGTTCCTAACCCTAGGCATACAAGAGGAAGACAAAACCAATATCTGAACTCCATCACCCTCCAATGGAAAAAGACAACCCTTTTGGGCAGAGTCTTGAAAGAGTGGCATGAATACCATGATGATATCAATGTTCTTGTTTGACAAGCTTGGATGCCTAGATAGCTCACTTGGAAAGTCACCTTCAGTGTGAACTTAATCCTCCTTTTCCTATAGGTGCAAGTGCCTAGGATGTAGCTCTAGTGAGTTCTTCAAACTCCTGATATCATGATCTGACTTTTAGAAATTGTTTTTCTTCTTTATATAATTCAATAGATGGTAGTTACTAGTAGTTTTGCGCAGTAGATGTCTTATTTTGGTTAGACTTGAACTTCAACTAATGGTCAATAAATCTGATTTGCAACGAGGTAGATTGAGACTGAATACTGTAAACATGGGATGAATTGTGATATTGAAATAATTTAAATTTAATTTTTTAAAATATAATATATAAACATTATTTAACTTTTAAATAATAAAAATAAAAATAGTGAGAGAAGAATAATAAAATAAATATAGGGAAAAAACAATAGTGAATATCAAAATATCTTGTATATTACTTTAAACTCTAGTAAATACATAGAGGAAAACAAACTCAAATATCAATCACAATATTTAATATAAAATGTATTATACATTATTCCCATATAACACTTAAGACCCACATGGGATTTGAACCGGTGACCTATCGTGAGTGCCTTAATAGTGCACGCATTCACCATCAATCCAAAGCTGCATGGGCTATATAACACCTTACACATTAACACTTTATAAATCAGTTGTAATTCAAAAAATCAAAAATCAAAAACAATTTTCTTATACATCAAGAACACAAAAAACAATGAGAAATCAAATAAATTTATTTTAAAAATAGTATTTATAAATTTTAAAATCTCTAATATATTTATTATGTTTTTATATTTTAATATTAAACGATTATATTAATAAATTTTTCATATTGTAAATTATACAAATTTCTTAATTTTTTATAATAAAAAAATTGTATCATTATATTTAAAATATTAATTTTATAAATATTTTATATTTAAAATATTAAATTGTGTGAAATTTTTATATTTGAAATTTATTGTTTTTTGTAATTGTTTTTGTATCGAGATAACAAATATTTACATTAAATATACTAAAATTATTGTCTTTGGCATACCACTTTGGAAATCAGGCCAAAGGCTATCCAAGATTTTAAAAAAAGTACAAGCAATCGTTTCCTCGTCATGGGGAAACTAATAGCAGGAGACAAAATGGGCAACCTTTGTGGTGTGCATAGTTTGAGGCCACAAGAAAAATAGACTAAAAAGGAACTCAAATAGAAACATGTCAATAGTCCCAAGAGCCAACTGGAATAGGAAGAATTGAAATGAAAATGTAGAGAACATAAGCATGAGGATGGCAATGAAGTATCAAAGTTAATGGGGTGTTCCTCAACCTTACATGGAAGAGGAATAGGAGAGTTAGGTGATGAACCCATCTCAAGCCTAGCTAGTCATACTTCCATGTCAAGGATAATATCTTTGAGCTCATCTAGCCTCTACAAGATATTGACTTGGGATTGTCTTCTATCAACTATAATTTTCCTGGACAATAACTTTACAGGCCAGTACAAATCAATAATATGTAGATAGTGATTTTTATGGCCCTGAGAATTACTTGTATCTAGAAATCAAGATGTAGTGGAAGTCATGATCTCTCAATTTATTTTGACCTTCCTTTCATGTTGAATTTGTTCCTCTATGAGACAAATTTCCTCTTGAATGTTCGAAGGCATGCTAGCATGGATGTAACTATTCAAAACTTTACTATACTAAGGGGGGGTGAATTAGTATAGTGCATTCATGGACATCAATTTTTTTTTTTTCCTTCTAATAGTTATATGAACTATTAAATGAACAACAATACATCATATAAAAAGCAAATTTAACATATACAAAGCATATTCAACTACAACATAAGAATCAACACACAAAAGCAACACATTTGAACACCAGATATAAGTGGAAACCCATAAAGGGAAAGCCCATGAATTTTTTATTGTTGTGATGAAAAGGCAAGCTCCTAATTCCTCTATTACATCAGGTTTTGGAGGCTCCAACCTCTTTGTTATTTAACAAGCTACAACTTGTTGGGAAGTTCCTACTCCCTCTTTTACAATAGTTTTTTGTAAGCTTCAACCTACATTAGGCTTCTACCTTGATTTATTTATGCAAACTACTACTTGCTAGGAAGATCCTACTCCCTCTTCAAAAGGCTCCAACTTGCTCTTTTTCAGGAAACTACCTGAAAGGAGACTAGAATCACCTGATACATAAAAAATTCAATGTGTTAGTTTACCTAGTCTTTAGTTTTGCATACCTGAATATCTGTCCTTGCCTTCTCTTCCTCAAAATAGCTTCAAATCTTCTCTTCTTCTTCTTTATCTTTGTGCTAGGTAACTCACGAAGTAGGTCTCACAACAACCCTTGAAAACACACTCTAACAAAAACATTTTTACCTTCCAAAAACACATCTTTTATAAACATAGTTTGTTGGCTATTAGTATTCCATGCAAGAATCTGAAGTGGAAAGATTGCCTCTTAGTACTCCACCTATTTGTTTCATAATTTTTCATATTTTGAATACCAAATCAAAATTAATGGTCCACCAAATTTTATTTAAAAAGTAAATATCAATCAACTGCAATCATTGCATAAACCAAAATAGTGCCAATACCATGTAACTTAAATCATCCCATTGTAATCATCCTTTAATCAGACCAATGTAATCAACTTTAATCATCCTTACACATAATGCACAAATCAGCCTTACACATCACAATATATGAAAGCATTTATATCACAGCATTTGCCAACAATAGTGACCATACTTCTGAAAAATAACACATACTCAACAACTATATACTCAGTTGCTTCAACAATACATCAACAACCTCTGAAACATACTTTTTTTCTCAACAATACAACAACAACTTTAACATCGCAACAGATGCAAGGATTCACATCACAACATCGTAGTATATGCACTTGAAGCAAGCATACCTATTAATATCAAACTTACTCACAACTTTACATAGGAGTATTGATAGCAATACAAACATAAAGCCAATACATTATAACATCAACATACTCATACTAACTAGTGGTCCTTCAACAAGCATACATTCAACACCCTTTTCTATCAACGACAACTTTACCAACAATATCCCCCTTTGGAATTGATGGAAACACATTGGTCCTCCCCTTTTGTTCTGAGAATCATTTCTCCAAAAAATTTTCTTACCTCCCCATTAGACATCAATCAACTACTACAAATTAACTCAACTCAATTTTCGATGGCATTTGGTCGTTCTTTCGACCCACTATCGTCGCAACTTACGACAAATTTAAATTTGGACCTCTCAAGTTTTCATCGAAATTTTGATGCAAACCTTCGTCAAAACCTTGGTCATCGAAGCCAAATGTTTTCGTCGAAATCCCTTGATTCCATAACCTTCGTAAATTCAACAAACATTGCATCGGTCTAGCAACGCCTAGTTGATGATCATCGCTGTAAAAACCTTCACATCTCCATCAGATGATCGAGGGAAATTGGGGCCGGTCTACCGAAACGAGGTGTTTTCGTCTGAAAATATTTCCATAGCATCTGCCTTATCTATTGGCATAAATATTATTGGAAGACTAAAAAAAACATCGCAAGACCTGCGTAGTATCATCAGATACCTGACTAGAGTTCAAGTCGGTGTATGGATGCCTTGTTTTTCTTTCAACAAAATTTTCATAGTGGCGACACATTGTGTCATAGGAACAGTTATTGGAATACTAACGTATTCGCCAATTTTTAAAAAAAATAAATTGAAAACAATAATGACTTTCTTTTAATTAAAAAAATTAAACGATTTTCATATATATATATATATATATATATATTTATTAATACTAAACTTATTCTTTTTTTTAAATACAAAATCCCCCTTTTCAAAACTTCACAATACATGTGCTTTTAGGCTTTTGACCTATTTTGGAAATATATAAATATATAATCATGTTTGAAAAGAGCTGGAGGGAATGTGGTTCCGACAGTGAAAAAAATCGAAAGTGGTTTATAAAAACCAAAAATAGTTAAGCAGAACCCCCCGTGGTGGATTTGAAAATGTGGGGGGGGGGGGTTCAAGGGGTTCCGCTTTTGATCTCAATTGTTGATCTTTCGTACTGGCAGTTTTTTTCCAAATCATTTAAAGTAAACCCCCGCCACTCCCCCACCACCCACCTACGTTAAACTTCAACGAGTCTGGGTTTCCTGCATACCATATATTTAGATGACTGTTAGGTGTTGACTAATATGAGTTGTCGATCACTCCAATATTTTGAATAAGGATAAACCTTGGTATGTGTCAGTCTGCACTCGATGTATAATAATTCTTTTGCACCTAACTTCTTCTCGATATTCCTCAAATCTGGCAAGTGTTCTTTTGCATGTCATTCACCTTGATAACTCTCAATTTTTCTGTATTGAATCTTAGGCTTGAGCCAATTTGTTTTGAAGTTGCATTCCACAGTTTGACAAGCTAATTCACAATCAAGATATGTAACAACATGGTTATCTTGATGATGAGTTTTCATAGCTTCAAAAGTCCTAAACTATTGGCTACAACAGTTTAGGAAAAGTTTTTAAAAAAATTGAAAACCAAAATTTGTCCCCAAACTGGATCTCTTAGTGTCATGACTTGGCACTCCGAGACCTACAATCTATGAATCCAACCAAATGATAATAAACTGGAAACCTAATTGAAAAGTTAAATCATATGTGATCAAAGACAAGAAATTAAGTACAGCTCACAATAAATAGACAATGTAAGGACCCTCTTGGTTTGAAATCTCATCCCATCATGCTACAGATGGTGACTTCATATCCCCTTGATTTGTAGCATTGTTAATAGGGTAGTATGCATGCTCGGCATGCACCCTCCCTGTCTAGGAAGGTCAATATTTGTATGTACGACAATTATTTTCTTAAAAACAATATTCGCTCGAGCTCACAGGAGGGTCGCAAGGCTGGAAAATTCATTACAATTGAAGGCAGAATTGATTGCTCAAGCGTGGGAAATTTTTCCCTTAAATATTATAGCCACGTGAGGACTAACATGCTACGGATGGATACTTCATATCCCTTGGTATCATAACATCGTCATCAAGGTTGATCTAGAGGGTATTACATGTGCTTGGTATGCACCCTCCCTCTCCAAGCGGGTTGATCTTTATATGGAGGATGGTTCTTTACTAAAAATTTAATATTTTCTCAAGCTCACAGGAGGGTTGCAAGGCTAGTAAATTCATTGAAATTGAAGGTTGAATCGATTTCTCAAGCATGGGAAATTTTCCCTTCAAGATTATAGTTGTGAGAGGACTTCACTGCTCCAATTTAAATTCTCCCCTTGGAGCACTGGGTTTTCCTCAATTAGATAGATGTGTCTTTCTGACTTCGTCGAAGCTCTAGAGAGTAGATAATATTGTGCCTTCCTTGGAAATTTTCACTCTCTCAGTCTCCCTCATCTCGTTCTCTTGCATAATCCTCCTCCCTTTTCACTTTTTGCTTGTTAAGTTTCCCCTCCCCTGTATTTGAAATTGTAGTCCCACTCCTTGTTTTTCCAGAAGCTCGTACTCCATGACTTGGTGCCCCTTCCTCAATGCAATAAGACACATGTACTATTTCGGCTCCACCCATACATCACTAGGAAGTTCCAATATCTGGGAATTGTGTCCTCACCCTCCAGTTACCCAACATGTAGTAGATGATGATGTTCATCAACATATCCAACAACTTTATAACTCAATTCAGTTCCTCATGGACAAGTAGAGCAATTCAAAACCCGTGTATAACAGCTAGAAGATGGGAATGAAGTATTAAATCACCATATTGTTGATCCACAAGCTCAGCAGAATCAAGAAGACTAGGGCAGTGGAAGCTTTGAAGCCCCATCAGACATGTCAATTGACCCCTCTGCTTGAGGAATGATTTCTTTTTTTAAAGTTTTTGTTTTTGGGGGTACTGGGACTAGAATGAAAATGTTGTCACACATATGGAAATTGTTTTTGATATAAATGTAAATATGGCCAATATGTTTTACGTGGATAGTTTTTTGGGGAACCATGATCTACTTGGCATATGTAAACACTCCTTTTCGTTAATAAAAATATGTTGGTTTTTTTATTCCTAAAACAAATATAGCTCTCAAATTGTATGTTTACAATAGGTTTTTAGAAGAAGTTCTTAGGTGTCTATCCATGTTCTTTCTTGTTGAATTTTCTTCCGGTTTTTTTCTGCTATGTACTGGCGTAGAATTAATATCAACCTAATCATTTGTGTAAATTTTTTTTTTTAAATTATATTCAAATATATCATATGAGAATTAAAAAAGATATGAACAATGTTATATTCATAACAAAAACATTTCCAAAACAAGTGCTACATAGTAGTTAGTCCCTACTTCTTAGTTTAAATATAGATAAATTAAAATAAAAAATAATTAAAAACATAAATATTCCATGAATAGTTTATATTAAAAATGTAGTTGTTATTTCTCAGATGCATAATCATATCCATACAAAAAAGCAAAGGCACTTTGCAAATACATAGAAGAAATGGCATGGCACAAAAAATAATTTGACTGGGACATGGATTATCATTACCGGCAACTAAAAACTGTGTTCATTAGTTCTAAATATGTATCGATCTACGATTTTATTATTTTATACTTGTCACCTTAATTTTCTCATTGCATATGGAAATTTGGTGGCACCGGATCAACAATTAATTTTGATGTATTATTTAAATAGAAATGAACCTGTTGGAGGGGCTAGTTGACTTAGTCGACTAGCCAAGTCGAGTAAGAAATTTGCATTGTAAATTCGTTCAATTCTCTATTCAATTGAGAGTCTAAGTCGAATAGGTTAAGTAATTCAACTAGGGCCCAATCGAGTTAGGAATCTACATTGTAAATTCATTCGATTCTCTATTCATTCGAGAGTTTAAGTCGGATAGGTTAAGTAAGTTGACTAGCCCAGTCGAGACAAGAATCTACATTGTAAAGTCAGTTGATTCTCTAGTCAGTCGAGAGTCTAAGTGGGTAGGTTAAGTTGGTTCTGAAAGCTAAATTGTTGTAACTATCTTGGCTAAGTATATATATGATAATGGATGTATCAATGTATTGGTTCTGATTGGCTTCTCAAGAGATCATAATATAATATATTAGTTTTTGCTTCTTTGCGACTTTGTGTCTCTTCCTTTATTCTTATGTTGCATATGTTCTTGTGAGTTCTTTTGTCCTTTCTACTAGTAACCAATGTGAATTATCTACTAGAATACAAGCCCAACATACAAAAATAGTTAGAAGGGATGTTAACAGTTGGTATCATAAACCCTATTGACAAGTCAAAATGGGCAAGTCTAATAGTTGTGTAATCAAAAAAATACGACCTCGCTAGATTTCAAAATATGTGTCTATTTTTGTGGGCTTCACTGATTAACATTAATTGATCCATTCTCAACTCCTTTTTTTGACGAAATATTAAACTAAGTAGATAGACCCGACTTGAATAGGAGAATTAATGAGGAGAGAGAAAACACATATGATGATGTCATGGGAAATAATAATATACAACATGGAAGCAGAGAAATTGAGTGGATAGGTCCAATCAATGAATGCCACACAATCCTGGGGTTACTTCGCAATCAAAACCACATCATCCATCAATTCAATTTATAATGAAATCAACTACCAAATCTTCAGAAGCAAGGCAACCACGTGGTTTGCACAAACCAAATGGTATGGAAAAACTAAATCAGCATGCCATGAGACGTTTGAGGAAGGTGCCAATGGACAAAAATTATGACACAATTAATTTGAGTCTTGTCAACTCGAGAAAACTGTCAGACTTGTCAATTACTCTTACATAAGTTTCCTTTGATACATGTTTTTATCTTGCATAAATCCCAGACTTGCCAATTACTGTTATTTCATACTCTAAATTGCTTGACTGTCTAAGAATTGAATAATTTCATAAATATTTTGGAATGACTAAGAAATGGATTCAATTATAGGATGAAGAAGTTACAGTGGAACCAAGAACTAAAGCAAGATCCAACCTGAAATGTGCATAAAAATTGAAGAGTTGGCTCCATAACATAAAACAAGAAAAGATAGATGAGCCTTCTCTGGAGAAGCATAATGAAGCTTTTCAGAGTTGGTGTAAAATTAGTGATCAATGGATTCTAGAAACAACAATACTCAAAAAAATTGGTATTTGACATATACTTAAAGCACCTTTGATTAAAGACATACAAGGTCTTAAAGAGGAAGTTGTGAAATTCCTTGTCAGTTGCTTTCATAATGGATTTCTCTGGTTAGAAAAGCCACTTCCAATATATGCAGTTGTTGTATATAATATCACAACTCTCCCGTATACAGGGGAGAAAATCATGAAAACCACTAGTTATTTCAATTCTTGGCTTCAGAAATTTTACTGGAGAAACGAATGCTAAGAATTATAAAGGATTAATAACTAATCAAATTCAAAATCCAGTGACCAAATGGCCATTCCTTATTGTTGCACCATGTATCACCCTTGTTGGGAGGCCCTCCGACATGAAGCTCTCTATGTTGGAAGTAATATGACAAATGGTAAGGCTGGGTAAAGTTTATAATTGGGCAGAGCACACCATTAACATGGTCCAAAAGAAATGTAATGATGCAAAAATTCCAATAAGGAAATTTGGTTTACCTCCTTTTTGCTTTGGTTAGAAATGAAAGAAATATTACTAGTGGGGGAAACAATTATTCAGTTCCTTTAAAGAATAATTTTAAAATTTTCTCTCATAGCTGGTCAGGAAAACTTGAGTCACTCAGCCCCCCAGAATTTTTTTGAAATTGGTTGTTAAATGTAAAAACAATGTCTAATAGGTGGATGGTACCACAACACATCTGAAGAATGTTACTCCTTCATTGCACATTCAAATATGCCTCGACAATACCAAGGTATGGTATGTCAATTCTTCAAACGTAGACCCCCAAGAGTTGTCATATTAGCCCACAGTTGACAAGATCTTCACATAACTGAGTCAACGGGGTAACACAATTTTAAAAATTCTACCTCAAGCTTGGGAAGCACCATCAGACATATAGTTACCCCTCTCAGTGTATAAGCACGAAGAGGAAAGTGAAGCAGAACTATATACAAGGTCATTTAAAGTTGATCTCTCGGTATCGATTATATAGTATTCTAAGAAGGGTCTACTCAAAGAGCCATGAATTCCTACTCTGACTTAGACATCAACTTCTTATATAAACTACCAAGACATTCTAGCGGGCATTCAAATAGATGATCCACATCAGTTGCAGAAGATGGATTCAATTTCCTGAGAAGTTCTCAAGAGCACATAAACAAAGGGTAGTTTAACCAATGATTTGGGTTCTCTTAGTTACCGGAATTAACCAAGATCTTTTCTTCTATGATGTATTCAGAATTGCATGGAAAAGTGTATGAAAAACCACATCTGCAAAAATACTTAAAAGGAGGAAACATAAAGGAGATCATAAGACAATGCACACAACAAAATTTGATAATGGAGTTCATCCAGTGTGGACTATGTCTCCGGACCTTGGGTCAAGAGTGGGGAGGTTGCTTCATTAGTCTCTACAAGGATATGAGTACATAATATAATCTTTTTCAATACAAGGATAAAACTCTTATCTAGAGTGGCATGTCTCTCCCAAGAGACATTCTCCTACAAAGAACTCTCACTCAGAAGATGTTCTCTGCAGCATGACAAAGGAATGATGTCTCACAAGGTGGCATAACTGGACTCACACATAAGTGGCATAAAATGGTCCTCTTAAACATGTTGATTAGATTCAAGGCATACTCATCATCATCACATACATCTCAAAATTCTAAGACTAACGGTTGTAAACTCAACTACTTTTTATAAAAAACAAGCAAAGTGGCCAAAGGCATCAATATACCTCCCATTATTACGAAGGTCTAAAAATTGGTTGCTCGAATGAAGAAACAGGTTGTTTCATCATGTTGCTTGCAAAAAATCGTGAAATTTGAGTATAAAGTTGACCCTGTTCCGAAGTTGCCAATTCTGGGCCTCTAGGGAATCTAAAAGATTCCTTGTAGATTCCTACGTCAAGGTTCCACCTTCATGGTTCTAATACTCAATGTTCCACCTCTATAAAATCAGATGCTCAGATAAGAAAATTGTATGCACCATCAGACTCTTGGTGAAATTTTAATTCAAATGAGTATAAACTCGGCTCGGCATATTTCTTAACACCGTCAAAATTCTACCCCAAGGAATCCAAAGATTCCTTAAATATTCTGCATGAGGAATATTTTGTGGAATATTCCTTGAGAATATTCTTCTCTTGGGGTTCACACATGCAAGGTTTCGGCTTTGGGTTCCACGAAATGGTTCTTCCTGCGTGGTTCTCCTCTCGACCTATGTTGGTTGGGCAAATGAAAAAGTCTGAGGTTTAAATACAAAAAAAATGGGAGTTGATTACAAGGTTGGCTCGTTGGGCCATTGGAAACAAGTTCGGTTGTTATGGGGCTTGCTCGAGGTCAAACCCTATGGCTCCCACATACACCATGGCATTTGTTTGAAATTTTTTGTCATTTATCGTTGGTGGTATATGTCTTGTGTGATGTCGTTATTATTTATTATGGGGTCACCCGTTGGGTGGGATGGCCACCTTGTCGGTGCGGGTCGATCCCCGTCAGTCCCCATTTAAAAATGGTGGCCACCGTTGTAACGGTCCTGGGATATATATATATATATATATATATATATATATATAATGTAACCAGAGGGGTTGGCGGGTCATTCGGTGGTGGCCTGCCACCCCAAACATATTTTTATCTATTATTTTTAATACAACAAATTCAAAATCATCGACTAACTTTTTAGGGGTTACCAGGAAAATTAAGTAGGCAATAATTTGTTCATTTCCATCCACTACTAAGTAAAAAAATATCGCTCAGTTAGTGGCCACCAAATTTAGTGGGTTCTGCCAGATTTAGCTGAACCATGAGATCTAGTGGGCCTCCAAATTTAGTTGGTGACAAATGTACTGCTCCCTTTGACTTGAACTTTGAATTCCAATGAATTACACATACGAGGTCGAATTCAAGTTCCACCTACGTCGTTGGAATCAGGATGACGATCTCTTCTATCTGGTCCTAGTTTTGACAAAATCCAAAGAATTCGATTTTTTAGCCTCTTTAGAGCCACCTGGATCAACCAAGAAGCCTAGGAAGTCGTAGCAATTCCTAGTTTCATGAATAGAACTAGATATTTTCTAGTCTTTGGGCCAATCCAAAGAAATATTTATTGAAATTGTTAAGCATAATATAATGGCGAAATAGCAGACAGAGGAGCTTTCGCAGTTAACCCCAACTAAAACCAGTTTAAATGGAAATTCAACATTGGTGCAGGAGCAAAGGTCAGTTGGCTTAGCCTAACAAGAAAAAGGATCAGACTCTCAATGTTGTCTTGGTCATTGATTCAACCAAAATTAGCTTAAATGGAAATTCATCACGGACACAAGATTAAGGTCAGTCGATTGAACTTAGCAAGCAAAAGGATCAAACTCCTAACATTGACTTGACTGGCAATTAACCTCTTGTGTCTCTGAAAATAGTCATGGAATAAAGGGAGAAGCAAGATAATAATCCAACTAACTAGGATGATACAAATCATGCCTTGTCAGAACATATAGGGTCGGATGATGTAATAAAGAAAATGCCATAGGAAACTATTTTAGAAACTTAGGATACTTAAACCTCACTGGCTACTAATAAGCAAGAGCCATTAGTCCAGCCGACTATGTCAGGAAATACTACTCTTGAGTTAAAACAAGAATCAACTCTCTAATAACTGACTTGAGGCAGTGTTACATAACATTTTGTCATTGTCCTTGTACTCCCCGTTCCTTGATCCTGGAGGACCTCTACAGTGAACCCCACATGCTTTGCCTTCATGAAGAAACTCCCATTATGTCCCTCTTCATGAGAAAATCATTTCCTTTTGCACCATTTCCCTTGAAACTTCTGTTTTTCCCAGTTTACAAGACCAGTGCTAATGGCCTTTGTCTCCCCTGCGCCGATGTTAAGATATTAGCACTACTCCTCACATCGACCAGAGCGATTGGGATGTGCCTTAGTCACGCCGGTCTTGATATGGAAAGTTTTTTAAATTAGAGTTGAAGCTTCTAGCCTAGAAGCTCCATAACAGAAGTCTGGTAAATGATTTGGCCAGATGGGGTCAAGGATTATAGTTTGGGCTCCTTTCCCCTATAATGATCGAACTACCTCAAGGGATAAGTCCTTCTCCCTTAAGAAGAGGATCCATCTCCCATCCATATTTCCTATATAAACCTCCCTTCTTCCCAAGCACAAACTAGTCACAGTTGATAGTTTATGGTTGAGTGTGAGTGTTATAGTTGCAAAGTGTTGATGCTATTTTGGAGTAGACAAGCAAGCTATTACTAGTTGTAGCTACCTAGTTGTGTGAGGGAGAAGTGTGTTTTGATTTGGAGTGAAGCCTAAAGGGAAGAGCTTTTAAACTATTTTTGTTTGAAGCCATTGTGGAATGATAGCAGAAGTGTGTGGGAACCTTGTCTTGTCAAAGGAAGAATGCAACGTCAAGACGAATGGTTGTAATCTCTCTTTGATATTAATATATGCAACTATCGATTGATTTCCTACATGTTTTGTAATATTACATATCCATGTCTTAATATTTCTTGACTTGTTAAGTAGGTTGAATTGCAATTTGTCTATTATTATGTTTGTATGTTGTTGTTGTTTACTTGTTTCAGGAACTTGAAGAAGGAAGCGAGAGATTGCTGGAGTGAGCAAGTGAGGACATCATCAAGCAGGATAAGCGACTAAGAGGTAGGCTCTCTTGATTGATTCTAAACTAAGGAAATCTTCCATAGAATGTATTTGTTGTGTCTAGACCCATTATTGGGTTAGAGGAATTCGTTCGTGTCCACACTTATAATTTTACTTCACCACAAATTGGCGACTCTGCTGGGGAACCCAATCCTTTTGATTGTTTTGGATTTCATGATTTCGTGAGAACTTTTATAGTTTCACATTTTCCCTTTGGTTCTATTTCTTTTCTCCTGCTTACTGGCCTAAGTCTAAAATTCACAGTAGCAGATTTGGTCCCTGTTTTGATTTTTTTTTTTTTTTTCCTTAGTTACCTTGACCAGCGTGCTTAGTCTGTTGACAGTCGCACTGACTAGCGTGAATTGCTGAGGAAAAATCACACTGACCAGCCTCTGGTGCTTGTTTTCAGTTAGGTAGTCGCGCCGATGCCTGTAAGTGAAGATTAGGGCTTGACCTCAATCTTGGCCAGTGTGTTCTTCTCTTGTGTTTTTGACCTCTTAAGATTTTTGGACTATTTTCTCCATGATTAGAAAGCTAATTTTCATTTGGTTTTACTTTCTTGTTGGGTTGTCATCTTTCTATTTGATTGATTGAGTCATTGAGTGGCCAACAACACTAGGGCATCTAATTGATCACCCATTCAGCAGTTTGTGAACTCACTAAGTCGGGTTGTAGGTGTGTTTACTCCTTGCATTTGTTTTTGGTCCTTTTTACGACTTTGAACTCGTTTTTCACAAGTTTGAAAAAGTTTCGTTTACTATCTTGAACGTCTCTTTCCAGCATAGATTACATTGTTGGCCTCGTGTTTGGTAAAGTCAGTGTTTCATTGATCTCAATGAACTTCTCTTTTCATGTTTTCATCTGCTTGAAGAGCTCAATGTCTCGAAAACTTTTTCATTGAAAGATTGTATTTGAAAAGTTTGTTTCGTTGTTTCATGAGAAAGTATGAAATTCTAGCTTGTTGCATCATTATATTACAATAATTTGCATATTTTTAAAGACTAGAATTGCATCAACATTTGAAAAAGGAAGACAATTTTTCATTTTGTAAAGACTAATAGATAATTTCTTGTTAGGGAATTAGGAATTGGAATGCATTTTTCATTAGTTTAATTTTTGAAAAAGTAAGGTAGTGAAAGATCATTTCGTTTTCAGTTGCTTGATTGTTTGCATTTGATTGAGTAGTTTCTACTCTCTCTAGTGTAGGCATTTCATCGAATTGAAAGGGACTTGTCTCATTTAGTTGCATTTGAGGTTTTTCGAGTAGCATTGCTAAGACCTAAAAATTGAAACTTAACTCAAGATAAACTCTAAAATGAATTCAATTAACCTAAGGTGCATTTGAAATTAATGATCATATCTAGAAGGTTTAGGCTAGAGACGTGTTCCAGCATCTTTAAACCTAGCAGTTGTCATTTTCTTTGGCATTAGACAGCGCTAGTACGGACTTGTGCTCCCCGTACCGTCACGTATATAAAGGGAGACTCCACTAGGTCTACAATCCTTTATCCGTAGGAAGCTAAGTCTTCTGCCTTGTAAACATGATACACCGAACACAACATTCGGGGAGATTGCCTGCTCGTACTTCTTGGTTCGCTGGGAGGTATTCTACAGTTCACGGTTACCTGGTAATCCTTTTTGCCTAGAGTACCTTGAGTAGTCATTTTGATATTTTTGACTCCCTAAATATAAAATATCACCCGAGAAATTGCCCTTTCGAGCTTGTTTCAAATCGAAAGTGATAGAGTCACCTTTCGTCCTTTTCCTAACTCTTAAAATATGAAAAGGCAAAGTTTTGTTTCAATGTCTTGAAATTAACTACCCGTGAAATATTCCTGGTTAAAGTTATCTTCCTTAGTGATTCTTTAGGGTCGATTCCAATGGAAACATTTCCAGAGTCTACCAGTCAAGGATTCCCCTGGGATGGGAATCCTGGTCCATTTCCTTCTTTTGTAAACATTGGTGCTCCTTATATGGCGACGCTGTCCTTTCATGGGTTAACCATTGGTCTACCTATCTAGTTGTTTTCGACCTCGGTGGTCTCAAGCATCCTGACTCCTATCCAATTGTCCCCTTCATTCGAATCACGTCACGATGATTCTAAGGTTGACCTCTCACCTTCTTCCCCTATTTCTTCCTCTTCCTCTTCTACTTCGTCTGGTGAAAGTTTGAAATCCAGTAACCAAGAGGCTAAGAAGAAGAAGAATAAGACGAAGAAGAAGAAATCAGATAAGCGAGAGGCCAACCGTGCAGCTATTGCACTAAATTCCCTTCCTGTCGACAAACCTTCTGATCCTCCATGGAAGGTCAGATTCCCTTGCAAGTTGTGTAAGGGGGACCATCTCCTTTGAGACTGTCCTGGCATTCCTAGAGTCTTAGAGGTATGGTCTGAGAATCTGGATCAACCATCCCCATCGACCTCTAGAGATCATGTTGATGCTGCACCCTCAGTTAGCGATGGTAAGAATAAGGGAAAGATTAGATTCCCCTGTAGATTATGTGAAGGAGAGCATATTCTTCACCTTTGTCCTCTTATGGATAAAGCTTCCAAAGTTTTGGAAAACCTTGCAGCTCCTCAACCCCAAATTCCTGTTGGTTATCAGAAGCTTTCTTCTGACCCTCTCCCGGTTGGTAAAGAGATTAACTTGGATTCATCTCTTGCCCATCCTGCTCTTCCTGATCAAGACTCTCTTGTGTCTGTTCCCAACCAACCATTGGTCGAAAAGAGTGTCGACTTGGCTCCGCCACCAGTTTCTCACTATGTTTCGGGAGAGAGTGGTGATCATATTGCTCATGTTCTTCTTGTATCCTCAGATTCTCATGAATCGAAGAGTAGCCCTCCCATCCTAGTTGTTCAGGAGAGTCATTCTCCTATTCCTGTACAGCATGGGGGAAATCATATGATTGATACCCCCACCAAGTAGTTCTGTTGTTTCTTTTGATTGGAGTCACTTGACTAATTTATGCCTCCCATCTCATGTGCCTTTCTAGATCACAGTACAAGCCTATAATATGGTAGTACATGGCACTATATTAGATGAAGGGGCGTCTATTAGCATCATGTCTTCTACTGCTTGGCAAGCTTTGGGCTCCCCACAGCTTGTGCCTGTCACTCAGAATCTATTGGCTTTCAATAGAGGAACCAATCAACCCTTGGGGGGTCCTTCCGAAGTTCCCTATTACTTTTCAAGGAAAGACCGTCTATATAGACGTGATGGTAGTACAAGGTCCCTTAGATTTCAATCTTCTCCTTGGATGCAACTATGTTTATGTCATGGGAGCCCTTGTTTCTTTGCTTTTCCATGTGCTTTGTTTTCCACACGAAGGGAGAATAATGACCATTGATCAATTGTCTTTCATTGGTCACCAAGTGCCTCCTACGAAAACATCTTCCCCTATTGGTCTTTGTTTGCAAGCAGTACCTTCCCCACCACAGGTCAATTATGTGGCTACCCATTCCGTCTCTGTATCTGTTGATGATCACACAGATGGTATTGTACATTATGTACTGGGGGAATTGGAACCTGATCTGTCTTTGGTACCAAATGACATGTATTCCTCCCAGAGCATGGTTCTTCCATCTAGTGGTGACCTCTTGGGAGCCATGTTCTCATATGGTTCATGAACATATGTATGAGGATAGTTCCTTGTCCTGTGTCAACTTCATTAAAAAATGAAACAAGAGGTGAGCATAGTTCTTTGTCTTGTGTCAAGCTCGTTAAAAAATGAAACAAGGGTCTCGAGGATAGTTCTTTTACTGTGTCAAACTCATTAAAAAATGAAACACCTCCCTTTTCCAAATCGAGTCATTGATTAAGATCTCGTAAAATCCTAGTCGAGTCTTTCCAAGATCTCGAAAGTGAACCTTCATTCCATCCACCTAGTTGACTGAAATGAAGCTTGGGGGGCATGTACCTCGAATTGAGTCATTATGTCGAGGGCATGCAAACTTATATCAAGCATAGTTTTTCATTTCAAGTTTGTGTAAACATGAAACCGAATCCAAGCAAAGTTCTTCATGGTTCAAGCTTTAGTAAAAATGAACCCTTTCCTGATTTACATCTCGTGATTGATGTTTTAATCAGCTAATTTCTGCTAGATGAGCCTTCGTTGTTTCGTTCCATCGCTGCCATCTCTTTGGATGATCATATGCTTTCACTTGGTTGTTTTTCCTTTCCTAAGGGACCACAGCAATGAGTGGTTTTATTAGCCAACCTCTTGACCATTACATGTTTTAAGCAGTTCCACCATAGTCAGAACCAATTACTACCCTTTATACCACTCGTTCCTCCAGGACGAGTCACCTTTAAGCTCTTTTCTTGACTCATAAAACTCAAATGAAAAGATTGTCCAATATTTTTCCCTTTTGACTCGTAAAAGAGAATAAAATGTGGGGTCCGCTTTCAAGATATTTTCCAACCCTTTAAAAGTGAAAATATGGTTGAGTCCTTGTCATTTTGAACTCATTAACGGATGCGAAACGTCGTGTGACTAGTATAAGTTTACCCCTTTTTCTGGGTTGGGAGGCACTATTTATGAAAAAGGTACTCCTTAACTGAAATGGTCAAGCGGTTCTCTCAAGTATTGTTTTCTACCTTTTTGGGCTCAAGAGACAAAAATGTACGAAAAGGGACCATGTGGAGTTTTCTTTTATGTGTCTTTTTCAAATTCTCTAAACATGAAAAAGATACTGAGTTGCACCTTTGTCAGACTCGTTAAACTATTAGACGACATCGGATTCGTCACCATGATGAACATGAGCTTCTCCTTCCTAGGGCTCGTTAAACTTACTAGGTCGGATTCGTCTTAAGGATGAACTTATAGTGCAAGCATATGTTATCCCCTTCAATCTTGCGATTAAAAAATAATTGGGGTACTCGCCAGAAATTGCGGGGGGAAAATTTGGAAATCTATTAGTCGTGTCGGCAGCTCACTCTTGAACATGAAACTCTTTGCTTTGTGTCGGCTTGGGACATCCTCCTCTGTATCGTTGACCTTCCTGGGTTTGGGTTGTTCATTTTTTCCTTCCATTTGATCTTTGCCACATTATCATGACCATCAATCCCATGGATCCAAAAGCTGCCCAACTTCCAGTTGTATCACCAATATGTTCAAGAGTTGTCCTTCTGCAGTTACACTTACCTCTGATTCTCTGTATCATCCAAAATCATTTTTCATCCTCTTGTCTCACGTCGATGATGTGGGATTCATTACGACCCTCCTTTGACATAGTGACTTTCCATCGACTTCAACTCATTATCCGAGAAATTGACCGAGAGACTCCCTTCTAGTACCTTAGAGCTTGCATGCCCTAATGGCAAGTTCCTCTCACTCGATGACAAGTTCACATCATTAGCTTTCAATCGAGTGATTTCACGGGTGTTCGACTTCAGTTCCTGTATTCACATTCTGTGAATTGTGTTGATAGTACCTTGAGGACCCTTGTCATTATTGTTGGTTTCTATCGCGCTTGTTAACTGTTTACATCATTGACTGGTAATCAAGTGATTTTCTAGCATGTTCGACGTCAACACATCCATTCTCATGCTAGGATCTGTACTTTGATCGGGTCGTTTTGGAGCGCAAGACCCTGGACTTAGATCACAAAAAGTCCAAGTTGTGAAGTGGTGTGACATGGTTACGATGATATGCATGTCTCTTTCATATGGTTGGCTGTGACTAGACCATGAGTTATCATATGTGATCCTTCTCATTATTGGATGGTTGCGACCATACCTCGGTTTCATTATGATCCTCTTTGACAGATGGTTGCACCCATGCTTGGATCCATTTGCATGATCATTCTCTGGATGGATGCATCCATGCCATGATTCATGTATCATTTGATAGAGATATCAGTTTATGTATATGCATCTATACGTGCTTGGAGGTTTTCTGACGGCAAACTGATTCCCCACACTAACTTATAAAGAATTTCATCCCTCACTCTAGCTCAGCCTTCAAGCTTTAGGGGGCATCTGTTACACAAAATTTTGTCACTGTCCCTATACTCCTCGTTCCTTGATACTGGAGGACCTCTACAGTGAACCCCACATGCCTTTCCTTCATGAAGAAACTCCCATTATGTCCCTCTTCATGAGAAGATCATTTCCTTTTTGCACCATTTCCCTTGAAACTTTTGTTTTGCCCAGTTTACAAGACTGGTGCTAATGGCCTTTGTCTCCCCCACACCAATGTGCAAAGATTAGCACTACTCATGCCGACTGCAGTGACTGGGCTGTGTCTTTGTCGCTTCGGTCCTGTTATGGAAAGTTTTTTAAATTAGAGCCGAAGCTTCCAGCTCTAGAAGCTCCATAACGAAAGTCTGGTAAATGGTTTGGTCGGATGGGGTCGAAGATGAAAGTTTGGGCTCCTTTCCCCTATAATGATGGAACTACCTCAAGGGATAAGTCCTTCTCCCATGAGAAGAGGATCCATCTCCCATCCATATTTCCTATATAAACCTCCCTTCTTCCCAACCACAAACTAGTCACAGCTGATAGTTTTTGGTTGAGTGTGAGTGTTATAGTTGCAAAGTGTCGATGCTATTTTGGAGTAGACAAGCAAGCTATTACTAGTTGTAGCTACCTAGTTGTGTGAGGGAGAAGTGTGTTTTGATTTGGAGTGAAGCCTAAAGGGAATAACTTTTAAACTATTGTTGTTTGAAGTAATCGTAGAATGCTAGCAGAAGTGTGTGGGAACCTGGTCTTGTCAAAGGAATACTGCAACGTCAAGACGAATGGTTGTAATCTCTCTTTGATATTAATATATGCAACTATCGATTGAATTCATACATGTTTTGTAATATTACATATCCATGTATTAATATTTCTTGACTTGTTAAGTAGGTTGAATTGCAATTTGTCTATTATTATGTTTGTATGTTGTTGTTGTTTACTTGTTTCAAGAACTTGAATAAGGAAGCGAGAGATTGCTGGAGTGAGCAAGCGAGGACATCATCAAGCAGGATAAGCAACCAAGAGGTAGGCCCTCTTGATTGATTCTAACCTAAGGAAATCTTCCATAGAATGTATTTGTTGTGGCTAGACCCATTATCGGGCTAGAGGAATTCGTTCGTGTCCGCACTTATAATTTTATTTCACCACAGGCAGGCTTTCGATAGATAATTGTTCAAAGCCCTAGAATTCAATAAGAGTAGTCAAGAAGATATTCAAAAGAAATAAATTGAATAGTAAAAAGCTTCAACAAAGAAAACAACAAGAAAGGGAGATTTTGGAGGAATGCAAGATCTAGGAAACAAAAAATCTCAACATTGACACTCCTACTATAATTGATGATCCTTTTGTTGCATTTCAACAACTTCTATATCACCTAGTCAAATCTAAGAAGCAATTGGCTACTTAGGTAGATGCATTACAAAACAAGGTATTGACTCAAGGAAATTACGAATTCTCTAGTGTGATTCAAAATGCTCATCGGAGTTTGTTCAAGCAAAGCAAGAGCTAGAATGGACCTTGGATCACAGGGCTACAATTAGCATAGCCATTAGTAATTGGTCAACATGCGTAGCTTCTACATGTGGTTGCATAAGCACTCAATAAGGGCTAATTTGAGAATTTCGTTCTTGATAGGTAACTAAAATTTGATCAAAGTTATCCCATGATAATCAGATCTCATGGGAGAAGAAATTCCATGCACAATTATTGCAGGAAAAGAAACAATGGCTTAGATAAGGAAAAAAACACACAAGTAGAAGCCTCTAATGCCACTAAATATTTGCAGGGAATCTTCAATCAACTGTAGTAGTTGGAATAACAAACATCAATTGATCAGTGATTATCATATCATACTTCCATAACCGAAAAAGTACATTACTCAGTAGAAATGAAAGCATTAGATGCTTAAGAAAATCTAGTTGTACGGGAATGGAACATATTTCGTCAACACCTTCAAATTTTGGCACCTATCATTTATCAAACAACATTCCCTGAAACTCCAACACCAAAACCTATAGTAGCATAGTCTACTTTAGTACCTCTACTGCTGCCCAAATTTAGTTATTTTGAGCCAAGTTTTTCAACATGTGGGCAAGCCTCGGAACAACATTCAGATATCCAGGAAATTGAAGTTGAAGGTGCCTATTGGTCACCTGGAGCAAGGGAAAGAAGAGGAATCTCCACAATGGATATAGCAGAATTATTTAAAGAAGCACTAGTTGATATCTCAAGTGGACCAGATGTTCAACCAACCAACCACCTTGAAAAACCTTAATTTCTTTCTTCTATTTTGCATCAAATTTTGTAAGACTCTAAATTCCCCCCTTCTTTGGGACAAAGAAGGCATTGAGGGTGGGGAAGATGTTTGAGGGGCTAGTCGACTATCCCAGTTAAGTCATGAATCTTCATTATAAATTTGGTTGATTCTATAGTCAGTCAAGTCAGGAATCTGAATTTTAAAGTCAGTCGATTCTTTAGTTAGTCGACTATCCCATTCAAGTCGAGAATAAACGTTGTAAAGTCGGTTGATTCTCTATTTAGTCGAGAGTCTACTTGAATAGGTTAAGTTTGTTCTGACAGTAAAATTATTGTAATTGTCTCGACTGAGTATATGTTAGGTCCCTATACTACTAGTGTAACCCCTTATTGTTATTAGTGCAACCCCCTTATTATATTGGTGTGCCCATGTAGCCCCCATATTGTTACTATTGTGCCCCATAGAAGCCCACTATTTTTATTGTTGTGCCTTTACATTATTATTGTTATGTCGGCTCTGATTATATTATGACCCCTTAGACTCCTATATATAGAAAGGAGGTATTGTCATTTGTATCATCCAAGAATTGTTCATTTGTGTAATGTAAAGGAGGTTTCCCCCTCAAAGAGGTTGATTTTTAAGGCGTTTATCTTTCTTTTCTATCTTTTTGTGAGCTGGTTTCATAAAATTTGGTATCAAAGCTTTGGATTCTAGGGTTTCACTTCTCTAAACACGACATCATAGTATTTTCGCTATAACTTGTTTTTTGCGATGTTTCAGAAGCTAAAAAAAAACCCATTTGAGCCAAAATCGCACTGAACCTCGAGTGTGAATTTCAAATCTTGTTACGATACATTTTCAAAGATATGATATGAGGAAATTAGGGTTTTTGCAAGCTCTAGAATTCCATCTCAAACAAGTCATCATGGAATTTTCGCTATAATTTGTTTTCTACAAAGGTTTAGATTTTGAAATTAAAACCCATTTGAGTTGAAATCTTGGTGAAGCTTTGGCCCGAATTTTAGATCCTATTTCGCTATATTTTCGGTGATACAATCCAAGACATTTAGGGCTTTGGCAATATCCCGAATTATATCCGAAACATGTGACCTTGGGAAAATCGTCATAACTTTCCTTATGAGCATCAAAATGAAGTTTTGCAAGAAGTTACAGAAATAGGATGGCTTGTAGATTTATTTGTATCATTTTCAAGTCTGAAGGTTGAAACAGTGATACGTGGCACTTAATACAATTTTAGTCTTCTGAAAAGTTTTATAATTAGGTCATCTTGGGAGATTGTGCATAAATATTTCTTGGAGAATCCAATTTCGATCAGACTCGTGGAATTAGAAAGAGGACGCAGAGGGATAACGTAGGTCTTAATTTCAGAACTAGGAGATCCAAAATTACAGAGTTACATTCGTTTCAAGATCGAGCTCCTAAAATCAAGAAAAGGCGTTATGAATAAGTTTGATGGCAAGGATCCGGGAAATTGGATACTTCAGATGGAGCAATATTTTGATCTACATGAGGTGAAACTGTTACAAAAGGTACATATTTCATCTTTATATTTAGAACCAAATAATTTTTATGGTATGAAGGGTTTTGTTCTCCTAAACCACTTGTCACATGGTCACGGAGGAAATGATAGCACATTATGAGGATACAAAGAGAAACACCTTCTTTAGCCAATTGATAAATCTCAAACAAAAGGGTTCAATGGAAGAGCACATTGAGAACTTCCAAAAATTGAATATAAGGGTAAATGATATTCCATAGAAGCAGAATATTGATGTCTTCATAGGGACTTTAAAGGATAACATTCAACATGAGGTTCATCTTTGGGAACCTGATTCATTGGAGAAGGCATTCATGTTGGAAAGAAAAATTGAAAGCAAAATTATGGCAACAAGAAATCTACCACTCACAATTATAAATATGGAAGTTTTGTTGCTCCTAGCCTTCCACAACCTACAAGGTTGACACCACAATAATTAGAAGAAAAAGGAGAAAACGGGCTTTGTTACAGTTGTGATAGAAAATTCACTAAAGGTCATAAGTGTGCTGAGAAGAAATTATTTTACATTGATTGTGAAGAGGAGGAAGAAAATGATTAAGAAACGTCAAAAGAAGAGGATATACATCGTGAAACAACCCTAGATAAAGTAGAAATGAATCCGACCATATCTTGTTCTGCATTGACAGGAATTACCACTCCTCAAACTCTCAAGATAGAAGGACATATCAAGAAGAAGAAGGTTCAAGCAGTGAAATATTAGGAAGAAAAGGATCAAGAAACTTCAAAAGAAGAAGATATACACTAGGAATCAATCCCAGAGAAAGAAGAAATGAATCCGACCATATCTTGTAAAGCATTGGCAAGAATTACCACTCCTCAAACTCTCAAGATAGAAGGACATATCAAGAAGAAAAATGTTCAAGAAGTGAAAGATCACATCGAGCATCAAGAAATTAATTTGACCATATATTGTAATGTATTGGCAGAAATTACCACTCCTCAAACTCTCAAGATAGAAGGACATATCAAGAAGAAAAAGGTTCAAGCAGTGAAATATCATATCGAGCATCAACTAAAAGTTCTCCCACTTTTAAAGGATAACACCACTTTGGTACAGAATCAAATGAAACAATAGGCAGATCAACATCACATTGAAAGAAGTTTTGATGTAGGCGATTGGGTATTTTTACGGCTACATCCATACAAACAAATGTCCCTCAAGAAAGCTATTTATGAGAAGGAAATGTTGGAAATACTACATGCACTTAAGAAATGATGACCTTACCTAATGGGAAGGTAAAAACATTTCATGGTAGTCTTAAATAATTTTTGGAACAAATATTATCTTCAGAAGAACAGAAGAAATGGGTCACAAATATGTTGGGTTATGACTTTGAAATCATCTACAAAAAAGGGAAGCAAAATGTTGTTGCAAATGCACTCTCAAGAAATGATGAGGATGTGGAAGCATTTTTTTGTGCC
Source organism: Pinus tabuliformis (assembly GCA_031772625.1). NCBI lineage: Eukaryota > Viridiplantae > Streptophyta > Pinopsida > Pinales > Pinaceae > Pinus > Pinus tabuliformis. The sequence goes on from CM062804.1 coordinate 205,090,268, forward strand.
ATTTCTATTATCCAACTAGATTGGATAAAAGAAGCAAAGGATGAATGAAACAATGACAAAGAAGTGTGGGAACTCACTGAAAAGTTACAGAAGATCACAATTCAAACAATATTGCCAGAACTTGATGAAGAAAAAATCATATTGCAACCCGAAGCAGTCAAAGAAACAAGAAATTGACAACTACGAAATCGATCAATTTCATAGTATCTCATCAAGTGGAATAACTTACCTGTTGAAGATTCCACATTGGAGGAAGAGAATTTTATACATAAGTATACATAACTACTCAAACATTGAGGACAACACTTTTTGAAGGAGAGGGGCATGTTAGGTCCCTATACTACTAGTGTAACACCTTATTGTTATTAGTGCAACCACGTTATTATATTGCTAAGCCCATGTAGTCCCCATATTGTTACTAGTGTGCCCCTTAGAAGCCCACTATTGTTATTGTTGTACCCTTACATTATTATTGTTATGTCGGCTCTGATTATATTATGACCCCTTAGACTCCTATATATAGAAAGGAGGTATTGTCATTTGTATCATCCAAGAATTGTTCATTTGTGTAATGTAAAGGAGGTTGCCCCCTCAAAGAGGTTGATTTCTAAGGCATTTATCTTTCCTTTCTATCTTTTTGTGAGTTGGTTTCATAGCAATATATATATGATAATGGATGTATCAATGTATTGGTTCCGATTAGCTTCTCAAGAGATCATAATATAATATATTGCCTTGTTGGTTCTTTGTTATTTGTGTCTCTTCCTTTATATTATGTCACATATGTTCATGTTAGTTCTTGTGCCCTTTCTATTGGTAATCAACTCCCACTATCTACTAGAATACAACCGAAACACATTAAAAGGGTTTGGATATTTTCAAATTTTTGCTACAAGTGTAATGTTGTATCTTCCTTGGAGATTAATGAATACGAAGGCAGTTTGATTCTAATTTATATGGTGTGTTGTGCATTTGCATGGTGTGTTTTGCATTCTTGAGTGAAGCCTAGTCACATGTGTTTTACATTGTGGATGTTTCAAGTGTTTTGAATGTAACTATTCCTTGAATATATATTGCTTACTTTGTGAAATTGGTTAAGTGTTCTCATTCAAAGTCATATGTCCAAAAAAAAGTATGCAAGAACTCATTCAATTATATTAATACATCAATATGTCCTTTTATACATCAAAAATCTTATACAAGGATATGTCTTATAGAATACAATATAACATTGTACATCATCATTTTTCTTTTTGCCTCTTCCTTTTATTACCTAAAAAATTCTTAAGTTTTTCATCCATTTATGCATTTTCACCTTTTAGTTGGGGTTATTCTGATGATTATTCTAATTACCTCTGACGCATTCCACCCCTGATCATGATGTTCTCACGGATTTCAGGACGTTATGGGGGAGCATCACCTACATAAAATATTAAATTTATATGGCCAATCATTGAATATCATTGAAGTTTATTTTTAATAATAAAAATTACCTTTGCAATGTAATTATTTAGTTAGTGCACTAGTCGACACCGCTGCAATGTCTACCTTGTGCTCCTCTTTTGGTTTAGGATCCTCGTGTATGACATGCTCTTCCATTGAAACCACAAAATTTATAAGTATAAAATCATCAATGAATAAGTAAAATAAATTATAAGTACATACTTTATATGTATGAAATTATTAAGTATATGATTAATATACAACCTTATTACCATTGTGGGCCTCATCTGTCGATGCAATATCTTGGGATTACACCCGACTGTCACAGGGTTCCTCGGGAGCACCAAAATTTTATGGCTAGTGCGCACTATCAGAGGATAGTTTCTCAGTATCCATTGTAGAAATTCTATGTAGATTCAAAACTACTCATGTAATTTACTAAAACATAAAACTACTCTACTCATCTGCAGAAATAAATTCATCATCGAGACAGGAAATCATAAACATGCAATGTGAATCAATACACAAACACAAAGAATTATCTAGGGGAAAACAACTGCTCAAAACCCCTTCCTATCTTTATTGCATTAATCATGGAATCTGGATGAATACAATATGCTTGTTCAAGCTTGAGCACAACCTGCAAGTGTATCTTCTATCTTGTTGATTCATTGACTAGCTCTGGTCAATACCTAACCAATTTCTTAGCCTACCAAGATCCTATTTCCTTGCATTGTTCCTTGAGGAATTAGGCCCCTATTTCACAGGAATTTGCCTCCAAGGAATTGCACAGTTCATTAAGTCTCTTCCTCTAATTGCATGCACCACTTGTACAACTTGGAATAGTTTACAACTGATAGTACATTTCCCTTGAACTCAAATCTCAATTTGGTAAATCATATTCTTTGCATGCACGAGCTAATTTAGGTTGACTGATTAGTTAATTGGTTGATCACTGAGTTGTGACTGACTACACACCCCACTACTAGACCCTCCACTAATTCCTCCAATAATTGGAACTAGTTTAACTGACCATAACTAAATTTAACAAATTTAAATTGTTACAACTAAAATTGACTCAACCTAGGCTCCTAAAATTTAGGAATCACTACACAAAAATGAAGTTCATGCCCCTAACTCGAATTAACTAAGATAATTTAGTGATAACAACCATGTCACCCAGTTAACTCATCCATGTTGTTTGTTTATGTGGAATTTCAAATTTTCTCAATTTAATTAAGGAAAAATCAAATTAAGAATTTCTTGCTACATTTTTCAATAGTCATGGGATCATTTATATTTGTACTACTCCCTTGCTAATTAAAGAAAACACATTACATTTATGGACAATATAAAACATGATTATATTTTACAAGTAATGAAAAGTTTTATGGATTGATTTTTATTTACCCTATCCTTCATATTGGATCTTGGGGTTTGCACCATGATTTTTCGTCGATTGACTACGACTTGAAATCCAAACCTGAAACCAATTCAAAGGTCTTCTTGTGTGGCTTCAGTTCTGCATTCATCACCCTGCATTGCATAAGAGTATTGATTTTTGTTATTGGCTAACTGAATTACCAAAAAATCAGAAGGTGATATAACAGATAATATTGTTAAGATGTTTGGGTACTTATAATATGTGCCTATAACTTCAAATAGCCGCCCTAGCCCAATTTGTGCTACACATGCTTCTCAAGCCTTACCTTGGTTGCCTTCAAAGCGTTGGAGAGCCTATGAAAAGTTTTAGGTATGTTATATACCACATTTTTATTCAAAAGTATAGAAAAATAAAAATATTGAATTCAAGATGTAATTTATACTTTGCTTCACTAGGTGGCATTTTCCCTTCTTTTTTCATGTGCTTCCACTCTACTTCCTTGATGAGGTCCTTCCATTCCATCTCAGGAATCATGGGAGGGCACTCATACCTAGGGTTATCTCCCAAGTTAACCCTATACTGGTCTCGTACATATTTTAAATGTTTTCCAACTGTGACGTGACCTCAATTTTATTGAAGGTATACACCACGAATAGATTTTTAAGGTAGTTCATAAGCTATTTTTCAAGGTTTGAATTTTGGAAACTCCACCTTTCGCGTATGGTGGGCCCAAAAATATTTAATACTCTTTCATCCATTTCTTTATAAAAACAAGTTTTTACCTACACGCAAAAAAAGATATGATCATTAGTTTGAAAATAATAATATAGATGACTTATGTTTGAGATAGACAACATAAAACAGTTAAAACATAAAAAAATACTAGGATTTTTTGGTTTTTTTATTGAAGTCCTTTGTCATTCAACAAAAATGTGCACACAATTTTACCAATGCTCTTAATGCATGATTCTCCAGGAAATGAACCCATAGTGTCATTAGTACTAGGGTCACCTCTGTCACCACCTGATACAGAGCCAGGCTACATGTTTGGCTCGAGGGGCATGTGCTCATGGATCACAGTCAATGGTGCAGACATGTTGTCATTTCTGGGAGTATAACCACTCGAAGGTGGAGAAGATAATAGTTTCCTCGAGGATATATGTGGGGTGCTAGTGTTGACAGTACGCTCATGTCGTGTATAAAAAATTCATTAGTACCAACATCAAGCTAACGACCAACTAATTGATGCAGCCATCAAAGTGCCTCCAATTAATCCTACATAAGAAAGGAAATGTTTTTTCGATTAGATTATGTAAAATTTAAGAAACAAACTTTCATAATTAAACTTATGAAATTAAAAAACCCACTTTAAAATATTGTTATTTCCTTGTATGTCTTAATATATTCATTTAATTCCTTGATCCTAACCTTAGTCATAGGACTTTGATCCCTACTATGAATTGACTCCATAATTTGTTTGTTGATTTTCTTCACATGCTTTGTTACTGTGACCTCAAGGTTGGGGGATGACCAAAAGTCTTCCTCATCAAGAACATCACCATTTTCTTGGGCTCGGACTACATATTTCAACAAAAGAAATATACTATTTCGATTATAGAAATAAATAATCAAAATTCCACATTAAATGTAAATCAAAATTTTTAATCGTTTACTTCTTATTTTGCAAATGATTTTCCACGTGGATCAGCCTTCCACATAATAATATAATTAGAGTTGTGAAATATTTTTAGAAAATGTTAAAGAATAAGTATCAACATAAATGTTTAATTTATGGACTTATTTGCATACAAGCACGAGGAATAAAATACTAGTCAGATAGCATGCTTGTGAGTAATTGCGGCATTTTCAAACCTAGGTTTTTATGGCAAAGGACCTGCATAAATGGGACTATGAGACAAGAAAAATTAGCACAAATTTGAGTCAACCTTTGGTAGATGCAGCTAAATAGATCTAAAACAAGGAAATTATGGGCCTTTGCTTTCAATAACTCAAATAAGAACAACCACAAAGTACAATATTAAGACTCACAATAAAAGTCATAGATCAACTATTAAGGTTAGATTGTTCACCCACGGGAAAGAAATTTTATATTATGTTAGGGAAGAAAACATTTGGAACATAAGAATTGTTTGGTCCTAAGTAATTATGCTATAGTTATAGCTTTTTGAATCCTTTTCTTTCTTAAATTAACACAGCATAACACCTTCAGGTTTGTCTCCATGAATACCAAATGGAAGAACATCATTTGGACCCATGTCTTTGTACATGGATATGGCCTTCTCCACATAAGATTATGTTTGATGAAACATGATTGGTATAAACCCTCACTCAAAGTAGTTGGTTTATTTTTACCTCAGAAAATGAATAAGTATTAACCAAAATTTGTTCATCATCATTAAACTACAAATATGTTATGAGAGTAAACTCGAGCTTATGCTAGTGGTAACCAGTGCTCTACCAACGCAGTAGTGAGAGAGAAACATCAGAATTTGAACAATTATTGTGTGAACAGGGAAGTATTCAATGACTAAATAATAGACATTATGATGCATCCATGGAGAATCACATGCATTAATATCTGGGATATATCATTTTTGTGAAAAGTTACTTAAAATAGTTAAAGTATGCTTTGTGTGGAAATGTAGATAAGATACACCAGTCATGAGTAGTCTAACGCTCAAATCCTATGTAAAATATGCATGGAACCACTTGTTCTGCAATATCAAACCCTCGATATACCAACAAATATAGAGAGAAAGAAAATAGGAATGAGCAATACCATTTTTGTGATGCATATGTCAAGCCACTAACAACCTCCTCAATCATCATCCCTGTTTTCTCTGCTCTCCACTCAAGAAATCCAGTGTATACGGTCCAAGATCATAATATACATGGAAAAATTTAGAGTTTGCCCATTTCATGGGTTTGGCCTATTTAGGGCCCGAACCAATTGGTATACACCGACTTTGTTGTGGCCCGAATGATCCACCTTCGTTAGGGCTCCAAACTTATTCAGTGGTCTGGAAAATGCTTTGGACAACTTTGAATATGGACAATGATCCAAGATGGCATACACTTTGGCTCTGCAAGAAGATTTTCCTCTTATTTTTGTTCATTCTGACCCCTTTTTTTATTTTATACTTTGGCGCATGTGATCAGTTTTAAATTAGTGATCGTTGTGACCCCTTTTTTTCTTTCATACTTTGGCATGCGCGACAAGTTTTAAAGTGATCGTTGTGAGTCATGACCCGTTTTTTCTTTTATACTTTGGTGTGTTCATACTTATGAACATATCATTGATTAGTTCATAATATATAAAATAAAATCCTCCAAAGTTTTTATTTCATATTTCGCATTCTTCCTTTCTCTTTTTCTTTTTTTTTCCTCCTTTTTTCTTACTTTTCATTAGAATTTTATACAGTATCATAAAATTTTGACATTCTCTAACATGACTTCCACTTTCCGTTGGACATTAAGAGGCTTGAGGGTGAGCTATACTTAATACCACTCAACTATTTAAAGGGGTTTATGGCGATGTCAAATTTTAGTGTGTATTAGCACAAACAGAAAAAAAATCAATGCTAGCCCCATTCACATGTCACTATGTGCGGGGAAATTAATTAGAGAATCATTTCGACCACTAATTATTAGTAAATTTTAAGCGATGGATTGGTCCTTAACTGGGATAGGCTGACAATTTGTAACAATAACCTTGAGATAAGTACTATATATAATAGGTTCCTAGTCATTATTTTTGCATTCATGGGGACTCATATACTTTGATATTGGAAGCAATAATGTAGGAGAGATATAATAACTTATGTCATGTATTAGTCGTGACAACAAGCTTGAGGTTAGTGAAAATAGTGAGCTTCTCTTGGTTTCAAGAATAATATAATATTCCCTATTGAATAAGGCCAACCAGGTGAAGGTGGAATCTCATATGGCCCCTCCCACACCTCGAGTCACTCTCAATATTCCTAATACTCAATTTATCTACTCTAAACTATTTGTAAGAAACATGGTAAGAATTAAGAATATATAGAAATTACTAAAAAAACAAAAAATTACGTTAAATGAAAGAGAAAATCAATTGAAAACATATTAACGTTGTTATGAAACCAGTTCACAAAAAGATAGAAAAGATAGATCAACGCCTTAGAATTCAGCCTCTTCGAGGGGGAAACCTCCTTTACATTACACAAATGAATGATTCTTTGATGATTCAAATGACAAAACCTTATTCCTATATATAGGAGTCTAAGGAGTCACAATATAACGCAGCCGACCTAACAATAATAATATAAAGGCACAAAAATAATAATAGAGGGATTCTATGGGGCACAATAATAACAATATGGGGACAACAAGGGCACAAAAATATTAATAAGGGATAGAACTACAATAGTAATGGGGTAATCACTAGTATTATAGGGACCTAACATGCCCCTCTCCTTCAAAAAAGTGTTGTCCTCAACGCTTGAGTAGTTCTGGATGCTTCTGTATAAATCCCCATCCTCCCATGTGGAATCTTCAGCAGATAAGTTCTTCCACTTGATGAGATACTTCGAAATTGATTGATTTCGTAGCTGTCAAGTTCTTGTTTCTGTGACTACTTTCGGTTCCAATATAATTTTTCCTTCCTCGTCAAGTTTTGGCAATATTGTTTGAACTGGGAGCTTGTTGCCTATAACCTTCTTTAAACATGAAACATAGAAAACTGGGTGCACTCAAGATGCTGCAGGAAGCTCCAATTTGTATGCCATAGTACCAATCTTTTGCAACACCTTGTACGAACCATAACACTTTGGTGATAATTTATTATCCTTCTTAGCTTGCTTGAGGGACATTTGTTTATATGGTTGTAGCCGTAGGAATACCCAGTCACCTACATCAAAACTTCTTTCGCTACGATGTTGGTCTACCTGTTGTTTCATTCTATTCTGCGCTAACACAAGTTTATCCTTTAAGATTTGGAGGACTTGTTGTTGATGCTCGATGTGATGTTCCACTGCTTGAACCTTAGAATTTTCTCTTAAATATGATGTGATGGATGGTGGCTGATATCCATAAAGTGCCATAAATGGGGTCATTTTTTTGTTGTATGGAAGGAAGTGTTATACCACCATTCAGCCAGAGGCAACCATTTGACCCATTGTGTCTGTTTATTAGATACAAAGCAATGAAGATATCCTTCCAAAAATTTGTTTACTATCTCAGTTTTCCCATCAGATTGAGGATGATAAGATGAGATATGAGCTAACTGAGTACCAAGACAAGAAAATAATTTTTTCCAAAAATTTCCAATGAAAATGGGATCTCTGTCACTTACAATAATATTTGGGTTTCCATGTAGCTTTTGAATTGTTTCCATAAATGCAGTAGAAACTGTACTGGCTTTAAATGGATGTGATAATGCACAAAAGTGTGCATACTTGGTAAGTCTGTCAACTACCACCATGATGACACTCTTTCCCTCAGACTTGGGTAAACCTGTGATAAAATCCATTGAAACCTCCTCCCAACGTTGGCTTGGAAGAGATAAAGGTTTTAATAGACCCGGGTCTTAATTGTTTCAACTTTATTTTGTTGGAAAACCAAACATTCTGCCACAAACTTTTGAATATCCAATTTAAGGCCATCCCAAAAAAATTCCTTCTTAACCCTGTGGTAAGTTTTTAAAAATCCTGGGTGCCCTCCTAAGGGAGAAGTGTGCAATTCCATAAGAATCTTTTGTTTGAGTTGGGAATTCTTACAAAGGTAAAAGCGATCTTTGTACCATAACGAATCATTTTTCCAACTAAACGTATTAGATGTACTGGAATCTTGTTGTAACTTTCAAATAAGTGCCCACAATTCTTCATCATTCTTCCATTCTTCCCTTGCTTCATTTATCCAATCTGGTTGGATAATAGAAATGGCGCACAACAATGCTTCCACATCCTCATCCTTTCTTGAGAGTGCATCTGCCACAACATTTTGCTTCCCTTTTTTGTAGATGATTTCAAAGTCATAACCCAACATCTTTGTGACCCACTTTTGTTGCTCTTCAGAGGATAATATTTGTTCTAAAAAGTATTTAAGGCTATCATGATCCATTTTTACCTTGAAGTGTCTTCCCATTAGGTAGGGTTTCCATTTCTTAAGTGCATGTAGTATTGCCAACATTTACTTCTCATAAATAGCTTTGTGTAAAAACTTTCCCTTGATTGGATGACTTTCAAAAGAAATGGGTCTTTCATCTTGCATTAAAACAACACCAATTCCATTTCCTGAAGCATCACATTCCACAATAAAGGTTTTTGTGAAGTCCGGTGTAGCTAAGACTGGTGCTTGGCACATTGCCTCTTTAAGATGTTCGAAGGCCTTTGTTTCTTCTGGAGTCCATGAAAATGCATCTTTTTTCAATAATGTTGTTAGAGGTGCTGCTATTCTCCCATAATTCTTAACAAACTTGCGATAATACCCTGTCAACCCCAGAAATCCTCGCAGATGCTTTATGGATGTGGGGATTTTCCATTCCTTAATGGCTTTAATTTTGCTAGGGTCTACCTTAAATCCTTCATGAGATACAATATGACCTAGATATTCCACCTCTTGTACTCCAAAGAAACATTTGGATCTTTTTGCATATAATTGTTTCTCCTCCAATAGTTGTAGCGCCCTGTCAACATGTTCAACATGATCCTTCCAAGACTTGCTATAAATTAGTATATCATCAAAAAATACTAACACAAATTTTCTGAGGAAGGGTTTGAAAATGGAATTCATCAAACCTTGAAATGTAGAAGGTGCATTGGTAAGGCCAAAAGGCATGACCAAAAATTCATAATGACCCTCATGAGTTCTAAATGTTGTTTTCGGAATGTCTTCAGTCTTCATTCTGATTTGATGATATCCTGAACGAAGATCCAACTTGGTGAAGTAAATTGATCCATGCAATTCATCCAGTAATTCATCAATGACAGGAATGGGAAACTTATCTTTAATATTGAGCTTGTTGAGCTCCCTATAATCCGGACACATGCGCCATGATCCATCCTTCTTGTGCACCAATACTACTGGAGCAGAGAAAGAACTTTGACTAGGTTGAATTATACCAGCCTCTAGCATTTCTGCAACCATACATTCAATTTCACTCTTTTGGGCATAAGGATATCTGTATAGCCTGATGTTTGGAGGAACACTTCCTGGAATTAGATGAATAGCATGATCATGATCACGAATAGGTGGGAGACCTTTGGGAGTTTCATATACCTTGGAATGATTGTCCAAGACTTTTTGGATATCTGGAGAAATAGATGATTCCGATGTGGAAACATCTAGCGAACATAATTGTGCAATTACACCTCTTTGTTCCTTTTTTAGAAGCTTTGTCATATCGTTAGAGCTGATTATTTTTCCCAGTTTCCCTGCAATACCCCTCAATTCAATTTCCTTTCCTTCCGCATAAAATTTCATGAAAAGTTGTTGAAAATTAAAAGCTATTGTACCCAAGGATTGTAGCCATTGGACTCCTAGTACAACATCAACACCTCCCATTGGAATGAAAAGCATTGGGCTAGTCAATACATATTCTCCCATGGATAGCTTGATATTATGGCACTTTCCAAAGCAATTTATTGTTCCTCCATTTGCAACCATCGCTTGACACTCTGGTGCTGGATATAGGAAGCAATTCAATTCTTTTGCTACCTTACAATGAATAAAATTGTGGGTACTTCCTGAATCAATCAACACTATTACATTTTCTTCTTGATTTGTCCTTCTATCTTGATGGTTTGAGGAGTGGTAATTCCAGCCAGTGCATTACAAGATATGGTCAGATTCATTTCTTCTTTATCTAGGCTTTGTTCCTAGAGCATATCCTCTTATTTGACCTTTCTTGCTCCTTTTATTCTTCCTCTTCACAATCTATGTAGAATAATTTCTTCTCAGCACACTTATGACGTTTAGTGTATTTGCTATCACAACTGTAACAAAGCCCTTTTGCTCTTTTTTCTTCCAGTTGTTGTGGTGTCAACCTTGTAGGATGTGGAAGGCTAGGGACAACAACACTTCCATATTTATAGTTGTGAGTGGCATGCTTCTTGGTTTCCATAATTTTGCTTTCCATTTTTCTTGCTAACCTGAATGCCTTCTCTAATGAATCAGGTTCCCAAAGGCGAACATCATGTTGGATATTATCCTTTAAAGTCCCTATGAACACATCAATCCTATGCTCCTCTGGAATATTTTTAGCCTTCTGTTCAATTTTTGGAACTCCTCAATGTGCTCCATTATTGAACCCTTTTGTTTGAGACTTATCAATTGGCTAAAAAAAGTGTTGCTTTTTGTATCCTCATATTGTGTTGTCAATTCTTCTGTAAAAATTGCCCAAGCAGTAATTTGTTTACAAGAGCAAAGCCATTGATACCATACAAACTGATTTGGTTCCAAATATAAAGTTGCAATACGTACCTTTTGTGTGTTTTGCACATTATTGAGATCGAAAAATTGCTCCATCTGTAATATCCATGTTGCGGGATCCTTGCCATCAAACTTCCTCATATCAATTTTTGGAATATGGTGGGTCTTTGATCCAACATTAGAGTTTATGAAATCATGATTAACATTTCTTTTGTTCGCATCATGAGTTTCCTTTGCTACCCTTTCACCATTAGTAAGTATTTCTTGTAGAAAATTTGTCAAATATGTCTTCAAATCTATCTTCAAATCGTCAATATTAGCTTCCACGCCCTTTATCTTAGATTCCACGCCATTTATCTTAGCTTCTGTTAACTTTTGTGAGAGTGAAATTTGTTGCACTTGGTCTTGTAATTTTGATATATCATGTAGCATTTCTTCCTCTTCTTCATGATTCATACTAGAGCTTTCAGGTTGCTTACTAGGTGTTCGTATTTTTTTTCCTCAGGGCATCAGTTACCGATAATAATGCTCTACTATGCCCTTTGAATTCCTTCAAAATAATTTTTCAAACCAAGCTTAAGCAAAAATTTAAAAAAATCTACACACCTTTTTTCACTTTGTAGAAGCTCGATATTGCCTTTGATGTATCTTTGTAATTTCAAATCATCTAGTTTTGAAATTGCAACCTATAGTAACCCTCTGTGTCCTCTTTCCAATTCCACCAATTTGATCCCAATTGGATTCTCCAAGGAATATTTATGCCAAATCTCCCACAGTGACCTGATTATAGACTAGTTTAGTAGAGCGAACTTGTATGACGTGCAAGTGTCCCTGTTTCGACCTTTGGCTCTGAAAAATATATACAAGAAACTACAATCCGTCCTCTTTCTGTGCCTTCTTACAAAATTTCAATCCGATGCTCAGAGAGAAATTTATTACGATTTTCCTCAGGTCACCTGTTTGGAATGTAATTCAGGAGTCTGCAAAAAGACCAACTTCCTCAGATCATATCTCTGCAAATATAGTGCGAAAAGATCTGAAATTCGGATCCGAGGTTCAGTGCGATTTCATCTCAAATGGGTTTTTTTTTCGCTTCTGAAACGTCGCAGAAAAAAAGTTATAGCGAAAATTCCACGATGACCTATTTAGAGCAGCGAAACCCTAGAATCCAAAGCTCTGATCCCAAATGTTATGAAACCAGCTCACAAAAAGATAGAAAAGATAGATCAACGCCTTAGAATTTAGCCTCTTCGAGGGGGAAACCTCGTTTACATTACACAAATGAATTATTCTTTGATGATTCAAATGACAAAACCTCCTTCCTATATATAGGAGTCTAAGGAGTCACAATATAACCCAGCCGACCTAACAATAATAATATAAAGGCACAAAAATAATAATAGAGGGATTCTATGGGGCACAGTAATAACAATATGGGGACAACAGGGGCACAACGATATTAATAAGGGACAGAACTACAATAGTAATGAGGTAATCACTAGTATTATAGGGACCTAACAAACACATACCTCATACATTTCAACATTTTCATATCATTAATCTTCTTCTTCATCCAACTCAACATTTATGTCATCCGGTTCAAAAATAACGTTGAAACGATCAACCATTTCAGCATTATCATCAATGTAATCATTTGGTTCAACTTCTTCAAGGTCTTCATCTAATAGTACATCACTGATATCATCTTCATCAAGAACATTGCCTCGAACATCTCCTTGAACTTATTTTACATCTTCGTGATCTGAGACATGATTAACTAATTGCTCTTCTACATCATCATCATCTTCAACATTGTCATCTTCTTCCACTACATTATACTCTATTAGCCTTCCTCTTGGATACTATCTAACAACATATGACCAACCCACTATACCTGGAACCTCTAAGTAAAAGACTTGTTCACATTGGATTGGAAGAACATAGCGATCTGATCCTAGATCAAATGACCTTGCATTAACCATGTTAAATCCATTATCATGTTGAATATTAGTTCTACTAGGATCATGTTCATTCATCCGTAGCCTATACCATTTCATATCAGACAGAACCAATTTGAAGAAATCAAAGTCACACTCAAGTATGTCATCCAAATACCCATAGTATCAATTTTCAGATATTTGTGGACATGTGTCACTTCTAGAGGAAACATTAGTTACTTGGAAGGCTATAGTTATCCACAATTATAAGTTTTCCTCTTTTCATCCAACTTTTTGATGCAAAATTTACGGCCATTGTACCACATAGCATTTTTGTGTTTCAACAGCAATATGCCAAACAAAAGAAAAAGCATTGTCAATTAATACACATATTCATATAACTTGGAAAGTATCTAAAAAACACACACCTACATTTAGTAGTACATTAATAATATATTTTTAAAACGTTATAAAATACTGCAAGTTGAAAATGCATCACATTTGCATGATTATCTTTCAAACCATTAATTGTTAAATCAATTTCCATTTGCATAAGATTGGCATCTCAGGCATGATGAGCTTCTCTAACCAATGCAGACACCCCTCCCCATGATAATGTACCATAACATTGTTCACATATTTCAATCCATGGCTTCATCCAATAAATATTGTTTGCAATGTATACATGTAGTACATCCCACTCTTGAGCAATTGTATAAAAAAATATAATTGACCAATAAATATTAGTTACCATGGTCAATATACCTCTCACTTTCATCATTCTACCTTTCTCCAACAAGTGCCCCCCTTCAAACTTTTTGATGGATTTCACAGCCCATGTGATCCACACACATATTTGCTGCTAATTTAGGAAGATACTAACTAATATACGCCATGGATTGATTTTCCATATATCCCTCCACCATAGAACCCTCAAGACGTGGTCTTTTCTAACCAAATCCTTCAATGATATCAAGTGCCTCTCCACCATCCACATTGACTTTATGTGTATAGGTCCACACAATTCATTCTCCTCAACTCGATGTATGAGGTATTTTTTTTGTGCAATGAAAAATTCTGAAGGTGGATGCTTTTGCATTTCACACATTAGCCAAGGAACTTCTCTGTTCCAATGCTTTATATTTTCTTTATGTATTTATTTCAATGACAACCATATACATATGATGCAATCAAATAACATGTTTCAACAAAACATAATATATTACATTACAAGTAAAACACATTTCATTAAGTTGAACAACTAATTGAAAAAACACTTGACATATAAGTCACTACTTACCTCATGTATTTTTCAAGATAATATATAACTTGTTTGGCATTGTTATCAAAGTCGTTTGGGAGAGATAGAGGTAGAATATATTGTAACAATAAAAATGAATCGTTATTGTTTAATCCAATGTAAACAAAAAAAAACCATAAAGATGTATATATATCAATATAGAAATATATATACCAAAATAATTACCTTAATGAAGGTATGTGAATCATGTGTTTTTACCCCATCAAATTTACATTTCTTCGTTAAGATATTATTTATGTTTGAATAAAATCTTGTGGGGAATGACATATTTTAGATCATCGCTTTTCTTCTATGTTAATAACCATGGAAGGTTGTTTCGGTCTCCATCGCTATTTGATCGTATCCCACTTTTCATTGCATGATTGGCTTGCACAATGTCATTCCAAATTTTGAGTATTTTTTCTTTATCCCTCCTACCATATATGACCCACCATATAAAATTTGTCACATTCTTCTTGATATGCACGGTATCAAACAAATGGGCTATTGTTAGGTGCTCATAGTACGACAACCTCATGAATTGAGCAGGATAACTTTTCATTCCTCGTGGAAGCCCATCATGTCATTCACGATGATTTCTGTTGTATTCCAACTTTCATAGGTGAGGTGTCATTCTTCATGGTTTTAATCCAGGCTCTTCTTTCCCATTTAAAAGATGCAAACTCAACATGTAAATTTACCCTTAGTTTGAAGGCCTACAAGAGATGTATTAATGTCAATTATAACCAAAGGGACTATTTAAAAAACATGCATGATATGATCTAATTGAAATAATTAAATACTATTAAAGTGCAATGGAACAAAACATACCACAAAAATGTGTTAGTCCCATAGCATCATGAATTGTCCATACAAGTATTCCATGGAATTGAAATTGTCTTTGTCATATTGGTTTACAAATGTCATACATAGTGATGCTGGCCCATAACTTCATCAACTCGTCGATAAGAGACTCAATATATACATTCATATATTTAACTTGGTACTTACCTAATTTTTTGAAATTACGCATAATTACTACTAGGATATGTACATATGAGTAAATAAATAAATATAACATACTATGCAACGAACAAGATAAATGAAAATTTTACAATATTTGAAAATTAATCTAAACAAATACCTGGAACAATCATTGTCAGCATATTGTGCTCCCTCTTTATTGACATCCAAGGAGGAAGGTTATTGTTGATAACAAAAATTGGCCACACCAAGTAAATATACATTAGCTCTCTAGATGGATTAACATCGTCAACTACCAATGAAAACCTAACATTACTAGGTGCATCTTTAAAATGCGACCTTTTTTCCTCAATTTCTCTAAATGGATAACCATCTGCATTCATTCGAAGAAAACCATATCCACTTCTCTTCCATGCATGGTAATCCATAAACAATGTTGTCCTTTCACACTTGAACAACTACAAACGTGGAATTATGGGAATATGACGAAGAACCTTTTCAGGCACTATTTTTGTTAGTTGATTGCTTCGATATCTACTACTCTACCATTGTGGGGAAAAAACATTTATGCATGTTATCCATAATATATAATATTATCATTAGGACATGCATCTATAGCTTGATACTTCATTACAATTTCTTTCATATTGGCATATAAATCTTGGTATGTGCGAGGTAATCTATTTGATGATGGTAACAAAAATTCACCTAGCAATTTATTACAACATAAAAAATCACTAGTTGGGGTAAAGAATATTAATCATAAATATTGCATTCTTATTTTACACATTAATTAACACTAAAACAAAGGGGAAAAAATCAACCTTTTATGGGATAAAGCATATTACATTATCCTAAAACCTTAGGATCTATGTCATGTTGGGTGTGGAGCCTGATTATCTTCTATAGTACCAGCATATTGGACCCCAGTTCAAAACGGGGCGGCAACGCCGCCCGTAAAATAATCGCTGTCGCGGGGCTGTAAAATTGCCTTGTAAAAGTATAGTAATTTCTAGTCAATCTGGGCCGTTCATTAGGCGGATGATCTGACGGTAGAACTTATGTTTAGTTTAGGGTTTTTTGCCCTAGAAGGAAACCCCTCTCTTTATATGAGGGCATTGTATTTGAGGCTGTGAGATAGATGTGTATTCGGTGAGCGAGAAACATAGAGGTGATACTGTGAGAGAAAACAGAGGATATTACAGCGGTTTTGCTGTAGGTTGTATCTCTTCATTTTGCTGGATAATAGAAAGGAAGGACTGGCTGTTCGGGGTGGACGTATCCCAAACTGGGTGAACCACGTATATCTGTGTCTTTCTTGTTTTGTGCGTTTTCTGTGTTTATATTTCTGCAATATTTTATGTGTTCCATTGCTCCGTAATATATAATTTTCTAACAACTGGTATCAGAGCCGAAGGTCTATTTGGCTGATAAACTCGCAGGAAAGAAGGGTTCCTGGTTCGAGTGGGAGCAATGGCGGAAGATGGTAAGTTTAGGGTCGAGAAATTTAACGGCCAAAACTTCTCGCTGTGGAAGATGCAGATGGAAGATTATCTGTATCAGAAAGATCTATACCTACCATTGGGCGGAAAAACAAAGATGCCGACGGGTATGAAAGACGAAGAATGGAACCTTCTCGATAGAAAGGCACTCGGAACAATACGGCTGTGCCTTGCTGCGTCAGTCGCTTTCAACATTTCGAAGGAAACCACGACAGCAGGTTTGATGGAGGCGTTGTCGAAACTATATGAAAAACCCTCGACCTCGAACAAGGTATTTCTTATGAAACAATTATTTAATATGAAGATGTCGGAAGGTGGATCTGTTGCAGACCATTTAAATGATTTTAATACAGTTACAAGTCAGTTAAGTTCTGTAGGGGTAAACTTTGATGATGAAATTAGAGCTCTGTTATTCTTGTGCTCGTTACCAGAAAGCTGGAATGGTTTGGTAATGGCCATCAGTAACTCTGTTTCTGGATCTAGTACTTTAAAGTTTGATGATGTTGTCGGTGCTATCCTTAGCGAGGAAATGCGACGGAAAAGCTCCGGTGAGACATCGGGAAATGCTTTGAGTGCAGAGTCAAGAGGAAGAAAAATGGAAAGAGGAAAGAGCTCAGGATATCGCAGTAAATCAAGGAAAGGCAGATCCAAGTCCAGATCGAGGATAGTGTGCTGGAAATGTGGAAAGAAAGGACACCTAAAGAAAGACTGTAGATCTCGGAAGGCAAAAGAAGGAGATGCACAACAAGAAAACAATCATGAAGCAAATGTGACAGGTGAGGTGTTACAAGATGCTTTGATTCTTTCTTTTGAAAATATTACTGATTCCTGGGTGGTAGATTCAGGGGCTTCATTCCATGCCACACCTGAAAAGAAATACTTTTATGACTATGTTCAAGGAGATTTTGGACAAGTTCGTCTGGGTGATGACAAACCCTGTAAAATTGTTGGAATGGGTAAGGTTCTTGTAAAACAGCAGAATGGAAACCAATGGCTACTAAAGGAGGTAAGGCATGTTCCAGATCTAAAGAAAAATCTGATTTCAACAGGGCAGTTAGGCAGTGAAGGTTGTGTGACAACTTTCACAGATAAAGCTTGGAAGGTCACAAAAGGAGCCCTGGTAATAGAAAAAGGTAAAAAGGTTGGTACATTGTATTTATGCAATGGTATTTCTAACTCTGTTAATGCTTTGACTTCCAAAGGAGCAGATGCAACATTATGGCATCATAGGCTCGGACACATGAGTGAAAAAGGGATGAAGATTCTTCACTCAAGGAATTTGTTGCCAGGTTTGAAGAATGTTGATTTGGATTTCTGTGAGAACTGAATTTATGGAAAACAGAAGAGAGTCAGATTTCTCAGAGTTGGGAAAGAAAAGAAGAACGAAAAATTAGAGCTTGTGCATACAGACGTATGGGGACCTGCTCAGGTATCATCTCTCGGTGGCTCTCGTTATTATGTTACCTTTATTGATGATGCAACTAGAAAAACTTGGATTTATTGTATTAAGAATAAATCTGATGTATTTGATACTTTCAAGAAATGGAAAGTTTTGGTTGAGATTGAGACAGGAAAGAAATTGAAGTGTCTTAGATCAGACAATGGAGGTGAATATTGCAGCAAAGAGTTTGATAGGTACTGTTCAGAGCATGGAATTCGCAGAGAGAAGAGAGTTCCAAGAACACCACAAGAAAATGGTGTGTCAGAAAAGATGAACAGAACAATCATGGAGCATGCAAGGTGCATGAGATTGCATGCAGGATTGCCTTTACAGTTTTGGGCAGATGCTGTAGATACTGCTGTTTATTTAATAAACAGAGGACCTTCAAGTTCCTTGGATGGTGGTGTTCCAGAGGAAGCATGGACAGGGAAAAAGGTAAACTACTCTATTTTAAAACCTTTTGGTTGTGAGGCCTTTGTCCATATTGATAAAGAAAATAGAACAAAGCTTGAGGCAAAGTCAAAGAAATGTACCTTTATTGGATATGGTGTTAATGATTTTGGTTATCGCTTATATGATTATGAAAATCACAAAATCATTAGGAGCAGAGATGTAATATTCAATGAAAAGGTCTTGTATAAGAATCAGTTGCAGGAAAAGAAACAAGAAAAAGAAAACAAGGAATACGCAGTTCTTGATGAAATTACTGAAAAAGTAAAGGTGCCTGAAAATAATAATAATCAACAACCACAACAACAACAACCATCACAACAACAACAGGCACCCCAAACACCTGAAAGTGGTGTTAGAAGATCTACCAGGATAAGTAGACCTCCTGAACGATACTCTCCTTCATTATATTATTTATTGTTGACTGATTCCGGTGAACCTGAATGTTATGAAGAAGCAATGCAGGTTGAAAGCAAGAAGAAGTTGGAGGTAGCCATGGAAGAAGAGATGGACTCCTTAATGCATAACCAGACTTGGGATTTAGTCAGGTTGCCTGCAGGAAAAACTACATTGAAGAATAAATGGGTTTACAGGTTGAAGGAAGAAGATGGAATAAAGCAAATGTACAAAGCTAGACTTGTGGTGAAGGGGTTTGCACAGAAGAAAGGTATTGATTTTGATGAAATATTTTCTCCTGTTGTTAAAATGACTTCCATCAGAACTATTTTAAGTCTTGTAGCAGCTGAAGATTTGCATCTTGAGCAGTTAGATGTAAAGACAGCCTTTCTCCATGGGGATTTGGAGGAAGAGATATATATGCAGCAGCCACAAGGATATGAGGTGAAAGGGAAGGAGAAACTTGTGTGCAGGTTGAAGAAGAGCTTGTATGGTTTAAAACAGGCTCCAAGGCAGTGGTATCTAAAATTTGACAAGTTTATGTCTGAACAAGGTTATACTAGATGTCACTCTGATCATTGTGTTTATCTGAAAAAGAAAAATGATGGCAGCTATACTATATTGTTATTGTATGTAGATGACATGCTTGTTGCAGGATCTAACATGCAGGAAATAAATGTGCTCAAAAGAAAATTGGCAAATTCATTTGCAATGAAGGATTTGGGTGCTGCAAAACAAATCCTTGGTATGAGAATAACTAGAGACAGGAAAAATAGAAAATTAACATTGTCTCAGAATGAGTACATACAAAAGGTGTTGAAAAGATTTAACATGCAAAATGCAAAACCAGTTAGTACACCTTTTGCTAGCCATTTCAAACTTAGCAAAGAAATGTGCCCAAAGACCCAAGAAGACATGGATTATATGTCTAAAGTTCCATATGCATCAGTAGTTGGAAGTTTGATGTATGCAATGGTCTGCACAAGGCTTGATATTGCACATGCAGTGGGAGTTGTAAGCAGGTACATGAACAATCCAGGAAAGGAACATTGGATGGCAGTGAAATGGATTCTCAGATATTTGAGAGGTACCACAAATCAGGCATTATGCTTTGGTGGTTCAAACATATCCCTACAAGGATATGTTGATGCAGATATGGCAGGTGACAGAGATAATAGGAGGAGCACTACAGGATATGTATTTACTGTCGGAGGAACAACTGTCAGTTGGGTTTCAAAAATCCAAAGTGTTGTTGCACTCTCAACAACAGAAGCAGAGTATGTTGCTGCTACAGAGGCTAGTAAAGAAATGATTTGGTTACAAAGGTTTATGGGTGAATTGGGTAAGGAGCATGATATGGGCACGTTATACAGTGATAGTCAAAGTGCCATTCATCTTGCAAAGAACTCAGCATTTCATTCCAGGACAAAGCACATACAGCTCAAGTACCATTTCATACGATCAGTGTTGGAAGATGGAGAGTTGAAGCTGGAAAAGATACACACTAGCCAGAACCCTGCAGATATGCTAACAAAAGTTGTAACCAGGGAGAAACTGAGAATATGCTCAGTTTCAGTTGGTCTTCAAGGATGACGATGAAGATGAGAAACAACCAGGTCCAAAGAGGAGTCATTGTCCAGCAAATGGAGCAGCAGTGGAGTTGCTACAATCAGTCTCCAAGTGGGAGATTGTTGGGTGTGGAGCCTGATTATCTTCTATAGTACCAGCATATTGGACCCCAGTTCAAAATGGGGCGGCAACGCCGCCCGTAAAATAATCGCTGCCGCGGGGCTGTAAAATTGCCTTGTAAAAGTATAGTAATTTCTAGTCAATCTGGGCCGTTCATTAGGCGGATGATCTGACGGTAGAACTTATGTTTAGTTTAGGGTTTTTTGCCCTAGAAGGCAACCCCTCTCTTTATATGAGGGTTTATTTGAGGCTGTGAGATAGATGTGTATTCGGTGAGCGAGAAACATAGAGGTGAGACTGTGAGAGAAAACAGAGGATATTACAGCGGTTTTGCTGTAGGTTGTATCTCTTCATTTTGCTGGATAATAGAAAGGAAGGACTGGCTGTTCGGGGTGGACGTAGCCCAAACTGGGTGAACCACGTATATCTGTGTCTTTCTTGTTTTGTGCGTTTTCTGTGTTTATATTTCTGCAATATTTTATGTGTTCCATTGCTCCGTAATATATAATTTTCTAACATGTCATACAATTGTTTGACAAACCATTCAAAACCTTTAAGTTCACCAACAGTAATGTAACAAAGAGAAAATTTTCTCTTGAACCTTCATAAAGTGGTGTCCTTGCATTCTCTAGCACAGGTGCATCACAAATTTCATCATCGTTCTCATCTCCAAAAAAGTCTTGGATCAATTGATTTATCCCATCATCTTGAACTATGTTATTATTGTCATCTTCTTCCATAGGATCATTATCTTGATCTTCAATATTCACTCCATGTTCCTCAACTTGTAGAACATCATTTCTAGTACTACTACTTGGTGCATTCAAATCATAGTACCTAGGGTGTCACCTTGACTTTATAATAATTACAAACAATCATGTGAAATTATTCTACAGAACAAATATTATACAATAAAAAAATTTACAAATATGATTAATACAAAGAAAATATATATAATGGTTCATAAATAGATTATCACTGGACAATATTCATTCCCCCCTTCAATGTGCATGTTCTTCCTACAATGTCTATCAGTTGTACCATATAAAATTATTTGTGGACATGTGAACCTGCGAAGACTGCAAGGGTAATAACATTTCCCATCATCATCCCTTGCTGATTAGTTCCCCATCCAATTTTTTTTGACATTCTTCCCAGCCACAAAAAATTATGTGATGATTACATTATAAAACTAAGTGATTGTGTAACTAGATCTAATATTATATTTTCGTAATGTAATATATGTGTGTGTGTGTGTGTGTGTGTTTTTCACTTGCAAAAAACCTTATAACATTTCAGAATTATTGTACTTATAGCAAAGAAGTTGCAACATCACTTACATGCAGGATATTTATAAATTTATTTATCGTCAAAATTTTCACATTCATCGACTAGTCAAACAAATAGTCACATAATCATTGCATTTCTTGCGTCAGAATATAGACATATACATATGGCATCCAAATAACAACGCTCTATGATCCATCGTCGGAATACTAACGAATATGGATACTTTAAACAATTTTTTTTTTTAAATGACATTTTTATTCATAATTTGTGATAGTACATGGCATACCATCGAACTATGTTGTCAGAAATTATTCCTATATGTCATAGTGAATGGAAATGGGGTTAAAAAATAGTTGTGTCATGAAAAATTTATAATGGCTTATTTTAATAGGCCTTTTCACACTTAAGACCTTCATTATTTATGGGTTGGATATGAGTCGAGGTGTATGTCTCAAAGGTTTCAATATGAATATACCACCTTAAACCAAATAGGCAAAGAATAATTTGTTGTTGTGGAAATGACCTATGTATTCTCTGAAGCATTATTGCCACAATCTCAAGGAAACATCATGTAGAATACTCATCTTCACAAAGGAGTAAAGTAACATAAGAAATAAACGTTAAAACATTTTATGTTGACAGTAGAAGGACCTCATTCATCAAACTCGGCCTTTGTAATCCCCTACCATCTAGCACACTAACATCACACTTCATGATGGGGTTGTATGTTTTCTCATGGATACCTACAACTTTCATCCCAATTAGAGAAGGTTAGAACAATACCTCAAAGCATATAAAAAATCTATTGAGAATGGTGATCACCTACCCATTAGGAAGCTCATAATTGTTGCCAATTGAAGAGTTGTTTTTATCTACCTTGAGCTCTTGTTCATAGTCAAGAGCTACATATGCATGCTTTTCCTTTACATCATGAATAATTTCTCTCTTCAGTGGTAGTGAATGAACACCCTCTCTTTGTCAATATCTTCATTAATGTATCTGTCTAGTCTCACCCTGTAAGATCCAACCTAAGTATATTATGGGACAGGTCATATCCTTCATAAATTAGGACTATGTGACTCACACCATGTGTTATAATAAGATGTGCAACTTTCTAGTCAGGTACTCATCCCCCAAAATATTTGAAAATAGGTAGGTACTCTAATTGATTTGTCAAACTAATCTGGCTTCTTAGTACTAGAATGTTTCCACGGTTGTCTATCGGTTTAATAGTGACCCAAAATGTAGGCCTTTGTGTAACTACTAATGCATTTGGCATAGCCTTAAGGATTTCTGATAGCCTCTGCTATAAGAGAAAAAACGTGAATTTTTATGTTTTCAAGGTACACAACCATGTATTTACATTTACATTTACATTTTAGGTATCGACATGAAATTTTTTCATATTTGTTTTACACTCGTCCTAATTCTTGAGGGAATTTAGAGTTGCTCCAATCATTCTTGGCATCCTCCACGTTGCTTAGCACTGCTCTTCTTCCACCAAAAGTCAACATGGTATTTTATGACCTTAATCATTTTTTTGCATTTGGAAACATCACCCCTGCTGAGTAGGCTACCCAACATCTTCACTAGTTACAGTTTTCCAGAAAATATTTCAAAATGATTTCCTAGAAGCATTCACAAACCTTTAAAATCGCATGGCATAGATTTGACAAATCGTTAAATTTCTAAATAATTTTTCTTTAATGCTTCAATTTCATTTTCATGTAAAATCCAATACCACTTTACCTTTACCAGATGATCTCCATTACTCCAGAAACTATCTTGGACTTGAATGTAGAACAAGCTATGAAAAATGATTTTCCAGAGTCTTCCTCCATGTTGATTGACTTGACAACTCAATATCAAACAACAACATTGTTGAGTGTCATAGAGAAATAATTTGTAGATGCCATTACAGGATCAGGTATCCATTGCTTAGGATATCCAATGGTGATGGAGATCATAATTGTTATGCGGGATTTATGACTGCGAACAAAAATATTTCCCCTAAGTTTGGTGGCTAACCTAGAACAACAGAATGACAAAGGACCCAATGTTTTCCTTAGAGTAAGTAGATGAGGGGAAGAAGCCTACTTGGAATCTGTCGTATGTTTCGCTCCTTCTTTGGCTTGAACACTCCAATCCTAGCTCCAACTTCCAAAATTAGAACCTGCACAAGAAGACAACACAAGCAGAGAAACTACAAGATCTATGTAGCATCATATATCTACTTCATGCAACATATCAACATGGTATTGAAATACATGAAATAACAACATCACATCTAGGAAACAAAAGCACTCTTTGTATTGATATAAATGGAGTGAGTTACAACCATAAATAGGTGTTCATCTTGTAGAAGATCTCCTCCAAGTTGTTGACTTGTCCTTCCTTTGTCACAAAGTGTACCTCCAATCACCCTAAATTCATGAAAGGATAACTCTCACAATAGCAACATAAGGGTAGAATCACTCTCCAAAAGCCAACCCCTTGCATATGGAAGGTTGTAAATATATAAAGGAGTGAGGTAAGTTGGGAGTTATTATCCTTTTACAAATCTTGGGATTGAGATCCACTCTTGATGGGAGGATGATATCTAAGGATAAGGGATGGAAAATCCAAGGTAGGATAGGATAGGATTCAAAAGTTTTATCTAAGGTAAATGATTACAACAGATCCTGGAAGTTTCTGGAAGTGGAGGCTTCGAGATTCTCTCTCTTTTTCTTGAATTTATAGAACCAACGTAGGTGCAAAGAGAGAAACTTGTAGGCCCATCAATGCAGGCCATAGTGGAGCAACCTGTAGGTGAACGTTGTCCAGCAAGAGGCTAGGGTACATTGGTCCTAAAATTGGCTCGGATGATGCAGTTCAGGGCAGAAATTATGGGGATTGAGATAGTCATGCATAGGGCTTTATGCAATGATGATGTAAAGGGGTAATAGGATGTGAATGACCCCAATAGGAGGTTGATTAATCAGATGAGACAAAATGGCCTATAACAGAGTGCCCCCTAAAGTGCAAAGTCAGAGATGATGACTGATGATTGAATTTCATTACCTTGTGATAAGTCAGGATTAAGAACAATCGGCGAGCTTCATCTTTTATTGCAATACATTTACATCATGACATTCTTTTGCTGAGAGAGGCATACCCATACTCAACACATAAATTAACATAACATGTACAATGATTGAAATACATGTCCACTGATGACTGATGGTGGATCCATGACTGGATTATTGTCAGTATGATCATAGCCATCATACATGTGATCCTTGTATAATCCTAACATCGTATCCTAAATGACAGAAACTGGATTAGGGGCGTTATATCTTGTCCACACGACCAACCAATGTATGAGTCTAACCACGTTAATCAATGAGTTGAAGTCAAACATTGTATACACCATCTGATTACTGTACAATGATGTAATCCATTGACAGACGCAAGAGAAACCATCGATGATTTTAATTTCTCTCATGGTACTCAAGTTAAATCTATATGGTGTGAATAAATGAGTTGATGCTGAACACCACACAGAATATTTCAGATGAAGGCCATTGATGTAAACCTCTCATCGAGAGTGAGGACACATTAGAGAACTTTTGAGGTCTAAAATGGGCATCCTAAGAAAAATGTACAACTAAAATAAAATTTATAAGAACCAATAGGATTCATTATGATGATTTCAACCATGGGGGATGATTCACTATTTTTGGGGTAAAATAGTTAAAAAATAATAAATTAATAAAACTACTTTTTTCACGTTTTTCATGTATTTCTCATTTTTTATGTAGCAGGTGTTAGTGTATGTCTTTCCAGCCTTCCTCCAGTGATCAAATATGCTCTTACAAAGTGGTCTCAGAGTGTCAAGGTCAAATTTTGTCATTTCAAAGAGTCTTCAAGCAAAATTTGGTCACTAGGCATTAGGTCTAGGGTTTGCTTTCACTTCTTCTAAAGTTGTCCAAATGTCGGTCCATGTCATCATTAGCTGAGTCTATCATCATTCATAGGGTTGTCATTATCATGTCAGTGTCTAATGAGTCATTTTACACCTTGTTCATGCTTGAGTTGTGCCTAGGTAAGGTCATTTCCCTCTCCTAGGGTTTTGAAGGCAATTTCTCTTGGACGATCAAATCATCGGCAAAACTTGTATCCTGATGTTCATACACCTTCCCCTATCCTTCATGTACCTTATCAAACACTTCCCATCTCTGAGATCCCCCAAATTCCTCATTTTTCCACAAACCCTAGTTTCTTGCTACAACCTGGCAATTTTCTAGGTTGGGCCTGTGTTTTGCCCTTTTGGACCCCTTCCCCTCACTTGATCTCTGAGATTCCACTTTCCCTTGCTTCCTAACATCCCTCCCTACTTCCAAAAATTTCCCCAAGAATTGAGAAGCCCCTTATCCCGTTCATTTCACTTCATTTCGACAACATCCCTTGTTCCACACATCGGGATAAGTTTCACTCAAAAGCTGTTTTAGAGCAATACAAGATGAATTTTGGAAAACTGAGAGAGGTTTTTTTTCAAAACATGCCAAGGAAGAAAAACCTCCTTCACTTTTTACACAGGTGTCATGGTTTTAGAGAAATGTCAAAACAATACCGTTGCCTCAGGAGAATCGAATGCACCTCTGGAGTGACATTGGGAAAATAATTTTTCTCCTAGCTTGGTTGGTCAAATGAATTTATTGATGAGTCAAATGATAACTAGACACAAATATATTTCCAATGAGCTATCATGAGCTCAATTTGGAGTTTAGGAAGGCATTCAAAAGTTGACTACAACAGCGCTCTGCCTTGAGGAAACCTCATTTGGCACATTTTGACCAGTCTTGGGAGATTTGATTTTTGATAAGGAAAATGAACTCCAAATTGAAACATTCTAATTTTTTTGGAAATTAGACTCAAATACCTTTCAAACGAGCTATCCTGTGCCTGATTTCGACACCGGAAAGGCCTTCAAAATCCTCCTGCAAAATGCACTATGTAGCTGGGTGCGCGCTACGCACCAGGGGCGCGCTACGCGTTGGGTGAGGCATGCTACGCGTTGGGGTTTTTGCTCAGAAATTCGCCAGCAAGTGTGCAACTCCTCCTCTAACTCAGTTAAAATACAAAATGGTCATGTAAACCTTGTTGGAGTGGATTTCACCTTGTCACCCGAGATTATTGCTCAGGCCAATGGGATACCAAATGTAGGGGAGGAATGGAATAAGCGCCAGCAGTTAGACAGATTTCACTATGAGCCATATATCAAGCCCGGGTGTATGAGACATTTAACCGTTGTTTTTCCTTTCAGATTCCTAAGGGATGAGTATGCACCATTGATGAGACTCATCATTCGATATTTCACTTGTGAGGGCAAATTTTCACGTCTCTATTCGTACCATGTCCATTTTTTGATGCATTTCACAAGGGTACGTATGATGAATATTCCATTTTTCATGTGTCGCAACATAGAGAGGATGGTGCCCTTAGTACAAAGGAAGACCCTAGCACAGCAACATAAGAGCATCTATCATTATGCATTGATTAAGATCATAGTGATGCATCAGTTAGCACAACAGGGTATTGCTTGGGAGGAGTTCATTTCTCGCGACCTTTTCACGGTGCCACAGCCACCTCCCGAGATTGTCCATGATGAGTGAGGGCCTTCACATCAGTTTGACATTCCTGAGCCTGAGCATGTTAGCGCTCCTTCATACGTTACATATCAGAGAGGCCACAGGGCCTTATTTGCATCTGCACGACGAGTATTATCTCCACATCAGGTGGAAAGGGTCTCGCCTTCTGCAGTACAGGTACAGGCACAGGTATAGGACAGAGGCAAGCAATCGATATTTGATGAGGGACCTTCAGGAGATCCGGACACGGATATTATGGACCTTGACATCAGCTCTCCTAGCTTAGAGCTAAAGGAGGTCATTCAACAACAAAAGGCTGAGAATCACTTGTTGCAACAGAAATTGGAAATGGCCAATTGGACAATCAACTACTTGGAGCAGCACAACAAACAGCTAGAAGATGAACACACTCTTTATGAGTTGCGGCGAATCCGAGAAGACCGAAACTTGGCCCGCAAGAGACCCGGTGATTTGACACCTATTGAGCGAGAGTCTATGCTCATCCGGGTGAACACTCATTTAGAGAAATTGTTAGCCAAGGCAAACAGAGACAAAGTTATGCTCCACCATATGAAGAATCATTACTGGGCTCGCATGCATGTTTGCAAAGCGAAACTGAAGGTCCTTAAAGGGCGATTGAGCAAGGCACTAAAATGGAGAAAAAGGGCCGATCCACTCCAAATTTTGGCTGAAGCCTCTTTGAAGGAGCATGGTACTTGATGAAACACCCCCAGCTCAAATCTCAAAAAATTTGGAGAAGTTTTTGTCAATTTTGAAATTTTTGTATTAAAAACAGGTTTTTGCCCTCAACACGTAGCGCGCCGCCCGCTACCCTGGAGATGGGGAGGTCCAATTCAAGAAAGGTTTGCATTTTTGGATTTTTCATGATGAAACACATCTGCTCAGCCACTGCCAAGGCATTTCATCAAGGTTTGGGTTCCCAAAAGGTCAAAAAACATGCAAAAAATGACCTCACTGCCCCTTTTTGGACACACAGGTAGCAGTCTTGGGAGAATGCATTTTTGGAGGGGCAAATGGGCACCAAATTGAAAAATTCCACTTGGGCTGGAAAGCAGACATCCAAAACTTTCCAAGAAGCCCACCTGAGCCCAATTTGGATGCCATGAAGTGCCCCAAAAGTTGGTGGAAAGGTGCGCTACGTGTAGGGTTTTGGCGCGCTATGCATCAGGATATTTTCCAAAATTTTCATCTTCAGCTCAGGAAAACGCAGCCAGTTTGACCAGTTTTGACTTATGGTGGGATTTTTCACCCTCCTTGATGTAATTAATGAAATTTTATGTTGACATGACACTTATTTACCTATTCTAGAAGATCCATTCATAAAATAGCAAAAAATTAATGAATGAATTGGTTTCCTAGCTTATAGAGGCAAGTTGTTTTGACTGCCTAGATTATAGTGCTTTGTTTAGAATTGGTTGAAACAACTCCTAGGATGATGAGCTCGACCCCTAGAGGCAAGGGAATGTGTTAGCTTGCCTATATTATATATTTTCTTAGTCATTTTCATGGTTGGACTCTTGGGAATAGCTTGATACACTATTGTACATATTTTATCTGCAATTTTGGCAAAGGATAGACCAGGGTTTTGCAGCACTATTTGGGATTCATGTGGCCTTATGTGTTGATGGTGTGTTTCTCTCAGTACTTGTAAGTTGTGTATGTGTATCACTTTCCTTATTTAATCTTCTGCAATTAAACAAATGAAGTGTTAAGGTAGAATCCATAAATTTACTATGCTTTGCCTTTAAGTTTGTTTAATTTTCCATGTTTTCTTCAGTTTAAGGAGAATCCTTGAGACTTCCTTGCTCTCCTTAGCTCCTCACCTGTCAGGAATATTCATTCACTCACTTTAAAGGCATCAAAACAATCGCCTATCTTGCCCCAAGTAGACCTCTGCAAAAGCTGTGCCTCATCCCCGCACCCAAAATTGCTTTTCCCTTTGATTCAACAAAAATCCCAAAAAAATCACCTTTAAACCTCTGCACTTAATATCTAGCCTAAGATTAGTATTCCTTATTGGTCATCTCAGCCCCTTTGATTACCTTTTTCGAGATTGACCGGAGAGAGCCCTCTCATTTCCTCGTAGGGCTAGCTACGAGGTTGAGCGTGGTTTGATGTGGCCTCGAGTTTTGCCTTCCTCAGCCTGAGGCAGATTTGAGCGCTAACATAGTGGCGACCATACTGGGGAAGAACAAATGGTTTGCTGGTTGATGTCATTTGTTTTATAAGCTACAGACGGAGCCTGAGGTTATGCCAGGTAGCCTTCGAAACGCTTTTGCTTTGCATTAGCGGAAGTAGATAAACGCTGCTTCAGTCAATCTCCGGTCTAGCTTGTAACCGTGACATTTAACTTGTTAATTACCCCAGTACATGCATCAAGTTCAAATTTGATTGTTGATGGTGGACAAAGATCAGGCATAAGAAGGCTGAAATCATTCACCTGGCGACTTCATTCACTGAAAAATCCAGAGATCAATGCTTCATGGTGACTTCAATGCAGGAAGAGTAGTAGCTTTGAGCTTTTCAAGATGGATCGGGTTGCAAGAAGATATGCTCCCATGAGCCGAGATCACATCCCTGGTTTTCCAAATAAAATTCCGAAGGTAGATTGGTCAAGGAATCTGCCTACATTTAATGATGATGGTAAGAAGGATGCTGCTTTACATCTAGTTAGATTTCATATGCATATTCGCAAGTTGAAGGTGGATTTTCCTGAAGATTGCTTGATGAAGATATTCCTGGCCACTCTGGAAGGTGAAGCCCAATCTTGCTATGAAAATTTGCCGCTGGCCTGTATTTACTGTTTAAAGGATTTCCATGCCTTGTTTATTGAAATATATCAAGCATCTTATCCATCATTAAATTTAGTTCATGACTGTTGCAAACATGCTTCTACTTTTATTGAAAGCCTTGAGAAATATTATGAAGATGATAATTTTATGGATGATGAGATCATGGAGGCTCTGTATGAGAATCCATTTCAGCAGCATAAAGAAAACTTAGAGGATACTTGTTCAGATGATCAGGACATTTTGCAGTAGAATCAAGATCAGCAGGCTGAAGATGGTCATATGGTGGAAGATGATGAAAGAGAGGGTACTATTTCAGATCTACCCATAGAAGAAGACAGCGTGCAGGGTAGTCAAGATTCAATTTCAGAATGTGATGCAGTCAAGTCAACTATTTCAGATCAACATTTAGATCATGATGACCAAGAATACCTTGTGCCGAATCCTATAAAGAAAAACTCAGCTGTTGAGATCATCTGGCATGAAGAAAACAGAGTTACAAATCTAAGTTCTCCCATCTCATCAAAACAGAGTCTTCATGAGGAGGTCATTCAGTCTGCTCATGAACAACAAGGTGAGATCTTTGCTCAAGCAAGTGAAAAAGTTTCTTTGAGTGAATTTGTGGCAGACGATATAAATGATAATATTGTGCCTGATAATATTGAAGAATGTAATAAGGAACTTGATAATTTGGTTGTGATATCATATGAAGATGACCCACCATATTGTCAGACTATAGAAGATCATAGCATACAGGATTACCTTTCAGATTCTTCATATGTCTCATGTGTTGAAATGTTTTTACAAGAGGAGATCTGCTCATCTACCTTTTCAGAGTTTTTTGAAGCCCATGAGCATACTTTTACCGAAGCACATGATGAAGGAAGATTAGAATTTGAAACAAAGGACACCTTGATCTTTCAACAGGAGGTGGCAATGGAAAATCTTCATGTTTTTTACGATCCTCTAGCAAGTTTGTTGCAACCAGCAGTGAAAGTGTTTATTACAGTGTTTTGTTGCAGCCATGGTCAACTATGTTTTTGGATGCCCAGTGATAGGTTTGTACTGTTGACCAGAAGATCTGATAAGAAGAATCAGTCAAGAAGCCATCTTCTTGATTGGTTGCATTGGCATTTTGATATATTTTGAGGATATATTGTCTTGTAAGAAACACAGGTGGTTGTCATCATGATTTCAAATCTTGACGGACTGCTTCCCTTCCATAAGCTTTGTAAGTTCTTGTTTTAGTTAAGTCAGTCATGAGTCATTTGTGAGTCAGTTTTCAGTCTTTTTGTTAAGTTAGTTTGTGTCGGTTTTCAGTCATGAATTTTAGCTTGAGTTTTGACTCCATAGCCCAATGGACGAAGGCACTGTCTAGCTCTCCCAAAGATCTGTCGTTCTTGGCACCTCTAAGGAGCTACCATCCCCATTGGAGCCAATGTTAGTGTCAGTATTTCCAACCTTCCTCCAGTGATCAAATATGCTCTTACAAAGTGGTCTCAGAGTGTCAAGGTCAAATTTTGTCATTTCAAAGAGTCTTCAAGCAAAATTTCGTCACTAGGCATTAGGTCTAGGGTTTGCTTTCACTTCTTCTAAAGTTGTCCAAATTTCGGTCCATGTCATCATTCAGCTGAGTCTATCATCATTCATAGGGTTTTCATTATCATGTCAATGTCTAATGAGTCATTTTACACCTTGTTCATGCTTCAGTTGCGCCTAGGTAAGGTCATTTCCCTCTCCTAGGGTTTTGAAGGCAATTTCTCTTGGACGGTCAAATCATAGGAAAAACTTGTATCCTAATGTTCATACACCTTCCCCTATCCTTCATGTACCTTATCAAACACTTCCCATCTCTGAGATCCCCCAAATTCCTCATTTTTCCACAAACCCTAGTTTCTTGCTACAACGTGGCAATTTTCTAGGTTGGGCCTGTGTTTTGCCCTTTTGGACCCCTTCCCCTCACTTTATCTCTGAGATTCCACTTTCCCCTACTTCCTAACATCCCTCCCTATTTCCAAAAATTTCCCCAAGAATTTAGAAGCCCCTTATCCCCTTCATTTCGCTTCATTTCGACAACATCCCTTGTTCCACACATCGGGATAAGTTTCACTCAAAAGCTGTTTAAGAGCAATAAAAGATGAATTTTGGAAAACTGAGAGAGGTTTTTGTTCACAACATGCCAAGGAAGAAAAAAATCCTTCACTTTTTACACAGGTGTCATGGTTTTCGAGAAATGTCAAAAATACCGTTGCCTTAGGAGAATCGAATGCACCTCTGGAGTGACCTTGGGGAAATCAAATTTTCTCCTAACTTGGTTGGTCAAATTAATTTCTTGATGAGTCAAATGATAACTAGACACAAATATATTTCCAATGAGCTATCATGAGCTAAATTTGGAGTTGAGGAAGGCATTCACAAGTTGAATGCAACAACACTCTGCCTTGAGGCAGCCTCATTTGGCACATTTTGACCAGTCTTGGGAGATTTGATTTTTGACAAGGAAAATGAACTCCAAATTGAAACATTCCAGTTTTGTTGGAAATTAGACTGAAATACCTTTCCAACGAGCTATCCTGCACCTGATTTCAACACCGGGAGGGCCTCCAAAATCCTTCTGCAAAATGCACTATGTAGCTGGGTGCGCGCTACGCATCAGGGTGGGCGCGCTACGCACCAGGGGCGCGCTACGCATCAGCACACTTTTCTCAGTGTAAATTTACTTGTGCACTATGCACCAGGGGCGCTCTACGCATTGGGTGAGGCATGCAACGCATTGGGGTTTTCGCTCAGAAATTCGCCAGCAAGTGTGCAACTCCTCCTCTAACTCAGTTAAAATACAGAATGGTCATGTAAACCTTGCTGGAGTGGATTTCACCTTGTCACCCGAGATTATTGCTCAGGCCAATGGGATACCAAATGTAGGGGAGGAATGGAATAAGTGCTAGCAGTTAGACAGATTTCACTATGAGCCATATATCAAGCCCGGGTGTATGAGACATTTAACCGCTGTTTTTCCTTTCAGATTCCTAAGGGATGAGTATGCACCATTGATGAGACTCATCATTCGATATTTCACTTGTGAGGGCAGATTTTCACGTCTCTATTCGTACCATGTCCATTTGTTGATGCATTTCACAAGGGTACGTATGATGAATACTCCATTTTTCATGTGTCGCAACATAGAGAGGATGGTGCCCTTAGTACAAAGGAAGACCCCAGCACAGCAGCATAAGAGCATCTATCATTATGCACTGATTAAGATCATAGTGATGCATCAGTTGGCACAGCAGGGTATTGCTTGGGAGGAGTTCATTTCCTGCGACCTTTTCATGGTGCCACAGCCACCTCCCGAGATTTTCCATGATGAGGGAGGGCCTTCACATCAGTTTGACATTCCTAAGCCCGAGCATGTTAGTGCTCCTTCATACGTTACATATCAGAGAGGCCACAGGGCCTTATTTACATCTACACGACGAGTATTATCTCCACATCAGGTGGAAGGGGTCACGTTGACTTCATCAGCGCAACGAGTATTATCTCCACATCAGGTGGAAAGGGTCTCGCCTTCTGCAGTACAGGTACAGGCACAGGTACAGGACAGAGGCAAGCAATCCATGTTTGATGAGGGACCTTCAGGAGATCCGGACACGGATATTATTGACCTTGATATCAGCTCTCCTAGCTTAGAGCTAAAGGAGGTCATTCAACAACAAAAGTCTGAGAATCACTTGTTGCAACAGAAACTGGAAATGGCCAATTGGACAATCAACTACTTGGAGCAGCGCAACAAACAGCTAGAAGATGAACACACTCTTTATGAGTTGCGGCGAATCCGAGAAGACCGAAACTTGGCCCGCAAGAGACCCGGTGATTTGACACCTATTGAGCGAGAGTCTATGCTCATCCGGGTGAACACTCATTTAGAGAAATTGTTAGCCAAGGCAAACAGAGACAAAGTTATGCTCCGCCATATGAAGAATCATTACTGGGCTCGCATGCATGTTTGCAAAGCAAAACTAAAGATCCTTAAAGGGCGATTCAACAAGGCACTAAAATGGAGAAAAAGGGCCGATCCACTCCAAATTTTGGCCGAAGCCTCTTTGAAGGAGCATGGTACTTGATGAAACACCCCCAGCTCAAATCTCAAAAAATTTGGAGAAGTTTTTGTATTAAAAACAGGTTTTTGCCCTTAACGCGTAGCGCGCCGCGCGCTACCCTGAAGATGGGGAGGTCAATTCAAGAAAGGTTTGCATTTTTGGATTTTTCATGATGAAACACATATTCTTAGCCACTGCCAAGGAATTTCATCAAGGTTTGGGTTCCCAAAAGGTCAAAAAACATGCAAAAAATGACCTCACTGCCCCTTTTTGGACACACAGGTAGCAGTCTTGGAAGAATGCTTTTTTAGAGGGGAAAATTGGCACCAAATTGAAAAATTCCACTTGGGCTGGAAAGAAACATCCAGAACTTTCCAGCAAGCCCACCTGAGCCCAATTTGGATGTCGGGAAGTGCCCCAAAAGTGGGTGGAAAGGCGCGCTACGCGCAGGGTTTTGGCGCGCTACGCATCAGGATATTTTCCAAAATTTTCATCTTCAGCTCAGGAAAACGCAACCAGTTTGACCAGTTTTGACTTATGGTGGGATTTTTCACCCTCCTTGATGTAATTAATGAAATTTTATGTTGACATGACACTTATTTACCTATTCTAGAAGATCCATTCATAAAATAGCAAAAAATTAATGAATGAATTGGTTTCCTAGCTTAGAGAGGCAAGTTGTTTTGACTGCCTAGATTATAGTGCTTTGTTTAGAATTGGTTGAAACAGCTCCTAGGATGATGAGCTCGACCCCTAGAGGCAAGGGAATGTGTTAGCTTGCCTATATTATGTATTTTCTTAGTCATTTTCATGGTTGGACTCTTGGGAATAGCTTGATACACTATTGTACATATTTTATCTGCAATTTTGGAAAAGGATAGACCAGGGTTTTGCAGCACTATTTGGGATTCATGTGGCCTTATGTGTTGATGGCGTGTTTCTCTCAGTACTTGTAAGTTGTGTATGTGTATCACTTTCCTTTTTTAATGTTCTGCAATTAAACAAATGAAGTGTTAAGGTAGAATCCATAAATTTACTATGCTCTGCCTTTAAGTTTTTTTAGTTTTCCATGTTTTCTTCAGTTTAAGGAGAATCCTTGAGACTTCCTTGCTCTCCTTAGCTCCTCACCTGTCAGGACTATTCATTCACTCACTTTAAAGGCATCAAAACAATCGCCTATCTTACCCCAAGTAGACCTCTGCAAAAGCTGTGCCTCATCCCCGCACCCAAAATTGCCTTTCCCTTGAATTCAACAAAACTTCAAAAAATAAATTCCATAATCCTTATACTTCATACCTAGCCTAAAATTAGTCACAATTCAGTCATCTCGAGCCTCTTTGATTACCTTTTGCCGAGATTGACCGGAGAGAGCCCTCTCCTGTCCTCGTAGGGCTAGCTACGAGGCTGAGCGTGGTTTGATGTGGCCTCGAGTTTTGCCTTCCTCAACCTGAGGCAAATTCGAGCGCTAACAGTAGGGTCCATCGAAAGTATGAAACATGGGTACTCCTTGGAGGAGGTATCAAATTATGCATCCAATGAGTGTTCCCGTTCGAAATTTGAGTAAACTCATAGGGAGATGAGTTGAAAATACAAGTTAAAAAAGTAGGTTTTTCTTTTTCCCTCTAAAATTTGATGATGTAATCTAATCTTATTTTATTGTTTCCACTATTATTTTACATTTTTATTAGGAGGCCCATTTTAGACTTCAAAATTCCCCTAATGATTTCCATTGATGTATGCAAGCACCAAGCTACCAAACGGTGTTTCTAATTCAACTTCCTATATAATGTGTTGATGTCGACAGGAAGTGACCCGTTGCAAGAGGGCCTTGATGTATCCCCCATCAACGACATGAAACTAGTAGCATGATTGAGACAGAATAATCATAATGATGATGATATGGAATTGGATCAGGAAAGGTAAGCATGGAATGAAGGCTTAAGAGTATTGTAATGGATATAAGATGAATTACTTCTCTTGAACACAACAACAAAATTGAATGGAGTTTGAAGCATTGACCCAAAATTGAAATGGAGGTTCTGTGAAGGTATGATGAACTGAAAGACAAGTAGATTACCCAACCCAATAGCCACGAAGATGAAGCGGAAGAGTGTCGTGTTCAAGAGAAACTCACTACCATTAACAAATGGATTACCCTGTGTTACCAATTTCCCCAACCATATTGGTCAGTACCTCTTTATTTTTTAACAAGCTTGAGGAGGATAACATATGCTTGATTTGT
This sequence comes from Pinus tabuliformis, assembly GCA_031772625.1. NCBI lineage: Eukaryota > Viridiplantae > Streptophyta > Pinopsida > Pinales > Pinaceae > Pinus > Pinus tabuliformis. The sequence continues at coordinate 205,127,293 of CM062804.1, forward strand.
AAGTCCATCCTTTAGATGAATTTCTCTGAGTATACTTAACAAACCCTAAGAAGGAGTGGTTCGGCCTTGTTATGTTCTACAAATCCATCATTGTTTCATGTTTTTACAAGTCCAACGAAGGTAAAACTCAACAAATTTTTCATGTTTAGAGAGTTTGAAAAAGAGGCGAAAAAGAAAACTCCAGAGGTCCTATTGGTGGTTGACTTTACATGTTTTTACCCACCCTTTTACCCTATTTTTTGTATCCATTTTACACCATTGTTGGCCAATTTACATTCTAAACCACACAAGTATACCTCTTGTCATGTCATTATGAATCATTAATCAATGAAGCATAGTCATAGGGAATTGTTGCCTAAGTGGCTTGTTAATTTGACTATTCTTGCAGATTTGGAGGAAGAATGATTAGGACTGTGGATTAATGAGTTGTAACCATCGATCTGACAGTGGTATCCTGGGACATCGGCTACAACGGTGGATCAACCTTTCAATCAACGTACTATTATCTTTATATATATTTTTTTCTTCGGAAACCACTATGTAGTTGTAGGCAGACATCTATCGTAATTCTAGGAGTTGTTATTGTTAACAAATTGTATAATTAGAGTTATAGGGCTGTGAAAGCCAAGCAGTTAAGATTACAAGAGAATTACGTTAACTTTGAGTCTGTAACATCATACTTTGTAATTCCCTTTTGATTAATGAAATTTTGATCTTCTGAGAATTTCGTGACTTCTTGATCTTGCCACAGCCCTAATCAGGGAGTTGGGCTCACTCTCTTGACTAGGTGTTGTTGGAATAGATGTGTGCATAGGTTTATTCCAGTTGAGTTATTCATTGTTGTGAATGATTATCAGTGTGTTTTTGTGAGTCCTAATTTGTTGTTACATATTACTTATTTTACTCTTATTGTTGTTACAGTTATTACTTGTTGTTACACATTGTTAAGTTTATAATTGAATGTTCAATGTTGGGTAAGGAAACTGTGGCCTGCATATACTTTACATGATAGCCTTGCAATAACTCATAGAGCCCTGGGTTGAAAGTTAATGTGTAATTGGGTGAATTTCTTGATTCATATCTGAACACTAACATTTTGGTGTCGTTGCTGGGGAGGCTATCGAAGGCGCAAAAGTATGACCAATATTGACCATAGGGCTGATCTCTTGTCCTAGGGAGGGAGTTTTTCACCCTACTCCAGGTCCTAAGCATTAGATCATTTTGGTTTCTTTGATTTTTTGTTTTTTGCTAGGACCACTCTCTCGTCCTGGGGAGGGAAGTTTTCACCCTACTCCAGGTCCTGAGCACTAGATTGTCTTGTTTTCTTTTTCATAGGAACTGCTCTCTCATCCTGGGAAGGGAAGTTTTTATGTTACCATGTTTCAGGTCCTGAGCTTAGATTTTTGATCGATTTTTCTTCTTTTTATTTCTTTTTAGGGGCCACTCTCTTGTCCCGGGGAGGGAATTTCTCACCCTACTCTAGGTACTAAGCTTTCAATTTGCTTGAATGTTTTCCTTTTATTTTTTGAGTGCATGAACAGAGATACAAATAAAAGGGGCAAAGGAATACCCTCGAAAAGAAGAGGGAGAGATCTAGGCAGCAATACCTACATCCAAGAGATCATTTCAAGACTTGAGTCAGGAGCATCGTCGTGACCTCCTGTTAGGGTGATATCTCATACAAGATCTGGAGGGAAATTAGTTTCACAACCAGAATATCCACCAATAATATAAGTTAAATTCTGGGAAGAAGAAGTAGCAAATAGAGGATCTGAGTAACTGCATATTGCAAGTTCAGAGGAAGAAGAGATGAGGGAATTCTCTGCACCATTTGATCGAGGAAGTGTTGTTAAACAACCTCATTCAGCTGTTATAGAACAACTAGAGCTAGGACTTGTTGATATTCCAAGTGAATATTGGAAGATATTCATGGTTCCTGCAACTTCTTCGATTGAATTCCTGCAACTTATCCTATGAAGCCTATTCCTTTGACATCATTACCTAATTTCCATGGTCTTTCTTCTAACGATCCAAATACATTCCTTTTTGAATTCGACGTTGTCTGTCGGGGGTATGATTATATTTCTCATGCTCAAAAATTGAATATATCCCCCACTACTTTGAAGGGAACGACTTTGAGATGGTTTAGGGGGAAAATATATTACTACATGGGATGATATGAAGACAATTTTCCTTGAAAAATATCAAGACTACTACAAATCCCGAGATACGAAGGAAGAAATCTTTAAGATTATGCAGAAAGAGGATGAGAACATGGAGGAATTTATGGAACATTTTCAATATAGTTTGCAGAGATCAGACCATAGTGATATGGATAAGAATATCTTGAAGATAATATTTCTCTGGGCATTGTGGGAGGAAAATATTTCTCTGGGCACTGAGGGAGGAATCTTTGGAACGTTTTCAATATAGTTTGCAGAGATTAGGCCATATTGATATGGATAAGAATATCTTGAAGATAATCTTTCTATAGGCATTGAGGGAGGAATATTTGGAACTATTGAATGTAGTAGGAAAAGGAGACACACCAAAAGAATAATTTGATACCATCTATGAACTGTGCATCAAGTGTTCATGTTAGGAAACCAGCTCACAAAAAGATAGGAAAGATAGATCAACGCCTTAGAATTCATCCTCTTCGAGGGGGCAACCTCCTTTACATTACACAAATGAACAATTCTTGGATGATTCAAATGACTAAACCTCCCTTCTATATATAGGAGTCTAAGGGGTCACAATATAATCAAGCTAACATAACAGTAATAACATAAGGGCACAAAAATAACAATAGTGGGTTTCTATGGGGTATACTAATAACAATATGGGGACAAAGGGGCACAATAATAATAAGGGATACAATGACAATAGTAATGGGGGAATCACTAGTATTATAGGGGCCTAAAATGCCCCTCTCCTTCCGAAAAGTGTTGTCCTAAATGCTTGAGTAGCTAAGGATGCTTTTTATAAAATTCTCATCCTCCCATGTGGAATCTTCAGCGGATAAGTTCTTCCACTTGATGAGATACTCTTAAATTCAATGATTTCGTAGTTGTCGAGTTCTTGTTTCTGTGAATGCTTCCTGTTCCAATATGATTTTTCCTTCCTCGTCAAGTTCTGGCAATATTGTTTGAACTGGGATCTTGTCACCTATAACCTTCTTTAAACATGAAACATGGAAAACTGGGTGCACTCAAGATGCTGCAAGAAGCTCCAATTTGTATGCCATAATACCAATCTTTTGCAACACCTTGTATGGACCATAATACTTTGGTGATAATTTATTATCCTTCTTATCTTGCTTGAGGGACATTTGTTTATATGGTTGTAGCCGTAGGAATACCCAATCACCTACATCAAAACTTCTTTCGCTGCGATGTTGATCTGCCTATTGTTTCATTCTATTCTACACCAACGTGAGGTTATCCTTTAAGAGTTGGAGAAATTGTTGTTGATGCTCGATGCGATGTTCCATTGCTTGAACCTTAGAATTTTCTCTTAAATATAATGTGATGGATGGTGGATGATATCCATAAAGTGCCATAAATCGGGTCATTTTTGTTGCAGTATGGAAGGAAGTGTTATACCACCATTCAACCAGAGGAAACCATTTGAGCCATTGTGTCTATTTATTAGATACAAAGCAATGAAGATATCCTTCCAAACATTTGTTTACTATCTTAGTTTGCCCATCAGATTGAGGATGATAAGATGAGATATGAGCTAACTGAGTACCGAGACAAGAAAATAATTCTGTCCAAAAATTTCCAGTGAAGATGGGATCTCTGTCGCTTACAATAAACTTTGAGTTTCCATGTAGCTTTTGAATTGTTTCCATAAATGCAATAGAAATTGTATTGGCTTTAAATGGATGTGATAATGCACAAAAGTGTGCATACTTGGTAATTCTGTCAATTACCACCATGATGACACTCTTTCCTTTGGACTTGGGTAAACCTGTGATAAAATCCATTGAAACCTCCTCCCAACATTGGCTTGGGATGGAAAAAGGTTGTAATAGACCTAGGGTCTTAATTGTTTCAACTTTATTTTGTTGGCAAACCAAACATTTCGCCACAAACTATTGAATATCTGATTTAAGGCCATCCCAAAGAAAATTCTTCTTAACCCTGTGGTAAGTTTTTAAAATCCTGAGTGCCCTCCTAAGGGAGAAGTGTGCAATTCCATAAGAATCTTTTGTTTGAGTTGGGAATTCTTACATAGGTATAAGCGATCTTTGTACCATAACGAATCATTTTTCCAGCTAAATGTATTAGATGTACTGGGATCTTGTTGTATCTTTCGAATGAGTGCCCACACTTGTTCGTCATTCTTCCATTCCTCCCTTGCTTCGTTTATCCAATCTGGTTGAAAAATAGAAATGGCGCACAACAATGCTTCCACATCCTCATCCTTTCTTGAGAGTGCATCTGCCACAACATTTTGCTTCCCTTTTTCGTAGATGATTTCAAAGTCATAACCCAACATCTTTGTGATCCATTTTTATTGCTCTTAAGAGGATAAGATTTATTCTAAAAGGTATTTAAGACTATCATGATCTATTTTTACCTTGAAATGTCTTCCGATTAGGTAGGGTCACCATTTCTTAAGTGCATGTAGTATTGCCAACATTTCCTTCTCATAAATAGCTTTGTGTAAATATTTTCCCTTGATTGGATGACTTTCGAAAGCAATGGGTCTTTCATCTTTCATTAAAACAACACCAATTCCATTTCCTGAAGCATAACATTCCACAATAAAGGTTTTTGTGAAGTCTGGCATAGCTAAGACCGGTGCTTGGCACATTGCCTCTTGAAGATGTTCGAAGGCCTTTGCTACTTTTGGAGTCCATGAAAATGCATCTTTCTTCATTAATGTTGTTAGAGGTGCTATTATTCTCCCATAATTCTTAAGAAAATTGTGATAATATCCTGTCAACCCGAGAAATCCTCGCAGATTCTTTATGTATGTGGGGATTTCCCTTCCTTAATGGCTTTAATTTTGCTAGGGTCTACCTTAACACCTTCATGAGATACAATATGACCCAGATATTCCACCTCTTGTACTCCAAAGAAACATTTGGAGCTTTTTGCATATAATTGTTTCTCCTCCAATAGTTTGAGCACCCTCTCAACATGTTCAACATGATCCTTCCAAGACTTGCTGTAGATTAGTATATCATCAAAAAATACTAACGCAAATTTTCTAAGGAAGGGTTTGAAAATGGAATTCATCAAACCTTGAAATGTAGAAGGTGCATTGGTAAGGCCAAAAGGAATGACCAAAAATTCATAATGACCCTCATGAGTTCTAAATGTTGTTTTCGGAATGTCTTTAGTCTTCATTCTGATTTGATGATATCCTGAATGAAGATCCAACTTGGTGAAGTAAATTGATCCATGCAATTCATCCAATAATTCATCAATGACAGGAATGGGTTATTTATCTTTAATAGTGAGCTTGTTGAGATCCCTTTAATCCGGACACATGTGCCATGATCCATCCTTCTTGTGCACCAATACTACTGGAGCAGAGAAAGAAATTTGACTAGGTTGAATTATACCAGCCTCTAGCATTTCTACAACCATACGTTCAATTTCACTCTTTTGGGCATAGGGATATCTGTACAGCCTGATGTTTGGAGGAACACTTCCTGGAATCAGATGAATAGCATGATCATGATCACGAATAGGTGGGAGACCTTTGGGAGTCTCAAATACCTTGGAATGATTGTCCAAGACTTTTTGGAGATTTAGAGAAATACATGATTCCGATGTGGAAACATCTAGCGAACATAATTGTGCAATTACACCTCTTTGTTCCTTTTTTAGAAGCTTTGTCATACCGTTAGAGCTGATTATTTTTCCCGGTTTCCCTGCAATACCCCTCAATTCAACTTCCTTTCCTTCCGCATAAAATTTCATGAAAAGTTCTTGAAAATTAAAAGCTATTGTACCCAAGGATTGTAGCCATTGGAATCCTAGTACAACATCAGCAACACCCATTGGAATGGAAAGCATTGGGCTATTCAATACATATCTCCCATGGATAGCTTGATATTATGGCACTTTCCAGAGACATTTATGGTTCATCCACTTACAACCATCACTTGACACTCTGGTGCTGGGTATAGGAAGCAATTCATTTCCTTTGTTATCTTACAATGAATAAAATTATGGGTACTTCCTGAATCAATCAACACTATTACCTTTTTCTTCTTGATATGTCCTTCTATCTTGATAGTTTGACGAGTGGTAATTCCAACCAATGCATTACAAGATATGGTTAGATTCATTTCTTCTTTATCTAGGGTTTGTTCCTGGAGTATATCCTCTTCCTTTGACATTTCTTGTTCCTTTTCTTCCTCCTCTTCACAATCTATGTAGAATAATTTCTTCTCAGCACACTTATGACCTTTAGTGTATTTGCTATCACAACTGTAACAAAGCCCTTTTGCTCTTTGTTCTTCCAATTTTTGTGGTTTCAACCTTGTAGGATGTGGAAGGCTAGGGACAACAACACTTCCATCTATATAGTTGTGAGTGGTAGGCTTCCTGGTTGCCATAATTTTGCTTTCCATTTTTCTTGCTAACCTGAATGCCTTCTCCAATGAATCAAGTTCCCAAAGGCAAACCTCGTGTTGGATATTATCCTTTAAAGTCCCTATGAACACGTCAATTCTATGCTCCTCTGGAATATATTTTACCCTTATGTTAAATTTTTTGAAGTCCTCAATGTGCTCCATCATTGAAACCTTTTGTTTGAGATTTATCAATTGGCTAAGAAAGTTGTTGCTTTTTTTTATCCTAATAATTTGCTATCATTTCTTCTGTAAAAATGCCCAAGTGACAATTTGTTTACAAGAGAAAAGCCATCGATACCATACAAATTGATTTGGTTCCAAATATAAAGTTGCAATACGTACCTTTTGTGTGTTTTTCACATTATGGAGATCGAAAAATTGCTCCATCTGTAGTATCCATGTTCTAGGATCCTTGCCATCAAACTTCCTCATATCGATTTTTGGAACATGGTGTGTCTTCAATCCAACATTAGAGTCTATGAAATCATGATTAACATTTCCTTTTTTCTCATCATGAGTTTCCTTTACTACCCTTTGACCAGTTGTGACCATTTCTTGTAGCAACTTATTCAAATTTATCTTCAATTCTTCCATCTTATCGTCCATGCCATTCATCTTAGCTTCCATGCCATCCATCTTAGCTTACAGGCCATCCATCTTAACTTGAATTTCATTCATATTAGCCTCCATGCCATTCATCTTGGCTTCATTTACCTTTAGTGAGAGTGAAATTTGTTGTACTTGGTCTTGTAATTTTGATATATCATGTTGCATTTCTTCCTCTTCTTCACGAGTCATGCTAGAGATTTTAGGTTACTTACTAGGTGTTTCCATTTTCTTTCTTCAGGGAATTAATTAATGCTAATAAGTCTTCACCATTCCCTTTGGATTCCTTCAAACTAATTTTTCAAACCAATCTTATGCAACATTTTAAAAAAACTACACACCTTTTTTTCACTTTGTAAGAGCTCAATATTGAATCTGTTGTATCTATGTAACTATGGATCTTGAATATATGAAATCTCTTATTGCAGTAGCCCTTTGAGTCCTCTTTCTAACCCCACAATTCTGATCAATATTGGATTCTCTAAGGAAGAGTTATGCCAAATCTCCCACAGTGACCTGATTATAAACTATTTCAGTAGAGAAAAATTGTACGACGTGCCACGTCTCACTGTTTCGACCTTAGTACCTAAAACTGATAAAAGAAAAATAAAGGTTGTCCTCTTTCTAAAACTTCTTAGAAATTTAAATTGGATGCTCAAAACAAAAGTTATGAAGATTTTCCCCAGGTCACCTATTTGGAATGTAATTCGAGAGTCTGCAAAAACCATAACTTCCTCATATCATATCTCCGTAAATATACCGATACAAGCTCTGAAATTTGGACCCGAAGTGTAGAACGATTTGGCTCAAATGGGTTTTTTTTGTAGCTTCTGAAACGTCACAGAAAAAATGTTATAGTGAAAATTCCATGATGACCTGTTTGGAGTAGAGAAACCCTAGAATCCAAAGCTCTCATACCAAATGTTAGGAAACCAGCTCACAAAAAGATAGAAAAGATAGATCAACGCCTTAGAATTCAGCCTCTTCGAAAGGGAAACCTCCTTTACATTACACAAATGAACAATTCTTGGATGATACAAATGACTAAACCTCCCTTCTATATATAGGAGTCTAACGAGTCATAATATAATCAAGCCGACATAACAGTAATAACATAAGGGCACAAAAATAACAATAGTGGATTTCTATGGGGCATTCTAATAACAATATGGGGACAATAGGGGCACAATAATAACAATAAGGGATACAATGACAATAGTAATGGGGTAATCACTAGTATTATAGGGGCCTAACAATTCACGAGGAGCTGTGAGGCAGAGGCAGGGGATCCGAACTCTCAAGACATCTAGCGGTGGAGTTACAAAGAAAAAATTGGGAACTTGTTGGACAACTTGAGAATAGATATCCTGAGCACACTGTCATCATAGCTGGATGTTTTTCAGGTGAAACAAAAGCAGATGGAAGCAGAGAAGGCTATGTCCATTTTATGCCTTTAATGCAGGAATAAGCACCCACTAAAGGAATCCCCATTAAATTCCATCAATACTTGTGCAATATGTGAACAGAGTCATTCCACTAGCACCTTTCCATCTCTTCCTAGGCTGAAGGCAGTTTTTCAGGGAACAAATGAAGAAGTAAATCAGTTTTATTTCATGGGATCAAGGAAACCATGGCAACCATGGCCATAGAAAATGAATCAAGGTATGCCTCACGCCCCTTCTTAGTATTTTAATAATTTGAATTTTGGTTCTCATTCCACACCTTTTTCACCTTCATGGTCACAGTCTTATAAATATACAATTCCCTGGAAACCATGGTACCCTCAATCTGGTTTGAACCCTTCATTATTCCAAAATTGGTGTGGACCTCCTCCTCCTTCAGGACAACTCTCCCAACTTGTGCCACAACAACAGCTATAACTACCTTCTAATGTGACCACTATTAATCCTCCTCTTCGTCCACAATTGCCTGTTCAATCCAATCCAAATCCAAACAATAGAGGGGCTCAACAGGTTGAGACACTCAACCACCCTTCATATATTATTTCCACCATGGAATGTAATGAATTGAATCTTCGATCCGGTCGAGTGGTGAATACTCAAAATTCACCAATAATTGTTGAACATACCGATGATGAAGTCTTAGAACCAGAACCTAGAGATTCTACTAGAACAACTAGGGATGACTCAATACAAATTCATATGAAACATCAAACCCCTTCACAGACAATTGTTACTAGAGGATGTCAGACTAGTCCACCGTATCCTAAGAGATTATCATTGAGCAAACAAATTCCATGTCCTGAATTTGACTTTTTAGGGGAACTACAGAATTTATTTGTCAAAGTCTTGTTACTCAAGCTATGCAGGACGTATTGATTTATGCCAAAACAATTAAATAATATTGTTCTAAGAAACCTGGAAGAAAACCAAAGGATCCACTCACTATTCACATTATGGGAAAACTATTAAATATGATGTTGGGAAAGCCTATACCTGTTAAATACGGGGATCTAGGGAACCCGATTCTGATAGTACATATTAATGGGGTTGATATCCCAAATGTATTGGTAGATTTGGGGGCAGAAATTAACGTCATAACCTCTGCAATTGTGATTACCTTGGGTCTACAAAACCTTAAAACAACTCACATTGTCCTAGAATTAGCAGATCGGTCTACTATAAGACCGGTAGAGAAGCCAGAATATATAACTATTTTAGTAGACTCATGGAAATACCCTGTTAACCTTTTGGTTTTACATGCCCAATCCCCAACTAGTGGACATCCTTTTCTTTTAGGAATACCTTGGCTTGTGACCGCAAATGCTTACATTGGGTGTCGGTCTGGAAATATGGTAATATCCAATGTGAGAGTTACAAATAATCTTATCCTTTAGCCCCTACAGAACCAAGTTCGTCAGATAAACCAGGATTTATCTTGGTACAAAAATATCTATGTATGAAATAGTTTGAACTTGAGAATGAAGAAGTTATACCCATCGTTACCATTAGTAAGGCTCTTTGTTTTAAGGATGAAATGGAGGGTGATGCCATTAGCACCTTTCTCAGTAGTCCCAACTCCGTTTCTGATCCAACCCGCCAGCTATTAGAATCTGGCATGAGTTTCAATGTTCAGGAAGATGTGGAACCAAAAACAGAAGTTGGAAATATTCCTGTAATTATAGCCCATGACAGTATTTCTATAGAAATTGAACTAGGGAAAACACTGAATATTAATCCTGACCTTTCACCCTCCCAAATCGAACAGTTATTGAAGGTCCTTCGGGAACATAAAAAAGCCTTTGCTTGGGAGTATACAGATATGAAATGCATCCCAGTTGATTTATGTACTCATACAATATACATTAAAGAAGAATGCCAACATGTTAGGAAGCCACAAAGAAGAATGAATCTTGCCTTAAAAAATGTTGTCAAAGATGAATTACAGAAGCTATTAGATATGGGTTTTATTTATCCGATATCGGACAGTCAATGGTTTTCCCCACTGGTAATTGTTCCTAAGAAGAATGGAAAGTGGCGGATTTGTGTTGATTACAGGGAATTAAATAAAGCAACTTTAAAAGACAATTTTCCTTTACCCTTTATTGATTAGGTCCTTGATACATTAGCCAGGAAGAAGTTTTTCTCCTTTCTAGATGGATCCAGCGGATAGAATCAGATACAAATAGCTCTTGACGATCAGGATAAAACTACCTTCACATGCCCTTGGGGAACCTTTGCCTACCGAGTTCTTCCTTTGGGTCTATGTAATGCACCCACTACCTTTCAAACGACAATTTTTGTAATTTTTTCTGATCTAATCAATGATAGTGTTGAAATGTACATGGATTACTTCACCCTATATGAGGATTCTTTTAAAGAAGGTCTAGAAAAATTAGAGAATGTACTTAAAATATGTAAGCAAACATATGTTTCTCTTAGTACAATAAAATGCCATATGTTGATCAAGGAAGGTTGAGTGTTGGGACACCTACTTTCAGCTGCAGGAATTTAGGTTAATCCTACTAAGGTAGAGGTAATATTGAATTTTCCTACACCTAAGACACTGACACAGGTAAGTAGATTTATCGGTTATGTTGGCTATTACAGGTGTTTTACAGAAAGAAATTCTAAGACAACATTCCCAATTTTTCAATTGTTACCTAAAGACGCAGAGTTTGTGTGGACAGATGAATGTGAAGCAGCCTTTAAGCAAATCAAAGAACTAGTTTGTAAAGCTCAGATATTACATGATTGGAAGCTCTCGTTCCACATCTCTACAGACACTTCTCAAATAACAGTAGGGGTAGTCTCGAGACAATAGGAGGACAAGAAACCGTACGCAATATATTATGTCAGCAATAACTTGACTCCTGTTGAACTGAACTATATGGTAAGTGAAAAGGAGTTCTTGGTTGTTATTTATGTTATTAATAAGTTTCGGCATTACATTACAGGGTATCCTACTTTCGTACACACCAATCATACAACTATCTCGTATCTAATCAATAAATCGATAACCCCAGGTCGTATTACAAGATGGTTGTTGTTAATTCAAGAATTTGATATTACCATTGTAGATAAGCCAAGGAAAGATAATGCGGTTGTAGATTTCTTGTCTAGGATGGATACTAGTGAGGAAGGTACACCTGTAGAGGATAGTTTTCTAGATGAACATCTCTTTGCAATTTCTACTCACAATCCATGATATGTAGATATTTCTAACTATATTGCTATAGGAAAAGTGCCTCAACACCTACCATATAGATAAAAATGAAATATTATCCATCATAGTGCTCGATATAAGGATATCTCTTTTATACATGACCTGACCAAGAAATCCACCACTGCATAAGTGAGGATAACATCTATGATGTCCTGAAAGTTGATCATGATGGTCCCTGTGGAGAACATTTTGTAGATAAGCGAGGACAGGCCATAAGGTGTTGCAAATGGGGTACTATTGGCCTTCTATTTTTCATGATGCAAGGAAATATGTTCAAGGGTGAGATAGTTTCCAACGAATGGGTTAACCTGGTCAGGCAGATGAGATATCATTACAGCCTCAACTAGCTCTTGATCCCTTTGAAAAATGGGCTATCAATTTCGTTGGGCCGTTCAATCTTCCTTCACATCAGAAAGGTCACATTCTAGTTTGCATGGATTATGTGACAAAGTGGGTAGAGGCCAAGGATGTTTTGAAAGCAACGGAATAGGTTGTCTCAAGCTTTTTATTTGAAGAAATTTTTGCTCAGAATGGAGCTCCTAAAGAGATAGTTTTAGATGGAGGGACGCAGTTTACATCACATCTCATAGCAAGACTTACGAATAAGTATGGAATCAAGCATAGGGTAACATCTACATATCATCCTCAGGCGAATGGTCAAGTGGAGAACACAAACAAGGTACTGGAAAATATTCTTATAAAGACCATAGCAAACCATCACCGAAATTGGGTTGAAAAGCTTCCTGAGGCACTGTGGGCGTATAGAACAACATGGCGAAACACAACAATATTTTCACCATACAAGCTTGTCTATGGAAAAACCCCTTTGTTTCTGGTGGAATTCAAAATTAAGATGCTCAAGACAACCCTTGAAGTAGGTTTGGATATTTCAGAAGCCCAGAAACACAGACCCAAACAATTAAATGAATTGAATGAAATTCGATTGGTAGTTGTCCAGAATATTTCTTCAATTTAGCAGCGAAAAACTAAATGGCACGACAAATTTATTAAGAAAAAGGTGTTTCAAAGAGGAGATTGGCATTGCTATATGATTCTTGGTTCAAATATTTTAAAGGAAAACCCTACTCCAGATGGGTGGGACCATATGAAGTTGACACGATGTTTGATAACGAGGCTGTTAGACTTATAACAATTGATGAGGCACACACTCCTCTGCTTGTAAATGGACATCGCCTCAGACTGTATCATAGTCCAGCTTCTAAAGACTCCTTTATTAAACATTTCTTTGATAAGTTTGGTTTTTAAATTGTTAGTGCAGAGAACTCTTCCTCTGCACCTCTGATTGATATATATATATATATATATATATATATATATAAAATAAGATGTTGTTACTACTCTATCATTACTTTTCTTGTAGGTACTTAACTGGTGTTGTTACTCCCCCGATGTTGGTACTCTGTGGGTACTAATATCATCTAAGCACCTCACTGGTGTTGTTACTCCTCCGATGCTATTACTCTGTTCATAGCGATTTCGTCTAATTATTTCGTTGGTGTTGTTACTCCTCCGCTAATGTTACTCCTCCGGTGTTGTTACTCCATGATGATTTCATCTAATTACTCCCCTGGTGATGTTACTCCTCTAGTGTTGTTACTCCTCCAGTGTTGTTACTATGTTCGTAGCAATTCCGTCTAAGTACTTCATTGGTGTTCTTACTCCGTGACGATTTCATCTAAATACTTTGCTGGTGTTGTTACTCCTCCGGTGTTGGTACTCTGTTCATCGTGATTCCGGCTAAGTGTTCAAGCAGTGTTGTTATTCCTTGGGTGTTGTTACCCCCGCGATGTTGTTACTCCTTGGGTGTTGTTAACCCCCCTGATGCTATTACTCCTCGGGTGTTGTTACTCCCTTCAATGTTGTTACTCCTCCGCTGTTATTACTCTGTCAAGGTAAGTCACCAGGTACATCCCCGATCGACTTTGTGGATTTGATCGATAATTAATTTGACATGACTCGACATGACTGTGGATGGTCATCCCTTAGTTGGGGGGAGGTATTATAATAAATACAAAGATTCCATAATTAAATGGTAGTAATGGCATGTCATTATCACCATTGAACCTTGTGCTAGCACGTACATTCCACGACCCCCACCATACTTCGCACTGTTACCTATATGCATCGGGACTTGAAATAAGTAAGATTGTATTAATGGATGGTCCTTTCCAATGCTGTGAAATAATTACCGTAATTTCCACTCACTATTACCTTAATCTGCTATGTATTTTTCCATATTTCACCATTATCTTCTTGGATTTCACTATCACTGCACCCCGTCACCACCACAACCATGTCACTGCAAATTTACCTATTGACAATCTTCCTCAACAGTCTTGTTGTTACTCCAATTTCTGCTACTAAGAAATTGTAGAATGGGCGGGAAAGCCATTAGGCATGAACCAAAAAACACAATGCAGGTTCGACGCAATCCAGACGTATGGCAAGTGTTTTTAGATACACGATGGCATGTGTATTTTGAGAGGCTGGAGGGATTTGACGAAGCTATCACAGTTGAATTCCCATTAAACTTGGATGGAAATAATTCCAGAGTTCGTGGGCTGGATATTTACATCATAGAGGAAGTAATTTTGACATTCAACGGATTGTCGCAAGGAGGGTAAAAATGGTTTTCTCGGAAACCTCCTTTTCCAGAGTTCTCAGAATTTTTTTTGTAGGATGGAGAAACAGCAGTCCAGAAGGGTAGGGTGTATGATCGAAAGTCTATGCCGCACCCATGGGTTGAGGTTTCATATTTTTTCATGAGGTATATTACTTGTGAAGGTTGGTTTGCTACCCTATTTAAGTGTCATTTCAAGCTTCTTCCATGCCTTCGATTTGGGCATGCACAGGTTAATTCTTTAGACATGTCATATTTGCTATGGAATAGTCTTTAGCTAATGGCGCAGTATGTTTGTCGGTCTCTGCAAGCATTAGCGGTCCTTACAAATGATGGGTTGGTCAGACTATTGGTGGTGCATGCTCTGTCTCAAACTTTCGTGGCTCGGCCACAATTCATCGAGCTATCAGATGGAAGAACTTGCGGCTATGACGCCTACAAGTGAGGACGAGAAAGAATTAATGGCGGAATAAGAGGCTACAAATGACGCTGCTCCACAAGAACCAACATCGAATGCTAGTCCAATGGGAGTAGAAGAAATGGAGACATAAGAGAATGCAGTCGATGTTGTTCTACAAGAACCAGTGTCGACTACCAATTTGAGGAGAGAATTGCCACCTTTGGATGAAATTGCAGGTGGTGCTGACACACAAGAACAAGCCTCACATGTCCAAGAAAATGAGGAGCCCTTAGATGAAGTTGCAGGTGGTGTTGATACACAAGAACCAACATCACCTGATCAAGTGAATAAGGAACCCTTAGAAGAAACAAGGGTTGTAGTCGACACCGCTCCACAAGAACTAGTGTCGACTATTGAGCAGGAGGACAAATCGGAAGAAGCACATGCAAAAAAGGAAAATGGAGCACAGACCAACCAATGAACACAAGGGAAGGAGGAGGAGGGCCTGAGGTAGTAGGCACTGAGAGAATGGACATTGAAGAAAAAAAATTTGTTCTCATATTCTTGTGTTTTTTTCCCCTAGACACCTGTTGGGTTGTGTTATATTATTTCCACGACTAGCTGCCCTAGCTAAACCGGGGGTTAGAGGAGGGATGGAGCCCCCCCTTCATTGTGTCGATTCGCAAAAGGGAGGCGGTAGCCCCCCCTGTATGGGGGGTTTGAGGGGGGTGGTTAGCCCCCCTCTACGGGGTTCAGGGCAGCACCCTGGGGAAAATTGTTTTTTGGACCCATGGTTTTGTCCATGGTTTTGTGCATGCTTTTCGCACATGGTTTTGGATGCGATGGTTTTCGGTCCATGGTATTGGATGCTTTAGAATGTATATATATATATATTGTAACATTGAAAGGAACTTAATGAAAAATTAATCTGGTAGTCCTGGTTTTGGGATCTAGGGGAAAATATCTGTGTACATTTGTTTTATGTGTTATGCTCTCGCCTTTGTTTATTTTCTATTTTAGAATTTGTATCTAGGTAATTTTAGAACGAGATTAAAACCTACAACACCTGGTGAAAGAAAAAGCCTCTCCCCCAATATTAAAATTTTTCAGGGTAGTTAAAGGCACCATTGTCAACACTGGTATGCAAGAACTAGTGTTGACTGGTGAAAAAATTGCACAAATTGAGGGATTGGTGGTCGACACTGCTAGACAAGAACCAGTGTCGACCGAAGGACAAACTGAATAAATTATGGTCGATACTTTCTCCACAGGTCCATTAGAGGAGAATGTTGTTGTTGAAACTAACCTGCAAGAGCTTGAAACAACTTTTGAGTAGATGAAAGAAGATGGTCGGGCAGCAGAGCCTTCACAAGAAAAGGGTGTCGAAGACACTACCCCACAAAGGCCTACAGTTACTCCAGAGCCACCAAGGGAAGATGTGGAGGTCTTGAGACCTGAAGGAGAAGATGGCCAGGAAGTGGAGAAGTCGCAAAAGAAGGGTGTCGAAGGCACTACCCCGCAAGGGCCTTCAGTCACTCCTTCAGGTCATAATATAATCAAGTCGACATAACAATAATAACATAAGGGCACAAAAATAACAATAGTGGATTTCTATGGGGCATACTAATAACAATATGGGGAAAATAGGGGCACAATAATAACAATAAGGGATACAATGACAATAGTAATGCGGGAATCACTAGTATTATAGGGGCCTAACAGTTCACGAGGAGCTGCGAGGCAGAGGCAGGGATCCGAACTCTTAAGACATCTAGTGGTGGAGTTACAAAAGTAGAAATTGGGAACTTGTTGGACAACTTGAAATAGATATCCTGAGCACACTGTCATCATAGCTAGATGTTTTTCAGGTGAAATAGAAGCATATGGAAGCAGATAAGGCTATGTCCATTTTATGCCCTTAATGTAGGAAGAAGCACCCACTAAAGGAATCCCCATTGAATTCCATCAATACTTGTACGATATGTGAACAGAGTCATTCCACTAGCACCTTTCCATCTCTTCCTAGGCTAAAGGTAGTTTTTCAGGGAACAAATGAAGAAGTAGATCAATTGTATTTCATGGGATCAAGGAAACCATGGCAACCACAACCATAGAATACGAATCAAGGTATGCCTCAAGCCCCTTCTTAGTATTTTAATATTTTGAATTTTGGTTCTTAGTCCATAACTTTTTCACCTTCATGGTCACAGTCTTATCAATATACAATTCCTTGGAAACCATGGTACCCTCAATCTGGTCTGAACCCTTCATTATCCTAGAATTGGCGTGGACCTCCTCCTCCTTCAAGACAGCTCTCCCAACCTGTGCCACAATAGGAGTTATAGCTGCCTTCTAATGCGTCCACTAGTAATCCTCCTCTTCGTCCACAACTGCCTGTTCAATCCAATCCAAATCCAAACAATAGAGGGCCTCAACAGGTTGAGACACTCAACCTCCCTACATATAGTATTACCACCACATAATGTAATGAATTGAATCTCTGATCCGGTCGGGTGGTGAATACTCAAACTTCACCAATAATTGTTGAACATGCTGATGATGAAGTCTTAGAACCAGAACCTAGATATTCTACTAGAACAACTAGGGATGAGTCAATACAAATTCATATGAAACATCAAACCCCTTCATAGACAATTGTTACTAGAGGATGTCAGACTAGTCCACCGTATCCTAAGAGATTATCATTGAGCAAACAAATTCCTTGTCCTGAATTTGACTTTTTAGGGGAACTATAGAATTTATTTGTCAAAATCTTGTTACTCAGGCTATGAAGGACATATTGATTTATGCCAAAATAATTAAAGAATATTGTTCTAAGAAACCCGGAAGAAAACCAAAGGATCCACTCACTATCCACATTATGGGAAAACTATCAAATATGATGTTGGGAAAACCTATACCTGTTAAATATAGGGATCCAAGGAACCCGATTCTGACAGTACAAATTAATGGGGTGATATCCCAAATGTACTAGTAGATTTGGGGGCAGAAATTATGTCATAACCTAGGCAATTGTGATTACCTTGGGTCTACAAAACATTAAAACAACTCCCATTGTCCTAGAATTGGTAGATCGGTCTACTATAAGACTAGTAGGGAAGCCGGAAGATATACCTATTTCAGTAGACTCATGGAAATACCCTGTTAACCTTTTGGTTTTACATACCCAATCCCCAGCCAGTGGACATTCTTTTCTTTTAGGAATACCTTGGCTTGTGACCGCAGATGCTTACATTAGGTGTCGGTATGGAAATATGGTAATATCCAATGGGGGAGTTACAAATAATCTTATCCTTTACTCCCTACAGAACCAAGTTCGTCAGATAAACTAGGATTTATCTTGATACAAAAATATCTACCTATGAAAGAGTCTAAACCTGAGAATGAAGAAGTTAGACCCATCCTTACCATCAGTAAGGCTCTTTGTTTTAAGGATGAAATGGAGGATGATGCCATTAGCACCTTTCTTAATAGTCCCAACTCTGTTTCTAATCCAACTCACCAGCTATTAGAATCTAGCATGAGTTGCAATGTTGATCTAGGTGGATCTTCAGATACAATGGCATGGAAACTCAGAAATCAAAGTGATCAGAATGAAGTCAACCCAAGACTAGAATGTAGATCTTATCTTCCTAATTCCAATGGTGCAAATGGTACTTCAATCCAAGTCCGGATGATGAAGTTATTGCAAAAATAAGGGCTCTTCAATCCTTATGAAAATAGAGGAATTTCCTTTAAAAATGGGTCTTAAAGGCCTTAAAGGAAAATCACAATCAGAGGTCGCATGGGGGCGGGCTTAATGTTTGGGTCGTGGAACCCCCAATCGTCGATCTCCAATCAGATTGGATCGGCGAATCAGAGGCCATCGCAATCAGTGGTTATATATATACATATATGTGGATATCTGCGAATGGATAATGCGATCGACGATTAATCGGATTGGCGAAACCTCCAACAGACACCCGAGGTGATATATGTGTTGGATGCTGACATCGATATCGGTGATCGACGATTGGCGGTTGGTCTTTCCTGAGGACTAGGCCAAGGACACAACGAAACGCCGATCCGCGACCTCAGTACGGACCCGATACCGACTATAAGCTTGATTTAATAATATTTGAGGCCTAGGCATATGGTTTTTAGGTGGATTTGTAGTGTTTTTTGGGATTTTTGAAGCTTTTTTATTCAACGATAAAAAGACTATTTTGAGCAGCAGTTGCACCCGCCACTCTACCAACCTCCATTATTTTACAGACAACCCCGATTTGAATGGCGTTTTGTCCAAAGAACCTATTATAAAACATAGTCGATGGAAGAGCACGAGGAGGCGTTTTTTATGGTCGCAGCACACTATTTCGTAGACGCTAAGAGCATCTGTTGAGCTGTTTTGAACAGTTACACAATTCCATTCCCTTCTACCACTGCGGGAAGCTTTGGCACTGCATACCACTCCATCTCTGGCATTCATTTCATATCCATCAGGCAGATTGGAGGTATAAGCCTCTTTATGGATAGATTGATGAATGTAATTCTATTTATTCATGCCATTTAATAAGAGAAGGCCTCCCCATTGTTGAGCTGAGCCTGGAGACATAGTCCAAATTGGACGAACTCCGTTATCAAGCCTTGGTGTTATCTTCTTTTGTGCCTTTTCATGTGTTCTCTTCTTCTTTTCACATGTGCACATTTATGTGTTAAGCTGCAATTTTATATGCAATTCTTTTCTATACATCTATAAGCAAAAACATCCTGGATCAGGTGGTATCAGAGTAGGTCTTTTTAGAGGTGAATTGCATGTTTGTATGTTAACAAGAGGTAGGCTTCAAAGAGACGAAGGGAATATAGAACCTTTCGATCCAGAGGCAGGGCATGCACCTCGGAGAAGAAACATGGCTGAAGAGGAAGCTCATATTGAAGAGGAGCACAATTTCAGAAAGACTTTCTATTCATTCAACTGGTTATAAGACTAGAAAAATCTAAAGAGAGGAATCCAGAAGGAAAAGGTTTAGCACATGTGAATGATGGAGAAGAACCCCCTCCTTCTCCTTCTGGTGGTGAAGATTCTTCTTCCCCACACCACCATAATCAGAGAAATCCAAAGGATGCATCGAAGAAACCTTTTTTAAAATTAGATGTTAAATTTGATCTTCCTGTGTTTAATGGTGAAAGTAACGCAGAAAAGCTTAACAATTGGATCAGACAGATTGAGGTTTATTGCAGGATTCAACAAATTGTAGAGGATGAGGTGAAAATCCAGCTAGCCTCTCTACAGCTGGCTAGTTTGGTGGGAGAGTAAATTGCAGAGCAGTAAAAATGTGGGTAATCTCTTTTCCTCATGGTCTGATTTTACTTCTGCGTTAAGGGAACAGTTTTATCCCTTAGGATACAAACAAAAAGCTTTAATGAATTAGCAATATTTAAGGCAAGGCAAAGTGCAGGATGTTCAGAGTTTTACAGAAGAATTTAGGAAGCAATCACTAAATTTGGGTATTGCATTAGATACACTTGAAGTTGTAACTAAGTATATTGGCTCACTGCATAGTTATATTCGGCATTCATTATTGTTGTTTGAACCAACCACTATTGACGCAGCTAGTGTGAAAGCAATTCATATTGAAAACAGGGGCAAGAATGAAAGAGAGGACCAATCCAGAAAACCACCATTCAAACCTCCCAATGGAAAATCCAAAGCGAAATGGAAAGGGAAAGAGAAGAAAACAACAACAGCCAAAGAGGGAGAGCGGCCTTATTGCAATCATTGCAAGAAATAAGGCCACGATGATGATCACTGTTGGAAGCAGCACCCAGAAAAGCATCCAAAAAAGTATGGAGGAAAAGGGAAGCAGAAAACAGTGGTAGCAGCACAGCAAGACCTTGGATTAGATTCAGGAGATGAAGCGTTGGTCACAGTAGCGGGAAAAAAAGGTACCTTTACACCTCCTGTTGATTCTAAATCACAGGAAGCACCAATTCTGTAGATGAGTCCATTTCAAATGATAGAAAAAGGATTGAATTATTTCATATCATAGTAGTAGTAAACCATACCAAAGTAGAAACTCTATTTGATATGGGGTCCCAAACAAATTTAATTGTAGAATCTCTAGTAAAGAAGCTAGGCTTAGAAACAAAATTGCACCCAAAGCCTTACCCGCTGGGATGGATACATGATAAAGCTAAATTGAATGTAACCCAGCAGTGCGAGGTAAAATTTGTGATTGCTTCTAAGCTGGTAGATGAAGTAGAGATGGATGTTATACTGTTGAACATCTGTGGCATGGTATTGGGGAGCCCCTACTTGTATGACAGAAAAGCTGTATTTTTCCGCCATGAAAATAAATACCAAATCACTAAGGATGGGATAGAGTACATAGTGCGGGCTCATCAAAACAAAATTAACACCAACCTTGTAAATGATGGGCAGATGAAATGGCTGGTGAACTCTAGCAAGGCATGCATGCTTATGGTCGTCAGGGAAAAGGAGGCCGAATTCGCAAACGCGTTCCAAGGCTGCTATGTTAAGCATAAAGAAAAATTGATGGATTTAATTTTTGATTATAATGCATTGTTTCAGGAGATGCGAGGACTACCTCCACAAAGGGAGATCCAACACGAGATCCACCTGTTGCATGACGCACCTCTGCCGAATATCGGCATGTACAGAATGTCAGCAATCGAAATGGAGGATATCAAGCATCAATTGCAGGAATTGTTGGACCAAGGCATGATCAGGCCGATCTCTTCTCCATGCGGGTCGCCGATTGTCCTAGTGCCAAAGAAGGATGGCGGCTGGAGGATGTGCATGGACTACCGCGCACTTAACAAAATATCAGCAAAAAATCGCTATCCCCTCCCACGCATAGATGATTTATTTGATCAATTAAAAAAGTTGTATATTTCACAAAGTTGGATCTGCGTAGTGGCTATCACCAGGTCCGAATTGCGGAGCAGGACGTGTGGAAAACCACTTTCAAAACCAAGCAGGGGTTGTTCGAATGGATGGTAATGCCATTCAGGCTTTGCAATGCTCCAGCCACCTTTTTGCAGGTTATGAATAATATATTTCATCTCTTCATTGATGAGTTTTTTCTTGTATATTTAGATTATATACTAGTTTTCAGCAAGAGTTGGTTTGAACATATGGGTCATGTAAAGAAAGTGCTTGATGTGCTGAAAAAAGAAAAACTCTTTGTAAAATTGTCAAAGTGTGAGTTCATGGAAACCTCTTTGGGTTACCTAGGTCATATTGTTGGTCATGGTCAATTAAAAATTGATCCCGCTAAAGTTGAAGTAATTGTAAATTGGCCTAAGCCTACTAGTGTAACTGAGGTCCATAGCTTTCTAGGTGCAGTCTAGTATTGGAGGAGATTTATTGCTAATTTCTCTGTTATTGCAGCACCTTTGCACACATTGACAAGTGTGAAACAAGTCTTCCAATGGGGAGGAAGACAACAGAAGTCCTTCGAAACGTTGAAGGATTTAATTAGCACTACGCTAGTCTTAGCCTTACCCGATCTCCAACATCCATTTGAGATCAAAACCGATGCCAGCAGTTATGCCATGGGAGTTGTACTGATGCAGCAAAAGAAGCCAATTTGTTACCATTCTGAGAAGTTTTCTCAAGCTGTGATAAACTATCCCACCTATGACAAGGAGCTTTATGCCTTGGTGCAGAGTGTGAAAAAGTGGAAACACTACCTGATCGGCAAGGAGACCGTCATCCATACAGATCATCAGCCCTTGTAGTGCCTTCAGTCACAAACCAAGTTGCAGCAAACTCGTCATTTCAAGTGGATGGGCTTTCTTCAATAGTTTCATATGGTAATAAAGTATAAGAAGGGCACTAGTAATAAAGTGGTCGATATGCTATCTCGCCCTCCTATTTCTGCTTCTGTTATTTTGCATAATGCTTCGTTGTCTTTTGAAAGTTATGCTGAACAATATGCTAACAATGATGAATTTAAGGAGGTTTATGCAAAACTAACCCATGGTTCACAGGTGGACAACTATCACTTGCAGGGGAAATTGTTGTATCACCTTGGTAAATTGTGTATTCCCACATGTGAAAGAGTGCATGTAATTCGAGAGGCCCACACCTCTCTTGTGTCTGGACACTTTGGTGTCGAGAAGACTTTAAGTCATGTACAAATATTTTTTTTTTTGCCTCAAATGAAAAACATTGTGACTCGCTATGTAAAGGGTTGTGTGATGTGTTCTTTTTCAATGCCCTCTAATAGAAAACTTGGGCTCTACACACCACTCCCTATTCTGAGTCATCCATGGGAAAGTGTGTTAATGGACTTTATAGGAGGTCTACCTTTGTCTAGGAAGGGTCATGACTATTTGTATGTCGTCGTTGACCGGTTTAGAAAAATGTGTATTCTTATGCCTTGTAAAAAGCAGATTACTGCAGAGTAGACTGCTTCTCTTTTCTTTCAATATGTTTGGGTCCACTTTGGATTACCCACATCAATTGTGTCAAATCAAGACTCTCGCTTCCTTGGGGGGTTCTAGACCAGCTTGTGGAGGATGATGGACACCAAACTGAAAAGAAGCACAGCATTTCATTCACAAACTGACGGGCAGACAAAGGTTGTTAACTGTACCGTGGTACACCTATTACGAGGCTATTGTGGGAAACATCCCAAGTTGTGGCATGAACATCTCCCTTATATATAGCATTCCTATAATCGAGTAGTGCATTCATAGACACATCGTTCACCATCCGAGACATGCTTTGGTTACCTACCAATTCCAAGTGGGCGACAAGGTGTGGTTCCACATCAGCAAAGACAGGATGAAGGGAGAAGGAAAGAATTTGCGGCCAATCCGGTATGGACCATTCACCATATTGGAGAACATTGGGAACAATGCCTTTCGTCTTGACTTGTTGGTTTATATGCAGATGTACTCAGTAGTGAATGTGGAGAACTTGAAGCTGTATGAACCTCCTTTGATCATGGACACTGATGAGGTGGGCACAATTCCTACCATCGATGATTTTGCACCTAAATATCTCGATGAGTCACCCAAAGACATCATCCTCGACAAAAGAACCAAGAATTCATGGTGAGGAGATATATAATACCTTCGAGTTGGATTCAAGGGAATTCGTCCCAACAAGGTCAGATGGCTGGAGAAAGAGAAAGTGAGGGCAGAGTACCCTCACTTGCCAATTGACTAATAAAAAGCTTTTGGTGGTCCAAAAGCTCCTCAATGGGGAGGATTGATCCAGGTGGATCTTCAGATACAATGGCATGGAAACTTAGAAATCAAAGTGATCAGAATGAAGTTAACTCAAGACTAGAATGAAGATCTCATCTTCCTAATTCCAACGGCGCAAACAATACTTTAATCTGAGTCCGGATGATGAAGTTATTGCAAAAAGAAGGGCTCTTCAATCCTTAAGAAAACAGAGGAATTTCCTTTAAAAATGGGTCTTAAAGGCCTTAAAGGCAAATCACAATTGGAGGTCACATGGGGGTGGACTTAAGGTTTGGGCCGTGGAACCCCTGATCGCCGATCTCCGATTAGATTGGATCGGCGGATCAAAGGCCATTGCAATCAGAGGTTATATATATACATATATGTGGATATCGGCGAATGGACAATGCGATCGGTGATTAATCGGATCGGCAGAACCTCCAATAGACACCCAGGGCGATATATGTGTGGGATGTCGATGCGATCGGTTGACACCAATATCGGCAATCAGTCTTTCCTGAGGACTAGGCTAGGGACACAACGAAACGCTGATCCGCGACCTCAGCGTAGACACGATACCAACTATAAGCCCGATTTAATAATATCTGAGGTTCGGGCATATGGTTTTTGGGAGGATTTGCAGTGTTTTTTTGGGATTTTTGAAGCTTTGTCGTTCAACAATAAAAAGACCATTTTGAGCGGCGGTTGCACCCGCCACTCTACCAACCTCCATTATTAACCAGACAGCCCTAATTTGAATGGGGTTCTATCCAAAGAACCCATTATAAAACACAGTCAATGGAAGAGCACAAGGAGGCGTTTTTTATGGTTGTGGCATGTTGTTTTGCAGAGGCCGAGAGCATCTGTTGAGCTATTTTGAACAGTTACACAATTCTAGTCCCTTCTACCACTGCGGGAAGCTTTGGCACTGCATACCACTCCATCTCCGGCATTCATTTCATAGCCATTAGGAATATTGGAGGTATAAGCCTCTTTATGGATAGATTGATGAATGTAATTCTGTTTATTCATGCCATTTAATAAGAGAAGGCCTCCCCATTGTTGAGATGGGCCTGGAGACGTAGTCCAAATTGGACGAACTCTATTATCAAGCCTTAGTGTTCTCTTCTTTTGTGCCTTTTTATGTGTTCTCTTCTTCTTTTCACATGTGCAAATTTATGTGTTAAGCTGCAATTTTATATGCAATTCTTTTCTATACATCTATAAGCGAAAACATCCTGGATCAAATGTTCAGGAAGATGCGAACCAAAAACAGAAGTTGGAAATATTCCTGTAATTGTACCCCATGACAGTGTTTTTGTAGAAATTGAACTAGGGAAAATGCTGAATATTAATCCTGACCTTTCACCCTCCCAAACCGAACAGTTACTGAAGGTCCTTTAGGAACATAAAGAAGCCTTTGCTTAGGAGTATACAGATATGAAAGGCATCCCTGTTGATTTATGTACTCATCCAATATACATTAAAGAAGAATGTCGACCTGTTAGGCAACCACAGAGAAGAATGAATCTTGCCTTAAAAAATGTTGTTAAAGATGAATTATAGAATCTAGTAGGTATGGGTTTTATTTATCTGATATCGAACAGTCAATGGTTTTCCCCGCTGGTCATTGTTCCTAAGAAGAATGGAAAGTGGCAGATTTGTGTTGATTACAGGGAATTAAATAAAGCAACTTTAAAAGACCATTTTCCCTTACCCTTCATTGACTAGGTCCTTGATACATTAGCCGGGAAGAAGTTTTTCTCCTTTCTAGATGGATTCAGCGGATAGAATCAGATACAAATAGCTCCTAAGTATCAGGATAAAACTAACTTCACATGCCCTTGGGGAACCTTTGCCTACCGAGTCCTTCCATTTGGTCTATGTAATGCACCCGCTACCTTTCAAAGGAAAATATTTGTAATTTTTTTTGATCTAATCAATGATAGTCTTGAAATCTACATGGATGACTTCACCCCATTTGGGGATTCTTTTGAAGAAGGTCTAGAAAAATTAGAGAAAGTACTTAAAATATGTAAGCAAACATATGTTTCTCTTAGTACAATAAAATGCCATATGATGATCAAGGAAGGAATAGTATTGGGACACCTGCTTTTAGCTACAGAAATTCGGGTTAATCCTACTAAGGTAGAGGTAATATTGAATTTTCCTACACCTAAGACACTGACATAGGTATGTAGATTTATCAGTTATGTTGGCTATTACAGGTGTTTTATAGAAAAAATTCTAAGACAACATTCCCAATTTTTCAATTGTTGCCTAAAGATGCAGAGTTTGTGTGGACAAATGAATGTGAAGCAGCCTTTAAGGAAATTAAAGAAATATTTTATAAAGCTCTGATATTATGTGACTGGAAGTTCTCATTCCACATCTCTACAGACACTTCTCAAACAACAGTAGGGGTAGTCGTGGGACAACAGGAGGACAAGAAACCGTATGCAATCTATTATGTCAGCAATAACTTGACTCCTGTTGAACTAAACTATACAGTAAGTGAAAAGGAGTTCTTGGTTTTTATTTATGTTATTAATAAGTTTCGGCATTACATTACAGAGTATCCTACTTTTATGCACACTGATCATACAGCTATCAGGTATCTGATCAATAAATCAATAACCCCAGGTCGTATTAGAAGATGGTTGTTGTTAATTCAAGAATTTGATATTACCATTGTAGATAAGCCAGGGAAAGATAATGTAGTTGTAGATTTCTTGTCTAGGATGGATACTAGTGATGAAGGTACACCTGTAGAGGATAGTTTTCCAGATGAACATCTCTTTGCAATTTCTACTCACACTCCATGGTATGCAGATATTGCTAACTATCTTGCTATAGGAAAAGTGCCTCAACACCTACCATATAGAGAACAACAAAAGATTATCCATCATAGTGCTCGATATTCATGGATAGAAGGATATCTCTTTTATACATGACCTGACCAAGAAATCTAGCACTGCATAAGTGAGGATGACATCTATGATGTTCTGAAAGCTGCTCATGATGGCCCCTGTGGAGGAAATTTTGTAGATAAGCGGACAATTTATAAGGTGTTGCAAATGGTGTACTATTGGCCTTTGTTTTTCATGACGCAAGGAAATATGTTCGAGGGTGTGATAGTTTCCAACGAATGGGTCAGCCTGATCGGGTAGATGAGATGTTGTGACAGCCTCAACTAGCTCTTGAGCCCTTTGAAAAATGGGTTATCGATTTCGTTGGGTCGTTCAATCCGCCTTCACATCAGAAAGGTCACATTCTAGTTTGCACTGATTATGTGACAAAGTGGGTAGAGGCCAAGGATGTTTTGAAAGCAATAGAACAGGTTGTCTCAAGATTTTTATTTGAATTTTTTTTTTCTCGGTATGGAGCTCCTAAAGAGATAGTTTCAGATGGAGGGACGCAGTTTACATCACATCTCATAGTAAGACTTATGAATCATTATGGAATCAAGCATAGGGTAACATCTCCATATCATCCTCAAGCGAATGGTCAAGTGGAGAGCACAAACAAGGTACTGGAAAATATTCTTACAAAGACCATAGCAAACCATCACCGAAATTGTGTTGAAAACCTTCTTGAGGCATTGTGGGAGTATAGAACAACATGGCAGAACACAACAAGATTTTCACCATACAAGCTTGTCTATGGAAAATCCCCTTTGTTTCTGGTGGAATTCGAAATTAAGATTCTTAGGACAGCCCTTGAAGTAGGTTTGGATATTTCAGAAGCCCAGAAACACCGACTTGAACAGTTAAATGAATTGGATGAAATTTGGTTGGTAGTCATCCAGAATATTGCTTCAATTCAATAGTAACAAACTAAATGGAACGACAAATTTATTAAGAAAAAGGTGATTCAAAGAGGAGATTGGGCATTGCTATATGATTCTCGGTTCAAAGATTTTAAAGGAAAACCCTACTCCAAATGGATGGGACCATATGAAGTTGACACGATGTTTGATAATGAGACTATTAGACTTATAACAATTGAAGAGGCACACACTTTACTTGTAAATGGACATCGCCTCAGACTGTATCATCATCCAGTTTCTAAATACTCCTTTATTAAACATTTCTCTGATAATTCTGGTTTTGAAATTGTTAGTGCAGAGAAATCTTCCTCTGTAACTCTGATATAATAATAATAATAAAATGTTGTTACTACTCTATCATTATTTTTCTTGTAGGTACTTAACTGGTGTTGTTACTCCCCCGATGTTGGTACTCTGCGGGTACTAATTTCATCTAAGTACCTCATTGGTGTTGTTACTCCTCCAATTTTATTACTCTGTTCGTAGCGATTTCGTCTAATTATTTCGCTGGTTTTGTTAGTCCTTTGCTGATGTTACTCCTCCGGTGTTGTTACTCCATGGTGATTTCATCTAATTACTCCCCTGGTGATGTTACTCCTCTAGTATTGTTACTCCTCCAGTGTTGTTACTATGTTTGTAGCAATGTCGTCTAAGTACTTCATTGGCGTTGTTACTCCTCCGTTGTAGTTACTCCATGGCGATTTCATCTAAGTTCTTTGTTGGTGTTGTTACTCTTACAGTGTTGATACTCCTCCAGTGTTGGTACTCTGTTCATCACGATTCCAGCTAAGTGTTCAAGCGGTGTTGTTACTCCTTGGGTGTTGTTACCCCCCCGATGTTGTTACTCCTTAGGTGTTGTTACCCCCCCCCCCCCCCCCGATGCTGTTACTCCTCAGTTGTTGTTACTCCCTCCGATGTTGTTACTCCTCCACTGTTGTTACTTCGTCAAGGTAAGTAGCCAGGTACATCCCCGATCAACTTTGTGGATTTGATCGATAATTAATTTGACATGACTCGAAATGACCGTGGATGGTCATTCCTTAGTTGGGGGAAGGTATTATAATAAATACAAATATGCCATAATTAAATCGTATTAATGACATGTCATTATCACCATTGAACCTTGTGCTAGCACGTACATTCCACGACCCCCACCATACTTTACACGGTTACCTATATGCATCGAGACTTGAAATAAGTAAGATTATATTAATGGATGGTCCTTTCCAATGCTATGAAACAATTACCGTAATTTCCACTCATTATTACCTTAATCTGCTATGTATTTTTCCATGTTTCACCATTATCTTCTTGGATTTCACTATCACCGCACCCTGTCACCACCACAACCATGTCACTGCAAATTTACCTGTTGAAAATCTTCCTCAAAATTCTTGTTCTTACTCCAATTTCTACTACTAAGCAATTGCAAGATGTGTGGGAAAGCCATTAGGCACAAACCAAGAAACACAATGCAAGTTCGACGCAATCCAGATGTATGGAAAGTGTTTTTAGATACATGATGGCATGTGTATTTTGAGAGGCTAGAGGGATTTGACGAAGCTATCACAGTTGAATTCACATTAAAATTGGATGGAAATCATTCCAGAGTTCATGGGCTGGATATTTATGTCACAGAGGAAGTAATTTCGACATTCAACGGATTGCCACAAGGAGGGTAGAAATGGCTTTCTCGGAAATCTCCTTTTCTAGAGTTCTCAGAATTTTTTTTGCAGGATGGAGAAACAACAGTCCAGAAGGGTAGGGTGTATGATCAAAAGTCTATGCCGCACCCATGGGTTGAGGTTTCATATTTTTTCATGAGGTATATTACTTGCGAAGGTTGGTTTGCTACCCTGTTTAAGTGTCATTTCAAGCTTCTTGCATGCCATCGATTTCGGCATGCACAGGTTCATTCTTTAGACATTCCATATTTTCTATGGAATAGTCTTCAGCTAATGGCGTAGTATGTTTGTTGTTAGCCCCCAAATTTGCTCCTTTTTGACAATTTTTCCCTTCCTAAATCATGACCATTTACCGTTGTTTTACTTCTCTTACACACCCTCATACTGCACTAGTCCAAGAACGATGATATATTTCGCATGAACTTTATATTTCATATTTTTAACTTAACTAAGCATTAATTAATTATTTATTACATGATTTCTTGCTTATAATCACTCTTGTAACTTATCAATATCTCCAATGTTGTTTGATAGTCAAGTCTTACCATGATCGCTGATCCTAGTGTAGGATCAGGTTTCGCACCAGTGCCAGCACAACGAATCTTTGCAGATGATCCAGACCTCTATGATCACCACCTTGTTTTGCGCCACTTCAGCCACGACATCAGGTTAGATTTGAAGGCAGTCGAGCTCCAGCTACGACAGCAAGGCAATCCAAAGGTAGATGAGATCAGATTTATGAAGAACGAACAGCTGGACATGGGCTATGGCCAGTTTTGTTAAATTGCCTAATTTTGAAGGCCGAAAGCCAATTTTTGCATATTAGTTATGTAATCGGTTAAATGATCCTTCTGGCCTTCGTCCAAGGATCTATATAATATGAAATGTAAATAGGACGAGACAGTTCTGATAGGTTTATATAGAATAGAGATATACCCAGGAAGGTGGTAACAGGCTTGTATTTTTGTAATCGCCCAAATCTGGGTTGGACTGTGTAATCACACATGTATTTGCCTCTATGAATTAATAAGAAAGGAGCTTCACCTTATTCTTTCATGAATCGTATTTTTGTTTAAAAATTGATGTATTGATAAAGTGCTGAGCAACGTTTTGATTTAAAAAGGGAAATATTCTGGTTGGCTAGGACCTAGCCAACCCAGCACATTTACCCTATTTTTCTGTTCTTGTAATTTATGTTTTTTTCTTCTAAGTGTGATTTAATGTACAGCACATGAATTCCTGTTTAAATGAAATCGGATCCGCAATGTGAAGTAGTTAGAATTTATTTTCCTGCATCTGATTTTGATTTGGTTTTCCCCACCTGGTCCAAGTAGGAGAAATCACCCTGCACCAGTGCACGTTGGTGTGTTATTCATTTCCTGCAGTTTTGATTGATTTGGTTTTCCCTGCCTGGTCCAAGCAGGAGAAATCACCCTACACCAGTGCACGTTGGTGTGCTATTCATTTCATGCAGTTTTGATTGATTTGGTTTTCCCCACCTGGTCTAAGCAGGAGAAATCACCCTGCACCAGTGCACGTTGGTGTGCTATTCACTTTCTGCAGTACTGTTTGACTTGGTTTTCCCACCTGGTACAAGCAGGAGAAATGAATCTGCATCAGTGCACATTGGTGTGATGCAATAAGCCTTTTTTTAGTTTAATTCCAGCAGTTTTCTTACTTTCATTAATGCTCCATGATAGGATCAATTGTAAGGATTGTTTCTTTATTTTCTGCACTCCGTTAGAATTAGAAACATCCATTCTTATGTGTGCAATTTAATTTCACAAAACTTGCAGTAGTTAAGCTTTTATTTCAATAATTAAATATTAAGTGTAGGAAGCTCTGATTTGGTGCAAGAACCAGTTTCTTGCCACGGGATATGAGTGCTTTGAACTTGAGAAAGTTCAAGCCCTTGCACGAAGGAAAAAAATTTTAGTACAGACACCATTTATTATCTCTGCATAAACTTCTGTTCTTGCACTAGTGCAAGCAGACTGCACCAGTGCAAGATAGATTAGTGCAAGAAGGAAATATCTATATAAGTAGGTTTGAAGGGCCCATCTGTTGAGACTGCTAAAGTGTCTCTGCTAAAGAAAAACACACACTCAGTAGTTAATCAATAGTCAGCTAGAGTGATTGCTCCTTTATTTCTAAATCACTTTTGCAAATGCATTCTTCCTTGTTCTAGTCTTAGATTATTTTGATGGTTCAAGTTGCCCTTTTTCTTTCTGTAGTTTGATTCTGAAATATTTCCTTTAAAGAAAGTAGGGATTGACATTAGAAATATGCATAACATCTTTGGCATTTCCTGTGCTTCGTCTCTAAGTTTACGAATCCCCCGGGTTGACAATTAAGTGTTGAGGAGTTTGCTTAAGTTCAATTCCTGCACCCAACATTTTGGTGCCATTGCCGGGGAGGCGATTTGATTTGGTAAGAATTTTTTGATTATACTATAGAGGCAATTTTTTCCTTCATTTTTGCAATATTTTTTTTGAAATTCTTCTTTGAAGGAATTTTACTGGTGTTGATTGATTTCTGACAACATTTTTATTAGAAATTGCTTTTCTTATTTTTCTTTCTTTTTTGAAATGAATGCCTAGAAAAGGTAGGGGTTCAAAGCCCACTAAGGGCCGAAAGAATTCTGAAAACCATTCTCATATTGGGTCTCCTTCTATGAGTAGGAAGCCCAATCCAATTCAAACCCATCACACAGGAATAGTCCACCTGGATTCTGGTGGCAACAGCTCAAGTGTGGTTCAGTCTGTTGGGAGCAAAAGGGAAACAATGGAAGATCATGGGGAAAGGATTGATGAAAACTAGGTAAGTGGGGAACAATCCACTTTTAAATTGTGGACCCCGATGCTATGGCACAAATGAGGAACATTCCACCATCAGCTCTCCCTCATTTCCATGGTAAAGTTCATGAAGACCCTGACTCTTTTCTATTCTAGTTTGATATTTTGTGTAGAAGTTATGATTATTCAACTGATGCTCAAAAGCTAATATTGTTTCTTGTTACTCTCAAAGACTCAGCTTTACCCTGGTTTATGGGGTTAGGAGGAAACACTATAGCCTCTTGGGATCAGATGAAGAGAGTGTTTTTATCTAAATATCAAGAATATTGCAAAACTCGGGACATGCAGGATGAGATTTTTACAATCATACAGGATGATGATGAAACTCTTGAAGACTATCTAGAAAGATTTATGTATATTTTACAAAGGTCGAAACTTAAGCTTGATTCCAGTACTATTAGAACCTTGTTATTAAGAGGACTTATTGATAATGCTAGAAATAATTTAAATCTGTTAGGACAAGGTGATATTTCTTAGCAAACTTTCAAACAAATTTGTGAATTATGCAGGAAATTTTCAAGGAATCAGTATAGATCCGGTAGAGGAACTCGAAATAGAAATAGAAAAATTGAATCTACTGATGCAATGATTATTGGACTAGAAAATAAAATGGAAAACATGAAAATTGATATAATGAATATTGTTACCAAACAGTTGGACTCTTTAAAATTTCAACAAAAACTCATGAAGGAACAAGAGTCATTAAGTATTTTATGTCCTAAATGTAGAGACAAGCATCCTCCTAAAGAATTTCCTCTTAATTTGAAAGAAGCTAATAAGTGTGCTATTTGTGCAAAAGACCATATCACATAAAAATGTCCCTCTATACCAGGACTTAAAGATATATTTATAGGGGGACAGCCTGAAGCTGAATACTTGTATGCTATGGGAGAAAAAAGAAATTGGCCTCAAGTAGGTGCAGGTATGGCTCCTGAATTTTCTCCACACTATTTTGGTTATAATTCACATGCATATTCTTATCTTAACACTAATCAGCAGTGGCAGTATGGAAACCAATATCAGCATGGGCAACCTTCTCAACCATGGCAACAAGGTTGGAGAGGGCCAACTCATTCTCCATATTCCTACCAGCCACCCATGCAGCCATATCCATCTATACATGCACCTTATCTGATGCCTCAACCTTCGAGTCAGTTTACTCCACCATTACCCTTACCTCCACCTTTTCGACCTCCTCAGTTGCCTACTCAGCCTATGCCCAATCCTAACAATAATAAAGCAGTGTGAATGATCTATGTAACAAACCCACCTTTATTCGAGTACCCGTCTATTCCAGTTGGGGTTCATGATATTCAATTAAGATCAGGAAGGACTGTGACATCAGAAAATCAAAAGCAACCTAGAGTGATTGTTGAAGAGAAAGAAGAAGAGGAAACTCTTAATCATTCTCCAAAAGTCGTCACTAAGCAGCCCTTACCCTCTAAATCCTTGCCACCTTCTTCCAACCAGCCTCCCTTCCTAGAGAGGCTAGTAAAGGAAAGAAGTGAGCCTATTTTTGAGACTACTTTGGCATCAAAGCTTCAGAATCTTTTCATTAATATACCTTTGCTCCAAGCCATCAAAGAGATCCCTGTTTACACTAAGATTATTAAGGAACTCTATCTCAAGAAACCCGGGAGGAAGAGATTGGAACCCAAAACCATTCAATTTGTCGGTAGGGCGGCAGAGTTGATGACGGGATGTGTGTCTATGGAAAAATATACTGATCCCAGAAACGCTGTTGTCTCAGTTAAAATTGGTAATGTCCTTGTCTCTAATGTTCTTATAGACTTGGGGGCATCCATTAATGTCATGAATAAGCAAACCATGAATCAACTTCGGTTATCTCATCTTCGCCCTACTCCCATTGTGCTTGAATTAGCAGATAGATCTAAAATTATGCCAGGAGGAGTATTGGACGATGTGATAATCTCATTAGATTCTTGGGAATATCCTATTGATTTCATTGTTCTTCAGTCAAAGAACCTAGTAGGAGGACATCCCTTGATCTTGGGTCGACCATGGCTTGCTACAGCTAATGCATATATTGGATGTCGCTCCGGTGATATGTATATTTCACATGGGGAAGCTAGGAATAAAATTACCTTATACCCCCCTGCCAGATCCATTCAGGACCTTCGAGATACTTTATGGTTAGACCAGAGCAGTGATGAGGAGACTCAACCAATTTCCTTTATCCATCAACATATTGGGTCTTCACAAGAAGATGAGATTCAAGATTTCTTGAATAATCTAGACACTATGCCTAATTTTGAGCTATTGAGCCAGATCTTCAGCCTAGATTTTCAAGATAACCATGATTCTCATTCTTCTGTGCAGTTGCATCCAGTCACCCCCTTGAGTACTCCTAAGCCTGATACTACTCTTGTTGAGATTAGCCCTGGTAAATCCTTGTATATTAGTTCAGATTTGGACTCATCTCAGCAAGAGAAACTTGTGAATTTGTTGCAAAACCATCTTGGTGCCTTTGCATGGGGCTATGAAGATATGAAGGGCACCCCCCCTGAAACTTGTACACATCACATCTATATTTAGGAAGGAGCCCGACCTGTCCGACAACCCCAAAGGCGAATGAATCCAACTCTAAGAGATATTGTGAAGGAAGAAGTACAAAAGCTCTTGGATGTTGGGTTTATCTATCGTATTTCTGACAGTCAGTGAGTCTCTCCATTAGTGCTAGTACCTAACAAAGATGGAAGATGGCGTATTTGTATTGATTATCAAGAATTAAATAAATCCACTCTCAAAGATTACTTTCCTCTCCCCTTCATTGACCAGGTGCTTGATACCCTTGCAGGAAAGAAATACTTTTCCTTTTTGGATGGCTTCAGTGGTTATAACCAGATACAAATTGCACCTGAAGGTCAGGATAAAACTACTTTTACATGTCCATGGGGTACATTTGCTTATAGTTTGCTCCCCTTTGGTTTATGTAATGCCCCAGCTACCTTTCAAAGGGCAGTCTTGGCCGTTTTTTCTGATCTAGAATTTGTAGAAATTTAGATGGATGACTTTTCTGTGTTTGGTGATTCTTTTCAGGAAGCTCTCGAAAATTTGGAAAAATTACTTCTTCACTGTCAGGAAGCCCATCTCGCCTTGAGTGACAAGAAATGTAGATTAATGTGCAAAGTGGGAATAGTACTTGGCCATTTGATTTCTGGTAAAGATATCCAGGTTGATCCAGCAAAGATCGAAATCATTCTGCATCTTCCTGCACCGAAAACTCAAAGGGAAGTAAGAGGTTTTTTAGGACATGTTGGTTATTATAGGAGATTCATTGAAAAATTTTCTAAGATAGCTGCTCCTCTTTTTTGACTTCTAGCTAAGGATAGTGAATTTTCTTGGACTACAACTTGCCAACAGTCTTTTGAAACATTGAAGGAAAAGTTAGTGCATGCACCAGTTTTAAGAGGTCCTAACTGGTCTCTACCTTTTCATATTTCCTCTGATGCTTCAGATTTGGCTATTGGCGCAGCTTTAGGACAAGAGGAAAATAAAAAATCCTATGCTATTTATTATATTAGTAAGAATTTGTCTTCCGCTGAATTAAATTATACGGTTATAGAGAAAGAGTTTTTAGCTGTAAGTTTTGTAATTAATAAGTTCAGGCATTATATTACAGGATATGAAGTATTTGTACATACTAATCATGTCGCGATTAAATATTTGATGAATAAACCATTAACTAGCGGTAGAGTGACTAGGTGGTTACTATTTTTGTAGGAATTTAATATTACTATTATTGATAGACCACGAAAATCTAATGTTGTAGCAGATTTTCTTTCTAGATTAGATAATCCTGGTGAAGCAACTCCTGTTAATGATGATTTTCCAGATGAACATATTTTTTCTATGTCAACAGATTCCCCGTGGTTTGCTGACATTGCTAATTACTTGGTTACCGGGAAAACACCACCCCACTTCTCCGCTCGTGAAAAGCGGAGTATTTTTCAGAAAACCGTTGCATATTCCTGGATTCAAGGAGATCCCTTTTACACTGGTCTAGATCTAATTATCTGTAGGTGTGTAAGAGAGGAGGAAGTGTTTGACATTTTGAAATCTGCTCATGATGAACCTTATGGAGGCCACTTCGCCTATAAGTGGACTACATATAAAGTATTGTGTGTTGGTTACTATTGGCCCTCCTTTTTTAAGGATGCCAAACAATATGTTAAGCATTGTGATAGTTGTCAGTGAATGGACCAACCTAATTAAACCAATGAAATGCCTTTATGCCCTCAAGTTATGATTGAGCCTTTTGAAAAATGGGCTATTGATTTCATAGGGCCAATAAATCCAACATCATTAAGTAAAAATCATATCTTGGTTTGTAGGGATTTTGTTACAAAATGGGTAGAAGCTAAAGCTGTTTCTTTTGCTACAGAAAAAGTTGTTGTTGATTTTCTTTTTACTAAAATCTTTACTAGATTTGGTGTGCCTAGAGAAATTGTTTCTGACAATGGTCCGTAGTTTTTTTCTAATCTGGTACAGG
Source organism: Pinus tabuliformis (assembly GCA_031772625.1). Taxonomy (NCBI): domain Eukaryota; kingdom Viridiplantae; phylum Streptophyta; class Pinopsida; order Pinales; family Pinaceae; genus Pinus; species Pinus tabuliformis. The sequence continues at coordinate 205,164,331 of CM062804.1, forward strand.
GTGTGATGGAGCAATATAAGATACGGCATAGGAAATCCACGTCGTATCACCTGCAATCAAATGGCCAAGTGTAATCCACAAACAAAGTGATTGAGTCCATTCGTACAAAGACAATCAATATGCATCGGAAGGATTGGGCTGAACGATTACCAGAGGCTTTGTGGGCATACAAAACCACTTGGAGAAAGAGCACGGGACATACACCATATGAGCTAGTATATTGAAAACAGGTTCTGTTACCAATTGAATTACATATCAAAACTTTCAGAATTGCAGTTCAATTAGGACTAGACCTCTCTAAGGCACAACGACAGCGTCTTCTCCAATTAAATGAGTTAGATGAATTTCGTGGGCATGTTGTTCAGCAAAACATACTAATTCAATAGCAACGTAAAAGGTGGCATGACAAGTCTATTAAGAAAAAGCAGCTCCAACCAGGTGATTGGGTGCTCCTTTATGATTCTATATTTAAAATCTTTAAAGGGAAATTCCATACACGTTGGATGGGACCTTATTAAGTGATTCGAGTATTTGAGAATGGAGCAGTAGAAGTTAAAACTATTGATGGGAAGATTCAATATTCTTGGTAAATGGACACAGGCTAAATAAGTATTTCCAGCCACCTACCAGGAAAGATTTTACACAACAAGTCCAACAGCAATTTGGGATGGTAGTGGTGAATGGTAATACCAACCTTTTGAAAGCATGGATTCTCTTTCTTCTTAAAAAAACAAAAAACAAGAAAAAAGTAAAGAAAAAAATATTTTCCTGTAATTATGAAAATCAGTTCACTGACATGATTGCAAAAGGATCAACCTGATAACCAGCTTGCTGGCAGGAAGATCAAAAATCTCTAATAAAAATAAAATTTTGCTTGATCTTTAGATATGCTCGCTACCACCAGGTAAAAGCAGGTTCAACGGAACCAATCTTGATACAGTTGGGGTAATTACCATGGATATTTTTACTCAAGTAACTCTCAATTTTTGCTACAGTTATTTTTGTTGCACCAGTGTAGGCAGACTTTCCAGAAAATTTTCTACCTTTCTCCATATTCCACTTTCGTAATATTCCCTCAGTTTTCTTCTTTAATCCCAGATGAATAACCTTCCCACATTCCTCTAAATTTACCCTGTCCGCTTCGAAGAAATCCCACTTTACCCTTGAATTTTTTTTCCCTATCCCACTATTTTATCCCTCTTTTGGTACTATTCTTGGAATCCCTGTAACAAAATTCCTTCCCATTCTAAAAATTCCCCTTTCCCACTTCTTTATTCCCTCATGAATTTATTGTAGGATCTCACACAAAGAGCAAAAGGATATGCTCTTAAACATCAAGAAAGGGCAAAGAAAATTTTCAATATAAGTTGAGGAAGTCATGTGAAAATCCAGCCTATGTTTTATTTAAATTCTCTGTTTTAGATATTATGCTTGCACTAGTGCAAGCATGTTGTCTTATATGATAAAATAAGCAGCAAAGTACCAGCAGATTTATACAGTGCAAGTAGATCAGTGTAAGCACGCACCTCGTCAGTAACATAGTACAAGTTATTTTTTTATGGCATATGGCATAGGAAAGTGGTCATCATGAAATCTATATGAAGTCCTTTCATTTAACCGACTAAGTACCTATGCTATCATACTAACTAGGAGAAATTATTTAAAGTACAAGGTGTTTTTTAAGTTAGAAATCATAATCTCTTTTTAATAAATGCTAAGTTATTTTCTTGAATTATAAAGGAATGCAGGAATATTTTAACATTTGTTTGGACATGATTACCCCTCTCTGCCATAATTCTAAACGTCCTTCACTCATAATTATTACCTCACCTAGTCGTTAAACCTCCGCCGCAAGTACCAATCCGACCTGACCTCAAAGATGACGTCCATCTACGTCAAATGAACTAGTGATCTGATGGAAAGGACGGGGGGGGACAGTTAGATTTCTATTTATATGGATTGATTTCCTCGGTATTGGATGAAAAATTTCAGGACTCGATTGTTCATAGCCGTAAGCAGCAATGCCGCTTGTTCGAAATGAACCCCTGTCTCTTAGCAAAATAAAGCAAACCGTCGAGTATCACAATAGTCTTGCACTATTTCGATAATCGGGTTTTATCTCGTTTCTACAGAAGTTTGACGGGTATGATAGGGAAGTGACTCTACAATTTGCAAGGAGTTTAAGGAACGGCCGAGTGAGAATTGGGCCTCTCAAATTAATAGTCATAGAGGAATTCATAGCAGTAGCGATGGGCTTAGAGAACACTGGAGAGCAATGGTTCAAGAACCAGAAGCTAGAAATGAAACGTTGGAAGTGTTTCATCGTGGATAAAAAGATAGAGGTAGACTAGAAAGTAGGAGTTCCACGCAGCGCCCTGCTGGGTCAGTGGAAAGACCTCCTCTTCATTTTACAAAAGTTTGTGACCTGTGAAGGAAGATATACCCGCACCTTGGTATATCACTTTAGGATGTTTCAACATTTTGAAGTCGGCTGGCACGTCCGGTGGAGGATGAATTTCCCTTACTTTATGCTCAAAATCTTGGAGAAAATGGCTAAAAGCGTACATGATGGTAGGGAAAACTAGGCCGACACAAGGTTATATCATCACAGCCTGATAAAAATCTTGGTCCTAAAACAGTTAGAAGAGAAAGGTATGACATGGGAAGCGCTGTTAAAATAGCTGCACAAAGGGATAGTTGTTGGAAAGGGGATAGAGGACCCCGTCAGCACAAGCAAGAACCCGAGCAAAAATGAAAAGGGAAGTCCTTCTTGCACCAATGTAAAAAGGAAGCGATCTAAACAAACTGAGAAGGTTTCACCTTCAAATGAGAATACGGCTAGCGCACCAGCTGAAGAGACCACTTCGACCCCCAAAAAGGACAACTTTTCAGTCCTTGCAGACGCAGCCAAGATTGTAAAGGTTGAGGACGATGCTCTGTTGGCCGATTTTATCAAGAAGCCCCAGAAAAAGAGTAGAGTCTCTAATGAAAGCAAGGAACCACAGTCCCCATAGGGCGTGGAATCCCCTCTTGCACCAGTATAGGAAGAAGCACCAGTGAAAGAACCGAAGAAAGAAGCAGAAAACAAAGAAGCAGAAGAAGAAGAAGCAGAATCCAAAGAAGAAAAGGCAGAACCCAAAAAATAAGAGGCAGACCCTATAGAAGATGAAGAAAAAAAGAAGAAGAAGAGGCGAAATCTAAAGAAGAAGCAAGAGAAGGAGAGGCAGGAGAAGAAGAACTAGAGGAAGAAGAACCGAAAGAAAAAGGACTAGAGGGAGAAGAGTTTCCTGATGTAACCTTGGCAGATATGGAGGTCCCTGAGAAAGACACAGCTCCTGCTGAAATAGAAAAACAGAAGGAATTGGTGACTCCTGATGCTCGGGTAATTGAGTTAGAACTTTAGGTACAAAATTTAGAGCAGCTTGTAGCCAAATCATAGGAGGACAAAGAACAAAGAAGAGGAGAATTGAGGGCAGAAATCTAGAAGAAGAAAAGGGAAGTTAAAGTCTGGAAGTACCGAGCTGCGCAATGTTTCAGGCGGCTTAAAAAGGTGACCAAGAAGTTAAAGAGCACCAAAAATAAAAATTCTGAAACATTGCAAGGTGATGATAGTATGCCAGAGTAGGATTGAGCAAGGAGTGCTTAAAGTTTTGACATTTTTTGCAGAGGTAAAGAGTTGTGTGAGGACACACAATAGTTTATGGATGGCAGGATGTTAGCCCCAAAATTTTCTCCTTTTTGACCATTTTTCCCTTCCTAAATCATGACCATTTACCACTGTTTTACTTCTCTTACACACCCTCATCTTGCACTAGTCCAAGAATGATGACATATTTCGCATGAACTTTATATTTCATATTTTTAACTTAACTTAGCATTAATTAATTATTTATTACGTGATTTCTTGCTTATAATCACTCTTGCAACTTATCAATATCTCCAATTTTGTTTTATAATCAAGTGTTTAATATGACCGTTGATCCTAGTGCAGGATCGGATCTCGCACCAGTGCCAGCACAACGAATCTTTGCAGTAGATCCGGACCTCCGTGATCACCGCCTTATTTTCACTGCTTCAGCCATGATAGCAGGTTAGATCTGAAGGCAGTCGAGCTCCAGCTATGACAGCGAGGCAATCCAAAGGTAGCTGAGATCGAATTTATGAAGAACGAACAGCTGGACATTAGCTACAGCTAGTTTTGTTAAATTGCCTAATTTTGAAGGCCGGAAGCTAATTTCTGCATATTAGTTATGTAATTGGTTAAACGATCCTTTTGGCCTTCATCCAAGGATCTATATAATGTGAAATGTAAATAGGATGAGACAGTTTTGATAAGTTTGTATAGAACAGAGATATAACCAGGAAGGCGGTAACAGGCTTGTATTTTTGTTATCACCCAAATCTGGGCTGGATTTTGTAATCATGCATGTATTTGCCTCTATGAATTAATAAGAAAGGAGCTCCGCCTTATGTTTTCATGAATCGTATTTTTGTTTAAAAGTTGATGTATTGATAAAGTGCTGAGCAATGTTTCGATTTAAAAAGGGAAACGTGCTGGTTGGCTAGGGCCCAACCAACCCAGCACGTTTACCCTATTTTTCTATTCTTGTAATTTGTGTTTTTTACTATTAAGTGTGATTTAATGTACAACACATGAATTCCTGTTTAAATGAAATTGGATTCGCAGTGTGAAGTAGTTAGAATTTATTTTCTTGCATCTGATTTTGATTTGATTTTCCTCGCCTGGTCTAAGCAGGAGAAATCACCTTGCACCAGTGCACATTGGTGTGCTATTCATTTGCAGTTTTGATTGATTTGGTTTTCCCTGCCTGGTCCAAGCAAGAGAAATCACCCTGCACCAGTGCACGTTGGTGTGTTATTCATGTCATGTAGTTTTGATTGATTTTGTTTTCCCTGCCTGGTCTAAGCAGGAGAAATCACCCTGCACCAGTGCACGTTGGTGTGCTATTCACTTTCTGCACTACTGTTTGACTTGGTTTTTCCCGCCTTGTACAAGCAGGAGAAATGAACCTGCACTAGTGCACGTTGGTTTGTTGCAGTAAGCTTTTTTTAGTTTACTTCCAACAGTTTTCTTGCTTTCATTAATGCTCCATGACAGGATCAATTGTAAGGATTGTTTCTTTATTTTCTACACTGTGTTAGAATTAGAAACATTCATTCTTATGTGTGCAATTTGATTTCACAACACTTGCAGTAGTTAATCTTTTATTTCAAGAATTAAATATTAACTGTAAGAAGCTCTGATTTGGTGCAAGAACCAGTTTCTTGCCAAGGGATCTCAGTGCTTTGAACTTGAGAAAGTTTAAGCCCTTGCACAAAGGAAAACACTTTTAGTACAGATACCATTTATACCCTCTGCATAAACTTTTGTTCTTGCACTAGTGCAAGTAGACTGCACCAGTGCAAGAAGTAAATATCTATATAAGCAGGTTTGAAGGGCCCATCTGTTGAGACTGCTAAAGTGTCTCTACTAAAGAAAAACACACACTTAGTAGTTAATCAATAGTCAGCTAGAGTTCTTGCTTCTTTATTTCTAAATCTCTTTTGCAAATGCATTCTTCCTTGTTCTAGTATTAGATTATTTTGATGGTTCAATTTGCCCTTTTTCTTTCTTTAGTTTGATTTTGCAATCTTTCCTTTAAAGAAAGTAGGGATTGACATTAGAAATATTCATACCATCTCTGGCATTGCCTGTGCTTCATCTCTAAGTTTGCGAATCCCCCAGGTTGACAATTAAGTGTTGAGGAGTTTGCTTAAGTGCAATTCCTGCACCCAACATTCGTCGGTCTCTGCAAGCATTAGTGGCCCTTACAAATCATGGATTGGTCAGACTATTGGTGGTGCATGCTATGTCTCAAAATTTCATGGCTTGGCCATAATTCACCAAGCTAACAGAGGAAGAACTTGCGGCTATGATGCATACAAGTGAGGATGAGGAACAATTAATGGCGGAATATGAGGCTACAAACGATGCTACTCCACAAGAACCAGCGTCGCATGCTGGCCCAATGGGAGTAGAAGAAATGGAGACATAAGAGAATGCAGTCGATGTTGTTCTGCAAGAACCAGTTTCGAATACCAATTTGAGGAGGGAATCGCCACCTTTGGATGAAATTGTAGGTGGTCTTGACACACAAGAACAAGCATCACATGTCCAAGAACATGAGGAGCCCTTAGATGATGTTGCAAGTGGTGTTGATACACAAGAACCAACATCACCTGATCAAGTGAATAAGGAACCCTTAGAAGAAACATGGGTTGTAGTCAACACCGCTCCACAAGAACCAGTGTCGGCTATTGAGCAGGAGGACAAATCGGAAGAAGCACATGATAAAAAAGGAAAAGGGAGCACAGACCAGCCAGTGACCATAGGGGAAGGAGAAGGAGGGCCTGAGGTAGTAGGCATTGAGAGAATGGACATTGAAGAAACATTTTTCGTTCTCCTATTCTTATGTTTTTTTCCCCTAGACACCTGTTCGGTTGTGTTATATTCTTTCCACGACTAGCTACCCTAGCTAAACCGGGGGGTTAGAGGGGGGATGGAGCCCCCCCTTCATTGTGTCGATGCACAACAGGGGGGTGGTAGCCTCCCCTATACGGGGGGTTTGAGGGGAGTGGTTAGCCCCCCTCTATGGGGTTCAGGGCAGCACCCCGAGGAATTTTTTTTTTTGGACCCATGGTTTTGTGCATGGTTTTCGCATATGGTTTTGGGCACGATGGTTTTCGGTCCATGGTATTGGATGCTTCAGCATGTATATATATGTATTGTAACATTGAAAGGAACTTAATAAAAAATTAATCTGGTAGTCCCAGTTTTGGGGTCCAGGGGAAAATAATTGTGTATATTTGTTTTATGTGCTATGCTCTCGCCTTTGTTTATTTATTGTTTTAGAATTCGTATGTAGGTAATTTTTGAATGGGATTAAAACTTAAAACACCTGGTGAAAGAAAAATCCTCTCCCCCATTCTTAAAATTTTTCAAGGTAGTTAAAGGCACCATTGTCAACACTGTTACACAAGAACTAGTGTTGACTGGTGAACAAATTGCAAAAATTGAGGGATTGGTGTTCGAAACTACTACACAAGAACCAGTGTTGACTGAAGGACAAACTGAATAAATTATGGCTGATACTGTCTCCACAGGGCCATTAGAGGATAATGTTGTTGTTGAAACTAACCTGCAAGGGCTAGAAACAACTTTTGAGCAGATGAAAGAAGATGGTTGGGCAGTGGAGCCGTCACAAGAAAAGGGTGTCGAAGACACTACCCCACAAAGGCCTACAGTGACTCCAGAGCCACCAAGGGAAGATGTGGAGGTCTCGAGACATGAAGGAGAAGATGGTCGGGAAGTGGAGAAGTTGCAAGAGAAGGGTGTCGAAGGCACTACCCAGCAAGGGCCTGCATTGACTCCAGAGCCACCAAGGCAAGATGTGGAGGTCCCGAGGACTGAAGGAGAAGATGTTGGGGTTGTTCCCCAAGTTGAGAAACAGACAGAGGAAATCAGGATAAAGCAAGAGCCAATTGACAAATTTGTTGACGTCAATCCGCCAAACCCCACACGAGCTGCAAGACCAGTGGAGGAGGTTGTTGTCAAACAAGAATTTATTGAGCAATGTGCATAAAGAAGGCCTCCTCTTAAGGAAACATAGCAATCACAGTTCAGAGAAAAAATGTAGCTAAAAATGGAAATTGTCAAGCTAAGGAAGAAGGTATTTCGCTTACGGAGAAAAGTGAGGAGGCACAAGAAGAATGTTGTGAAACCTTGGGCCAAAACCATTTCAGCAATAGTGTAAACTAAAGACAAGCTCAAAACCTATGTAGCTACACAAACTGAGTCATTTTTTCATTTGATTGAGGCACGAGAATTTTTTTATGACTGCAGAGGTTTAGAAATGGAAGGTTGCTGCATCTCGCCTTCAATGGGGGATCATATCTGTGGAAGCCCACTGGGAAGGAGTGAGGGGATTTCGTGAGAAAGCTACAAAAATAGTTACTGAATACGTGGACCAAATAGAGAAATAGAAACGAAAGCAAGAGAAGTAGAAGAAGAAAATTGAGGAACTGGAAGAGTAGGTGCAGCTACTTAATGCTGATAAGGAAGAAATATTTTCTCTGGCATAGCTGGTAATGTATTTCTGACCCCCTGCTCACAGTTATGCTCTGTTCCTCCATGCACAATATTTATTCTTTTGTTTAGAAATAATTCATTAGTAACTCAACCATGTAATAGAAGACCCGATATAGTTTTTGTGTATCTTGAAGAGTCACAATACCTTGAACCAGCACTTGATGTGTGAACCCTATATGCATGATTACTTTCTGGGCAATGATCAATCATTCAACCTGGTGCCATAGGTAGGGGATATTTAATTAAGAGCCTTTACCACCTACACAGTTAATCAGGTTAAGTGGAAGACGGCCTTCGACATGTTCGAAGAGAATCAAGCAAACAAACCACTTGTCCTTTTGGATGGAGAATTGTCAGTCTATGAATGTCTATAACAAACGCCAAACCTTCTTGGAGATCAAAGGAAGGAAAGGACATATGTTGGAAACCCATAAATGGTGTGTTGACATGTGCACAAAACAAATTTTTACTTGTTAGGAGGAGGCCCGGGAAAGCTACCAGAAATGATGGATGTTATCATCATCAGCCTTCAGGATACGTGAACCTTTTAGGACCCCCAATTTTTCTTGGGATTTAAACAGAGTACCTCGGTATATTGTATGCATGCAGCTTCATGGGATCTGATGGATGGGTTTGAGGTTCTGGTTCCCCATTATCTAGATGCCAGTCGATCAATATACCACAGCTTACATGGTAGGCGAGGATTGGTGGAAGGAAGTCCTCCAGACAGATGGATATAAGCCTCCGGGAACAGAAATGGCTACAAAATATGATATCGCACAGCTTCATGTTTATCACCATAACTCTAACCTAGATCTGCGCAGGTGACGAACTACATGAGGACATGCAGAAATACTAGTTGGGGGGAGATGTTGGTGTCTGAATTTGCATGTTTTTACCCACCCTTTTACCCTATTTCCTGTGTCCATTTTACACCATTGTTGTTCAATTTACATTCTAAACCGCATACGTATACCTCTTGTCATGTCGTTATGAGTCATTAATCAATGAAGCATAGTCATTGGGGATTTTTGTCTAAGTGGCTTTCTAATTTGATTATTCTTGCATATTTGGAGGAAGAATGATCAAGATTATGGATTAACTAGTGGTGACCATCGAGCTGGAGGCACTATCCTAGGACATCAGCTGCAATGATGGATCAATCTCTCAATCAACACACTGTTATCTTTATATTATGTTTTTCTTTGGAAACCACTATGTAACTGTAGGCGGACAGTTGTCATAATTCTAGGAGTTGTTAGTGTTAACAAATTGTATAAGTAGAGTTACAAGGCTATGAAAGCTAGCAGTTAAGATCGCAAGAGAATTACGTTAACTCTGAGTCTGTAACAACATACTTTGTAATGTCCTTTTGATTAATGAAATTCTGATCTTTTGAGCATTTTGTGACTTCTTGATCTTACCACAGCCCTGATTAGGGAGTTGGGTCCACTCTCCTAACCAAGTGTTGTTGGAATAAATGTATGCATAGGTTTATTTTGGTTGAGTTATTTATTGTTGTGAATGATTATCAGTGCATTTTTGTGAGTCCTAATTTGTTTTTACTCTTATTTTTGTTACAGTTATTACTTGTTGTTACACACTAATAAGTTTATCATTGAATGTTCAATGCTAGTTAGGGAAACTGTGACCTACATATAATTTGCATGATAGCCTTGAAATAACTAATAGAGCCCTAGGTTGACAATTAATGATTCATATTTGAACACCAATAGAACCCTTTTCGTAGGTAGTCCCTTAGGTCTGATAATCTATAAAGAAATACCCAAGAGAACCTCTTATCCATGTTTGACTAAGGTATTCCTTTTTCATAGTTAGTCTATCTCAATCCGGAAGAGGGTTAAGCTTATACTTAGTAGATGTCTTTTCATTTACTTTTATGAGTTTGAAAAGACAAGTGCTCGACAATCTTTTCAGGTTTTGGTAGTCTGAAAAGATATGAAATAGGACTCCAAGGGGTTCCTTTTTTGTAGGTTTAAAGAGCCCGAAAGATAACATATGGATTCCATATGGAGAGAAAGATAACATGAGGAATAGGATTTAAATGCATCAAATGATCATGCTACAATCCAAGCACTAAAGAACAATGGATTGCTAAAATCCTTATGACTTCCTGGTATGAGGCAACAGATGGAGTTGTTGAAATACCTTGTTTGTTCATGGGATGTTCAAGCACAAGCGTTCAGGTTTGGGGAACATCTACTCGAGATAATGGTAGAGGATATCTACTTTTTAATAGGAATTTCCATGAGGGGTGCCCCCATATCTCTCTTAGGTGGGATAAGTGGTGGGGAGACAGTGAAAGATTATATCGCCACCTATTGTAGACCTCAAGCCCAGCCAACAAAGGATGGAAATATTGTGACCTAGTTACCTTTGAACGATCTTATTCATTATCGCAAGATTGGCAGGTAGCTCCACATTGCATGTGGCAAGAAGATCATATATGCAATATGGATTGGAGTGTATGGAACCAACACTCTTTAACTGGAGTGAGGGAGTTTCGGTCAACATGAAAGAATAGCTAACTAAGGAAAAAGAGGGAAAACTAAAGAACTTTGGATACAGTATGATCTTAGTTTCCTTTGCATTAGAACAGGTTCCATTACTTCAGCTTAAGCATGTAATACTCGAGCCTATCGATCTGAGGGTGTCACGGATGAGAAAGTGGATAAATCACATGTCCTAACATGCAGGGTCGTCAGCGATTAGCTTCTCACTAGCCTTCTTTGGATGGTTACGAAGACAGTTTATCATGATCAAAGACTATCCTTACGTAGGCATGGATTTCTGCAATGACCCTATGCTCTTACTTCCAAAGGGTGAGGAATGGGGTGTTGCAGGTAAGAAATTTTGACCTTTTAAGTTTTGGAAGTTTTACAAAAAAAATGTGTTTTTTGATGTTTTCGAGACTAAATTATTGATGATTCATGTAGATGTGGGACCAGTTCGACCTAGTAGTGCCTCATATCTTCGTCGTGTAAAGGAATGACAACAGGAGGAGGAAGTAGAACTAGTATAGGTCGTTGTGATGGGACGGGATATGCTGTGGGATCCATATCTAGCAGAGGTCCTATGAGATGTCAAGTGCCACATGGAAGTGTTGACACATGGAATTGATGATACTGCGGTCAACCAAATTCCACTATGACTTCAACAATACACCATAGGAGTGCCTAGTCATATCGGTCAACTACTGTGTAAGATGGCTCGTGCAGTGTCATTCTATCATGAGCACCTTTGATTATGTCTACTTAGATCCTTGCATGTATTTTTTTATATGGGCGATGTATGCCATATGTGTCTCGAGCATAATTTTTTGTAAAACAAAACTTATATATATATATATATCTATATATATATATATATATATATATATATATATATATATTCAGTGTTTTTTGGTTTCTATTGTATTTTCAATATGATGTGATGTGAATTAAAAATTAATTACAGTCATTGCAAATGTCTATCTAAAACATGATTACCTAGAGCATCTATCAATGTGTTTAGATTTCTAGAAATGTGTTCATATTGTATGAAATCGAAAGGTCTTTCAAGAAGATGTACTCCTAAAACCATGCATAATATTGGGACTTCTAACTGAATAGACATCGGCAAGTTGTAGTACTACGACTTGTGAGTCAAGTCTGACAACTAAACAGTGGATACCATGTGCAATAGCATCAGACAGTAGCTCGACCACTTTTCTATACTCAACAATGTTTTTCGTGGAGCGACCAATACAAATCTCTTGCAGACTGACTAACTCTCCATTTGGAGAAAATCTGTCCCACGTTGTGGAAGATAAGTTTTGAGTACTATGAATGGCACCATCAACATAACTGATGAAAGTTTCAGGAGATACTGGAATCTGCAAACCAAACATAAAATGGAATCAATAAAAACCGTGTAAAACTCTGAAAAGACACACTCAACACACCTATAGATAGTATGTACATAGTGAAAACTACACTTGAGATCAAGCATAGTATTTTTTGAGGTACATCCCATTTCTAGGTTGCACCAAGGGAACTCCATCAAAATCCACTAACTCGTAGGCCCCTTTTGCAAGGACTCGATGGACAATGTATGGACCAAACCACATGGGTTGAAACTTCCCTGAACCTAATTTATCAGACCCTTGGTTATAAAGCAGGACAAGGTCTCCTTTCGAGAAGACACGAGGCTTGAAAATCTAGTCATATTGTGCCTTGATGCATCTTTTATGAGCTTCGTTAGCTATAGCAGCACCGCGTTGGGTTTCATATAAATGAGTCAGATGTAAAAGATGCTCCTCCTCTATGGAAGTGGCAGGAATAGTTTGATAGCTAGTTTCAATGACGAAATTTCACATTTAATTGGGAGGATAGCTTCCAAACCATACACCAACTCAAAGGGTGTGAATTCAGTATCTATCATGACTGAGGTTCGGGATGCCTACAAAGCAGCGTAAATGAGTACATGCTAGTTCGATTTATGGACCCCTACCATGCATTGAAGCATTGTCTTAAGAATTTTTTTTATGGCCTCAACGTGTCCATTAGCATGAGGATAGTAGGGAGTGGAACTTTCATGAGAATGTCCCAACTTAGTAGTTAGTTCAGTCATCATATGATTCCGGAAATATTTTTTGTGATCTATAACTATTGTTTTTGGAACACCAAATCGTGCGAAGACGTGGTTGAAAAATAACTATGTAGTCGTTTCGCCGGTGTTGTTAAATGTAGGCATAGGCTCGGCCCACTTAGTAAATTAGTCAACAACAACAATAATATAACCGTGCACCCTGGTCGAGTGAGGATTACATGTCTTGAAGTCAATACCCCATTTCGCAAAGGGACCAAAATCGATAATGAGATGCAATGTAGTGGGCGGAGCATGGGTCTTACGATCATACATTTGGCACACATCAAACTTCTAGACAGTGAGGATGCACTCTCAAAAGATAGTAGGGAAGAAGTAGCCAACACGTAAAATCTTATGGGCAATAGCATAACCAGATAAATTTCCACCACATGCCCCTGAGTGGCATTCATTTAAGACTTTCTTAGCCTCCTCAAGTGTGAGTCACCTTCGTAAGATCGTATCGATACCATAATGGTAAAGGGTGTCGACAATAATGATGTAATAGGGCTTGGTAATGAATATGTCACTTCTTAGAGCGAGAGGTATTAGGCCAAAAAGTTTGGGTCTGGAGATAAATCAAGATTCTCCATATCATGGGTCAGATGATGAGATCATAAACAATGAAACATCAGGAATAGAATATTCAGATTTAGATTCCATATCAGGGGAAGGGAGATCGCACATTAGTTCTATGAAAACTAGGGATTTCTTCGACTTGGATTTGATGAACTCCAGGTCAAATTCTTGTAAGATGATAATCCATTTCATGTACTTTCCCCCCAGTAATTGATGCGACAACATTTATGTCATAGGGTTGCAATCCTCAACAACCACAGTTTTCTGAAGCAAGATGTAATGGTGAAAGCTTTGGACAGCTTGAACGACTGTCAAAGCCAACTTTTCTACATGGGAATATCAAATTTTGGTATCTTTAAGATTCTAACTTAGTTAGTAAATGGGATGTTCAATCCCTAAATCATCTTCTTGGACCAATACCATTGTTATAGTATAAATGGAAGTAGCAAGATACAGGAAGTAATTGCACTGATAATCAGGGGGATATAGAAGAGATGTCAAAAGAAGTGCATCTTTCAGAGCATCAAATGCTTTCTAAGTTGTGTCATCCCAATGGAAGGGAACCTCATTTTTCAGTAAGAAATTGAATCCTTTGGTCAATTAAGCATAATTAGAAATGAATCTTCATAGGAATTTAGCTTTCCCTTGAAGTTGTTGAAGCTGAACTAGTGAAGAAGGTGCAGGAAAATCAACAATTACATGTACTTTCAATGGAACAATACGGTTTCCTTGTTTCTATATAAAAAAACCTAAGAGTTGACCATGACTGACACAAAACACACATGTGTGTGGGTTAAGGTGAATATTATAATGTCTACAACGAAAGAAAATAACCCGAAGATGCATCGAGTGATCAGTCTGATGTTTTGAGCGAGAAGGGAGTTCATCCAAATATGGTCGAGAAATGTGTTTGATATCATGAAAATCATAATCCATGGCATGTTGAAACATGGCCCCAACATTCTTTAAATTGAACGGGAGTTTCCTATATGAGAAAGTGCCCCAAGGGAAAATAAAAGCAGATTTAGGTTGGTCCGTCGGGAGAATGTTGATTTGATTGTAGCCTGAAAATCCATCCATGAATGAATAAATTTCACAGCCAGCACAGTCATCAAAAATCTGGTCAATAAACAAGGTGGGATAATTGTCCTTCAGACATGCACAATTCACATCTCGATAATTAACGCACACTCGAATGGTGCCTTGTTTCTTCATGACAGGAACTATATTCGACACCCAATCAGTGAAAGGAACGGGGTATATGAAACTAGTTCAAAGAATATTTTCAACTTTAGCCTTAATACCAATAGCCTTCTTGGGATGGATCAAATGGAGGTGCTTCTGAACTAGTTTGGCATCAGGATACGTCTTAATTTCATATATAACTATATTTGGGTCGACACCTGACATCTCCTCACAGGACTAGGCAAAGACATCTCAGAACTCATGAAAAAGGGCCTGATGGTGGGTGGATCATGCAGGTAGAACCAATAATGCCATAAGAATCATGATAATCTTTACTAGGCATAAGAGGAGGAATAGTATTCGAAGGTCTCAAATAATTTGGTATCTCATCGTAGAGTGTTTTGGATTGGGTATAAACCAAATCCAAATATTGCGCACAAGAAATTACTTGCTTTTCAGTCATGACTCCACCTTTGGCCACATCTTCTATTATAAGTGCCAATAGATATTTTGTGAACCATTCCATGAGAAATTGATTGGGAACATAATTTTTGGCTAACCAGCAACAATGCCTTCACTCATGAATGTGATCCGAAATGTGAGAGGAATCATATTGTTTGAAGTTGGTTAACAGTTCTGCTCTAGTTTTGTATCTGATAGGAAACTGGAAATGCGTGAGGAAGGTTGTGGCTAAGGTATTGAAATCATGGAATGAAGCTCTAGGTAACACAATATACCATTTAGCAGTGGTACCTGTAAGCGTTCTTTGTAAAAGATGAAGTCGAATAGAATCGTTGTTAAGGGAGTTTGATGAACACCATAGCTGATACATCATGACATGTGTCGATGGATCTTCTCCTGGATTCCCATTCAATTTAGGGATATCAGAAGGAAATTTAGTAGGAATAATCAACCACCAAGGCGAATAAGCGATGGGGTCATTGGTGAGCGGAGTCAAATCTAGCAACTCAAGAGTGGGCACAAAAGGAAACTGTCGATTGAAGTCTGGTAGAGGATGACCTAGATATGAAGGAATAGCCTGGGAAACAGGTACTTTCATTCCTGAATAAGGAGGGTTCTAGTAATAAGGAACCTGGTTACCAGAATAAGGAGGATTTTGATAGCCAGAATACAAGTGACCTTGTTGACCAGCCCCAGGATAACCATGAATTTGTTGGCCTTGAAAAGGCACCTGAGGGATACCCTGATAAGGTCTATATTGTTGCTCGATGGGGATTTGCATTGTCCCATGATAAAGAGGGTTCGATTGATGTTGTTCCATAACATAAACAATTTGACCTACTAGAATTTAAGGAATACCATGTGCAAGCGATTGAGATTGTAAAGGAACTTGTAAAGGCTGAGTAAGTGGGACCTGAGAGGTATCAAATACTGAAGGAATAGGTTGAGATGCAATTGGAACCTATACAGTTTGAGTTACATGAATTTGAGCTTGTTGAGGTACAGATTGAGAAATAGGAACTTGAGATGATGGCACAGGTTGGGAAACAAATAATGAACCCAACATTGAACCAAGTTGAATGGGAAAAGTACGCTTCCAAACACTAGCAGCCATCCCAGGATAAGGAGGACCATAATAAGGTCAGTTACCATTTTGAGGTATACCAAAAACAGGTTTCACCCCTGCCAAAGGAGGAAGGGATGATGGAGGAAACTACCCCCCTTGTGGAGGGTACCCAACATAAGGATAGTTAGGCTATTGAAGAAGACCTTTCCCACTAACATAGGGGCCAACCTGTTGTTCAACTGTTGGTGTAGGAGGAGGAGAAGGAGTAGGTTGAGCAGCACTCATAATAGCAACTCCAGATGGAATTCCCGAAGTGGATGACATGAGGGATGTCCATAAATTGGAAGATGCACCAAAGAAGGTACAAGATAATGACTGATAAACTAGTGGGACGGATCGGCCACCATACAGATGTGCCTCTGGTGATGTTGAAAACATAGATGTGGAAGCAACATTTGAAGTCTCAACCATAGTGGTAGATGTAGGTTGGGAAGCCATATCAGTTCTAGTCATGGTCAATAATCCCAATGTGGATTTCCACGTGAAATTCGTGTTTAAGTCAAAAGAACCATGTAAATGATTTTGTTCAGGAGGTGGAGGAGGAAGAAGAGGACAGGTTGGATAAAGGAAAAGTCCCTCAAAATGAGTTGTAGGATGAGGCTCTTCTTTTGGGATCTCCTCGATACTCATAAGTCTAGGTGGAAGCAGTTCACTGTCAAGGTTGAGATATATAGTAGGTGGATCTGTTTGAGACAATGGAAGAGAGGATGAAATACCTAAAGTAATAGGTAAATATGACTAAGGCTCCTCAGGTTCAATGACCTCAGGAAATAAAGTTTTCGACTCAAGAAGGTCATATTGTATAACCTCAGGGAACAAAGTTTCAGTTAATTCAATATCGGTTGTGTTAGTTTCACCAACAAGAGTAGATGTAACCTCGGGTTCGGTATTCAAAGGGACAAATTGTTTTGGTTGATCGGATTCAGGAGGAGGACTAGAAGTAGTTCATGAGTTTCCCAATTCAGTAGTTTACGTTCTTTTATGCTTCTAACGACAGCGAGGAGTAGCCTCTGGTGGAAGAGGAGGCTTATTTTTTATTCTACACGAACGATGGAATGGGGGATCTTGTTGTTCCATGTTGGATAGTAAATTTTGTTAACACAAAACTAAATAAATCAAAAATAGGGTAATCTAGGCATAAAGGATTACCAAGCAATCGTGAACTGGAATATACACCTTAGAAAATGAAGGACTTAACGTACAGCAGCCAATCTCCCCAAATTTTGTGCTTGGTGTATCACGGTTTACAAGGTGACATACTCAGTTACCTATGGATGGATAGAAACCTATTGGGGACTCGCTAAATATATGTGAGAGTACATGGGAGTGCAGTCTGTAGTAGTGTTGTCTAATGTGTAATCATTCGATGAGAGTATTCCCATATACTTTATGTGCATGGAGTGCCACCAATATACCCAAAGCTACGTGGAGTATGATCCTATACACTCACATTCATGGAACAAGATTTCACCCCTGGGATGCAACGTTGGCAGACAATGACAGCTCCTATGTTTAACGACGTCGAAATGCATCTCTAGCCTAGACCTATATGTGTTATAGACAATTTTGGGCACTGCAACCCCAATCATACATGTCCATAAACCAAGGCCTCCTAAGTCCCTAAAAGTGTTGTTCCATACCCTAAAATAACAAGGTCAGCTGATTACGTCATCTCCCAGAAGTTCTCCACAAGAAACTGCTCAGAACTGGTCAAAATTGGACCATACAGGTTGCTCAGTGCTAAGGGTGCGATGCATCCCACCTGCCCAGTGTAAAGGGTGCGATGCATACTGAAAATATCTTCTGTAGGGTGTGATGGGCGAGAGTGGACAAATGGCAAAGACAGTTTGCGAGGTGGATGATCATAGAATCTTCGAGAAACTTCTCTTATGACACTTGCCTCTCTGAATTCGCCCAGGGATGAGTAGGAGATCATCAATCTCCAAGTGGAATCAAGAACTATCAAAGAGAGGACACTAATCAAAATCCCAGAAGCTGACTCACCCCCTTACAATCATCTATATATGGATCCATCATCCCAGAGATCCAGAGGCTGGAATTTTGTATCTTGTAAGGAAGTGTTGTTGGTTTCTTGGTGGAACATCATAGTGTTGGGTGATCTAAGCTTTTCATGAGGTGAAGAAGGGCTTTCATGCTAGGAGGATGACGCTGGGTCAGAACAATTGGTTGTAGTCCTCTTTGATATTCTTGATATTAATAAATATATTCAAGTTTTCCTCCACATTTTTGTATGTTTGATGATATATGTAGTTGTGTGGTCAATATATATCTGGTCCTATATTGTTTATGATTGTAGATCTCTGTTCTTCGATAGTATTGTGTTGCTTTGATTCCACAGGTGCTTTTTGAAGCTGGGTAGATGAAGGCAAAGCGGCAAGGATCTATCAGAAGGGGGAGGAACCAAGCAAGGAACTAAGCGCAAGACTGAGGTTGGTGTCCTTTGTTCCCCTCTTATATACTTCTCATAAAGGAAATCGAAAGTAGTTTTAGTTTGTTTGTTTCTAAGATAGCTACTAGTCTTAGTGGGACTAGCAGCTCCGAGAGGACACTAGATTTCCCGATAACAAAATGGCGACTCCAATGGGGAGCGAATAGATTGTTTGTTTGTCTATATTTGTTTGTTTTATAAACTTACAGACGGAGCCTGAAGTCAAGCCAGCTAGCCTTCGAACTACATTTGCTATGCAAGTGCAAAGTAGATCAATGCTGCTTCAGTCTATCTCTGGGTTTTGTTTATAAACTGAACAATCGATTTTCAAATTCTAATTTCCCTAATGGTGGCTCTAGTAACCTCATTAGATCAACCCTTGTGATTTATATTTACTGAACATCACTTGCTCGGCCTAAATCCCTGAACTGAGCTGCAAACTGTGACTCGGAACCCAGTTGAAGTCTCATCCCTAGACCATCGTACCTTCTCCTCTTGGGAATCTGGATGCATCGCAACTCTCGTGTATAGTAGGTGCGCTGCATCACACTTTCCCTGTGTTACTGGTGCGTTGATCAGACAAGACCTCTTCTGCTCTCAGATTTTGGTTTCTGTGTTCACTCTCTTCAGCTTTATTCAAGAGTTTTGCTGTCTGTGATCAGTATACCACTATGGAAACTCCCTTCCTTTCCATCATTCCGCCTCCATTGTGCAAAGAACTATGAATGTTTTTATGTATTGTGTGCCATTTTCAGTTCTCTTTTACAAAGAAGTAGCATAATCAAACTGTCGTCTTCTATTTTGAAAGTGTCGTTTTCAGTCAAAGAAAAGAATTATATTGTTGTGGACGATCGATTATACAGTTACTCTTGTATTTGATTTGAATTAGTAGTTTTTCAAGTGTCAAAAGCAGTTTTCAATTCAAAATAGAAAAGTTTTGTCATTATCTTCCTTTCGTTTTTGAAGAGAAATTTGTTAGTACTGTCGCTTTGAAAAGATAATTCAGATTTGTACTTAGCATTCTTCTTGTCACTCACACATTAAGAAAGCTGAAAACAAATACAAGCATGTGCATTTGCATTTAGACTGCTTGTTGGTTTGATTTAGGATAGTGCATCTAGTGTGTGCCCTCTGCTCTATGTTGAAAGAATATCATCTCTCTTTCTTTAGTAGCTAGGATTTTCATTGCAAAAAGAAGATTAAGCGATTGTTTATCATCTTAGATTGCATTTTAGGAATTGTATATCTAAATCATGCGGTGAACCTGAAAGGAAAATTTCTTAAGAAAGATCAACTGTAAAATAAATTTAATGAACCTAAAAACGCTTTGGAACCTAACGCACAACATTTAGAAGTCTAGGCTAGAGACGTATTCTGACGTCGTAAAGCCTGGTAACTATCACTTTCACTGTTGGTTGGGTGATTCCTCCTCTTTGAGACGACAAGTGCCAGTACGGACTTGTTCTCCCACGTACCGTCGAGTATATATTGGGAGACCACAATAGGCTATATCATTTATCCATAGGAAGCCGTGTCTGCCGCCCTATCGATCGCAATTCATTGAACACAACATTTGGGAAGATTAGATGTCATACCGTAAAAGGTATTCTGCAGTTTTGCAATTGGTTTGGTAATCCCTCTGTCTAGATTTCTAGAGTAGTCTCTTTCGTTCCTTTTCAGACTCCTTAAAGGAAAAGGTCCATCTGAGCACTTGTCACTTCAGGCTCATTAAAAATTGAAAGCGACTAGAGTCATCTTTTGTTTTTTCTCGACTCTTAAAAATTGAAAAAACAAGTTGTGTCAAAGCGTCTATAATTTATTTTAATCGGAATAATATCACCATTCCCACGTTGGTCTTAGGTTGAGGAAAATGGAGTCCACCAACCAAGGATTTCCCCTTGGAGGAAATCCTAGTCCTTTCTCCTCTTGAGGAGATGTTGGTGCACCTCATATGGCCACATTGTCACTTCCAAGATTGACAATTGGCTTGTCAATATGGCTCTTCTTGACCTCCGTCGTTCAGAACACCGTGATTAATAAACAATCAAGTCAACAATTGGATGATACTAAAGTTACCCCCCAACCCTCTACTTCATCCGATTCTCCCTCTCCTCCTTCCTCTTCGCTTGATAAAGCTGGTAAGGCCAAAAATCAAGTAACTGAGAAGGAGAAGAAGAAGAAGGAGATGAAGGTGAAAAGGGGTAACCGGGCATCGTCTAGTGAAAATCCACACACTGCACCGTCCAAGCCTAAATCTCCATGTGTCATTTGCAAAGGAGACCACTATCATCGAGATTTTCCTTGCATCCCTTGGATCTTAAGGGACTGGTCTCTTCATTTGCACAATCTGGTGTCATCAACCTCTGAAGATCATGTTGAAAGAACACCATCAACTAGTGAAAGCGAGGCATTTGGACAAAAAAGGAAATGTAAATTTCCTTGTAAACTGTGTGAAGGCGATCACGTCGTCCATCATTGTCCCTTCATAGCTGAAGCTAAAAGAGTCTTGGATGACCGTCCTGCTTCACTGCTACGGCTTCCTCCTGGATACAAGAAACTCTTGCCGAGTCCATCACTAGTTAAAAATTCGATCGACACGCCATTGTGGTCAGTCGAAGCATCTGTCATTGAAGATAAACCCGCTGAATCCATACCAGATGAAAGTCAAAATGTTGAGGCGGCAGTCGACCCGGTCTTGTCTTCGGAAGGTCTATCTTCAGATGACACAATCACCAAAGAGAATGAGAACGACACTGTTCAAATTCTTTTCGTAAACACAGACTCCGATGAACATGGGGGCAGTCTACCCGTTCCTTTACTACAGGAAGGAAGTTCGTCAGAGTCATATCCGGCCGTCTATTTGGTCCCACCTCCAAGCAACCTAGTCGTTTCCTTCGATTGGAATCTACTAGGCAGACCCCGGGTACCGGCTAATGTACCATTCTGAATCATTGTACAAGCTTACAAAATGATCATGGTCGGTACCATCATAGATGAAGGGGCTTCTGTGAGTATCCTTTCCTCAACTGCTTGGGAAGCGCTTGGCTTGCCATCGCTTCTGCCTGAGATGAGAAATCTGACAGGCTTCGACAAAGGAACCAGTCGACCGTTAGGGATCCTTCCCAATGTGCCCATAACGTTGAGGAGGAAAACCATTTACATGAACGTAATGGTAGTCCAAGGACCTCTAGATTATAATCTACTCCTTGGACGTGACTATATTTATAGCATGGGAGCCATTGTCTCCTCACTCTTTAGAGTAATGTGTTTTCCGCATGAAGGCCGAGTGGTCAAGCTCGTAGACCAGCTTTCGTTCCCCGGCTCACACATAGCTAATAGTAAAATGCCATCCCTAAATGGTCTTTTCACGCAAGGAATGTCTCATCAATCTCCAGTCCATCCACCTGAAGAGAGCAAGTGATTCGGGAGGACATGACTGAAACCCAGGGGACATGCACCCTGGTCTGTTTCGGCAGGAAAACCTTGGGTATGGGGTAGGTTTCTGCGGAGGATATATGACTAGTCTGACACACCCGTCCATTTAGGAAAATGGGATTAGACTGGAATAAGATTCCCTCGTCAAAGTTATGTGAGTGGAGGCAACCGCGCCACTCACGTTTGTCTATTTCGGTAGACATCGCCAAGGAATCATTTTTTCTGCAACGCGGATGGAGAGCTTTCATATGGTAAGCTAGGAACTCTAATTCGCTATGCTTGGGGGCATGCAAACATTTTTGCATGCAAGCGAAGAGCGACCATTTATTTTCTTAGTTTTTAGTTTCTCAACCCTTTAAACTCGTAGGATTGGTCATTCCTAGCTTGCATAATGAAAGGACCCAGAGTAAAGTTTCGAATGGTGCAAGCTCCCTAAAAATTGAACCTATCGATGAGACATCCTTATTATACGACTAGCACGAAGAGTTTTTATGCGAAGTTCAAGCTCGTTAAAAATTAAACCTTAGCAATGAGCAAATATTCCCCCAGAGTTTAAGCTCATTAAAAAATGAACCAATTTTCGGTAAATAACCATTGTGAATGCATTATCATCAGCTTTTTGAGCCCTGGTCGTGTTCTTACCATCACCTCCACTCTGTTTTAGCCGATCATTCACCTCCATTTGATTGTTTACCCCCTTTTGAGGAACAGCTGCGAAGAGTGATCCTATTAGCCATCCTTGTGGCACTACCGTGATTGGAAAATTCCAAACCTTACCTGGAATCAGTTGCTACCTGAAATTATCACTCGTTCCTCAAAAAATGAGTATCCTTTAATCTCTTTTCATCTGACTCATAAAATATGAAAATATTGCCGAGAAATTGGCCTCTCCAGCTCATTAAAGCGATTGGAAGTGCTATCCCTCCTCTAGATTTTAATCTTTTTGGACCTGAGGGATTATTACACAAAAAGATCGAGCGCTTGTTTTGTTCGGCTCGTTAAAATTACTGAAAATTCATCCCTTTCTTATTATTTTATACTTTTTCGGACTTAAGGGATTATATGACGAAAAAGGATTATTGGAGTTTCCTTTACGTCCCTTTCAGACTCTCTAAAATTGAAAAGGACTGAGTTATCTTTGTCGTTAAACTCGTTAAAACCGAATAGCGACAAACTTGTCCATACAAACAAGAACGAGTTTCATTATCGTTAGGCTCGTTAAAACATAGCGACGGGTTTTCCCGAAGGGAAAATTATAGAACAAGCATATGTTATCCTCCTCAAGATTGACAAAAATAAATAGGTACTGGTCAGCAATGACTGGGGAAAATTTGGGAAGAAAACTTGAAGAAACTTTATTGGTAGCAAGTCACTCTTGAACATGACACTTTCGCTCTGCATCCGAGTCAGGTTGGGTTGTTCCGTTCACCAGTCATATCACCATTGGTCCACCGCACCATCCATATTTGGGGTTAACACTACCAATCCATGTTAATGTCGCCGGTATGTTCAAGAGAAGTCGCTCAGAGAATTCACCTGTGTCTCATCCGCTGCAATACATTCATGCTCCATTTTTTCATGACCGCCACCCTGAACCCTGTATCATCAGATCGTTTTCACCTCCAAAAATCATTTACTCCATTCCGTGTCGTAGATGTGGGATTCATTAAGGCCTTCCTACGATGGGTCACTTCTTGTCGACATCAGCTCATTATCCGAGAAGTCGACTTAGGAACAACCCTTTCAGTACTTTGAAGCTTGCATGCCTCAATGGCAAGTTTCTCACTTCCGGCGACAGGTTTACATCAATGGCCTTTGACTGAAATATTTTGCGTGGTGTTCAACACCAAGTCCTTTTTCACACCACGCGAATTGTACTGTAGTACCTTGAGGGTCATCATCATTATCGGTGATTCCTCTCGCACTTGTTAACAGCTTACATCATTGGCTGGTAATCAGGCGATGTCTTTCCATGTTCGACTCCAGAACATCTTTCACATGGATCGACTTGTACTCCGAGTGAAGATTGGACGAGTTTGAAGACCCCAGATCTAGTTTCATCCATTCGGGCTGCGATATATTCAGGAAAATAAAGACATCAAATGTACATTGTTGTTGTACAGATGATCATCTGAATCAAAGGATGATGACTCTATCAGAATCATCAGTCTCCCGCATAGACAGTTGTCTGTCTTATGTACATGAAAATGAATTTATAAAGATAAGCATGGGAATGCCCGCCTTAGCTAGATCATGAAAAATATTATGAAGATAATGTATTGTATTGTATCTTATTACAGGTCGCCTTCCAGCTCGAAAAAACTTCGAATCCTCATGATAAAGCATTTCACCTGACATCAAAAGATTAACGACCTCATGCTTTAGGGGGAAACTGTTATAGAAATTTTTGGGCACTGCAACCCCAATCATACATGTCCATAAACCAAGGGCTCCTAAGTCCCTAAAAGTGTTGTTCCATACCCTAAAAGAACAAGGTCAGTTGATTACATCATCTCCCAGAAGTTCTCCACAGGAAACTGCTCAGAACTGGTCAAAACTAGACCATACAGGTTTCTCAGTGCTAAGGGTGCAATGCATCCCAACTGCCCAGTGTAAAGGGTGCGATGCATATTGAAAAGCCCTTCTGTAGGGTGCGATGGGCGAGAGTGGACAAATGGCAGAGACAGTTTGCGAGGTGGATGACCATAGAATCTTCGAGAAACTTCTCCTATGACACTTGCCTCTGTGAATTTGCCCAGGGATGAGTAGGAGATCATCAATCTCCAAGTGGAATCAAGAACTATCAGAGAGAGGACACTAATCAAAATCCTAGAAGCTGACTCACCCCCCTGCAATCATCTATATATGGATCCCTCATCCCAAAGATCTAGAGGCTAGAATTTTGTATCTTGTAAGGAAGTGTTGTAGGTTTCTTGGTGGAACATCATAGTGTTGGGTGATCTAAGCTTTTCATGAGGTGAAGAAGGGCTTTCATGCTAGGAGGATGACGCTGGGTCAGAACAATTGGTTGTAGTCCTCTTTGTTATTCTTGATATTAATAAAGCTATTCAAGTTTTCCTCCACATTCTTGTATGTTTGATGATATATGCAGTTGTGTGGTCAATATATATCTAGTCCTATATTGTTTATGATTGTAGATCTCTTTTCTTCGATAGTATTGTGCTGCTTTGATTCCACAGGTGCTCTTTGAAGCTGGGTAGACGAAGGCAAAGCGGTAAGGATCTGTCAGAAGGGGGAGGAACCAAGCAAGGAACTAAGCGCAAGACCGAGGTTGGTGTCCTTTGTTCCCCTCTTATCTACTTCTAATAAAGGAAAGCCAAAGTAGTTTTAGTTTATTTGTTTCTAAGATAGCTACCAGTCTTAGTGGGACTAGCAGCTCCAAGTGGACACTAGATTTCCTGATAACAATATGTGTTTTTGTTAATGTTACAAATTCTCCTTAGGTTGATTCAATAAATTTTAAGTTGATCTTGAATTAAGTTTTAGTTTTATTGCTCACCACGAATTCACCTGAATTACCTAAAATGAAAATCTAGCATGAGGAAATGGAATCTTTCTCTTCAATGAAAATATAGCTAAGGAAGGGAAGAGACAAACAATATGCAGCATATAAAATGCAGCAAACAATATGCTCAATGCAATTCCCTTTTCATGCAACTGTTCCTAAATCAATATAGATGCAAAACCCTAAATGCCAATGCAAGATTTTTCTTTTCACCACACTTAATTTTCAAAAATGAGGAAACTAAGATGTAAAGTCCAATCATTGATTCAAGTGCACTTTTCAGAATGAGGACTAGAACAACAATTCATCCAAGTGATCAATGATCAAACAAAACAAGTTTGCAAGTGACCTAATGATAAGAACAAAGAAAAATCAAAACCAATTCTTACCAAAGTAAATCAAACCAAATGGAGGCTTCAGAGAGACCATAAGACACTCAAGACTCACGGAAGGTCAGTTGGAAGTAGGCTAATCAAATAAAAACTAAGAAAAATAGGAAAAAATTGTGCAAAAACAGGGATCAACGTAGGTACAAAAGAGGCACCAGTACTCTACAATGCAGGCACAGAGAGGGCCTAGGCGGTGTGAAATGCTCTGTCAACAGGCTAGAGGGTGAGTTGGTCCTAGAAAGAGGATTCCGAAACAAAAATTGCAAAAAAGACTCAATGTAATCACTTCCTAGGTATGTTCTTGGCTGGTTAAAGCAGCAAAGGTCTATGATAGAGGTAAATAAAACACAATGGATAAATAAACCACCAAGGGAATAAATTGTTCCCCATTATGGTGGCCAATTTGTTATGTGGGATTTATGACCACGTACATAAATATCTTCCCTAGGTTTGGTGGCTAACCTAGAACAACAAAATGACAAAGGACCCAATGTTTTCCTTAAAGTAAGTAGATGAGAGGAAGAAACCTACTTGGAATATGTTGTATGTTTCACTCCTTCTTTGGATTGAACTCTTCAATCCTAGCTCCAACTACAAAAATTAGAACTTGCACAACCAAGCAACAGAAGCCAAGAAACTATGAGATCTATGTAGGATCATCTATCTAATTCATTCAACAGATCAACATCATATTCAAAGACATAAAATAACTACATCACATGTTGGAAAAAAAAAAAACTATTGGTATTGATATAAATGGAGTGAGTTACAACCATAAATAAGTGTTGATCTTGTAGAAGAGCTCCTCCAAGTTGTTGACTTGTCCTTCCTTTGTCACAAAGTGTACCTCCTGTTAGTGTCGGTCTTGAAAGCCCTCCATCAGTGATCAAAGCTCTTTGCATTTGCATTAGTAGGTGTCTCATCAGTGTCAAAATTTGCATCCCATTAGGCATGCCATAACCATGATGGAGGAGCTGGTCTATTCATACCCCTCTTGGCTTTGCTGGGTCAGGTCATATCAGTCATTGAGTTTGTCAAACTGCTCTTGTTTGGTCTTAATGTCAAAATTCTAGGTCTAGGGTTTTGGTCAGTTGTCTTAGCAAGGTCATGTCCTTGAGTGACCAGCAAGCCAGAGGGAGGATGGTAAACATGTTTCTTTGATTTTTTCATCATGTACAGTTCATTTCTAACCTTGGATTTAAAAACCCTGTTTTTAAAGCCAAGGTCATGATAAATTTTGTAAAAAAGAATAAATTTCCAAGAAATTTTCAAAAAGGCAGCAACAACCCTGGTCCCCTTGCCACAGTCCTTCAGATGATCTCCCTGCAAAAAGAATCAGGTCAAAGCACTCAAAAATTCAACTTCAGGATAAAGGAAACCAAGAAAATCAGTGTTTTAAAAAGTGTCAAAATAGACTTTATAAAGTGGGTTTATGGATGAAATTTTTTCAAATGAAGATTATAAAAGGTAATATTCCCTCCTTTCACTCTTATTGTGCATTTCAAGCTTGCAAGAGAGATTGTGAGAGAGTGATAGGCGAAGGAGGCGAAATTGCAACGATTATAATCAGATTATATCCGGAGTAACCATCAAGCAATGACATCCTAGATACCCCTACATACCCTTGACATCCCCTTGTACATGAAAACCTTCCCTCTATGTTAAAACAATGTGCATGTACTCCTTAAAAACAAAAAGAGCAAAAATCTGCCTTATGACACACATGAACTCCTATAAGCAAATTTGGTGTATGGTGTCCCTATGTCCCTATTGATACATGTATGCCCCTTCCATGTTCATTATCATACATGTTTTTGTCCCATATGAGATGTTGTTTGCAAATGATTTCCCAATGTTAAAATGTGTTCCTATATGCATGACAATTTGTAAAGTTTCCCTTGAAAATTCCCTGTTATTTTCATATATTCCCATTCCTCGTTAAGAAGTTCCCTCCCCTAACATTCCCCTCATGTTTTTTCCCCTTGAAACAGCATAGAGTTCAGTACTTTTGCAGGCAGAGGCAGCAGTTCAATTTGTCCTTCAGTTTGTCCACCTTGCTCCAAAACCATGTCAGATATCGAGACTTATGAGCAAGGTGATGACCATTCATCATCTACAGAGATTGAGGAATAGAGGAGGCCTCGTAGAGGGGGTAAGGGAGGCCATCATAAGAGGGAGGAGCCTACTTCTTTGGCAGAGTTACAGGCTTGTCCTTTGGCACTGAATTGTTTCCAGTACATGTCATGCTATCAATTTTGTGAGAGGCTCTCTCAAATTCAGCATCATAGAGAGTTGGCTCGCTTGTTTGTCTTACACCTCCATGATGGACATGTCACTCTTGCAGGGGTGAATTTCATATTGACACCCGAGGTGATCTCAGAGGCTACAGGGATACCAAATGTGGGTGAGGTGTGGCCTAAGCGCAGATTACTTGATTTTGTTCACTTTGAGCCTTATGTCCGGCCATCATTTGTGAGACTGTTGACGGGTGTTTTCCCATTCAGATTTCTTCGGAGTGAGTATGCCCCCCTCATGAGACTTATCATGCATTATTTTACATGTGAGGGCAGATTTTCACAGGTGTATTCATATCACATTCGCCTGTTGATGCATTTCACCCAGGTGAGGATGATGAACCTCCCGGTCTTCCTGTTTCAGAACATTCAGAGGATGGTGCCCATGTTGCAGAGGAAGACCCCGGCCCAGCAGTACAGGAGCCTTTGTCACTATGGTTTGATCCAGCTTATAGTCTCTCATCAGTTGACTCAGCAGGGCATCTCATGGGAGGAGTTCATCTCCCGTGAGTTTTTCACAGTGCCACCTCAGCCACAGCAGGAGGCCATTCATGAGGAGGGAGGACCATCTCAACAGCCTGATGCTCCCATCACCCGACATGTCAGCTCCACTCCTATGGTCACCTATCAGAAAGGCCCAAGGGCCTTATTTGCAGCAGCTAGGCGAGTACTATCTCCACAACAGGTGGAAGGGGTATCGCCTTCATCTTCAGAGCAGCGAGTGTTATCTCCACAGCAGGTGGAAGGGGCCTCGCTTTCTTTGCCAGCACAGGTATTGCAGAGGGGCAAAGAGCCCATGGTTCATGAGGATCCGGTGATTGATCTTGAGGTCAGTTCTCCTAGCCAAGAGGCAAAGGAGATCATTCAGCAGCTCAGGGCCGAGAATGATGTTTTGCAGCGGAGACTTGAGGGTGCCCAATGGACCATCACATATCTAGAGCAGCGGAACACACAGCTGGAGGAGGAGAAGGCACTTGATGAGATTTGGAGGATTCGTAGTGACCGAGTCCTAAACCGTAGGAGGCCCGGTGATCCATTGCCTATTGACCGGGAGTCATTGCTCATTCAGGAGAATGCCCACTTGGAGAGGTTGTTGGCTAAGGCCAACCAAGAGAAAAGGCTGCTGAGGAATATGAAAAACCACTATTGGGCTAGGATGCACGTTTGTAAAGCAAAGATGAAAATGTTCCAAAGAAGGTTGACCGAGGCTCTTAAGAGGAAGAAGAAGACCAACCCCCTCCGCATCTTGGCTGAGGCTTCTCTTACTCATCATGACACCCACTAGCCTCTTCACAGCACCAAGCACAAAATTTTTTGGAAGTTTTGGCTCATTTTTGGCATTTTTGGGCAATTTACAGGTTTTGGCTTCTCAACGGGTCTCACCGGGGGTGAGACCCTTTGTCATCGTAGCTCCGTTTTGCGAAAACTCAGCATTGCTAGATTTTTCATGCAAATTTACACATGCCTATGGATGGACTTGAGTTTTCATGGAGTTTTGGGCCTCCAAAAGGTCAAAATACAGCCAAATTTTGACTTTCTGCCCATGTTTTGAGCTGCAGAAGTAGTCTTGGGAAAATTGACTTTTGACTACGCAAATGACCTCCAAATTCCAGTTGGGTTAGAAAGTAGACTCAGAGACCTTTCCAACGAGCTATCCTACACCTCATTCTGACACCGGGAAGGCCTCCAAAACGGGCTCCAAAGTGTGCGACCCGTTGAGGATGATGTGCGCGACCCGTTGAGGAATTTGTGCCAGATTTGACCAGTTCAGCCCAGAATTTGCAGTTTAGCTCCAGTTTGACTTTCTGAGGTCGATGGTAGTCCTTTTGACTATACTTGTGGCACTTTTTGGGTACTTTTACTCTTGTTTTACTCTTCTAGAAGTTTCTCTCATGTAAAAGGGTAAAATTGACTGTATGAACTGGTTTCCAAGTTTATAGAGGCAAGTTGTTTTGACTGCCTATTTTGTAGTGCTTAGTTTAGAAGTTGTTCAAACAGCTCCTAGGATAGTGAGCTCGACCCATGGAGGCAGGGAAAGAGGTTAGATCATCTATATTATGTACTTTCTTGCTCATTTTCATGGTTGGACTCTTGAGGGAGAAGCTATCATTGTATTATACACTTGTATCTCTGCAATTTTTGGCTAAGGAAGACCAGGGTTTTGCAGTCATCATTGGGATTCTTGTGGACTCATTGTGTTGATGGTGTGTTTCTTCATGTTATTGTAATCTTTGTTATGTGATTCATTTCCTTTCTATACTGCTGCATATTAAACAAATGAAGTGATAAAGTTAGAATTCATGCTTGCCATGCTCCGCTTTCAAATTTGTTTAATTTCTATGTTTTCTGCTGTCTAAAGAGAATTCAAATCCATTTTTTCTCTCTTTAGCCTTCTTACCTTTTCTCCTAATAATCCATTTCAGTTAAAGACATCAATACAAGCTCCTACCTTGCCCCAAAGACCCCCCTGTAGAAACTGTGTCAAATCCCCGCACCCTAAATTGCAGCTCCTCAATTTGCCACCAAAAACCCCAAATCAACCTTTATAATCAGTTTAATAGCCTAATATCAGTGTTACTTTGTTGGTCATCTCATCTCATTGAAGATTTGCCGAGATTTGACCGGAGAGAGCCTTCTCCTGCCCCGTAGGGCTAGCTATGAGGCTGAATGGTTTGATGTAGCTTTGAGATTTGCCTTTTCAGCCTGAGGTGAAATTTCAAGTGCTAACACCTCCAATGACCCTAAATGCATGAAAAGATAACTCTTACAACAACAACATAAGGGTAGAATCACTCTCCAAAACCCAACCCCTTGCATATGGAAGGTCATAAATATATAGAGGAGTGAGGTAAGTTGGGAGTTCTTATCCTTTTATCAATATTGGGATTGAGATCCACTCTTTATGGGAGGATGATATCTAAGAATAAGGGATGGAAACTCCAAGGTAGGATAATATAGGATTCGAAAGTTTTATCTAAGGTAAATGGTTACAATCGGTCCTCGAAGCTTCTGGAAATGGAGGCTTCAGGATCCTCCTCTTTTTTTAGAATTTCTAGAACCAACGCAACTGCAAGGACAAAAACCTTTAGGTTATCAACGTAGACCACAGTGGATCAACTTGTAGGTGATTGTCCAATAAAAGGCTAGGGTGTGTTGGTCCTAAAACTGGCTCAGATGATGTAGTTCAGGGAAAAAATTGTGGGGAATGAGAGATTCATGCATATGGCTTTGTGCAATGATGATGTAAAGGGGGAATAGGATGTGAATGATCCCATTAGGAGGTTGATTGATCAGATGAGACAAAATAGCCTAGAACAATATTGAATTTTCTTAGTTTGAGAAAAATACATAAATCCAATCCTCAATGCTTTGTCAATCTACATTTCTAACAGATGCAGTCTAAGTAATGTCCATTTTTCTGACTCTATTTTGATACCTCAAGCATCTGGAAGTCCTTACTTGTAACATTTATTTTCATTTCATTCTCCATATATAATATATGTTGATATGTGCCTTCTGTTATGCCAACAAATATGTCTTTTTCCACCTCAAATCTATCAACACGCCATATAATGCATGGGTTTGCAAATGATAACAACTCTAGCATCTCTACATCTCTAACCATCCACCTGGCCACTAGATCATTACATTTTAGATTCTTTGTCATTTTTAAAGATTCAGGTTCACTGCACGTGTAATGTGTTAGCGCTTGAAATTTCACCTCAGGCTGAGAAAGGTAAACCTCAAGGCTACATCAAACCATTTAGCCTCGTAGCTAGCCCTACGGGGCAGGAGAAGGCTCTCTCCGGTCAATCTCGGAAGATCTTCAATGGGATGAGATGACCAACAAGGTAACACTGATATTAGGCTAGTAAACTGATTAAAAAGGTTGATTTAGGGTTTTTAGGGTTTTTGGTGGCAGATTGAGGGGATGGCAATTTTGGGTGCGGGGATTGGACACAGTTTCTGCAGGGGGTTCTTTGGGGCGAGGTAGGAGACTGTATTGATGCCTTTGATTGAGGTGAGTGGATGGAAAAGACCGGTGAGGAGCTAAGGAGAGCAAATAATACTTTGAATTCTCCTTAAACAGTAGAAAACATAGAAATTAAACAAATTTAAAAGCAGAGCATGGCAAGCATGAATTCTTACTTTAACATTTCATTTGTTTAATATGCAGAAAGAAAGAAAGGAGATGAATCACATAACACACTTACAAGAACATTAAGAAGCACTCCATCAATACATGAAACCACAAGAATCCCAAAAAGGACTGCAAAACCCTGGTCTTCCTTAGCCAAAAATTGCAGAGATACAAGTGAAATAATACAATGATAGCTTCTCCCTCAAGAGTCCAACCATGAAAATGAGCAAGAAAGTACATAATATAGATGATCTAACCTCTTTCCCTGCCTCCATGGGTCGAGCTCACTATCCTAGGAGCTGTTTCAACCACTTCTAAACTAAGCACTACAAACTAGGTAGTCAAAACAACTTGCCTCTATAAACTTGGAAACCAATTCATACATTTAATTTTTTACCCTTTTCATAAATGAATATTCTAGAAGAGTTACAAAAGGGTAAAAGTGTCTAAAAGGTGTCACAATTACATCAAAGAGGACCATCATTAACCTCAAAAAGTCAAACTGAGTCAAATCTGCGTTTTCTGAGCTGTACAGTGCAATCTGGCAAAAAACTACCTGACAGGTCGCGCCCCCTGCCTGACGGGTCGCGCCCCTTTGGAGCTCTATTTGGGGTACTTGCAGGTGGCCAAATTGAGCAAAAGTGGGCTTGTTGGAAAGTTCTGTGAGTCTACTTTCCAACCCAACTAAAATTTTTGAATTTGGAGTTCATTTGCCTTGTCAAAACTTAATTCTCCCAAGACTGGTTTCTGCAACTCAAAAAAGTGGCAGAAAGTCAAATTTTGCATGTATTTTGACCTTCCGGAGGCCCAAAACTCCATAAAAACTCAAGTCCATCCATGAGCATATGTAACTTTGCATGAAAAATCAGGAAATGCTGAGTTTTTGTGAAAAGGAGTTGCCCTGATGAAGGGTCTCGCGGGGGGTGAGACCCGTTAAAGAGCCAAAACCTGTAAATTGCCAAAAAATGCCAAAATTCACCCAAAATTCTCAAAATTTCTTGGGATTGGTGCTGTGGCTAGGCTATTTAGTGCTTTGATCCTTGAGTGAAGCCTCAGCCAAGATACGGAGGGGATTTGGCCTCTTTCTCCTTTTCAGTGCCTCGGTCAACCGCCTTTGAAACATTTTCATCTTTGCCTTGCACACATGCATTCTTTCCCAGTAATGGTTCTTCATGTTCCTCAGAAATTTCTTCTCTTGGTTGGCCTTAGCCAACAGCCTCTCCAAGTGTGCATTGACCCGGATGAGCATGGACTCTCTCTCAGCAGGCAATAGGTCACCGGGCCTCCTTCTGTTCAAGTCCCTATAGCCTGTGCAATCACCTCGGGTGTCAAAGTGAATTCCACCCCGGCAAGGTTGACATGTCCATCATGCAAGTGTAAAACAAAAAGGCGAGCCAACTCTCGGTGGTGCTGAATCCGAGAGATCCTCTCGCAAAACTCATAACAAGACATGTACTGGAAACATGAAACTGCCATAGGACAAGCCTGTAACTCTGCTAAAGAGGTGGGTTCCTCTCTCTTATGATGTCCACCCTTACCACCCTTATGAGGCCTCCTCTGTACCTCAATCTCTAAAGCTGATGACTGGTCATCACTTTGCTCATAGGTTTCGGTTTCTGACATGTTTAAAAGAGCAAAGTGGACAAAATGTACTGCTGCTTCTGCTTTATAAAATGTTGATTTCTATGTTGTTTCAAGGGAACAAGGAACATGAGGGAAATGTTAGGGGAGGGGCATTTTTACAAGGAAAATGGGAATAGATGTATATAATAGGGATTTTAGGGAAATATACTGCAAACATCATTGCATATACATCATCAATTTCATATGTTTACATGGGCATAAGGAGAAGTAGGGTTAGGATTTCATTTTTATTTTTAAAGGGAAAAAGGATAGGGTTTATTTGCTTTACAAATTTACAAGGGATATTGGCATGGAAATGTAGGGAAAATGAAATGGGAATGGGGAGAATAATTACAAGGGAGAAAATCATGAAACAACAAGAAACCCTAACAAATTTTTACACGTTTATTACAGCCATTTGGAGCGTTTTCTCTTGCACAATTTGATCATTAAAACACGTTCATAATGTCCACCAACCATAACCAGCAATCATTCCAAGATTAGGGAACCTACCTCAAGCGATTTGATGGCTTGGAGGGCGTTTGAGCAAATTTGTAATAAGTCTGTAGGGAGACAGCTTGACGGGTTGCGTTTTGCAGGAGGCTTTTGGAGGCCTTCCCTGTGTCAGAATCAGGTGCAAGATAGCTCGTTGGAAAGGTATTTGAGTCTACTTTCCAACCCAACTATAATTTTTCAATTTGGAGTTCATTTGACTTGTCAAAAATCAAATCTCCCAAGACTGGTCAAAAAGTGCCAAATGAGGATGCCTCAAGGAAGAGTGCTGTTGCAGTCAACTTTTGAATGCCTTCCTCAACCCAAAATTGAGCTCATTATAGCTCATTGGAAAGCTATTTGTGTCGAGTTATCATTTTACCCATCAAGAAAATCATTTAGCCAACCAAGCTAGGAGAAAACTTGATTTTCCCAAGGTCACTTCAGAGGTGTCTTTGATTCTCCTGAGGCAACGGTATTCTTGACATTTCTCTCAAACCATGACACCTGTGAAAAAAGTGAAGGAGGTTTTTCTTCCTTGGAATGTTTTTGACAAAAACCTCTCTCAGTTTCCCAAAATTCATCTTTTATTGCTCTGAAACATCATTTGAGTGAAACTTGTCCCGATGTGTGGAACAAGGGATTTTGCCGAAATGAAGAGAAATGAAGGGGATAGGGGGCTTCTAAATTCTTGGGGAAATTTTTTGGAAGTAGGGAGGGATGTTAGGAAGTAGGGGAAAGTGGAATCGCGGAGATCGAGTGAGGGGAAGGGGTCCAAAAGGGCGAAACACAGGCCCAACCTAGAAAATTGCCAGGTTGTAGCTAGAAACTAGGGTTTGTGCAAAAATGAGGAATTTGGCGGATCTAAGGGATGGGAAGCATTTGGTAAGGTACTTTAAGGATAGGGGAAGGTGTATGAACATCAGGATACAAGTTCTGCCGATGATTTGACCATCCAAGAGAAATTATCTTTCAAAACCCTAGGAGAGGGAAATGACCTTACTTAGGCACAACTGAAGCATGAATAAGGTGTAAAATGACTCATTAGACACTGACATGATAATGAAAACCCTCTGAATGATGATAGGCTCAGCTGAATGATGACATGGACTGACATTTGGGCAAACCCTAGACCTAATGCCTAGTGACCAAATTTTGCTTGAAAACTCTTTGAAATGACAAAATTTTGACCTTGACACTCTAAGACCACTTTGTAAGAGCATATTTGATCACTGGAGGAAGGCTGAAAAGACTGACACTAACATTGGCTCCAATGGGGATGGTAGCTCCTTGGAGGTGCCAAGAACTGCAGACCTCTGGGAGAGCAGACCAGTGCTTTCATCCATTGGGCGATGGAGTCAAAAACTCAAACTAAAATGCATGACTGAAAACCGGCACAATCTTAACAACAAGACTGAAAATTGACTCACAAAGGACTCATGACTCAACTAAAAACTGACTCGATACTTAAACACAACCGACAAACTGAAAATGATGCTCAAAGTGGAGCTTATTCATCAAAACCTACTCTAACAGTTTCATTCATCACCTGATCAAGTGAAATCAAACAACCAATGCAACCAAGTAAGTATCTCGTCTGCTGTTTGAATTCTCTGCAAATGCTCACTTATGACCAACAAGAGAGAACTACTGAAAGGCAACTCCCATGACAACTTGGAAACAGATCCGTTGAATGATATGAATTCTCTATCCGCCTCCAAAAACACTACATAAGGATCTTGAAGTTCATGCACACTGGGACTTAGCTCATCCAATGGATTACTTCTTGTTTCCTCATACCATGAATGCAAACTTTGATCTAAGCCTTGTGACGAGACCTCTGCTGAAAATGACAAAGAAACTGGCTGCCGGATCAAATTCATATCAGCACATGTTTCAAGCTCACATGTAGTCAATGGAGAAAGACTTTGACTGCAAACCTCATCTAAAACATCAGCTATTGGATCATGAAAAACTTGAAAAGACTGCTGCAATCCCATTTCTATTGGTTCCATTGTGATTACATGATTGCCTACATGCTGCTCATTCCTCACTGAAGATGGACTATGCAAATTTCCCTTCAAATACTGAAATGATTCAAAACAGAATGGTAGGGAACCTTCTTGTATCATTTGATCAAATATGTCAACTTCCATGCCTTCATCTGCAACTTGACAACCAATGGCATTTGGGGGCTGCAAATCTGAATATGAGAAGTCTTGAACAAAATTTTCATTGCTCTCAAGATGATTCAAATCAAGACTTGTTGACATTTGATTTCTGATTGCATGGTAGTTATCTCTGATGAACTGAAATGAATCAAAACAAAAAGGCAAAGATCCTTCACTTACTTCAAACTTTGATGCACTTTCCTCATCAATGTCATAGATGATATGTGATGGCTGAACATTGTACTCAAGCTGCTGAAAATGAACTTTTTCCTCCCACAAACTAGCTGCTTGTGTGATTGCAAGATTAGCTTCTGTTTGGAGAACATAATCATCATCATACTGATCAAACCGAGGCAAATCATTGGTATAAAAGACATCATCAAGCATGCAGGTCATATCAACAGTTCTTTCTTCGCCAAGGTGATCTACAAAACAATCATTATCAGATCTATGACAACTAGGATAAGAAACAAAATGTTTTGGATCAACAACTTGTTCTTCTTCAATCAGCGAGCCATGAGCTTGAACATCATAATCATTCCTTGCGGTGATCCTTTGCATCATCTCTTCTACTGCACTTACCAAAATGTCAAGCTTCACCTCTAGAG
Source organism: Pinus tabuliformis (assembly GCA_031772625.1). NCBI lineage: Eukaryota > Viridiplantae > Streptophyta > Pinopsida > Pinales > Pinaceae > Pinus > Pinus tabuliformis. The sequence continues at coordinate 205,201,607 of CM062804.1, forward strand.
ATGTTGATTTTTCCGGATCTATGTTTTTCATCTCTTCTTCCTTCATTCTTGCCCTTCGGATCAGCAGATGTGCCTCTACATTTACTGCACTGTTTTGCATCTCGTGAAGTGTTGCAATATTCCTTTCTCTCAGCTGAAACTCCATCTCCGGATCAAAGGCACCCGGATAGTGCAAGAGAGCAGATCTAGGAGTAGGCCTTATATCAACTGGCATTGAATAATAAACTTGGTTAAATCTGGCTGAAAACTGTTGTACTGTCTCCCCTGGTAATCTTTTCAGCTGGTTATACTCTTCTACAATCAAGAAAAGGTTCTGCCCGATCATCCACCTGTCGAGAAAAACTTTGACAAACTGCTGGAAATCTGAAATGCTCGCATTAGGCAGGGCTTTGAACCAACTCTTGACTTTGGCTTGCAAAGAAAGAGCAAAAACCCTTATACTAACATCTTCATCATCAACTTCAAAAAGATCTAGAAAATTCTCAAAATTCTGCACATGTTGCTCAGCGTTGACATTCTTACTTTCACCATCAAACCTCGGCAAGTATAGATCATAGTTTTTTGGGAAAGCATGGAGAACAGAAGGTAAAACAAGAGGTTTATATCGATCTGGAATTTTATAAGGTGTAGGGGTATGTACAACAGGTATAGAATTAGTTTTGGTCACTTGAGGTTCATCAACTTGAAGATGGTCATCACAAAATTCGGAAAAAGATCCTGATCAAGCTCAACGACATGCAAATCTTTGGTATTCACAATCTTCGAAGGAAAAGAATTAACTGTAGGTCGAGGATCTCTTCTCAAATACAGTATACTTTGCAAAGCCCTTTTTACATTCTCAGGAAAAGAGGAGAAATAATTTAGAACAAAGAACAAAATATCTTGGATGAAATTCCAACTTGAGTACCTGATCTGTCCATATTCTCCTTTCATGTTTTTGCTGGTCGGGATCATCCTCCAGTGGAGTCTTTGGATCTGATCTCAAAACTGATTTAGAGTCGCCAGGTGAATGATTTCAGCCTTTCAAGTGTCTGATCGTTGTCCACCATCAACCATCAGATCTGAACTTGATATATGTGCTGGGGTGAAATGCAAATGAAGTGGTCATATTCACAAGCTCACGGAGATTGACTGAAGCAGCGTTTATCTACTTGCGCTGATGCAAAGCAAGAGCGTTTTCGAAGGCTACCTGGCGTAACTTCAGGCTCCGTCTAAGACTTATGAAACAAACACATCAACCCACAAACAAGTTTGTTCTTCCCAGTATGGTTGCCAGTATGTTAGCGCTTGAAATTTCACCTCAGGCTGAGAAAGGTAAACCTCAAGGCTACATCAAACCATTTAGCCTCGTAGCTAGCCCTACGGGGCAGGAGAAGGCTCTCTCCGGTCAATTTCGGCAGATCTTCAATGGGATGAGATGACCAACAAGGTAACACTGATATTAGGCTAGTAAACTGATTAAAAAGGTTGATTTAGGGTTTTTAGGGTTTTTGGTGGCAGATTGAGGGGATGGCAATTTTGGGTGCGGGGATTGGACACAGTTTCTGCAGGGGGTTCTTTGGGGCGAGGTAGGAGACTGTATTGATGCCTTTGATTGAGATGAGTGGATGGAAAAGACCGGTGAGGAGCTAAGGAGAGCAAATAATACTTTGAATTCTCCTTAAACAGTAGAAAACATAGAAATTAAACAAATTTAAAAGCAGAGCATGGCAAGCATGAATTCTTACTTTAACACTTCATTTGTTTAATATGCAGAAAGAAAGAAAGGAGATGAATCACATAACACACTTACAAGAACATTAAGAAGCACTCCATCAATACATGAAACCACAAGAATCCCAAAAAGGACTGCAAAACCCTGGTCTTCCTTAGCCAAAAATTGCAGAGATACAAGTGAAATAATACAATGATAGCTTCTCCCTCAAGAGTCCAACCATGAAAATGAGCAAGAAAGTACATAATATAGATGATCTAACCTCTTTCCCTACCTCCATGTGTCGAGCTCACTATCCTAGGAGCTGTTTCAACCACTTCTAAACTAAGCACTACAAACTAGGCAGTCAAAACAACTTGCCTCTATAAACTTGGAAACCAATTCATACATTTAATTTTTTACCCTTTTCATAAATGAATCTTCTAGAAGAGTTACAAAAGGGTAAAAGTGTCTAAAAGGTGTCACAATTACATCAAAGAGGACCATCATTAACCTCAAAAAGTCAAACTGAGTCAAATCTGCGTTTTTTGGGCTGTACAGTGCAATCTGGCAAAAAACTGTCTGACAGGTCGCGCCCCCCTGCCTGACGGGTCGCGCCCCTTTGGATCTCTAATTGGGGTACTTGCAGGTGGCCAAATTGAGCAAAAGTGGGCTTGTTGGAAAGGTCTGTGAGTCTATTTTCCAACCCAACTAGAATTTTTGAATTTGGAGTTCATTTGCCCTGCCAAAACTTAATTCTCCCAAGACTGGTTTCTGCAACTCAAAAAAGTGGCAGAAAGTCAAATTTTGCATGTATTTTGACCTTCTGGAGGCCCAAAACTCCATAAAAACTCAATTCCATCCATGGGCACATGTAAATTTGCATGAAAAATCAGGAAATGCTGAGTTTTTGTGAAAAGGAGTTGCCCTGATGAAGGGTCTCGCAGGGGGTGAGACCCGTTAAAGAGCCAAAACCTGTAAATTGCCAAAAAATGCCAAAATTCACCCAAAATTCTCAAAATTTCTTGGGATTGGTGCTGTGGCTAGGCTATTTAGTGCCTTGATCCTTGAGTGAAGCCTCAGCCAAGATACGGAGGGGATTTGGCCTCTTTCTCCTTTTCAGTGCCTCGGTCAACCGCCTTTGAAACATTTTCATCTTTGCCTTGCACACATGCATTCTTGCCCAGTAATGGTTCTTCATGTTCCTCAGCAATTTCTTCTCTTGGTTGGCCTTAGCCAACAGCCTCTCCAAGTGTGCATTGACCCGGATGAGCATGGACTCTCTCTCAGCAGGCAATAGGTCACCGGGCCTCCTTCTGTTCAAGTCCCTATAGCCTGTGCAATCACCTCGGGTGTCAAAGTGAAGTCCACCCCGGCAAGGTTGACATGTCCATCATGCAAGTGTAAAACAAAAAGGCGAGCCAACTCTCGGTGGTGCTGAATCCGAGAGATCCTCTCGCAAAACTCATAACAAGACATGTACTGGAAACATGAAACTGCCATAGGACAAGCCTGTAACTCTGCTAAAGAGGTGGGTTCCTCTCTCTTATGATGTCCACCCTTACCACCCTTATGAGGCCTCCTCTGTACCTCAATCTCTGAAGCTGATGACTGGTCATCACTTTGCTCATAGGTTTCGGTTTCTGACATGTTTAAAAGAGCAAAGTGGACAAAATGTACTGCTGCTTCTGCTTTATAAAACGTTGATTTCTATGTTGTTTCGAGGGAACAAGGAACATGAGGGAAATGTTAGGGGAGGGGCATTTTTACAAGGAAAATGGGAATAGATGTATATAACATGGATTTTAGGGAAATATACTGCAAACATCATTGCATATACATCATCAATTTCATATGTTTACATGGGCATAAGGAGAAGTAGGGTTAGGATTTCATTTTTATTTTTAAAGGGAAAAAGGATAGGGTTTATTTGCTTTACAAATTTACAAGGGATATTGGCATGGAAATGCAGGGAAAATGAAATGGGAATGGGGAGAATAATTACAAGGGAGAAAATCATGAAACAGCAAGAAACCCTAACAAATTTTTACACGTTTATTACAGCCATTTGGAGCGTTCTCTTGCACAATTTGATCATTAAAAAACGTTCATAATGTCCACCAACCATAACCAGCAATCATTCCAAGATTAGGGAACCTACCTCAAGCGATTTGATGGCTTGGAGGGCGTTTGAGCAAATTTGTAATAAGTCTGTAGGGAGACAGCTTGACGGGTCGCGCACCATGCCCAACGGGTCGCGTTTTGCATGAGGCGTTTGGAGGCCTTCCCGGTGTCGGAATCGGGTGCAAATAGCTCGTTGGAAAGGTATTTGAGTCTAATTTCCAACACAGCTATAATTTTTCAATTTGGAGTTTATTTGACCTGTCAAAAATCAAATCTCCCAAGACTGGTCAAAAAGTGCCAAATGAGGCTGCCTCAAGGAAGAGTGCTGTTGCAGTCAACTTTTTAATGCCTTCCTCAACCCCAAATTGAGCTCATTATAGCTCATTGGAAATATATTTGTGTCTAGTTATAATTTTACCTATCAAAAAAATCATTTGGCCAACCAAGCTAGGAGAGAACTTGATTTTCCCAAGGTCACTTCAGAGGTGTCTTTGATTCTTCTGAGGCAACAATATTATTGACATTTCTCTCAAAGCATGACACCTGTGCAAAAAGTGAAGGATATTTTTCTTCCTTGGCATGTTTTTGAAAAAAACCTCTCTCAGTTTCCCAAAATTCATCTTTGATTGCTCTGAAACATCATTTTAGTGAAACTTGTCCCGATGTGTGGAACAAGGGATTTTGCTGAAATGAAGCGAAATGAAGGGGATAGGGGGCTTCTAAATTCTTGGGGAAATTTTTTTGGAAGTAGGGAGGGATGTTAGGAAGTAGGGGAAAGTGGAATCGTGGAGATCGAATGAGGGGAAGGGGTCCAAAAGGGCGAAACACAGGCCCAACCTAGAAAATTGCCAGGTTGTAGCTAGAAACTAGGGTTTGTGCAAAAATGAGGAATTTAGCAGATCTAAGGGATGGGAAGCATTTGGTAAGGTACTTTAAGGATAGGGGAAGGTGTATGAACATCAGGATACAAGTTCTGCCGATGATTTGACCATCCAAGAGAAATTATCTTTCAAAACCCTAGGAGAGGGAAATGACCTTACTTAGGCACAACTGAAGCATGAATAAGGTGTAAAATGACTCATTAGACACTGACATGATAATGACAACCCTCTGAATGATGATAGTCTCAGCTGAATGATGACATGGACTGACATTTGGGCAAACCCTAGACCTAATGCCTAGTGACCAAATTTTGCTTGAAAACTCTTTGAAATGACAAAATTTTGACCTTGACACTCTAAGACCACTTTGTAAGAGCATATTTGATCACTGGAGGAAGGCTGAAAAGACTGACACTAACATAATGCATATGAACCTTAGAATTCCTCCAGTCTGTCACTTTCTCTATAACGTTCTCTATAACACCAGTTCATGCCACAGTCCATTATCGATATCATTATGCTCATCAAAACCAAAGCAACCTCATTCCTTTGCATTAGAAATATAATATTGTTGGCCTCTAGGTTTCAATTTTCCTTCTATTTTCAATAGATTTGATAGATTACAACATATGTTAACTTCAAAAAAATTTGTGCACATGCTTCCAGCAACAACTCAAATTCATCCATACTAGTTATTGCTAGTATCTGAGTCATGAAGTGTGATATGTTGCTATTGTAGGTATAGCTTAGGTTTTGTCTTACATGCTCCATTGTCCTTCGGTTTCTAGGATATAGGTGGTGTGTTTATGAAACCCCTTTCTTTATTTCGTTGGTTATAACAGGAGTATGAGAGTAGAAGTTGGTAGGGGTAGGTAAAGAATATTTTTTTGTGCACAATAATATTCATGTGAACTATTCAACATACTCACAATTTTTTGTTCCTATAAGTATATTCCCTTGGCATGAGCTATGAATTAGCTCATTTATATATTGTTTATGATTATTTATAATATTTCTTTGGCTCTCTCGGTGGCAACATAATTACTAGGATGATCCTACTCTTCTTTTTGTCCCATGGCCTTGCATTTCCAAATGAATGCATGAATCTTTTTCCCATTGAAATCATATTTTCACCTTTGTTACAGTAAATTGTTGGATAAACATTAGAGAAATTTTGAGGTCTAAAATGGGCTTCCTAAGGATATGTTGTCTCTACTACAACACCCTCCAAAATTTTTGCCTACATCCAAATTTCGTAGCATACTTTGACTTTGCATGTTGTTGTCGCAAGCATTAAGAGTTATTTCATGTGTTTTCCCTAAGTGTCCTTTTCCCGTTTGCAATAAAATCAAAGTGTCATCTTTTAGCATGTGGAGTGCCACACAATGCACAAAAGCTAGTTTTTGTGGTTTTAAAGGATAAACTTTGTGTAAATGAGTTGGTCTTACCATGTAAAAATGTATCACACCCTCTTCCAAAGTTTCAAGCACTATTGCACAAGTGTCATCACGGTCGTCGCAAAGTGTGTATTTGGTGTCGCACTTGGTGTAGGTCGTCGCAAAGTTGTCGAATTGAGGAAAGGATGTTATTCATGTGTTCTGAGTGTTCCATGTTGTGTCGTAAAATGGTACAAGTGTGTGATCATGTTCAAAGTCATGGTTTTTCCTACCTTCCTTTCATTGATCTGATACTTAGTCAAGTTAGGAAAAATCCCCGACAAAGCCACTCAGCCTTTTTCAATCAACCTGAACTATGCACTACATAGTATCATCCCTCAAGCAACAACCTTGCTTCTTGGCAATGTGCAATGTGAAATTTCATCCTCCTATAATTGTGCATTGCGTAATCCCAGTGCTCAAGCCCAGCCCCTGAGCTCCAAAACTATGAAAACTTCTCCTCCAGTCAGCCTTGAACTGCGCATTATGCAGTCTCAATCCTCAAGCCTCAATCTTGATCTCCTGAAATGTGTAATTTCACAATCACCTGAAGTCCCAGTGCTTCCAGCACTGTGTATCGGGCAATCTCAGTGCTAAGGCCCTCATCCTGGCTCCTTGAATCCCTCAATTGCGCAATCCTCAAGCCAGTCCATTATAAAATGTGCATTGTGTAGTCTCAAGGCTCAAACCTAGCCCTTGACTACCTAAGATACACAATTATGAAGTCCCTGAGTCTCTCCCTCATCCTGCCACTCAGTTCCATCTCAATCAGTGGATCATCATGCAGCATCTTAGACTAGGGATTTATCAGACTGATGTTGTCTTGTCATGAGTGAATTTCAAATGTAGGTACTTTATCATGCTATGAAAAGAAGATGATGAAGGATATGGAGAAGGATACCATGCTAGAAGACACTTATGAAGCACCAAATACAAGTTGATCAATCAAGAGGAAGCAAAGGAACATCAGCTTGCGACAACAGCTCAAGATCTAATAACACTAAAGACTCCTCATCTTTAGCCATATGGAGGTGGAAAAAGAGATCATGTTCTATATTCAAGGAGACACAAAGAAAACAACAACAAAGAATGGCTTGGCATTGCCATGTCATCATGCATTCCATGTCATCAGTGGCATGTCATGCCATGTCATGATTCATAATGTGCCACATCATTTTGTGGATTATGTAAATTTTTATTCAAAATTTATTGTAAAGGGGAAGTCCAAAGGACATTTACATAATTTAAAGAGTCATGTAAGAGTTGAAAAGTCATAGGGAAGTCAAATAGTCATGAGGGTAGTCTAAGAGTCATAGGGGAGGTGAAGCATCACCCCATTTTTTATATATACACCCTCATTGTACTGTTAGTGTCAGTCATTTATGCCTGTCACCAATGACCAAATATGCTTTTACCAAGTTTGTTAGGGGTCTCAAGGTCAAAATTTATCATGTCACTAGGCTTTCAGAATAAAATTTGGTCACTGGTTAGTTTGTCTAGGATTATCTCTATTTTTTCAATATTTTCACATGTCGGCCCCTTACATCACTCATAAGAGTGTATCATCATAAAGAGAATATCATCATCATATCAGCCATCATCAACATGATTTCACTCCGTCTAATGTCTTGATTAGGTCATTAGGGTTTCAAGGCCATCTACATTTTCATTTCATGCATAAAATATGGCATATGATGAGTTGTGATAAGCAACTATTTTCAATAAATGTTGATGTAATTTCATAAATTACTTCATGGCTATAGTCTCAAGGTTCCAAAAGAAAGAAGGTTCACTGTTCAAAAAGGTAAATAGAAGTTCAAGTTACAAATCTTCAAGGTGATCAAGTTCAAAAAAGAGTGAAAGTCATTTTTGAAAAGGATATGTGGGGCCCATTTTCACTCAAAAGAAAATCATGCTATGCCTACAAAAGTCCAAAAGTCTTAAACATATTTCATTTGCTTCCTTACCTCCTTTGTTTATCAAGATTTTTCCACCTTTAGTGAAAAAACACGGGTTTTCTAGCTCAAATTGGCAAAAAATCCTAAATGTTGCGCTTCTGTGAACTACGATACATTTCTGGGAGACGTGTTGCGCTTCTGTGAACTGTGCTGCGCTCAGGGAAGAGTATCCCAAAACTTACCAAAAATCACCCAAATTCAAAATTCAAGCTTGGATTCCAATTTTTTATTCCTCTAAGCTATTTTTCAAGTAAGTAAAATCATCTCACTCCCTCTTTTCTTTTGGAAAAGCAAATGAATGGTGGTGAGTTTAAATCATCTAGGGTTTGTATGAATTTCATGTTTTAAAGCTTACAAATGGTGAGTTTAGTTAGCTAGAACATTCAAACCCTATGAAATTGCTATTCCTACCTTTGTTTGCATATAAATTACCATCTCATCCACTATACAAATAATTTCCCTTCAATTTACTTCACCCTTTCACAAACCCTAGCTCTTACCTATCAATTTGAGCAATTTCCCTAGCTATGAATTTTTTTTTTTTTCTTGCTCATTTTCCCTTATTCATTTCCCTCCATTTCAACTTCCTAATATTTCTAAAACCCCTATCCATCTCCAAAAATTTCCCTATCATCATCTCCCTTCCCTAACTCCCTCATTTCACCATTTCACTCATTCCTCGCTCTTTTTTCCATTTTCCTGTTATCTAGGGTTTTCATAAATGCAGGGAGATTCTTCACCATCAGAAAAGAGAAAAAATCATAAAGGAGGGAGGATTCTAAGGTATAAGCCTACAAACTAAAATGAAATCAACTCTTCACCATTCATTAGATAGTGCTTTGAAGATGTCAATTGCCTAGGGTTTTGTCAAAGAGTGGGTGAAGTAGGTTTTCATGAGCAGCTCACTGATTGGATTGCTGCCAACCTGAAAGGGGAAAAATCCATCATAGCAGGGATTGAATTTACATTCTCAGTAGTTTCCATCTCTATTGCCACATGGATACCTAATCATGGGTAATATTGGTTCAAAGGCATGAGCCTAGATCTTGAGCAATACATGCCTTTCTTAAAATCACCCTATAGAGAGGCTCATTTACACATCATTCCATTCAGATATATTTTGGAAAAGTATGCACCACTGATGAAGGTTGTAATGAAGTTTTTCACTTGTTTAAGGAGAGATTTTCCAGATTGTATGGATACCACATTAGGCTTCTAATGCATTTCACAGCTCTAAAACCTCTCAACATGTGTAATTACTTGTGTAGAAGTCTTATCAAAATGTCTAAAAAGGTGAAAATGAAAAGTAAAGAGAATTACCCTAGCCTTTTCCATCACATTTTGATAAAGGTTGTAGTCCTCCATCAGTAGGTAGAAAAGAACATGGCATGGGATACCTTCATTGAAACATCTTTGCAGTGGAATGAAACTACTTCATCAAGTCATCACTAAGACACTTAAGCGCAACATATGGAGGGAGGGTCATCAAGAAAATTAGAGGAGGTTCCCAAGGCACCTAGACCTGAGGTGACCAAAATATATCAGAGAGGAAAAATGCTTGTGTTTACTTCTTAATTTGAGAAAAGGGCCAAGCCTTCTACATTAGCACAACAGGGATCACATTTAAAGGATGAGGAGCTAATTGAGCATGATTTTGAACTAGTTGACCTGGAGGCAGCAAATGAACCTTCAAACTTGCAATGAGTTATCAAGGAGAAGGATTCCCAAATTAGAGAGATCATGGACAATTTGGCAAGGGCTTAATTTATCATTTCTTTCCTTGAGAAAGAAAATAGTCAACTCAAAGCCAAAGAGCTAATCATGGAAAACGAGCAGTCCAAGATGCTGAAACAATAGGTAAAAGGTAAAGAAATGTTAGAACCTTATGAGCATGATGAACAAGAAAAGTAGGCTGGAAAGAAGAAGCCAAGGACAAAGGGTCTCAAAATGGCATTGAAGAAGGAAAAAGAACAAAACCTACTGGATGAAGACTTGGACATTAAAGACAGAATTGCTTTGGAAATTAATGAATACAAAGAGTATTGGCTAGGTAAGGTCAATGGCCATCTATGGAAGCTTCTTAAAAAGGCTAATAGGGATAACCAGCTATTGAGGCACATGGCCCACCACTACCAAACTAGAAACATGATTTGCAACATTAAGCTCAAGCAAATGCAAATGCAAAACAAGCTAAACGAAAACCTAAAACACAAAAATGAGAGGGATAACTTAGATATGCTTGCTGAAGCATCCATGAGAGCATAATATACCTCATTTGACACTTCTAGACCAATTTTGGGATTTTTCCAAGCATTTTGGGTTTTTTAGTGAATTTTGGTGCAAAACTCAAAAATTGCACTAGCTACCACTTTTTCCTCGGAGCTCCAAATGACAAGTGGATTGCATTTTTTGAAAGCTGATGGCCTCCTCTCAAAATCCATTTCATTAGATTTCCTAGACAAGGCCCATATTTTGAGAAAATTGAGAAAAAGGGGTCAAAATCAACATTTTGCCCCTCTTTTTAACAGGCGTTGTGTTTTTCGAGACACCTTCGGAGAATCCATTTTTGAAGGTCTTCCCATGGGTCATTTTAAAAAATTCAAGATGATATGGAAACTAGATAGGAATGGCTAGTTTACAATTCTCTCATATTTCAAATTTGACATCCAGAAGGCACCTAAAAGTGGCCTCAAAGTTTGCACTGCGCTTCTGCAATTTTCTGAGTTTTTAATTAAAAATTCCACTGTGTAATTTCTCAGTTTTCTAGTTTGACTTGGTCAAAGGTAACTTAATGATGTAACTTTAGTAGTTCAAAGTCTAGATGATGTAATAATGAATAAATTTTCATGATATGTTTTTTTTATGGTTAATTAGGCCTCATAAATGAAGCAAAACACAAATCAAATTCTAAGAGAAGAGTTTGTTTTTTACCTTCTCACTCTCACTTGTTGGTTGAGAGATTCTTGGAAACTATTCCACCACTTAGGGATTCGACCCCTGAAGCTGGGGAATCTATTTGTTTGAGTCTATATGTATCATTTCTCATTCAGAGAGAAGGGTTGGACTTCATAGGAGAGGACTTGTATCTTATGTTTTCACACAGTTAATCAAGGAGCAGTCGCAACTATTTTTCAAGAATACATGTGCAGTGAGTTTGCGATGTTGTTTTCTTTCTATATCAATTTCTTATGAATGAATCGACCTCTCTTAACAATTTTTCTTTCCTCCATGATTTACCTTTCATTTATATAGGCAAAATTCTTTATATTCAAAGCTCTGTTTATGTGGAAAATTATGTCTGTGTATTTCTTCTTCTAGATTAATAAATTCATGGTAATACATTTTCATTATGACCTTCTAAGTTTTTTAGACCCTGCACTACATTGACCAAATTCTCAGATTCATCACAAGACACTACTATGTTGCTCCTCCTTATACCTGCTACTGAAATTTTTTGAGACCTTGACCTAATTGCTTTTTCTCATCCTTGGTCCAATAACCCAAAAACCCTAAATTTTCAAAAACTCAACTAAAACTATTATATCTAGCCTAAAATCCATTTCTCTTCCAACCATTGATTGTGAAATCCTTAGACAGATCCCTCTCTGGTTTATCAGGGCTAGCTGTTGAAGTGAAAATGGTTTGAAGTTACCTCTTTCGATATCCTCCTCAGCCTGGGACATTGTAGGGAATAACATGTACAAGCAAAAGACTTTTGACCTTGGCTTCTCCCATAAGGCATTAGAGAGACAGAGTTATACATTTTACAGAGTAAGTAGTGGTTCCAACTCTCCACTATTGGAGCAAGTGATGTTCATTGTATACATGCATCTTGGGACTTTTACTTAATATTTGAAGCTTGATGACCAACAAGTTTTAATGCATGAATTATGAATATTTGTAAGATTGTTTGTAAATTTTTATTATTCATGTTTTCTTTTCACCTATACTAAATTAGTTGAACTATTTCTGTTATTTTAGTGCTTATCATATTGAGAATGTTTTATAATGATTGTAATGCTTGTTGCATCCTTTTGGACTATTCCATTAGATGTTAGATGAATTTTTTATGCATGTGTGTGTATTTCTACTAGATTGGTATTATTAGCTCTCTTTCAGAGGCTCACTTCCTTTCCCCTCCGCAGTAGAAGAAAATTGATGTACTTGCAACCAAACATTCACCAGGTGCACTTTTGCTTTTCGAAGGCACATTTGTGACTCTCTCTCTTGCTGATAGCTAAAGCCAAGGCAAATCTTTAAGTAGACGACAATCGGGTCGTATTTTGTATGGGGATCCTACATCAAATAGTGTGAGGTCTAATTGGGACCTTATATCGGGGAGACTGATGAGCCCCAAAAATGGGTAACTTATTGGGTTCATTTTTCCTATTATTCTCGATTAACACCATTCTTCGTAGTTTATGCATGCTTTTGAGTATATTTATGTTAATTGAATGAATGAGGATAGTCACTTGACCATGAAGTCTAATACGTGCTTATTGCGGATTTTTGGACATATTTTGGACCAAGGTCAAGCATTTATGAGCCAGTTGACAGCCAAATACGAGGGAACAAGGTTGAGGATTAGTAGGAAGGGTGTCTCCTGCACTAAATGGCCCCTTCCTCGAGTTCTCCACCATCAGCTCAGAGTGAAGCAGCCCACCAAAGATGATTTCCAAGGGCAGCCGAGTAGCTTTTGTGAAGTGGTTGATTACTTGCAGTTTTGAGCAGCCAAGCCCCTCAAGTTAAGGAGGGTTGTTGGGGGTCCTCGTGGTGCATAAGTAGGAAGGCTTCAAGCCTTGGTATTTTAGCTCTTGAATAGTTGTTTTTCGCACTTTGGTTCTGCTCTACCTTTCAGCTCATTTTCGAGCTTTTGCTGTAAACACTTTTCTGACATGGTTATTTTTGAGTAATGGAGATAAATTTCACTTTGCACCAGCTCTGAGATTTTCTTAGGAGACTGTAGCTCTTGGGGTTGGGCCCAACCCAAGTGCCAGTACCTCCTTTGTGTACTATTATGTGTTTTCTTCGCATTCATAGAATAATTTCTGCTATTTAGGTTGAGATCGTGCTTTGTTACATAGGTTACTTTTGATGATTAGAATAGCTTTTCATGCTTCAGGTTGATTTGACAGTTTGATAACAGAAAAGATCTGAAAAAATGCCACCAATCAATCCTTGATCTCATCTCTCCCTCCTTGGGACCATGAGCTGAGACCAAGGCGTACTTGCTGCCACAAAAAAAACTGTTTTTCCTTTCAATGCAATTGCAAGTGTTAGATTTTTTAGTTGAAAAAGTTGATACCAGTTGTGCTTGCATATGTAGATATGTTCTTGCTTAGGTTTCCATAGTTATCTTGCATGGTTTCCTGTTCCTAAATTGTTTTTCATCATGATTTTGGGTTTTTAGGTCAGATTAGATCAAAGTAGATAGATCTCTGATTTTTTTTTAGTCTTTCTTTGATTAGTTTTGAGAGATAGTGTGAAGATCATCTGTAATCCATCCCTGCCTATCCTTCCTTCCTCACAAAACTTGCTCCAACCCCAAATTCTGGATTCCTTCCCTTCATTTGCCACACTTTGCTAGTTTGACCTAATTTCTCCATTTTTGTGCAACATTGCTCCCTCCATCCTTGAACAAATCCAACCGTCTTCATCACTCCTTAGCCTCATTTACTAGGTCTTAGACCTCTTCACATCCTCATCCATCCTCCATTTCCACTTTCCCACCGTTTTTCCTCCATCAACCCTCAAAAATCCTCTCTCGGCTCTTCCTGTAGAACATCCTGTAGAACCCCTGCAGACTTCTTGTAGAAGATCACGTGAGCAGTTTCTCGAGATATGATCACTGTGAAACTCTCTGGAAGGGTGCTAGGGACCCCTTAAGCCCTCTTCTCACCTTCCCAACCTCCTACAACCACCCACTCCATTTCCTTTCGCTAATAAACCCCTGCACAATTAAACATAGTTAAAGCACATGCATAATAATTCTGCAAAATTACTCAAAAATACAAAAAGGTGTTTTCCATATTTTCCTTTAGAAGTAGCTTAGTCACATGCATTTCACCTTTCCAAGAGTCAATGGCATCCATTTCTGCAACTTTCATCTCTTTTCTTGCACCAGTAGGGTTAGTCGGTAAAACTAGGGTTTGCTATGGTTTTCATTTCCTTTCAGCCTTCAGCTTCTTTCTGCAAGTAGATTAGCTTCCTCTGAGTTAGCTTTCGTCCATCACAGTTAAAAGCTTCTTCTAAGAGCTCATAGAAGTTGGCTTAAGCTCCTAGTGGACTTGTGCCAGCTGATCAAGTGACAGCCTGCGGCAAGAGCTAGTACTTGTGCATACAGCATCATCGCTTCCAAGTTTGTTACAAACTATTGGGTTGATAAAAGTAAATAAGGGAGTCCCAGGAGTTGCAACATCATTGCTGCAATACTAAAGCCCACCATCTCTTTGGCACCGTTGTCGGAGAAGCGTCAGAGTATTTGTGATTGCTGCTTTTCTTCTATTTTCTACTGCAACCTTCTGCTAAGTAGTTTATTTCAGCAAGAGTAGAGTAGTTGTTTCATTTCCATTCTGCAATTTCATTTCTGCAAAATTAGATTAGACACTTCCTGCTTTCCTAGACTAGCATTTCAATTCTGCAAGCGTAGATTAACATTTCAATTCTGCAAGCGTAGTTTAGCATTTCCATTCTACAATTTCAATTCCGCAAGCGTAAATTAGCATTTCAATTCAACAATTTCAATTTTGCAAACGTAGCTTAGCATTTCATTTCTGCAATTTCATTTCAGCAGCATAGATTAGTCATTTCCTGCTTTCGTTTCAATTCCACATTCTCATTTCAGCAAGATAGATTTTAGTTAGTTGCAGTTCAATCTATTTTAGTTTTGCAGGTACAAGCAGAAAAGACACAAAGATCAACCAAAAATATTTCATTTCATGCCTCGTAGGAACAGAGACCATACAAGAAAATTCTTACCCAACACCCCCACCACATCACTAAGTCACCCTTCTCTCTTCTTCGGTGGCAGTGATCCAGAAGAACCTATAGGTGAACCTCCAGAGATATACGAAGATCCTATAACAAAAGAAGAGCAAGAAAACATTCCTCTTGAGACCATGACTGAACACAGGAACGGTATAGGGAATGAGGAGAGAATAGAAGGTGTCTTTTCCATCTGAGAGACAAATAGGGACACAAAAATGAAAAACATAAGTCCCTCAGCCTTACCTCACTTCCATGGATTGACCACTGAAGACCTTGATAACTTCTTGTTTGAGTTTGTTGTCCTTTGTCGAACTTATGACTATGCAGAAGATGAGCAAAAGTTGAAACTCCTTCCCTCTACCCTCAAGGATGCAGCACTACGTTGGTTCATGGGGTTACTTGGAAAAAGTATCACAACTTGGGCTCAAATGCAGCAAGCCTTTAACAACAAATATCGGTACTACTGTAGGTCAAAGGAAACGAAGGGAGAAATCTTTCGAATGACCATGGGCAGTGATGAATCTTTAGAAGACTATGAAGAAAGGTTCCAACTTAGTTATAAAAGGGCTAGGTGCACACTTGACCCCAAATCTCTGAAGCTGGTTCTACTCCGAGGAGTCCCTAAAGACCTTCTAGATACCCTCCATTTGCTAGCTGGAGGAGACATCTATCAACTACCTTATGATGACATAAAGACTGTGTTTAGAAACCATTCTAGGGTAGCCTAGAAAATAGGTAGGGGGAATCCACTTTCAGCTAGTGCCACCTTCTCCAAACATGAGTTTACAAATCAGATGGAAGACCTTAAAAGTGAGCTGAGACAGACCATTGCCATGCAATTGGATACTTTCCGAATCCAACAGAAGAAAGAGGAAGCTGAGAGGACTTTGGCCATCTTTAGTCCCAGATGCACAAGGAAGCATCCTAAGAACGAGTGTCAATTGCACTCAGTAGAGGTATGTTTCGTTTGTGAGGAAGACCACCCTACAAAGCAGTGCCCAACATTACCTGGACTTAAAGCTGTGTACCAAGGGGCTGAAGGAGCCACTGAACCACTCTAATTCCTCAACCAAAGGAGGCCACATGGATCATGACCTCACCAGCAGGGGATGCAAGGGACATCCCAAACGTATTACAACCCCAACCAATCCACTCACATACCTTCTTGGGGTCCCCCTACTCATCCTCCCTAGGCCGCACCTCCTCCTTGGTCATATCCACCTCAATACCATACTCAACCTGCTGCTCATTCATTTCATTCTCATGTTCAGCCACAACCTTAGTGGAATGCACCACAATAGGGGTGGAGGCCCCAGTACAACTCTCCTCCCTCCATTTTACCTCCACCACCTGCTCAACCACAACCATTACCTCCTGCTCCTCTAAGACAACCCCAGATGCCTGCTCAACCGAACCCGAACCCCAATAACAGACAGGCCCAATAGGTATATACTGGAGAGACAACATGCCCTACCTACGCTGTGGAAATTCAGGAGATCAACCTACAATATGGGAAGGTCCTCCCAGATAACCAACCTCCTCCTAAGGAGGATGAAGCAGAGGAAAACGAAAGTGAACCCAAAGCCATTCCACCCTTTCCTGAGAGACTAATTGGAAACACGCAACCAAACCCATAAGACACTGAACTTCTGGGAGAACTTAAACAACTGTGTGTAAAAATACCACTTCTCCAGGCCATCAAAGATGTACCAATATACAACAAATTGATCAAAGAGAAGTGTTTCAGGAACCCAGGCAGGCGCAAGAGAGATGCCCCAACTATCAATTTCATAGGACAACTATCCGACCTAATGTTGGGACAAGTAATCTGTCCAAAATATTTGGACCCTGGGAGTCCTGTAGTGGATGTCTACGTCAATGGCACCATAATCCCCCACACCCTAATTGATCTAGGGGCTGCTATTAATGTGATGACCAGAGGCACTATGCTCAAACTTAACCTTCAAGGTTCCCTGAGAAAGACCTCGACAGTACTGCAGTTAGCAGACCGCTCCACCGTGACTCCCGAAGGGATTGTGGAAGATGTCCTGGTCTCTGTTGATTCTTGGGAGTACCCTGCGGACTTTTTGGTCCTTCAGCCAAAGGCAAAACTCACTGGATACCCCCTCATTTTGGGAAGGCCTTGGTTAGCTACTGCAGATGCTTACATCAGTTGTCGAGCTGGGAGCATGACCATTAAGAATGGCCAATGTCCAAAAAGCTAATCATATATCCTCCTGCCCAACCTTTGCTCGAACATGACTTACCTCTCTGGTTGGAGGAGGAAGATGAGGATGAAGTCTACTCTGCACCAGTGTGCACCGTGGAAGCCACCAGGGGAGGTCCTCAAACCGAGGATGACCTTATTGAGAATTTAATTCAAAATCCACCTCCCAGTGTGCTACCATTAGAAGAGTTGGTAGGAGACACCCAAGCTAGTGCTTTAGTGGATCTCTGTGTGGCTGATCCGACCTCTTCCCGAGTTAAGAATGTCGAATTTGGCCCTAAAAGAACCTTGAAGATCAACTCATCCCTATCTCCCTCTCAAGAGAAGGAGCTGTGTAGCTTATTGAACCGCCATTTGGATGCTTTTTCTTGGAGCTATAAGGAGATGAAAGGAGTCCACCCTTCAGTCTGTACCCATCACATTTACATTAAAGAGGATTGTAAACCAGTCAGGCAGCCTTAGAGGAGAATGAATCCAGCCCTTAAGGACATTGTCAAAGAAGAATTGCAAAAGTTGTTGGATGCAGGATTCATCTACCCCATCTCTGACAGCGAGTGGGTTTCTCCTCTAGTGCTTGTGCCCAAGAAAAACGGGAAGTGGAGAATCTGTGTAGATTATCGAGAACTTAACAAAGCTACCAAGAAGGACCATTTCCCTTTGCCTTTCATAGATCAAGTGTTAGATGGCCTGGCAGGGAAGAAGTTCTTTTCCTTCCTAGATGGGTTTAGCGGGTATAATCAGATCCAAATCAGCCCGGAAGACCAAGATAAGACCACTTTCACTTGTCCATGGGGTACCTTTGCCTACCGGGTCCTTCCCTTTGGGTTATGCAACGCTCCTGCCATTTTCCAAAGAGCAGTACTGAGCATATTTGTTGAGCTGGTTCATGATTCGGTGGAAATCTATATGGACGACTTCATTCCTTATGGGTCCAACTTCCAAGAAGCAGTGACTAACCTGGGAAAAGTTTTAACCAAGTGTGCTGAAATGAACCTGTCCCTCAGTCCTGAAAAATGTGAATTCTTGATGACTGAAGGGACCATGCTAGGTCATACAATTTCTCAGCAAGGATTATAGGTGGATCCCAACAAGATTGCTATCATCTAAAGGGTTCCACCTCCTCAAAAGGTAAGGGATGTTCGGAGATTTTTAGGCTTAGCGGGATATTATAGAAGGTTCATTAAAGATTTCAGTAAGCTAGCCTCTCCATTATTTGGTCTTTTGCAAAAAGATGTTGAGTTTATATGGACTGACAACTGTCAAGAGGCTCTAGATGTGTTGAAGGATAAGCTGGTAACTGCCCCAATCTTGAGAGGTCCAAACTAGGCCCTACCTTTCCACATTCACACAGATGCCTCGAACAAAGCTATAGGAGTAGCCTTAGGACAAGTTGAAGAGAAGCTACCGTATGCCATATATTTTGTCAATAAAAACCTGTCCAAGGTAGAATTAAACTATACTATAACCGAGAAGGAGCTCCTAGCTGTAGTCCATTCCCTAAACAAGTTCAAACACTACATCACTGGTTATCAAACATTCGTACACACTAATCATGCTGCAATTAGGTATTTGATGAATAAACCTAATGTAAATGCTCGTACCATTAGATGGTTACTTTTATTGCAGCAATTTGATTTGACCATTGTTGATAAGCTAGGTAAGGAAAATGTTGTTGTTGATTTTATGTCTAGACTAGATTTGCTTGCAGGAGAAGAAGGGGTGGTGGATGATCAACTTCCAGATGAACACCTGTTTGCTATTTCAGTACTCTCTCCATGGTTTGCTAATATAGCAAATTACTTGGTTTTAGCACAATTCCCGCCACACCTATCCTGAAAAGAGAAGAGCAAGATAGTGAGGAAAAGCACCCCATTCACTTGGATTGGGGGCAACCTGTTCAAACTTGGCCCAGATCAGATTTTGAGGCGTTGTGTCAGGGAGGAGGAAGTTTTTGACATCCTCCTAACCTGTCATGATGGACCCTGTGGAGGCCACTTTGCAGTGAAAAGAACCGCTTTCAAAATTCTACAAGCAGGCTACTATTGGCCCACTCTTCATCAAGATGTCAGAAGATACATCAGCCAATGTGACCGATGTCAAAGGATGGGGAAACCAACCCAAAGGGATGAAATGCCCCTCCAACCCCAGGTGAATTTCGAGCCATTTGATAAGTGGGGCATGGACTTTGTGGGTCCTATCAACCCTCCTTCAAAAAAAAAGTCTTACATCATTGTGTGCACGGACTATCTGACAAAGTGGGCAGAAACAAAGGCAATCAAGACAACAACAGAAGAAAAAGTGGCTAAGTTTTCGAGGGAAAATATCTTCTATAAGTTTGGCTACCCAAGAGAATTAGTCACAGATCAAGGAAGCCAGTTTACCTCTAACCTCATGGAAGACCTGCTTGCTCATCACAAGATTAAGCATAGAACTTCCACCCCTTATCATCTGCAAGCAAATGGGCAGGTGGAAGTCACTAACAAGGTTTTGGAAGAGATCTTGACTAAAGTGGTGAGCAGAAGCAGAAAGGATTGGGTAGATCGCTTGGTTGAGGCCACCTGGGCCTACAACACTACTTGGAAAACTACAACCGGTTTCACACCTTATGAGCTGGTCTACAGGAAGAAGGCTTTGTTGTCCATAGAATTTGAATACAACACATTGAGGTTGGTAGCTCAGCTGGACCTAGATCTCAGCCATGCACAACAGGAAAGACTACTTCAGCTGAATGGAATAGATGAACAAAGAATGCAGGCCCTCCTCCACTCAGAGGTGGTCCAACTTCAAAGAAAAATATGGCATGACTGGCACCTTAAAGAGAAGCAATTTCAGCCAGGAGATTGGGCACTGTTATATGATTCAAGATACAAGGATTTCAAAGGGAAGCTGAGGACAAGATGGCTGGGACCATATACAGTGGAGAAATGTAACGACAATGGTTCAGTACTTATCAGGACCATTGATGAAGAAGCCATCCCCATGCTCGTCAATGGGCATCAATTGAAGATCTACAGGAAGCCCCTTTCTAAGCAGGAGTTCATTAAAACTATGGATAAATCAGTGCTGGTAGTGGAGCAGGCCCCTGTCTCCACCCCACCCACATTCTGAGCACCAAAAAAAAAACAGGAAAATAATAAAATATCCTTGGGTGAAAACCTCTTGGAGGTGCCCAGGGCAGGCAGTGAGGGTGAAAACCTCCTGAACTCACCCCAGCTGTCTCAAAAAAAAAAAAAACACACAGAAAAATAAACCTGACTTATGTTGAACAAATTGCAGGTTGCAGGAAGGACATTGCGGGATCGCACAAGACAAAGACAGAGGTCAGCACCAGGTTGCATGCATCCCTCACAATCAATTCCTCCATGACCACTACCCTCCCCTAAGATTTGATCTCATTCGGGCCAAGATTTCACCTTCTACAGGAAGTTCTGTGTCTTCTACAGGAAGATCCTGTAGAACCCACAGACGAGCAAAATTGATCTCAGAAGGGAATCCGAAGGTTGGGAATCTACCTATGAGACCTGCAAACATCCCCATTTCTGTCCATCGCCATATGTCACCCTCTTCCATCTCTTTACACCTCCGTTGCACTCATCCTTTTATTGGTTCCTGCACAGTCACATACAGAAAACCCTGTTTTCTTCATACTGCCAGCAAATACTTTTATTGACAAATCAAGCAGCAGTTTCTCACTCACCATACCTGTCAATCTCCATCTCGATTTCTCATCAGTGGAACCCTCATCAGCAGTATAGCCCTGCTCATTCTAGCTTGCATTCCAGGAGGAGAAGCAGCTACAGGACATCCTACAGGAATCCCGTAGCAGCTAATCCATATGGAAGACATACTCTGGAGACAGGGACAGCCAGGAATGGCAAAAGAGACATGCACAGAGCTCTTCTTGAACGTAAGAATATCAGCAGCTATCGAAGCCAAGCATGCAGTGCACATGCAACAACAACAAACGAAGGAATTGGTTCCAAAACTTGTGCATGCAACAACAGCACATGAAGGAATGGGTTCCAAAGCCTGAAATCTGCATAACGCGACCGTGACCATGTAGGTAAGTGCCTAAACTCATTCGTCAATTGCATAAATCATATTTTAAAAGCTGCATGCCTATGGGAATGGTTCGGATTGAGTGGAATCGGTGGCCAGTCAATTGGCCACCCTAGGCCAGTTACATATCCTCATGGGATCCAAACGAGCCCCGTTACATTCAAAATTGTCGACGAGATGTGCAACCAGCACGTGTGGAGTGTCCATTCAGGGAGAAATCGACAGGATTGGTAGTGGTGGCGGCGGATAACGACAGAGAGGAGGTGATGGCGGTCAGAAACACGCAAAAACATTATGGCCATGACGTCGAACCAACAGTCTAGTTCAGCCACCTCATCCCCTCACCATGAATCATGCTGCAGTTAAAAGATGCCCGGCTGAAACATGCACCACCTCCTATTCACTCTGCACTCACAACATTCTCGACTGGAGTACGCATCCACTGCTTCCAAAAACAGTTAACCAGTCGTCCTCCACCAGTTTTTCTGCCTATGTTCGAAAATCTCTCGCGTATCGGGCTCGCTCAAAAGCACAGTGTCATTCTACAAGAATCGGGGACCTTCTACAGGAAGGGTTCTACATGAAAGGCAGAACAGCTTTACAGCAGGAAAACCTGGGATTTTCGTTGAATTTGGAGCTCCAAACGAGGTAGGCTCGAAAAAACTCCTCTATGCATGGTGTGTTTGTGCAAGGTGGTGAATTGAACGACATCAGATTGAAAAATCAAAGGAAAAGTTTGCTTGTGTACTAGAAGTAAAATGTTTGCCTGCATATTGCACTGAGTTTTCCGAGTTTCTCTGCATCAAAATCCTCCTCCACATTTTCTTTTTAAATTCTCTTGTAAGGGAGATATATACAGCCGTAAAGGCCAGCCTGTGTGTGAAAAGAAATTTGAATTTGCATATCTATGTGTGTGCTGAGAGGGGAACCTGATCCTTATGCTCTGTCCATAAAAACAAAATTCTTCCTTTCATAAACAGACAGTCGAGTTCTGGGTGACAACGGTCTTAAAACAAGGTAATTGTTGCTAGTTGATATTGAACATGAGAAATTCCTTCTTGAGTTCAGGGGAAACCAAATTTAGCTATCCTCTGTTTCAGATTAACTGTTTGGTTGCCTAAGCATTTCCTTTTCTGATTAAAACATAAAAAGAGCACTCTCACCATGCCAGGAGGATTCATAAGGAAAGAACCCTCGGACTCTAGAAAACTGCACGAGCATCCTGAGGTGGTGGACCTTTTCACCCGAGCAAATTGGATATCCTTCTTTGACAAAATTCAGGGTCATGATGAGGAGATAACTGAGGAGTTTTTAATGTCCCTGAGACCACAATCAAAGACACATGCCACAGTTAGTTTTAGGGGTTTGACCCTAGAACTTACCCCTGAGCTCATCAGTGCAGTTACTGGTCTACCATTGGGGCTCCCTTGGAGCAAAGAAGAGAGTTCATTGGACCAAGTTGCTAAGAAAACATTCTTTCTATCTGAGGAGCATCCTGTAGAAGACAAAAACGGGGTTAGAAAAACCAGCTTGCCTCCTCTCTGGAGTGAAGTCAGTTTCCAAATTATGAAGTACATCACATGTGAAGGGAGGTTTAGCATCATCTATGGATACCATTTCAAGTTACTGTGTGAACTGAGGCATGGGATTGACTTGCCTCTAGCCAAGAAATTGAACATCCCCTATTTCCTTCTTCAGTCACTAATTGAATGTGGTACAAAGCTCAATGAGGGGATCCCAGATCAGTTGGCCCATCATGGGCTCATCAAACTATTGGTGGAAGATGCTTTGCACACCTACACTGTCCCCATATCTTGGGAAATCTTCAGAAACATGTCCAGGGATGACAATATTAGAACTTTGGCTGAAAACATCACCCCATCTAGCAGTGAGGAGGGAGAACACATTGAAGAAGGTGAGAAAAACAATGATGAAGGAACACAGGACATTCAAGCACAGAAAGAACAGAAAGAAAAAGGGGAAATGGGCCAGATTGCTAAGCCTAAAATAGAGGAAGAAACAACAGCAAAAACACCAAGGGAAAAGAGGATGCAGAGTAGAACAGAGAAGGCCGAAAAATCCCAAATGAAGGCTACCACAGCCAAAGCAGGCACACAGAAACAAAAGGAAAAGACACACCCTGAGATCTCAACAACACAAACAGAAATAGTTGACACAGGGATTTCTACAGGAAGCAAGGAAAAAGGACAGCAAGAGGAGAAATCACTGGAGATATTGGCAATGGAGGCAGCAGCTGTGCTTTCTACCTTAAGCACACCTCCAAAACAAAAATGGAAGAGAAAGAGGCAAACCTCCATGTACTTTAAAGCAAGGAGAAGCACAAGGATCAAAGTGGGCAGACCCCAGCCACAGTCAAAGGAGCCAATTGACATTGAGGACACAACAACTAAACCAAAAGAAGAGTCTCCCTCAAAGATATCTATCACCT
The DNA here is from genome assembly GCA_031772625.1 of Pinus tabuliformis. Lineage (NCBI taxonomy): Eukaryota > Viridiplantae > Streptophyta > Pinopsida > Pinales > Pinaceae > Pinus > Pinus tabuliformis. Next base: position 205,225,421 of record CM062804.1, read on the forward strand.
ATGAATGAGGAAGCCAAAAAACCTCCACCTGGAGAGAGAGAATTAGGATGATGGACTCAAAGACAACTCTATAGGAAGCTGAGACATCTCTACAGGAAACTCTGGCTAAGTTAAAAGAGATCGAGAAACTGGAGGAAAAGGCAGCCAAATCATCACAGGGAGAGGAAAAAACTGAGGAGATATTGGAACCAATCCCTCGGCCTAGCTTGGGCTCATACTACAAACTGTTAGAGGGTGGCAAAATCATCCCACAGAAATTTTTTGTGCCACTCTTCTTTGCATTGGAACAAAAGAGGATCAAAACAAACACATGGATGAAAATTGCCAAATCTAAGGGAATTGAGGACATATGCCACATGGAGGAGAAGTTAAAACAATTAAGAGGATAACTAGCCTTGGTCAGGCATGTAGAAAGATGCAAAAGAGCCCAACTACAGGAGGAGAATGAGATGCTGAAAAAATAGTTACAGCTACAGGAAGTCCACAAGGAAGGTAGGCTGTCCATTTTGGGAGGGCAACAACAGCAAGAAGGACCTCCAATAGACAAAGACACAACTGAGAAATAGCAGAAGGAGGCAGAGCTACAAGCTAATGTGGAGATGCTCACAAAACTGCTGCAAGAACAGGGGTCTCAGGCAGTAGAAAAAGATACAGGGTTTAAAACAACAGTTGCAAGAAAAAGACGCCCAGATGGCCTGCATGGCCAGCTGGGCAGTAGAAGCCTTACAATGTAGGCAACTTGCCAATTCATATGCCTTATATCTTAAATATCAATGGTTGCAATTTCAAATTAACACCTTGGCCCAGAGGGGCACCATTCCATTTCAGAATTACCATCAGTTTATGGACTTGTGTGACAGTAGCTCAGCAGAAGATAAGGCCAAGTTATCAGAATTCTATTTACACAACTTGGCCCTTCCAAACATGAATCTGTGGGACCCCAATGCTACATTGGGAGATGTGAAACTCATGGCCATGGCCTCTTGGTTAAACCATGAGGAAAAGAGGGCAGCAGAAATTCAGAATGTTATGGACAAGGAGCTACGGGAGCCACTCATGATCAGAGCAGAACCAGAAGATCCCTCAGCTTTAGTGTATGCCCATCAGCACCTCACCAAAAATCCCCAGGTTCTCCCAGACTACATTGAAAGACAAGCTCAGGCCATTGTTCACTTTGAGGACATGGAAAGACTGTTAGGGGATAACTGCATTCATGCTTGCACAAGGAGATGGAACACACTGTCCCACAGTCTGAAAATAAGAGAATACCACTCCCCAACAAGGATGAGGGAGGCCTTGGCAAGAGTACCACTCTATAAACAGTCAATGCAAAATCTGCAGGCCAACTGAATCGGCCTAAAGTTCAGTCCTCCGTTACTTTTAGGACTGCTGGAAGAGGTCAAAGAAGAAGAAGAGCATAGGCAATGGGAGGAAGTAGAGAGAAAAGCATAGTTTCATGACCAAGAAGAGGACATCACCTCGGAAGCCTGGGATTTTAGAGAGGCAGTCAAAGCCATCAAAGATGATGAGCTGGATTAGTTGCTCAGAGGATGAGCAACACATTTAGCAGGGGGGTGATGATGAGCCCCAAAAATGGGTAACTTATTGGGCTCATTTTTCCTATTATTCTCGATTAATCCACCATTCTTCATAGTTTATGCATGCTTTTGAGTATATTTATGTTAATTGAATGAATGAGGATAGTCACTTGACCATGAAGTCTAATACGTGCTTATTGCAAATTTTTGGACATCTTTTGGACCAAGGTCAAGCATTTATGAGCCAGTTGACAGCCAAATACGAGGGAACAAGGCTGAGGATTAGTAGGAAGGGTGTCTCCTGCACTAAATGGCCCCTTCCTTGAGTTCTCCACCATCAGCTCGGAGTGCAGCAGCCCACCAAAGATGATTTCCAAGGGCAGCCGAGCAGCTTTTGTGAAGTGGCTGATTACTTGCAGTTTTGAGCAACGAAGCCCCTCGAGTTAAGGAGGGCTGTTGGAGGTCCTCGTGGTGCATAAGTAGGAAGGCTTCAAGCCTTGGTATTTTAGCTCCTGAATAGTTGTTTTTCGCACTTTGGTGCTGCTCTGCCTTTAAGCTCATTTTCGAGCTTTTGCTGTAAACTCTTTTGTGACATGGTTATTTTTTTAGTAATGGAGATAAATTTCACTTTGCACCAGCTCTGAACTTTTCTTAGGAGGCTGTAGCTCTTGGGGTTGGGCCCAACCCAAGTTCCAATACCTCCTTTGTGTACTATTATGTGTTTTCTGTGCATTCATAGAATAATTTTTGTTATTTAGGTTGAGATCTTGCTTTGTTACTTAGGTTGCTTTTGATGATTAGAATAGCTTTTCATGCTTCAGGTTTATTTTATATTTTGATAACAGAAAAGATCTGCAAAAAGGCCACCAAGCAATCCTTGATCTCATCTCTCCCTCCTTGGGACCATGAACTGAGACCAAGGCGCACTTGCTGCCACAAAAAACATTGTTTTTCCTTTCAATGCAATTGCAAGTGTTAGATTTTTTAGTTGAAAAAGTTGATACCAGTTGTGCTTGCATATTTATATCTTTTCTTGCTTAGTTTTCCATAGTTATCTTGCATGATTTCTTGTTCCTAACTTGTTGTTCATCATGATTCTGGGTTTTTAGTTCAGATTAGGTCAAAGTAGATAGATCTCTGATTTCTTTTAGTCTTTCTTTGATTAGTTTTGAGAGATAGTGTGCAGATCACCTGTAATCCATCCCTGCCTATCCTTTCTTCCTCACCAACCTGCTCCAACCCCAAATTCCGGATTCCTTCCCTTCATTTGCCACACTTTGCCAGTTTGACCTAATTTCTCCATTTTTGTGCAACATTTCTCCCTCCATCCTTGAACAAATCCAACCGTCTTCATCACTCCTTAGCCTCATTTACCAGGTCCTAGACCTCTTCACATCCTCATCCATCCTCCATTTCCACTTTCCCACCATTTTTCCTCCATCAACCCTCAAAAATCCTCTCTCGGCTCTTCCTGTAGAACCCCTACAGACTTCCTGTAGAAGATCACGTGAGCAGTTTATCGAGATTTGATCACTATGAAACTCTCTGGAAGGGTGCTAGGGACCCCTTAGGCCCTCTTATCACCTTCCCAACCTCCTGCAACCGCCCACTCCATTTCCTTTCACCAATAAACCCCTGCACAGTTAAACATAGTTAAAGCACATGCATAATAATTCTGCAAAATTACTCAAAAATACAAAAAGATGTGTTTTCCATATTTTCCTTCAGAAGTAGCTTAGTCACATGCATTTCACCTTTCCAAGAGTCAATGGCATCCATTTCTGCAACTTTCATCTCTTTTCTTGCACCAGTAGGGTTAGTCGGTAAAACTAGGGTTTGTTAGGGTTTGCATTTCCTTTCAGCCTTCAGCTTCTTTCTGCAAGTAGATTAGCCTCCTTTGAGTTAGCTTTCATCCATCACAGTTAAAAGCTTCTTCTAAGAGCTCATAGAAGTTGGCTTAAGCTCCTAGCAGACTTGTGCCAGCTGATCAAGTGATAGCCTGCGGCAAGAGCTAGTACTTGTGCATACAGCACTGTCGCTTCCAAGTTTGTTACGAACTACCAGGTTGATAAAAGTAAAGAAGGGAGTCCCAGGAGTTGCAGCATCATTGCTACAATACTGGAGCCCACCAAAGACCCCTTTGAATGTTTGCAGGTCCAGCACTGTCGATAGGATATTATAAAATAATAATGGAAATAATAAAATAATATTAAATTGCATCATCAAATTTTAGAGGGAAAAAAGAAAAACTACTTTTTCAACTCAGATATTCAACTTATCTCCCTATGATTTTACTCAAATTTCGAGTAGGAGCACTCGTTGGTTGAATAATTTAATTCCTCATCCAAGGAATACCCATGTTTCATACTTTTGATGGACCCTGATACACGAAAAATCATAAATACATGAAAAATGTGATAGCAATCACGTTTTTCATGTATTTCTCATTTTCATGTAGCAGGGTCCATTGAAAGTATGCAACATCGTTACTCCTTGTATGAGGAATTAAATTATGCATCTAGTGAGTGATCCCAATTGAAAATTGAGTAAAACCGTAAGTAGATAAGTTAAAAATACGAGTTGAAAAACTAGTTTTTTTTCCCTCCAAAAATGGTGAATCATCCCCCATTGTTGACATCATCATCTTGAATTCTATTGGTTCTTATAAAGTGGATTTTGGTTGCACATTTTTTTTTAGGCCCATTTTAGACCTCAGAATTTCTCTAATGATAATTTTGTATGGCATTCAGTTCTAATATTTGTATGTTTATCTAGGTGATATCATATATCACCATCTAAATATTCATCCATCTTTGCTTTAATAGCATTGCTTCTTTTAGAGCCTTCAATGTAAATATTTGGTATTGCCCCATCCTTATTAAACATCTAAGTACCTATGACAGTTGTCTCTATTTTGTAATGAATTGATATGAACAATATTAAATTCCTATACAAGAATATGACCAGTAAACAGCGTTGTTGTCTAAAATCTAAGGAGACTAATTCCCCATGTTGATTTAGTGTACATAAACTTGACAGTGTCACACAATTTTTTAATTGTATTTCTTCTATACATGTTTTCCAAGAGATTAGAACTAATGTTTTGCAGTTATTCGGGAGTCATTTTATTTGCCTTTGAATTGGATACAATATAGTTTTCTATGAATGTGGCAATGTTACCCACTAAATCTACTTCAGTAATGATGATATATCATTCATTTTCCAATCATTGCAGTGACCCTCAAGAGCACAAGATGTACCTTGGTCAATTGAAAATAAAAAAGAATAAACACTCTTTATAGACTATTTTTTATGTCAGAAAATATTCTTTCCACCCATAATCTTTGTTAATCATCCAATATTGTTTTTGATACATTTTCTAGAGTGTAAAAGCATTCCACAACTATAGATTCAAGACTTCAATTTGCATGGTAGCCTTATATTTTTTTTGTAACCATCATTGAACCTCAAAAAACTCTATTGTCATTGTTGGGTTGCTCTCCCCCTAAGGTGTTTTTTTTCTAACATTGACAAATTCCGCTTTGCTCATAGATGATTTCATTTCCTTGAGAATTTCCCCTGACGCCATCCTAACTTCAATTTATCATAGAAGTCACATGTTTCTCTTTCTTCCTTTTCCAAACTTTTGTGGGTTTTATTCTACTTTGTGAATTTCCTTCTTGCTTATTGTTAGGTCTTCTTTGAGTGACCCCCTTCTTCTATCTGTTTTCTTTAAGGAATCAAACAACTTGCAATCTTTGGCCATGTGGCCAAGGTTGTCATACTTATGGCATCTTATGTGACTTAGAAATGGGGGAAATGGCTTGCTTTTATTGTTCTATTATTTACATATGAAGTCCTACTTTTCTTGAGATAGAATTTGCAATCAATAGCCTTATGTCCTAAAGCATTGCATGAATAATAGTAGCCATAGAAATAATTTGTGTACCTTGTGTTTGATGATCTTCTTGTAGGAAATGATATCTTTTGATTGTTTGCTTGAGGGGCATTCATTGTTTGTTTCATCTTCAATTGATGAACTTTTATTTGATTACTCTTACAGTCAGTTGCTACATACCCTAGTTTATTGCAAGAAAAGCACTTGGCATCTTCCAATAGGGGAGGAAAGGGGTTGTTATTTCTCCTTTGAAATCTTGCAGGCTTCCTAAACTCATCTAGGAGTATATTTCATTCTTACAAAATACATATTCTTTGGCTCATTATTCTATTTTTTATTTTTTTGCTTATTCTTATTTGTTCCCTTACTAATCATGTTGTTGAAACCTTATCTGACAGGAATTTTCAAAGTTCCTTTATTAAATTTTATGGTTGGCTTTGAGCTACTTATCTTTTGTGACTTCTTTCTCTTGGAGACAACCTCCTCTTCTAACTTTTCATATCATTTTCTCTCTTTATCTAGCTTGTTTCTTGTTAAAACAACCTTAGCTTCCAATCATTCAAAATGTTCTTCTCTTTCCTTCAGTCAACTACTCATCACCTCTTCAATTATTCTAACTTATTCTAATTGTGTCCTCGGGTTAATGATTTCTTCTTTGAATGCATGCTCTTTATCATCACATATTAGCAACAATTTATTTTGATCTGTGTTTTCAATTGTCAGTTTCTCTATTTCAAGAAAGGTTGAGTCAATCTTAGCTTGGTCTTCAACTGAATTTTGTTCATGACAATCAGGTACTTACATACTAAAAGAATAGGTCTCATTCAAATAACAGTTTCCTTTTTAGAGGCCTTTTTCTTCTTCCTCTTCTTATTTTCTTCTTCTACACCGTTGCTACTGGTTTCTCCTTCATGCATGACCTACAACTTATCCCATAAATCTTCTTAGATTTGAGCTCTATTGTCGTCTCAATATTTAGATTGTGAAGATTTTTTTAAATTCCACGTTTAGCCTAGGCATTCCATTGTTTTTCTTGCATTGAAAGGGAATCTTTACTACATCAATTACGTACTAGCTTCCAGACATCAGGTTGAGTGAGTTATCAATTCATATTTTACCTTTTCTATCCATTAATGAAAGTTTGTAGTACTAAGCGCATGTACACTTTGATAATCCATGATTCAATCAGGTCTACCTTCCAGCGGTTATGCTAATGCAGAATGAACCAACTCTAATACAAATTAATCGAGTTTAGGCTTCTGTGATCCATATCAAGTTAGAGAAAGATTTCGGCGAAAATCACATGGAATCTCATTTGTCGACGCATTTCGAACCAACTAGCGTGGTTCATCGTCAGGACAATACAAATTGTTGGAATCTTGACTATATTAAGAGGGGGAATGAACCAGTATAATGCATTCATGGAAACCAAATTTTTATTTTTACTTTTCTTTCTAATATTTATCTAAACTATTGAATGAGAAACAATACATCATGTAAAAAGAAAAATTAACTTATACAAAGCATATTCAACTACAACATAAGAATTAACACACAATATAAACACATGTGGACACTAGATATAAGTGGAAACCCATGAAGGGAAAAAATAAGAATTTGTTGTTGTTGTTGTTGTGATGCAAAGGAAAACTCCTATTTCCTTTATTACATCATCTTTTGGAGGCTCCAATCTCTATGTTATTTAGCAAGCTACAACTTGTTGGGAAGCTTCTACTCCCTCTTTTACAATAGTTTTATGTAGAATTCAGCCTACAGGATGCTTCTACCTTGATTTATTTCTACAAGCTAGTGCTTGTGAAGAATATCTTACTCCCTCTTCAACACAATCCAACCTACACTTTTTCAGACAAATACCTGAAAGAAGACTACAATCCCCTTATACGTAAAAGATTCAATGTGCTAGTTTACCTGGTCGTTAATTCTACATACCTCCATATCTTTTTCTCTACCTTCTCTTCCTCAAATCAATGTCACATTTGTGCTTCTCTATCTTTCTCTTTGTTCCAAGTAACTCATGAAATAGGTCTCACAACAACCCTTCAACACACTAAAAATAACATTGTTTCCTTCCAAAAACACATATTTTATAAACATAGTTTGTTGACTGTTAGTATTCCATCCAGGAACCTAAAGCGAAAATATTTCCTCTTTATATTCCACCTACTCATTTCATACTTTTTCATAAATTGAATATCAAGGAAAAAATAATTCTCCACCAAATTCTATTTAAAAAATAAATATGAGCCAACTTTGATCATTTCATAATCCAAAATAATTCCAAGACCATGTAACTTAAATCAACCCATTGTAATCAGTCTTTCATTAGACCATTGTAATCAGCTTTAATCAGCGTTTCACACACAATGCACAAATCAACCTTACACATCAAAACATATGCAAGCATTCATATCACAACATCTACCAAAAATAGTGGCCATACCTATGAAAAATAACACATACTCAGTTGCTTTAACAATACATTTAGCAACCTCTACAACATACTTTGTTGTTCAGCAATACATAAGAAACCTTAACATCACAACATATCCAAGGATTCACATCACAACATCACAGTATCTACACTTGAAGAAAGCATACCTCTGAGCATTAGACTTATTCATAGATTTGCACAAGAGTATTGATAACAATACAAGCACAAATCTAGTACATTACATCAACATACTCATACTAGCCATTGGTCCTTCAACACCCTTTGCCATCAATGAAAACTTTGCCAACAACCATGGGTTACAAACTCTAAATGTAAGCATGGTTGGGATCCCCCAGAAGCACCACGACCACTACTGCCATGCTGACAATGAGCTCTTTGACAATTCATGGCTACCAGAGTCAACAAGACATCAGAGGGACTAGGACGAAGATGGGAGAGGAATTTAGTAAGACAACCATGAAAGAGAGAGGACGTGATAACTTTCCAAGTAGGTTACACCAATGGCTTGCTCAGGATCAGTCATTCGCCATCATAATATCCAATAGCGAAGGGGGGAAACTCACTGAAGTAGATAGGAGGCAACCCACCCAAACAACCAAACGAGAGTCCAGGCACATGATGAGTAAAGGGAATAGTAGGAAGATATGATGGAGGATGAGACATTTCTCAAACCAACAATAAAGGATGAAGAACTTACTAAAACACTCTCTATTCCCGTGGACGTGTATCTAACATGCTTTCCAAAGAGCCTTGACCTCCCTTCTTGAGAGATGAGGTCCCATAAATGCACCTTCAGTTAGTGACATGCACAAAAAGTGGCAGAAAAAGAGCTCATCAAATTTTAAACAGATAAAATACACTTCACACCACCCCCATCAAAATATTTTTATTATTATTATATTTAAAATATTTTTAAAATTTTAATTAATCAATAATTAATATATAAACAAAAATTAGAAAAATATATAAATTTACATACTTAAACCAATTATATACCTAAAACATTAACTTTTATAAATCTATTATTTTATATTTTTTTGTCATCATACTTAAAGGAACTTCAAAACTTTAAATCAATTAACCATTAAAATAACACACAATAAATATTAAGAAAATACAATTATAAATTTTGTATAAATATATATATTTATGACATTTTCAAGTAAATGATTAACCAATTTATTTAACATTCCATTATAAATATTATCATTTTTAACTATTACAAATAAATTGTTATTTAGTTTTTATAATAAATTATAATAATAAATTTATTATAATTTATTATTATGTTAAAGTAAAAAATATTTAAAATTTTATATATAAAACATTAATAAATATCATTCGTAGTCACAAAGATTAATAATAGAGACGATAAAACAAGAGCAGCATGGACGAAAATGGGTGAAGACTCAAATTTGAGTCTTATGTGACAAACTGCGTAGCAGTCAAATCCTACCCAGGTCTACCTAAGTTTAGTTTGTTGGAATTTTAGAGGTTACCCTTGGAGGAGGGGACCTAGGTTAGGTCCTACTGCAGAAGGTAGAGACATAATTTGTCTCACAGAAACTCATGAGCATGATGGTTGCAAAACTCTTGTGTTTGATGGTTATTTGAAGTTGGCAGTTTGGAACAAGTAGTAGAAAATGGCAAAGGGTATGGGGGAATACTAGTTTTAGTGAAAGAAAAATAAGATCGTCACATTCAATTAATTAAAGAAGATGCAAATAAACAATATTTATGGTTGAAAATATCAGAGAATGAGAATCACATAAGAATTGCAGCATGCTATTTTGCCCCTCAAGTCTCAAAAACTTACAAAAATAAGGGGCTTGACAGCAAGGATCTGTAAGCATATTTAAAACAAGATATTGTCGTGTATTTTCAACAGGGAGAAGTTATTTTAGTGGGATATTTCAATGCTAGAACAACAAATAATCAAGCTAGCATTCTTTGTTGCAAAGAGGATAACAATCCTATTTGGCTCACTGAAGAGGAGAATCCCCAATGGGTGAGGTGTTCAGAAGATGACAAAGTTAGCAATCATTTTGGAGAGGAGTTGATTACACTGTGTGGGGCTTTCAACTTAATTATTTGCAATGGTCTAGATAGATGGAAAAGGTATGGGAACTTCACTTGCAACACATACAATGGAGCAAGTGTCGTTGACTATGTGATGTGTTAACAAAGCTTAATAGAAAAGATAGATGAAGTTAGTATTGGAGAGCATATTTGGGACTTAAAATTAAACCATAACCCAATTTATATAAGGTTATCATGGTTAGAAGAAAAGGCAGGATAGGAGGAAAACCCAATACTCTCAACATTCACTATCAAGGGGAAAAATTATTCTAACACAAGAAAATGGTACTATCTTCAAGACAATGTTAGAGAGATTATTTTGGAAGGAGAAAACTGGTTTCAAAAGCTTCAACAGTCATGAGTTAACAAATATAATTCAAAGTGCACTTGAGAATTGAAAGAGAGAAAAAAATAGGAAATCAGAATCAAATTTTTTTCCTTTAAATGCTTGGTTTGATGAGGAATGCAAAATGGCAAGGAGAACCTTGAAAAAGGCAAGAAAGGAGAAGATTAATGTAAATTTATATAAGCAGATACTAAAAATAGAAAAAGATGAGTTCATGCAAACAAGGAGAGAAGAGTTAATATATTTAAGCAAGAATAATCCAAATCTTTTCTGGCCAGAACTGCAACCAAGGGAGAAGAAAATTGAAAATAATATTACATCCAATCAATGGTTTGAATATGTAAGGAGAAAGAATCTGAGGCAGAGACCCCCCAGGATCAACACAAATTCAAAGCTCTTCACATTACAGGAGTTGGAGAATGGAATTAAGAAGTTGAAAACAGGAAAGGCAAAGGACTTGGTTGAACTTCAAGAAAAATATCTAAAATGGGGAATGAAAGCTCTTGCACCGCACATGATGGAAATATTCAACAACATCATTCAACAAGGATTCCCAAGAGAATTGACAACCAGCCTAGCAATATCCCTTTTTAAAAGTGGAGACATTAATAATCCATCCAACTATAGAACAATTATGATCAATCCTTTGTTTGCAAAGCTTTTCGGTAGCATGGTAGAAGACAGAATTAGTAAGTGGGAATAAGTTAAAGAAAAGAGGGCAAGAGGACAAGGCGGTTTTAGGCCAAAACATTCTACAGTGGATCATGGAATCACATTAAGACACATTGTTTTCCCTAAGTGTCCTTTTCCCGTTTGCAATAAAATCAAAGTGTCGTCTTTTAGCATGTGGAGTGTTGCACAATGCACAAAATCTAGGTTTTGTGGTTTTAAGGGATAAACTTTGTGTAAATGAGTTGGTCTTACCATGTAAAATTGTATCACACTCTTTTCCAAAGTTTCAAGCACTGTCGCACAAGTGTCATCACGGGCATCGCAAAGTGTGTATTTTTGTCGCACTTGGTGTAAGTCGTCGCAAAGTTGTTGCATTGAGGAAAGGATGTTATTCATGTGTTCTAAGTGTTCCATGTTGTGTCATAAAATGATCTAAGTGTGTGATCATGTTCAGAGCCATGGTTTTTCCTACTTTCCTTTCATTAATCTGATACTTATTCAAATTAGGAAAACTCACCGACCAGGCCACTCAGCCTCTTTTAGCCAGCCTGAACTGTGCACTACATAGTATCATCCCTCAAGCAACAACCTTTCTTCTTGGAAATGTGAAATGCGTAATTTCTTCCTCCTAAAATTGTGCACTGCGTAATCCCAATGCTCAAGCCCAGCCCCTAAGATCTAAAACTACGAAAAATGCTCCTCCAGTCAGCCCTGAACTACGCATTGTGTAGTCTCAATCCTCAAGCCTCAGCCTTGAGCTCCTAAAATGTGAACTTGCGCAATCACCTGACATCCCAGTCCTTCCAGCACTATGTATTGGGCAATCTCAGTGCTAGTGCCCTCATCCTGGCTCCTTGAATCCCTCAATTGTGCAATCCTCAAGGGATTCCATCCTAAAATGTGCATTGTACAGTCTCAAGGCTCATACCTAGCCCTTGACTACCTAAGCTACACAATTATGCAAACCCTGAGTCTCTCCCTCCTCCTGCCACTCAATTCCATCTCAATCAATGGATCATCATGCAGCGTCTTAGACTAGGGATTTATCAGACTGATGTTGTCTTGTCATGAGTGAATTTCAAATGCAGGTACTCTATCATGATATGAAAAGATGAATATGAAGGATATGGAGAAGGAGACCATGCTAGAAGACACTTATGAAGCAGAGAATATAATTTGATCAATCAAGAGGAAGCAAAGGGACATCAACTTGCGAAAATAGCTCAAGATTTAATAACACTAAAGACTCCTCATCTTTAGCCATATGGAGGTGGAAAAGCAGATCATCTTCTATCTTCAAGGAGACACAAATAAAGAAACAACAAAGAATGGCTTGGCATTGACATGTCATCATGCAGTTCATGTCATCAGTGGCATGTCATGCCATGTCATGATTCATCATGTGCCACACCATTTTGTGGATTAGGTAAATTATTATCCAAAATGTATTGTAAAGTGGAAGTCCAAAGGACATGTACATAATGTAAAGAGTCATGTAAGTTGAAAAGTCATAGGGAAGTCAAATAGTCATGAGGGTAGTCCAAGAGTCATAGGGGAGGTGAAGGATCACCCCATTTTTTATATATACACCCTCATTGTACTGCTAGTGTCAGTTATTTCTGCCTATCACCAGTGATTAAATATGATTTTACCAAGTTTGTTAGGGGTCTCAAGGTCAAATTTTATCATGTCACTAGGTTTTCATAATAAAATTTGGTCACTCGTTAGTTTGTCTAGGATTATCTCTATTTTTTTCAAGATTTTCACATGTCGGCGCCTTACATCACTCAGATGAGTGTATCATCATAAAGAGAATATCATCATCATGTCAGCCATCATCAGCATGATTTCACTCAGTCTAATGTCTTCATTAGGTCATTAGGGTTTCAAGGTCATCTACATTTTCATTTCATGCATAAAATATGGCATATGATGAGTTGTGATAAGCAATTATTTTCAATAAATTTTGATGTAATTTCATAAAGTACTTCATGGCTACAATCCCAAGGTTCCAAAATAAAGAAGGTTCACTCTTCAAAAAGGTAAATAGAAGTTCAAGTTACAAATATTCAAGGTGATCAAGTTCAAAAAGGAGTGAAAATCATTTTTGAAAAGGATATGTGGGGCCCATTTTCACTCAAAAGAAAATCATGCTCTGCTTATAAAAGCCCAAAAGTCTTAAACATATTTCATTTGCATCCTTACCTCCTCTATTTATCGAGGATTTTTCCCCTTTAGTGAAAAAACACGGGTTTTCTAGCTCAAATTGGAAAAAAATCCTAAGCGTTGCGCTTCTATGAACTGTGATGCGTTTCTGGGAGACATGTTGTGCTTCTGTGAACTGTGTTGCGCTCAGGGCAGAGTATCCCAAAACTTATCAAAAATCACCCAAATTCAAAATTCAAGCTTGGATTCCAATTTTTGACTCCTCTAAGCTATTTTTCAAGTAAGTACAATCATCTCACTCCCTATTTTCTTTTGGCAAAGCAAATGAATGGTGGTGAGTTTAATCATCTAGGGTTTGTATGAATTTCATGTTTTAAAGCTTGCAAATGGTGAGTTTAGTTAGCTAGAACATTCAAACCCTATGAAATTGCTATCCCTACCACTGTTTGCATATAAATCACCATCTCATCCACTAGACAAATCATTTCCCTTCAATTTACTTTGCCTTTTCACAAACCCTAGATCTTACCTATCAATTTGAGCAATTTCCCTAGCTATGACATTTTTTTAATTTTCTTGCTCATTTTCCTTTATTCATTTCCCTCCATTTCAACTTCCTAAGATTTCTAAAACCCCTATCCATCTCCCAAAATTTCCCTATCATCATCTTCATTCCCTAACTCTCTCATTTCACCATTTCACTCATTCCTCGTTGTTTTTTCCGTTTTCTTGTTATCTAGGGTTTTCATAAATGGAGGGAGATTCTTCACCATCAGAAAAGAGAAAACATCATAAAGGAGGGAGGATTCTGAGGTATGAGCCTACAAACTACAATGAAATCAACTCTTCACCATTCATTAGACAGTGCTTTGAAGATGTCAGTTGCCTAGGGTTTTGTCAAAGAGTGGGTGAAGTAGGTTTTCATGAGCAGCTCACTGATTGGATTGCCACCAATCTGAAAGGGGAAAAATCCATCATAGCAGGGATTGAATTTACATTCTCATTATTTTCCATCTCTCTTGCCACAGGTATACCTAATCATGGGGAGTATTGGTTCAAAGGCATGACCCTAGATCTTGAGTAATACAAACCTTTCTTAAAATCACCCTATAGAGAGGCTCATTTATACATCATTCCATTCAGATATCTGTTGGAAAAGTATGCACCACTGATGACGATTTTAATAAAGTTTTTCACCTGCGAGGGGATATTTTCCAAATTGTATGGATACAACATTAGGCTGCTAATGCATTTCACAGCTCTGAAACCTCTCAACATGTGTAACTACTTGTGTAGAAGTCTTATCAAAATGTCTAAAAAGGTGCAAATGAAAATTAAAGAGCATTACCCTAGCCTTTTCCATCACAGTTTGATAAAGGTTTTAGTCCTCCATCAGTTGGTAGAAAAGAACATGGCATGGGATACCTTCATTGAAACAGCTTTGCAGTGGAATGAAACTACTTCATCAAGTCATCACCAAGACACATCAGCACAGCATATGGAGGTAGGGTCATCAAGAAAATTAGAGGAGGTTCCCAAGGCACCTAGACCTGAGGTGACCAAAATATATCAGAGAGGAAAAATGCTTGTGTTTACTTCTCAATTTGAGAAAAGGGCCAAGCCTTCTACATCAGCACAACAGGGATCACATTTACAGGATGAGGAGCTAATTGAGAATGATTTTGAACTAGTTGACTTAGAGGTAGCATATGAAACTTCAAACTTTCAATGAGTTATCAAGGACAAGGATTCCCAAATCAAAGAGCTCATGGACAATTTTGCAAGGGCCAGATTTATCATTTCTTTCCTTGAGCAAGAAAATATTCAACTCAAATCCAAAGAGCTAATCATGGAAAAGGAGAAGTCCAGGATGTTGAAACAAGAGGTAAAAGGTAAGGAAATGTTAGAACCTGATGCATGGAAAACCTGTGTTACCCATAGTATGCATATAAAAGATGCATAATCTCATTAATCACAGGAATTTCAATGACCTTCCTGGTCAAAACTTCATACTTAAGGTTTAAGGCCCCCTTGATTAAAACTCAGCAAAATGATTTGTTACTAACCCCAGTCTATCCCTTAGTCAATCCTTTCATCGGGACTCTATACACCCTCTTCATTAAACCTTTGTTAATCCTTAATGCACCACGTATATAACCAATCCCACACTTTAACTATGGTTCTTCACGGACTTACCCATAAACCTCATACCGACGCTTTATTTCTATTATAATGTTTACATAATAGAAATATTCCACAAACATTCGTAAACCTTACCTTTTCGCATTTCCTCGGCCTTTGCACATTTACCAATGCTTTCCTTTATCACTATCGCAGGATTCAAAGACTCTTAAGAACTTGGCATTTGGGACTTCCAATCTGCGATATGTGATTTCCCTGTCCACCGTTGATTCTATCAACTAGATCAATGGTTGTCGCAATATCGCATCCCACTGACCTGTGACTACATCGCCTCTCGCATGCGATATGCGATAACACAACCGGACTTCAAATAACATAAATCCGCACCTATAACCTTCTCAGGTCCGACTTTAATCTCCACCGTTGATCTTACCTTCAATCTGGTGGTTGATATTTCACCAGTCAACCAAGTTGCTCGGTGATCCTACACCGTAGATAAAAGCTCATTCGATCTGATGGTCTATAGTGATATTGCATCGAAAACTTGCACGACATTTAATTGCCTCACGGAGACAATACAAATTATAAGTCCTTGGTCTATAAAAGTTCGGGTCCATTCAGAGATTATCTTCCGATCATCTTTATGACCGATATCCGTTAGATAACAGAATCAATCAAATCCTACAGTTTGCGGCCCTTCCACTAATACATGGACTATCAAGCTCCCAAGCCTGGTAATTGACTGTGATGTCAGCATCTGAATTTTGCGATCGACGGTTAAGAACAACTGTAGGCCTTGAACTTCAATCAAGCAATCCCATACTTTCTACCCCCGGTACAGTTACTAATAAGCTCTTTACTTTGTTTTTACGTCATTCTTCAATTTTCTTCCGTGGTTTATGATTACTTCATGGTTTCTAGTTCTATTGTTGTTCTGTCGTGCGACTCCTCCTAAGCTTAACTCTGCATACTCTTAACACAGTCGCACCTGAATCTTGACTGTGATCCTTAGAATGGATTCAAGAGATCCATTATGATTCTTCGTAACATACTTCTCTCTGTGTTCTACCGAACTCCGCCTGCATACATATACTATGTAAACCTCTGATACACACATAACTTATCATCATTACTCAAAACACACACTTACACAGTTTCGGGATTAAATCTCTGTATATGTATATACAAAAAAATGATTACATATTGAAACTCTCTGTCTCTCTGGCCTAATTTCCAATGTCAGTGGCCTATGTTTCACAATATGTCCATAGGCTTACAGACAAACCCTGTTTCCTAACTCTCTAACTACTGATTGTCTAACTTTCTCTCAGCCTTTTAGGCTTACCTTTATACAAAAAGGTTTTGTTGAACTAATTCTAGTTCAAATCCTTAATTTGCTGAACTAACTCCTGAAAATCTTCTAAATCCACTTTTAACTCCTACTTATCCCTAAGAATCCTCTCTAGTTCCTCGAATCATGAGACCTATAAGAGTTACAATTTATTTCCAACTCTCTCATCATCATTAATCACTCATGTTCTCCTACACTTGAGACCATTTACAAATATCCTCACACTTATCTAATTAATTCCTACTTTAACCACTCAAAACATTAATAATTACATACATAGGAATCCAACTTCCTTGAAAACACAAGACCCCCTATGTCTACTAAAATACAATGATAGTTTCGAGTCAATGCTCCTGCATCAGACTCCCAAAGTAGAAAACATTCATGATC
Organism: Pinus tabuliformis; assembly: GCA_031772625.1. Lineage (NCBI taxonomy): Eukaryota > Viridiplantae > Streptophyta > Pinopsida > Pinales > Pinaceae > Pinus > Pinus tabuliformis. The sequence continues at coordinate 205,242,476 of CM062804.1, forward strand.
TCCTGATCATGTGTCTTCATGTGTTGATAGGAAACCTCCAGGGTCCCAAACTTTAGTTTGTAGTTGTCTGAATTCTTTGCGCCTTTGCTTCTGCTATATGTCTACTATATTCTATTTTATTTTCCTCTCCTTATCAATCAGGTTCAAGTTCTGATTGATCATCCTTCCTGCTACTATCAATCTTCTCCATATGGACTGTTTCATCATCAACTACCATAATTTTCCAATTTCCATTTCCAGCACATCCTTGGGCTAGTCCATACTCTGCAACTTACCATTACCTCTTTCTCTTTGTTTCAGGTTGTTGTTGTTGTCTACTAACTCTTCAAACTTCTATTCTTCACTTGTTTTTACTTGTTCTCTCGTTCTTACTTGTTCTACTAGTTTTACTACCACCCTTACATCCTTACCCTCTTTCATGATTATCCTGACTTTCCAGCATTCTCTCCAGCGATTGAACATCTCTATTCCATGGATTAAATACTTCCACAGTATCATCCTCTTTCATTTTTATTTGGTTTCTCATCTGTGCCAAATTTCCTCCAGCATCTGCAACTAAACCTGCACTCTCCAAACAATTATTAAAATAAAAAACATAAGGCCTCAATGCCTCTTCTTCCTTTGGCAACACATTAGTATGTTGCACTGATTCTTCCTCCTCTGTCAGCACGTCAGTATGCTGATTTGAATTCTCAACAGAATTCATGAGATTTTCAGTTAGTCTCTCCTCCACACCATCTGTTTTAATAATGTATTCATGTCCTTGTCTGTTGTAGTGAACTTCCTCATTCTCATTCAGTTCTGATTTTACAACCTGAACGCTCACTTTTTGGTTTTAGCCTTTTCTCCAAAAGACTTAAATCATGCCACAAATTTGCCATCTCACTTGGAATTTCTTTTAAAAGCTTTGTACAATCCTCACTATCTTATTCTCTGTCACAAGTATAACTTCTTGTTGACACTAATTCTTCCTTCTTGATTAGAATAAAATTCTGATCCTCCATCTCTGTGATATTTTTATATGTCTACCCATCACTCTCCCTTTGGTTATTTAAGAAAATCAATTCCTATTTGTTCTTACCAATAGCAAATTTATTATCATAATACATAACTGTATCATCCCTACTGAAGATATTTCCTCCACTAAGCATGGAATTTATGAACTCCTTCTGATGTAATAACTCAACTTGATCTTCATTTGAAAGGCAGACATCATCATACTTTGCTTGGCAAATTTTAGCTTTATTCAAGGCAGTTCCATAAGATGGTTTGTCTTCTACAATACCTGCATTCACCCACAACTTATCAGTTGTAAAACCACGAGACCTCATGATCTCATTTCATGATTCAATCACCAAGTCTTCCTGTTATTCCAAGTCCTCTACATGACTCAGAAATATTTCAATGGTGTTTTTTTCAATTCATCAAGTCCTTCACTTGATTGCTTGATATCCTTCTATGCTTCTTCTTTCATAACAGAATTTAGATTTTGCCTGTCTTCTTCCTCTTTTGCGATAATATCGTAAAATTGTCCTTCTTTTCATGTTTCATATGCAAACATGCACAAATTATCAGATTTAAAATCATGTGACCCTTTGGTCTCACTTGAAGTTTCATTCTTCAAGTATTCATCTTCATCTTCACCCAGAACTTCACCCTGCTCCAGTTCACAAATGGAAACTTCCATTTCCAACTCAGCTTCTCTGAGTTTTTCCACCAGCCACTTCACTTGCCTCTGTTGTAGTCTTCTCTGTAACTTAGACCACTTCACTGGCTTTTTCTTCAAGACCCAACCTAGTCTTTGGTTTTCCTCAAGTATCATCCTTAATATATCAAGTTGTTCCTTTATCTCAGCAATCTCCTTGTCAAGCTCCTCTTGACTCATTCTCTTGCCATTTGTCTTGGCATCCTCTTTCTTCACTTTGTGGATTTTCTCTGAACCTCTACAATGACTATCAGTAGTCATCTTCTTCTCCATCTCTATGAGTTCTTCACTCACTATGAGCCACACAAGTCTCTGCAACAACAAGTCCTCCCTGCTGCATGATACCTCACTAAGCTTCTCTCCCTCAGCTCAGTCTTTTGGCATCTCTCTGGTTCTCTCCTCTGGAACCATCTGAGCACTCCATGCTCTAGACTTCAACTCACCTGCACTTTTGAGAACACAATTGTCCTCTTGTATTTCAAACACAAATGAAATACTAGGTTCTGCCACTCTCTCTCAGAAACCTTTACTGGCTTCCTTCATCACTACTCTTCAGGTTGTGATCTTCTTGCTGAGATGCTTCACTAACTATTGTTACCTGCATATCAATGTTATTCAAACCAAAGATCATTCCCAAGCTTTCAAAAGCTTGCTTCTCAGCTTCCTTCTGAGAACACTCTTATCCTCTCTGTCCAACCTTTAGTTGGATTCTTCAGGTTCACTGCCACTTTTCATTCACTTTGTTCTTTAGAACACATATAGCTTTCCTTGTCTATCTACTTCTATCAATCTTTACTATATCTTAAGCCTACAAAACTCTAACCAGGGTTAAATCAAACAATACCTGCATGGCTTAACAAGCAGTCTCCATCCATTCTTCACATTTGAGTGAACCTCCACTTTCCTCAAGAAAACAAACATCACTGTGCTTTCCTTATGCTTCTGCAATCTCTTCTTAAGAATATCACTTACTCTCATCTTATGTCATGTCTTCTACTTATCAAATTCAAATAACCTGATCTCCTCTTTCTTTTGCAATCACACTTGTAATCTACACAATTCTGCTTTAATTAAAAAGAGATTTAACTAGCTCTAATACCACTTTGACGTGGGGAAATCTGCGTTACCCACAATATGCGTATAAAAGATGCATAATCCTATTAATCCCAAGAATTTCAATGACCTGGCTCATAAAAAATTCATACTTAAGGTTTAAGGCCCCCTTGATTAAAACTCAGCGGAATGACTTGTTACTAAACCCAGTTTGTCCCTTAGTCAATCCTTTCATTGGGACTCTATACACCCTCTTCATTAAACCTTTATTAATCCTTAATGTACCACGTATATAACCAATCCCACACTTTAACTATGGTTATTCACGGACTTACCCATAAACCTCCTATTGGCGCTTTATCTATATTATAATGTTTACATAATAGAAATATTCCACAAACATTCGTAAACCTTACCTTTTCGTATTTCCTAAGCCTTTGCACATTTACCAATGCTTTCCCTTATCTCTATCACGGGATTCAAAGACTCTTAAGAACTTGGCATTTGGGACTTCCGATCTGCGATATGCGATTGCCCTGTCCACCATTGATTCTGTCCACCAGATCAACGGTTGTCGCAATATCGCATCCCACTGACCTATGAATCCATCGGCTCTCACATGAAATATGCGATAACACAACCAGACTTTAAATAACATAAACCCACACCTATAACCTTCTCAAGTCCAGCTTCAATCTCCACCGTCAATCTTACCTTCAATCCGATGGCTGATATTTCCCCGGTCAACAGAGTTGCTCGGTGATCCTATGCCATAGATCAAAGCTCATTCGACAATCTGTAGTGATATCGCATCAGAAACTTGCACGATGTTTAACCGCCTCACGGAGCCGATATGAATTATAAGTCCTCGGTCTATAAAAGTTCTGATCCGTTCAGAGATTATCGTCTGATCATCTTTATGACCAATATCCATTAGATAACGGAATCAATCAAATCCTACCGTCTACGACCCTTCCACTAGTACATGGACTATCAAGCTCTCAAGCCCTGTAGTTGACTATGACGTCAGCATCTGACTTTTGCGATTGATAGTTAAGAACAACTGTGGGCCTTCAATTGCGATCAAGGCATCCCTTACTTTCTCCTCCTCTACGGTTACTAATCACCTCTTTACTTTGTTTTTACGTCGTTCTTCAATGTTCTTCTGGGGTTTCAGATTACTTCAAGGTTTCTGGTTCTTTCGTTGTTCTGTCACACGACTCCTCCTGAGCTAAAATCTGCATACTCTTAACACAGTTGCACCTGAATATTGACTGTGATCCTTCGAATGGATTCAAGCGATCCATTATGATTCTTCGTATCATACTTCTCTATGTGTTTTGTGGAACTCTGCCTGCATACATATACTATGCAAACCTCTGATACACACATAACTTATCATCAATACTCAAAACACACACTTACACAGTTTCGGAATTAAATCTCTGTATATGTATATACAAACAAATGATTACATATTGAAACTCTCTGTCTCTCTAGCCTGATTTCCAATGTCAATGGCCTCTGTTTCACAATCTGTCTGTAGGCTTATAGACAAACCCTGTTTCCTAACTCTCTAACTACTAACTGCCTAACTTTCTCTCGTCCTTTTAGGCTTACCTTTATACAAAAAGGCTATGTTGAACTAATTCTAGTTCAGATCCTTAATTTGCTGAACTAACTCCTGAAAATCTTCTAAATCCACTTTTAACTCCTACTTATCCCTAAGAATCCTCTCTAGTTCCTCGAATCATGAGACCTATAAGAGTTACAATTGATTTCCAACTCTCTCATCATCATTAATCACTCATGTTCTCCTACACTTGAGACCATTTACAAATATCCTCACACTTATCTAATTAATTCCTACTTTAACCACTCAAAACATTAATAATTACATACATAGGAATCCAACTTCCTTGAAAACACAAGACCCCCTATGTCTACTAAAATATAATGATAGTTTCGATTCAATGCTCCTACATCAGAACCTGATGAGCATGATGAACAAGAAAAGTAGGCTAGAAAGAAGAAGCCAAGGACAAAGGGTCTCAAAAGAGCATTGAAGAAAGAAAAAGAACAAAACCTACTAGATGAAGACTTGGACATTGAAGACAGAATTGCTTTGGAAATTAATGAAGACCGAGAGTATTGGCTAGGTAAGGTCAATGGCCATCTAGGGAAGCTTCTTGACAAGGCTAATATGGATAACCATATATTGAGGCACATGGCCCACCACTACCAAACTAGAAACATGATTTGCAACATCAAGCACGAGCAAATGCAAATGCAAAACAAGCTAAAGGAAAACCTAAAAGACAAAAATGAGAGGGATAACTTGGAGATGCTTGTTGAAGCATCCATGAGAGAATAATATACCTCATTTGGCACTTCTATACCAATTTTGGGATTTTTCTAAGCATTTTTGGTTTTTAGTGAAATTTGGTGCAAAACTGAGAAATTGCACTAGTGACAGAAACGCAACGCCTTGGCGTTGCACTTTTTCCTCAAAGCTCCAAATGACAATTGGATTGCATTTTTGGAAATCTGATGGCCTCCTATCAAAACCCATTTCATCAGATTTCCCAGACAGACCTCATATTTTGAGAAAAATGAGACAAAGGGGTCAAAAATCAACATTACGACCCTCTTTTTGACAAGTGCTGCGTTTTCGGAGACACCTTCGGAGAATCCATTTTTGAAGGTCTTCCCATGGGTCATTTTCACAAATTCAAGATGTTCTGGAAACTAGAAAAGCAAGGCTAGTTTACCATTCTCTCACATTTCAAATTTTACGTCCATAAGGCACCTAAAAGTGGCCTCAAAGTTTGCACTGCGCTTCTGCAATTTTTTGAGTTTTTAGTTAAAAATTCCACTGTGTAATTTCTCAGTTTTCTAGTTTGACTTGGTCAAAGGTAACTTAATGATGTAACTTCAGTAGTTCGAAGTCTAGATGATGTAATCATGAATAAATTAGCATGATAGGTTTTTTTATGGTTAATTAGGCCTCATAAATGAAGCAAAACTCAAATCAAAGTCTAAGAGAAGAGTTTGTTTTTTACCTTCTCACTCTCACTTGTTGTTTGAGAGATTCTTGGAAATTGTTCCACCACTTAGGGATTCGAGCCCTGAAGGTGGGGAAACTATTTGTTTGAGTCTATATGTATCATTTCTCATTCAGAGAGAAGGACTGGACTTCATAGGAGAGGACTTGTATTTTATGTTTTCACATAGTTAATCAAGGAGCAGTTGCAGCTATTTTTCAGGAATACATGTGCAGTGAGTTTGTTATGTTGTTTTCTTTATATATCAGTTTCTTATGAATGAATCCACCTCTCTTAACATTTTTTTCTTTCCTCAATGATTTTCCTTGCAGTTATATAGGCAGAATTCTTGATATTCAAAGCTTTGTTTATGTGGAAAATTATGTCTATGTATTTCTTCTTCTAGATTAATGAATTCATGGTAATACATGCTCATTATGACCTTCTAAGTTTTCTAGACCCTACACTACATCGACCAAATTTTCATATTCATCACAAAACATTGCTATCTTGCTCCTCCTTATACCTGCTACTGAAACTCTTTAAGACCTTAACCTAATTGCTTTTTCTCATCCTTGGTCCAGCAACCCAAAAAAACCCTAAATTTTCAAAAACTAAACTAAAACTATTATATCTAGCCTAAAATCCATTTCTCTTCCAGCCATTGGTTGTGAAATTATAGAGATCCCTCTCTGGTTTAGTAGGACTAGCTGCTGAAGTGCAAGTGGTTTGAAGTTACCTCTTTCGATATCCTCCTCAGCCTGGGACATTGTAGGGGATAACATGTACAAGCAAAGGACTTTTCACCTTGGCTTCTCCCATAAGGCATTAGAGAGACAGAGTTAGAAATTTTGCAGAGAAATTAGCGGTTCCAACTCTCCACTATTAGAGCAAGTGATGTTCATTGTATACATGCATCTTGGGACTTTTACTTAATATTTGAAGCTTGATGGCCAACACGTTTTCATGTATGAATTATGAATATTTGTAAGATTGTTCTGTAAATTTGTATGATTCATGTTTGCTTTTCACCTATACTAAATTAGTTGAACTATTTCGACTATTTTAGTGCTTATCATATTGAGAATGTTTTGTAATTATTGTAATGCTCGTCGCATCTTTTTGGACTATTCCATTGGATGTTAGACGGATTTTTTATGCATGTGTGTCTATTTCTGCTAGATTGGTACTATTAGCTCGCTTTCAGAGGCTCACTTCCTTTCCCCTCCGCAGTAGAAGAAAATTGATTCACTTGCAACCAAACATTCACCAGGCGCACTTTTTCTTTTCCAAGGCACATATGTGATTCTCTCTTGCTGACAACTAAAGCCAAGGCAAATCTTTAAGTAGACGGAAATCGGGTCGTATTTTGTATGGGGATCCTACATCAAACAATGTGAGGTCTAATTAGGACCTTATATCGGGGAGACCCCTTAGAATGTTTTCAGTTCCAACACTGTTGACAGGATATTATAAAATAATAATGGAAATAATATAATAATATTAGATTGCATCATCAAATTTTAGAGGGAAAAAAGAAAAAACAATTTTTTCAACTTATATTTTCAACTTATCTCATTATGATTTTACTCAAATTTCGAGCGGGAGCACTCGTTGGTTGAATAATTTAATTCCTCATCCAAGGAATACCCATGTTGCATACTTTCAATGGACCCTGATACACGAAAAATCATAAATACATGAAAAATGTGATAGCAATAACATTTTTCATGTATTTCTCATTTTTCATGTAGTAGGGTCCATTGAAAGTATGCAACATGGGTACTGCTTGGATGAGGAATTAAATTATGCATCTAGTGAGTGATCCCAATTGAAATTTGAGTAAAATCGTAGGTAGATAAGTTAAAAATACGAGTTGAAAAACTAGGTTTTTTTTTTCCTCCAAAAATGGTGAATCATCACCCATTGTTGACATCATCATCTTGAATCTTATTGGTTCTTATAAAGTGGATTTTGGTTGTACATTTTGTTTTTAGGCCCATTTTTTACCTCAAAATTTCTCTAATGATAATTTTGTATGGCATTCAGTTCTAAAATTTGTATGTTTATCTAAGTGATATCATATATCACCATCTAAAGATTCATCCATGTTTGCTTTCATGGCATTGCTTCTTTTAGAGCCTTCAATGTAAATATTTGGTATTGCCCCATCCTTATTAAACACTTGAGTGCCTATGACAGTTGTCTCTATTTTTTAATGAATTTATATGAGCAATATTAAATGCCTGGACAAGAATCCGACCAGTAAACAACGTTGTTGTCTAAAATCTAAGGAGACTAATTCCCCATGTTGATTTAGTGTACATAAACTTGACAGTGACACACAATTTTTTATTGTATTTCTTCTATACATGTTTTCCAAGAGATTAGAAATAATGTTTTGCAGTTATTCGAGAGTCATTTTATTTGCCTTTGAATTGGATAGAATATAGTTTTCTATGAATGTGGCAATGCCACCCACTAAATCTACTTTAGTAATGATGATATCCAGTCATTGCAGTGACCCTCAAGAGCACAAGATGCACCTTGGTCAAGTGAAAATGAACAAGAATAAACGCTCTTTATAGACTATTTTTATGTTAGAAAATATCCTTTCCACCCATAATCTTCATTAATAATCCAATATTGTTTTTGATACGTTTTCTAGAGTGTAAAAGCATTCCATAACTGTAGATTCAAGACTTCAATTTGCATGGTAGCCTTATATTTTTTTGTAACCATCATTGAACCTCAACAAACTCTATTGTCATTATTGGGTTTGCTCTCCCCCTAAGGTGTTTTTGTTATAACATTGATAAATTCCTCTTTCCTCATGGATGATTTCGTTTCCTTGAGAATTTCCCCCGACGCCATGCTAACTTCAATTTTTCATTGAAGTCACATGTTTCTATTTCTTCCTTTTCCAAACTTTTGTGGGTTTTCTTCTACTTTGTGAATTTCCTTCTTGCTTGTTGTTAGGTATTCTTTGAGTGACCCCTTCTTCTATCTGTTTTCTTTAAGGAATCGGACATCTTACAATCTTTGGCCATGTGGCCAAGGTTGTCACACTTATGGCATCTTATGTGACTTAGAAATGGGGGAAAGGGCTTGTTTTTTATTGTTCTATTATTTACATATGCATTCCTACTTTTCTTTACATATAATTTGCAATCAATAGCGTTATGTCCTAAAGCATTGCATGAATAATTGTAGTCATAGAAATAATTTTTGTACCTTGTGGTTGATGATCTTCTTGTAGGAAATGATCTCTTTTGATTGTTTGCTTGAGGGGCATTCATTCTTTGTTGCATCTTCAATTGATGAACCTTGATTTGATTACTCTTACGATCAATTGCTACATACCCTATTTTATTGCAAGAAAAGCACTTGACATCTTCAAATAGGGGAGAAAAGGAGTTTTTATTTCTCCTTTGTAATCTTGCGGACTTCCTAAATTCATCTCTAGGAACATATTTCATTCTTACAAATTACATATTCTTTGGCTCATTATTCTGTTTTTCATTTTTTTGCTTGTTCTTATTTGTTCCGTTACAAATCATGTTGTTGACACCTTATCTGACAAGAATTTTCGAAGTTCCTTTATTAAATTTTGTGGTTGGCTTTGAGCTACTTATCTTTTGTGACTTCTTTCTCTTGGAGACAACCTCCTCTTCTAACTTTTCATATCATTTTCTCTCTTTATCTAGCTTGCTTCTTGTTGAAACAACCTTAGCTTCCAATCATTCAAAATGTTCTTCTCTTTCCTTTAGTCAACTGCTCATCGCCTCTTCAATTATTCTAGCTTCTTCTAATTGTGTCCTCAAGTTAATGATTTCTTCCTTGAACGCATGCTCTTTATCATCACATATTTGCAACAATTTCTTTTGATCTATGTTTTCAATTGTAAGTTTCTCTATTTCAAGCAAGGTTGATTCAAGCTTGGCTTGTTCTTCAACTAAATTTTCTTCATGACAATCAAGTACTTACATACTAGAAGAATAGGTCTCATAATGGTTTCTTTTTTAGAGGCCTTTTTCTTCTTCCTCTTCTTCTTTTCCTTTTCTACACTATTGCTACTGGTTTCTCCTTCATGCATGACCTACAACTTATCCCATATATCTTTTTAGATTTGAGATCTATTGTCATCTCAATATTCAGATTGTGAAGATTGTTGTAAATTCCATGTTTAGCCTAGGCATTTCATTGTTTTTCTTGCATTGAAGGGGAATATTTACTACATCCATTGCGTAATAGCTTCCAGACATCAGGTCCAGTAAGTTATCAATTCATATTTTACCTTTTCTATCCATTAATGAAAGTTTGTAGTAATAAGCACATGTACACTTTGATAATCCATGATTCAATCATGTCTACCTTCCAACAGTTAAGCTGATGCAGAAGGAACCAACTCTAATACAAATTGTTGGAAACTTGACTATATTGAGAGGGGGAATGAGTCAGTATAATGCATTCATGGACACCAAATTTTTATTTTTAATTTTCTTTCTAATATTTATCTAAACTATTAAATGAGAAACAATACATCATATAAAAAGAAAAATTAACATATACAAAGCATATTCAACTACAACATAAGACTCAACACACAATAGAAACACATGTGGACACCAGATATAAGTGGAAACCCATGAAGGGAAAAAATAAGAATTTATTGTTGTTGTGATGCAAAGGAAAACTCCTATTTCCTTTATTACATCATCTTTTGGAGGCTCCAACCTCTATGTTATTTAGCAAGATACAACTTGTTGGGAAGCTTCTACTCCCTCTTTTACAATAGTTTTGTGTAGAATTCAACCTACAGGATGATTCCACCTTGATTTATTTCTACAATCTAGTACTTGTGAAGAATCTCCTACTCCCTCTTCAACACGATCCAACCTACCCATTTTTAGACAACTACCTGAAAGGGGACTACAATCCCCTTATGTATAAAAGATTCAATGTGCTAGTTTACACGGTCGTTAATTCTACATACCTCCATATCTTTTTCTCTACCTTCTCTTCCTCAAATCAATGTCACATTTGTGCTTCTCTATCTTTCTCTTTGTGCCAAGTAACTCACGAACTAGGTCTCACAACAACCCTTCAACACACACTCTAAAAATAACATTTTTTCCTTCCAAAAACACATCTTTTATAAAACATAGTTTCTTGACCATTAGTATACCATCCAAGAACCTAAAGTGAAAATATTTCCTCTTTATATTCCACCTATTCGTTTCATACTTCTTCATATTTTGAATATCAAGGAAAAAATAATTCTCCACCAAATTCTATTTAAAAAATAAATATCATCTAACTATGATCATTTCATAATCCAAAATAATTCCAATATCATGTAACTTAATTCATCCCATTGTAATCAGTCTTTCATTAGACCATTGTAATCAGATTTAATCAGCCTTTCACATGCAATGCACAAATCAACCTTACACATTAAAACATATGCAAGCATTTATATCACAACATATACCAAAAATAGTGGTCATACCTATGAAAAATAACACATACTCATTTGCTTTATCAATACATTTAGCAACCTCTATAACATACCTTGTTGTTTAGAAATACATAAGAAACGTTAACATCACAACATATCCAAGGATTCACATCACAACATTACAGTATCTATACTTGAAGCAATCATACCTCTGAGAATTAGACTTACTCATAGATTTTCATAAGAGTATTGATAACAATACAAGCACAAAGCTAGTACATTACATCAACATACTCATACTAGCCATTGGTCCCTCAACAAGCATACCTTCAACACCCTTTGCCATCAATGAAAACTTTGCCAACCATGGGTTTCAAAATCTAAACATGAGCATGCTTGGGATCCCCCAGAAGCACCACGACCGCTACTGCCATGCTGACAATGAGCTCTTTGACAATTCATGGCTACCAGAGTCAAGAAGACATCACAGGGACTAGGACGAAGATGGGAGGGGAATTGCATAAGACAACCATGAAAGAGATAGGACGTGATAACTTTCCAAATAGGTTACACCAATGCCTTGCTCAAGATCAGTCCTTCGCCATCATAATATCCAATAGCGGAGGAGGGAAACTCACTAAAGTAGATAGGAGGCAACCCACCCAAACAACCAAACGAGAGTCGAGGCACATGACAAGTAAGGGAATAGTAGGAAGATATGATGAAGGATGAGATGTTGCTCAAACCAAAAACAAAGGATGAAGAACTTACTAAAGCATTCTCCATTCCCATGGATGTGTATCTAACATGATTTCCAAAAAGCCTTGACCTCCCTTCTTGAGAGATAAGGTTCCATAAATGCACCTTCAGTTAGTGACATGCACAAAAAGTGGCAGAAAAAGGGCGCATCAAATTTTAAATAGATAAAATACACTTCACAACACCCCATCAAAATAATTTTTTTATTATTATATGTAAAATATTTTTAAAAATTTAATTAATTAATAATTAATATATAAACAAAAATTTAAATAAATATATAAATTTACATACTTAAACCAATTATATACCTAAAACATTAACTTTTATAAATCTATTATTTTATATTCTTTTGTCATCATACTTAAGGAACTTCAAAACTTTAAATCAATTAACCATTAATATAACACACAATAAATATTAAGAAAATACAATTATAATTTTTGAATAAATATATATATTTATGACATTTTCAAGTAAATGATTAACCAATTTATTTAAGATTCCATTATAAATATTATCATTTTTAACTATTACAAATAAATTGTTATTTATGTTTTATAATAAATTAATTACTTTATTATTATGTTAAAGTAAAAAATATTTAAAATTTTATTTATAAAACATTGATAAATATCATTCGTAATCAAAAAGATTAATAATAGAGATGAAAACAACAAGAGCAGCATGGAAGAAAATGGGTGAAGACTCAAATTTGAGTCCTATATGCCAAACCGCATAGCAGTCAAATCCTACCCATGGCTACCTAAGTTTAGTTTGTTGGAATTGTAGAGGTTACCCTTGGAGGAGGGGACCTAGGTTAGGGCCTATTGTGGAAGGTAGAGACATAATTTGTCTCACAGAAACTCATGAGCATGATGGTTGCAAAACTCTTGTGTTTGACGGTTATTTTAAGTTGGCAATTTGGAACAAGGTAGTAGAAAATGTCAAAGGGTATGGGGGAATACTAGTTTTAATGAAAGAAAAAGAAGACCATCACATTCAGCTAATTAAAGAAGATGCAAATAAACAATATTTATGGTTGAAAATATCAGAGAATGAGAATCACATAATAATTGCAGCATACTATTTCGCCCCTCAAGTCTCAAAAACTTACAAAAATAAGGGGTTTGACAGCAAGGATCTGTATGTATGTTTAAAACAAGATATTGTCGTGTACTCTCAGCAGGGAGAAGTTATTTTAGTGGGATATTTCAATGCTAGAACAACAAATAATCAAGCTAGCAATCTTTGTTGCAAAGAGGATAACAATCCTATTTGGCTCACTAAAGAGGAGAATCCCCAATGAGTGAGGTGTTTAGAAGATGACAAAGTTAGCAATCATTTTGGAGAGGAGTTGATTACACTGTGTGGGCTTTTCAACTTAATTATTTGCAATGGTCTAGATAGATGGAAAAGGTATGGGAACTTCACTTGCAACACATACAATGGGGCAAGTGTCGTTGACTATGTGATGTGTTCACAAAACTTAATAAAAAAGATAGACGAAGTTAGTATTGGAGAGCATATTTGGGACTTAAAATTAAACCATAACCCAATTTATATAAGGTTATCATAGTTAGAAGAAAGGCAGCATAGGAGGAAAACCCAATACTCTCGACAATCACTATCAAGGGGAAAAAAATTTCTAACACAAGAAAATGGTACTATATTCAAGACAATGTGAGAGATTAATTTGGAAGGAGAAAACTGGCTTCAAAAGCTTCAACAGTCATGAGTTAACAAATATAATTCAAAGTGCACTTGATAAGTGAAAAAGAGAAGAAAGAAAATAGGAAATCATAATCAATTTTTTTTCCTATAAATGCTTGGTTTGATGAGGAATGCAAAATGGCAAGGAGAACCTTGAAAAAGTCAGGAAAAGAGAAGATGAATGTAAAGTTATATAAGCAGATACTAAAGAGGAAAAAATATGAGTTCATGCAAACAAGGAGAGAAGAGTTAATATATTTAAGCAAGAATAATCAAAAGCTTTTCTGGTAGGAACTACAACCAAGGAAGAAGAAAATTGAAAATAATATTACATCCAATCAATGGTTTGAATATGCAAGGCAACTCTATGAGAAAGAATGTGAGGCGAAGTCCCCCCCGGGATCAACACAAATTCAAAGCTCTTCACATTATAGGAGTTGGAGAATGGAATTAAGAAGCTGAAAACAGGAAAGGTAAAGGACTTGGTTGAACTTCAAGCAAAGTATCTAAAATGGGGAATGAATGCTCTTGCACCGCACATCATGAAAATATTCAACAACATCATTCAACAAGGATTCCCAAGAGAGAGGACAACTAGACTAGCAATACCCCTTTTTAAAAGTGGAGACATTAATAATCCATCCAACTATAGGACAATTATGATCAATCCTTTGTTTTCAAAGCTTTTCGGCAACATGATAGAAGACAGAATTAGTAAGTGGGCAGAAGTAAAAGAAAAGAGGAAAAAAGGACAAGGCGGTTTTAGGACGAAACATTCTACAATGGATCATGGCATCACGTTGAAACACACTGTTGAAAAGTTCTGGGAGGAAAAAGAAGAAGTATTTTGCTGCTTTGTTGACTTCAAAAAAGCATTTGACACAATCCCTAGGGATAAGTTGTGGCGTAGAATTGGAGAACTTGAAATTCTTGTGCATTATAGAGTTGTTGTCCATAGACTTTATGAAGAAGTGAAATTCAACATTAGAACCTCAGTAGGTATTTCAGAAAGCTTCAAAAGTGGCATTGGAGTCAAGCAAGGTTGCCCTCTATCCCCTACTCTTTTTGGTCTATATATTGATAAATTGGAAGAGTGGCTAAATCTGCAAGGTGGAGATGGTGTCCGATTGGGGGAGTTTGTGATAAAACTTCTTTTATATGTTGATGATATTGTATTGATTTTATAAATCGGCCCATGGATTGAAAATGCACTTATATGCCCTTGAGCATTTTTGGAGAGCAGTAGGGATGCAAGTCAATACTAGCAAGACCAAAATAATGATTTTTTCTAATAAAAAAAAGCAGAGCCAACATACTTTCTTCTTTGAAGACAACATTCTTGAAGAAGTAAATGAATACAAGTACCTTGGGATTCATTTCAACAACAAACTCAATTGGGGGGACTGCAAAAAGAAGAGAATTTTAGGAGGGTGGAAAGCATTATATGCTCTTCAAAACAGATGTAGAGAGGCAAAGTTATGGGATTGGAAAATTATTAAAGTGTTTTTTGGACTCCTAGTTTGTCCAGTGATGCTATATGGATGTGAATTGTGGGCTAGAAACACTCCCATCTCAAAATGGAAACAAATTGAGAAAATCCAAAAACATTTGATCATGAGCAAGTTCAAAATAAAATTTTCAGTACCTTATGCGATAATATTGAGTGACATAGGAGCAACTCCCGTTAAAGCAATTGCTATTGTGTGGCTCATAAGATATCTAAAACAAATTGAGCAAATGAGAGTAGGTAGATGGCCTAATGTTATCTTCAATGAAGGCATGAGTGAAAGAAAGAAAACATGGATGAAACAAAACTTCACATGGATGCAAAAATGGAATATCTACCTCAATGCCTATCCCATAAATAGCAAGGAGCTAAAATATTTTGTTATGGATAAGTTTCGTAAAAAGGTATGGGGAAAAGAGTTGGATAGAAAGAAGAAATATTACATTGAGGAATTCAACCCTACATGTGATTTACAACAAAAAGAGTTCATTGGAGCTAGCATTTCGTGGAGGAGGTTATTATTTATCAATTAAGGACCAACTCACATCAACTTCGGTGTGAAACAGGATGGTGGAAAAGGCCTAAAGAAGCTTGGGAAGAACGGGTGTGTACATTTTGCACGTTTGGGGTTGTGGAATCGGAAAAACATTTCATTTTGGAATGTGATGCATTCAAAGACATCAGAGAAAGTTATGAGAACATGTTAGCATCAGTTTCTTGGCATTGTCTTTTTAGCGAGGGGATTGTTGGAAGGTTGGGTTAGCTCATCATCAATTTGAATCGAAAAAGGATTGAATTGCAAAAAGTGAAAAACAGAGAACTAATGATCTCATAGACTATTTTTAGTCTCGTGAACCTTAAAATATCATTTCATTTCATTATACAATTATAATTATTATATATATATATATATATATATATATATATATATATATATATATATATATATATATATATATATATATATATATATATATATATATATATATATATATATATATATATATATATATATATATATATATATATATATATATATATATATTGAGGTGGAACCCTTTCTATTACCGAATAGAAAATAAAACCTTACATCTTATCAAAATTTTTGAAGACCCGCCCACATGGGGAAACCGGGTAATTAGTCCATCTATAGTTTTTGATTGCCGCCCAAAAGTAAAAGGCCCAAAGCCTTATAATCTTAGCTAGATAGACCAGGCAGTCTTGAGATTTCCTAATACTACTAGTCTGCAGGAAATATATATCTCTATCTATATCATGCAAAAACTGAAGCTAGAAAGACTATGAGATTTCCTAAACATATCTCATATCAAACATTGTCCATTGCTGGTTGCTGACTTGCTCCTGCTCCTTTCTCTGCGTCTGGTTGGTCTCCCTTCAGCAGCTGATGAATTGCGTCCATCTTTTCCTCTTGCTTCTCCATAGCCATGCGGATGAAACTTAACTCTCTGCAAATTTCAGGGTTTCCCTGGGCCATCTCCACCATCTCCTTAGCCACTTGCTCTAGAGCCTTTGCCAGCAATCTCTTCATGACCCAGTATATGTGCAGAGACTGTTTAAACAATGACATTCTTCCCCTGGTATGACCTGGATCATGAAGCAGGAACTCCCAGTCTTCCATTTCATCTTCAGATTGGTCCTGGAGAGACTCCTCCTCCAAGTGCTGCATAATTCTTCTAACTGTTGGGTTGGTGTTGCGCTGATAGGCTCTTTCTGCCCGACAGACTCTCTGATTTTGTCCTTCTTGCCTTTTTGACAGGATTCGCATCCTGCCTGGAGTTCCTCCCTTCCTCCCTCGTGGACCTACGTTGTCCCCGACCCCTTTTCCTGCTCGAGTCCGCTCCTCTGCCGGTGTCTCTCCCTTGTTTCCTCATGCCATATCGACGAATCGTCCCCTCCTGCGGTGCAGGGTAATCTGTTTCCACCTGCTGCTGCTCGTCTTCAGTTAACCTGTCCTGTGAAAAGAACCGCCTGATCTCCTCGCCTCGGAGCAGCTCCTCCTCAGATTCGTCCTCGACCTCCCAGATCTCCTTTGGTTGGTCTTCATTCATAATTCCTTTACCTTTGCGCCTCTGGTTCTCTTCGATTAAGTTATATTGATCCTCCATCTCTCGGGCTTTCTGCCTTGTTTCCATGTTGCTCGCGAGTCCGTTGCAGAGAAATCCCTGGTTACCGAAAGCCTTCTGTCTCTCAGCAGCAATGTCCGCACCTCTCCAAATTAGGAAACAACACAATGGCTGAGCTTCCTTCCCAATTTGGGTATTTATCGGATTTCTGTCCTCACCATACGCCGTTAGCTCGAAATTCATTTGCCGCCGGTTACTTTCCGGGGTGATGTTTCCTTTAGCCATCATTCCTTGATTGATACTTGCTGTCAAGAGGTCTGACAGACCGTTCCACCCTCCTCTAAGATCTCGTTCATTAATTGTTTCGCCTTGGGTATGATTCTGGGCCGTTCTTCCCATACGCCGCCACTGTACTATCCTGTGTCCTGTGATCATACCTCTTCTCGTCTCCGGTTGATTTCGGCTCATTGTTCGGGACCTCCACGTCCTCTCATTGCGCCAGCTCATTGATCCTTGTATTTCCGCTTGTGGCTTGGTTATGATCTGCATTAATTATTGCTGCCAGGTCCCTCCACTCCCTGTTCTCGCACACCGCTTTCCACTGCTTATCCACCGTGTGGCCACGACCTCTGCATCCCCAATTTGCCATGAAATCGGCCGCCTGATTGCCTTTTCTTCTAACATGATTTATTATTTTGTACTCAATTCTTTTCAGTAGAACTGCGATTTCCTGGACAATTCCAGCCGTACGCCAGCTGTTTGTGACCTTCTCCCAATCTCGACCATTGCTGAGCTTCTTCAGCGTTTCTACCGCGATCTGAGAATCACCGACGATTTCTAAATTGGTGTAACCATTTCTTACAGCGATTCGCAGTCCCTCGTGAAGAGCCCAAAACTCAGCCTCGTTGTTTGTCATTTCTCCACCCCAATCTGCGAATATCCATCTAACCTGCTTATTACTGTCTCGAAAAATGCCTCCATAGCCCGCTTCACCCGGGTTCCCCTTCGAGGCCCCATCGAAGTTTAATTTAATGAAATTTTCTCTAGGATAGCTGAATTTATCCGGGCTTTGAGTCCTCATATCCTGTCTGGAATTCTGCTTGTGATGGACCATCTCAAACTTCAGATTTAGCTTATTCAGGATTCTCTCCTCAACCTGGTTTGCCTTCCAATCCTCCCCATCCCACTTTTCAATCAGGATTGTTTCCCGCATTACCTTAACTGCTCTTTCCCAGATTATTTCCGGTTCCTTTGAAATGTTCTGGAATACTCTGCGATTCCTCTCCTTCCAAATCATCCAGAGTACAAACCCTGAGATGAGATTCCACACTCTTCTGACCACTTTACATTGAAAAACTTCCTTGTTCCATTGAAAAACCATTTCAGTGAATTCACTAGGGATTATCTCAGATTTGCCAAATATTCGCTTAGTGTGCATCCACAGCTTCTTTGCGAACGGACAATTAATCAGAAGGTGATTTCTAGTCTCCACCTCAGTATTACAGAGGTAGCACCTCGAAGGGCCATTGAAGCCTTTTTTCTGGATTCGATCCCAGGTTAAAATCTTATTTTTGGTTGCAAGCCACATAAATATGGAAACCTTCGGCCACCAGTTACTTCCCCATATAAGTTTCCAATCTAAATTCTCTTCACTTCTGTTTTGGATATCAGTTAAGTAATAAGCCTCCTTGGTAGTGAAGGAGCCTTTCATAGAATTCCCCCACCTGAGGATATCCTTCCCATTGTGAACTCTGATTTTTCTGGATTCTACCTCTTTCCTATAGGCTTCCTGATGATCTGGACTGAGCTCCCTATCCCATTCTGTCGGATCAGTCCATATTCTCCAGCTTTCCTCCAGGTCATTAGCTTTCCAATAGTCCTTGACACAAATTCTATCCCCTTCTATTCTATCCCGGATCTGTTGAAGCCTCTGAATTTTACTCATTCTTTCCTTCTGTTGCCATTTATCTTCCCAGAATTTGGATTCTTCTCCTCCTCGAATCTCCCAGAAGGTATGCTTTTCAACCAAGTCTCTGTTCTGACGAGCTAGGTCCCATATTGTTGACCCTTTAGGCATTTCTCTCTGTCTTAAGATCTCAACAGTGGAGTCCGGCATATTGTATTTTGTTTTCCATATGGCTTTCCAAAGATCATTGCCCTTTCTAAGCCAACACCACCAGAGCTTTGCTCCCAGAACTCTGTTGAGAATTTCAGGGTCTCTCAGCCCCAAACCCCCTTTTTCTTTTCTCTCTGTTAACTGACTCCAAGAAACAAGGGCCCATTTTTTCTTCTGATTAGTCCCTCCCCATATAAAATTTCTGATGATCTCTCTAATCTTTGCACATATGCCCAAAGGAGCAGCCATTATTGACAAGGGGTAAATGGGTATAGCTTGAAGGACTGATTTTGCCAGAACTATCCTTCCTGCTATATTTAAAACTCTGAAGGCCCAATTAGCTACTTTATTTCTCAACTTATCCAGGACTCCTTGCCAATTCTTCATTTTTTTGGAGGTAAAGTCCAATAGATTACCCAAGTATTTCGTAGGTGTGGAGCACCTGGAAGGTATGCTTTTTGATAAGTAATCTAGTGGTTTTTCAAATACTATTTCTAATCTTTTCTGCATATTGAGCCTAAAAACATAAGGGTTTTGGTAAATTATGTGAAAATGGACAAACGAAGCTCAATCACTAATAATCGATGTTTTCTATGCAGAAGGACGCGGAAATAGGGGATTATAGAGTAAAAACGAGAAGCGCAAGGAAAGTAACTGCTTCCCCGTCGACAGGGAACCGGATGCGGACAAGATCAAGTAAAATTGGAGCCGAATAATCCAGGAAAAGAGCGCAGGATACCGTGACGGAGAACACAAGAGCCCTGAACGATTAGCGAATCCTCAGGATCTTCGATCCTGAGGGATCGCTGCTTTAAAGCTTATCTTTTGTATCTAGACATCTCCGTCGTTTATGTTATATAAAGGTACCACGCCATCGAGCGTGGGGGGATGACTGTTATTATAATTATAAACTCAGAACGATTTTGATCACTGAGCTTTTGTAAGATCTGATTTTGTACACTTTTGTTATGCAATCAATATAAAGGATTTGGTGTTCACTTCGTTTCTGTATCTGAAGTAACTCTAAGCAGTGTACCATCGTAGCCAAGGGCCCAGCTCCGACGGTCACTTGCTGTTGTATCATACGGTGATTTGTGTGGTTTGCTTATTTCTTTCATTACAGTAATCCGATACATTTCTTATATGATAGACTATGCTTCTTAATTAATATCTGAATCTGAATAAGTTCTGTAATTCACGTCTCTGTATTACACAAACTGAATCTATTCGAATTGCATCCATTTCTACAGCAAGTTATTGGTATGAATGTTATCATTATTGGATTCATATGAAATAAGTACTTGTGAGACTTGAAGATAATATCACTTTGTTCAGAAACATAGTCGCATCATACATTGCTCTCGGATCGCTACAGTAGTATAGACCGTGTACATACTTCGGGGTTGCTGTTCCATTTGGATTTGCTGTTCCATTTGGGTTTGCTGTTCCATTTGGGTTGTTGTTCCATTTGGGTTTGCTGTTCCATTTTATATGATTGACGTTTCCTGTTTATGATAGTTTGTTGTTCCATTTCTTTACTGCTGTCCCATTTCTTTACTGTTGTTCCATTTCATTACTGCTGTTCCATTTTAAGAATTGTTGTTCCAGTTTACTTTTGCCAATCTGCCTTTATTGCTTTCGCGTGATAGCAGGCCTAAGGCTGTCGTGAGCCCAGCAAGACGCTGCCTAGCTCCCTGACCTATAAGCCCATGCTTTGGTTTTCTTTCTTTATCAGTTTCTAAAGGGAAGGGTTATTGGTTCCGTACCCTTGACTGATCATTTGCCTTGTGTGATTTCATTTCCTGAATTGGTTTAGTTACAGCTTAGTGTTTGTTTCCTTTCAAGTCATTAGAACGCTATACTACCGAGCACTACTTGGACAGAACAGCCTCGGATTGAGTTACTCCTTGAAAGAACAAAACGATCCCGGATTGACTTAATAATGTGGAATAATTGGTGGTGTGAGAGACCCTAGTTATAGCTCTACATTTTGGCGCCGTTGCCGGGGAAGGGGTAATAGCCATTTGTCCTTTATAGAGTAGTGCGCAAATCTGCTAGGAGGGAGTTGGATTTTAAAAACGGAAGGTAAGAACCTGCGTACGGAGCATGTAAAAGCCCTGCTCCACCGTCCGCTCTCTTAGTAGAATTGCTGGTTAAATAGGATTTAGCAGTTTAATTGGAGTGCATGACTAAGCAGAAAAAGTTAGAAAAAGATCAAAAGCCTCCATCCAAAGCTAAGGGGCCGGTGACCCTTGGACGAAAAACCTTCATAGACGAAATCTATAAGAAAGCCGACTCTCAGCCATCAGTAGGTTATAAGAAAGTCAATTCTAAGCAGCCTACTAGTTCCCTTCAGGCCTCGGGATCACCATCCGAAGCCTTTGCTGAGGTGCACAGTCGAACAGAGGAGCAGGATTTTCAAGAAATTGAAAATTTGACTCCTGGACCATTGCACGAAGGGACCCAAAGTAACCTTTGTGAAGGAGAAGGAGAAACAGGGGAAGTTGAGGAACCTAGATCTCCTATTGAATTGAACCAGCCTTTGAATAGCCCGGACAAGGGAAGCGCTGTAAAAATCCTTGTTGAAGGAATTCATTCACCGCAAACAGTTGGGGCCATTATCATCCCTGATCAAGGGAGTGGTGTCAAGACAATCCCTGTTAAGACTATCCCTCCTCAACCAAGGAACACTCTCTTGGAAATTCCTGAAGATTACTGGCATATATTCGATCCCATGGCGCAGAACCAGCCAAACACCCAGACCTCCACATTGCAATATCCGATAGTAGATTCTGCAGCAAATGCACCCATGAAAGCCATCCCTCTCCAGCATATTCCCACATTTCATGGCCTCACATCAGAAGATCCGGACGCCTTCTTGTTCAAATTTGATGTATTATGTAGAGGATACGATTACACCACCGACCCCCAGAAACTGAAATTGTTCCCCTCTACATTAAAAGGGGCTGCGTTGAGATGGTTTATGGGCTTAGGTGGTGGGGTTATTAACAATTGGGATCAAATGAAAGAAGCCTTTTTAAAGAAATACCAAGATTACTGTAGATCGAGGGAATTAAAAGATGAAATCTTTCAAATGTCAGCCAGACCAAACGAAACCTTAGAAGAATATGTGGAACGTTTCCAATATAACTTGCAGAGATCCCCTTATGCATCACTACCTCTGCCAGATAACGTGTTGAAAACTGCATTAATTAGAGGTATGAGAGAGCAATGGATCGAAACGTTAAACATCATGGGGAAAGGAGACATTTATCAGGAAAATTTTGTTGATATCATTGATCTGTGTATCAGGAGCTCAAGAGGCAGCACGAGGATAAAACCAGCGGAATATGATCGCTTCCCCAGAGATAACAGAACATTAACAGAGGGAGTAACACGGGTAGAACTTGGAAATTTGCTAGAAAATTTTAAAACTGATATCCTGGGAACACTAACTACACAACTTGACATTGTGCAGGCTAAACAAAAGCAAGCCGAGGCAGAGCAGAATCTAGCCATCTTTTGCCCACGATGCAGGAAGAAACACAGCCACAAAGAATGCCCGCTGGATACAGTCCAAATATGTGCTATCTGTACCAAGGACCACCTGACCGAAAGCTGCCCTTCACTGCCTGGTTTGAAGGCAGTATACAAAGAAGCAGAAGAGGAGTCAGAACCAGCATATTTTGTTAACCAGCGTCGCCAATGGCAGCCTAGGCAACCAGGTATGTTTTCAGACCCCTCCTCTTCTTTTCAACCCCCGCAGTTCAGTACTCAGCAGCAGAACATGTGGCAAAATCAGTCCCAACCCTCGTTTTCAAATTGGTCACCTCAAATGTTTCCTACTCCAAATCCTTGGATGTCCCAATTTGGTTGGCCAAATTGCCCTTATCCTCCACCATATTGGCAAAATAGTTCCTATCCTCCACAGTGGACCCCTTCCACTTCGCAAAGCTCATCCTGGCAGACAAGCTGGCCAAGACCGACATATCAGCCAGCAGGATCAATACCACTCCCTCAACCAACTCTGCCAGCTTTACCACAAAATCCCCAGTCTAATCTGAGACCGCAACTCCCAGCCCAACCCAATCCCAACCCTAATAATAGGCCAGTCCAATCTATTCAAATCATAGACACATCAGAGATTGAGTCTGACCTAAGGGAGTGCAACGATCTTCAGTTAAGATCGGGACGAATAGTAGAAACAGAGGGAGACAAAATGGTTCATATTGAAAATCAGTTACCCGTAGAACAACCCCCACAACGGGAGGATGAAAACAAAGAGCAAAACAATAAGCAAGCAAGCACATCCTCTCCTCCTTTCCCAGAACGATTAGTCATATCTCGACCTATACAACCTCCAGACTTTGACATTCTAGGAGAATTACAAAATCTGTATATAAAGATTCCATTCCTCCAAGCTATACAAGATATTCCTATATATGTGAAAACCATAAAGGAATTATGCATCAAAAAATCAAGGAGGAATACAAATACTAACCCTAGAGTCCAAGTAGTTGGTACTTTATCTGACCTATTATCAGGAAAGGAGACACCTATCAAATATGAAGATCCCGGGAACCCAATTGTGACCGTTCAAATCTATGGCCAAACCCTGACTAACGCTCTAGTCGACCTGGGAGCTGCAATCAACATTTTGACAACCTCCACCTGCCAAAAGCTTGGCATTACGTCAGTAGAACCTACTTCTACTCTGTTAGAATTGGCAGATCGATCTGTAGTTCGACCAGAAGGTACTCTGAATGATGTCATGGTTTCCGTAGATTCATGGGAGTATCCCACAGATTTCCTGGTAATTAATCCTAAAACCCGACTAGATGGACATCTGTTAATCCTAGGCAGACCCTGGCTTGCTACTGCCGATGCCTACATTGGCTGCCGGCAGGGAAACATGACTATAGCTAAAGGACCCGATGTTAAAAATTTAATTCTGTACCCTCCAGCTCAGCCAAGCCTGCCAATGATTAAAACTAACCCTTATCCTGTATCATATCTCGCTAACAATATTAGATCTCCATTAACTATACAGAAGGCATTAGATTTCAAAGATCAAACAGAAGACGACGCCATTAACAATTTTATTAGTCAAACTGAAGCTAGAAAACATATGCAGTGTCTTATGATAGAGGCAGCATTTGACAATGAGCTAGAAGAACATCCCTTAAAAGATCCGCATGATCAGACAATACCAGTAACTGTTGTTGCTAATACTAAAGTAGTGGAAATTGAACCGGGTAAAACTCTGAATATTAACGCCAATCTTACACCAGATCAAGAGATAAAACTTGTTAATCTGTTACAAAAATACAAAGATGCATTTGCGTGGGATTACCCCGACATGAAGGGGATTGATCCTCAATTATGCACCCATCACATCTATATAGAGAAAGACGCAAGACCTGTCCATCAGCCACAAAGGAGACTCAACCCGCACCTAAAAGAGATAGTGAAAGATGAACTTCAGAAGCTCTTAGATGTTAACTTTATTTACCCTATCTCTGACAGTAAATGGGTCTCTCCCCTTGTGGTGGTACCAAAGAAAAATGGAAAATGGAGGATCTGCGTCGATTACAGGGAGTTAAACAAGGCTACACAAAAGGATCACTTTCCCCTCCCATTTATAGATCAAGTATTGGACACGTTAGCAGGGAAGAAATTTTTCTCCTTTTTGGATGGCTTCAGTGGATATAACCAAATCCAAATTGCCCCTGAAGACCAGGATAAAACTACCTTTACGTGCCCTTGGGGAACGTTTGCCTATCGTGTATTACCCTTCGGCCTATGTAACGCCCCTGCTACATTTCAAAGGGCTATTCTCAGTATTTTTGCAGATCTAATAAACGATGGACTTGAGGTGTATATGGACGACTTCACACCGTATGGGGATGAATTTGACCCAGCTCTGGATACCCTGGAAAAAGTTTTACAACGCTGCATTGCTACCAGACTCTGCCTGAGCCATGAGAAGTGCTACATGATGATGACGGAAGGAATCATCCTAGGGCACTACATTTCAGCAGCTGGTATCCAGGTAGACCCTGCTAAAATTCAGATTCTTTTGCTCATCCCTACCCCCACTACTCAAACAGAGGTACGTAGTTTCCTTGGATTTTCTGGATATTACAGACGCTTTATAGAACATTATTCACGAATTGCAGCACCTCTATATGCTCTGACAGGTAATGTGGATTTTTTGTGGACAGATAAATGCGACCAAGCTTTTAAAGAATTGAAAAAGTTGTTGTCAATAGCTCCAGTCCTTCGAGGACCAAACTGGAATCTGCCATTCCAGATCTCATCGGATGCCTCGGATACAGCAATCGGTGCAGTCCTAGGACAAGAAGAGGATAAGAAGCCATACGCTATTTACTATATTAGCAAAAATTTATCCTCTGCCGAACTCAATTATACTGTTACTGAAAAGGAATTTCTGGCTGTAATTCATGCTGTTAATAAATTTAGGCATTATATTACAGGTTACCCTGTTGTGTTATATACAGATCATTCTGCTATTAAATATCTAGCAAACAAACCTGTC
Organism: Pinus tabuliformis; assembly: GCA_031772625.1. Taxonomy (NCBI): domain Eukaryota; kingdom Viridiplantae; phylum Streptophyta; class Pinopsida; order Pinales; family Pinaceae; genus Pinus; species Pinus tabuliformis. The sequence goes on from CM062804.1 coordinate 205,268,477, forward strand.
ACGAATGCTAGAGTAACTCGATGGTTGATCCTGTTGCAGGAGTTTGACATCACAATTAAGGATCGACCCGGCAAGGAGAACCCTGTAGCCGACTTCCTCTCAAGAATACCCAAATCAAGCGAAGCAGCAGCCGTGGAAGATCAATTCCCTGACGAACATATGTTTGCCATTGCCGTTCGCACACCCTGGTATGCTGACGTCGCCAATTACCTTGCAGTGGGTAAGTTACCAAAACAATGGGACCCTCACTCTGATCACGATTGACGGTTCTGGACATACGTTCAAAGTAAATGGCCACCGAGTTCGTCTCTATCGAAGACCCCTTACTCAGGAATCCTTTTGTCAACAGCTTCAGCAAGATACTGATCTGGAGATCCTAGCAGAGGAAGTGAAATCTTCCTCACCCATAACTTAAGCAATCTGTTTTTCATAATTTGTACATAACATCCTGTATATATGTTCTTTTCATCTTTGTTTTGTAGTATTTTGGTTACCTTATTTTGCACAGCACTCGTTTGATTTTGCTGTTCCTTTTCAAAAGGAACAGCACTCGTTTGATTTTGTTGTTCCTTTTTAAAAGGAACAGCACTCGTGTGATTCTGCTGTTCCTTTTCAAAAGGAACAACACTTTTGGTGTTTTGTTGTTCCTTTGCAAAAAGGAACAGCACTTGTTGTTTTGCTGTTCCTTTTCGAAAAGGAACAGCACTTTTTATTTTGTTGTTCCTTTGCGAAAAGGAACAGCACTTTTGCGTTTTGGAATTTTTGCTGTTCCTTTGCGAAAAGAAACAGCACTTTTGTGTTTTGGAATTTTTGTTGTTCCTTTGCGAAAAGGAACAGCACATTTGTGTTTTGGAATTTTTGCTGTTCCTTTGCGAAAAGGAACAGCACTTTGACGTTTTGGAATTTTTGTTGTTCCTTTGGAAAAAGGAACAGCACTTTTTGTTCTGCTGTCCCTTTGCGAAAAGGAACAACACTTTTTGGCTTTGCTGTTCCTTTGCGAAAAGGAACAGCCCGTGTGGATTGTTGCTGTTCCTTTGCGAAAAGGAACAGCCCGTGTGGATTTTTGTTGTTCCTTTGCGAAAAGGAACAGCACGTGTGGATTTTTGTTGTTCCTTTGCGAAAAGGAACAGCACTCTTTGTGCTTTGTTGTTCCTTTGCGAAAAAGAACAGCACTCGCATATTTCTTTTTTCAAGATGCAGAATTTGGTTTTTCTTTTCCGCAAGAGGAGTCATTCGCATGTTTCGCTCAGAGAAGACACCATCAGAACCTTTCTGCTTCTATTTGGACGTTTTGCGATTATGCTCTCCTAAATCCTTTAGATATAGCAATGACATTATGCAATGAACATAAAAGCATGTTATACCGAAACCTGCATATCATAAATCGCTATTGTTTTAAACAGTCAGCAGATATAAGAAGACAAGAGGAAGGACATTAACTTTCGTCTTTACTGTCATTACCTTGTTCCCGAACCATGGTTTGGTAATTTTTATCATGTCGATTCCCCTAAAAACTTTCTTGATCATTACTGAGGAATATGAGCAAACAATTTATATCTGTCTGTTGGGATTGTAAGACTTCTTCCACCATTCCCCGCTCTTAAGGAGTGCGGAACCACCCTTATGTGTAATCGAACAAAGAAAAAAGAAGTGTGCTGCAAAAGAAGAACAAAAGAAAAAATAAAAATAAAGATATGAAATCGTCAAATGCAGGATAGGGGGTCTCATTCAGAGCCAGCCTACCATGATCATAAGGATGGAAGCGAAGTGGCATACCCATTATGGCCACCACACCAGGGATATGGTCCAAAGGTAAAATAACAAGCAAACCTTGGAACAGGAGGTCTCATCACGAGCCGGCCTGACCACGTTTCGTGCCTACCTTGTGAATGGCATTATGGTTATCTGGTCATCAAGCCAGCATAATGGCCTGCATTTTGACAAAGCACTCTTCAGTAGATACACAAAGGATAATGGTTCCGGAGGGTGAGATAAACAACTTTGCCAAGGTTATGAACACCTGTTGGCAGCAGAGCTCTGTTAATGGCATTGGAGTCGTAATATTTACACCAACAGGTATGATATTAAGTTTGTTTGTCTTTTATTTCCTTCGCATGTATCATATGTCACACCCTGATATAATTATCGCATGAGCATTATCACCAATCATGGCAACGGAATTGACAATGACTACTGGAGACTTGGTACAGTTGACAGACGTCCAACCCTCGGTTCCTCATTATATCACACTGGCTTATCTTAAAAGCGATCCATTTTTCTGCCTCGGTTTCGGTACTTCATTGTCCTTTTACAACATGGCATAATTTCCACCTGCTGTACTTTATGATTTGACTCCCGACTGGCTGCTGCTCCTCTCTTTGACGGCTGGGGGCAGCCTATCAGATCGCGGGGGGGAGGTGACCTCATTACTCCAATAGGTTACGTGGCTGCACATCATTCGGGCAAAATAATAACACGATTTAACGGTATGATGATCTCATTCTACGGACTGCCACCCACGGTCTTTCTCTTTGTTGCATGCTCTGCGAAAATCCTTCCTAAAATAGCATCGAGTATCCTCTCTGTTCGGTAAATACTGCGGACAGTTGCTGTTCCATTTCCGAATTCATTTCTGAGAGTAAGCTATGGGCGGGAAAACAATCCGAAGTGAACCGCACAAGCTGATCGCGTCTGATGCTGCCCGCGAAATTCTGGAAAATGCAGGATGGTTGAATTACTTCAACCGCCTGCAAGAATCGAACGAGGCTGTAGCGTTGGAATTCCTGCAAAATCTGCAGGAAAACCACTCTATAGTCGGAGGGAAGCGGATAGAAGTCACGGAGGATATCATTGCAGAAACCTCAGGATTACCAGCTGTTGGACCCAGATGGGAGCTGAAGAAGGAAAGACTGCAGAAAGCAATGGAAATTTTCCAAAGCGAAGGCCAAAGTCTGACAGTCAAAGGGAAAGGAGTTCTGCCGACGACACTGGGGGAACCCTGGACCAAGCTGGCGAAAATAGTGCAGAGCTATATCACCTGCGAGGGGAGAAAAGATGTGGTAAGGGCTCGTCACTTAAAACTTCTAGCTGTTTTAAAGGGAAAATGCTCTGTAAATCTCCCTGCCTTTTTAAATTCATTATTACATGATGCGGCCCGAAGTTTGAAGAAAGCTCAGCACACAGAGACGGTTGTTAGCCACCACGGACTGATTCGGCTAATAATAAGCCACAGTCTTGCCCAACAGCAAGACACTTGGGAGGAATTGGTTGAAACAGTCAAAGTGGGACTGGCTTTACCTCGAACCTCCAGCACACTGGAACGTTCAGAAGAACACAAGGAGCCAGCAGCAGAAAAGCATGCTGTTTCAAAACGAAAGCAGTCCTCTAGCACGCCGGAACAATCAGAGAAACGTAAGAAGTCGGCGGCAGAAAAACATGCTGTGTCGAAACGGAAGCAATCCTCCGATACGCCGGAACGACCAGAGGAACCTAGAGAACCTGTTGGCACTCCCAACCTACCTGAAAGACCCAGGAAGTCAGCTCGATTGGTTCGAATAAGGGGAAGGTTGGAAAATATTCAGAAAACTGCGACCCAACCAATCGAAATCGAGGGCGAACCTTCGGAAGAGGAAGGTGAATTACCCGAAGGAAATGCTGAGCAATTAGAGGCTGGAACTAACCAGCCAGAAGAAGGAATTGAGGAAGAAAATGCACAATCCATGGGTAGCCCGTTGCAAGACCATCCAGGAGAAGAGGAATTGGCAGCAGTTCTGGCCAATATGGGAGAATACGGCCAAGCCTCCAGTCCAGGAGGCATCCCTGATGGTCCCGCAGAAGAAGAGTTACCTGAAGAAGGGCATGCAGAAGAAGCAGGGGAAGAAAACCTGCCCGGTAAAGAAGCAGAAGACATCAATTCGGGACAATCTGTCCCCAGGGCACCGGAAGATGTTCCGGGAGAGGAAGAAGAAGTAAAATTAAAGGCCAAACCCTCTGCCGAGGCTAGGGAAATTGCAAAATTGAAGAAGAAGCACCAGAGGATGCTGGGCACGATAGCCAGACTTCGGCAACAAATCAAAATGTTGAAAGCCAGTCTGAGAATACAAAAAACTGCAAGGCAAAAGAAAAGGACCACGGCAGCGAGGACCCTGAGGGTTAGGGTTCGTTTTGAAGGACGAAACCCCATCAGGAGACCTACTGTTGAGGAACAGTCCGCTGTTCCGAATGTCAATGAGGAACAGGGTGTTGTTCCAATAGAAACTGCTGTTCCATTTGGCCCGGAGGAACGAATGGACATTCCAATGGAACAGCAAGAGGCTCCGGTGGTAGGAAGACCACACCAACCCTTTGTTCGCATCAAAAAGGAGACGGATAGCAAAGAGGTTCAAACGGAAACACCCCCCTCGGGTGTAATTCGGGTCCTAAATTCCAAGCAACGCAATAGGAAGGTCCAGGTTAAACTTCCAGCTTCTACGGCTCTGTGGAAGAAAGACCCGAAGACCAGGACCTTGCATAAAATGATGAAGGAAGCCCAGCAGGAGGCCGAGCAGTTGCGAGAACAGACGGTCCCCAAGGAAAGATACGAGGAGCTCCAACAGCAACTTCGAAACATCAGTCAGTCTGAGAGCCAGGCCTTTGAAGGATGGCAGAAGGAGCAGGAAAAGGTTGCTAAGGTAACTCGTCGACTAGATAGTGTTGTTAAGCAGATGGACACCTTGTGTTCCTTGTATACTGATGTTTTGACTTGTAGAGCCCCTGCTAAAAATTATGCTTTGTTTTTGCTTGAACGTTATTTGAGATTAAAAATAAAAGCTGTTAGGGCAGGAGCACCCATCCATATCAACACTGTTAATGATTTCATAGATTGTTGCAAGCACTATGGAGTTAAAGTTCAAAGATTGTTATGTGAATTCTACTTGCACAATCTTGTCTTAGACCAGGAAACTGATTTGAATCCTGGCCCTTTCGTTGGCGATATACAATTTCAAGCCTTTATCTCATTTGGGGTGAATCAGTTAAAATGGTTTAAAGCTTACAACATCTTTCAGAGGCAAGAAAATAATTTAGACCTTTGGGTACGAGCTGAACCTAGGGACCCAGCAGCATTATGGAGAGAGCATAGGAGTATGATGAGGATCCCAGGTGTCATGAAGATATTAGGTCCCATGCATGAAGACTTGATCCGAAATGGTCTGGAGTATTTCCTGACTATTAAAGACCAGGCCTTCCATGCTGCAAAGTTTCGATACCGAACCTCTAACCCAAACATCCAGCTCAGAGAACCCTTTAACTTTGAGAATTTTGAATTGGCTGCCAGTCGATTGAGTCTCTATGGGGAACGGATTCTGCGAGCAGGCCCATTTTGGTTGGGGTATCGGTTTCGCAGCCCAATTGTTTGGCATCCTGCACCTGGATATCAGGCTCTATATGAGATGCCTGCAGATCAGTTAGACCAGTTCTTTGACCATCTAGTTGCTAATCATGGTTGTCGGCCTCTTCGAGAGATCCCTTCTCCGGCCTACTCTCTCACAGCCCTGCATGTCAATTACAACGTTTTCATGAGGACATGAAACAGGGTAAGCAGGGGGGGTGTGGAGCACCTGGAAGGTATGCTTTTTGATAAGTAATCTAGTGGTTTTTCAAATACTATTTCTAATCTTTTCTGCATATTGAGCCTAAAAACATAAGGGTTTTGGTAAATTATGTGAAAATGGACAAACGAAGCTCAATCACTAATAATCGATGTTTTCTATGCAGAAGGACGCGGAAATAGGGGATTATAGAGTAAAAACGAGAAGCGCAAGGAAAGTAACTGTTGCCCCGTCGACAGGGAACCGGATGCGGACAAGATCAAGTAAAATTGGAGCCGAATAATCCAGGAAAAGAGCGCAGGATACCGTGACGGAGAACGCAAGAGACCTGAACGATTAGCGAATCCCTCAGGATCTTCGATCCTGAGGGATCGCTGCTTTAAAGCTTATCTTTTGTATCTAGACATCTCCGTCGTTTATGTTATATAAAGGTACCACGCCATCGAGCGTGGGGGGATGACTGTTATTATAATTATAAACTCAGAACGATTTTGATCACTGAGCTTTTGTAAGATCTGATTTTGTACACTTTTGTTATGCAATCAATATAAAGGATTTGGTGTTCACTTCGTTTCTGTATCTGAAGTAACTCTAAGCAGTGTACCATCGTAGCCAAGGGCCCAGCTCCAACGGTCACTTGATGTTGTATCATACGGTGATTTGTGTGGTTTGCTTATTTCTTTCATTACAGTAATCCGATACATTTCTTATATGATAGACTATGCTTCTTAATTAATATCTAAATCTGAATAAGTTCTGTAATTCACGTCTCTGTATTACACAAACTGAATCTATTCGAATTGCATCCATTTCTACAGCAAGTTATTGGTATGAATGTTATCATTATTGGATTCATATGAAATAAGTACTTGTGAGACTTGAAGATAATATCACTTTGTTCAGAAACATAGTCGCATCATACATTGCTCTCGGATCGCTACAGTAGTATAGACCGTGTACATACTTCGGGGTTTCTGTTCCATTTGGATTTGCTGTTCCATTTGGGTTTGCTGTTCCATTTGGGTTGCTGTTCCATTTGGGTTTGCTGTTCCATTTTATATGATTGACGTTTCCTGTTTATGATAGTTTGTTGTTCCATTTCTTTACTGCTGTCCATTTCTTTACTGCTGTCCCATTTCTTTACTGCTGTTCCATTTCATTACTGTTGTTCCATTTTAAGAATTGTTGTTCCAGTTTACTTTCGCCAATCTGCCTTTATTGCTTTCGCGTGATAGCAGGCCTAAGGCTGTCGTGAGCCCAGCAAGACGCTGCCTAGCTCCCTGACCTATAAGCCCATGCTTTGGTTTTCTTTCTTTATCAGTTTCTAAAGGGAAGGGTTATTGGTTCCGTACCCTTGACTGATCATTTGCCTTGTGTGATTTCATTTCCTGAATTGGTTTAGTTACATCTTAGTGTTTGTTTCCTTTCAAGTCATTAGAACGCTATACTACCGAGCACTACTTGGACAGAACAGCCTCGGATTGAGTTACTCCTTGAAAGAACAAAACGATCCCGGATTGACTTAATAATGTGGAATAATTGGTGGTGTGAGAGACCCTAGTTATAGCTCTACAGTAGGCAATTCTCCTCGCTTGAAGCCCAATAATCGTATAAGGTGGGTTTTGACCTGCTCCACTGTATTAAAAATGAAAACACAGGATTTTTCTCTGTTAATTTCCAGACCAGAGGCCTCAGCAAAAAGGTCCAGAATTCTTTTAAGATGCCTTACTTCTTTGACAGTTGGTTCCCCAAATAACATGATATCATCAACGAATTGCTGATGAGTTAGGGGCAAATTATTTCCCCAGAGTTGAAGACCTTTGAGTCTATTTGCTTCTCTTTCTTTTTTAATAAATCGACCCAGACCCTCTGCTGCTAGAATGAAAAGAAACGGAGATAGTGGATCTCCTTGTCTAATACCTCTAGAAGCATTAAAGGTTTCCGAGGGGGTTCCATTAACAAGGATAGAGAAGTTTGGAGAAGAAATCAAGCTATGAATCCATTTGATCCATCTACTACTAAACCCAAAACTTCTCAGGACTTCTTTCAAATAATCCCAGTTAAGCCTGTCATAAGCCTTCGACAAGTCTAATTTAATCATCATACCTTTTTGCTTTTTTGTCTTAAGGGAGTGAATAACTTCTTGAGTGACAACCAAGCCATCAAGGATCTGTCTACCTTCAACAAAACCTGTTTGTTCAGCAGAAATTAACTTGTCCAGCAGGGGTTTTAATCTCTTAGCTATCATGGATGTAATAATCTTGTAGATAACATTACACAGAGCTATGGGTCTAAAACCGTTGGCATCTTCTAAATTATCCCCCTTAGGAATTAAAGCAAAGAAAGTAGAGTTGATGGCCGGCCATACCTTTTGGTTCATCCGGGATTCTTCTACCAGATCAAGGATCTCATTTCCCAGGAAGTGCCATCCAGCCTGGTAGAAATCAACTGTGAAGCCATCCGAGCCTGGAGCAGTGCCTTTCTTCATTGCTTTCACAGTCTCCTCTATCTCTTCTAGGGTAACAGCTCTCAACAATGCCTTATTTTGGTCCTCTGTGACTAAACGGGGAATGGCTGAGCAGATTTCCTGGATTGCTCTCGATCGATCAACTTGAGGTTCAGTTAGGATTCTTTTATGGTGATCTGTCAGTACTTGTTCAATCTCAGCTTGCTCGACCACTCTGGTCCCATTTTTATCTTTGATGGAGAGAATCCTGTTGCTCTGTCTATGTTTAATCATAGCCTGATGAAAGAATTTAGTGTTCCTTTCCCCCTCCCTTAACCATTTTATTCTTGATTTTTGCCGCCAGAGGACTTCTTCCTGCTTTCTCCTTTCTTCTAGTTTTCCAAGAATTACCCCTTCTTCTCTGATGCTTTCCTTTGTTCTGCCTTCCATTATCATCTTTTGTTGAATAGATTCCATTTCCCCCTCTAATTTTTGTTTGTCTTCCATAATATTGCCAAATTCCTCCTTATTCCATTTCTTGATTTTCCCTTTTAGCTCTTTCAGTTTCAACTGGAATGTGTGCATTTTTCCTTTGCCCTGCACTGTACTCTGTAGCCACCATTCTTCCACTTTCTCTATGAATCCTGGGTCTCTTAACCAGAAGGCTTCAAATCGGAAAGGTCTTTTTCCTCGATTCCTTTTGATATCCACCTCTAGTCTTATCGGCCAATGGTCGGAACCTAGGGATGGTATAATCTTTGCTTCGACGAAAACATCCTTGTTCATGATAGCTTCTGATACAAGGAATCGATCAAGTCTTGATGCAATTTGATTTTTGCCCCCTCTTCTGTTGTTCGATGTGCATACCCCATTAATAGTCTGGATGTCTACCAATCTTAAATCCTCTATCATTTCATTAAACTTGTCCATGAAGTGGTCCACCTTCGTTATCCCCCCTTTTTTCTCTTCTATGGATCTTATCAAATTGAAGTCACCTCCTATGATCCAAGCAGCTTTTGGATATAATCTGCGGATGATTTTCATACTATTTATAAAATTTTCTTTTTCCCCTGGAGAAGGGGGGCCATAAACCCCTGAGACCACAACCTGTTCCTTGGTTCCTACAATCCTACCCAGGCCAGTAAGGACTCTACTCATGCTGGTCCAGTTGTCTAAAATGATCTCGTTAGGGTTCCATAAAATTGCAATACCTCCTGCAGAACCGATAGCATCTTGCCCCATAACTTTATATTGAAGATTAGTTTTATCAATTATATTTTCAAGCTGTTGAACTGTAATTTTAGTCTCCTGTAAAATCATAATACTAGGTTTCTCTTTTTTCAATTTGTCCTTCATATATCTCTGTTTACCCTTGCTATTAAGGCCCCTAATGTTCCAGCTAATAACAATCATTTAAAACTTTTGGTAGGAGGGGAAGAATACCTCTGACAGAGGTATCACTTTACCTGAGTTTATCAACGTTTCTCCCACGGTCTGGATAGTTTCACTCATCGTTTTCCGACCTCTCTTTCTACTATTTTTGCCAGAGCCGTCCATTCCCGCCTGTCCATTCCCCTGTTCATTTCCTGTCATTACCTGTTTATTCATGTTCTCCCCTTGTTTTTCCTTGTACTTCTGGAATGCTTCCTTGTATAACTGTTTCTGCTTTTCAGGTATGAATCTGCTATCCAGATACTTCCATTCCTGGATTAGCTGCTTCATGATTCTTTCCTCTTCCACCTCGCTTTCTACTTGGTTTTCCACATCCATCTGACATTGCATTGCTGTATTTTCTTCCTTTCCTTCTGACTGAACCTCAATGTTTTTTCTTAAAGTTGCTCCTTTGCCTTTATCTTCACTTACAATGTCCATTGGTGTGTTTCCAGGATCTTCGTCGTCCTCTAGATTTACTTCATAATCCTCATTCTCGCTCTGCAGCACTTGAAACTTGTTTTGACTTATTGTCTGGCTGGGTTTTTCCTGAGATTGAGATTTCGGCCCCTCCTTATTCTGTTTTCGTCTCATTGAGACCTGTTGAAAACCCCTGTCAGTCTCTTCTGATTTCTCTAGTTTTCTCTGATATTCTTCCTGATTTCTTCTTGATTCTTCCTCCTTATTCAGCGGGCATTACCGATATAGATGACCGTATTCATGGCATTTGCGGCATCTAAACGGGATATGTTCATAGTCTATTGGCTGTTGCCAGACTTCATCATGGTATTCCAGCTCAATACTTTCTAGGAGAGGTTCTGCCAAATTCATGTAGACACAGATTCTAGCATATGAAGTATATTTACCTCTTTTTGTGACTTCTGCAATTTTAACGAAACCCCCGATTGAATTCCCGATTCCTTCTAAGATTTCAAGGTCCCAGAATTCGTCTGGGAGCCCGAACAGTCTAACCCATATTGGAGCGTCCAGCATTTTCTCCTTTTCTGGGTTGTATCTTTCTTCCTAGTATTTCATGAACAGGCCTGCATTGTTCATTAAGTATGGCCCTTCTTCGAAAATCCTATTCTTATCCTCCAGATTCGTGAAGATGGCTGTGAAAAACCCCTTTGCTCCCAATTTCAGATCTATATGGCCTTTTGGTCTCCACCTTTGATCAATCCATTTGTATAGCTCTTTCTCAGATGGCCAGTAGCCTATAAACTTGCATATCAGGGCATGGTCCTTCATGTAACAGTTATATTCCTCGAGTTTGTTGCAGGGAATGACGTACCTTGGTTGTTTTTGTGCCCTAGGTAGGCATTTTCCTGCCATCCGTTTCTGCCATAGGTTACCCATCACTGGGGCATAGCTTTCCTTTTGGTTCTGCTGCCTTCCGCTTGCACTAGTCTCCCCGGCTGCCACATTCTTAAAGGAGGGGATCTCTCCCCTCCCCGTTGGGTTTTCCATTAATCCCTCAGCTCTTGCCTCTGATTATTTACCCTGCCCTTACTGATGAAAACTAGTTCGTTGAGAGGCGAGTAATGCTAAATCCGCCTTCCCAAACAGTCCTCTTCTGCTTCCTTCTGTCTCCCTCCCGCGTTGTCCTCTAACAGCTCCGTCTGGTGCGCCGCCTGCAAACCCTAGCAGCGCGCATCTCCCTCCAGTCCGTCCAGAATGGTGTGTGTTTCGATTTCTTGCAATTATAATTATTATATATTAAAAATATATAATAAAAAAAATTGAATCATTAAAGAAAAACAAATAAAAAGATGAATAAAAGCATGCAAATTTTCTTAAAACAACTCAAGCCTGTTTAAATGGCCATACAGACTTATAGATTACACTGCCCAAGTCAAATTAAAAAGAATGTGCACATGTTAATCATGCATGTATGTGTATTTTTATGAAAATAAATTAAAAATTTAATATATATATATATAACACAATTTAGATTAGTGGAATAGCACATGTATATTTGTAAATATTGATTTGTTCTCCACTCTATTTATTTATTTGTTCTTTTCAAATATCAAATTGAAAAGAATGTGTGCATACGTTAAACGTGATGTGTATGTGTATTTTTATGAAAATGAGTTAAAAGAAAAATGTTTTACAATTTTTTTAATTTGGTTTGCATTTTTGAAATACGTACGTGTATATATATATAGTTTGGTTAAATATGTATTCTATTTATATATTATTTTTTATAATTTCAAATATTCATAAATTAACAAAAATAAAATTACAATTTAATATAATAATAAAAAACTCATCACATATATAACGAATGTCGTGCTATTAAGCTAAGATTTTTGGTGATGTTTATTTGAAAAAGTCACACACAACCAATTAAGCCAAGATTTTTGGTGATGCTTGTTTGAAAAAGTCACACACAAACAATTAATGGTCAATTCTAACCCCTTAAATAAAAACCAATTAAGCCAAGATTTTTGGTGATGCTTGTTTGAAAAAGTCACACACAAACAATTAATGGTCAATTCTAACCCCTTAAATAAAAACCATATTTGCACATAAACAAATTCATTAAATTTTCATGTTACCAAGAAAATCTATGTTGACCTAGGAGGAATTCTTCATTAATAACCAAATCCAGTGGTTGAACCTCCTTTCTAAAGCCAAAATGATAGATGCGACATTGGTAAATGTGGTGGTTGTAACCCAAACATCGGTAGGAGCCACAACAAAAGAGGAAATAATGCATGTAGATGGAGTGGACAACTAATGGCCTTTGAAATCATTGTGGGGGTGAGTGATGATATGATCCTATAGAAAATTGAAAGCAATAGGCCTTGAACTAGTTAGAGCAATAAACTCATCATTGTAATAAGCATAAGTACACCAATGGAAAATTTTAACTTGTTCAATATTTGGGTGAATGGTGTCCTGATAAGAACTCCAATGTTGATAGTAATAGTAGGAGCGGATGGAATACCAAAATATGGATTATATGGACAGGTAGAAGTTTGATTTAAACCTTGAAATATAAAGCTTGAAAAAAGTCGAAAATTTTGAAACAACAATAAAAAATTTATTATATCATATATTTGGCATATTGCTATTAAATTAATTAAAATTGTTGTGCAATACTTGAGAGTGGACCATGTTGATTGAAAACGCAATGTTAAAAGCTAGAGGGACTAGTGGTATCTAAGTCAACAATATAGGGTGGCAATGAACAACACATGCCATGTACAATGAACAATATGATCTAACCTAATTAGAGTGTCATTTTGCAATGAAAGTATATCTTCAAATTAAGCAAAAACTAATTATGTAGTACTTAACTATGTACTATGATAATAGAAGATGTAACACCAAAGGTCTTGGTACAAACTTAAAAAATTTGAAAGATAAAAATAAGTAAACTAAAGAAGTATAAACAAAGTTATGTGATTTAAAAACAAAATGGTTGTCACATACATGATTCCACTATGGATTAATGTGAGAAATTGTTGTGTCAAACTATGTAGTGTATGTCGTTTAAGGTGGTTCATGGAATACCCTTATTAGTGATTTCATATGTGTGTGATAGGTTTGGATGGTACAAGACATGTCTCATATCAAAATCTTTAAAAACATGTGTGGAAGTAATTAGAAGAACATACCAAAGAATGAAAGGCAACGTACAAAACTAGGGCGTTGTTTAGGGTACCTATATATAAGCACATACATGAAGTGAGGATTTTTATAAAATGGTTAACAACATTGAATGCTTCATTAAAATTACAAGAATAAGAAGACATTATACCCATTCCATTCTTGTTATATTAATTACACCTATATCCATTTTTTTCATTCTTATTACATTAATTATAGCCTAAGAGTATGTTAGGTCCCTATAATACTAGTGATTCCCCCATTACTATTGTCATTGTATCCCTTATTGTATTATTGTGCCCCATACAATCTCACTATTGTTTATTTTGTGCCTTTATATTATTATTGTTAGGTCGGCTTGGTTATATTGTGACCCCTTCGACTCCTATATATAGAAAGGAGGTTTTGTCATTTGTATCATCAAATAATTGTTCATTTGTGTAATGTAAAGGAGGTTTCCCCCTCGAAGAGGCTGAATTCTAAGGTGTTGATCTATCTTTTTTATCTTTTTGTGAGCTGGTTTCATAACATTTGGTATCAGAGCTTTGGATTCTAGGGTTTCACTGCTCCAAATAGGTCATCGTGGCATTTTCGCTATAACTTTTTTTCTGCAATGTTTTAGAAGCGAAAAAAAAACCCATTTGAGACAAAATCTTGCCCAACCTCGGATCCGAATTTCATATCTTGTATCGCTATATTTTCGGAGATATGATCTAAGGAATATAGGGTTTTTGCAAGCTCCAGTTTTTCATCTAAAACAGGTCATCGTGGAATGTTTGCTATAACGCTTTCTATACGAAGTTTCAGAATCTTAAAAAAAACCCATTTGAGAAGAAATCGATCTAAAACTTGAATCCTAATTCAGATCCTGTCTCACTATATTTTCAAAGATATAATCTGAGGAAGTTAGGGTTTTTACAAACCCCCGAATTACATTCCAAACAGGTCACTTTGGGAAAATCATCATAATTTTATCTCTAAGAATTAGATTGAATTTTTGTAAGAAGTTGCAGAAAGAGGACAGACTGCAGTTTTTTTTGTACCAGTGACCGGCAGCACATCATACAAGTTCACCGTATTGTACAAGTCTATACTCAGGTCACCGTCGGAGACTTGGCATAAATCTTCATTGGAGAATCCAATCTTGATCAGACTTGAGGAGTTGGAAATAATACTCATAGGGTTATCGCAGGAAGAAGTTTCAGACCTTGGAGATCCAAAATTACAGAAATACATCAGATTCAATATCGAGCTCCTATAAAGTGAAGAAAAAAAAGGTGTGTAGTTTTTTTTAATTTTTGCATAAACTCAGTTTGAAAAATTAGTTTTAAGGAATTCAAAGGGCATAGTAAAGCATTATTATCGGTAATTGATGCCCCGAAGAAAGAAAATGGAAACACCTAGTAAGCAACCTGAAAGCTCTAGCATGACTCATGAAGAAGAGGAAGAAATGCAACATGATATATCAAAATTATGAGACCAAGTGCAACAAATGCCACTCACACAAAAAGCAACAGAATCTAAGATGGATGGTTTAAAGAAAGACGTAGAAGCTAAGATGTATGGCATGGAAGCTAAGATGGATGGTTTAAAGAAAAGTGTGGAAGCTAAGATGGATGGTTTAAAGAAAGGCGTAGAAGCTAAGATGAATGACGTGGAAGCTAAGATGGACAGTGTGGAAGCTAAGATGGACGATTTGAAGACAGATTTGAAGACAAGCATGGAAGATTTGAAGATAGATTTGACAAATTTTCTACAAGAAATTCTTACTAATAGAAAAAGGGTAGTAAAGGAAAATCATAATGAGAACAAAATAAATGTTAATCATGATTTCATAGACTCTAATGTTGGATCAAAGAACCACCATGTTCCAAAGATCAATATGAGGAAGTTTGACGGAAAGGATCCTGGAACATGGATACTATAGATGGAGCAATTTTTCGATCTCCATAATGTGCAAAACACACAAAAGGTACGCATTGCAACTTTATATTTGGAACCAAATCAGTTTGTATAGTATCGATGGCTTTGCTCTCGTAAACAAATTTTCACTTGGGTTATTTTTATGGATGAAATGATAGCACATTATGAGGATACAAAAAGCAACATTTTTTTTAGCCAATTGATAAATCTCAAACAAAAGGGTTCAATGATGGAGTACATTGAGGACTTCCAAAAATTGAATATAAGGATAAAAGATATTCCAGAGGAGCATAGGATTGATGTGTTCATAGGGACTTTAAAAGATAACATCCAACATGAGGTTCGCCTTTGGGAACCAGATTCATTGGAGAAGGCATTCAGGTTGGCAAGAAAAATGGAAAGCAAAATTATGGCAACAAGGAAGCCTACCACTCACAATCATAAAGATGGAAGTGTTGCTGCCCTAGCCATCCACAATCTACAAGGTTGACACCACAACAATTGGAAGAAAAAAGAGCAAAGGGGATTTGTTATAGTTGTGATAGAAAATACAATAAAGGTCATAAGTGTGCCGAGAAGAAATTATTTTACATAGATTGTGAAGAGGAGGAACAAAAGGAACAAGAAACATCAAAACAAGAGGATATACACCAGGAACAAACCCTAGAAAAATAAGAAATGAATCCAACCATATCTTGTAATGCATTGGCTGGAATTACCAATCCTCAAACTATCAAGATAGAAGGGCATATCAAGAAGAAAAAGGTAATAGTGTTGATTGATTCGGGAAGTAACCATAATATTATTCATTGTAAGATAGCCAAGAAATTGAATTTCTTCCTAGTATATCCAGCACCAAAGCGTCAAGTGATGGTTGCAAGTGGAGGAACCATAAATTGCTCACGAAAGTGCCATAATATCAAGCTACCAATGGAAGAATATGTATTGAATAGCCCAATGCTTTCCATTCCAATGGGTGGTGCTAATGTTGTACTAGGAGTCCAATGGCTACAATCCTTGGGTACAATAGCTTTCAATTTTCAAGAACTTTTCATCAAATTCTCTGCAGAAGAAAGGAAGTTGATTTAAGGGGTATCACAAGGAAACCGAGAAAGATAATCAACTCTAACGGAATGACAAAGCTTCTAAAGAAAGAACAACAAGGCATAATTGCACAATTATGTTCACTGGAGGTTCCCACATCGAAACAATTCATTTCTCCAGATCTCCAAAATGTCTTGGACAATCATTCCAAGGTATTTGAGACTCCCAAAGGCCTCCCACCTATTCGTGATCATGATCATGCTATCAATTTGATTCCAAGAAGTGTTCCTCCAAAGATCAGGCCTTACAGATATCCCTATGTCCAAAAGAGTGAAATTGAACGTATGGCTGCAGAAATGCTAGAGGATGGTATAATTCAACCTAGTCAAAGTTCTTTCTCTGCTCCAGTAGTCTTGGTTCACAAGAAGGATGGATCATGGTGCATGTGTCCAGATTATAGGGAGCTCAACAAACTCACTATTAAAGATAAATTTCCCATTCCTATCATTGATGAATTGCATGGATCAATTTACTTCACCAAGTTGGATCTTTGATCAGGATACCATCAAATCAGAATGAAGACTGAAGACATTCCAAAAACAGCATTTAGAACTCATGAGGGTCATTACGAATTTTTGGTCATGCCTTTTGGCCCTACTAATGCACCTTCTACATTTCAAGGTTTGATGTTGGGTCCCTATAATACTAGTGATTACCCTATTACTATTGTAGTTATACCCCTTATTTATATTTTTGTGCCCCTGTTACCCCCATATTGTTATTTTTGTGCCCCATATAATCCCTCTATTGTTATTTTTGTGGCTTTATATTATTATTGTTAGGTCGGCTGGATTATATTGTGACTCCTTAGACTCCTATATATAGAAAGGAGGTTTTGTCATTTGTATCATCCAAGAATTGTTCATTTATGTAATGTAAAGGAGGTTGCCCCCTCGAAGAGGCTGAATTCTAAGGCGTTGGTCTATCTTTTCTATCTTTTCTTGAGCTGGTTTCATAACATTTGGTATCAAAGCTTTGGATTCTAGGGTTTCGCTGCTCCAAACAGGTCATCGTGGCATTTTCGCTATAAATTTTTTCTGTGATGTTTCAGAAGTCGCAAAAAAAACCCATTTGAGAAGAAATCGCGCTGAACCTTGCGTCCAAATTTCAGAACGTTTCGCGCGATATTTGCAGAGATATGATCTGAGGAAGTTGGTATTTTTGCAGACTCCTGAATTACCTTCAAAACAGGTGACCTGGGGAAAATCGTCATAACTTTCTCTCTGAGGATTGGATTGAAATTTCATAAGAAGGTACAGAAAGAGGACGGACTGTAGTTTCTAATATGTGTTTCAGATCCAAATTTTGAAACAGTGACTCGTGGCACGTCATACAAGTTCGCTCTACTGAACTAGTCTAAAAGCAAGTCACTGTGGGAGATTTCACATAACTCTTCCTTGGAGAATCCAATTTGGGTCAGACTTGTGGTATTGGAAAGAGGACGCAGAAGGATACTACAGGTCGCAATTTCAGAACTAGATGATCCGAAATTACAGAGATACATCAGATTCAATATCAGGCTTCTATAAAGTGAAAAAAGGTGTGTAGTTTTTTTTAAATTTTTGTGTAAGCTTGGTTTAACAGAATTCAAAGGGCATAGTAAAGCATTATTATTGGTAACTGATGCCCCGAGGAAAGAAAATGAAAACACCTAGTAAGGAACCTGAAAGCTCTAGCATGACTCATGAAGAAGAGGAAGAAATGTTGCATGATATATCAAAATTACAAGAACAAGTGCAACAAATGTCACGCTCACAAAAGCTAACAGAAGCTAAGATAAATGGCGTGGAATCTAAGATAAAGGGCATGGAAGCTAAGATGGATGATTCGAAGATAGATTTGAAGAGAGACATGGCAGATTTGAAGACAGACATGGCAGATTTGAAGACAGATTTGACAAATTTTCTACAAGAAATACTTACTAATGGTGAAAAGGTTGTAAAGGAAACTCATGATGTGAACAAAAAGTAATGTTAATCATGATTCCATAGACTCTAATGTTGGATAGAAGACCCACCATATTCCAAAAATCGATATGAGGAAGTTTGATGGCAAGGATCCCGCCACATGGATATTACAGATGGAGCAGTTCTTCGATCTCAATAATGTGCAAAACACACAAAAGGTACGTATGGCAACTGTATATTTGGAACCAAATCAGTTTGTATGGTATCAATGGCTTTGCTCTCGTAAAAAATTTATCACTTGGGCAATTTTTACGGAAGAATTGATAGCACATTATGAAGATACAAAAAGCAACACTTTTTTTAGCCAATTGATAAGTCTCAAACAAAAGGGTTCAGTAATGGAGCACATTGAGGAGTTCCAAAAATTGAACATAAGGGTAAAAGATATTCCAGAGGAGCATAGGATTGATGTGTTCATAGGGTCTTTAAAGGATAATATCCAACATGATGTTCGCCTTTGGGAACCTGATTCATTAGAGAAGGCATTCAGGTTAGCAAGAAAAATGGAAAGCAAAATTATGGCAACCAGGAAGCATACCACTCACAACTATAAAGACGGAAGTGTTGTTGCCCCTAGTCTTCCACAACCTATAAGGTTGACACCACAACAATTGGAAGAAAAAAGAGCAAAAGGGCTTTGTTACAGTTGTGATAGCAAATACACTAAAGGTCATAAGTGTGCTGAGAAGAAATTATTCTACATAGATTGTGAAGAGGAAGAAGAAAAGGAGCAAGAAAGGTCAAAAGAAGAAGATATACTCCAGGAAAAAAGCCTAGATGAAGAACAAATAAATTCGACCATATCTTGTAATGCATTGGCAGGAATTACCACTCCTCAAACCATCAAGATAGAAGGACAAATCAAGAAGAAAAAGGTAATAGTGTTGATTGATTCAGGAAGCACCCACAATTTTATTCATTGTAGGGTAGCAAAAGAATTGAATTGCTTCCTATATCCAGCACCAGAGTGTCAAGTGATGATTGCAAATGGAGGAACAATAAATTGCTCTGGAAGGTGCCATAATATCAAGCTATCCATGGGAGAATATGTATTGACTAGCCCAATGCTTTCCATTCCAATGGGAGGTGTTGATGTTGTACTAGGAGTCCAATGGCTACAATCCTTGGGTACAATAGCTTTTAATTTTCAAGAACTTTTCATCAAATTTTCTACGGAAGGAAAGGAAGTTGAATTAAGGGGTATTGCAGGGAAACCAGGAAAGATAATCAGCTCTAATGGTATGACAAAGCTTCTAAAAAAGGAGCAAAGAGGTGTAATTGCACAATTATGTTCGCTAGATGTTTCCACATCGGAATCATCTATTTCTCCAGATCTCCAAAAAGTCCTGGACAATCATTCCAAGGTATTTGAGACTCCCAAAGGTCTCCCACCTATGCGTGATCATGATCATGCTATTCATCTGATTCCAGGAAGTGTTCCTCCAAACATCAGGCCGTACAGATATCCCTATGTCCAAAAAAGTGAAATTGAACGTATGGTTGCAGAAATGCTAGAGGCTGGTATAATTCAACCAAGTCAAAGTTCTTTCTATGCTCCAGTAGTATTGGTGCACAAGAAGGATGGATCATGGCGCATGTGTCCAGATTATAGGGAGCTCAACAAGCTCACTATTAAAGATAAGTTCCCCATTCCTGTCATTGATGAATTACTGGATGAATTGCATGGATCAATTTACTTCACCAAGTTGGATCTTCATTCGGGATATCATCAAATCAGAATGAAGATTGAAGACATTCCGAAAACGGCATTTAGAACTCATGAGGGTCATTATGAATTTTTGGTCATGCCTTTTGGCCTTACCAATGCACCTTCAACATTTCAAGGTTTGATGAATTCAATTTTCAAACCATTCCTTAGAAAATTTGTGTTAGTATTTTTTGATGATATACTAATCTACAGCAAGTCTTGGAAGGATCATGTTGAACATGTTGACAGGGTGCTACAACTATTGGAGGAGAAACAATTATATGCAAAAAGATCCAAATGTTTCTTTGGAGTCCAGGAGGTGGAATATTTGGGTCATATTGTATCTCATGAAGGAGTTAAGGTAGACCCTAGCAAAATTAAAGCCATTAAGGAATGGAAAATCCCCACATCCATAAAGCATCTGCGAGGATTTCTTGGGTTGACAAGGTATTATCGCAAGTTTGTTAAGAATTATGGGAGAATAGCAGCACCTCTAACAACATTATTGAAGAAAGATGCATTTTCATGGACTCCAGAAAAAACAAAGGCCTTTGACCATCTTAAAGAGGCAATGTGCCAAGCACCAGTCTTAGCTACACCGGACTTCACAAAAACCTTTATTGTGGAATGTGATGCTTCAGGAAATGGAATTGGTTTTGTTCTAATGCAAGATGAAAGACCCATTGCTTTTGAAAGTCGTCCAATCAAGGGAAAGTTTTTAAGCAAAGCTATTTATGAGAAGGAAATGTTGGCAATACTCCATGCACTTAAGAAATGGCGACCCTACCTAATGGGAAGACACTTCAAGGTAAAAACGGATCATGATAGCCTTAAATACTTTTTAGAACAAAGATTATCCTCTGAAGAGCAACAAAAGTGGGTCACAAAGATGTTGGGTTATGACTTTGAAATCATCTACAAAAAAGGGAAGCAAAATGTGGTGGCAGATGCACTCTCAAGAAAGGATGAGGATGTGGAAGCATTGTTGTGCGCCATTTCTATTATCCAACCAGATTGGATAAATGAAGCAAGGGAGGAATGGAAGAATGATGAAGAAGTGTGGGCACTTATTCGAAAGCTACAACAAGATTCCAGTACGTCTGATACATTTAGCTGGCAAAATGATTCATTATGGTACAAAGATCGCTTATACCTCTGTAAGAATTCCCAGCTAAAACAAAAGATTCTTATGGAATTGCACACTTCTCCCTTAGGAGGGCACTCAGGATTTTTAAAAACTTACCACAGGGTTAAGAAGGAATTTTTTTGGGATGGCCTTAAATCAGATATTCAAAAGTTTGTGGCGGAATGTTTGGTTTGCCAACAAAATAAAGTTGAAAAATTAAGACACCGGGTCTATTACAACCTTTATCCATTCCAAGCCAATGTTGGGAGGAGGTTTCAATGGATTTTATCACAGGTTTACCCAAGTCTGAGGGAAAGAGTGTCATCATGGTGGTAGTTGACAGACTTACCAAGTATGCACACTTTTGTGCATTATCACATCCATTTAAAGCCAGTACAGTTTCTACTGCATTTATGGAAACAATTCAAAAGCTACATGGAAACCCAAAGATTATTGTAAGTGACAGAGATCCCATTTTCACTGGAAATTTTTGGACAGAATTATTTTCTTGTCTTGGTACTCAGTTAGCTCATAGCTCATCTTATCATCCTCAATCTGATGGGCAAACTGAGATAGTAAACAAATGTTTGGAAGGATATCTTCGTTGCTTTGTATCTGATAAACAGACACAATGGGTCAAATGGTTGCCTCTGGCTGAATGGTGGTATAACACTTCCTTCCATACAGCAACAAAAATGACCCCATTTATGGCACTTTATGGGTATCAACCACCATCCATCACATCATATTTAAGAGAAAATTCTAAGGTTCAGGCAGTGGAACATCACATCGAACATCAACAACAAGTCCTCCAACTCTTAAAGGATAACCTCGTGTTGGCACAAAATAGAATGAAACAACAGGCAGATCAACATCGCAGTGAAAGAAGTTTTGATGTAGGTGATTGGGTATTCCTACGGCTACAACCATATAAGAAAATGTTCCTAAAGCAAGCTAAGAAGGATAATAAATTATCACCAAAGTATTATGGTCCGTACAAGGTGTTGCAAAAGATTGGTACTATGGCATACAAATTGGAGCTTCCTGCAGCTTCTCGATTGCACCCAGTTTTCCATGTTTCATGTTTAAAGAAGGTTATAGGCGACAAGCTCCCAATTCAAACAATATTGCCAGAACTTGACGAGGAAGGAAAAATTATATTGGAACCGGAAGCAGTCATAGAAACAAGAACTCGACAGCTACGAAATCGATCAATTTCAAAGTATCTTATCAAGTGGAAGAACTTATCCGCTGAAGATTCCACATGGGAGGATGAGAATTTTATACAGAAGTATCCAGAACTACTCAAGCATTGAGGACAACACTTTTTTGAAGGAGAGGGGCATGTTGGGTCCCTATAATACTAGTGATCACCCCATCACTATTGTAGTTATACCCCTATTTATATTGTTGTGCCCCTATTACCCCCATGTTGTTATTTATGTGCCCCATAGAATCCCTCTATTGTTATTTTTGTGGCTTTATATTATTATTGTTAGGTCAGCTGGATTATATTGTGACTCCTTAGACTCCTATATATAGAAAGGAGGTTTTTTCATTTGTATCATCCAAGAATTGTTCATTTATGTATTGTAAAGGAGGTTGCCCCCTCGAAGAGGCTGAATTCTAAGGCGTTGATCTATATTTTTTATCTTTTCTTGAGCTGGTTTCATAACAAATGACCAAAGGAGGTTTTGTCATTTGAATCATCGAAGAATTGTTCATTTATGTAATGTAAAGGAGGTTTCCCCCTCGAAGATGCTGAATTCTAAGGCGTTGATCTATCTTTTCTATCTTTTCTTGAGCTGGTTTCATAACATTTGGTATCAGAGCTTTGGATTCTAGGGTTTCGCTACTCCAAACAGGTCATCATCCATGAGTCCATGAGA
This sequence comes from Pinus tabuliformis, assembly GCA_031772625.1. Lineage (NCBI taxonomy): Eukaryota > Viridiplantae > Streptophyta > Pinopsida > Pinales > Pinaceae > Pinus > Pinus tabuliformis. The sequence continues at coordinate 205,291,277 of CM062804.1, forward strand.
ATTCATCTTTCTTCAATAATGTTGTTAGAGGTGCTGCTATTCTCCCATAATTCTTAACAAACTTGCAATAACACCCTGTCAACCTGAGAAATCCTTGTAGATGCTTTATGTATGTGGGGATTTTCCACTCCTTAATGGTTTTAATTTTGCTAGGGTCTACCTTAACACCTTCATGAGATACAATATGACCCAGATATTCCACCTCTTGTACTCCAAAGAAACTTTGGAGATTTTTGCATATAATTGTTTCTCCTCCGTGCCATGTCACCATGTTGGACATGATCCTTCCAAGACTTGCTATAGATTAGTATATCATCAAAAAATACTAACACAAATTTTCTAAGGAAGGGTTTGAAAATGGAATTCATCAAACCTTGAAATGTAGAAGGTGCATTAGTAAGGCCAAAAGGCATGACCAAAGGATTGATGAATTCCATTTTCAAACCCTTCCTTAGAAAATTTGTGTTAGTATTTTTTGATGATATACTAATCTATAGCAAGTCTTGGAAGGATCATGTCCAACATGGTGACATGGCACGGAGGAGAAACAATTATATGCAAAAATCTCCAAATGTTTCTTTGGAGTACAAGAGGTGGAATATCTGGGTCATATTGTATCTCATGAAGGTGTTAAGGTAGACCCTAGCAAAATTAAAACCATTAAGGAGTGGAAAATCCCCACATCCATAAAGCATCTACAAGGATTTCTCAGGTTGAAAGGGTGTTATTGCAAGTTTGTTAAGAATTATGGGAGAATGGCAACACCTCTAACAACATTATTGAAGAAAGATGAATTCTCATGGACTCATGGACGATGACCTGTTTGGAGGAGCGAAACCCTAGAATCCAAAGCTCTGATACCAAATGTTATGAAACAAGCTCAAGAAAAGATAGAAAAGATAGATCAACGCCTTATAATTCAGCCTCTTCGAGGGGGCAACCTCCTTTACATTACATAAATGAACAATTCTTCGATGATTCAAATGAAAAAACCTCCTTTCTATATATAGGAGTCTAAGGAGTCACAATATAATCCAGCCGACCTAACAATAATAATAAAGATAAATTTCCCATTCCTAGAATTGATGAATTGCATGGATCAATTTACTTCACCAAGTTGGATCTTTGATCAGGATATCATCAAATCAGAATGAAGACTGAAGACATTCCAAAAACAGCATTTAGAACTCATGAGGGTCATTATGAATTTTTGGTCATGCCTTTTGGCCTTACCAATGCACCTTCTACATTTCAAGGTTTGATGAATTCCATTTTCAAACCCTTCCTTAGAAAATTTGTGTTAGTATTTTTTGATGATATTCTAATCTATAGCAAGTCTTGGAAGGATCATGTCTAACATGGTGACATGGCACGGAGGAGAAACAATTATATTCAAAAATCTCCAAATTTTCTTTGGAGTACAAGAGGTGGAATATCTGGGTCATATTGTATCTCATGAAGGTGTTAAGGTAGACCCTAGAAAAATTAAAACCATTAAGGAGTGGAAAATCCCCACATCCATAAAGCATCTACAAGGATTTCTCAGGTTGACAGGGTGTTATTGCAAGTTTGTTAAGAATTATGGGAGAATAGCAGCACCTCTAACAACATTATTGAAGAAAGATGAATTCTCATGGACTCATGGACGATGACCTGTTTGGAGCAACGAAACCCTAGAATCCAAAGCTCTGATACCAAATGTTATGAAACTAGCTCAAGAAAAGATAGAAAAGATATATCAACGCCTTAGAATTCAGCCTCTTCGAGGGGGCAACCTCCTTTACATTACATAAATGAACAATTCTTCGATGATTCAAATGAAAAAACCTCCTTTCTATATATAGGAGTCTAAGGAGTCACAATATAATCCAGCCGACCTAACAATAATAATAAAGATAAATTTCCCATTCCTATCATTGATGAATTGCATGGATCAATTTACTTCACCAAGTTGGATCTTTGATCAGGATATCATCAAATCAGAATGAAGACTAAAGACATTCCAAAAACAGCATTTAGAACTCATGAGGGTCATTACGAATTTTTGGTCATGCCTTTTGGCCTTACTAATGCACCTTCTACAATTCAAGGTTTGATGAATTCCATTTTCAAACCCTTCCTTAGAAAATTTGTGTTAGTATTTTTTGATGATATACTAATCTATAGCAAGTCTTGGAAGGATCATGTCCAACATGGTGACATGGCACGGAGGAGAAAAAATTATATGCAAAAATCTCCAAATGTTTCTTTGGAGTGCAACAGGTGGAATATCTGGGTCGTATTGTATCTCATGAAGGTGTTAAGGTAGACCCTAGCAAAATTAAAACCATTAAGGAGTGGAAAATCCCCACATCCATAAAGCATCTACAAGGATTTCTCAGGTTGACAGGGTGTTATTGCAAGTTTGTTAAGAATTATGGGAGAATAGCAGCACCTCTAACAACATTATTGAAGAAAGATGAATTCTCATGGACTCATGGACGATGACCTGATTGGAGCAGCGAAACCCTAGAATCCAAAGCTCTAATACCAAATTTTATGAAACCATCTCAAGAAAAGATAGATCAACGCCTTAGAATTCAGCCTCTTTGAGGGGGCAACCTCCTTTACATTACATAAATGAACAATTCTTCGATGATTCAAATGACAAAACCTCCTTTCTATATATAGGAGTCTAAGGAGTCACAATATAATCCAACCGACCTAACAATAATAATATAAAGCCACAAAAATAACAATAGAGGGATTCTATGGGCACATTAATAACAATATGGGGGCAATGGGGGCACAACAATATAAATAAGGGGTATAACTACAATAGTAATGGGGTAATCACTAGTATTATAGGGACCCAACACGCCCCTCGCCTTCAAAAAAGTGTTGTCCTCAACGCTTGAGTAGTTCTGTATACTTTTGCATAAAATTCTCATCCTCCCATGTGGAATATTTAGCGGATAAGTTCTTCCACTTGATAAGGTACTCTGAAATTGATCGATTTCGTAGCTGTCAAGCTCTTGTTTCTATAACTGCTTCCAGTTCCAATATAATTTTTCCTTCCTCGTCAAGTTCTGGAAATATTGTTTGAACTGGGAGCTTGTCGCCTATAACCTTATTTAAGCATGAAACATGGAAAACTGGGTGCAATCGAGAAGCTGCAGGAAGCTCCAATTTGTATGCCATAGTACCAATCTTTTGCAACACCTTGTACGGACCATAATACTTTGGTGATAATTTATTATCCTTCTTAGCTTGCTTGAGGGACATTTGCTTATATGGTTGTAGCCGTAGGAATACCCAATCACCTACATCAATACTTCTTTCACTGCGATGTTGATCTGCCTGTTGTTTCATTCTATTATGTGCCAACACGAGGTTATCCTTTAAGAGTTGGAGGACTTGTTGTTGATGTTCGATGTGATGTTCCACTGCCTGAACCTTAGAATTTTCTCTTAAATATGATGTGATGGATGGTGGTTGATACCCATAAAGTGCCATAAATGGGGTCATTTTTGTTGCTGTATGAAAGGAAGTGTTATACCACCATTCAGCCAGAGGCAACCATTTGATCCATTGTGTCTGTTTATCAGATACAAAGCAACGAAGATATCCTTCCAAACATTTGTTTACTATCTCAGTTTTCCCATCAGATTGAGGATGATAAGATGAGCTATGAGCTAACTGAGTACCAAGACAAGAAAATAATTTTGTCCAAAAATTTCCAGTCAAAATGGGATCTCTGTCACTTACAATAATCTTTGGGTTTCCATGTAGCTTTTGAATCGTTTCCATAAATGCAGTAGAAACTGTACTGGCTTTAAATGGATGTGATAATGCACAAAAGTGTGCATACTTGGTAAGTCTGTCAACTACCACCATGATGACACACTTTCCCTCAGACTTGGGTAAACCTGTGATAAAATCTATTGATACCTCCTCCCAACGTTTTCTTGGAATGGATAAAGGTTGTAATAGACCCGGTGTCTTAATTGTTTCAACTTTATTTTGTTGGCAAACCAAACATTCTGCCACAAACTTTTGAATATATGATTTAAGGCCATCCCAAAAAAATTCCTTCTTAACCCTGTGGTAAGTTTTTAAAAATCCTGAGTGCCCTCCTAAGGGAGAAGTGTGCAATTCCATAAGAATCTTTTGTTTTAGCTAGGAATTCTTACAGAGGTATAAGCGATCTTTTTACCATAACGAATCATTTTGCCAGCTAAATGTATCAGACGTACTGGAATCTTGTTGTAGCTTTCAAATAAGTGCCCACACTTCTTCGTCATTCTTCCATTCCTCCCTTGCTTCATTTATCCAATCTGGTTGGATGATAGAAATAGCGCACAACAATGCTTCCACATCCTCATCCTTTCTTGAGAGTGCATCTGCCACCACATTTTGCTTCCCTTTTTTGTAGATGATTTCAAAGTCATAACCCAACATCTTTGTGACCCACTTTTGTTGCTCCTCAAAGGATAATCTTTGTTCTAAAAAGTATTTAAGGCTATCATGATCCGTTTTTACCTTGAAGTGTCTTCCCATTAGGTAGGGTCGCCATTTCTTAAGTGCATGGAGTATTGCCAACATTTCCTTCTCATAAATAGCTTTGCTTAAAAAATTTCCCTTGATTGGATGACTTTCAAAAGCAATGGGTCTTTCATCTTGCATTAGAACAACACCAATTCCATTTCCTAAAGCATCACATTCCACAATAAAGGTTTTTGTGAAGTCCGGTGTAGCTAAGACCGGTGCTTGGCACATTGCCTCTTTAAGATGTTCAAAGGCCTTTGTTGCTTCCGGAGTCCATGAAAATGCATCTTTCTTCAATAATGTCGTTATAGGTGCTGCTATTCTCCCATAATTCTTAACAAACTTGCGATAATACCCTGTCAACCCAAGAAATCCGTGCAGATGCTTTATGGATGTGGGGATTTTCCATTCCTTAATGGTTTTAATTTTGCTAGGGTCTACCTTAACTCCTTCATGAGATACAATATGACCCAAATATTCCACCTCCTGGACTCCAAAGAAACATTTGGATCTTTTTGCATATAATTGTTTCTCCTCCAATAGTTGTAGCACCCTGTCAACATGTTCAACATGATCCTTCCAAGACTTGTTGTAGATAAGTATATCATCAAAAAATACTAACACAAATTTTCTAAGGAATGGTTTGAAAATTGAATTCATCAAACCTTGAAATGTTTAAGGTGCATTGGTAAGGCCAAAAGGCATGACCAAAAATTCATAATGACCCTCATGAGTTCTAAATGCCGTTTTCGGAATGTCTTCAATCTTTATTCTGATTTGATGATATCCTGAATGAAGATCCAACTTGGTGAAGTAAATTGATCCATGCAATTCATCCAGTAATTCATCAATGACAGGAATGGGGAACTTATCTTTAATAGTGAGCTTGTTGAGCTCCTTATAATCCGGACACATGCGCCATGATCCATCCTTCTTGTGCACCAATACTACTGGAGCAGAGAAAGAACTTTGACTCAGTTGAATTATACCAGCCTCTAGCATTTCTGCAACCATACGTTCAATTTCACTTTTTTGGACATAGGGATATCTGTACGGCCTGATGTTTGGAGGAACACTTCCTGGAATCAGATGAATAGCATGATCATGATCACGCATAGGTGGGAGACATTTGGGAGTCTCAAATACCTTGGAATGATTGTCCAGGAATTTTTGGAGATCTGGAGAAATAGATGATTCTAATGTGGAAACATCTAGCGAACATAATTGTGCAATTACACCCCTTTGCTCCTTTTTTAGAAGCTTTGTCATACCATTAGAGCTGATTATCTTTCCTGGTTTCCCTGCAATACCGCTTAATTCAACTTCCTTTCCTTCTGTAGAAAATTTGATGAAAAGTTCTTGAAAATTAAAAGCTATTGTACCCAAGGATTGTAGCCATTGGACTCCTAGTACAACATCAGCACCTCCCATTGGAATGGAAAGCATTGGGATAGTAAATACATATTCTCCCATGGATAGCTTGATATTAGGGCACTTTCCAGAGCAATTTATTGTTCCTCCATTTGCAATCATCACTTGACACTCTGGTGCTGGATATAGGAAGCAATTCAATTCTTTTGCTACCCTACAGTGAATAAAATTGTGGGTGCTTCCTGAATCAATCAACACTATTACCTTTTTCTTCTTGATTTGTCCTTCTATCTTGATGGTTTGAGGAGTGGTAATTCCCACCAATGCATTACAAGATATGGTCAGATTTATTTGTTCTTCATCTAGGCTTTGTTCCTGGAGCATATCCTCTTCTTTTGACCTTTCTTGCTCTTTTTCTTCTTCCTCTTCACAATCTATGTAGAATAATTTCTTCTCAGCACACTTATGACCTTTAGTGTATTTGCTATCACAACTATAACAAAGCCCTTTTGCTCTTTTTTCTTCCAATTGTTGTGGTGTCAACCTTATAGGTTGTGGAAAACTAGGGGCAACTGCACTTCCGTCTTTATAGTTGTGAGTGGTATGCTTCCTGGTTGCCATAATGTTGCTTTCCATTTTTCTTGCTAACCTGAATGCCTTCTCTAATGAATCAGGTTCCCAAAGGCGAACATCATGTTGGATATTATCCTTTAAAGACCCTATGAACACATCAATCCTATGCTCCTCTGAAATATCTTTTACCCCTATGTTCAATTTTTGGAACTCCTCAATGTGCTCCATTATTGAACCCTTTTGTTTGAGACTTATCAATTGGCTAAAAAAAGTGTTGCTTTTTGTATCCTCATAATGTGTTATCAATTCTTCCATAAAAATTGCCCAATTGATAAATTGTTTACGAGAGCAAAGCCATTGATACCATACAAACTGATTTGGTTCCAAATATAAAGTTGCCATACGTACCTTTTGTGTGTTTTGCACATTATTGAGATCGAAGAACTACTCCATCTGTAATATCCATGTGGCGGGATCCTTGCCATCAAACTTCCTCATATCGATTTTTGGAATATGGTGGGTCTTCGATCCAACATTAGAGTCTATGGAATCATGATTAACATTTCTTTTGTTCACATCATGAGTTTCCTTTACAACCTTTTCACCATTAGTAAGTATTTCTTGTAGAAAATTTGTCAAATCTGTCTTCAAATCTGCCATGTCTGTCTTCAAATCTGTCCTCAAATATTTCTTCAAATCATCCATCTTAGCTTCCATTCCCTTTATCTTAGATTCCACGCCATTTATCTTAGCTTCTGTTAGCTTTTGTGAGCGTGACATTTGTTGCACTTGTTCTTGTAATTTTGATTCTTCCTCTTCTTCATGAGTCATGCTAGAGCTTTCAGGTTCCTTACTAGGTGTTTTCATTTTCTTTCCTCGGGGCATCAGTTACCGATAATAATGCTTTACTATGCCCTTTGAATTCCTTCAAACCAAGCTTATGCAAAAATTTAAAAAAAAAAACTACACACCTTTTTTAACTTTGTAGAAGCCTGATATTGAATCTGATGTATCTCTGTAATTTCGAATCATCCAGTTCTAAAATTTTGACCTGTAGTAGCCTTCTGAGTCCTCTTTCCAATGCCACAAGTCTGACCCAAATTAGTTTCTCCAAGGAATAGTTATACGAAATCTCCCACAGTGACTTGCTTATAGACTAGTTCAGTAGAGCAAACTTGTACGACGTGCCACGAGTCAATGTTTCGACCTATGGTCTGAAAAATGCATAAAAGAAACTACATTCCATCCTATTTCTCTACCTTCTTATGAAATTTCAATCCGATCCACAGAGAGAAATTTATGACGATTTTCTCTAGGTCACCTGTTTTGAATGTAATTCAAGAGTCTGCAAAAAGACCAACTTCCTCAGATCATATCTCCGAAAATATCGCGCGAAAAGCTCTGAAATTCGAACCCAAGGTTCAGCACAGTTTCTTCTCAAATGGGTTATTTTTGCGACTTCTGAAACATCACAGAAAAAACGTTATAGCGAAAATTCCACGATGACCTGTTTGGAGCAGCGAAACCCTAGAATCCAAAGCTCTGATACCAAATGTTATGAAACCAGCTCAAGAAAAGATAGAAAAGATAGATCAACGCCTTAGAATTCAGCCTCTTCGAGGGGGCAACCTCCTTTACATTACATAAATGAACAATTCTTCGATGATTCAAATGACAAAACCTCCTTTCTATATATAGGAGTCTAAGGAGTCACAATATAATCCAGCCGACCTAACAATAATAATAAAGATAAATTTCCCATTCCTATCATTGATGAATTGCATGGATCAATTTACTTCACCAAGTTGGATCTTTGATCAGGATATCATCAAATCAGAATGAAGACTGAAGACATTCCAAAAACAGCATTTAGAACTCATGAGGGTCATTACGAATTTTTGGTCATGCCTTTTGGCCTTACTAATGCACCTTCTACAATTCAAGGTTTGATGAATTCCATTTTCAAACCCTTCCTTAGAAAATTTTTGTTAGTATTTTTTGATGATATACTAATCTATAGCAAGTCTTGGAAGGATCATGTCCAACATGGTGACATGGCACGGAGGAGAAACAATTATATGCAAAAATCTCTAAATGTTTCTTTGGAGTACAAGAGGTGGAATATTTGGGTCGTATTGTATCTCATGAAGGTGTTAAGGTAGACCCTAGCAAAATTAAAACCATTAAGGAGTGGAAAATCCCCACATCCATAAAGCATCTACAAGGATTTCTCAGGTTGACAGGGTGTTATTGCAAGTTTGTTAAGAATTATGGGAGAATAGTAGCACCTCTAACAACATTATTGAAGAAAGATGAATTCTCATGGACTCCAGAAGCAACAAAGGCCTTTGAACATCTTAAAGAGGCAATGTGCTAAGCACCAGTCTTAGCTACGCCGGACTTCACAAAAACCTTTATTGTGGAATGCGATGCCTCAAGAAATGGAATTGGTGTTGTTTTAATGCAAGAAGAAAGACCCATTGCTTTCGAAAGTCATCCAATCATCGGAAAGTATTTACACAAAGCTATTTATGAGAAGGAAATGTTGGCAATACTACATGCACTTAAGAAATGGCGACCCTACCTAATGGGAAGACACTTCAAGGTAAAACAGATCATGATAGTCTTAAATACTTTTTAGAACAAAGATTGTCTTCAGAAGAGTAGCAAAAATGGGTCACAAAGATGTTGGACTATGACTTTGAAATCATCTACAAAAAAGGGAAGAAAAATGTTGTGGTAGATGCACTCTCAAGAAAGGATGAGGATGTGGAAGCATTTCTTTGCGCCATTTCTATTATCCAACCAGATTAGATAAACAAAGCAAGGGATGAATGGAAGAATGACGAGGAAGTGTGGGCACTCATTCAAAAGATACAACAATATCCCAGTACATCTGATACATTTAGCTAGAAATATGATTCGTTATGGTACAAGGATTGATTATACCTATGTAAGAATTCCCAACTCAAACAAAATATTCTTATGGAATTGCACACCCATCCCTTAGGAGGGCACTTAGGATTTCTAAAAACCTACCAGGGGGTTAAGAAAGATTTTTTTGGGATGGCCTTAAATCAGATATTCTAAATTTTGTGGCAGAATGTTTGGTTTGCCAACAAAATAAAGTTGAAACAATTAAGCCCCAGAACTATTACAACCTTTATCAATTCCAAGCCAATGTTGGGAGGAGGTTTCAATGGATTTTATCACAGGTTTACCCAAGTCCGAAGGAAAGATTGTTATCATGGTGGTAATTGACAGACTTACCAAGTATGCACACTTTTGTGCATTATCTCATCCATTTAAAGCGAGTACAGTTTCTACTACATTTATGGAAACAATTCAAAAGCTACATGGAAACCCAAAGATTATTGTAAGTGACAGAGATCCCATTTTCATTGGAAATTTTTGGACAGAATTATTTTCTTGCCTTGGTACTCAGTTAGCTCATAGCTCATCTCATCATCCTTAATCTGATGGAAAAACTGAGATAGTAAACAAATGTTTGGAAGGATATCTTCGTTGCTTTGTATCTGATAAACAGACACAATGGGTCAAATGGTTGCCTCTGGCTAAATGGTGGTATAACACTTCCTTCCATACTGCAACAAAAATGACCCCTTTTATGGCACTTTATGGATATCATCCACCATCCATCACATCATATTTAAGAGGAAATTCTAAGGTTCAAGCAATGGAAGATCACATCGAGCATCAACAACAAGTTCTCCAACTCTTAAAGGATAACCTCACCTTGGCGTAGAATAGAATGAAACAGCAGGCAGATCAACATCGCAACGAAAGAAGTTTTGATGTAGGTGATTGGGTATTCCTACGACTACAACTATATAAACAAATGTCCCTCAAGCAAGCTAAGAAGGATAATAAATTATCACTAAAGTATTATGGTCCGTACAAGGTGTTGCAAAATATAGGTACTATAGCGTACAAATTGGAGCTTCCTTCAGCTTCCCAAGTGCACCCAGTTTTCCATGTTTCATGCTTAAAGAAGGTTATAGGTGACAAGATTCCAGTTCAAACAATATTGCTAGAACTTGATGAGGAATGAAAAATCATATTGGAACCTGAAGCAGTCAAAGAAACAAGAACTCGAGTATCTCATCAAGTGGAAGAACTTACCAGTTGAAGATTCCACATGGGAGGATGAGAATTTTATACAGAAGCATCCAGAACTACTCAAGTATTGAGGACAACACTTTTTTGAAGGAGAGGGGCATGTTAGGTCCCTATAATACTAGTGATTCCCCCATTACTATTGTCATTTTATCCCTTATTGTTATTATTGTGCCCCATAGAATCCCACTATTATTATTTTTGTGCCTTTATATTATTATTGTTAGGTCGGCTTAGTTATATTGTGACCCCTTAGACTCCTATAAATAGAAAGGAGGTTTTATCATTTGTATTATCAAAGAATTGTTCATTTATGTAATGTAAAGGAGGTTGCACCCTCGAAGAGGCTGAATTCTAAGGTGTTGATCTATCTTTTCTATATTTTTGTGAGCTGGTTTCATAACAGAATAAACATACCCAAAATTTCCATATTTGCTACAGTCATTAAGTTGTCATGTTTTTATTCTTACAGTAGATGAAAAAAAGTTACATAGAAACATCGTAGGCACCTTTTCATACTTTTAGGACCATCACATTCATTTGGGGCTAGCACAATTTGATAGTAGGTAGATCATATTAAATGTCATAATTGATTGCAATGTTCATTGCTCATGAATATATTATTAGATTTAAATTTGGTTGGATATTTTTTTTATGATTAAGATTTAATGGAATTTTAGTAAGGATGGCATCAATGGAATGACCAATGTCATTTTCACCATGTGGATATTATACTTTGAATGCAAGTTTCCTTTTTTCACTTTGGCCATGAGTTTACTATTTTGTATTTTTGGCATTGTAGCATACCCAATACCTTTTGTACACTTTTATTACTTCTTTAACCACCCAATTCCACACAAATTTGTTATGAAACCAGACTCATTGTTCTATTATTAACTAATTACCATGCACATGCATGATAGTACAAATTATTTGACACAATGTAACAATTCAATTATCCATGAGATAATTAATATAAATGCAATCTAAACAAGTGACCATAATTAAATGGGCTAAAAATTAATTAAAATCGTGACATGAGCCATAATAATTTAACACATTCATAGGCATTTTCATGAACGCTTACTTATTTCTAATTTTTCACCAACTAGATGCAAAAGAGGAATGTTTCACCCAACCATAGGCTCCCAATTATACTAGTTCTCTCTGCACAAAAATTTTCCCCTAGTTGAGGCTATGAATCCACAAGGATGAAATATTCCTATGGTTGGCTCTAAGTCTCTTCTCACAACCCAATTTCTAAGTTCACAATCAATAATTTCACCTACAACAATTCCCAATCCACAACCCCCTTCCCTATCATCTTGCACAATCGAACAAATGGGATCCCCCTCTCTACTTAGTAATCCCTAGAGCTATCACACTTCCCTCTAGGGCTCCAACATAGGTTGGACAGGAAACCTCACTATTGAGATTAAATTGGATTATCAATTGTAGATAATTTATCAATAATAGTGATTTTCTTCCCTATATCCATAATTATCACATAAGTCATCACTATAGATTTTGCTAATTTGATATTATGCGCTCAAGAAATTTTTCTTAGGGATAAGCCTCATTATTTTTACCACCCTAATTCTATTAAGTTCCATTTTTTTATAATTATAAGGGCACACAACATTTGAAATCTCTCCAAATTCCCTCAAGCCAAACAACCATTCATTTGCAAAATGTAAAGCTTTAAGTTACATGGCATGAACAGACCACATATCTCCTTCATGCACTAATCCCCCCATATCCTAATAAAAAAATCATTAGTTATTAATTGAGTGACATAATTAAATTTTACAAAAACATTTAGTTAAATCCCTTCATACTAGGTCTTTCTTTGTAGCCTACTTGAGCCCCTTCATATTTCCCATCTTTTGGAGTAATAACCCCCATTCATTTTACTCTTATCTTTTGTAGTCAATGATGTATCTTATTTGCATTTAATGTTCAGTTACAATTTACATTTTCCAACTTATATCCATTCATCATGTACATAAACAATACTAAATAGAGGATCAAAACAAGGTATCATAACCCCCTCCCCCTAGATTTTGAATTATAATCGATGCACATCATCATTATATGTAGTAATAAAAAATTTCTTTTACATGAATTTTTTTCAAAATAAATGTGGATGTGCCTCCTACATTACATATCCCAACTCCCACATTGCTTCTTTAGGGCTATAGTGGGTCCATTGAAGTAAAAGAAAGAAAAATCGACTGGTATTTGTATTAAAATAAAAACCCAGTTATAAATCCATTTATTTAGAATATCACACAGCCAAATCTATGTCTGATAATAGTTTTATATAGTTATTTCAAATATGTAATTTTGTCCCCTATGGATTCTATACAAAAAAGTAACAAGACATATTCACATATAAACCTCAAAAATGTTTGTTTTCTAAGAAATCACAAAAACAACCAACAACATAAAAAATGAGCTCATGTGTATGATATTTTCCCAATCCTCTATAGTTGTCCTGAACTGAATGGAGAGAATATAATCTCCACAATGGATATTTATGCCCCACCTTAGAGAGAGCATTAATAGTTCCATTTTTTTCCATGTATGTTTGGGAAAAGGTGACCCAATGAAATGTCCAACCAACAATCTAATCATGTCCAACCAATTCATAAGTAAAGGAGGTTCGAATGAGGATTTATCATTAATCCAATCTATTTAAACTTTGGAATCCTCGAATAAATCCAGTGAGTCAATAGATAACCATTTTTCACAAAAAATAATCCCCCATAAGGCAATATTCTCAACGCGATTGTTTTTTCCCATGTTCTTGTTCCAACTGAATAGACAATATATATCAAGATTCATAATAATATGTGCCCCACCGCCACAAATATTTTGATTTGTTTCCCCATCAAACAAACCTACAGGTAATATTTTCCAGCACTGTATCAGCTGAATGCATCTTTGAATTCTTGGTTTAGTGGTTGATTCAAATTCATTGAAGTATGCATATATCTTGATGCAGTCACAGGAAATATTAAAGTGACATTTTCAAAGATATAAGTGTTTCTACTATGCCAAATTCCCTAGAATATAGAAAAAGGAAGTGTTTTAACATCCTTGTGATATGCCTTCCAAACCATCAAGTATTCCTCAATAAGAGAAAAAAATAAACCACATTAATGTTTAAAATTTGCAGAACATGTGTCCATATGGCAGTAGCATAGTAAGAAAAAGATGTATGTCATTCTAGTTTTTTTTTCTAAACATACAAGATCTATCGAGGCCACTAAAACCTCTCCTACACAAATTATCCCAAGTTAAGCTTTTGTTTTTCCAAACTAGCCACCCAAAACATATGAATTTTTGAGGCAATTTCTAGTTCCATATTTTCCTGAACAACCCTCTCCCCGCATGTCGATGTTGATTACAAGAAATATACTTGTAAATGTCATCGACGGAGATCTAACCCTCTATTATCTTACTGTCCCATTTGAAAGTATCACACTTATCCACCAAGGAGATACCCACCAAATAAAGTTGAACCACATATTTATCCTGGATATCACCCAATTCCCCATACAAACCCAAATCACAATAGCATAACCAAGTAGGATTTAAATAAATAATGGATCAAATTTGACCATAATCTAATTGAGAAAATAAATACCCATGTTATCAATGCACCTGATGAGGGAGGAAGGCATAGTGTGGATTTCTTGAAAACCTCTAATAGGGTCCAATCTAATCTCCAACGTGGCGCCAAATCCAATATCTCACAGCATGTTACCAATAAGCCAAAATTTTACCTTCATGAAATTGTTCCAGATATAAGAGGCATTACATGTATTTCAAGCCTCATCCTTAATCCAAGCATGGAATAGTTGTTTATGAATATAATTATCTTTAATAATCTACTTCCATAAACCATTTCCAAATATTTCCCTCGAAAAACTCTTTACCAACAAGGACCATCAATTTTTTTAGTATCCTGATACCCCAACCCCCCTTCTCATTCTTTAAAGTAATGTCCTCTAGTCGAACAAGATGCATCTTACTCGCCCCATTTGAGCTAGACCAAAATAAATTATAGATAATGTAGTTGATATTTTCAAAGATGAATTTTGGCAGCATATAAAGATGCATCAAGTAAATATAAATGCTTTGTAAAACTGATTGTGCCAAAATCCTCCTTTCCCCAAGTGTTAACCACCTCTGAGACCAAGATATCAATCTACTTTCAAATTTATCAATTAACCAATACCAATCATGAATACCATATTTGTTTGGTTTTAGGACAAAACCAATATATTTGAACTTGTTATCCAACAAGTCCACTCCAATAGAGAAAACATCCACTATTGTTGCAACCTAGTTTGATTCATTTAATACATGGATAAGAATTTACTTAGCTTTGTTAATATACAACTTGGATGCATCACTGAAAACTGAGATGTTTTTATAGAGGTATATGTATTCCTTAGTGGATACCTTCCTGAAAAGGAGCACGTCATCCACAAACATAAGATGAGTAACATATATATTTTGTGTGATCATAAATCCTGAAAATGACCACCTATGCATGCCTCAAAGATTACCCGACTCAATCCATCAATCACTAGAAGGAATAATAGGGGGCATAAATAGAAACCCTGACACAATCTCCTAGACGCATTGAAGAAATGTGAAGACAGTCCATTAATTCGGATTACATTTTTCACTAAGGTAATGCAAGCCATAATCTAGTCAACCACCCCAACCAAGAGCCCAATTTTGTGCAAGATCATTCGAAGAAAGTCTCAATTTACACACCCATCTACTTTATGCAAATCCAATTTTAATAATAAAGCCTCATTTTCTCTGACCTTAATGGAATGTATGGATTCTTTTACACTGGCAACAACATCCTATATTTTCCTATGCTTTAAGAAACCAAATTGTTTAGGGGCTAATTTATGGAGACAACTTATCCTTCTGTCTATTAGCAATAATCTTTGATACAAATTTGTAAACAATGTTGTAGAGTGAAATAGGTTGATAACCCTGGAAAGTAGCTTTTGATACCTTAGGAATCAATACCATAAAAGTAACATTAAGAGAACCAGAGATCTTGTGTAAAGTACAATATTCCTCAGCAATATTCAGCAAATCTAGCCCCATAATATCTAGAAAATGTAAGAAACATTCGAAGGTCCACCCATCCGTCCCTAGGCATTTGTCCTTTGGAAAATATTTTAGAATAGATATAACTTCTTCAATAGTGATCGGATGTCAAATACACCCATCATCTTCCTCAGATAACATTTGCGAATAAGCTTGTATGAACCTCAGTTGGTTGTCTATGTCCACCCCCTCCCTAGCCCAATATAGATTCCCAAAGAATCGAACAACCTCATGATGGAGATCCTTAAGCTTGGAAATGTTTTTCCCCTAACATCCACCAATTCCCATATGGTGTTATCCATCCTTCTCTCTGAAGCAAATTTATGGAAAAACTTGCTTTTTTTGTCACCACTAGTAATCCAAATGGCATGACTCTTAAGCCTCCATTTGTTTTCTTGTAGTTTTAAAATATATCTCTCTTGAGCCTCCAACGCCATGGCCTATTGCAGATAAGTAGTAAAGAAGTA
This sequence comes from Pinus tabuliformis, assembly GCA_031772625.1. NCBI lineage: Eukaryota > Viridiplantae > Streptophyta > Pinopsida > Pinales > Pinaceae > Pinus > Pinus tabuliformis. The sequence continues at coordinate 205,307,497 of CM062804.1, forward strand.
ACCAGGGTCCCTCAGGTTAGATAACCAAATCACGGCACGTTCTATTTCTATTAGTTCTAAAATATTCCATTTCTTTTTCTCATGTTCCCATCTGTGTACCACCTTCTTTAAATTTCTAAGTTTTGAGCACACATATCCATCTAGGAAGACTTAGAATGAGAAACCCCACCAGTCCAAGTATCTCTGACCAATTATACAAATTCACTTTCCTTTAACCAAGAGCGGTTAAATATAAAATGGAGACCCTTCCAGATACACTCACCCTGCCACTAAAAGAAAATGGGAGAATGGTCGGACAACTTCGCAAAAGAGACCCGTGAACGCATCACACCATTTTGTTCAATCATGTTTTCATGAACCAAGAATCAGTCCAGGCATTTTGCAATACCCTCCCGCCCAACCCACTCATCCCTCCAAGTAGGACAATGAAGGTGTTGGGCATGGAATCCCCCCACATCATGTTTTGGGGCTAAAAGCCCAAGTTTTGGTCAAAGGTTTTGTAAGACTCTGCGAATTGTGGGCGCGGAGCACAAATTATAGGTTAAGTCATAGGGTTGTCCGACCTAAAGTAATGTAAAGTCATGTCGGCCTACCCATGGTCCGCAGACCATGGGATTGTATAAATAGAGCGAGGCTCTAAGTTGTAAAGATAGTGGATGGAAAGAAGAGAGAGAATAATACGAATGGTTCGAGCTTAGGGTAGGAGTCTAAGTGTATTGGGTCATAGTAGCAGGAAGAGGCTCTGCAGCTGAGTGCGCAGAGGCCTAGTAGAGTCTACAACTAAGTGCACGGACCCTTACAACTGAGTACGTGGACCCCTGCAGCTGAGTGCGTAGGGCGATGTCGAGTCTGTAATCTGAATTGAAGTTGATTCCTATTTCTATGTATCTGTTGTGCATTCCCTTCTTTGCATTTATATTGTTTTATTTATCACGCGCACTGATATGATTGCAGAATATGTTATAATAGTCAGTAGTATTACATAAAAAAGTTAGGTAATCAGATAATAACAAATTAAATAGCAAGGGACTTGGGTATTATACGGGTTTCGACCCGAGTAGGGATGCACAGAAGCAGCATCGCAGGTTGCGAAGGGATAGTAAGTGCGCATAGCAACGGGTCAGACTGCGGACCTCCAGAAGCTCATCAGACATCCCCAGGGTGCGAAAACCTGGTTCTAGCACCCTCCCATACTACTTCAGGTGAGACCTCAGCCCACACTCCACGCACTGTTTCTGAAAGGGCCAGTAGTACCGGGATTTGCTTGGCTAAATCACCTATGAACCTGGGTCAAGCCCATACAAGCCAACAAATGGTTCTGTTGCTGGGACCGAGATCTTCATAAAGGATGTCTGATGTCGTGCCACTGGAATCCAACAAAGAAAGAAATTGAAGAGTCATTAGATAAGAAGATTCACGAGTTCATGGCACAGGAAAACCGAAATCTGCGAGTATCTAAGGAACAATGGTTAGAGCGCTACTTGTATACGGAAATCCATGAAAGTTTCTTTGCATCCTTTCCTTCTGAGTTGTATGAGTGGATCGCGAAGTTAGGAGACATCCAGGGAAGGTGTAGGCTTGACAAACCAATAGTGTGGACTCCGAAATTAGTGCATACACTAGAAGCATCAAGAGATAGGATAGCACAAGTTATGGACCATTGACTCGATCGAATAATAGGAGGATTTATCACTGAGTTCATGGTAGACACGACCGTCAGCTATAGTGAGGCGGAGCAACATTTTCTCAAGGGACCACGAGGTAAGTATATTAAATCTTTGAACACTTGGATTAAGATGCTATTGTGTGAAAAGCGGGTTCTACGAAAAAAGTGATGTTTGGGACTACGCAAAGTGGGAAGATCTATAGAAGCAGAAGTAGCGAAGAGTTGGAAACCAGCCCCTTAATTTCACCCTCGTGGGAAAGCGAGGAAGAGCTCACGGAAGTTTCTCCGAGAAGTGTGTTCAGTCTGATAATGTAGCGCATTCCGCGTTTACCACCTCCACCCACACCGCCACCCGTCTCACCCTCCTCACCTCCATCTCCACCCACCCCACCTCCGCCACCACCGCAATTCAGTATGGCGAGTGCAATCAAACTACCGGTATTCAGAGGAGTGGGAAATGAAGATCCGGACCAATTCTGGTTCGTGGTAAGAGCAGTATGGGAAGCACAAGGCATCGTGGATGATAATATTAAAAAGGCTATGCTAGTGAGCGCGTTGTAGGATCGCACATTAACATGGTATATCAAGCATTCTAATGACCACCCGAACGCAGGAATCACAGAGATCTAGGCCGTGCTGAACAGGGAATTTAGCAAGCCAAAATCAGAAACAAAATCAATCATTGGGTTTAAGGAGATCGCGATGCTCCCAGGTGAGACCCCCTGGGATCTGGACCAAAGGCTGAAGAGTATGAACCACGAATCCAATATGACGTTAATGGATGCACAACATCTGCATGGTTTGTGGCCTCACTTACGCCACACTTAAGGACGGCGATGTCACAGCAAAAAATTTCCACCCAGGCCGAAGCGTTGGAAATGGCAATGAAATTACATGAGACCCCTATACAAGATCCTGGGTTGGGAGTCCAACAAATCCATGTGCAACTGTAGAATCTGTGTCTAGAAATGCAAAGTTTGAAACAGGATAGGACACCTCAGCCGGAGGTGCGCGAGGAAGTATGGTGCATAAAATGCAAAGGCCAAGGGCACGAAAAGGACCATTGTCCATTGTTCGCAAACTACTTGGCAGGAGGAGGGCCGATGGTGTTAAGACCGGAGGCATAGGCAGGGCCGAGCACGGCATCTTCACTATGGTGCACGGTCTACCAGATAGGAGTAAAACACACTACAAATAATTGTCATCTATTGCAGAAGTATACGCAAATGTCCCAGCAATTGTTTTGTAATTTCTGCAGGTTGGTAGGCCATGATGAACGCACCTACTGAAGCTAAAAACTAATGATGGATTGGACTCCTACCTACAGGGTGCAGACTGAAACGCGAGCCCTCGACCGAAATGCAGGGATGGCGCACGCTGGATTTCAAGGGCGCGGTCGAGGTTGAGGCAGAACGGGACCAGGAAGAGATCGCAGACAACTAATTTGTTATAATTGCGAAGGGCCAGGGAACTATGCCCGCGATTGTACAAACCCGACAAGGACATCATGTTGGTATTATACACAGTTTGATCATGAGGCAGAAGACTACCCTTCGCTAGTAGCGAGGATGCACGAAAAGGGGGTACTCCAGCCTCCTCCGACCCAAAATTTACAGATGATGAGGCCTTAGCCACGCGAAGAAGACCCGAATGTAAACATGATGCTCAGAAGCGGTATGACCACGGGAGATGATAAAAGGAATCAGCCAGAAGAAAATGCGTGGGTTCACAAGGCTCCTACAAAGGAACCCGAATTTGATTTAGAATGCGCGAAGGAGACATTCATGGAAGCCAATAAGAGCTTCACGGAGGCCTCCACTTCAGGCAGTAAGGATCAACTAGAACCAGGGATGGATCCTTCAATGCTCACTACCTTTCTGGAGACATGAATGAAGTTGTTACATGACAGCAAGGCAGTCAAAGGACTACAGGAACTTATCACTAGGTGCGTGGGTTCAGGAGAACTGCGCGTGGTCCAGAAACTTGGAAAGCATGCATTATGCACAAGAAGGGAAATGAGGTTGACTGCGCAAATAGGTGCGTATGAAATGGATCAGGTAATCCTAGATCTGGGTTCAGACGCAAATGTACTACCAAAGCAAACATGGGAACACATGTGCAGACCCACGCTACAGTGGTCTCCTATTCAGTTACAAATGGTGAATCAACAGAAGATTTTTCCCATGGGAAGATTGCAAGGGGTAACAGTTGATATTGAAGGTGCAAGCGGCAAGTGGATTTTGAAGTGATAGAGATTTTTGATGATAGCAATCCCTATCCCACGCTACTGGGAATAGACTAGGCTATCTATATGAATGGAATCATAAATTTTAAGAAGCGCAACATGATCTTTGAGAAAAAGTCACTACGCGTAATAGTACCGCTAGATCTAGCCGAAGGAACGCGAAACACTAAATCGGTGAGCAACGATGATAGTGAGGACGATCTCGATCGTATTTACAAGATAGAGGCACGAGAAAAGGATTGGGTGAATCCAACTGCAGATGGAAGGATTTCGTGGGAGCGTGAAAGCTCCTGCACTTCAGATTCGGACGAAGAGATAGAGAAATGGCATAATCGGTTGCATGAAGTAACAACGCTGAATTGTAACATGATGACTAGATCACTACGTTGCATGACAACAGAGGCAAGGGAGTTGCCGATATATGATGGCTTGTTAGTTGTGGATGAATTCCTGAGAAAATTTGAAAGTGCAGTAACAAAACAGCAGCGGTTCGATGCGCTAAAGTGGGTACTATGCGCAACACCCGCACAATGGTGGGGTACGCATCAAGGAAATTTTGAGGATTAGCGGGGCTGTAGAAGAATGATGTGCCTACGTTTTGGAAAACCTCAGCTTTGAATGGAATCCAATCAGCAGGGGAGAAACAACTTGTGCGCCCACCTTTCCCAATGGGTACAAACATATGTTGTACAGTCCACACAAGCGCACACCACCCCTAGACTAGAGAATTAGAACAAACCACAGCAGCAAGAAAGGCGATGCATGCTACCAATTCTCCACGACAAAGAATTCAATAGGGTGTGCGGAGTACCGAACAAGGTTCACCAGGTGAGATGAACTGATTGGGACCTGTGTGTACCAGCGGTTCGCTGGGCCTATAGGACCATGTGAAAAACCCTGAATGTGAAGACGATTCCAAAGGTACAGAACAAAGTGGAAACCGTAATTTCTGAAGAGAATACAAAAAGGAATCTGCACGTAATGGCTCCCGCAGTTGTGACAGTGTGCGATGACCAGGAGGACAAAATCACACATCTACACAAGGTCGAACATATAAGGATTTAGGAATCCATCTGATGAGGGAACCTATTGTGTTATACAACAACCCCCCCCCCCCCATTTAAAATTTTTAATCTTAGTCTTAAAATGCTAAATAAGAAATGGGTCCCCTTTAGGATAGAAAAAGCAATAAAACTTTTTAATAAAATAGATATGCCATATTAGTCATATAAAAGTTTCTTTACGAGTATTTATGACCGCTTATCGCAAATTGCAATTCTTTAGAACCCATGAACATCCATTTGGAAAGTTGTGATGCGATCAGAGTCATAGCAAAACCCTCATCGCGAAGTTTTAATCAAAATAAGCCATTTATAAAAAAACACAATGTGATATAACTATCACGTCTCGCACATCATTAATCCCAAAGAATGACTTATAGCATTTCATTGAAACCTTGTGATGCGATAAGGCTATTGCAATCGCATATCGCTGATCCATAGGAAAGCATCCAAAACACTCCATTGAAAAATTGTGATGCGATATAAATATCGCATATTGCACTCTCGATAAAAGCGAGTAATAAATACTATGAATACATGCGGTATAGGGATAAAGCAATTATAAAGAAAAAATGTGATTTTCCAAGTTTGAAACCCATCGTCTCCCCATGCCAGCTCAGCACTCATCACAATCGCAACAATGCAAATAAACATTTTGAGCGTGGTGCTTGTAACTCCCGATTTGCGATACGCAATGGTTCTACAAATATTAAAATAATACAATCTCTAATTGCAAGAGTGAAGACCCCTATTCTAAAAAAAGGACCATTATGAAACCTATGATGCGACATATATTACTTCTGCATTAAAGTTTCACGTTATGAAGTTACGGTAAAAGCATTAAGGGGCAGTTATGGTTAAGTCCTTTAAGGATTTCATCCATGGTGGCTATGTAAAATATAAGATCTTTTGCATCTAATGTGCATAACTGCTTGTAGCCTGTAATTTGTGTATTATCTCCTCTCAAGCTTTTCGCCTATTACACTCCAATTTCTCATTTTGCAGTGCTAATCCAGAATCATACAGTTGGTCAAGATGTCTAAGAAATCTCAAAAGGCAAATGCCCCCATTACAGTGGAATAAGGACAAGAAAAATTGGTGTTAATTGTAGATACTACCTGTCAAGGCCTTGGTAAAATCTCTTGGGAAGGCGTATATGCTTTACTTGAAATAGAAAAACCAAAGGAGATAGAAGAAGAAGCAACAGTTGATGGAACTGATGAAACAGAAAACACTCTCAGTGATTTGGCTAGTTCCTTCCTCCATAGAATAGTAGCCCATGCAAAAGTTTTACCATATACTGATCTAGTGAGATGGGTAATCGAAAGTATTAATATAACAGACAAAGTTTTCTTCACAGCTGATGGAAGGATGTTTGGCACATTCAAACCTGAAGATGTCAAGAGAATGTATCACTTGTCGAATCCCCAGTGACACTACAACAAACTATCAAACAGTGGAGACAAATTCCTAACAAGCATAAACATGAATCTTCTGGTATGTACTATGTGGACTCTTTAGCATCTCCATATTGTTATGCTGCTGCTATGGTATGTAGGCTCTTTGGAAGCCCCGATTCTGCTAGTTTTTCTATAGAAATGGTTCCATTGATAGAAGCAGCGATCAACTCCTTTGTTATGGATTGGAAAACCATTCTATTGGATAAAATGGCCAATCAAATACTAGATTATAGAAGGAATCGATTCGTCACCACCCAAGTTGTGCCCCCATTCTATATGAGTACTTACATAATGGACAGAATCTATTTTAATTCCAACTTTCCCATCCTAGGTTTGAAATGGATTGTTCAGGATCCAACCCCTATTCATATTTATCATAAGTACTTGTGGAAGTCTGAATACAAGAATCATTTATACAAGATTTGCCATGGTTTCATTTTACCTATCCATCAAGCCATCTTTAATAAACCTACTCCTCGACTGTCTGACGAGGCTAGCATTGATTTGACCTCAATCGGTGGTTGGTTTGAGGAGGAGAAGTTCACTTATATTAGGGTTTTTTGCAGTATCACAGATCCTCATGTCCTTCCACTCTACATTCTAGATAAGTTATTAGCTAAGCAAATAGCCTACCAGATAGTGGAAAAAGGGATGTCTAGAAACCTTAAAGACTCTAAGAAACAAGTGTGGCCTCCATTTCCCCTCCGCTATGGAAAGAAGCAGAGAAAACAAAGGATTTGAGTCTAGCAGTTATTCCTAAAAGACAATATGATCCAAACAAGGTCGTGTTCAATTTCACCACTCAAGTGAAAATTAGTAAATTCATACATAAGAATGATGAGTTTGATGACTTATTCGCTTCAGCAGAGTTATTTTCACAAGTAAGTCATCTGGCAAGATTCAAATTGGGAGCCGAGAAGATGGACAAATTCAGGGAATACAGGACATGGAGGTTACTGACAATACCTCTGGATTTATTAAATACTACCCCTAATGTTCAGCAAGCAAAGCATAGCGGGGAGCAGAATATTGAAAAGATTTCGAGAGAAAGTGAAACAAGTGAAACGACCAACGAACCTCTTAGCACAGATGTTCATATTGACCCCATCTTGATTAAAGAATGGGAGCAATTTGATCAACAGATCAAAATCCAGAGCATCCCCAAAACATTATCACATCAGCATCGCTCGCAACACAACGGCCCAACGTTCTTGATAGTGTGATTGAAGGAACACCCAGTAAAGACATAGCTCAGAAAGAGATTGAAATAATCCCTGAAAATCCTTCAGGAGAAATTACATTGAATATTGAGGAAATACCACCCTTGGATGTATTTTACAGTCCAAAACACAGGGTTGTAGTCAAGAGGTAGAGGAAAAAGAGGAAAATAGACTAGACATCATCCACAACTCCTCAATCTAAATTTATGAATGTTTTATGTAAGCATTCAGAGGTTAATCCTTCTGAGGATTTGACTAATTTATCTCAATTTGTAGGGGCATACATAGTTGCTACAATTGATAAAGCGATTGAGGTTAACCAATTGTTCAAAGAAAAGGATCAAAGGATTAATCAACTTGAAGAACAAGCAGTAGTAGAACATCAGAAGATTAATTGGCTTGAGGAACAGTTGACAAAAGAAAAACGAACGAGCAGCTTAAGGTACAATTAAACCTGAAGAAATAGAATATCGACCAGCGTCCCATCCAAAAACAATAACAGTTGTCTCAAAAGCTGGAATAGCTTCAATTGACACAACAACAAGAAATTAAGGCTAAAGAGGAGAAAATCACACAGCTACAACTCTATATAGAATAGTTCAGATCCCAAGGTTGATGAATTTAAAAAGGAAGCCCTAGAGGAAAATAAAGCCTTATCTCAATAGCTGAATCTACTTTGCCATAAAATATCTCTTATCGACCCATTATGCATCACAACTACATCACTGATCGATCAAGCAGTTAGTACTAGATTAGAATCTGAGGATGCAAATGATAAGGTCACAAATTACCTCTCCTGGCAAAGCACAGAGGAAGGAAGAGCTGCTAAACTACCGAAAATTCAAGAGTCGCATAAAGAAATATTGTTTTCGAAATGGGAAACACAGTTGATAAAGGAAGAAAGGGCTACCTCCAGGGCTAGGGCTATAATGAATAATGTGATTGAGCTGGTAAATGATAGTTTATATGGAGCCAATTTAATTTTTTATTGTTCCCTAGGAAATCTTCCAAAGGCGAAAACGTTATAAAATCAATGGAAGCAAGATTTGGCCACCAAAGATGAACAGCTCAACAAAATACAAAGCCTTAACTGGGATGCGTATTGGTCCTTTTTGGTCAAGCCACACAACCAACAGATGACCATCAAATTCCTGGCCGATGTTGTTGATCGTATGATGCCCGAGCTTTCAGATGCCACTTACACAGGACAACTACATTCCAGGATGAGTCATCCTCCAGAAATTCAAAACATGCTCTCAATTTGTCGGTTGCGGATACAAGAGAATAAATAGATGCGATTAATATTTTCAAAGGCGATCACAATACTATTTTTGCAATTCAAATCCTAGATTTTAATGTAGTCAGTTCTAACAACTCTCGACGATTTTTGTGAACAGTTTGTTTTAATTTTATTATAAAACCCATTTAATGTTATTTTAGAGGGGGTCCTCAATTTGTACAAAACTAGATTTGAGAAGTTGCACTTCTGCACTTCTTGATTTATTTTTATAAGCCATGGATCAAGGTTTCAGATTTTTTTGAAAGAACTCCAATCATGACCTGCATTTTTGTATCTCCTTGGATTTTCTAGAATAAGAAGGTGGAACCAGAATGTTACTTACATAACGAGACTCAAATGCCTTCGGTATTTCTATCATTGTTCTTTTTGTCTTGTTCTTTACGTAATTAGAATTCCATTTAATTTGCTATTGTTGATGTATTAACATGCTTCAAGCAACTCTATATTATGTCACTTCTGAATGATTTAGAATTGTTATATTAAAAGATATATGTCAGCAATAAATATTATTATGTCATGTGATATGTTCTTACAATTACTTTGTTTAATTTCTTAAAGAAAGTAATCATTATTTAAATGTATCTTTCTATGGATAAGTAAATCATCTATATGATTATTTGTCTGCAGGAATCATCAAGAATCGCATTGTTATGAGACTGCTCGGGTTATATAGATATATTTGTATATTTTAGAGTTATAGATTAAATCACCTATCATCTTTGTTATACATTTAAAACACTCATTCATCAAACCATACATTATTTGGAAACTAGTCCCATAACATCCAGTCGAAGACACCACACCAAATGAAAAAGGAGTTGTACTAGGGTCCGGACCGGGTGGTTATCCCCAATGTTTCTGCTATGATTTTAGAGGCATCAACATTTTTGGCACTAGAATGAGGGCCTAACTGTGAATGGAGAGTAAATCTAAATCCATAGGCCATTCTAAGAGTAAAACTCCCTCACCATCTCCTCCAACTTCTCCTTTGCATTCTAAATCTCCTATTCCTAAGCGAGAAGTTGAAAAGGAAAATACAACACCCACTGTTGAAACCCTAAACACACAAAGAATTCTTCTCCTAAACCCCCTGAAGTACATTCTTTGATTCATAAACTCCAAGGGTTTTCAATATCCCAAGAAGAGTCTGAGTTATCCCAAGGTAGTGTGACTTCGCAATATATCCCATCGCAACCGCTTACTAGGGCAAAGAGTGAAAAACTTGGTATTCCACCAGTTGAATTCCCTCTACCAAGTCGAAAAGGGCTAGGAAGACACCATCATAATCTAACAGTGAGACTTTGTCCTCATCATCATCCATTCCATCCATACCATTGCAAGGTCATCCATCTATTTCCCAACTTCAGATCATAGTCCAAACAGGTACAGAAACTTCAACATCCTCTACCCAATCACTTTCAACTGCTTCATCACCATCTTCTACTGTTAGCTCAATGATGGCACATAATCAACCTCAACCAAGGCCATGGACCAACCCAGGAGCTGTTATAATGCCGGCACCTTTGAGCCAATTTCCAGCACATCCTGAAAAATGGTTACCAAAATTTAATCTTGACATTGGCCTGTTAGCGGAAGAACATATAAACAATTTCATGTTATCAATCAACTTGAATGGAGTAACAGAAGAAGATGCGGTTGTTAGACTATTTCCATACACTCTACACGATGCAGCAGGATCGTGGTACTTTTCATTACCACTAGGATCTATCAATAGCTGGGATGCTTTTCAGGAGCAATTTCTAACTAAGTTTGCACACAATAGGTCTACAGCAACTTTGATTAATGATATCTACAATCTAAAATCTGAATCAAAGGAACCCATCAAAGACTTCAACTCACGCTTTAATAAATTGTTGAATAAGATTCTTGTGACATCCAAGCCTAGTGAGGAAGTCCGAAATGAATGTTATATTTATGCCTTGCCTTCAAACATAGCCATCTTCGTTGATAGGGCTGCTAAACCGACATTAGCATAAAATATGAAGGAAGCAATCACTGTTGAAAAATGTATCCTTGCTTTGGAAAATAAAAACACTCTAGAAGAAAGGAAATCCAAAAAAGTTACCTTTAGAGATGATTCAAAGAAGAAATCAATCAAGGATCCATATGACATGGAAGGTTTACAAAAATTTCTTAAAACTATGTCTAATGAAATGGTTGAAATAAAAAAGCAGGTAGCTGAAACTTCTACGAAAAGACCATTGAGGAACTTTAAAAGAAATTAGTCAATTGATTCTAAAACACCTAATGCTATATCTAATGCAAAATCTGATCTGGATGATGATGAAGATGAAGATATTGTTTTATCAGCTGAAGAAACGGATGAAGATGAAATAGTTGAATGTCATGGAATGTGGGACTTTATCTTACCCAACTCTGATAATGAGAGTGAACAGGAAGCTCTCCCAGTAAATAACAGAAGCAAAAGTACAATAGAGCCTAATCAAAAAAATTCAAAGAAGAAAAACTCAAGTCCTGTTACTAAAGACAAAATCCCCACAAAGAAAAATCCAGTTGTGTCTCCCCACAATCAACCATCATCTTCCAATCCTCCCCCATCTTCTAAAACGTTAGTAGTTTCAGATTCCATGGATTATAACATTGTGAAAGACATGAAGAAGACTCAAGCAAATATTTCTTTACATGAACATAGCAAGCTCAAACATCAACAAAAGTTGTTGCTTAAATAATTAAATGTAGTACCTTCTTCTCCTCTTCCAATTGGTGTATTATCTAAGGCTTCCAGAGGATTAGGAAAGCCACCATCTAATAAGTTAGATGCTACTGATGTTGTTTAATTGGGGATAGGTCAAATTCTCATACTCCTCCTTTTCTCTTGACTTATGATCTACAATAGAAATTTGCATAATTGTTTGATAGATTCAGTGGCTTCATCAAATATAATGCTAGCCTCAGTTTTCTCCAAATTAAATATTGAGCCCCAGAAGTCTGCAGTTCATATTGTTCAATTAGATGGAACTAAGTTCAAGTTTTAGGAGAAATAAATTCAGTTACTATCAGATTATCAGTTGATCCTAGTGTTGTCCAAAGAATTGATATATTAATTGCTGACATCCCTGAGTTTTATGGTTTGATCCTTAGCAGAGATTGGTCCGAAAAACTTCACGGTTATATTTCGACTGATTGGTCTCACATGTGGCTTCCCTATAATGGGAAACCAAATCAAATCAAAATAGATTGCGAAAAACATTTGACTCATACAGTAACCGAGTTTGAAGAATAAAATCAACTTGTAACCTTCAATAATAACATTCTTGGAAACTATTCGGCTCAATCATTTTTTGGGAATTTTAATGCTCAGCAATCCCCTTTTCCTGTTAATAGTGTCATGTCACAAATCGAAAATTTCTCCCATACTGATACCTCAAAGTGTGTTAGTGTTGCAGATGAACTTGTAAATAAGCCTGTAAATAAGCCTTTATTTTGGTCTTTGTATTTTGATGGATCAAAATCTAATGACGGTGCAGGAGCAGGATGTATTTTAGTTAGTCCAAAAGGAGAAAAAACGATGTTATCATGTAGGCTAGAATTTGAGTGTACCAATAACACTGCAGAATATGAGGCATTGATTCAAGGGCTCTATAAAGCAATAGGCCTGAATATCCAATATCTGAAAGTATTTGGTGATTCTGAAATTGTCATTAAACAAGTGAGAAATACTATCCATTGTCTCTCAGGACATCTCAAACATTATCAATCACTTGTTCAAGATCTCATAACTCATTTTTTGGCATTTGACATTTCTCCTATTCCTAGATCACAGAATGCAGTAGCTGATCTTTCGGCTAATGTTGCTTCTAAACTCCTTCCATCCGAGGATTATAGTACTGATAAGTTTTCTATTGAATTAATTTTCGGCCATCTATTCCAGATAATGACACCAATTGGCGTGTGTTTAATCATGATGAGGATATCTAAAATTTCTTGACTTCTGAAGGATCTTATGACGACCAGATTATCGATGAAAGAGATCATGATCTTCAATTAAATAAAAGACTCAATGAAAATCCTATTCCTAAATCTGTGGTCAAGCTAGAAGATCTTTATGACATTAAAGATAGATTCAAAAAGGTCACTAATGCAAAACTTCAAAGTTCTACTTTAAGGTATGAATTAGTAAATCTCAGCACTGAGGCCAAACCACAAAATGTCAATCTAGGACTTGGACTTTCATCAGATGAAATATTTTCTTTCATCAGATTATTAAAAAAATACAAAAATGTTTTCACTTGGAATTATGAAGATCTGAAAACTTATGATACTTCTATCATTCAATACACAATTCCAATGATTTCTGATGAGAAACCTGTACAACAAAAGCTAAGGAAAATTCACCCAAATCTTGAAAGTCAAATCAAAGTAGAGTTGAATAAACTCCTTAAAGCTAAAATAATCTTTCCTGTCAGACATTCTAAATGGGTCTCAAACTTAGTACCAATAAGAAAAAAGAATGGTAATCTTAGGGTTTGCATAGATTTTATAAATCTCAACAAAGCATGTCAGAAGGATAATTTCCCATTACCAACAATGGAGCAGATACTTCAATCAGTAGTTGGGTTAGAGTTAATGTCTTTTCTTGATGGTTTTTCAGGACACAATCAGATACTAGTACATCTAGATGATAGATTAAAGACTACATTCAAAACTAAATGGGGAACCTATGCTTATCAGAAAATTCCTTTTGGTTTGATAAATGTTGGAGCAAATTTTCAAAGAGCCATGGATATAACCTTCAAAGGTTTGATCAATAAGACAGTCGTTGTTTACTTAGATGACATAATTATCTACTCTAAGATAAAGAGCAGTCATCTGCATGATTTAAAACAGATCTTTGAACGTTGCAAAAAATATGGGATTTATTTAAATCCCAAGAAATCATTCTTTGCTCTTAATGAAGGTAAACTCTTAGGGTTCATTGTATCCAAATATGGCATATACATTGATCCAGATAGGATAAAAGAGATTTCTGATATCCCTTTGCCACATAATAAGAAATCTATGCAATCATTTTTGGGACAGATAAATTTCATGAAGAGATTTGTTCCTGATTTTTCTCATATAGTTTTGCCCTTGCAATCCATGATTAAGAAAAATTCAGTCTTCAAATGGGGACATAATGAAAAAGAAGCCTTTAACTCGATCAAACAAGCAATCATTAATGCTCCTACATTGAACACTCCGAATTTTTCTAGTCATTTTATTTTGTATACTTTGGCCCTTGAAACATCTTACGTTGTTGTTTTAACACAGATCAATGACCAGCAAGTAGAAGCACCCATATCTTTCTTTAGTTCTAATTTGCAAGGTGTTGAGCTCAACTATTCGAATTTGAAAAACAAGCTTTCGCTGTATTTAAGTCTATCAAACACTTTAGACCATTCCTCCTAAAAACACACACTAAAGTAATAGTCCCATTCTGTGCAGTGAGACAATTGCTAGTTCAAAGGGAAGTAGGAGAAAAGAGAGCTAACTGGGTAACATCTTTACAAGAATATGATATTGATATTAAACCAATGAAAATTGTTAGAGGCCAATGTTTTTGCAGGTTAAGGGTAGGAGCTTCCAATATTCCAGACCATGCATATTCAGATAATATTGCACAAGTAAATGAGATAAGTATCATTAATTCTGAATCTCAATATGCTGATCTGATCTTTTACTTAACAAATGGATATCCTCCCCCTGAATTCAGTTACAAAAACAAATGTGCCTTAAGATTAAAATCCAAACACTTTGAAATCATTGATAATGTGTTATTCAGAAGAAATTACGACTCAATTTTATAAAGATGCCTTGAAAAAATTGAAGCACAAATGGTTTTGCAGGAATTGCATGATGGCCAAGCGGGTGGACATTTTGGAGGAAACACTACAGCTCACAAAATACTACGTGTTGGATATTATTGGCCAAACTGCTAACGGAAGACAAAGAAAACCAGCCTTTCCTTTACAACCAGTAAACATTGAGCAACCATTTGAACAGTGGGGGCTTGATATTGTAGGAGAAATCGTTCCACATTCTTCCAAGCAACACAGATATATCCTCACGGCCATGTTGGGTTGTGTTATATTCTTTCCACGTAGTTAACAGGGGGTTTGAAGGGCACCCGTAACCCCACTTTATGGGGTCTAGGGAAGCGCCCCGGAAAATTTTGGTTTTTGGACCCTATGTTAGGTTGGGCGGACCCACCTATGGTTTTGTGCATGATTTTCGCACATGTTTTTTGGACGCGATAATTTTCGGTCCATGGTATTGGACACGATGGTTTTCGGTCCATGGTATTAGACGTGATGGTTTTTGGTCGATGGTATTGGATGCTTCAACATGTATAAATATGAATTGTAAAATTGAAAGGAACATAATGAAAAATCAAGCTGGTAGTCCTGGTTTTGGGATCCAGGGGAAAATCTCTGTGTATATGTGTTTTATGTGTTATGCTCTCGCATTGTTTATTTTCTGTGTTTTAGAATTCGTATGCAGGTAATTTTTGTATAGGGTTAAAACCTACATTTGGTATCAGAGCAGATTTGGCTTCAAGGGGACGCCTTTGTTGCTGAGGGGTTTTGCTCGGGCCTGTGGTAGACCCTATTCAGTGGGAGATCTGCGAGATCAATTCTGGTGGTGAAAGAAGATGGCGAGCGGTGGAAAGATAGAGATCGATAAATTTAATGGTCAGAGTTTTGAGTTGTGGAAACTCAAGATGGAGGATCTGTTGGTGGATAAAGACTAGTGGATCGTGGTAGATCCAGGTACTAAGCCAACAAGAGTGACCGATGAAGAATGGAAGAAGTTGGATCGGAAGTCAAAGAGCACAATACGATTGTGTGTCTCAGATTCAGTATTGTTGAATGTATCACGGGAAGCTACGGCAAAGGCTTTGTGGGACAAGTTAGGGACTTTGTACCAATCTTAGTCTTTGGTGAATAAACTATTCCTGGGGAAAAAGCTGTATAACCTGAGGATGAAAGATGGAGACTCAGTGACAGAGCATCTGAATTGTTTAATAGTGTGGTAAGTCAGTTAGCATCTGTTGATATTAAAATTTCAGATGAAGATAAGTGCATCAGTTTGTTGTGTTCTCTACCAGATTCGTGGGATAGTCTGGTTATTGCAATAGGTAGCAATGCAACTGCCTTGCATTTTGATGAAATAGTCTCATCCTTGCTGATGGAGGAGATGAGACGGAAAAATATGGAGAGCCAAAATGGTGATTCCTTGTCTGTACGAGGATGGACCCAAAACAGAAACAAAAATAAGTCATCGAGTGGGAGATCTAAATCTAAAGGGAGATCTAAATCTCCAAGAAAACCTGTAAAGGTGGTGTGCTGGAAATGTGGAAAGGAAGGGCACTACAAAAGGGACTGTAAATCTAAAGCTCCTGACAAAGGAAAGGGATCTAATGAGGCTCCTTCTACAAAGGTGAAAACCACCTCAGATGAATGTGGGGATGTGTACTTGGCTTCTTCAAGTACATTAGTAGATCATGAGGCATGGTTGATTGACTCAGGTGCATCCTTTCACTTCACTCCCCATAGAGAGTGGTTCTGCGAGTATGAGAAATATGATGGTGGTGATGTCTTCTTGGGGGATGACAGGAAGGCTAGAATCATTGGTTGCGGAAAAGGAAAGTTGAAGCTGCAAGGTGGAAGGGTTAGAACACTTCCAAGTGTTCTACATATTCCTGCATTAGCCAAAAATCTGATTTATGTTAGCAACCTGGATGATGCATGTGTCAAAATAGTGTTCGAGAAGGATACCTGCAAGATGGTTTGAGGAGCACTGGTATTGATGCAGGGAGTTCGAATTGGAACTCTGTACAAGCTACAAGGTAGCACTGTTATTGATGGGTGCAATAGTTTTGTGGTTCCTGAAAGTGGAGCAGAAAATCTAGTGGTCTCTGGAGAGAAGACCATGTTGTGGCATCAAAGGCTTGGACATATTGGAGAAAAGGGTCTTCAGATACTTCATGGTAAAGGTATGGTAGAAGGTATGAGTAATAACTCTCTGGATTTTGATTTCTATGAAAACTGTGTATATGGGAAGCAGAATCGGGTGAGTTTCCCCTCTGGTGATAAGAGGGCAAAACAGATATTAGAACTTGTGCATAGTGATGTGTTTGGACCTATGAAGGTTCCATCACTGGGTAATTATGTGTACTATGTATCATTTATAAGTGACTTCTCAAGGAATACATGCATATATTTCCTTAATAAGAAATCTGAAGTCTTTGACAGGTTTAAAGAATTTAAGGCTCTAGTGGAAAACTAGACAGAGAAGAAGATAAAGGTGCTTAGGACAGATAATAGTGGAGAGTTTTGCAGCAAGGAATTTGAAGAATTTTGTAAGAAGTGTGGTATATCACGGCAGAAGACTACTCCATATACACCTCAGCAAAATGGAGTTGCAGAAAGAATGAACAACACATTGATGGAAAGGGCAAGAAGCATGCTCAGTGGTGCCAGGTTAGGATAGGAATTCTGGGTAGAGGTTGTGGATACTGCATGTTACCTGGTCAACAGATCACCTTCATCAGCGTTGGAGGATAAGACTCCACAAGAGGTATGGACTAGTAAGAAACCCTCTCTTTCACATCTAAGGGTATTTGGATGTGATGCATATGTACATGTTTCAAAGGAGAAAAGAACCAAGTTGGATAGTAAATCTAAAAAGTGCATCTTTATTGGGTATAAGGATGGTTTAAAGGGTTATAAGCTTTGGAACCCAGTAACAAGGAAGGTTATGTACAACCGAGATGTGGTGTTTAGAGAGGTGAAAGATGTTATTAAACATGAAGTCCAGCCAAAGGAACCTGAGAAGATAGAGTTTGAGCTAAAGGAGGAAGAATCAGACTCTACAGCAGAGGAGGAATCAGAAGATGAAGAGCCACAAACTCCGGCTATGAGAAGATCAGTTCAAGAAAGAAGGCAGCTAGAAAGGCATAGTCCATCTGCTTTCTGTTCAAATTTTGCTTTGTCTATTACTAATGATGATCCCAGAACTATTAAGGAAGTCATGGATTCAGATGATGGAAAACTCTGGAAAGAGGCCATGGTTGATGAAATGGCATCTTTGCACAAAAATGAGGCTTGGGATCTGGTGGAGTTGTCGGCTAGAAGGAAACCCATTGGCAGCAAATGGGTGTTCAAAAAGAAGATAAATGCAGAAGGAAAAGTGGAGAAATACAAAGCTCGGTTGGTAGCAAAAGGTTATTCCCAGGTGTCGGGAATTGATTTTGGTGATATTTTTTCTCATGTTGCCAAGGTAACTTCTATTAGATTACTTTTATATGTTGTTGTTGCTTTTGATTTTGAGGTAGAACAGATAGATGCAAAGACAAAATTTCTTCACGGGGATCTGGAAGAGGAGATCTACATGAAACAACCTGAAGGCTTTGCGGTGAAGGGTAAGAAAGAACTGGTATGCAAGTTAAAGAAGTCTCTGTATGGGTTAAAACAGTCACCAAGGATGTGGTATCAGAAATTTGATACATTTATACAGGGACTTGGCTTCTCCAGAAGCAAAGCAGATCATTGTGTGTATTTTAAATTAATTGGTGACCGTGTTATTTGTCTGGTCTTGTATGTGGATGATATGTTGCTGGTTGGAAATGACAAAGAAATTATCCAGGATTTGAAGACCCAATTGTCCTCCAAATTCGACATGAAAGATCTTGATGTTGCAAACTATATTTTGGGCATTGAAATTAAAAGAGATCGGGAAAAGAGGAAGCTCTGGTTAAACTATAGGAAGTATGTCAATACAATATTGCAGAGGTTTAATATGCAAGATAGTAAATCAGTGAAGGTTCCTATTCCTGTAGGTGTAAAGTTATCTGTTGAACAGTGTCCCAAGACACAAGAAGAGGAAGAGGATATGTCCCGTGTTCCATATGCAAGTGCAGTCGGTAGCCTGATGTATGCAATTGTCTGTACTAGACCAGACATTGCACATGCAGTGGGAGTATTGAGCAGGTTTATGTCAAAACTAGGAAAGGAGCATTGGACAACAGTGAAGCGGGTTTTCAGGTATTTGCATGGCACTAGTGATTATGGTTTGTACTACCAAGGAAGAACAGGATTGGACAGAGTGTTGTATATTATTGGCTTTGTTGATGCAGATTGGGCTGAAGATCTAGATCAAAGAAGATCTACAAGTGGGTATGTGTTTAACCTATTTGGAGGTGCAGTCAGTTGGATGAGTAAGAAACAATATGTAGTGGCACTATCAACTACAGAGGCAAAATACATGGCAGCCACTCATGCAAGCAAGGAAGCAGTTTTAATTGCAGAGATTGTGTTCAAGTATGGGGTTAGTACATGAAGCTATCAGGATAGACTGTGACAGCCAAAGTGAAATTTTCTTGGCAAAGAACCCTGCATATCATTCAAAGACAAAGTACAATGATGTTCAGTATCACTTTGTGAGGGATATGATAGAAAACAAAAAGGTGTTGCTAGTAAAGGTGGACACTTTGAAGAATACTGCAGATGCATTGACAAAATTTGTGAGCTATGAGAAGTTCTCCTGGTGTAGAGAAACAATGGGTGTTTCAGGGCTGGAAAAATGACTTGTGGCCCCTGTGGAAAGAAAACAACAAGTTGGAGAATGTTGGGTTGTGTCGTATTCTTTCCACGTAGTTAACAGGGGGTTTGAAGGGCACCCGTAACCCCACTTTATGGGGTCCGGGGCAACGTGCCGAAAAATTTTGGTTTTTGGACCCTATGTTAGGTTGGGCGGACCCACCTATGGTTTTGTGCATGATTTTTGCACATGTTTTTTGGACGCAATGGTTTTCAGTCCAAGGTATTGGACGCGATGGTTTTCGGTCCATGGTATTGGACGCGATGGTTTTCGGTCCATGGTATTGGACGCGATGGTTTTTGGTCCATGGTATTGGATGCTTCGGCATGTATAAATATGTATTGTAACATTGAAAGGAACATAATGAAAAATCAAGCTGGTAGTCCCGGTTTTGGGATCCAGGGGAAAATCTGTGTGTATATGTGTTTTATGTGTTATGCTCTCACATTGTTTATTTTCTGTGTTTTAGAATTCATATGCAAGTAATTTCTGTACGGGGTTAAAACCTATAGGCCACGGACTACTTCACAAAGTAGGTAGAAGCAATTCCACTAAAGGTAGCCAATTCTAATGCGATTATTGAATTTATTGATCAGTTCATCATTACAAGGTTTAGTTTACCTAACGATCTTATTTTTGATAATGCATCTTATTTTTATGGGAATAGTATAGTTGAATTTTCTCTTAAGATAGGTTTTAAGTTAAAATAATCTGCAAATTACTATCCTCAAGGAAATGGCTTAGCAGAGTCAACTAACAAGAATTTCATCAAGATTATTAAACAAACTGTTGATCAAAACCAAAAGAATTGGCATAAATATTTAATATTTTCATTATGGGCAGATCGCATAATGCAGAAGGCCTCAATAGGTACTTCTCCTTTTAACTTGGTGTATGGGAAAGAAGCTATAATACCACCAAATTTAGAACTCCCATCTCTATCCCTAGTACAATTCATTGAAGAAATTCCTTCCTCCTCTATTCAATTGAGGTTTGATCAAATCATTAAATTGGACGAGGAAAGAGAAAAGGCAAAAATTACTCATGCTAAACATCAGCAGGTCATTAAATCTTCTTTTGATGCAGTTTCTACCGGCTCAAAAACATTATATATCGGTGATCTCATTTTGAAATGGGACAAAGCACATGAAGGCAAAGGTAAGCATACCAAATTTCAGAAGATGTGGTCTGGACCATTTCATATCGTTGAAAAGATAGGCTCATCAACGTTTCTGCTGCAAGACTTATCAAGAAAGAGAGATTCTCTTCCTATGAATGGGCTTATCTTAAAGAAATTATTTTCTTAAGGAGGTAACCCCTTCTTACCTATACATATTTTTTATGAAAGTTAGTTTCTTTTAGGAAATAATGTTGTAAATAGTCTACCATTGGCTTTTCACTATTAAAAATATCTTTGAAAAAATATTGTGAATACTTTCTTTCAAAAAGTAGAAACTTTCAAGGAAATGATTACAGTTTTGGAAATTAGATGAAACATGAAACTCTGAGATCCTCTTTAAATTTGTGAAATCTTCCGAACCTTGAAAATAAAGTAAATAATTTTGAGTTTTATCAATTGAGAAAGGTTATTTATAAAAAGGTAAAGACATTTTCGAGCTAAGCATCCACAACTCTAGAATTGTTATCCATAAACTCTTAAGGAGTAAGTCATTCACCCCATCCATTAGGTTTATGATTTTTCAGAGTGTAATTCTAAAATATATCTGATTTAAAATATAAGAGGTCTCATGACGAGCCTGCTTACCATGATCATAGGGAACTAATTAAACTGACATTACCAATACTGCATACCAAAACAGGGTAATGGCTTATAATAATAAGACAAGGGGTCTCATTACGAGGCAGCTTGTTCAGTTCAATTACAACCAGTAAATGGCATTGTCATCTTCTGGCTCTCAAACCAGGACAATGGCTTTTATCCAAAAAAATAAAAAGTAAAAAATCAAAATACATGTAGATATATCTTTTTGGATTTATCTTTCAAAAGTTATACTCTTAGATGGATGGGTCAATGAATGATTGATGGTTGAAAGGTAACCCTGTCGAGACTATAGATGTTTGTTGGCAACAAAGGCACTACCTATGACAAAAGAGTAAATTTAAAAGCTGAGTTGGAAGAGCCCCCTACTTTATCTTTAACAACCAATCAAAGCTTGAAGAAACCCAAAAATGTTTTTATTTTTATCATAAGGGTTTGTAAATGATATTGCAAAATTGATATTTTGTTTATTCAAAGTAATATTTGTTTTATCTAACCAATTCTTAGATATTTTTCTTTTCCTCAATTGATTCTACTTAAGAAAGTTTTAGAAATTTCATTATTTTTCAGAGATAATAGGTTTTGCTAGTGAATCACCAATTGTTGTGCTATACAACAACCCCCCCATTTCAAATTTTTAATATTAGTCTTAAAATGCAAAATAAGAAATGGGTCCCCTTTAGGATATAAAAAGCAATAAAACTTTTAAATAAAATAGATTTTCCATATTAGTCATATAAAAGTTTCTTTATGAGTATTTAGGACCGCTCATCGCAAATCTCAATTCTTTAGAACCCATGAACATCCATTTGGAAAGTTGCGATGCGATCAGAGTCATAGAAAAACTCTCATCGCGAAGTTTTAATCAGAATAAGCCATTTATAAAAAACACGATGTGATATAACTATCGCGTTTGGCACATCATTAATCCCGAAGAATGACTTATAGTGTTTCATTGAAACCTTGCGATGCGATAAGGCTATCACAATTGCATATCGTCGATCCATAGGAAAGCATCCAAAACACTCCATTTAAAAATTGCGATGCGATATAAATATTGCATATCGCGCTCTCGATAAAAGCAAGTAATAAATACTATGAATACATGCGGTATAGGGATAAAGCAATTATAAAGAAAAAAATGTGATTTTTCAAGTTTGAAACTCGTCGTCTCCCGCTCAGCACTCATCGCAATCGCAACAATGCAAAGAAACCTTTTGAGCGTGGTGCTTGTAACTCCCGATTTGCGATACGCGATGGTTCTACAAATATTAAAATAATACAATCGCTAATCGCAAATCACAAGAGTCACGGCACCTGTTCTAAAAAAGGACTGTTACGAAACCTGCGATGCGACATATATTACTTCAGCATTAAAGTTTCATGTTATGAAGTTATGGTAAAAGCATTAAGGGGTAGTTATGGTTAAGTCCTTTAAGGATTTCATCCGTGGTGGCTATGTACAATATAATATCTTTTGCATCTAATGCACATAACTACTTGTAGTCTGTAATTTGTGTATTATCTCCTCTCAATATTTTCGCCTATTATGCTCCTCTTTCTCATTTTGCAGTGTTAATCCAGAATCACATAGTTGGTCAAGATGTCTAAGAAATCTCAAAAGGCAAAGGCCCCCATTACAGTGGAAGAAGGACAAGCAAAATTGGTGTTAATTGCAGATACTACCTGTCAAGGCCTTGGTAAAATCTTGTGGGAAGGCATATATGCTTTACTTGAAGCAGAGAATCCAAAGGAGATAGAAGAAGAAGCAACAGTTGATGGAACTGATGAAACAGAAAACACTCTCAGTGATTTGGCTAGCTCCTTCCTCCATAGAATAGCAGCCCGTGCAAAAGTTTTACCATATAATGATCTAGTGAGATGGGTAATCGAAAGTATTAATATAACAGACAGAGCTTTCTTCACAACCGATGGAAGGATGTTTGGCACATTCAATCCTAAGGATGTCAAGAGAATGTATCACTTGCCAGATCCCCAGCAACACTACAACAAATCATTCTTGGAAGCTTTCGCTAAGGAGAATCAGACAGAATCAGACCCTATCAAATAGTGGAGACATTTTCCTAACAAGCATAAACATGAATCTTCTGGTATGTACTCTGTGGACTCTTTAGCATCTCCATATTTTTATGTCGCTGCTATGGTATGTATGCTCTTTGGAAGCCCCGATTCTGCTAGATTTTCTATGGAAATGGTTCCATTGATAGAAGCAGTGATAAAATCTTTTGTTATGGATTGGGAAACCATTCTATCAAATAAAATGGCTAGTCAAATACTAGATTATAGAAGGAACAGATTCATCACCACCTGAGTTATGCCCCCATTCTATATGAGTGCTTACATAATGGACATAATCTGTTTTAATTTCGACTTTCCCATCCTAGGTTGGAAATGGACTGTTCAAGATCCAACCCCCATTCATATTTATCATAAGTACTTATGGAAGTCCGAATACAAGAATCATTTATACATGATTTTCCATGGTTCCATTTTACCTGTCCATCAAGCCATCTTTAATAAACCTGCTTCTCTGCTGTCTGACGAGGCTAGCATTGATTTAACCTCAATCGAAAGTTGGTTCGAGGAGGAGAATTTCATTTATATTAGGGATTTTAGCAGTATCACAGATCCTCATGTCCTTCCACTCTACATTCCAGATAAGTTATTAGCTAGCGAAATAGCCTACCATATAGTGGAAAAAGGGATGTCTAGAAACCTTAAAGACTCTAAGAAACAAGTGTGGCCTCCATTTCCCCTCCGATGTGGCACTTACACATTACATGATTTTAAACATGTCGAGAAAGAAGCAAAGAAAACAAAGGTTCTGAGTCTAGCGGTTATTCCTAAAAGACAATATGATCCAAACAAGGTCGCGTTCAATTTCACCACTTAGGTGAAAGTTAGTAAATTCATACATGAGAATGATGAGTTTGATGACTTATTCGCTTCAGCAAAGTCAGTTTCACAAGTAAGTCATCTAGCAAGATTCAAATTGGGAGCCGAGAAGATGGAAAAATTCATGGAATACAGGGCATGGAGGTTACTGATATTACCTCTAAATTTATTTAATACTACCCCTATTATTCAGCAAGCAGAGCACAGTGGGGAGCAGACTATTGAAAATATTTCCGTAGATAGTGAAACAAGTGAAAAGACCAATGAACCACTTAGCACAGATGTTCATATTGACCCCATATTGATTAAAGAATGGGAGCAATTTGATCAACAGATCAAAAGCCAAAGCGATCCCCAAAACATTATCACATCAGCATCGCCCGCAACACAACGGCCCAACGTTCTTGATAGTGTGATTGAAGGAACACCCAGCAAAGACATAGCTCAGAAAGAGATTGAAATAATCCCTGAAAATCCTTCAGGATAAATTACATTGAATATTGAGGAAATACCACCCTTGGATGTATTTTACAGTCCAAAACATAGGGTTGTAGTCAAGTGGCAGAGGAAAATAGACCAGACATCATCCACAGCTCCTCAATCTGAATTTATGAATGTTTTATGGAAGGATTCAGAGGTCAATCCTTCTGAGCATTTGACTAAGTTATCTCAATTTGTAGGGGCATACACAACTGCTACAATTGATAAGGCGACTGAGGTTAACCAATTGTTCAAAGAAAAGGATCAAAGGATTAATCAGCTTGAAGAACAAGTAGCAGTAAAACAACAGAAGATTAATCGTCTTGAGGAATAGTTGACAGAAGAAAAACAAAAGAACGAGTAGCTTAAGGTACAATTAAACTTGGAGAAACAGAAGCTCGACCACCATGCCATCCAAAAACAACAACAGTTGTCTCAAAAGCTCGAACAGATTCAATGGACACATCAACAAGAAATTAAGGCTAAAGAGGAGCAAATCACACAGCTACAACTCTATATAGAACAATTTAGAGATTATCCCAAGGTTGAGGAATTTAAAAAGGAAGCCCTAGAGGCAATGAAAGCCATATCTCAATAGCTGAATCTACTTTTCCATTAAATATCTCTTATCAACCCATTATGCATCACAACTACATCATTGATCAATCAAGCAGTTAATACCAAATTATAATTTGAGGATGCAGATGATAAGGTCACAAATCACCTCTCCTCGCAAAGCACGAAGGAAGTAAGAGCTGCTAAACTACCGAAAATTCAAGAGTCTCATAAAGAAATATTGTTTTCAGAATGGGAAACACAATTAATAAAGGTAGAAAGGGTTACCTCCGGGGCCAAGGCTATAATGAATAATGTGATTGAGCTGGTAAATGATATTTTATATGGAGCCAATTTAATTTCCGATTGTTCCCCAGGAAATCTTCCAAAGGCGAAAGTGTTAGAAAATCAATGGAAGCAAGATTTCGCCACCAAAGATGAACAACTCAACAGAATACAAAGCCTTAACTCAGATGCATATTGGTCCTTTTTGGTCAAGCCGCACAGCCAACAGATGACCATCAAATTCCTTGCCAATGTTGTTGATCATATGATGCCCGAGCTTTCAGATGCCACTTACACGGGTGTTGAAGCCCCGAAAATCGGGTCGACAACAAGGGGGATACCCGCCCGGTCCGGACCTTGGTTGGCAGCTCCTTATCCGTTTGGTATAGCGGGTCCAATTGGGGATAATGGGACCAGTTTCCCAATCTATGGGTGTGTGTGTGTAGAATTGGATGTTGTTGATCTAACAGTTCCTATCTAAGCTATTCTAATTAAAACTTTAATCTAATACTATGCTATTGTAATCTAATAAAAACAGCACATCTAATCTATGCGAACCCGGGATGTAATTCATTTATTATGCGATCTAAAAAGTTTTCAAATAACAACTTGTAATAAAGATCATTCAGCGATTATAAGAAAGGAAATCAATTAAGATGAACTATTTTGCATAAAAAGTTAGGCAAAACAGTTGTGAACAGCATATCACATAACAAGCTATTCATACATTAAACATAAATAAATAGCTACCACCGTACAAAAGTTCCAAATGGTAACTCAAGCATTCATGCAATAACATATAAACAACTAAAAACTGTATATCACTTTAACATATAAGCAAAAATGGTCAAGAGATAAAAGTACCATTTATGACTGGTCCTACTCATAAGTTTCAAGTAATAATGATTTATCTCTCCTTGCTCTAACATCTACTAAGAGTACAAAAGTGCAACATCAGTAGCAGATATCAAATGCAAACATCAACAAATCTTGATCCATTCATTCACCAAAACCTCCTCTGAGGGTGCAAAAGTGCATGTTCTGAGGACAAGTTTTTGATAAATTTCTGGACCCTTCTCTAAATGCATGAGAAGGGTTTAAATACTACTAACTAAATAACTTAATTACATAGATTCAGGATACGGTTTAAATGACCGCCCTTTTTCTAAGCAAAACTATTTCTAAAAATTAAATCTAATATCTAACTATTTCTGCATTTGCTCCTTAATGTTGCGAGCATTCAATATTTGCCTGGGTAGAGTCGGCTGACTATCTTCCGCTTTTGGTTGAGCTAAGAAAACAGAAATGGCAAGAGCTGGCACCATCTTTTCAGCAAAAATAGATGATATACTTGAGAATCATCTTCTGACTATGTGGATTTACTGTGTATGCTCAGTAATAATCCAAATTCTACTTGGTTAATCCTCAAATTGCCTCTGCCTTTGCTTTTTTGCGTTTTCCGGGCTTATGAGTGACTAAGCAGTTAGGGACTTTGCTTTTTGAACAATTTTCTCAACAATGCGTGATTAGCGCTATGCGCTAATCGCGCATCGGAAACTGCCTCCATTCTTTGATCCGGGGCTTTCTGGTGCGTTTTTCGCCTTTAGCGCCTTTTCCTTCACCGGGTATAAGCTTCAAAATTTTGTAAACGTACTGCTTTCGTGAGCTTCTGACCTTGAGCGTTAAATCACCTGTTGATATCAGCATTGTTCAACTACTCATTCAACCATGGCTCTGACTGAAAGATCTGTAATGGTTAGCTCAGCAACGCTCTGGAATTTGCGGCTCTATTGCATGCGGTATCCGTTCATGAAGGCATCTCTTCTCTGTTTGCGAGCATTAGAGCTTTACCCTTTTCCTTTATCGCTTCCCGCACATTGCTTCATGTTGTTTCTGTTCTTCATTCCTGCAGTTCACACATGAGGAGAGAGTAATGATAATAAAAATCGACAAGAAAGCTCTGAGCTCTACGGATGTACAAAAAAAAACATGCCACCTGACGTGAACTAACTCTTCGAAAAACACAAAACTTTCTTTCATTAACACGTGGCGTATCATTCATTAATTTTCATTAAAGCGTGTATCCAATTTTTGGTTTATGGACAGCTTTTCTTGAATGTTGAGCCGGGGAAAATTTGCGATGGACAATTTCTGCGATTCGCATCACAGCATCGCATCATCGCAGTATCGTGTTATCGCATTTTCATCAAGATGTGTTATCGCAGGCTTGCCCGATTGCGCTTATCGCAAAATCGCAGATTGTTGTATCGCGCGATCGCAAGATCGCAGATCGCAGTATCGCGTTATCGCAAGATCGCAGATTGTTACAATTGTTAAATGGTTATGTGTTTTTTTTTTTTTTATGCAATATTGCGATATGCGATATCGCATATCGGCCATCGGCGATTTTTTAAGGTTTTCGAATATGAGCGTTTCTCAATGCATGCGATGCGATAGAATTTGCGTCGCACTTTCGCAGTTTATCATTTTACTCACAAGGAAATGTCCTATCTTCTTTGCGCGATGCGATGTTTTCTTAAGGAGTAGAATACATGAGTTTTAATTGAATTTTTTGAATTTTTTACTAAGGGTCCCCACTTACCTAGTGTTATTTCTAATACTAAATAAGGAAGGGGGTTGTTGGTGGCCACAACAATTGGCGATTCACTTGGAAGGACTAGTTATCTCTGTTTTTCTATTGAATTTTTCAAACTTCCAAAACAGAAAATTTTTCAGAAAATTAAACTTTGTTATGGAAAGATAGAGTACATTATGTTTTAAACTGTCAATGATATTTTGTTTCAACCTCTTTCTATTCTAATTATTTTCTTCCTCAAGCTAGTCCTTGTATTTACATCAGCCATTACTTGGTCTTGTAAAGATAAAATAAAGTCTCCTCTGTAAACCAGTTTTAAATATGCTCATTTGTCGTAGGTAGAGCCTCTGCTGCCAGCAGGCGTTTATAGCCTCGACAGGGTTACTTGTTACCCAGCAATGATCCTGTATCCTACTAAAGGTGACCTACAAATTTTCACAGAAAAATCCATATCCACACTTATTGCTTTGATTTTCTTTTTATTCTTAAAGAACAATGTCTTGGTTTGGTAGCCAAATTATGACATAGTCACTCACTTGATTTATAACTTTGCTGAACAAGCTGGCTCGTGATGAGACCCCTTGTCTTTTGATTGCAACAATCTTGAGTCATTGCCTTGTTGTGGTGGACAGTATTGGCAAAGTCAGCAAGTTATAATATCTGTGATCATGATAAGCTGGCTCGTGATGAGACCTCTCATTCTTCAAGATATAGTGTATCCTTGGATTATCTCTCTGAAAGCTGCGATTTTCCTTAGCATGGAGGAAGTCATTGTTTCCTTAAGATAGCTCTGGACGATAATAATAGAGTTTTTTGGAAACAAATGTTCTACAAAGAATCTTTATTTTTTTATTGATGCCTTTCATTGTACTGAGATAAAACAATTTCTTCACTTAAGGTTGCTTTCATCAAATTTTTTGAAGTTGAAACTAGTATCATATCTAGGCTAAAGTTTTTTAACTGTATCTGTTAATAATAAAGATCAATTTTCCAAAAGATTTGCTATTTATACAAGCGAAAAGTTCAAAATCTGAAAGAGAATTGGTGTCTTTTTCGTAAATACCTAATGTAACCACTCACAACTGGTTTTATTATGAAAAGAAAAACTATTCTACAAAAATAGAAGAATGATCTTCTATGGAAAATATTTCTTGAGAATTTGTCCATTAACAGGCAAAGGATCCCTTTTACCTGCTAGATCCTGTAACACAAATGTTGATGGACCTATGACTTCTACAATCTGAAAAGGACCAAGCCACATCCTTTGAAATTTTGTATGTTTGCCCTTTTCTTCATGAGCCTTATCCCACTTTAAAACTAAATCTCCCATCTGAAAATCTTTTATGGTCATTATGTTTGAATCAAAAGAGGATTTTACTAGCGCTTGATGATGAGTAGGCGTTTTCTTAGCTTGTTCTCGTTGTTCTTCTAATTTAATTATTTCCATTTGTCTCAGTTGTAAGGAGGAAGTGGGTACTTCATCAATGTATTGTACTAAAGACAAATAAGGAATGGCTAAGTGAGTCGGAAGAAGCACTTCTTTCCCATAAACTAAATTAAAGGGAGAAGTGCCGATAGAAGCTTTTTGCGTTATCCTATCTACCCATAAAGCATATATCAAAGCCTTATACCAATTCTTTTGATTCTGGTCAACTGTTCTTTTAATAATCCTGATTAGATTTTTATTTGTTGACTCAGCTAACCCATTACCTTGAGGATAGTAATTGGTCGAATATTTAAGTTTGAATCCTCTTTTAAGTGCAAATTCAGTCATTGCATTTCCAGAAAAGTATGATGCATTATCAAACATTAAAGCGGATGGAAATCCAAACCTAGTGATTATAAATTGATCTATGAACTCAATAATATTTTCAGAATTAGCTGTCTTGAGCGGAACTGCTTCTACCCATTTAGTAAAATAATCTGTTGCCATGAGGATGTATCTATGCTGCTTAGAAGAGTGAGGAACGATCTCACCTATTATGTCCAAGCCCCACTGACTGAAAGGTTGCTCGATGTTTACCGGCTGTAGTGGCAGGGACGGCTTCTTTTGTCTTCCAGCAGTAGTTTGGCAGACTTGACATCTTCTCACGTAACTGTGCGAGTCTTTGAACAGCGTGGGCCAGTAATATCCTGCACGTAAGATTTTATGTGCAGTTGCATCTCCAGCATAGTGTCCACCTGCTGGCCCATTGTGGAGTTTCTACAAAACTTTTCAGCTTCAGCTTTCTCAAGACACCTAAGAAGAACAAAATCATAATTTTTTCTAAAAAGAATGTCATTTATGAGCTGATATTGTTTAGCTTTCAATCTTAGAGCTCTTTTCTTAGTATGATCAAGGTGTGAAGGAGCATACCCATTCTTAAGATAATAAATGACATCAGCATATAATGATTCTGCATCGTTTAGGCTTACCTCACAGACTTGTACCTCTTTAGATGGAATTTCAGAAATTTGCGATGCTCCGAACAGCATTTTGCAGAAGCCTTGACCTCTTACAATGTTTGCTGGTTTGATCTCAAGGTCATATTCCTGTAAGGCAGTAACCCAATTGGCCCTTTTCTAACCCACATCCTTCTGTACTAGAAGGTTCCTTACCGCTGGAAACGGTACTATGATCTTAGTATGGGTTTTAAGTAAGAAAGGTCTGAAGTATTTGACCGCTTTGAAAACAGCATAAGCCTGTTTCTCCATGTCTGAATAATTTAGTTCAGCACCCTGTAAATTTGAGCTAAAAAACGCAATTGGAGCTTCCTCTTTTTCTTGATTCGCTTGAGTTAGAATCGCAGCATATGACTTATCTGAGGCAAATGTGTATAAAATAAAAGGTTCTGAAAAATTCGGGGTTGCTAAAGATGGAGCATTAATAATAGCTTGCTTGATCAGGTTGGATGCTTCATGTTCATCTTGACCCCATTTAAAATTTGAATTCTTTTTAATCATGGTTTGCAAAGAAGACACGATTCATGAAAAATCTGGAACGAATCTCTTTACAAAATTGATTTGACCAAGGAAAGATTGCATGGCTTTTTTGTTATGAGGTAGGGATATTTCATAAATTTCTTTGATTCTGTCGGGATCAATGTGAATACCGGATTTTGACACTATGAATCCTAGAAGTTTCCCTTCACTTAGTGCAAAAAAATATTTCTTTGGGTTAAGTGAAATTCCATACCTTAAACACCGTTGAAAGATTTGTTTCAGGTCTTTGAGATGGTCGCTTCGCTTCTTGGAGTACACTGTTATATCATCCAAATAAATTACTACAGATTTATTGACTAAACCTTTGAATGCGATGTCCATGGCTCTCTGAAATGTGGCACCAGCATTAATCAAACCAAATGGCATCTTCCGATATGCGTATGTGCCCCATTTAGTTCTAAATGTGGTTTTCAACTGATCATCAGGATGTACCAACACTTGATTGTATCCTGAAAATCCATCCAAGAAAGACATTAATTCTGAGCCCGCCACTGCCTGCGGTATCTGCTCCATAGGTGGAAGAGGGAAATTGTCTTTTTTACAGGCTTTGTTAAGGTTCCGAAAGTCAATGCAAATCCTAATATCTCTGTTTTTCTTTCTAACGGGTACCATATTGGAGACCCATTTGGAATGTCTGACGGGAAA
Organism: Pinus tabuliformis; assembly: GCA_031772625.1. Taxonomy (NCBI): domain Eukaryota; kingdom Viridiplantae; phylum Streptophyta; class Pinopsida; order Pinales; family Pinaceae; genus Pinus; species Pinus tabuliformis. The sequence continues at coordinate 205,339,311 of CM062804.1, forward strand.
GATTATCCTGGCTTTTAGTAACTTATTGAGCTCAGTTTTTATCTGATTTTCTAAATTAGGGTGGATCTTTCTCAGCTTTTGTTGGACAGGTTTTTCGTTATCGATCATGGGAATAGTATGCTGAATGATAGAAGTGTCGTATGTTTTTAGCTCATCATAATTCCAGGCAAAAACATTTTTATATTGTCTCAAAAGACGAATATACGCTAGTTTCTCTTCAGGGGCTAGGCCGAAGCCTAGATTAATGTTTTGTGGTTTAGCATCGGTCCCTAGGTTTACTGATTCGTAGTTCAAGGTTGAACTGTAGAGTTTTGAATTGGTAGACCTCTTAAACCGATCTTTCAAATCGTATAAGTCTTCTAACTTGACCACCGACTTAGGTATAGCATTATTAGTGTTATTTTGTTGCAATTGTCGATCGTGTTGGTCTTCGTCAATTATTTGATTAGATTAGGATCCTTCAGACGTGAGGAAATTTACGATATCAGGATTGTCATTAAATACTCTCCAATTTGTGATGTTGTCAGGAATGGACGGTCTAAAGATTAATTCTATTGAGAATCTATCTGGACTAAAATCTTCGGATGGAATAAGCTTAGAAGCTACGTTAGCCAAAAGGTCTGCACTTGCGTTTTGGAGTCTAAGATTGAAGAAATATTAAACGCTATGAAATGCTCAGTCTGATCTTGTACTAAGGATTGATAGTGTTTTAAATGACCTGATAAGAAATGTATAGTGTTACGTACCTGTTTAACCACAATCTCAGAGTCTCCAAAAACTTGAAGATACTTGACATCTAACCCGATTGCTTTGTACATGCCTTGAACCAAAGCCTCGTATTCTGCTGTATTGTTTGTGCAATCGAATTCGAGTCTGCATGTGAGCATGATTTTATCTCCTTCTGGACTAATCAAAATGCATCCTACTCCTGCTCCTTCGTTAGATCTAGAGCCATCAAAAAATAATTTCCAAAACACAAATTTCTTTACAGGTTTATCTAAAAAATAAATACATTTTGAACTATCAGTTCGAGAAAAATTTTCGACTTGGGACAAAACAGAGTGTTCTAAATAGGGTGACGCATGAGCATTGAAATTGTCGAGGAAAGAATCTACCTAGTAATTTCCAATGATGCTGTTGTTATACGCTACTGGTTCATTTTCTCCCTCTAACTCCGTTACTATGTACTTCTGATGTAGCTCTCGTTCAACTTTTATTTGATTTGGTTTACCATTGTAGGGCAGCCACATATGCGACCAGTTGGTTGCGAAGTATCCATGGAGTTTTTCTGACCAATCCCTGCTAAGAATTAAGCCATAGAATTCTGGGATATCAGCAACTAGAATGTCAATAACCTGACATACCTTCGGGTTGGATGACAATCTTATGGTTACTTGATTTAGTTCGCCGATCACTTCGACTTGAGATCGATCTAGCTGAACTACGCACACTGCATATTTCTGTGGTTGAACATTTAACTTGGCACATATAGATTTGGGTAAAATATTCGATGAAGTACCGGAATCTACCAAACAATTGTGCACATTTTTATTGAAGATTTCATAAGTAAGGAGAAACGGGGGAGTGTGAGATCTTGATCTTCCTCCAATTAAGGAGATGTCATTTGGATCAATCTTATTGATCGCATTAGTTGGAGGTCTTCCCATGTTGTGGGAAGCTTGAGAAAGTACAGCGGCGGGCAAAGATGCAACTAGCACGGCATGTAATTCTTTCATCATTATCTTCTGTTGATGTTTCAATTTGCTCAGTTCGTAAAGGGTGATATTAGCCCTAGTCTTCTTCATGTCATCAATAATATTGTACTCCATTTCATCTGACACTATCAGTGTTTTCGATGGAGTCGTTTCATCTGCTTGGACTGGGCTAGTTTGAGTCGCTTTAGATGTTGTTTTCTTTGTCGCGACTTTATCCTTTTTTGCAGAGCTTGCGCTCTTCTGCTTAGGGGTAGTTTGGGGAGGATCAAGCTGATTTTTTCTTTGTGTGCTAACTGGAAATACTTCTTGATCTTCTTCTTGTGGGAGGATGAAATCCCACATTCCTTGTAATTCCACAACTTCTTCGTCATCGGTCTGCCCTTCAGTGGCAATTTCCTCTTCCTCTTCCTCAGATTCAGCATTTGAAATGGCATTGGGTGGCTTTGCATCTGTTGAAGGACCTCTTTTAAAAGCTCTGTAGGGTTTTTTCAAAGAAGTTTCTGCTACTTGCTTTTTTATGTCGACCATCTCATTGGACATGGTCTTTAGAACTTTCTACAATCCTTCCAAATCAAAAGGATCTTTTGCTTGTTTCTTCTTGGAGTCTTCCTTGAAGGTGACTTTTTTGGACTTACGTTCCTCTATCGCGGATCTCTTTTCCAGGGCTATTATTCGTTTCTTTACTGTTATCGCCTATTTCATGTTGTCATCTAAGGTTATTTTATTTGCCCTGTCCATGAAGATGGCTATGTTCGATGGCAGAACGGTAATATACCATTCACATCGTACTTCTTCGTTGGGCTGGGAAGCAGTAGGAATTTTGTTGAAAATTTTGTTGAACCGTAAATTGAAATCCTTGATAGGCTCTCTAGCTTCGGCTTTAACATTGGATAGGTCATTGATTAACGTTGTTGTTGATCTGTCATCATCAAACGTGGTTAATTGGTCTTGGAAGATGTCCCAACTTTTGATGGATCCGGAGGGTAATGAAAAGTACCATGACCCGGCTGTCCCTTGCAGTGTATAGGGAAAAAGCCGAATAACAGCATCTTCATTAGTAACTCCATTGAGATTAATGGAAAGCATGAAGTTGTTTATGTGCTCTTCTGCCAGCATGCCTGCCTCGGGATTGAATTTAGGCATCCATTTCTCAGGATGGGCTGGTATTTGACTCAAGGGTGCAGGCATTAAGACTGCCCCAGGGTTATTCCATGGAGACTGGGCCATTGTTGAACTGCTAACAGAGGAAAGCGCAGAATATGATCCCTGTGGCTGGGAGGATGAGGATACTATGATTGTAGATGATTGAAGAGGAGTTATGGGGGTTCCAGTGGGCGGATGGATGATGATCTAGAGTGGAGGTGTGGATGGTTGACTTCGCGGTGAAGTAGTTGAGATGGATGATGCAGACGAAAGAGTCTCACTGTCAGACTCTTGCGGTGATTTCCTCGCTCTTTTCCTGGTGAGAAGAGGTAATTCGGTTGGCTGGACACCAAACTTTTCACTCTTTAGCCTGGCCAGGGGATGAGCGGGATTGTACTGCGAAGTCACGCTACCTTGAGATTTATCAGACCTCTGAGGAGAAATGGAAAATATTGAAGTTTGTGAACCAGGGATTCGACTTCAGGAGGTTCAACGGTAGATTGGTCTGAAATATCAGGGTGTGTAGCAGCAGTTGATACTCGAGCGACTTCTGACTCTGGATTTAAATGTAATGGGGAAGTCGGGGGAGATGATGAGGGCAATTTACTCTTAGAATGGTATTCAAATTTGTATTTACTTGCCATTCATAGTTCAGGCCCTCCTTCTAGCGCCAAATATGTTGAAGCTCCGAAAATCGGGTCGACAACAAGGGGGATACCAGCCCGGTCCGGACCTTGGTTGGCAGCTCCTTATCCGTTTGGTATAGCGGGTCCGACTGGGGATAATGGGACCAGTTTCCCAATCTATGGGTGTGTGTGTGTGTAGAATTGGATGTTGTTGATCTAATAGTTCCTATCTAAGCTATTCTAATTCAAACTTTAATCTAATTCTATGCTATTGTAATCTAATAAAAACAGCACATCTAATCTATGCTAACCCGGGATGTAATTCTTTTATTATGCGATCTAAAAAGTTTTCAAATAACAACTGGTAATAAAGATAATTCAGCAATTATAAGAAAGGAAATCAATTAAGATGAACTATTTCGCATAAAAAGTTAGGCAAAACAGTTGTGAACAGCATATCGCATAATAAGCTATTCATACATTAAACATAAATAAATAGCTACCACCGTACAAAAGTGCCAAATGGTGACTCAAGCATTCATGCAATAACATATAAACAACTAAAAAATGTATATCACTTTAACATATAAGCAAAAATGGTCAAGAGATAAAAGTACCATTTATGACTGGTCCTACTCATAAGTTTCAAGTAATAATGATTTATCTCTCCTTGCTCTAACATCTACTAAGAGTACAGAAGTGAAACATCAGTAGCAGATATCAAATGCAAACATCAACAAATCTTGATCCATTCATTCACCAAAACCTCCTCTGAGGGTGCAAAAGTGCATGTTCTGAGGACAAGTTTTTGATAAATTGCTGGACCCTTCTCTAAATGCATGAGAAGGGTTTAAATACTACTAACTAAATAACTCAATTACACAGATTCAGGATACGGTTTAAATGACCGCCCTTTTTCTAAGCAAAACCATTTCTAAAAATTAAATCTAATATCTAACTATTTCTGCATTTTCTCCTTAATGTTGCAAGCATTCAATATTTGCCTGGGTAGAGTCGACTGACTGTCTTCCGCTTTTGGTTGAGCTAAGCAAACAGAAATGGCAAGAGCTGGCACCATCTTTTCAGCAAAAATAGATGATATACTTGAGAATCATCTTCTGACTATGTGGATTTACTGTGTATGCTCAGTAATAATCCAAATTCTACTTGGTTAATCCTCAAATTGCCTTTGCCTTTGCTTTTTTGTGTTTTCCGGGCTTATGAGTGACTGAGAAGTTAGGGACTTTGCTTTTTGAACAATTTTCTCTGCGCCCTAATCGCGCATCAGAAACTGCCTTCGTTCTTTGATCCGGGCCTTTCTGGTGCATTTTTCTCCTTTAGCGCCTTTTCCTTCACCGGGTATAAGCTTCAAAATTTTCTAAACATACTGCTTTCGTGAGCTTCTAACCTTGAGCGTTAAATCGCCTATTGATATCAGCATTGTTCAACTACTCATTCAACCATGGCTCTGACTGAAAGATCTGTAATGGTTAGCTCAGCAGCACTCTGGAATTTGTGGCTCTATTGCATGCGGTATCCGTTCATGAAGGCATCTCTTCTTTATTTGCGAGCATTGGAGCTTTACCCTTTTCCTTTATCACTTCCCACACATTGCTTCATGTTGTTTCTGTTCTTCATTCCTGCAGTTCACACATGAGGAGAGAGTAATGATAATAAAAATCGACAAGAAAGCTCTTAGCTCTACGGATGTACAAAAAAAACATGCCACCTGACGTGAACTAACTCTTCGAAAAACACAAAACTGTCTTTCATTAACACTTGGCGTATCATTCATTAATTTTCATTAAATCACGTATCCAATTTTTGGTTTATGGACAGCTTTTCTTGAATGTTGAGCCGGGGAAAATTTGCGATGGACAATTTCTGCGATTCGCATCGCATCATCGCAGTATCGCGTTATCGCATTTTCATCAAGATGTGTTATCGCAGGCTTGCCCAATTGCGCTTATCGCAGAATCGCATATTGTTGTAACGCGCGATCGCAGATCGCAGTATCGCGTTATCGCAAGATCGCAAATTGTTACAATCGTTAAATGGTTTTTTTTTTTTTTTTTTTTTTTAAATGCGATATCGCATATCGGCCATCGGCGATTTTTTAAGGTTTTCGAATATGAGCATTTCTCAATGCATGCGATGCGATGGAATTCACGTCAAACTTTCGCAGTTTATCATTTTACTCACAAGGAAATGTCCTATCTTCTTTGCGCGATGCGATGTTTTCTTAAGGAGTAGAATACATGAGTTTTAATTGAATTTTTTGAATTTTTTACTAAGGGTCCCCACTTACCTAGTGTTATTGCTAATACTAAATAAGGAGGGGGGTTGTTGGTGGCCACAACTACGGGACAACTACATTCCAGGATGAGTCATCCTCCATAAATTCAAAACATGTTCTCAATTTGTCGGTTCCGGATACAGGAGAAGAAATTGATGAGATGAATCTTTTCAAAGGCGATCACAATACTATTTTTGCAATTCAAATCCCAGATTTTAAAGTAGGTAGTTCCAACAACTCTCAGTGATTTTTGTGAACAGTTTGTTTTAATTTTATTATAAAACCCCTTTCATGTTATTTTAGAGGGGGTCCTCAATTTGTACAAAAACTAGACTTGAGAAGTTGCACTTCTGCACTTCTTAATTTATTTTTATAAGTCGTGGATCAAGGTTTCAGATTTTTGTGAAAGAACTGAAATCAAGACCTGCATTTTTGTATCTCCTTGGAGTTTCTGGAATAAGAAGGTGGAACTAGAATGTTACTTACATAATGAGACTCAAATGCATTCGGTATTTCTATCACTGTTATTTTTGTCTTTTTCTTTATGTAATTAGCATTCCATTTAATTTGCTATTGTTGATGTATTAACATGCTTCAAGAAACTCTATATTATGTCACTTCTGAATGATTTAGAATTGTTATATTAAAAGATATATGTCAGCAATAAATATTAGTATGTCATGTGATACGTTTTTACAAGTACTTTGTTTAATTTCTTAAACAAAGTAATCATTATTTAAATGCATCTTTCTATGGAAAAGTAAATCATCTATATGATTATTTGTCTTCTATGAATCATCAAGAATGCCATTGTTATGAGATTACTTGGGTTATATAGATATATTTGTATATTTTAGACTTATATATTAAATCACTATCATCTTTGTTAAACATTTAAAACACTCATTCATCAAACCATACATTATTGGGAAATTGGTCCCATAACATCCAGTCGGAGCCACAACACCAAACAAAAAAGGAGCTATACTAAGGTCCGGACTGGGTGGTTATCCCCAATGTTGGTGCTACGATTTTAGAGGCATCAATAGAACCTTAGACTTCGCGAACTCGAAAAAGACCGGGTACGATTGAGGAAGAAAAGCATTTGGATGGATGTTGAAATCAAGGGGTTGGAAAATGAGATCATGCAAGCATGTCTCGTCGATAAACCAAGGATGACATAGCAAGATACATATGATCATACCACTGCATTAGAAGATTGTCGTTGAGATTTTATGACTCTGCTGCCATGGCTACAACCGCACCTCACCACACGTAGTAACCAGGGGAGCGCATCACGTATAGTAGAACGTGTGGCACTGACAGTTGCACAGGTAATTGAGGAGGTTCCGCGAACTATACTGTGAGGCGAGTTGAAGTCTCGCACAGGTGGAGAGACCACCTGACTAGCCATAGGGAGGAGAGTCTCAGTGCTCCAGACAGTTGAAAGAGAGCGCGTGACTCTAAAAGATTTTTTTTGGGGGTTGCGAGATGAGGGAGATGCACGTAGGATCAACATGACACAAGGTCCACGCCTGCGCACGAGGGGCTATGCTGCCACGCGGGTAGGCTGGGAAGTAACCGTTGGTGTCACTTTTCATGACGAGATGTCCAATTTAGGGCAAAAGGAGTAGGCGGCGAGCATTTAAGACACGAATTAAGGGCTAGATTTGGGGCAATCTACCGCCAAGAAAGCATTGATGACCTAGAATTGGGAGGAACGGTCGAATTCGAATTCAAAAGGTGTTATAAAACTCCAGGGGCTAACCACGATACAACACTTGTTCATTTTAGATTTGAGAAATTGATCAGAGCATAGAGTGTTGAGCGTCGAGCGAGATTTGTGCCCCGAAGTTCACAAACGACCACAGACAGCTCAAACAGGATGACGTCTACCAGGAAAGGTTTGGGCTTGGAAGAAGGAACCACCAACGAGGCTGCGCAGAACCCCATGGTACATGATGTTCCTGGAGACACTGGGGTCGCACTGGAAATCCCAAAATTGCCCCAGATGCTGAGGCCCAAGAAGGATAAGCATGCAGCGGGACCAGTTCGCATGTCCCCAAGGAATCCGCATTTGGTAAACTTTCAATGGAAGAAAATGGCAAGGCTATCACCATTGAGACAGATGACAAGGAGGAGGACCTACAGGCTCTCGTCGATGAGATAGAGGTAGCAAAAGACATGGAAGAGGACATCTAGTCAGTGCGCGTTGTAGCGAAATTGCTTGAGTACGTCCCTTCACGAAAAGGGAAAGCCAACATACCCAAGGAATTGGATGCCACTAAGAGTGCACTCCAGTCCCCGCTCCTCCCCGATGGAACTATGTTTGAGGGCTCGCACATGGGTCACGTACCCACAATGAAGTTTCAAGATTGGGACCTTGCAGACAGCAAAAAATTCCCACACTTGAAGACGGAGAGCCTCATGAAGCAGAGCATGGAGGGTTCAGTCACAACACTATAGCTGCAGAAATGGCTGCGTGGTGTGGAGAAGGGCAGATTACTTCATCTACTATGGATTCCACACTTTCACTGTGTGCCTATCACTATTTTCATCATCAGGCAGCTGCTTTGCCTGGTGTACGATGGGTACTTATGGCTGGAGGATCCTATTCCCATCATGGCGGATCTCATCCATAGGATTTCCCAGCTCCCTTGTAAGGGAAAGGACCCCACGGCGATAGTAGGAAAAAGCGGAGATTTGGCACTCGCAAAGGCCATGAAGAAAAAATACAAACTGGAGAAGAAAAAGAGGGGTTACGCAATTAGCAGCATTAAAGATAAAGGGGCATGCATAGCCACCCAACTCCTGGTCGGGAAGGTAATGAGAAAATGCCACAGAGATGAGGTACCAGTGTTGGTAGTTGTTCTAGCAGAACAATGCGCGGAGGGGGTCCAATTCAACTGGGTCGAGTTCCTCTGCGAGGAGTTCCTGACTAACTGCAAGGAAGCCCAAGAGCAGGGCAAGACCTTCCACTATGCGTGGTTTCTCTTGTCTATTTTACTAGTGACAGGGGAACTCCCCGACGATAATCAGTTCCCTAGTATTGAAGAGGACCTACCAGAGGCCGCAAAGTATGTGTCGCTCTGGGCCACCAAGGACACCAAGTGGATTCGTGATACCAAGATCTTTTGGGTGCTCAAGGAGGTGAGCATCTGGATGTGGATCAACAAGCGACCGCGCCTATCTCCCATAGTGTACAATAGTCTGTGGAGCTTTGCAGACTTCAAGGTGGACATGCATAATGTGTACATCAAGGTGTGTAAGGACCCGGCGCAGCAATGGACCAAGCTACCCTTCATCACTATTGATGATGCGATCTTTTCAGTGCTAGAATCATGGCCCCCCAAGTGGCACACTCTGGATCTGGTGGAGATGGATAGAACAACAGCACAGAAGAAGAAGGATGCAACCAAGTTGTGTGTCACGAAGTTGGCTCAACAAAGGCGAAATGAACAAGCGGCTGTGGAGGTAAGGGTTGTCCGCGATGCAGCAAGGGTTGCCGTGAAGCAGGCAAAGGCTGCCGAAGAAGCAGCAGCAGCGCAGGCAATAGAGGCCACCACAATGCAAGACGAGGAGGGCCAGAACTTGTCTACAGGACAGGGAGCAGAGGACATAGAAGAAGGCGCAAACCTGGGCACAACATCCACCCAACTGAAAAGGCCGCGTGTCACGAAGAGATTGGGTCCATGAAAAAAGGTCAAGGCATCCAAATTGACCATTGAATCGATCACACTAATAGAAGGAAACCTCTATGACATCGGTGACACGGTTCGCGAGGTCACCAAAGAAGCACTCCAGGAATCCATGTTGGAGCAGCAGATTGTGTTGGGGGCCCTAAGGGTGAAGCTACAGGAACTACAGGTGCGGCCCCCCTTAGCCACTTATGGCGCCACAGGCACATTAACAGTGTAACAGATACTACACGCAAAGATGGCAAAATCGTAGTGCTACAGAAGGAGCACTAACAACAGAGAAAGAGGACGTCAGAGCCACGACAGATAGGATCAAGGGACTTGGCCTGAATTTGGCTGCCCTTCCGCGAGATACATTGTATCAACTACAGGATGGCATCACAATAGAGCTCCGCTCCAGGGAGGGTCGTGCGATCCAGGTAATGAGTGAGTAGAAGATCAACATCGAACAGCTCAGCCTATAGCGAGACGAACTGGTGTCACAGAATCAACAGATCATGAAGACAGTGGATGAAGCATTTCGGCGAGTCCCAAAGTTGTCCATCGCCGCAGACCTACCAACAGAGATGCAGATCCATTATCTGGCAAGTGGAGTCCAAAGCATGCGTGAGGAAACAACGTGAGTACAGCTGGAGCTGAACCTCCAAATTTCTGAGCTGCAGCTGAAGGCACAACCTTCCACTCCTCCGAAAGTTAGAGAACAACGCGTTAGAGAACAGCACGTTAGCATGATTCAAACAGGACTGGAAGAAATTGGACGGGTAGTGTAGGACTATACCGGTATGTTGGACCAAGCTTTTGACGTCCTTACATCCTTGCAGGAGGACCCCAACATACAGCGCCTAGAAACAGAAGCACACGAACTACAGGAACAGTATGATAATGTCAGGGGAACTACGCAGATAATCATCCTCACCTAACGACTGGCAAAGATGCATCAAGCAAGGGTACTGAAAGAGCAGGTGGATGCCTCCAGACAAAAAGAGGCACTTCTCAAAGCGCGTGTCCAGCCTTGTATTGATGAGGCCTTCACCATTACGGCCGATATTGAGGGAAAGCTCGCACAGATGCAAGGACTATATGCGCTAAGGTAGGTAGAAGATCCTCACAAAGAAGCATCGCAAGAGCGCATGCAGCAGGTCCAACAAATCGCAGAACAGTGTGTCACGGACCTCCGAGTAGTATGGGACCAGTTAGAGGGGCTCCACGCCAAGGTCGTCGCACCAGTAGAGTGACTCGAGTAGAGCCACGATGATTGTGTTGGGGGCTTGTTGGGCACGGAATCCCCCCACAACATGTTTTGGGGCTCAAAGCCCAAGTTTTGGTCAAACTTTTGTAAGACTCCGCGAATTGCGGGCACGAATTGCGGGCACGAAGTGCAAAGTATAGGTTAAGTCATAGGGTTGTCCACCCTAAAGTAATGTAATGTAATGTAAAGTCATGTCGGCCTACCCATGGTCCGTGGACCATGGGATTGTATAAATAGAGTGAGGCTCTAAGTTGTAAAGATAGTGGATGGAAATAATAGAGAGAATAATACGAATGGTTCTGTTGGATACCTATACCAATAGGTTTCATATTTCATGATTGGCAAGAGAAAAGCCAAATATGCTCTGCTCTGGTATCCCAAAGATCCCATATTTCCTAGAAAGCAAGAGCTGGGTAAAGTGTTTCAAGTATTGAGGACCTTATTTCAATTTTGTGGATGATTCAACAGTCTAATCTGGATCATGCCATGTGTTCAATTTTGAGTTATAGAATAGAGAAAGAAGTCTGTCCAAACTGTTTAATCTTGGCAGACAAGTAGTTTAGGTAGAGAAGCAAAGGTTCCCAACAGCTTAATCTGGGACCTTGGAAGAGATAAGGGTAGAGATAGATAGAGAAAAGAATAAAGAAAAAGCCAAAGAAAAGAAAAGGCAAGTAAGGGTTTGCAAGTCCAAGTGCACCCTCCAAGGAGAAACAAAAAATGCTAGGGAAATATCTGGGTAGGTAGTTGGGGTCGCAGAAAGTGAGTCCTATCATTGCAAGAATGGTGATGATGGGCAGCAAAGTAAAAGACTACAGCAGGAGCATGACTAACTTCCCTCTTCCCCTTTATTCCATTACTAACACTCCCTTTCTTTCAGCTGAGATTTATGAAGAAAGCATCATGGTTTTATGGTGGTTCTAGTTCATTCAGAATCCACATTTCTTGTCTAAGATCTTTTCATTTTGATCTACTCTCAAAACCAAGTCAATTTCAGATAAACTCAGTAAAATCCCTTTCATTTGCCCCTTCATTCATATTAACCTCTAATTTTACTATATAGCTCCCCTATTTTACCCATTCCCCTAATATTACTAACACCAAGGTGTATAAATCCCAAACTCTTATAAATACCCACCCCCTTGGCATTATAGCCAATAAAGTTACAAGTCAGGGATCAAATGACATCAGGTCATGTTGATAAACCTATGCCAAATACCCCTCTTCCTCATAAGCCAGTTCCTATATCTCTACCCCCTTTTGCACATAAAACCTTTAAAAAGGGCCCTAAAACCCACCTTACCCACTTCAAAGAGCCAAAAGAGCATAAAACCCACTTTCCGCCTGTTAGCCAAGGTTGGCGCATATAATTGTTTTTATCGAAATACATTAGAAAAGCGCTCAAAAGCATGGTTTATTTGCCTCCGCCCTCATCCGTATATTCCACACATGTCACCTCCCCGACCACCATTAGATCAAGGGCCTACAGATCCGACGGCCCTGATCGCGTTGGACCCCTTCCGACGTCTGACCGATACCTGTACTAACCTCCCGTCACATCTGCCTCGCGTCCGCCGTCCGATCAAAGTCCGTAGATCTAACGATCATCGTGACGTCGGAGCCCATCCGATGACCGATAGATATCTCCCGACGTCCGTATTTGGAGGACGTCATTCCACTGCTACGTGCCCTCACCACCATACGTCGGAGGTACTACTGACCGATACCGCCCCGTACAGGAGGCGGTGCGATATGAAACCACTGCTGGTTTCCGGATTTCCACCTGTCCTGCCATGTCACCGCCACCGTGTACCAACCAGACAGCACCACGTCACCCGATGACGTCAGCATGACGTCATCCGACCTTGACCCCACCCTATGACGTCATGCTGACGTCAGCACATATTCGCGCCAAAAGCGTAAAAAGGTCTATTTCACCCAAAATTTCGTGTTTTTTGGTCATTTTGCGCGTTCGTCGTTATTCTGCTCTGCATGCAAACAACGTCCAAATTGTCTACCAACCTGCTAAACTGACCAGAAGGCCTCCAGCGCACCAGTTCAACCTGCGGTCACGACCTCTGCGCGTTGTCTTACCAGGTATTCCTCATCATTCATCCTCTGTGCGCCTGCAATTATCTATTTAACGCCTTAGAGAGCTTAAAGAAAGCCGAAAATCAGAAATTCACCACTGAATTCCTCAGCAAAGCCTTGAAGTTCCAATTATCACTTCGAAAAACACCAGCCGAGCCTTTCCCAGTGGCATTTTGCTAAGAAACCAGGCCCTGTCTGCGCAATCGTGGCAGGCGCATTTGAAACCAATTTTTAACATTGAAAGGTGCCAAGAAAGGGCTAAGCTTCGCTCTTAATTACAAAAACAGCATTTCAACTGCTGCACACCCTGCATTTACCTCCCACTTGCATTTCCATCCCTCTACAAAGAAACTTTGCTGTTGTTACTCTGCATAGTAACACAGCCCCTGAGTAAGAGTAAAATTTGCAAAGGAAAATCATGGACCCCCCTGTAGCTCCCATAGCCCTCAATGTGGCTCCCCTGAATGTCCCTAATAGAACATTTGACACCAGAGCATTGGCAGACCTGGACTACAAGATAACAGAGGAAACGAGGAGCAGAAGCAGGTTCCATCTGCAAATATTAAACGAGATAAAGATCAAACATGAGAGGGGGACAGACATCCTGGGAATTTGGGAGTCATTCCTCCCAATATTCAAACTTCCTCAGGTTAATCAATTCCCTGAGCTTGTGCACATAGTTGCTGAACACTATGATGCATCCCAGAGAGCAGTGCTAGATGCTGAAGGTTCAATCCTGTTCCTCATTACCCCTGAAGCCATCAGGGAGATGTTGCAATTCCAGACAGAGCATAAGTTGGTCCCTCTGTCACTAGCTGATTTAATAGTACAGGGAGCCAGAAGCACAGAGGCCCAAATCACTAAGGTCAACCAGCTCTTCATCAAGGCTGACACTTTGCAGATTCCTCCCATCAACTGCGTTTACCTCAATCAATTGGGCCAAGACCTGGTTGACATGATCAGTCCCATCCTGGGATATGATTCAATAGAACATATTGATGAAACAGTTATACAAATGATGCTTATGTTCTCCCCAGGAAGGAAACCAATCCACTATGATTATGCAACATACATATCAGACAAAATGCATGAACAGTTGATGAATTTGCCAAGAGAAAGAGTGTTTAGGTACACCTCCTACCTATATCATCTGCTCATATACTTCCAGCATGATAAATTCTCCTTCCCAATGAAGAGAGTAGATGCACAGGGCAATCTGAGATCAGTAGTATATTGGACATCTGTTTTCCATGTATCATGCTACTGTCCATATACCTACTGTGAGTTTATTGATCTCTTCATCCATCCAGCCTTGACTCTACTGATTGGTTCACCTCCTCCTAGACTGACAGAGGACATGAAAAGGTGCCTACATTTGTCAAAAGTATACAGTATTGGGGACTGGTATCTTTACCAACACCACACCGTCATCAGAATATATGGGTGTGAGTTACCCCCATTTAGACTACCCAAATTTGTGCCCATAAGGCTATTTGCCTTAGAATACTTCAGGCAGTTTGGCTATGTGGATATGTTCCACTTCTCAGGCAGAGGCAAGAAAGCACAGCTGAAAATCAAGAGCCAACTTGGCCATTTAGTCTACAATGAAAGGGATGAAGGGTGGAAGGAGGCAGATAGAATACTGGGGGGATTTGGTTTGAAGTACAGTTTTATATGGAAACCCTATGATCCCAACAACTTCATCACAATGAGGAGACTCAAATATAAACTGTCTGCTTACGGTCATCATAGCCTCCCCAAAATTGAAAAATATGCCAATCAAAGCAAGTGGAAAAGGGGAACTCTAGAAGAAGATATAACTCAAAAAGAGCTTGATCAAAGAGCTCTGAACAATCAAAAGAAGATGGCTGACCTTGAGTTTTATGCACAGGTCCCCTCACTGCCAAGCACACAAATTGGAGCAGCAGCCTCCTCTTCAACTACTCCACAGCAAACTACAAAGGTTGCTGGAAAAGTCTCAGAAAAAGGAAAGGAAAAGGAAATGGAGGCAGAGCAAGAGCAACAGCAGGAACAGCAGCAGGAAGACATAGGACAGCAAGAGGAACAGCAGCAAGAAAAACAAGGGCAGGAGCCGCCTGCCCAGCAAAAGGAAACAGTGGATACTCCTCAGACCACTGAACAAGTCATGCCTACAAGGCAAGACTCTACATTTGATGCCTCGGTCCTCCAAACCCCTCAAAAGGAGGACACATTTCTCTTGAGGAAAAGGGAAAGAGAAACTCCCTTGACATCCTCTATCAATCAAGGAGAGAAAAGGCAAAGACTCAACGATTTTCCAGAAGAGGATATAGCCATCCGAGAAGCATCGGGCATGGGCCCACCAAGTCAAGAAATTTCAGCAAGTTCCTCCCAGCAGGAACTAGACAGGACAATGGGAGGGGAAGTCACCTCCTCCAGCCAGCAGAAAGAGGAAAGAGTGAGCATAAAGCAGCAGTTCATAGACATTAAGAGAAGGAGTGACCCAATCAAAGTTCAATTATACAATCACCTACTTAACATGGCTCCTTCCAATCAGCAGAGACTCATGTCTGCTTTTGATGTAGGTGAGGGCAAACTGACATTGAGTCATTTTATGCCTACGGCACTCAAGCCACAGTCTTCTGCTGATTATCTCAGGACCAATTTAGAGGTCCTTGCCAAAGACATACACCCCATGGACAAAATTGAGTTGCATAAACAAACAGGGGAAATGGTGTATGCTTCATTGGCCGATAAGACCTTGGACAACTACAAGTTAACAAGCAGTCTGAATGCTACGGCTTCCCAGCTGGAGCTAGAGAGAGCCTCTTCTCAGGCCAAAGACAACAGGATCAAAACCCTGGAAGAAATCATCATAGAGATTGGACACAATCCCAATGATATTAAAGGGATACAAGAGATCTTAAAAATCAGAGATGCTGATATGGCTGCACTAAGGAAGAAGATTAAACTTCCAGCCACTATCCATCCACAGACCGATGAAGTGGCAAAACAAAGGTATGAGCAGGATTCCACTGCTCTGTTAATTTCTGTTTACAAAGAATTTCTGAAGGCACAAGAAAAATTGGGGCAATATGAGGCCACACAAGCACCTCTGAAAGGATCATCAACACAAGCGCAAGAGGGGCAAACATCTCAGCCCCCTCCACAGGTCATTAATCTTGAGGAGACTGCCCCTACTACTGCACCTCCACCTCAGCAGGTTGAACAACCAGCCACATCTGCTTCAGCAGCACCCACCAGCACAGATCAGAGCTTAGACATGCAAAAGCTAAAAAGCGAAATACAAGCTTTAGAAGCACAAATGATGCAGCTGAATGAAACTAAGGAGCAGCTGGCCAAGGTGAATGAAAGGCATGACAAAACAAAAAGAGAAGTAGGAGAGAAGGCCAAAGAAATCAAAGCTCTTAAAGACAAAATCAAGGAGCTTGAGAAAGAGCTACAGCTAGATAAAATCATAGCTGAAATCAGAGCAATGATATGGTCCAATATTGGTAAGTCCATCAATAACCAGTGGTCATACATTGAGACAATCCATGAGCAACTGGAGCTCATTCCTAAAGCACAGAGGGAAATCAGAACATCAAGGGCCTTGTTGGGGAACATGCCTGAAATTGCAACAAAAATGATCAATGTGCTCAATCATAAGACCAGTTCTCAGTTGACCATCATGGGAATCGCAAACAGAACTGATACTATCCAAATGATCAAGAGGGTTCTTACTCTTAGAAATTTGATGCAAACCTTAGACAGAAGAACCCAGGATATGCAAACTGAGGTAAACAGGTTCTTTGAGAGGTTTCGGGTATTGGAAAGTAAAGGACTCCCTAGCTTGCTGAACAATGGAGGGAGATTATTCACCCATGAAGAATATGCCAAGAGAGTGAATGTTTTTGCCTCATCACAGGTAAATGAGAAAGCCAGCACCTCAGAAGATACAGGGCCTATCACAGGACAGATTTTCTATGGTAAGATAGAAAATCTACTTTTTATAATGAATGAAATGAATCATCTATTTGATGTAGCCCCCAACTTTTTCAAGTATACAGAAGCTGAAGAAACAATGCAGGCCATCCTCAAGCATCAGCTCCCTACACAGGAATGGTGGACAGATGCCATCCAGAGAATTTTGTAAACATTAAGCCATGCATCAATTTCTGTTTTTTCTATAAATTTTGATGGAAAGAACAGTCAGCAAAATCAGCAGGCATCATAAAGTCAAAGCTGAGCCAACTCAGCAGATGGAGCAGCCAACAAAGCAGGCAAAAGACAAACGCAGCTGGCAAAGCCGAGAAATTCATTGCGCAGGCAAAAGTAAATGCGTACCTACAGATCGATACATAGTAATGTAACCGACTCAGTGACTCCTTAAAGTCAAAACAGTCATCTGACAGACATAAAGGGCATTTACTCTGCATTTAATGTTGTAATAACTCCCTGCGTACTTTCTGAACACTACTGAAGATATTTTCTCTCTCTCAGATGACTCAATGCCTGAGATATTTTGTATACTTATTTCTATATAAACCCCTGCGCAAGATAGAGCAAGGGGTTGTTGTAATTTTCCTTTGAAGAGCTCTCGCTTGCTGTAAAAATTCTCAGAGAAATAATACAAAAGGAGAATGAAATTTCCAAAGCTTGGTGTACTTTGATGCGTTGTGATGAATGGTGAATGTTGCAGGATTCCAGAGTGTTTCGTAAAACAATAAGTTTTCTCAAATCTCTGTATTACATGTTTTCGAGTCTTTTGTTCTCTTTTATCGTTCAGATGTTTTACACTTAATAGCAAAGTAGAAGAATAGTTCCAGGACTTAATCCATGATTACCCTGAACTCAAACTGAGCTATTATCCATGTTTTCCTCAGATACAGTAACAGAAGTGTAATTCTTAGTTGTTGCACTCTGAAACTATATCTTTCGCTGTGATAGACATTCCCAGGGATTCAAGTTTGCCCCTGTGACATCTGTCTTTTCTCATAACCAGTTTGGTGGAAACAGTTAACAACGAGTGAAAATTCTTGAATGCTTTCATTGTTTGTCTTACCTGTTTCCTGTTATTAATCAAAATTTGTTCTATGAAACATCCAAATGGCCCTGTAAGTTTCATCGGTTCATCTCAAGGTTTCTAGACACCTACAGCCACAGACTCCATTGCCCAATGATACTTGACTCTCTGAATATCACATCACAAGAGATCTGTAGGAAATTCTTCAACCAAAACATAAACAAAAACCAGTGCATAATAGCTAGCCTAAAACCCTATCATAAACAGTTACAAATCATAAAGAGAGAGCCCTCTCTGATCACAGTTTGGCTAGAAACAGTGATCCAAAGATTGGTTAGTGGTTACCCCAGCCGTATTCCCTTGGGAGTCATAGGGAACAACCTGGGTGTTAACATAATTGGCGACTCCGCTGGGGACTTCTTAAAAGTTTTTAGATACTATCTATCTTCCAAAGCTACCATCAAGCCTGAAACTAGCCAAGAGGCCTTAGGACTATTTCTGTAAACACAGGGACAGCTTTAGGGAAGAGCTAACTAGGGAATCTTCATCCTAGCTTTGAAACATATATAGTCATTCCAGAATTCTTACCTAGTCCTTGTACATACAAAACCTCCTGTATAAAGTTCTAAAAGAACACTTAGAAGCTGGCTCCCAAAAGAAACCCAAGGCACACTAGGGCAAACCCTGACCCTGATCAACCCATCATTGTTGATAACCCAAATATCATTCCAAAGAACATAAGGAGACAGCAAAAGCAGGAGAAGCCTGCTGATTCAGGTATAAGTTCAGACCAACCTATCCTCATTCCTACTCCTTGCAAAGTCCTTTTTCGGTCCACCCCTAGTTCCCCTAGTTCATCATCAACACCTCAAAGCCCTCCTCTCCCATCTTCACCATCTGCACATATTCTTTCAACCAGTTTCCCGCTTGTTACCCCTGTTATACCTGTAATCCCAGCTGTCCCATTTGTTCCTATTAACCCTATAAACCCCATAAACATGGCTAACAGATATGCACCTCTGCAGATACCAGCCAATGCACCGGCTCTACCTCAAGACTATCAAACCAAAATCTCATTTTTTGACTCCAATGGCCCTTTGACAGCTGTCCAGCATGCTAAGAAGATGCAAGACCACTTTGAGACCTTTGAAATAGATGATGACAGTGTCAGGATGAGAATTTTTGTTCAAAGCTTAACCGGGGATGTCAGAACTTGGTTTAGATCCCTGAATGCAAATTCCATTGCAACCCCTGAGGTCCTGTACCAAGAGTTTACCAACAGATGGGAGAAGAAGAAAGATCCTCTACACATACTCGGTGAATATAACACTATCAAAAGAGGTCCCCAAGAAACAGTCTTGGAATATTGTGCTAGGTTCAACAATGTATATAATGCTATCCCCCAGAACTTAAGGCCCCCTCCTGATTTGGCCCTGTATAACTTCCCTGACGGTTTTGATTCTGACATGGCCTATCAGTTGAAAGAAAGAGATCCTCCAACCCTTGCAGAAGCCCAAAGAGTTGCAGTCACTGTAGAGGCCAACCTAATTGCCAAGAGAAACAGGGCAAAGCTGGAAAAGAAGGCTGGTTTCAGAGAAGAGCCCTCAGGCTTTGATCAAAAGTTGGATGCAATACTAAACAGCATGAAGAGACTGGGTGAAAGAGTGGAATCAGTTGAAAGAAAGTCATCATGGGAGACACCACAAAGCAATCCTCCTAGAAACCCAAATTTTAGGAGAACGCAGAACCCAAACATAGGAAAAACAAGTGCAGACCAAGACATCAGACCCCCTTTTCAGGAAAACTATGCAGAAACTTCCTCAGCCAATCAGCTCAATGAAGATCCTGAAATCAACTTAATGGGTCTGGATGGTAAAAGCCATGTTTTCTTAACACAAGAAGACCATGAGGAGGATGAAAGCAAAACATTCCAAACAAAATCAGGAGAATCCTTTGACTTTAAACAAGGGTATGACACTGCTGTCTATGAAGTCCATAAACAATACAAACTAAGAAGTCGGACTGTAAATGTAAATCAGCCTGAAAAGGTAAAGGAGAA
This sequence comes from Pinus tabuliformis, assembly GCA_031772625.1. Classification (NCBI taxonomy): domain Eukaryota; kingdom Viridiplantae; phylum Streptophyta; class Pinopsida; order Pinales; family Pinaceae; genus Pinus; species Pinus tabuliformis. Next base: position 205,359,190 of record CM062804.1, read on the forward strand.
ACAGCAATCTAAAGAAACCTTAGTCACTGAACCTAATGACAAAACAAACTTGCCTACAAAAGAAGTAGTGGTTGAGGAAGTCACTGAATTACTGTCCCCACCACAACAGCCCACGGCAACCTCATCCTCCCACCCAAATCCGAACATTACCCCTCAAGACATGGGTATGAGGGGCAGGTTCCAAAATCAAGATGAAATCCAACAAGAAGATTTAATGAACAGAGAAAGGACTGCTATCCGTGACTCTAAAATCCAAGTTGACAAACCCTTTGACCTAGGAGCAGAGATTGGCAAGTTAAAGATAGCAATTCCCCTCTCAGAGCTAGCCAAGCATGACATATATAAGCAACAGATCAAAAAATCCCTTCAGCTCACCAACAGCAAAGATGATGTAAATGTGCTAGATGACACTCCTGAATTACTGTTTGGCCCAGAGGTAGATGGAAAGACAGTAGTCACAGGGGTTTTACCTTTTTATGTCAGCCTGCATGTTCATGATAAAATACTGCATAATGCAATGTTTGACTCAGGTGCCTCTCACAACCTTATGCCAAAAGCTGTCATGGAAAGATTAAACTTGGATATAACAAGACCATACAAAGACCTGTTTTCTTTTGATTCTAGTCAAGTCAAATGTTTGGGCCTAATAAAAGATTTATGTGTGTCCCTGGTTCAATTTCCCAACAAAACCATACTAATGGATGTTGTAGTTGCTGATATCCCACCCAAATACGGGATGCTCTTATCAAGATCATGGGGAGCCAAACTCCAAGGCTCCCTGCAATTAGATATGTCATATGCAACCATCTCTGTATTTGGGCAACCAAAAAGACTTTATAGGGAAACACTCATGAAGTATATGGTCAGCAGTGAAGAAAAGCCTCAAAATTTTCCAATATATGCTGTCCATTCGGACATAGACTCCTTCATCCTCTTCAATGATAGCGCAAGCCTCTCAAACAATGACATTAAGACCGAAACACTCATACAAGAACAAAACATTGATCAAACAAGTAGCACCTGCCAAATTTCAATCAGCCCAACAATACCCATTAACCCTCCTCTAGTTGTCAAAGATTGTCAAACAAATGATGAAATTATCCTAGGAGACAAATGGGAAAAGAAACCTCAACTCATGCTCACATTGCCATCCCATGAACAGAATGTTAAATCTCCTATTCAGCAAGATAGTCTATGGGTCCTAGAGTTTGATGGCTCAGTTAACAAGTTAGGGGCAGGAGCTGGAGTATGGATACATAACAAAGAGAAAGGCTATGCAGAAGGCAGGGCTTACAGATTAAAGTTTAGATGCACTAACAACATAGCAGAATATGAAGCTCTGCTGTTGGGCCTAAAGCTAGCAAAATCACTACAGGCCCCTAAACTCTCCATCATGGGAGACTCTGATCTAGTGATTCAACAAGTGAAAGGAAATTTTGTTACCAATGACAAAAGATTGAGGTCCTATAGGTCTGCTGTAATTGAAATATTAGAGACTTTCTCCGAGTTTGTCATCACAAAAATTCCAAGGGGCCACAATCTCCATGCACACAGCTTGGCAACATTTGCCAGCACCTTTAAATTCCCATTAGAACCCAACAATTGTTTCACGGCAGAGGTCAAATATAGGCCTTCTATTCCAAACAATGTCAAAGAGTGGCAAGTATTTGAGAATGACATGCAAATAAACAACTTTTTAACCTTGCAACAAGAGTTTACAGGATTAAATATTGACCTTGAGACAGCAAGTCAATCACAAATATTTGATGGAGCAAGTCCATCACAATTACAGTTTCAACAGTCTGCCAACCCAATGTCACCTAGAACAGCCAAACAATTACTCAGTCCAACCATTTTCAACAAAGAAAACATTCAGCAAATTCACCAAATTGACTGTGAAGAGGTGAGCAACGCTGAAGATGAAATCATACAACTCAAAGACAATCTCCTTCCAGCAGGCCTTACCCCACTAGAGGACATTTTTGACTCAAATGATGTCCCCAGGAAACCAAAGATGCAGCCATTAGATGCAACAATTGAAGAATGTAACATTGGTACCACTGACAAGCCTAAAATAATAAAGCTATCTGCTGCTTTGCCCCCTGATCAAAAACCCAAATATATTGATCTCTTTAAAGAGTTCCAAGATGTCTTTGCTTGGGGTTATGAGGACTTGAAGTCTTATGATACCTCTGTTATCCAGCATACCATTCCCCTCAAGCCTAATCAAAAACCATTCAAACAGAAATTGAGAAGAATCAATCCTGTGCTCCTTCCTTCCATTGAAAAAGAATTACAGAAAATGTTCAAAGCTGGTATCATAGCACCAATCAGGTTTTCTGAGTGGATTTCAAATTTGGTCCCTACAAGAAAGAAAACTGGTGAGATTAGACTTTGTGTAGACTTAAGGAATTTGAACCAAGTGTCACTCAAAGACAACTACCCCTTACCCAAAATGGATCACATTCTTCAAAGAGTAGTAGGAGCTTCAAGGATATCATTGTTGGATGGTTTCTCAGGTTTCAATCAAATCCTGGTACACCCTGATGATCAAGACAAAACTGCATTTACTACCCCATGGGGCACTTTCAAGTATGTGAAAATGCCCTTTGGATTGAAAAATGCAGGGGCAACATTTCAGAGAGCAATGGACATTGCTTTTGCAAAAGAGATTCATGACTTCTTGGTCATTTACTTAGATGATCTAACACCCTTTTCAAAATCTGACCAAGAACACTTGAAACATTTAAGACAAATCTTCATAACATGCAGGAAATATGGTATTTCCTTAAACCCCAAGAAGTCATTATTTGGCTTGGAAGAAGGGAAACTTCTAGGGCATATTATTTCAAAAAATGGCATAAGAATTGATCCAGATAGGATACAAGCTATCCTACAAATGCCTCACCCAAGGAATGTCAAGGAGCTGCAAGGATTCTTAGGAAAAATCAACTTTTTAAGAAGGTTTATCCCAAATTTAGCAGAGTTAATCAGATTACTAAACAATATGCTAAAGAAAGATTCAAAGGTCAAATGGACTGTTGAAGCAAAACAAGCCTTTGAAAGTATAAAGTTGGCCTTGACTCAAACCCCAGTGTTAACCAATCCGCAGTTTGACAGAGACTTCATCATTTTCTCCTTTGCCTCCCAACATACTATTGCTGTTGTTTTATTACAGAAAGATGACCAAGGGAATGAGAAACCTATTGCCTTTTTCAGCAGAGCTCTTAGAGATGCTCCCCTAAAGTACCAAATAATGGAAAAACAAGCCTATGCCTTGATCAAAGCTATTAAAGACTTTAGGATTTACATCCTTTACTCCCATGTTGTGGCTTATGTACCAAGTCCTATTGTCAAAGACATTCTCACCCAAGAAAACTTAGAGGGCAGGAGAGGAAAATGGATTGCCAATATACTAGAATTTGACATTGAAATAAAGCCTACAAAGCTGATAAAAGGACAAGGTTTGGCCAAGTTAATGACAGAAGCAAATTTCCAAGCCTTAGATATCAACCAACTGGACAGTGAAACAGAGCTGGCGACTCCAAAGATCAATGTAGCCTTTGAACAATCTCCTTGGTACTCTGATATCTGTTATGTGTTACAAAACCTGTGTGCTCCCCCAGGACTGTCCAGAACTAAGTGTAGGTTCCTAAAAATGAAAACATCTAGATTTTGTGTGATGGATGAAAATCTACTGTGGAAAAACCATGAAGGTATTTTGCTGCACTGTCTAATAGAGAATGAAACTAACAAAATCATGCAAGAATTCCATGCTGGAGACTGTGGTGGACATTTGTACTGGAAGTCCACTGTGGACAAGATATTGAGGGCTGGTTATTACTGGCCTACTATGTTCTCTGATGTGAAAAAATTCACAGCCTCATGCCACAAATGCCAACTGTTTGAAGGCAAAAGACAGCTGCTGCCACTTCCTTTGAAGCCCATTGCAACAGAGAGACCTTTTCAACAATGGGGCTTGGATTTCATTGGGGAAATTCATCCCTCATCTTCAGGGCAACACAGATGGATTCTAACAGCAACAGACTACTTCACCAAGTGGATTGAAGCTGCCCCATGCAGACAAGCAAATGATTCAGTAATCATTCAGTTTTTGGAAAACAATATACTGGCTAGATTTGGCTGCCCAGACAAGATAATAACAGACAATGCTGCTGCCTTCAGATCCAAAAAGATGGTAAACTTCTGCCATAAATTTCACATTACTTTGGGCCATTCTACAGCTTACTATCCTCAAGGAAATGGCCTTGCTGAATCATCAAACAAAAGTTTGATAAATATCATAAAGAAAGTGCTGGAAGAGAACAAAAAGAACTGGCATAAGAAACTAGTAAATGCCTTATGGGCAGACAGACTAACAACTAAAAGATCAATTGGGACCAGCCCATATGAGTTAGTCTATGGATTAGAGGCCAGATTTCCTTCATCACTGGGAGTGCCGGTTATGAAACTTCTACAAGAAAGCCAAGCAGAGCCAAATGACATGCAAAGAAGGATTAACCAGATAATTTGTTTACAGCAGACCAGAGAACAAGTTTTCAGCAGAGTGCAGATACTACAAGAGAAACTGAAAAAGGCCTTTGATAGAAGAACCAAAGCAGAAGATTTCAATGTAGGGGACAAAGTGCTAAAGTGGGATGCAAGAAGAGAAGAGAAAGGGAAACATGGAAAGTTTGACTCTTTATGGAAAGGACCATTTGCTGTCCAAGCAGTACAAGGTAACAACACTTATTTTCTCAAAAGTCTTACTGAAACTGACTTGGATGAAGGTCCTGTCAATGGCAGGATGCTGAAGCACTACTTTGATTATTCCCCATGAGTGGAACCTAAAGATTCTTTGTATATATGCATTTGTACATATTGTTTTCTGTTTTAGATTGTAAAGAGCAGTTTTCCCAAGTGATTTACCAAGCAGTAAAAGGCAAATAGAATCAGAGGTCTTACAAGAAAGAAGCACACTATTTTGACACATTCATGCAGCAGATTTCAAAGACAAAGATGGGCAGTCAAGGGACAAGGCAATCTGACTTGCTGTTCTTGGTCTTTCAAAAGAAAAACCATCCCCATGTGGAGCCACTGTTGGATACCTATACCAATAGGTTTCATATTTCATGATTGGCAAGAGAAAAGCCAAATATGCTCTGCTCTGGTATCCCAAAGATCCCATATTTCCTAGAAAGCAAGAGCTGGGTAAAGTGTTTCAAGTATTGAGGACCTTATTTCAATTTTGTGGATGATTCAACAGTCTAATCTGGATCATGCCATGTGTTCAATTTTGAGTTATAGAATAGAGAAAGAAGTCTGTCCAAACTGTTTAATCTTGGCAGACAAGTAGTTTAGGTAGAGAAGCAAAGGTTCCCAACAGCTTAATCTGGGACCTTGGAAGAGATAAGGGTAGAGATAGATAGAGAAAAGAATAAAGAAAAAGCCAAAGAAAAGAAAAGGCAAGTAAGGGTTTGCAAGTCCAAGTGCACCCTCCAAGGAGAAACAAAAAATGCTAGGGAAATAGCTGGGTAGGTAGTTGGGGTCGCAGAAAGTGAGTCCTATCATTGCAAGAATGGTGATGATGGGCAGCAAAGTAAAAGACTACAGCAGGAGCATGACTAACTTCCCTCTTCCCCTTTATTCCATTACTAACACTCCCTTTCTTTCAGCTGAGATTTATGAAGAAAGCATCATGGTTTTATGGTGGTTCTAGTTCATTCAGAATCCACATTTCTTGTCTAAGATCTTTTCATTTTGATCTACTCTCAAAACCAAGTCAATTTCAGATAAACTCAGTAAAATCCCTTTCATTTGCCCCTTCATTCATATTAACCTCTAATTTTACTATATAGCTCCCCTATTTTACCCATTCCCCTAATATTACTAACACCAAGGTGTATAAATCCCAAACTCTTATAAATACCCACCCCCTTGGCATTATAGCCAATAAAGTTACAAGTCAGGGATCAAATGACATCAGGTCATGTTGATAAACCTATGCCAAATACCCCTCTTCCTCATAAGCCAATTCCTATATCTCTACCCCCTTTTGCACATAAAACCTTTAAAAAGGGCCCTAAAACCCACCTTACCCACTTCAAAGAGCCAAAAGAGCATAAAACCCACTTTCCGCCTGTTAGCCAAGGTTGGCGCATATAATTGTTTTTATCGAAATACATTAGAAAAGCGCTCAAAAGCATGGTTTATTTGCCTCCGCCCTCATCCGTATATTCCACACATGTCACCTCCCCGACCACCATTAGATCAAGGGCCTACAGATCCGACGGCCCTGATCGCGTTGGACCCCTTCCAACGTCTGACCGATACCTGTACTAACCTCCCGTCACATCTGCCTCGCGTCCGCCGTCCGATCAAAGTCCGTAGATCTAACGATCATCGTGACGTCGGAGCCCATCCGATGACCGATAGATATCTCCCGACGTCCGTATTTGGAGGACGTCATTCCACTGCTACGTGCCCTCACCACCATACGTCGGAGGTACTACTGACCGATACCGCCCCGTACAGGAGGCGGTGCGATATGAAACCACTGCTGGTTTCCGGATTTCCACCTGTCCTGCCATGTCACCGCCACCGTGTACCAACCAGACAGCGCCACGTCACCCGATGACGTCAGCATGACGTCATCCGACCTTGACCCCACCCTATGACGTCATGCTGACGTCAGCACATATTCGCGCCAAAAGCGTAAAAAGGTCTATTTCACCCAAAATTTCGTGTTTTTTGGTCATTTTGCGCGTTCGTCGTTATTCTGCTCTGCATGCAAACAACGTCCAAATTGTCTACCAACCTGCTAAACTGACCAGAAGGCCTCCAGCGCACCAGTTCAACCTGCGGTCACGACCTCTGCGCGTTGTCTTACCAGGTATTCCTCATCATTCATCCTCTGTGCGCCTGCAATTATCTATTTAACGCCTTAGAGAGCTTAAAGAAAGCCGAAAATCAGAAATTCACCACTGAATTCCTCAGCAAAGCCTTGAAGTTCCAATTATCACTTCGAAAAACACCAGCCGAGCCTTTCCCAGTGGCATTTTGCTAAGAAACCAGGCCCTGTCTGCGCAATCGTGGCAGGCGCATTTGAAACCAATTTTTAGCATTGAAAGGTGCCAAAAAAGGGCTAAGCTTCGCTCTTAATTACAAAAACAGCATTTCAACTGCTGCACACCCTGCATTTACCTCCCACTTGCATTTCCATCCCTCTACAAAGAAACTTTGCTGTTGTTACTCTGCATAGTAACACAGCCCCTGAGTAAGAGTAAAATTTGCAAAGGAAAATCATGGACCCCCCTGTAGCTCCCATAGCCCTCAATGTGGCTCCCCTGAATGTCCCTAATAGAACATTTGACACCAGAGCATTGGCAGACCTGGACTACAAGATAACAGAGGAAACGAGGAGCAGAAGCAGGTTCCATCTGCAAATATTAAACGAGATAAAGATCAAACATGAGAGGGGGACAGACATCCTGGGAATTTGGGAGTCATTCCTCCCAATATTCAAACTTCCTCAGGTTAATCAATTCCCTGAGCTTGTGCACATAGTTGCTGAACACTATGATGCATCCCAGAGAGCAGTGCTAGATGCTGAAGGTTCAATCCTGTTCCTCATTACCCCTGAAGCCATCAGGGAGATGTTGCAATTCCAGACAGAGCATAAGTTGGTCCCTCTGTCACTAGCTGATTTAATAGTACAGGGAGCCAGAAGCACAGAGGCCCAAATCACTAAGGTCAACCAGCTCTTCATCAAGGCTGACACTTTGCAGATTCCTCCCATCAACTGCGTTTACCTCAATCAATTGGGCCAAGACCTGGTTGACATGATCAGTCCCATCCTGGGATATGATTCAATAGAACATATTGATGAAACAGTTATACAAATGATGCTTATGTTCTCCCCAGGAAGGAAACCAATCCACTATGATTATGCAACATACATATCAGACAAAATGCATGAACAGTTGATGAATTTGCCAAGAGAAAGAGTGTTTAGGTACACCTCCTACCTATATCATCTGCTCATATACTTCCAGCATGATAAATTCTCCTTCCCAATGAAGAGAGTAGATGCACAGGGCAATCTGAGATCAGTAGTATATTGGACATCTGTTTTCCATGTATCATGCTACTGTCCATATACCTACTGTGAGTTTATTGATCTCTTCATCCATCCAGCCTTGACTCTACTGATTGGTTCACCTCCTCCTAGACTGACAGAGGACATGAAAAGGTGCCTACATTTGTCAAAAGTATACAGTATTGGGGACTGGTATCTTTACCAACACCACACCGTCATCAGAATATATGGGTGTGAGTTACCCCCATTTAGACTACCCAAATTTGTGCCCATAAGGCTATTTGCCTTAGAATACTTCAGGCAGTTTGGCTATGTGGATATGTTCCACTTCTCAGGCAGAGGCAAGAAAGCACAGCTGAAAATCAAGAGCCAACTTGGCCATTTAGTCTACAATGAAAGGGATGAAGGGTGGAAGGAGGCAGATAGAATACTGGGGGGATTTGGTTTGAAGTACAGTTTTATATGGAAACCCTATGATCCCAACAACTTCATCACAATGAGGAGACTCAAATATAAACTGTCTGCTTACGGTCATCATAGCCTCCCCAAAATTGAAAAATATGCCAATCAAAGCAAGTGGAAAAGGGGAACTCTAGAAGAAGATATAACTCAAAAAGAGCTTGATCAAAGAGCTCTGAACAATCAAAAGAAGATGGCTGACCTTGAGTTTTATGCACAGGTCCCCTCACTGCCAAGCACACAAATTGGAGCAGCAGCCTCCTCTTCAACTACTCCACAGCAAACTACAAAGGTTGCTGGAAAAGTCTCAGAAAAAGGAAAGGAAAAGGAAATGGAGGCAGAGCAAGAGCAACAGCAGGAACAGCAGCAGGAAGACATAGGACAGCAAGAGGAACAGCAGCAAGAAAAACAAGGGCAGGAGCCGCCTGCCCAGCAAAAGGAAACAGTGGATACTCCTCAGACCACTGAACAAGTCATGCCTACAAGGCAAGACTCTACATTTGATGCCTCGGTCCTCCAAACCCCTCAAAAGGAGGACACATTTCTCTTGAGGAAAAGGGAAAGAGAAACTCCCTTGACATCCTCTATCAATCAAGGAGAGAAAAGGCAAAGACTCAACGATTTTCCAGAAGAGGATATAGCCATCCGAGAAGCATCGGGCATGGGCCCACCAAGTCAAGAAATTTCAGCAAGTTCCTCCCAGCAGGAACTAGACAGGACAATGGGAGGGGAAGTCACCTCCTCCAGCCAGCAGAAAGAGGAAAGAGTGAGCATAAAGCAGCAGTTCATAGACATTAAGAGAAGGAGTGACCCAATCAAAGTTCAATTATACAATCACCTACTTAACATGGCTCCTTCCAATCAGCAGAGACTCATGTCTGCTTTTGATGTAGGTGAGGGCAAACTGACATTGAGTCATTTTATGCCTACGGCACTCAAGCCACAGTCTTCTGCTGATTATCTCAGGACCAATTTAGAGGTCCTTGCCAAAGACATACACCCCATGGACAAAATTGAGTTGCATAAACAAACAGGGGAAATGGTGTATGCTTCATTGGCCGATAAGACCTTGGACAACTACAAGTTAACAAGCAGTCTGAATGCTACGGCTTCCCAGCTGGAGCTAGAGAGAGCCTCTTCTCAGGCCAAAGACAACAGGATCAAAACCCTGGAAGAAATCATCATAGAGATTGGACACAATCCCAATGATATTAAAGGGATACAAGAGATCTTAAAAATCAGAGATGCTGATATGGCTGCACTAAGGAAGAAGATTAAACTTCCAGCCACTATCCATCCACAGACCGATGAAGTGGCAAAACAAAGGTATGAGCAGGATTCCACTGCTCTGTTAATTTCTGTTTACAAAGAATTTCTGAAGGCACAAGAAAAATTGGGGCAATATGAGGCCACACAAGCACCTCTGAAAGGATCATCAACACAAGCGCAAGAGGGGCAAACATCTCAGCCCCCTCCACAGGTCATTAATCTTGAGGAGACTGCCCCTACTACTGCACCTCCACCTCAGCAGGTTGAACAACCAGCCACATCTGCTTCAGCAGCACCCACCAGCACAGATCAGAGCTTAGACATGCAAAAGCTAAAAAGTGAAATACAAGCTTTAGAAGCACAAATGATGCAGCTGAATGAAACTAAGGAGCAGCTGGCCAAGGTGAATGAAAGGCATGACAAAACAAAAAGAGAAGTAGGAGAGAAGGCCAAAGAAATCAAAGCTCTTAAAGACAAAATCAAGGAGCTTTAGAAAGAGCTACAGCTAGATAAAATCATAGCTGAAATCAGAGCAATGATATGGTCCAATATTGGTAAGTCCATCAATAACCAGTGGTCATACATTGAGACAATCCATGAGCAACTGGAGCTCATTCCTAAAGCACAGAGGGAAATCAGAACATCAAGGGCCTTGTTGGGGAACATGCCTGAAATTGCAACAAAAATGATCAATGTGCTCAATCATAAGACCAGTTCTCAGTTGACCATCATGGGAATCGCAAACAGAACTGATACTATCCAAATGATCAAGAGGGTTCTTACTCTTAGAAATCTGATGCAAACCTTAGACAGAAGAACCCAGGATATGCAAACTGAGGTAAACAGGTTCTTTGAGAGGTTTCGGGTATTGGAAAGTAAAGGACTCCCTAGCTTGCTGAACAATGGAGGGAGATTATTCACCCATGAAGAATATGCCAAGAGAGTGAATGTTTTTGCCTCATCACAGGTAAATGAGAAAGCCAGCACCTCAGAAGATACAGGGCCTATCACAGGACAGATTTTCTATGGTAAGATAGAACATCTACTTTTTATAATGAATGAAATGAATCATCTATTTGATGTAGCCCCCAACTTTTTCAAGTATACAGAAGCTGAAGAAACAATGCAGGCCATCCTCAAGCATCAACTCCCTACACAGGAATGGTGGACAGATGCCATCCAAAGAATTTTGTAAACATTAAGCCATGCATCAATTTCTGTTTTTTCTATAAATTTTGATGGAAAGAACAGTCAGCAAAATCAGCAGGCATCATAAAGTCAAAGCTGAGCCAACTCAGCAGATGGAGCAGCCAACAAAGCAGGCAAAAGACAAACGCAGCTGGCAAAGCCGATAAATTCATTGCGCAGGCAAAAGTAAATGCATACCTACAGATCGATACATAGTAATGTAACCGACTCAGTGACTCCTTAAAGTCAAAACAGTCATCTGACAGACATAAAGGGCATTTACTCTGCATTTAATGTTGTAATAACTCCCTGCGTACTTTCTGAACACTACTGAAGATATTTTCTCTCTCTCAGATGACTCAATGCCTGAGATATTTTGTATACTTATTTCTATATAAACCCCTGCGCAAGATAGAGCAAGGGGTTGTTGTAATTTTCCTTTGAAGAGCTCTCGCTTGCTGTAAAAATTCTCAAAGAAATAATACAAAAGGAGAATGAAATTTCCAAAGCTTGGTGTACTTTGATGCGTTGTGATGAATGGTGAATGTTGCAGGATTCCAGAGTGTTTCGTAAAACAATAAGTTTTCTCAAATCTCTGTATTACATGTTTTCGAGTCTTTTGTTCTCTTTTATCGTTCAGATGTTTTACACTTAATAGCAAAGTAGAAGAATAGTTCCAGGACTTAATCCATGATTACCCTGAACTCAAACTGAGCTATTATCCATGTTTTCCTCAGATACAGTAACAGAAGTGTAATTCTTAGTTGCTGCACTCTGAAACTATATCTTTCGCTGTGATAGACATTCCCAGGGATTCAAGTTTGCCCCTGTGACATCTGTCTTTTCTCATAACCAGTTTGGTGGAAACAGTTAACAACGAGTGAAAATTCTTGAATGCTTTCATTGTTTGTCTTACCTGTTTCCTGTTATTAATCAAAATTTGTTCTATGAAACATCCAAATGGCCCTGTAAGTTTCACCGGTTCATCTCAAGGTTTCTAGACACCTACAGCCACAGACTCCATTGCCCAATGATACTTGACTCTCTGAATATCACATCACAAGAGATCTGTAGGAAATTCTTCAACCAAAACATAAACAAAAACCAGTGCATAATAGCTAGCCTAAAACCCTATCATAAACAGTTACAAATCATAAAGAGAGAGCCCTCTCTGATCACAGTTTGGCTAGAAACAGTGATCCAAAGATTGGTTAGTGGTTACCCCGGCCGTATTCCCTTGGGAGTCATAGGGAACAACCTGGGTGTTAACAGGTTCAAGCTTAGGGTAGGAGTCTAAGTGTATTGGGTCATAGTAGTAGGAAGAGGCTCTGCAGCTAAGAGTGCAGAGGCCTAGTAGATTCTGCAACTGAGTGTGCGGACCCCTGCAGCTGAGTGCACAGGGCGGTGTCGAGTCTGTAATCCGGATTGAAGATTAATAAAGAGAAGTTGATTCCTATTTCTGTGTATCTGATGTGCATTGCCTTCTTTACGTTTATACTATTTTATTTATCGTGCGCACTGATATGATTGCGGAATATGTTGTAATAGTCATTAATCTTACCTAAAGAAGTTAAATAATCGGATAATAACAGATTAAATAGCAAGGGATTTGGGTATTATACGGGTTGCACCCCAAGTAGGGCTGCACAGAAGCAGTATCACAGGTTGAGAAGGGATAGAAAGTGCGCGTAGCAACGGGTCAGACTGCAGACCTCTAGAAGCTCATCAGACATCGCCAGGGTGCGGAAACCTGGTTCTAGGAACCTCCCATACTACTTCGGGTGAGACCTCATTCCATGCTCTGCGGACTGTTGCCGAAAGGGCCAATAGTACCGGGATTTGCTTGACTAAATCACCTCTGAACCTGGGTCAGGCCCATACAAGCCAACAGAGGGCACGAGAGAATGTCCATAATATTTTTATGTACAAAGAGTCCCTATAAATAATCCCCAAAAGGGTCCATTTTATATCAAGCCTCCAAAATATCATACATCAAGATTGTGAGGTTTAAATCCCCAACCACAATTAAGGAACCAGTCTTCAATTACCCACTGACATCAAGTCTATCCCATAATTCCAACCTGGAGTCATAGGGAGCATACACAATAATAATGTGAAAATGGGCCTTTGATCCCTGAGAGAATCCCATCAATAATATGCCTGCATAAATTTTTAAATCTAGAAAGTCAATAGATCAAGGATCCCACATTACAGCTAGCGCCCCCCACAACCCCACCCGTGATAACCTAACCGCATCACTCGAACAAAATTTGCATCTTGGACACATATTTAGGAAATATGTCTTGCCTTTGACACTGGATACCATAGTCTCCTGGAACAAGATAACAAAGGTCACTGATTCGAAATCAAAAATTTTAAGGAATTCCATTTAGGGGCATTCCCCAGAGCCCTAATATTGAGGGACATAATCTTCATTAAGGAATGTTATTAGTGGGCAAAATTGCTTAAATGGCTCACATATCATTGTCATCAAGGGAAAAAACCTCTCGAGGTTCCTCATAGTCCAAAAATTTGGAAGATAGACCAGCGGACATATGCCCATCATGAGAAACCACCAATTTTTTACCCTTATATTTATTTCAAAAAGTACTATTCTTCAAAGAATTATGACTAATGGAAATAATATTCATGTAAGTCACAATTGAATGGATGGACAGCGGCTCCAGAGCCAAATTATGGTTATGTTTGAGTATCTCAAGTTCACTACCCACAAATTTGTGGGGGAAAGGGCACCAGAGAAAGTGCAAAATCGAATCTCAGGAGAAAGATGACCATAAAATGTTCCCCCATATGATTCCTTCCCACCAACCTCACAATCCCCCCCAAGACCACCAAAAACCCTAGAGACGTTGGCATTCATAAATGAACCCATTTTAAATAACGTTTTGAATAAAGAGAAAATACCCACAAATTTGAATCGAATAATCGGATTTTTAAAGGGGGTAAAAAGTGAATCAGAAATATTTACAAGATTATGGACAAGAAATTCACTTCCCAATACACCTTTTTCACAATTAGAAGAAATGGATGTGGAAAAATCATATGGTGATACATGAACAATAATTGGGGAGGATTGTGGAGCAAAACCAAGACCTCAGTCATCCCCTTAATTTTCATCGTAATCTCGACCCCAAAATCTGGTCGCTATTGAAGCCATGTCCCCCGCTGCATATCTGAATCCCCATATCACCAAGTATAATTAGTAATCAGGTGGCCCATCTCGTGGAAACCCGAACAATGAAAAGGGATACCGCAATAGTCAATCCTCTATAAGAACTTCAATTCACCCTAGCAGAGGTCCATTTCCGCAGGGAGACCCCCAAAAAAATACATTTCCATTAAGAGTCATGTCATCTATTTTTCCATACTGCAAATATTTCTCTCGTCAACATAAATCAATCTCCCAAGCCTATCAATGATCAAACCCATGGCACTCCGAGCCCACAACTATAGTGGGAAGCCTTAGGATCTTGACCCAAATAATTTTACATCGGGGGATCCCATATAGAGGATTGAAACTGACATACCATCATTTTAAAAGAAGGAAGCTCCGCCCATGGACCCATGGCAGCAGCAAGATTTTCTCACCATCCACAAAATGGAGAAATTGAATGTTAAACCAATTATTGAGGAGCATGTTAATTTTTGGTTTGTAATTAATGATAGGAGCATGCTAATTTTTGGTTTGTAATTAATGATAGGAGCATGCTAATTTTTGGTTTGTAATTAATGATAGGAGCATGCTAATTTTTGGTTTGTAATTGACGATAGGAGCCTATTGAGCCTCTACCCATTCCTTCATTTTTTGCCCATCCATAACTACAAATTCCCACCTGCCAACGAAATCCTATTTCTAGAAGCTTGATACATGGTCCCAAAATATGTCCTATCCAAAAATGAAACCTTTAATGTCAGTCAAAGCCTTCACCACCTTGCCTTTACGACCCCTGTAAGCCAGAGAAGGATTACAGAGTTTAGCACCCAAAGGTCGCCCCCCATTGACATCCCATTCAACATGCACTATCAATTCCCTACCAAGCCCCAAACCATCCTATTTTTTGGAAACCCCTGACAAAAATTTTGGTTGATGATGCGTGTACCTTTCCTCCATTTCTAAAGTAGCCCATATAATCTTCATTTGATATGTGTAATCGATCCCATTCAATTTTGATCCCATCTACCACATGTAAAATAGCCCAGCTAGCACGGAAACCTTTTAGATGAGAAAAATGAGAATCACCCACAATCCCGAGAAAAGATATTTACACCAACAATCTCTATAGAATTGAATGCCCCCCACCAAAATGGCTAAAAAATAATGACCATGTCCATATCAATGTAAATGTGGCCACAAATATGAAATCAAGGAAAATAGTAATTGGAAGCCACTAACCATAAAACAGTGGTTGTTAAGGCAGAATGTTGTATTGCCTCAAAGATCACCCCGAATACTGCCGAAAATAGTGAAACCTTAATACATAAAATCCACTATCCCACCTAGAGGATAATTCACAAACAATAAATTAAAATATAGCAGAGCATCCAAAGAAGAAAAATAAAAAGCAAGAAGTGCTCAATCAACTATTGAACCAAGCTGGGAAACAAGCTAATGATAGAGAGATATACAACTCATTAAAACATCGCTCCAAGCCTCATTAAATTCCCATGCAAGCTATGACAAATAGAATTTCATGAACAAAAAAATAGAATGAGAAAAAACTTGAAATCATCATATAACTAAGCCATATCCCATTGTTGTTCAATTTTTTTCCCTGCAACTACATATGCTCCACTCTTGTATCTTGAATGGGGTTTTGGGTATTTTACTTATCCTATTATTCTATTCCTGAGTAAAAGTGACATTCCTATCCAATATGCACATTAGCTATACTTGGAAATCTCCTTCTAGTTACACCTAATTCAAAGGCCAGTCAGTGGCATGGTTAGGATCATGCACATACATTTTCAATTGCAACACATGAAACACGTTATGAACTTTCATGGTGGTAATAAATGTAATCATGTATGCAAGAGGTCATATCCTATATAGGATCTTGAAAAGGACCACAATATCTAGATGTCAATTTAGAGTAGTTCCCAAACTTCAATGAACTTTTCTTTAGTTTCACTTTCAAAACACTTTCTCCCCAACATTAAATTCCCTTTGACGTTCTATGTTTTTTTACATACTCTTTTCCATGTCCTATAATACATTTAAATTCTAATTGATATTGGACATTTCCTCTTCCATTTATTTAAGCAATTATAGCCCAATTTTTAATGTGTCTGCTTGATTGTCCAAACTAACCAGAGTATTACACTTTATAACATACAATGCCTAATATGGACTCATCTTAAGTGAAGTTTGATAACCATTATTGTAGGCAAAGTCTAATAGATGCAATTAATCCTCCCACTTTGATGGCATATCCACAACATAGATTCTTAACATGTCTTAAATCACTTTATTGACTCTCCTTATTTTACCATTGATTTGTGGATGATAATGTTGGTTATGTGTTATATTCTTTGCATGATTAGTTCCATGTATGATGTGTATGCATTGGGTGTAGCATGGAGATCATAGTGGAAGTGTTACCCCTCCCTGCCCCCCCTCACCTAGGGGTTCAAGGGTGGATTTCCTAGAAGGAAAAAAAATAGGCAACTGTTTGCATCTTAGTTTTTGACACAGTTTTCATTTTTGCAATTTCATGGCACACTGTGTTTTATCCCATTGTTTCCTAATTTTTGGCTAAGGGATTAAGGTTATAATCTGATCATGGTCAATGATTAGAGGTTTTGGATGTTATGGGATATTATATATTTTATTATAAACATTGAAGTTGAGTGAGGACAAAAATTAGAGGTGTAGCTCTAAAACTTTGTTTGTTTTCCTAGTTAATGGTTTCTAGGAAAAATATTTATGTATTATGTGTGATTTACATTATTTACTTTTATATTTTATAATATGTGTATGAATTGTTTACTATAAAGGTTTAAAATGTACAGATAGGTCAAGTTTAGATTTGTACCAAAACCCTTGCATGATCCTTTCCAAAATTTTGAGGTAAATGTTGGATCTCTATCTAAGACAATTGTCTTTGGTATCTTGTGCAACCTAGTAATCTCCTTCAAGTAAATATCTACTATATTAGCTTCATTATGAGTAAACTTAACTATAATAAAGTGATAAACTTGATTAATTTTTCGAACACCACCATTATTGAATGTGTTACCTTGTTGTCTTTGGAAACTTGGTGAAAAAACCAATAGTTACCACTTCCCATTTCCACTCTTGAATTGGCAATGGTTGTAGAAAACTTGTTAGATGTTCATCTTATCATTTACACTTTGACATTCCATGCACTTGGCTATATAATCATCCATATCCTTCTGTAATCCTAAACAAAAATATTGACTTCTTACAATTGGAATTTTCTTTTAATAACTAGGATGTCCAACATATCAAACATTATGGATTTATTTTAATACCAGCTTCCTTAAATGATAAGAGTAATGGATATAAATTTTAATTTTATGCATAAGAATTTCATTTTATTCCAACTTATAAACCTCATATTTTTATTGTACATTCTCTTGCCATGGGTCTTCTTTGATATGAAGACAATGCTCATCAGAGGTCACGACCTCAAGAATTTTGTTCATCGGATTAGATTTCCACACAAAATGATTGTACCATGAATTTCATGTACTCTTTTGATGTTTCCACATAAAATGGTTGTACCATGCATTTCATGTACTCTTTTGATGAGTATAGCAACAAACTTGTCTTCCTTCCCTCTAATATGTTTAATATCAAATTCATTGAATTTTGTTTCTCAAAGTAAATTTTCATGTAAAATGATTATATATTTTTATAGGTTTGGTTGGTGAGACATGTCCGGGGAGATTGAACTTCCAATCACTTGGATTCACAAGGGCTTGCCAACATGATTTTTTCTAGTTGTGCTACCACCCACAAACTCACATAAAATGATTATAACATGCATTGCATATACTCTTCTATTAAGATATTCTATTCTCTTAATGAGATGGACAAAAAAATTGTTTCATGTTGCATGTAGTCTTCTCTAATCTTCTATTAAGATATTATACACTCTTCTATTAAGATATTCTATTCTCTTAATTATATGGACAAAAAATTGTTTCTAGACTATAAAGAATATAATTGTTGCAAGGAAGAGGACATATTAACATAAAAGAAAAATGAGATATGCCTTTGTTTAGTTTCGAGTGAATTGCTAAACATGTGATTGAAAACAGCACGAAATTGACTCTGAATTATAAAAGAAACTGCAAAAATGATCATTTATTCCCTTCTTATCCTACAATTGGATTGAAAGTATTGACGCTAAGCCAAGTCAGTAGGTAAAGCTCATAAATGGAAAATCAAAGCAAAATATTGCTATCTTCGAGAATTACATTTTAAGAGGAAACTTAACTCAAATTTTATTGAATTGTATTATCTTATTAAATTTAATTTATTACAAGTACAATTTTTTTATGATACAATTTAAATAGTTTTTTCAAAGTGAGTAATTCATCTCAATCAAAATTATTGTTTAGTTTTAATATATTGAGAATAATATCCTAGGCTTTTTGGGATGATGAATTATGGAATATATAAGATTGAATATAACCAAATAAATAAATATAATTTTATTTTATTTTTTCAAGTTATTGAAATGATATAAAAGGAGTTAAAAACTTAAATGATTTATGGTTTTTATGGTTTTAGGTGTGTGGGATTGCCCATAGTATTATGTGAATTAAATTTTATAAATATGTTGTACTTATATATAATGTGGTCAAATTAATTGGTGAGAATTGATTGGGTGAAAAACAAGAGGAATAGTTGTGATGCAGCATATTCATTACTTATATTGTTATGTAATTGATCCAGGTCCGGGTGTGATGAAGGACCCTTCCAAGGCCTTTTACTTTCGTGATGTGTTGAATTGCATCTTTAAAAGAACATGAGTGAATACATGTGCATGTTGTAAAGAAGAGGGACGTGTCAATCATCACCAACATAAAAAAACAAAAGCGATGATAACGGAGTTCGTCCAGGAGGGACTACGTCCCCGAGCCCCGGTGTCAAGATGGTGTAGGCCGCTGCATTAAGCGTTGTCAATAGTAGTGATGTACATAGAGGTGACGTTGATATCATACAAGGAAAAATGCCCTCACGCAGGAGTGGCTCTAAGAGATGTTCCACTACAGGAGCTCTCAATCAAAAGACTCATATCAGTATGACACAAATTCATGCATGATGAGCATCCCGCCAACATGGCATAAAAGGGATCTCAATGCAAAACATGCATGACAACAACAACAGTATCCCAGCAACATACAACAAAGGGATCTCAAAACATAACATGAAGAATCATGACAGCAAGTACATCAAATAGATGATTCTGCATAACATCAGGCAAGGAATCATGAAAACATGTAAGAAACAAGATCCTGCATCAACATCAATCAAGGATCTATGCAGCATAATGCATAAATAAGAAGTACATGAACACATCATATACCTCACAACCAGGGGTCATCTGAAGAAGCGGATGTCAAACTGCTGAAGTTGTTCGGACCATAGATCTCACGGCATCAATCGCATGAAAATGACTGCTCGCACATGAATGTGGACATCTGCATTCCACTTAGAAAAGTGGCTGAAGAATAGAATGAGAGGATGAGAAATATGAATGCACCATCAGATTTTTGGCATCGAGTAGTGCAAAATCGACTGTCCAAAATCTGAATTCTAAGAAATTGAGAATCTAGGGCTCAAGGAATCTTTTAGATTCCCCAGGATTCCTCAAAGATTCTACTCCATGGGTGGACTGGAAATCTGCAACTCAAATGGAAAATCTAACCTCGCCATTGCGATTCCTACGGAAAACCGTGAAAAACAAGTATAAACTTGACTATTTTCTGACATGGAGAAAAATTACCTCCTCGGGAAAATTTTAAGGATCATGGTTCTACTCCCTGTTTTTGCAGCTATCATGGTCCCACTTGCATACTGAAAATGGCCGAAAAATTCAGAACTCTGATGGAGAAACGGACAACACAATTGCATTCGTGGCGACGAGAGGTGTTGAATCCATATAAAGTTTGTCAAAATCTGACAAAGTGGAAATTTGGCCCTCCTGCAAAGTTTCTGCTCAGTCATGGTTCCACCTGCATAAAAATTAATTAAAAATTACTTGTCTCGAAAAGCGTGCCCTCTCATGGTTCCTCCTCTGCCTCGAACTACATGCACTGGTAAAATTTTGGGTTTATATTAAAATTCACTAGTGGATAAAACAAGGAATCGATTTGGTTTGTTGGCTAAATATAAAATTTGGTTGAGGAGGGGTCGAGTGGTCGAACCCTACCCCTCCAATTTTAACACGGCATTTATATTTTTGTTAATGGTGGGGGGTCGGGTCCGCATTGGGCGGCCCGCCCCCATACTCCCCGCGTTGGTCGTTGGTGGTATGTATATTGTTATATGGGGCCGCCCGTTCGGGGGCCGACCCACGTGGGTTGGGCAGGTTTGACCCCCACCGGCCCCGAATTTTTGTTTACCATATATGTTACGTTGGTTACATGGGGGGTGTGGTGGGGTTGGCGGCCCCCACCCCCTATTATTATTTTTTTTTGTTTTATTAACAAACAGATGCCCCTTTTGAATAAATTCGAATTTGACGGTAGGAGTCAAATTAACGAGCCCACAATTTTGCTCAGAATTTGGCCGGAGCTGGCCGAAATTCGGTGGCTAGGTTCGGTCCAAATTGTGGCCTCCTTGAGCCTGCCCAGACACCAAAAAGTCAACCCAACTTTGACTGCTTCTAACTTTCACATACGGACTTGAATTGACAAACCGTTCACACTGTCGTGATCACGACGATGAGATATTCGACATGAATTTGGTTCGATCATAATCCAAGCACTTTGATTTTCAAGAGTTCATAAGCCCTCTTTGTCCTGTGTGTCTCTTTGGAGCCACCTGGATCATTAATTGATTCTTTTTCTTAAATATTTTCGCAGAGTGGAAGCTATCTACATTGGCATTAAAGGCATTTATTGCTAATATTTTAGTAAGAAATTGATGTATACAATATTATTGGTTATATTCGCATTTCTGAATATCTTTTTGTATTTGTGCAGAGAGTATGTATTTCATCCACATTGCTTCTTCTGCATTGCTTGCTCCGCACAACGACGACTACACAGCTTCTTTCATATGCACTATATTTGGGCACATAACTATATTGTGCATAGAGGTCTACATTTCGTCCACTAAAGGCTTTTATTGCTAATATTTTAGTAAGCAATTGACGCATATGATATTATTGGTGATATTCGTATTTCCCAATATCTTTTTGTATTTATGTGAAGAGGTTCATATTTCATCCACATTTATGTCACAGCCCATGCTTGTTTTTCACTGCTTCCTCCGCACAACAATGACTACACATCTTCTTACATACATGCTTTATCTAGATATGTAACTCTATTGTGTGGAGAGGTCTGTATTTTGTCCACATTTATGTCTCAGCACATGCTTGTTCCACACCGCTTTGTCCACACAACATTGTATGCACAGCTTCTTCCATACACATTATTTTAATTGTAAATTATGCTTATCTTCATATTTCTAAATATATTTTTTTGGAGATGTATGTATTTCATCGATATTTTTGTCTCAGCCTATTCTTGTTCCACACCACTTGCTCTACACAACAGCAACTACATAGCTTCTTTGGTATCATATTTGTGCAGACAGGTTCATATTTCATCCACATTTGCATCTCAACCCATGCTTTTTCTACACTTCTTTCTCCATACAATGATGATTGCACAGCTTCTTCCATACACGCTATATCTAGACACGTAACTCTATTGTGCAGAGAGGTCCGGATTTTCTACATTGCTTGATCCACACAACTTCTTCTATATATGCTATATGTGGAGAACCCACCAGAGGTAATAGATATTTTAGTAAATGATTAACGTATACGAATTTATTGCTAATATTTGTTATATTTCGAACATCTACTTGTTTAGTCTCTTGTGCGAAAGTGCTCTTTGTGCAGATGTCCACACTTTGCATTGAGTGCTATTACTATTGCTAATATGTTAGTTATAAATAATGCATATTAGTAGTCAATTGAGTAAATTTTTTGTGGATAATAACATTTTTCATGTTCATATTTTTGATAATATTTTTTTTATAAATAATGTTTCAAATATATATTGTTTATGCTCTTGTGCGAAAGTGTTTTTTCTAGGATGTACGCACTTTGCACTATACACTTTACTATTAATATTATTGTTAATACTTTAGTTAGATAATGCATATCAATAGTCAAGTGAGTAGAAGTTATGAGGAGTGCACACAAATTTGTGTACAAAACCGCATTTCATTGAGCAAAAGCTTCGTTTGTAGCGGAAGAAGCTTTCAACTTTGTATTGTGTGGATAAGAGCATTGTTTATGCACACATTATTGATAATATTTTAATTGTAAATAATGTATGCTACTGATATATAAGTAAATTTCAATTATAAATAATGTTTCAAATTAGCATGTGTGCAGAGGTGCGGAGGAAGCTTTCAATGTGCGAATCATTGCACTTGGTACTTTAGTATTAAATAATTGCAATACCACTGAAGCAAGCAATGAAATTATACGATTGTTTTAATACTTTAGTCATAAATGATGTGTATCTACCCATCTCTACAACTAATTAAGTGGGGTTTGCATTTCTCCCACACTTTTGTCTCAACTCATGATTTCTCTACACAACAACATTTGCATAGCTTCTTTCATACACGCTATGTGTGGACACACTTCCTCCATAGGCGTTGTGAGCTAGATTCCACCACCGCAAGTAGCTATGATTCATTCTATCCTTTTATTTGAATAGGCTAAAATGTCGATGCTCTTACTGTAAGTATTAATTCTATTTTACGGTGTCCCTGATTATGGTTATAAATTCATTCGATTCATTTCTTTTACCAAATGAATAGTCTATCATTATTATAACAAAAGAATATAGTTAATATGTATTAATGGTTAATCATTACAAGCATTAGGATTGTACATCCGTTTATGCTCTTCCTTATAATTATATAATAGACTATAAAAAATAATCATTGTACGAAAGATTGATGTGTGGAAGCCGACACAACGAGTTGTGCAATGTGAACGTCGATGACTATGTTGTGTAGGTACCACTAATCAGAAGTGAGCTTCACAATCTCAAGTTGAAGTCAAGTTCCCAAAATAATGTTATTGGTACGATGTTATTGGTAATGCTTTAGTTATAAATAATGTTTTTGTCGCTAGTACTTTATTATTAAATAATGTATATTTGTTGTTTGCAATAATTTAGTTAAAAATTATGCAAATTTCCATATTTCTTAATATCACTAGTCAATTTGCATCCATTTATTCTCTTCCTTGTAATTATATAATAGCATTATAAAAATTAATCATTGTATGGAATATTGATTGGCGGAAGTTGACAGAACGAGTTGCGCACAATGAATTTCCTCACAATGGAAATGTGAATTTTGAGGATTATCTTGTGTAGGTACCACTAATCGAAAGTGAGATATTGAGCTTGGCAATATTGAGTTAAAGTAAAGTTCCTAAAATGTTGTTATTGGTAATTTTATTGGTACAATGTTATTTGTAATGTTTTAGTTATAAATAATGCTTTTGTCGCTAGTATTTTAGTATTGAATAATACATATTTGTTGTTCATAATATTTTAGTAATAAATTATGCAGATTTATGTATTTCTGAATATCACTACTCAATTGAGCAAAGTTTGGATCGTTATGGAATGAAAAGAACTTGTAACGGCATGAATGATCAGAACATTGAGCATAAGATTTATTTATGGATATGTGTCATGAGAAAGTTTTCATGTTTTCATTGTGCGGATTTGTGTATCTCTGGACTTCACATTGAAGGCATTTATATTTTTTGTTCCCAATAACATCGAGCCAAGCAGTGGATCAATACAATATTATTGCTAATATTTTAATTATAAATAATTTTTTTATTGATAATATTTTAGTATTAAATATTTCATGTTTTCTTTTACAATATTTTAATTATAAGTAATGTGTATCTCTGTATTGTCAAATATCAACAGTTAATTGACAAAAGGTTGTGTGCAGTTTGAAGAAAAATGAATCATTGAACACAAGATTTCTTATTAAAGGATTTTGTATATTTTTTCTCAAATCTTATGTGCAAGTTCTGATTTTGGATGTGGAAAATTTCAAAGATAACGTGCAGTATCAGTTTTCATTTATCAAATTTGATATCACATATTATAATTTTTATTTGTGTAGCTTAACATTAGGTTTATAACATATTTTATTACGTGATTACTGTACATTTTGTCTGGGTAGTTGGAAGCGGCGGTGAGACATAAATTAGGCACAATCATGGGAATCCCATGTCCAGCTATCTAATTTAGTTATTGCAGTGAACAAAGTTCATTTATATTTGCATAATGCAAGAAAGGCAAAAAGGCATTCAAGTGGCAAATTGAAATCTAGATTCTAAAATTACTTTTGCAAAGAAAAAGTTGGTCAGTAGCAAGGCAAGTTTACATAGTAAATATGTTGCATACGCGTTAGTTCAATGAATAATTATGGAAAAGAATTTTATTTATTGGCAAAAGAACTTTAGTTAATGAAAATAGAATGTGATTTACGATTTTAATAAAATAGTATGTCGACAATGATTTCTAAAGTGTGTAAGGTGGATTAATCATGAAACATAATCGTGTCAATTGCACTATGACAAATTGGAATTTAAGTAAAACGTACATGATTTAAATTAACATATTTTACAAAAGTCTTTTTTGATTAAATATCAAGAAAAACAATACTATCCATATTGATAATGATTACTAGTTAGTGGATATCATTGAAATTGATAGTAATTAAATGTCATTTCATAACTTAAATGTCAATTCGTGATTTAAATGACTTATTGCCTCTTATGCATTATATATACGCCTATTGCATGTAAAAACAATTTGTCAATGTTCATTTTGTTCTGAAATTGTTAAGTGTTTTAAGGTATTGCTTTACAATTTGTCTATTTTTTTTTTTGCATTTGTTACTAACAGTGAAGAAATGCCTCAAAGAAACAATGGAAAGGGCATAGAAGAAGATGTACATGCAGAGAGAGAATATATTTTAATGTTGAGCCAAGACATATTAATGCTTAGCAAAGATATTTTAATGTTAATGTATAAAATACTAAAACTCCAGCAAATGCTTAGGCATCTCAAAGATGAACTAGATACCGTAAGAATGTTATCAGAAGAGCTATTGCAAATCATGAACAGATGAATTAGTTCTTGATTCTAATAGTATAATCATCACAATTGTTAATTTTGAGAAATAATGGTTATTCAATAGAGAAAGCGCTACCAGTTTTTTGCTATTTGCTAATTAGATTTTGAAATTCAGTATATGCTAAAGGATATGTATTGTAATATTCTTGACAGAGTTCGAAAAGAAACATATCAGAATATTCTAGATTACAGATCTATGTAATGCGATATGTTTTATAAGTTACATTGGTTTAGAAACCCATTTCAGCTTTGTATGATGAGTTATTTAGATATTTGTTTAAATCTTATGTGGAATAGTTGTTTAAATAGGAAAAAAAATATTGAATTTGTAAACAAAGAAAATCGTTATTATAAAGTAATGTCACCGAAAATTGCATCATAATGAACTGATATTGTCTGAGTAGTTATAGAACTTACAAATTCGATAAATCAAGAAAACAATACAAAAATTGATAATGAGGGGAAAAACAAAAAACGATATAGCATAATACAAAACATAGAGTCATAACAAAAAAAGTAGTTCGCTGGATTATGTTTATGCACAATGTCATAGTAATATTTGCATTGGTATAAAAATTTCTTGTTTTTGTGTTAAGTAGATTGCTAATATTTTTTTCATGAGTATAGTATATTGATTGATAATGTGAAATCGTATCGCAAATGTCTAATAAAATGAAATAAATTCTAGGATTCTTGCAAATGCAATGAGAAAACATTGTGTCGTTTCCAAATTGATTAACAATGTAAACAAAGAAACTTGTCATTGTATAGATACAACTATGCATTGATGGTATATACTAAATATGCCATGTATATTGAAATTTCTCAAGATTTCAATAGCATTTGTTTTCTATACAAAGTATTGGTCGTAGGAAATTTGTCATAGTGCAAGTAATACTCTTTCCAATTCGACACCCCTCAGAATACATTGTTTTTTAGTCCTCTTAGTTGCATGAATGATGTAATTTAAACGATGAAAATAAATAAATATAGATTGTTGCTTGCAGGCGATGCAACAAAGCATAGTATTGTTCATAGTTCTAGAAGTTGTGATTGGCGTACTGCATTTTGCGGATAAAATTTCGAATGGCATCATATATACACTAACCTCTTTCAAATATCCTTGAAAATGTTGTAAAATTAACATAGAAAACAAATGCTTAGTAACATGAAATCAAATGTCTTTCTTATTTTTGTTCTTTATCCATGTCTATTTCAACAATATGATATAGCTTATTGTGCATATTCCTCTTAATGAGGAAAGAAGATTTCTTAGACTATCAACTTTATTTCCTATGTTCAATGCAAAAATGAACATTGACTTTGAAGTTTAAAAAAAAAAAAAAACTTGTTCTCTAACTATATTTTTTAGCAAGATCAACAAAAAAATGTTTTGTTGCAAATCTCTTAGAATTGTAACGCATGTCAAAACAAATTTATCGTGTACTTGAACCTATTACATATCTAACATTTTTAAAATAATACACGAAAACATTACAATAGATGATGAATCATTTTTTCCCTGAATATTGGAATATACAGACCTACATATATGTAACTTGTTTTTATTTCAATGAAATTTGTAACAATAAAACTTTTAAATATAACAAAGATTATTGTAGCTATGTCATGTTCTCCATTGTCGTCTTTGATTTACATAACATATTGTGTTATTGTTTGCATTCCCAAAATTTCAATAGTTGTGATTGTGCCTACTGGAAAGGCATTGTCATTGCGAGATAGATTTGTAATTGTCATGTTTGGAAAAAAATTGGTACTCTGCACAAACAAAACAAGTGCTTTCTACGCTACAAAAATTATTTAGATAAATATTTTTCTCACAATCACCACTATCATATTTATGCTTTCGAATAATTTTGAAATCTATAATAGAAACATCGGCATTTGCAATCATCTTTGACTCATGTTATTCGATTAATGATGTTGGCACAATAATGTTATTTTCATTTCTAATTTCTTATTTGTTAAGTTTCCACGGAATATTTCTTTTGACTTATTTGTTTTGTCCAAAAATGTTCGATATGCGACCAAGACAACTTCATGACAAAGACTCCCAGTTATATTATTACTGATATATTTGATCAACAATGGTATCGACTCGGCCTCATTTTTCCTAATTATGACCATTGAATTGAAATATTTTTTTTTAAAGAAAATAGAGAGTAAAGAATAGAAAAACGAAGATGGGTAAAAAAAGAGAGGAAAAAAGTAAAAAATTGATATAGAGTTAATTGAATTTGTGCAGAAGTACCTATTTGTGTTTGTTTCTTCGATAGTTTCTGTTGATTATGTTTTAGTTATTGCAATATATGTTTCTATGGTATTTCTCATTATTATCTCCACACTTTTGTCCATGTCTATTGTGACATCATTTGAATTCAATAACTTTTGTTTGTTCATAAATATTACACTGAAATCATTGCTTAAAAGAACATTATAATTGAAACTAAGTAAGAATTTTTTAATGAAAACAAAATAAGATAAAGAAAACTCATTAGTAATGTACAAAAAATTTAGATAGGTTTTAGTTTTAGCAAATACGAAAGTTTTATAGAAATGTTCCAAGTACTTTTTTCCTTGTAATTTTTTTCATGAATTTGAATCTCTTAGTGTCATATGTTTCCTGGAAATTTGAAAAA
Source organism: Pinus tabuliformis (assembly GCA_031772625.1). Taxonomy (NCBI): domain Eukaryota; kingdom Viridiplantae; phylum Streptophyta; class Pinopsida; order Pinales; family Pinaceae; genus Pinus; species Pinus tabuliformis. The sequence goes on from CM062804.1 coordinate 205,387,285, forward strand.
AAAAATACTTTTAGTTATAGTACATTAAAAAATATGGCCCAAAGGCAATGGAAGCACACAAAAAAAAACAACAACAACAATTACGTTGTAATGCAAATATAATCAAAGTACAATAAATAAAATAGAGACGTTCAAGCTCAGAAGAATTATGATTGTCCTTAACAGTATATGTTATGTTTGTATTCATTTTTCGTTGCTATGAAAATATGAGTTAGATCAAATATATAAAAATAAGAAAACTAAGAGTTTCTAATTCCATAGCACAGAAGTACTTCAAAAATAAGGACTATATGACACTAAGATATTTTGTCTAGACGTTTTTAGTATTAGTATTTAAGCTTTGTATATCATTAGCATATGATTGTACCAAATATTGTATAAATTTTATTAGTACTTGCATATAGAACTAATAATGTACTATTAACCTGTCACTAATGCTACACATTTTGAAGTTTCATTCTAAATGATAGTCACTCATAGTCTACAATTCCCAGAACAATATTGTACAACCCAAACAAGAATTCTATTTGTAACTAGCTATTTCGAAAAGTAGTTTTACATGCATTTGTAATGTGTATGCTAAAAAGACTGCATGATGAACACATAGTGAATGCTTCTACGGACAGTGCAATCAAAATTAGTAAGTAGTATTGTGATGTTAGCATATAAGTATTAAACATAAGTATTAGACACCTAAGACAATTGGACTAGTAGATAGCAAAAATTGTAATAATAATAATAATAATAATAATAGAAAAAGTAATGTTGGACTATGAATATTTAAGTGTGATGCCTTCCATTAAAAAATAAAGAAAAGAATGAATGCCATGTGTTCCTAGATGAATTTATATAGTTGTTTTGTTTTGTTTTTACCGTTAAGAAAGCATATCAGTTTAGAGTAGTTTCTTTAGCCCAATTGTGAAGAGTGTCAATGTTTTTTTGAACTTATGAACATTAAATGTTTATTAGTGAAACTAAATCATTAGTAATTTTCCTTTGTGGTTAATGCAAGCATGTATTCGATGAATCGACATACATACTTCATCTTCCGCACAGAAAAAACTCTGCACAATGAAAAATAATAATAATAACATGTTAACATTAATAGTTTAATTTCCCGAAAATATTGTGTTCTAATTTCATCCCTCCAAATAAAGTTTCGAATATAATACTTCAGGACAGTAAAATCTCTACACAATAAATTGTTCAGCACATACCTCATTTTCTCACACGTAACTCGTTTCCCATTTTTGTTATCGTCAATAGAAAACACATATGTTTTTAACATAACACAAATGCATTTGTGTCACATTTCACGGAAAATATCCCGCAAAAAACCATAGTAAAAACCTTGCTCCTTTCGGTCGGTCATGTTATTAATTGATAAATACGTTGGCATTAAATACTTTTATTGCTAATATTTTAGTAATTGATTGACATATATGATATTATTGATGATATTTTAACTGTAAATAATGCTCATCTTCGTATTTTTGAATGCCTTTTCATGTTTTTGAATATGTTTCAAAGTAGGCATATGTGGAGAAGTGCGAAAGAAGTCTATTGTGCAAAGGAAGATTTCTATGTGTGAATCACCACACTTGCTACTAAAATATTTTATTACCAATATTTTAGTATTAAACAATGCATATTTTATATAATCAATAACATCAAAGCAAGCAATGGGCTTATATGATTTTTTCTAATACTTTAGTCATAAATAATGTGTATCTCTTTGTTTGTATAGCTAATTAAGTGGGGTTAACATTTCACCCACATTTTTGCCTCAGCCCATGCTTACTCTGTAGAACGACGTATGCATAGATTTCTCTATACATGTTATCTCTGGACACGCTTCCTCCATAAATGCTCTAAGCTAGACTCCACCAATGCGAGTAGTTATGATACATCCTATCCTTTTATTTGCATAATCTAAAACATGATTGTAGTCTTACTATAAGTATTGAATTCGTTGGACGGTTGACCCAGTTATGCTTATAAATTCATTCGATCCATTTCTTTCACCAAATGCATATTCTATTAATAATAGTAGAAGAATATAGTTAATGATTATAGTTAAAATTTATTAATGGTTAATCATTACAAGCATTAGGATTATATATCCATTTATGGTACGAAGCATTAGGATCGTTAATTCATTACAAGCATTAAGACGAGTTGTACACAATGAACTTATGCACAATGGCAATGTGAATGTCGAGGACTATGTTATCTAGGGACCACTAATTGGAAGTGAGCTTGGCAATACCAAGTTGAAGTGAAGTTCCTAAATATTTAAATATTTCAAGCTTCAAGAACTGCGAAAATAATTATTTTAACGATATTAATGGTAATGTTTTAGTTATAAATAATGCTTTTGTCCTTACTCTACACAACAACATCTATAGAGCTTCTTTTGCACACGTTATATCTAAACGCTCTTCCTCAATTTTTACTTCGCACAACGAAACATAATAATATTCCCTATTATCCTACACATACCTCATCCTCCGTAAACATTTATACAATATATGATCTAAGAATTTGCAAAAGTGTCTTTGCACAGCGAAATATTAAGTGGATATTTTTTTGGGAAATCGACAAACATACCCCATCTTCTGTGCAGTAAAATCTCAACATAATGAAACATAAAAGCTCAGCATAGTAAGAAGCTATGCACAACACAATAAAAGCACAATGAAATCTCCCGCACATACTGCATCCTCTACAAACATTCATTCTTAACACTAATGCTCAGAGAAATAATACATTGTTAGAGCACTCGGGAAATCCCCTTGGTCCCCCACACATACCCCTCAGTCCAATATAATACAAATTCATAAGTGTTACGTTTCACAACAAATCCATTGTGTGAAAAATCTCACAAACTAAAATTAGTAGTTTAACACTATCCTATGCACCATTCCGCACAATGGAAATTAACAATATTAATCATTATAATCCCTCACACATACCCAGCCTTTTGCAAAGATTCATAGCTTTAAAATAAAATCTCTATGCAAATGTTTTTCCGCACATACTACGTACTCTGCACAACAAAAGATAATAGTATTCCCCATCCTCCCCCACATAACAAGTTCTCCATAAACATTCATACAATATATGATATATGATCTGGAAATTTGTAAAAGCATCTCTATATAACGTAGTTACTTACGTACTCAAGAACACTCTTCGATCAGTGATTGACATTTGAAACCGTTATTATTGAATTATTAGACCTGTCCTAACTACATATTTTCTTTATTAATCGCTTAGTAGGGAGGTATGTATTGCTACAATTATACTTCCATACATCCATCCATGTCACCTTCTCCAAACATTGTCTGTTCGCACAAAAAATGCTTCATAAACTACTTTTTCCTCTTGAGAAAACTTGATAATTACGATAAAGGTACTTGTAACGACCAAAATTCGTATACGTAGTAGAAATATTTAAAATACTTTGAAGACAAAGACATCCATCGTAGGATAGTAATTGTAAATTGTATATTTTATAAAATAATTTATGTAGGATGATTAAAAATGAGAATGAGGGCCCGCTTATATACCTTAGGTAGGTGCCCTTTCACGAATGGCTATGTCTCTAAGACATGCCTCTTCATTACTAACTAACTACTCAATAGTTAATTAGTTATCGTTTATTATTATTATTATTATTATATTCACATTTAGTATTTTATTATGAATTATATTCATAACATAGCCTTCCCCTTCAAAAATCTTTGTCCTCAAAGCTTACTCATAAAAGACTTGATCTCTTTTTTTGTTTCGAATGTCTTCTCATCTCGGCATTGTCATTGTCGTTGATACTAGTTTATATTATCCTTTAAGTGACAAACAAATTGTCATAGTGAGAAGGGATCAGATCATCCTAGATTGATCTTCTGTGAAATTAAATTTTGTGATGAATAGTTATCATAGGACTACATTCTACAATCTTCAGTATCCTTGGGAACATAATTTTGTCATTTATTTTTTGAGCAATATTGGTATGTATGTGATTTGGATGTCGATACATAGCTCTTTTGGTTTGGCTTTCCTCTATCATATTAGTGGTTGATTCCGGATTTTCTTCAGATGTTGATGTTTTTAAGTCGGCAACTGAATCATCATTTGGAATGTCTATTGTTTGGATTACAGATTTTGCATATGTTTTAACTTCTCTAGATTCCTCTTCTTTCTTACTTGTGATGTTGACTGGATTAGTATATATTCCCTTATCTTCAACTTGGACTGAAATGACTGACGACTTCAATACTTCATCTTGAAGTTGTTCTAGCTTGTCATTCAGTGATTTCTTGTCACTTTTAAGTTTTTTTTATTTGCGTAAGTAGGGTTTGGTTATGATTCCTTAAACGTAGAAGTTCATTCTTTTCTAAATTGTTGACCTTATTCTTAGTAGCTTCATCATCTTTTAAACTTTTGATTTGTTCTAATAAATTTGTCTGATTAAGGCTCTTAAAACGTAAATTTTCTTCTTGTTGTTCTAATAAACGTTTCTTGAGTTCCTTATTTGTGGCTTTGGCTTTCTTGCCTTGTTCGAGTAGTTTTCCATTATGATCTCTGAGGCGCGAAATTTCTTTTTCTTTACTGCAGATGGCTTCTTCAAGCTCTTTTTGCTTATTTTTTTGTTATCTTGAAACATCAAGTCTAAGACATCCTTGAAGTTTTCTACTGAAAATGTTATTGATTTTTATTTACTTGTTATGTCTTGAAATGTGACCATCCCTTATAAGGAAATGTCAAATCTTGTTTCTCTATGTTTAACATGAATGTACACAAATTTTTAAACCAAGGTTGACCGAGTATGATGTCTATATCCATCTTTACAACATGAAATTGAGATATGTACTCATAATGACCTACCCTCACTTGTAAATCACTAATGTTATACTCTTTTTAGTCAAAAATATTTTTCCTTACACCAATGCTTAGCTCTAGAATTAATAGTTGATATGATAAGTTAACGTTAATGTAACTTTTATTGTTGCTTGTGCTAATAGCAATATTAATTTCTCTTCCTTAGATACTTCCTTTTAATGTAATTACTTTGTGATCCATAACTAAAAAACCCTTATAGGAAAATTGTCTGTCCTTCATTTCCAAATTAGAATCCATTTTTTCCACTTCCAAGATGAGTGGAAGGTTCCCTTGTAATATTTTTTTTTTCATTTTTTTTAATCCCTTCTTCTTATTTTTATATATACATACTTCGAACTTTTTTTTTATTTTCCTTTCTAATTTTATTTTTTAATACTTGAATGTCCTTTTATATATATATATATATATATATTCGAATGTTTGAAACATTTTATATTTATTTTTATATATTGTAACTTAACTCTTTAATTATATCCCTTATAAATATTTTTATATCAATTAAAAATATTCAGATTCCTTCTTTATACTTCAGCTCTTTAAAAAAAAAACCTTGTATGCAGCTTGGTAATATAATAATATATAATCCTTATATTATGTAAATATTAAATAATTATAATTATTATATTGAAACAATAGGTTATCCTTATAATCTCCAACCGGATATATTAATTAATTTAATGAATCAATAAGTTGGAGGGTTGGGATGCTTGATTGTGATACTTACAAAGATCATGTTGATTGGTTTCAAAAATGACATTGGTTTGAGCGGCAGTCGTGCGTACAGTGCAAGCCGACAAAAGTGGAGGAACCTGGGGTATCTACGTCGATGCCTGCGGTGGTGGTATTAGCAGACAGCTACAGCAAAGGATTAGTGGATTTTTGTGGATGGCGTTGATCATTAGGCATTTTGTTCCACGACGGAAGTCACTTGAACTCAACGAATAATCCGACAGTGACATGGGAGAGTTATGGTTGTCGTAGTGGCGACTGGTTATTTGGATGCAATTTGCTTGGTAGTTGCAGGGCCTCTGCAATTGATCAACTATCAGCCATACGGCGGCGGCTAGGTAGGCTTGATTTTTTTAATTTTTTATTTTTTTTAACAATAGACAACTACAACAAGGGGTCAGTGGATTTGTTGTGGCTGACGTCTATCATCAGGCGTTTTGTTCCATAGCGGTAGTCACTTGAACTCAACAAATAATTAAGCGGTGGCGTGGGAGAGTCACAGTTTTCGTAGTGGCGAGTGGTTATTTGGATGGAATTTGCTTGGTGATTGTAGGGCCTCTGCGGTTGGTCAACTATCACTCATATGGCAGCAACCAATTAGGTTATATATATATATATAGTCTTTATTATATATATAATATATTTTATATATATTTTTGGTTTTTTATATATAATCCCTTCTTTTTTTTTTATTATTTTTTTTATATATATATATATTATATATATATATAATATTTTCTATTGCCTTTTTTTTGTATTTTGATTTTTTTTTTAATAATAATAATTTTTTTTAATTCTTTATTTTTTTCTTTTGATTTTCTTTTAATAATATATTTTTTTCTAATAATGGCCAAAGGCCTAAATGGAAAAACCACTAGAATGGAGAACCTCCTTCTCGTAGTGATTGCTTGATTGACAACAACAAAATTGACGATGAGTTGAAGGCCCAAGGCCAGATCAGACGTGGCTCTATACCAATGTAACGACCAAAAGTCTTATACGCAGTGGAAATATTTAAAATACTTTGAAGACAAAGACATCCATCATAGGATAGTAATTGTAAATTATAGATTGTATAAAATAATTGATGTAGGATGATTATAAATGAGAATGAGGGCCCACTTATATAGCTTAGGCATGTTCCCTTTCACGAATGGTCGTGTCTTTAAGACATGCCTCTTCATTACTAACTAACTATTCATTAGTTAATTAATTATCGTTTATTATTATTATATTTATATTTACATTTATTATGAATTATGAATTAAATTCATAATAGCACTTAACTTGTGTTTTTAATTATGAATTAAGCAATTGCATTCACACTGTTAACAAGGTTTCATTCGAAACCCAATTCAATATATACAAAAAAATGGTTATCACTTTGCAATGTTATTCGACTTAATGTGTATTATCAAAATTAATACAAAATGTAAAGCCTTGAATTCATTCTTGTTCTTTTAAATGGAACAGTTATGGGACTACCTAGTAGAACTCATTTATACGGCTAGAAACACAATATGTGTCTCTACTGCTTGATCTCAACTCCTTTGACGAGCTTTGAATTCATTCTTATTAATAGTCTAATGTTCATATTTATTTTCCAATAGTATAATGTCAATACGATTCTAATGTGGGTTGCATAAGTACAGTGAAAAGTTTTATTGTACAAAGCATTCTTGTGAATTTTCTTATCTCCACATAAGCACAAATGTGAGCGAAGACCTTTTGCAGACCAATTACCATTTCCGTGCTTCAGCAAAATCAATTTCATTTGCACAAAAAAACTTTGTTATTCAATCAATTAAAGTGTGTGCACTTTGCACAGCCAAAGCCTTGTTTATAGTTATCTTTATCTAAATAGGCATATGTGTGGAACTGTAGATTAAGTCCACTATGTGGAGGAAGCTTTGAAGATTTCATTGTTCGGATCTCTGAACTCTGCACAATAAAATCTTCCCGTACAAGGAAATTTATTTTTGCAAATCTCCATCCCTAATTAATTTGTTAAATATTACATAGTGCATTACAAGGCTAAGCGAAATCGAAAATGTGTAAAATTGATATATCATTTTCATCTCGAAATTATAGCAACAAACTTCCATTGTGTACAATATACAAATAGAAAGAAAACGTAATAAAATACCTTCCTGAAGTATCGTGCTCCGAACAAATTTAAAAATATGTGATAGTGGACAATATTTATGTTTCATCGAAAAAATGAACTATTCTCATGTTTCATATTATTGGAATATATGTATCAATGGCATAATACACATGCTCATAACATAACTCTGTAACATTAAGCAACATAATTACAGTTACAAGAACAACATCGAGTTTTGAATTTCAATTATCATAACTATGATTGAAATAAATAAACAAAATACAAATGCATAGAATATCATAAGCTAAGCACTAAGAACATTGATTCTCAGCTTGAATCGATTGTATCAGTAATGAAAATGTTCAATGGATCAGTTCATTGGCTCATTCAGTATGTTACTATGTCATCTTCTCTTTAAGTACTTTCTTCTACATCCACCAAAATTAAATGTGTGAACTGTAATATGCAAAGAGAACTGCGAAAGAAAACAAGAAATTTCATTCAACAAGTAGACTATGTAACATTATTAAAATTAACAAATCACAGTGATTGAATACTAGTAAACATAAAACAAATATGCAAATAATTAATGACATTTACAATTAGTGAAAGAATTAAGGCTAATTGTTTGACTATCAGATGTCTTCCAAATGCATGGCCTCTTGAACCAATGTCTTCAACTTAGCCTAAATTAATTCTTTCATTGGTCCCATTATAATCTCTAGCCTCGCATGTTGATCGAGTAATTGTTTTTTGATATTCATAACCTCCTATTGTAACTAAGAATTTAACACATATTTCATATCATTAATATAGTTGACAAAACCAACTAGCCATTTGTCAATTTCTTCTGGAGTAAAATGAATTATATCATCTAAATGTTCTTCCATTGACTGTTTTTTCTTGTCCAATTCAAATGTTAATGTATCTTTTGTAATCAATTCAGAATTTTGTATATTGCATGGGCCACCTAAATCTCGAACAATTTTCATGACATTTAGAAAAGAATCGCTTCTCTTATTGTCTATGCTCTTACATTCAAAAATGTTTCTTTCTAGTATACTGATTATTCTAGACCATTCAACTTTGATTTGCCTCATTCAATTAGAATTTGGTAGTTCTCTGTTTTTCTTTTCCAAATCAAACAGCAATTCAAGCCTTTGAATAAAATAAATCAAGTCATTGTTAACGAAATGATTGTCTTTGGTAACATTACTTCTCAACAAATCGACAAATGAATTGATTTTTTGTGCTAATCATAGTAGAACGAAACTACTTGCCATGCATGTTCAATAATTTATAATATCTTGCATATATTATCAACTATATGACATTTAACTACCTTAACCAGTTGCAAAGCTCCAATAGATCCATGATATGTGCTAGCAATGGGAATTGCATATTACTGAGTCTATATTGTGATTGGAGTCATTAGCAAATGACCCTAATTTAAAGCATTTTCTAGCATCTCTATTGTTTCTTTTAGTACCAGGTTCTTTGTGTTTCATTGCTTAATAGACACTGCAAGTGCATTCCTGGTAGCTTCATGCAATTTCAAAACATTTGTGGCTGCAATTCCAAACATATGAAGATTCGTTTCTTCTATATCAATAACTTTTTTACCATGCATCCTTACCTTTTCAATTTTCAATATTTTACTCTGCCTATTATAGTTTGCATCTTGAAAAGTGACAAACTAATCATCAAAAATAGAAAACTCTTTGGCAATTTTCTCTACTATTTTCTTATTTTAATTTAAAGCACCATTGACCTAATCAGGTAACGGAGTTTCAATCTCCTCATTGATACCTTGTTGACTACTTCTTGTTTGCAATGGACTTTTGCATTCTTCCAATTAAGGCTCCTTATCATCTTCAACAGTTGATCGCTGACCATGAATCAGTTGTTCAATCTTGATATCTTTTCATTATTCTTGAGGATGAAGCCAAATGAGTTTCGAATATGCAAACAAAAAATTGCACAACTTTTCTGCTTATTTGTTTATGCCTTGTTTCATTGCTAATTCTTGTTTCTTTATAAATTTTTGTAATAGTCATTACTCCTTCATTATTTCTTGTAGCATTGTGACTCTTTCTGGTTTCACTTGCAATTTTTGTCAACAAGATCTCGCATTTTATGGAACCTAAATGTCTGACGAATAGACCTTCTAGATCAACATCTCGCAAGGCTTCAACTTATTTTAAATTAAAACAATGCAAAGACTTGGAAAACTCTGCAAGTTGGCTTCCATTCTTCATGATTACTCGCCTAACGGTAAATGGCAAAGAAATAAAAAAATTATTTTTTTTATGTTCAAATTTAACCATCCAATCATAGTATTATCTGCAGACTTCGGCAAAAAACCACATGTCCATAACAATTCTTGGAAGAAATAGTGGTTTACCTCAAAACCCATAAATTCAAATAACCATATTATTTCCTCTTTCTTCATATCTCCCTTTCCCTAGAGGAAAACTTGTGCTTCATTGGATATTTGATGGGGCTCTCATCCAGTTATCATGTCAATAACTTGTTGTACAAAAATATCTTGAATTAGACAAAAAATTGAAATAGTTTCTTGCTTCCACAATATGGGATAGTGGAAATGCATCGGTTATTTGTCAAGATTGCAATTAGGGTTATGTGGCAAGTCATAAAAGTATGACACAAAACGAGGGTTGTTATCATATACACCATCATGAATAACCTATTCTTCTTGTACAAATGTACTAATTGAAAACATTGTTCATTTGAATAAGATCAGCCCAACCGAATGCACAATTTTTTTATATCAGTGATGAAGCACATAGATGGAACTTGGTACAATGGCCATAGTTTCTTGGCCCATTAAATGTTCATACAACCAACAAAGCTCTCTTAATAGTTCTCTAAACAAACTGATATCTATAGAGGAAAGATCAAAATGAACCTCAAAAACCAGCAAATCGAACTCCTCAAAAACCAACAAAGTGAACTTCATGTAAGACTTTCAACCCGCCTGCCTATGATTCTAGGAAACTATTTGTGTTTGACAAATCCAATTACATATTTGGAATCAGTAACTTCATTATCCACCTAAATGTCTCTGAACTCAAAGAAATACCAGTATCTTTGGTTGATAGCCTAATTATTTTTTTTGCTAAATCAGACTTATCTGCGCATCAATAAATGATTTCTATGAAATCAAATACCTCTAGAATGCATGCATTCACTAATCCGATAGACCTAATCTTATCATTATTCTTCTCCTGCAAAAATAGATTCACATATCATTGATATGTAGTCGACCACTAAAAGCTTTGGTTGATAAACACAAGTAAGCTAATAGTATCAACGCAAATAACTTCCTTCCTTCCTCTTGAAGCCATTTCCGCAGTGAACTTTCAAAATTTTCTATCTACCAGCAATGCTTTCAATGCGCTATAGGTATAGATTAACAATATGCAAAACAACTACCACTTGTTCCTATTTTTCCTGTGTAATATTTTCTATAGGACACTTCCAACATATAGCAATTCAGTATAGAAAAAAATCATTTACAACAAATAAAATAAATAATTTGCATAATCTAAACATGCCACAATTCTGGCCAGAAAACAATAGAAATTTCAACACAATTTTTAGAAAACCAGGCACAATTTTTTTTGAAAAACGGATTACAGTTGTCAAATTGCAAGATTTTCAGTATCAAAGTATTCGTTGAGAGTGCTAAATTTTTTGCATTTTTCCGTTTCCAATACATGTTACTATTCCGCATGTGAAATGTGTTTTACGAAATAAATATCAATTTAAAAACAACAAAGCAAACGTTTCCAAGAAATAGTAGCAATAGTTTAAAAACAAATCTCGAAATTTGGAAACCAATTACTTCATGTGCAAAACAAATTAAATATGAATTTTTTAATAATGGTAGCTAGCTTATGGGTTGTCAACAATCCCATCCACTACAATATTAATGTCAGTTTAGAGGTAATAGTATTTACATTCCCGATTACGTGTCAATCTGTCCATTTCAGCAAAAGAGTATCGAACTATTAATGTTAATATGTCGTGTACGAAAATGATGAAACCACACTTTACATAATGAAACCATTTTATTTTTTTATTTTTTCTTCTTCTCCTTTCTTTTTCTTCTACATAACGTAATTTTTGCATTTTTTCCTATTTCCCATATGCAGTTTACGCCTCGTGTATTGATTACAATCACCAACAAAACTTCAGCTACAACATTATTATTATCAAAAAAATTGCAATTGGTAAATTTTATTATAAAATAACGTAATTTAATTTATAAAGATTAAAGTGAAAAAATATAAAGCATAAGGCATATAAATACTTAATTCTGCAGATGCATAATGTGTTCCTTGCATAGCCTTCGTACACACACAACCGCTTCCACACAGCTAGTTTCATATTCAGTAACACTTTACAAATGCTCATTTACAATTGACTACTGTGACTTTTATGACTCACAATATAAGCTTTCATATGGGTTTCTAACAAGAAAAATATTCCCACAATAAAACAGTGTTCTATCTTTAGTAAGGCTTACTTAAATACTTATTTGCTTTAACTAAAGAAATTGTATATGTCTATAAGCAAATCACTGACAAAAATGGTTTACAATTGACCGTTGCAAAACGAAATATGGAGTTTTTTTCACAATGCTTCGAAAAAATAGATCCCATAGTTCAATGTATAATTATTATTATTATTTGTTATTATAATCAACTTTTGTTGTGTACGTCTTTCTCTCCAGGTAGCTTCCCCTGCATTATGAAAACTCTTATCATAATGTCGGAAGAATGAAAACGTTGTACAATGAAACATTGATGTATGCCATTTTCGCTTTTGTACAAGTATTCATAAATAAAGACAAATACAACAGAATAGTCAAGCTTCCTAGCCAAATAGCCTTCAATAGTTATCAACATAGTTACAGCAAGTGTATTTGTATTCGGATTCAAATTCTAGTCATAACAAATGCAATAGATACAACTCCATAGGTAAAACATTATCTAAGAATTATTGAAATAACTGGTAAATAATTTCAGTATTAGAACAGAGTAAACATAAATTCATTTTAATTATTATTTGTTATAGAATATTAGGGAATATATAAAAGCGCAAAGCAAATACTGGAAAACCACTGTTCAATTATTGGTTTATGTATGACGTTCGATATTCTAGGTCCATACAACATCCTATGTCAAACGTTATCTCATAATTGTTTACATAATTAGTAAACATACTAAGAGGTAAAAAAAACAGGAATCATAATTCAAATTAGTTAAGATCACATAGTCAATGTTTAGGCAATAGTCTTTGTTGCATATATCATTTATGAAAATTATAATACTTTAATCACAAAGCTAAATGCATTTGTCTCAATGACACTTGCAATTGCAATCTCGTCAATAGTAATCTCTAAAAGTCATATGTAACAGGTAACAAGAAACCGCATTTAGGAATTAGATTATTCCATCATAATAACGCACACATAAGATTTAAATAGTAAAATGTTTTGATGACAAATACAAATGTTCCAATGTATTAAAACACTTGCAGTATGCAAAATCAATCTCTGATATTCTTCAGCCTTCAGCTAATGTAACAAATTCCTTCACTTTAGCTTCAATGAATTCTTTCATCAAAGCAACAGTAATGTCCTACTTAACATGATCATTGAATATCTCCTCCTTAATTTCTTTTTCTTATTTTTTCAATTACAAAACCAAGGTAGAGTACTCTTCATTGACACCAACAAAAGTAATTAGCCATTTTCTAATTTTGTCTACACTAAAATCAGTTATCATCAAATTTTGTTTCCTATGATTGTTTCAACTTCTCCAAATCAACCATCAACTTCTCCTTTGCAATTAATCTAGATTCATATGTAATACATGGACCGCTTAAACCCTGAACAATCGCTACCACCTTGAGATACACATTTTCTCTCTTCGATTTTCTATGTTTCCATACTCAAAAATAATGTCTTCTAATGTTTTGATTTTCCCAGGCCATGCAGCTTTGATCTGTCCCATTCGATTAGCATTGGGAAACCTTTGTTTATCTTTTTCTAATTCAGATAGTCATAAGGGTAATTTTGAGATCTAAAATGGGCCTCCAAAGAAAAATGTACAACCAAAATGAACTTTATAATAACCAATAGGATTCAAGATGATGATGTCAACCATGGGAGATGATTCATCATTTTTGGGGTAAAAAAGTAAAAACATTAAAAAAAAAATTACTTTTTCAACTTGTATTTTCAACTTATCTCCCTAAGGATTTACTCAAATTTCAAGCAGGAGTACTCATTCGATGCAAAATTGAATTCCAATTCCAAGGAGTACCCATGTTGCATACTTTCGATGGACATTGCTACACGAAAAATGAGAAATACATGAAAAAACATAAGTGCAATCACATTTTTCATGTAGCGGGGTCCATCGAAAGTATGCAACGTGGGAACTCCTTGGATGAGAAATCAAATTTTGCATCCAACGAGTGTTCCCGCTTGAAATTTGAATAAACCCATAGGGAGATAAGTTGAAAATACGAGTTGAAAAAGTAGTTTTTTATTTTTTCCCTCTAAAATTTGATGGTGTAATCTAATCTTATTTTATTATTCCACTATTATTTTATAATTTCCTTAGGAGGCCCATTTTAGACCTCAAAATTCCCCCAATGGAATCAAGCTTCTGACTAAAATTTAATAGGTCATTGTCCATGAATTCCTTGTCTCCCTCTAGCTCACTTTTGACCAATTTAACAAAAGACCTAGTCCTTTGTTTTAAACACCGTAGATCAAAAGAAACTTTCCACGCAGATTCAATAATTCTAAGTCTTTCAGATATATTATTAATGATAAAAAAATTCATTGCACTCAAACAGTTGATAGGTTTCTCAAATCTATTAGATTCGCTAGGAGTAGAAATTGCCAATGATGATCCACCTATTTCTAGTGGAGTATTCAGCAAAGGACTCGCGCTCAGATCAACTTCTAGCTCTTTTATTTTTGCCTACATCTTTTGATTTTTTGCATGTTGATGACCAATAGAATTCACAAGCACTTCACCACCAACTTGATGTAATTTCATCAGCCCAAGCATTGCAACTGAAGACAGATCAACATTCAATTATCTCCAATCAACAATATTTCTATCATAAAGTTGTATATTTTCAATCTTTAATCTCTTACCACCCTTGATGCCAGCCTAAGTTGCACATACTATAATGATGTCACCTAAGCCGCATATACCCACAGTATGCAAATACAATTGCATGTCACACTATGTGTGTCCTAGGAATTTCTAATATTCCTTACTTAGTAAAACCTTCACTTAATCAAGGTTTAAGGATCCTTAAATAACTTTATGCGGGAACATTTCATTTGAATCTCTAAAGTCTAAACTTTAATAAAAATTTAAGCGGAACCTTACACAACCCTTCATAATCTTTGGTTAATTCTTAACTTAACCCGAAATATACTAATCCCACTTATTTCTATTATAATTTCCATATAATAGAAAATTTTCATAATTCACGCTTAAACCTTACCTTTCTGCCATTCCAAAAACCTTTGTACATATATCGATTCTCTCCTTAGTGTGTTAAATCTCCGCTATCAGTCTCATTCCTCGATCTGACGGTTATCACGTCACCTGATCATTAACTATCCGAACGATCTCCACCGTTGATCTCCTCCGTCTGATCCAACAGTTGTCATGTCACCCGATCACCAACAAGCTTGGCTGAATCTGTCGTTGATCAATCCTGCTTAATCCAACAGTTATCACGCAATCTCGTGTAGATACTTGCATGAGCTATATCAAATTGAGAGCACACGAGAAAAGTGGTTTTCTCTCTCCATCGTTTGCTACGTGTCAGCCGCTAAAGGTAATCGCGTGAAATTTTGAAAGACTGTTTACCATCTTTAGGGCATGTGAGAAACTACTTACCCCTTACGAATACCACCCACGTTCTCAATACGAAATTTAAAGAACTCGGCTTAATAAAGTGTTATCGCTTAATCTCCACCATTCATATTATTGACTTCATTTTGCACGACTTAATCTTAGTCGTCTATCTCCCTTGCTCTCGTTCGTTGATCTGACGGATCCAGCGGTTCCTGAATACTATTACGTTCTTTTCGTTCTTAATGTGTAAACACCCATTCGGCTTCCTGCCTATGTATTTGTCTTCGCCTCACGATCTTCACTTGTTCTGATCTCGATCTCTGCTCGCGCCTTTATGCTTCCTTCACCTTCGTTGTAACATTAAAGGCTTTCACCAATATTGTATGTGTGTAAAGCCATAACACTCCTCTCTGCACTTTTTCTCTGATTCTGCACACCTGCAACCTATGTTACATAGAATTACACAAGTTCACACACAACTTATAATTCAAATACACATCACACAAACTCATATTCGAGTTATCTGTATTAATAAACAACCATTTACACAGGAATTTCTTCCTCGACCTGATTTTCAATATCAATGGCCTTTCCTTTCCTGTTCGTAGGCCTAAATGACTGACTCTCTAACTCCTGGCTGACTGACTAACTCTCTACTTTTCTACTATGCCTTTTAGGCTTACATTTATACAAAAGGTTATGTTTAACCAATTCTGGTTCAGATCCTTAATCTGCTGAACTAAATCCTGAGTATCCTCTAAGTCCACTTTTAACTCCAGTAATCCCTAAGAATCCTCTCTAATTCCATGAATCATGACACCACTTTCTAGTCTAAGACTTTTAATTGATTTCCAACTCTCTCGTCGTCACTCATCATCACTTATGTTCTCCTACATTCAAGAGAATTTACAAATATCCTCACAATATCTAATTAATTCATATTCTAATCACTCAAAACATTAATAATTACATACATAGGAATCCAACTTCCTTGAAAACACAAGACCCCCTACGTTAACTAAAACATAATGAAATTGTTGAGCTGTGTGCTCCTGCATCAACCCTTGTCATAATTTTCATTTTGCAATGTGACAAAATGGTCATCGAAACTAATTCCCTCTTCAGTAATTTCCTCCATTATTCTTTGATTTTCTTGCAAACCAGTACTAACTCAGTCAAGTAGTACAACGCTATCAATTTCCATGTTTACCATTTCTTCAATGCTCTTTATTTCAAGTGCACCCTTGGATCTAAAGGATTAAATAGTATGTGCTCTTTTTGGATTTATTCTATGAGGAGTCCCTTTGTCATCCCCACCACCTGATAGCCTATCGTCAACAAGTTTTTCCCTTCCAGTAGACTTTTTTCATTTTTTCTAGCATATGAAGTCACACCAGTACTGCGTCAGTAACATTGAGATTTCCCTGTAGGGTTTGCACCTCTTTGCTGAAGTCTTTCTCCCATCACAGTGATCTCTTTTTCAGCAATTTTTCTAGCATCTACTAACATTTTGTTATCTCTTGTTGATACACTATGACTTTCCTCGCTCTACTATCTATTTCTCGGAAACAAGTTCTTGTATCTCATAGACTTAAGGTATTTCGTGAAAATTATTCCTCTATCAAAGCCTTTGATAGATTCAACTTCACCTAAGTTCAAAGTATCCAAATACTTTGCAAAAATGAGAGCATTAGCCATATTCTTCATAGTCACTTTTCCAACAATAAACAGAAAAGAAATAAATTGTCTCTTCTTTTTCTGTTCAAATATAGACAACCAACAACAATATTGCCTATAGACTTCAATAACAAAATACCTATCTAGAAAAAATATTGGAAAAATCAATGGCCTATCTTCAAAACCATACATTTGTATAGCCGTATTTCTTTCTCTTTCCTCATATTCCCCCTTGTGAAGTAAGAAAGCGTCATTTTCTGTAGATTTTTTAGAAATATCTTGTCCATTTATCATGCAATACACGTGCATCAAAAGCATATCATAAATTAAGCAAAAATTTAAATAAGATTCATGCTTCCAAAATATATGATACCAAAACATGGCATTAGTTCATCGCGAAACTTGAATATAAGATTACAAGGAAAGTTGTCAAACACATGCCTTAATACAAGAAGTGTTATCAGATATGAAATCATAAAGAACCCATTGTTCTTGGGTAATCTATGTAACTAAACAACTAATTCATTCAAAATTTTATAATCCCAATCAAACATACAATTTTTTTGTATTTCTCATAAATCATAGAGAAAATGCATTTCGGGACATGGGATGTACTTTATAGCGCTACTACATGTGCAAAGAGCCAACAGAAATCCCTAAAAGGTTTCCTAAACAAAGAAATATCTACAAGAGAAACATCGGAAGGAACCTCATAACTTGCACAAATGAATTCCCGCACAATGTCAACTTCGCACTCTTCTACCTCCAGAAACTATCTGCAAAGGACACTTCTAAATGCATGTTTGGTTCCAATAACTTGAATAAAAATATGAATACATTGGGATTCATAGAAACCTTTATCTCTCCCAACTCAATTTCCCTTTTTTCTGAAATCAAAATTATTTGCACAGAGATAAACAATTTCTCTGAAATCAGAGACCTCTGGAAAACACCCAACATTCACTAATCCGGTACTCCAAATCTTGTCACCTATTTTCTCTTCATTTGACATATTCACATATTTCTCATAAGTTTTCAACTAGTCAAATATATCATAGATCTTAGCAGGTGAGTTAACCATATCACTGCAAATAGATTATTTTTATCACTTGCTACCCATTTTTCATTTGTAGGGGGTGGAAACTTTGTCAATGAAAAACATATTCAAATCTCGTTTCACTTTATAATTCTTCATTTTCTTCACAAACACTAACTGTTACTATTAATCATGTGAAAAACCATTACACACAACGTTCTGAATAAATAGCAATTAAAGACTGCAAAGCCAAGTTTTACGAACAGTAATAGGAAAAAACTTTGAAATTCCAAAAGCATCTTGTGCACTTTTTTCCCAAAGGAAAAATTGAACTTTTTATTAAGGAAATAAATAGTTACAAAGTAGATGCAACAAAGCATTCATAACCAAACTGTGAATCCACAATACGCAGAAAGTGAAACCACAACATACTGAGGAAAGTGGAAAGTGCACTTGCTCAATACTAATAACCATAAAAAGTACTATAAACTGTAAACATAAACCTGGGTCTCTCTGAACATTCGAAGAAAACAACCGTCATCAAAAATATAAAGTAGCAGTTTTGAGTTTATACCAAGTGCCTGATAGTCATATACAAACGAAAAAATTGTAAACATGTAATCTGAAAGGATATCAAAAGCACCAATGGAACGAGTACTGCCCCACAGCCAAAAGATGCAGAGATATATAAACCATATACAAAAATACCAAGTCATTAAAAGTATGGAGGTTGATCCGACTCAGTGACCAACCCATTTTTAGAATCAATTAAGTGCCAAGAGTCCAAAGCCTATTGCATACCTTTCTTAGAAAGGAAATATGCTTCCATGTTCCTTTCCCTGTAAATGTGACATACAGAGAAATCAACAAAGGAAGATTTAATAAAAGAAATTTCTTCTAAAATAGGAATCAATGTAAGATTTTGACAGCGTTGCACATTGTTTGTCCAATTTATCACATTCAAAGAGTCACCAAAAATTTGTACTGAGTCAATCCCCAATTGTCTTAGCCAACATAAAAGAATTTTCAGAGTTTTAATTATGCATAGTTGTTTGAACCAGTACCAATACCCACTGAAGATTTTAGAAGTCTGTGATCATTTATATGAATGATAATCCCTGCCCCACATCTATCATGAGCATATGAAGCCCCATCAAAGTAAGCCCACGGAACATCAGGTCTGATATGTTCTTCTTGTATATTCCGATAAGACAAAGAGGGTGTGTTTTGAGGGATCAATTCATAAATAGAGGCACATTGAATAGCAATAGGATAGGGGTTTGAAGGTTGTTCCTGAAAAATGCCTTTGTTCTGGGCCAACCAAATCCCCCAACAAATAATCAGGGGAATGTTCCTATGATGAACATCATTTGAAATTGACCACCAATTTTTCCAAGAATCCACCAAGGAAAGACCATGCCAATTAATACAGATACCAACAACCTTCAAGAAGATCTCCCATGTTTTTAAGGTAAACGGACAACTTAAAAAAAGATGAGAAATGTTTTCTTCAAAGTTTTTGCATAAAATACACCAACCCGATCCATATTTGTTTCTTTTTTGAAGTTTATCCCAAGATGGTACTTTGTTCTTGAGAATACACTAGAAGAAAAGTATGAATTTTGCAGGGCATCCAAGTTTGCACAGTGGCTTGTACCACCAAACCCTATCTCCACCTGTTGTCTAATTCATTTGCATATTGTACCCAAACTTCGGAGCATTTATACCACTGGGAGAGTGAACACACCAAAGTTCATCAGCCCTATCCCTAATGCGGACATTTGTTCTCTACAAATCCATAGTATAGTCTAGTCAAACACCATCCCACTGGGGCTCGAGATTTAAATCCTCAGATGACTTCCAACCCTGATTCCAAAAAGAGAATTTTTCCTCATTTGTAAGCATCATGTGCATTTACTACACACTTTGCTCCTACTTCAAGATCATTGATATATGTACTGTAAGAAATAGAAATTTGCGATATGCAATAATAGACATTGTCTATCGAACCGGTAAGTTTGTCCACACGACCAAAAATCAATAGTTTTTTTTGTTTGTTTAGTAAAAACCTGAAATCACAAGTGTCTAAATGATTTTTTTTAATAGTGGAAATGGATTCATCATCATCAAAACCCCCATCCAAAATTTGTCGATACCGTAAAAAATCACCACAAACCATTTTTTTTCCCTTTTTCATTGTTTTTTTCTTCTGTTTACAGCCAATATTATGAAAATTGAGAGATGTAACCTCGAATTACAAAAAATCACTGCCATATTTTATCATAAACGTGCTCGAATCCCCTTCTTTTTCCCAGTCTATCAACAATGTCATAGTTTAATGAGACCACAAATTCACCCTCGAAAAAGTTGTCAAGCTTCAAAAATTTTGGTACCTCGGAGATTCTTGATGGTGTTGAATCCATACACACCATAAAAAAATAAAAATAAAAAATATTAAACACTTGTAGGATTGGATTTCATTAAAAAAATTCACCGGATCCCGTACAGAAATTTGTTTCTCGGGTAGAATTTTTGCCTCCATAGAGAACACCATCAACAATAGTTATAAATACTAAAGTGCACAATGACATTTGCAAATATATATTATCTAAACATGTATTCAACTACTCCTTGTGACGAATTTACTTGACAACTGGTCCAACTACTTTGTAAAACTGAACCAAATTTGATTTATGAATAACCTGACACAATTATTTCTCGCAAAATTTGACATGCATTTACGATGCAGTGTAAACCTTATTCCACACAGGTGCATTTAATTTTGAACTCTTTGATTATTTCCAACACGAAAATAATTTAATTACATAAACTTAAGACTCATAAAACTATCAAGATTACCCACAAAATAGTAAAGTTACCTTCTATAATGAATCGACTTGACAGTTTCTTCCCACTACTCTGTAAAATCAAACTTGTAAAACTATCAATAATAGCGAAAAAATTAGTAAAGCTACCTTCTATGACAAATTGACTTGACGTCTTCTCCCCACTACTCTGTAAAAATAAACAAAATTTGATTTACGAATAACTTCATACACTCATTTTTCGCAATATTGTACAGAAAAAATTGTAGAGTATTGTACAGAAAACCATAGTTTGTAGAGTATTATAGAGAAAAGTTTGGAGAACCAAAAACTTATTGTATTTCCAAATGCGAATAAAAAATCGGTAAACGTAAATCAGTTTGGAAACTTGCAGTATTGTACAACTTCTGTATCTCTGCACTACTGTTATCGTTCAATCACAGCTTCGCAGATAACAATTTATGTAAGGAAAAAGATGCTCGAAAAACACTCGAAGATCTTAAATGCAATTTGCAAGAGAAAATGCTACATGCCTCATTGTTTTCACTATCACTTCAAATAGCATTTCTCCCTTCACTATACTAGCTATTTCAAATATTTTCAGTCAGGTTTCCATAGAAATCACCACCTACGATTATTTTGCATCTAAAACATGATACAAAGATAAAACCACCATCCATA
Source organism: Pinus tabuliformis (assembly GCA_031772625.1). Lineage (NCBI taxonomy): Eukaryota > Viridiplantae > Streptophyta > Pinopsida > Pinales > Pinaceae > Pinus > Pinus tabuliformis. Next base: position 205,409,167 of record CM062804.1, read on the forward strand.
TTTTTTATCATCCCAATGTTTTCCCTCTGATTAATAGAAAACAAATTTGCAGATAAATATATTTCATCTCAGCATTCAATTCATTGACACCCTTCCGTCAGTCATTGACATTTGAAACTAATATTAATAAACGTGGGACCTAGATATTGTGGGTAGGAAGCATTTGTTCTTTTCACACACTATCTCCGAAAAACACAATCCATTGTGTGCAAAAAGCTTTCAAGCTTTCATTGTATGTATTTTCTCATCCCACCAAATCTATTAATAATAAAATTAATATCAAAATGTATTACAATTAAAAAACCCTCTGCAATTCCCTCATTTCGCACAAATTATGCACATTGGTTTGTTCTCTGCATAACCTCTGCACACGCACAACCATCTCTGAACAACTACTTCTTCCCTCAATAACTCCCTCATTCATTGACATTTGAAACTAATATTAATTAATAGTTATGCATTGTGAAATACGTCCCTAAATAAGAATTAAAAAGAGCTTTGTATATTTATTATCTTAGCAAAATTTGAACAAAACTTTCGCATAACATCCACACACGCACAACAACCTCCACACAATTTCTTTCGCACTCAATAACGCCCTTAATTGAAATTTGAAACTTTGCATGCGATACCTTCGAATAGGAAGCTTTGAAACTGATATTAATTAATGATTATACATTGTGAAATATGTCCCTAAATAATAATTAAAAGATAGATTTGTATTTTTATTATCTTATTAAACTTCCGCATAACATTTGCACATGAACAACTTCATCCACACAGCTACTTCTGCACTCAATAATTCCCTTAATTTACATTCGAAACTTCAGACACGATACCTCTGAACGGCTAGCTTCACACAACCACCTTATTATAGCTACTTTTGTACTTCCAAAAAAAGTTGCTAAATAATAATTAAAAAATACAAAGCCTTCCGCACATTCATTTTACCGCACAACACTTTCTCTTCACATAAATTGACATTACAGTTTTTTATCCCCCCCGTCTATTCTAAAGACCTTGATTCTCCCACACATACTTCGTCCTCCACACAGTAAAATTTCTGCACAACAACTCCAGTACTCACTATGCAAAGGACCTTAGCTCTCCCACACATACTTTGTACTCCACACAAGAAAACATAATAATATTAATTTGACATTTGTTCAGCCCCACCCGCCACCCTTCCCCCCCCCCCCCCCCCCCGCTCGAGGCCTATGCAAACAATCTGCAACTACATGACTTCTCGCATCATTGAACAAAGCATTGACATAATAGTGCCAAACGTACCAATTAATGCATCATTCCTCAGTATCACAACACTCACTATGCAAAGAACCCCAGCTTTCTCGCACATAATAATATTAATTCGACATTTGTTCATCGCCCCTCCCCCTGAGTCTATGCAAACAAGCTGCAATCGCATCAATTCTCACCTCATTGAATAGAGAACTAAAAAAAACCGCATAAATTTTTGCATCATTGAGCAGAGAGCTAACATAACATTGACAATGTCAGAGTACTCATCAACGGAATGGCCATTCACAAAATTACTTTTATTTTAATTTTAAAATGAATTGTCAGAAATTGCAAAAAAATGAAATAAAAAGCTCTCCACCAAGGGAATTATGTCCCATCAGAGCTTCCTCATCCAATCAAAATCTAGAAATGACATTTATTGAAAATTTAGAAATTATTTTTGAATTTATGAAAAAATAGAAATATTAAGCATTTTCCAGAAACTTTGGTTAAAATTGCAAAAGCAAAACTAAATAATGCATAGTCAATGCAACTTGACAGTGAAGCGAATGTTATAGTCCCTGACGATGCAGGACTAATAAGTGGATGAGAAGGCTCACTTATAATTGAGCTAAAGATTATGTACTTAATTTTGTTTTCCCCAAAGTTTTTTCCATTACTATGTTTTCCACTTAAATCTAGTGTATTTTTCGTAACTTTTATCAATTACTATGTTTATAAGTGAGCTTAAGTACTTAATTTTGGTTTATCTGTAGTTTTTCCCATTAGTAGGTTGTCCACTTAAATCTAATGTATTGTGGGTAACTTTTTATCATTTTCTTTGTTTTATTACAAGTTTATTTTTTCTTATGATGTTTTTTTATTAACAACTAATATCATAGTATTTTGTTTTTATTGATGTAAGTTGGATCTCCTCAACAATGTGGAGACAAATGCAATGAGTGATATGGAAAAATTGAGCAGGATCGATTTCACCCTATGGAAATTACAAATGGAGGATATACTAATTGGGAAGGATTAGTATTTTTCAAATGAGGGAATGGAAAAAAAAAAACCATCATCGATGATGCATGAAAATTGGGATTTGTTGGACAATAAGTTTAGTGCTACAATCTAGCAGTACCTAGTAAAGAATGTCTACTTCAATGTGGCTAGTCATAATACAATGGAAGGATTATGGAAAAAGTTGCATGATCTACATGAGAAAATAATGGCATCGAACAAAGTTTTCTTAATGAAGTTTAATAATCTCAAGATGAAAATAAGTGCTTTAGTTTTAGAGTATTTAAATGAATTTAATACAATTACCAGTTAGATTGTTTCTATGAAAATTGTTCTAGATGATGAAATTAGAGCCATCCTACTCATGTGATCCATTGCAAAGAAATAGGATAATTTTACAGTAGCTATGAGCACTTCAACACATACAGGGACTCTAAAGTTTGATGACATTAGTAAAAATTTAATGAATGAGGAGTTGCAATGCAAATCAAATGTGGAAAACCAAGGAGGAGAATCTCTAATATTAGCTAATCATGAAAGGAAAATGAATGTAATAATTAGGGGTGTTCAAATTCAAGAGGCTAATTAAAATTAAGAAGAGGAATATTTACTTTTTTTCATTGTGGAAAACTAGGATAGAAAAAATGAGAGTGTTGGGACTAGAGGAAAGAACAAAATAAGTAAAAATCGACCAACACAAATCAAATATCATGTAGCATAAATTAAGGTGAGATCATTGTTGTAGTTTCGGAAGGTGATGTTTTATTTATTGTTTCATTAGAAGAGGCATGCTTATATATCTTCTAATGGTTGAATTGATTGAATATTTGACACTAGGGCATCTCACCATGTAACTCCATGCAAAAACAATGTTGTTGCATATAAAATCGATGATTATGGCATAGTATATTTAGGAAATAATCAGTTTTGCAACATTTTTGGAGTTGGAGATGTTTGAATCAAAATGAAGGATGGACAGGATATATTGTTGAAACATGTTAGGCATGTTCTAGAGATGCATATGAGTTTTATCTTTGTGGTACAATTGTATGATGAAGGCTACTCCATAAGCTTTTGAAATGGTGGCAAGAAAATTAGTAAAGGGTCATTGGTCATGGCTAGAGGATTCAATACAAGGATTTTGTATATGTTGAGGGAGATGAAAAAAATATTAGATGTGGCTACTATTGCAAAAGAAGGAAACTCAAAAGTTTTATGGCATAAGTGCTTGGGTCACATGAGCAAAAAGAGCTAGAAAATCCTTCTTGTAAAAAAATTTCTTCTAGGTTCGACATCATATGAACTTGACCTTTGTGAGCATTGTATACATGTTAGGTAATTAAGAGTTTCATTTATGGTAGGTGTCCATGAAAGGAAAACAAAAATATTAGAATTTATACTCTTCAATGTGTTTTGGATAGCCAATGTTAAGTCTTTAAGAGGAGCCTCATACTTTGTCACATTCAGAGATGATGCGTCCAAGAAATTTTGGGCCTACCCCATGAAAAACAAAGGTGAGGTGTTAGAGGTATTTAAAAAATTTCATGTTGTTGTTGAAAGAAAGACTAAAAAATTTCTCAAGTATTTGAGGGCAGATAACGATGGAGATTATTGTTCCAACACATTCAAGGCTTCAAGGATAAAACATGAGAATATCATCCCTAGTACTCCTCAATAGAATGGTACTATAGAAAGGATGAATCACACTATCATGGAGAAAGTGAGGAGTATGTTATCGAATTCTACATTGGAAAAGCATTTTTGGGTAGAAGCAATAAGGACAATATGGTATCTCATCAATCAATCACCTACTACAGCCTTGGAAGATGGCATTCCTAAAGAAGCTTGGACAAGTGATGAAGTTAACTATTCTCACCTAATTTTTTTGGATGTGAAGAATTTATGCATGTTCCCAAAGGGCATATGAACCAAGTTAGATGATAAGTCAATGAAATGTATTTTCCTAGGATATGTAGATGTTGATTTTGTTGAAAATGGTTTTTATTAATGTCAAAGGTTGTCCAAATGAAAGAGAAAGTTGCATAGACAAATAGCGTATTTCAATACCTTTCCAACGATATATGGCACACCTTCTAACTCCTCACAGTTAACTATAAATGACTTTTTGAATATTCATTATACATCCGCCAGTTGCATAAGTCAAACCAGCCAGTGGACAAGTTGATCCAACCAATGGACAAGTAAGCCCTACCTTAGATGCCAAATGCACTATAAAAAGGAATGAGAAGGATAATTTTTATCCATCTCTCAAGTAAGTTTGGTTTTTTTTAACGGGAAGGAGGAGGAGATTTGAGGTTCATACCTCATGAACTATTAAGTGAAGTCAAGTCAAGTTGGAGGAGTCTTTTGTGAAGTATTTATTAAGATATTGAAGAGTTTTTGGCACACTTTTTGAAGGTTTTTATGTTTTTTTTGGTTATGGTTTAAAGGAGTCCAAATTCTAGTGTGAAGGAGGTCGAGTTATGTTTTAGAAGAGATCGAGTTTAGCCCTGTTGGAGGTCAAGCCCTATTTTTCCTAAGGCTAAGTGCTAGTGAGGAGGTTGATTCTTGTGGAAGGCCGAGTTCTATTCTAGTTGGAGGCTAAGCTAATTTTGGAGGCCAAGATCTAGACTGGTTTGGGTGGAAGATGCTAGGAGGGCATTTTTTTAGCAGCTACTAAGCCCATCAAGGCTTCACTAGGGGAGAAATACCATACCACGTGCATTCATATTGGGGGATATATATCGTGGAAAAATTGACATAATATATTGAATATGTAAAAAGGGTAAAGGGTTTTTATATGTTGTGTATAAAAAATGGAGCTCAAAGTTAATGAAAAAATATAAAGGGGAATAAAAAATGTTAATGAAAAAACGGATACCTACAATATCTAGTGAAATTAGGGGTTTTTTTAATTGGGAAGGTGTATTAGGTTCGTATTGGAAGGGGTTAAATAAAGCTATTTTTAGAAGTATTTTCCAATATGTAGTCAAATTAAAGGTATTGTTTAGTCTGTCACGAATACATGTGCTATGTCAGAGGTTCATTAAGTGAATCCCCCAAATTTGTTGTAAATTGGTGCTCACTAAGGATTAGTCTCTTCATCTTCTTGTCAGGTTGGAGCCTACATTTTTTTTAATTTGGTGCTTACAAAGGATTGGTGTCCTTAGAAGTGGTTGTAATAAATTAAAGACTATTTAAAAATAAATCAAGTGTTTCTTCTTCAATTTTGAATTTTCACTTTAATCTCAGTGTTTATGCATTGCGTTGATGACTGTTTATGTGATGAGATTCTATTTTTAATATTAATGAAGTAAAAAGAATTTAAATCTAAGTGATATTGATTCACCCACCCTCTCAATCTCACTGCGTATTTCCAACAATTGGTATCAAAGTAGGATTCTTCAATAATAGTCTAACATACGGAAGAAAATCTTATAGGGGCCACGGATAGTCAATAAAAATTCCTTTATTTGATGGAATATTTTTTTCCTTTTGGAAGATAAGAATGAAAACCCACTTGATGTCTCTTGGTGTTGAAGTTTGGAAATATGTTTTAGATGGATATAAGGTTCCATATTCTCCTCCAACTGATCAATATGGGAAAAAGGCTTATGTCTCCAATGCAAAAGATATGAACTTCATCTTAAATGGATTTTCATATTCATAATTTGTTAAAGTTGTAGTGTGAATCAATTAACGAGATGTGGGACAAGCTTGTAAGAAACTATGAAGGAGATGATAAAGTAAAGAAGGAAAAGCTTTGGATTTTTCAAACACAATTTGAAAGGATAAAAATGAATGATGAAGAAGATGTTGTTGCTTCTTTTTTTTGAGTAGATGAAATGGTTAGTTCTATCAAAGGAATTGGTCAAACAATTGAATAAATAACAATTGTTCAAAAAAATTGGTGGTCTCTTCCTCTCTATTTTGATGCCAAAGTCTCTACCATAAAATAATTAAAGGATTTGGAGAACCAAAAAATGGACAAGCTTCACTAAATTCTCACTACATATGAAATGAGGACAGGAAACTCATCACATAAGGAAACAACATTTAAAGCATCTAAGAAGTCAAGAAAATGCAAGTCTAGTCACTGCTCTAGTGATGAATTTGATACAGAAATGGCTCAGCTAGTCAGAAAACTAAAGAAAATATCTAGATCCAAAGGTAAGTTACCTTTCATCTATTTTAATTGTGGTAAGATATGATATTTTACTGATTTTAGGGAAAATAGTGATGATGAGGAAGAACCTAGAAAAAATTCTTCGAAGGAAAACCTTTGAAAAAGAAAAATCTATACTCCAAAGAAGATAATGATTTCCCTGAAGATAGGAGAGATCCTATTTTTAGCCACAAAAGAAGAATCCAACGTAGACAAGTTAGGGGAGAAAAAAAATCGAAGAAGATGTTGAAGGCATAGTGGATCATGAAGAAAAACTCATCAATGCATTAGAAGATATTGATAACCTCAGGAAGAAGAAAAAAATAGTATACAAGGAAATCATCTCCATCAACACTGGAAAAGAGGAAGAAAAAAGAGTGGAATAAGTGTTGAACAACCAACTAAAACAAAAGGAAGAAAACTATGAAAATCTTGAAGCAAAAATTGTCTCATTAAGGAAGGACGTAGATAACTTCAACAAAAACATGAAAATATCTCAAACCTTGGACATTATTTTCAGTAGTCAAATATTACCATATGACAAGACCGGTCTTGGTTATATTACTGAGACTTCATATAAAGAAGATGCAAATCTCAAGTCACTAGGAAAAGAAGTTGCAGAAAATCAGGAAATCTCTAATCTCATCAAGAGAAAGGACATAAGTCGGGAGGAGTCTAGAAATGGTGCTACACCAAAAAGATACATTGATGCTCTCAAGAATTCCATTCACAATGTAGACAATAATATGATAAGGGACAAGGAAGAACAATATTCTCCAAAGCATATCAACTCCCAAAAAAATGTTCCATTAAGGAAATCATAGATAGCCAAGTATCAAACTATTTTTCTTGGTCATTACCTTTTTACCCAAAAAACTTGGACATTAAGCAAGAGAGTGTAAAGCTTATAATATTTATGAAAGAGGTTCTCATCAAACCTCTATAAATAAGCTTGTAGACAACAAAATCAAAGATATTGGTGACTTCAATAAAATAAATCATAATTCATTTGCTCCATTATCCAAGTATAGTATAGTGATAAATGAAACAATTTTGTACATATAGCACGAGATTGTCCTACAAAATCAAGAGAATAGTTTTGGAAGAAAAAACTGGAAGAACCACCAACAGAAAATTGTGGACTAGTTATGTATGCTCAAAACAATCAAAGTCAATAGTACGTTGATAGAGGGTGCTCTAGACACATGAACAGAGTTCAAAAGAAATTTATTATTCTAAAAGAAGAAAAAAGAGGAAATGTGAGTTTTGGAGACAATGGATCCGCAAAATTGCTTAAAGAGGTATTGTAATCCATAATAATGGTAGGGCCAGAGGAAAAAATGTTTTGTACGTTGGAGGATTCAAACATAATATTTTAAGTGCCAACCAAATATGAGATCAAGGTTATGATCTCACTTTTTGTGCTAAAGATTGTGAAAAATGGAAGACCAATTCAAGAAGATTAGTGGGAAGAGTGATAAGGAGTCTAGGAAATATATATATATATATTCTTGATGAAATTCAAGGAGAAACATTATACATTGGATAGACATATGAGATTTGGTTATGGCATAAAAACTAGGACACTTGAGATTTGGCAATTTCGTAAAAATCAACTGAACACAAGCAATGAGAGATATGCCCAAAATATCAAAACCAACAAGCATCATCTGTGAATATTTACAACATGGGAAATAGACAAGAGTGAGCTTTAAATCAAGGGAGTGCTCGACATCAAGACCACTAGAGCTAGTTCGCATAGATCTATGTGGACCAACAAGAACACCAGCCCTACAAGGTGAAAAGTACTTTATGTTGTTTATTGATGATTATACTAGAATGGTATGGTCGCATTTCTTAAAGAAAATTAAGAAGCACTAGATACATTCATGTCATTCAAGGCCTTAGTTGAAAATGAAAGTTGTCGTAGAATCAAATGTTTAAGATCAAACAGAGGATGTGAATTTACCTCAATTAATTTAATGAATTTTGTGAGAATTATGGAATCAAGAGACAACTTTCATTCACAAGAAATCCACAACATAATGGATTTTTAGAAAGAAAAAATAGATCATGCAAGAAACAACGAGAACAATGTTGCTAGAAGCCAAACTACCAAATAAGTTTTGGAAAGAAGTAATTGTTGTAGCAGATCATGAACAGTGCGCAACTCTGAGTTAACAGTGACAAGACATCATATGAGCTGTGGAGAGGTAGGCCAGCTTCAATTAAGTATTTCAGAATTTTTGGAAGCATATATTACATGCAGATAAAAAAGGATAAATTGGGAAATTTTGATTCTAGAGTAGACAAGGGAATCTTCCTTAGATACTCAACAAGAAGCAAAGCTTACAAATGCTACAATAAAAGACTACACTATAATGTGGAAAGTATTGATGTAAGAATAGATGAAGCATGGCCATAGAAAGAAGTATAAGAAGGAAACGAAAATTCAGAACATAACATATACGTGGACCAAGAAGAGATTTATACAAAAGAAAAACAAGAAAAGGAAGAATAGTCTCCATCCAAGAAAGACTAAGTTTGTTCAAAAAACATCACCCAGAGAACCAAATTATTGGAGATTTTGATGCAAGTATACAAACCCAGAGAAGAATGAATAATTCACCAGGAAAATTCATTTTTTACTTGCTATTTAGAATAGAGGGAAAGGAAATTTCACTAGCCAGTGAGGAAGAAGAATGATATGGAAGAAGAATTGAATCAAATGGAGGAAAACAGAACCTAGGAACTTGTGCCATGAATGAAAGACAAAAATTTGATTGGGACTAAGTGGGTATTCAAAACATATGGATGTTAATTCAGCCTTTTTAAATGGATATTTAAAGGAAGAAGTATACATCGAACAACCAAAAGGATTTGACTTATCCGGAAAAAAAAAAAAAAAATATATATATATATATATATATATATATAATAAAATAAAATATTATGTGTACAAGGTGAAGAAAGCTCTTTATGGGTTAAAACAAGCTCCAAGAGCTTGGTATTCCAGGTTAATCACTATATTCAACAACAATGTTTCAAAAGAGGGGTTGTTAACAATAATCTCTACATCAAGATGGAAAAAGACAGTTTATTAGTTACACTTGTATATGTGAATGATCTCATTTTTGGAAGAAACAATGATGATACGAGTCATGGATTTTCTTAGGAAATGTCAAAGGAATTTGAAATGTAAATGATTGAAGAATTAACCTTCTTCCTTGGACGACAAGTTTCTCAAACCAACAAAGGAATTTTCATTTCCCAAACCAAATAACACATAGAGATGCTCAAGGGGTTTGGAATGGAATAATGTGCATCAGTGAGTATACCAATGATTATTGGATGGAAGTAACGATGATGAATATCCTTAGGTCAATTCAACTATTTACATGTCTATGATTGGGAGTCTACTATACTTGATAGATTCAAGACCATATATCATGCAGACAGTAGGAATGGTTGCAAGATTTCAATAAGCACCAAAGGAATCACATATGCAAGCAATAAAGAGGATATTTCGATACTTGAAGGGCACACTCGATTTTGGGCTTTGGTATCCTAAGAGTACATATTTCACATTAATAACGTACACATATGTTGATTGGGCAGGTAGCATTGATGACAGAAAAAGCAATAGTGGGAGTGCATTTTTCCTATGAGATTGTCTTGTGTCTTGGTCAAGCAAAAAACAATCATCAATTTTTATTTCTACAGTTGAAAAAGAATATATAGCAATAGAAAATTGTTGTACCCAAGTCCTTTGGATGAAACAAAAATTGTAGGACATCAAAGTGGAATATAATCATCTAATTGTCATTTTTTGCTACAACACTAGTGTAGCCAATATCTCACGAAATCATGCCATGCACTCGAAAACAAAGCACATTCCAATCAAGTATAATTTCCTCATAGAAAAAGTCACTGAGTAGAATGTCAAGATGGAGTATATTGGCACCAAAGAACAAATTACTAACATATTTACCAAACATTTTCCCAGAGAAACCTTTAAATATCTCAAAAAAAATTGGGAGTGATCTATCCTTTACTCCAGTAAAGAAAGAACAAACTCAGGGGGAGCACCCTTTTCCATTAATGTAAAAGGGGAAGAGAATGTAGACAGGGGAAGAATATGACAAGAAGTATGGAGAGAATACAGACAGAGGGAGCAGATGACAAGAATTATGGAGAGAATACAGACAGGGGGAGAAACTGCTAGAAGAAGAAGATATCAAAGTATTGCCATCAATAAAAAAGTGGGAGATGTTTAAAAAAATTGTTATTAATTTCAAAGGTTGTACAAATGAAAGAGGATGTTACATAGTCAAATAGCATATTTCAAGACCTTTCCAATAATATATGGAATTCCTTCTAACTCCTCATGGTTGAGGAGAAATTATTTTTTGAATATTCACTATACATTCTTCCAATTACACAAGTTAACCCAACCATTGGGCAAGTTGGTCCTACCCTAGACCCTAGATTCACTATAAATAGGCATGACAAGGATCATCTTTAGCCACCACTCAAGAAATTTTGCTTTTGTTTTAGTGAGAAGGAGGAGTAGATATGAGGTCCATACCTCATGAACCATAAAGTGAAGTGAATCCAAGTTGGAGAATTCTTTTGTGAATTATTTGATGAGTTGTGGAAGCGTTATTCAAGCACATGTTATGAAGGTTTCTCTGTTTGTTTTGGTTTTGGTTTAGAGTAGGCAAGTTCTAGTGTGAACTTAGGAGGATGATTTATGTTTTAGAAGAGGTTGAGTTCAACCTTGTTGGAGGCCAAACCCTATTTCTATTGAGGTCAAGTTTTTTTTAGGAGGTTGAGTCTTGTGGAAGGCCAAGTTTTATTCTAGTTGCAAGCTAAGCTCAGTTTGGAGGTTAAGATATAGACTGGTTTGGTACAAGCTACTAGGAGGGAATTTTCTTTTGAATAGTTACTAACCCTAAAATTTGTTTTAAGTTGGTGCTTACTAAGGATTGGTTTCCTCATCTTCTTAACAAGTTGGAGCCTACAAGTTGTGTAAATTGATGCTTACATAGCATTGGTGTCCTCACAAGTGGTTGTAATAAATTGAAGATTGTTGGAAAAGCATTCAAATGTTTCTTATTCAAGTTTTCTTTTTCACTTTAATCTCAACATTTATATTGTTGGCATTATTGCTTTCATGGTTGTAGCTAGATGGTGTTGGAATTGTGTTCATGGTTGCAGCTAGCTTTTGTTGGCATTGATTTCAACCTTGTAGCATGGTAATATGTGTTGTGGATGTTTAGTCATGCATATGTTTGACTGGTTGCAGTTGGTTGTGTTGACATTGAGTTGGTTGTGTTGGCATTGATGTCAACCTTGTGATACCTTGTGATGATCTAGATGGTGCATTGATGTCAACCTAGTGTTAATCTACATGTTGCATTGATGTGGTTGATTATGCATTGATGTAGGATGATGGAATTGATGTGGTTGGATGCTTGGACAGGTGGTTGTGATCCATTTTGATGGACTATGGCAGACTAGGTCTTCATGTTAATGTTCATGATTGGTTGCAGAGGTCCTTGGTTTATTTGATCATTTGGTGTTCTAGTCTATAATATTTGTGCTTGTATATGTTCTATAGAGTTGTGCGGACTTGTTGCATCTTGTGCGGGTGGTTGTCGAGAGTAGGGAACTTGTTGGCACTCGTGTCAACCCTTGTTTGTTGGATTCTATGTCAACTTGGTAGTGGCACTTGGTATAATGTTTAACCCACTTGCAGAGGTGTCACAGAGCTTGGAATAGGTTTGGACGCATGTACAGGGGTTGATGAAGGTGTCCAAACAGGTGGTAGAGGTTCTAAGCTTAAGGCTTATGGATTTCTCCTATACTATGCCTTGGTCACTAGGAGGAAGGCTTGTGTGTGTGGCTGGAGGACCCTGGCCGTTGGGAGGAAGGTTTGTGCATGCGGCTACAGCCAAGTTCTAGTAGTCTTGTGCATGCAGTCGAGCCTTTTCATGAGATTTTTTTGCATTCCTTGCACACATCCAGTGAATTTTGACTTGTTTATTCAACTTCTAAATTAATGAAATAAGGTTGAAATTGGTTAAGTCCTCTAATGGGTGTGAAAACCTTTAGTACACAAGTATTGATGACTATGGATGGATTTTGTCAACTTTGTGCACCTTTGATCTCCCAATATATTATAAATTATCCATTTTGGATCTGATATGTGGTTGGTTGATTGAGTGTGTGAGTTGGAGAGTTGCAGAATAGGAAGAATGCTTTAGTTACACTAGAGAGAAGAGATACTTCAGTACATGATTGCAGATGGTAGTGTAGTGAGCGAATCTAAAGCATGGAGCAGAGTTATGAAGTGGTATATTAGATTTGTAGACCAGATTCATGGCTAGTGTAGCAGAGACTATTTTTCAGTATGTGGAGCAGATATTTATGGCAGAGAAGATACAGGGTATAATGTCTCATTTTTTGTGACTAGTCCATCTGTTTTGTAGAGCTACTGGTGCACATGGAAGATTGTTTTTCTATTGCAGATTTACCAAGGGTTTGATGTTATGGCTGAGTGCGAGATGTGCTTAAGTTGTTGGATGTTTATGTTATTGCAGATTTTATGTTTGTATTGGAGCCACTATTTTGCTTGAGTAGAGAGCATACTTTATGTGGTGTTTTTGTATGATTTGTTGATAGTGGTTTGTTGTTAAATATTGGATTGTAAAGCTAAATCTTGTTGAGCATAGCTTCAAGATACAATTTGAAAATGAATGAAACTGAGGTTCGCACATAGTAGAGGAATAGTGGCCTACAAAAAATAAAAACAAAAAACTTACGTGTTAGGAAAGCTTTCGCAAGGAAGAAATGCCCTACAAAACAAATGGATATACATGATTAAACATTAGGATGAAGGGAAGAAGGAAAGATACAAGGCAAGGATGGTGGTGAAAGTATTTTCCCAAAAATAAGGTATTCAATTTACTAAAATATTTTCACCTATTATTAAGATGTTATCCATAAGATTTATTTTTGGTCTTGTTGTTGTAGATTTGAAAAGTGAACAGTTAGATGTAAATGTCGTCTTCCTTCATGGAGAATTGAATGAGGATATTTATATGGAAAATCTATAAGGATTCAAAGTAGAAGGTAAAGATGAAGTTTCTAACCTAGCGCTACGCTGAACCCTAGCCGCGCCGTTTGAAGCGACTCCCCCTCACGCGATCTCCCCCATGGAGCCTGGAGGTGGCCCTGCGGCCCCTCCTCCCTTACCTCCGGAGCTCGAAGCTTTCAAAGCTCTAGTAGCTGCTGCAGGGAAACGCCATCCCTCAGGCCCGCAGCAAAAGTTTGTTAAAAAACTGGACAGTATCCCCACGGTGACCTTGCCAGTGGAGGAAACCTGTAGATCAGCGCTGAATCTCGCAGAAAGAGGCCTCATTGGCCAGTTTACCGGATTGTGGCCATCCCCGAGAGCAGTCGAAGAATGGGTCAAAAGAAATTGGCTACCACTGGTTAACGAAGGAATAAAGAGTCACTTCGTAGGCAAAGGGTTCTTCGTCTTCTTGTTTGAAAATACAGAGGACAGAAGCCTGATCTTCAGAAACGGGCCATACTTCATGGGCCCTCAAGGCCTCTACCTGAACAAATGGTCTCCAGATTTCGACCCAGCACAAGATGTGCCCAAGGCTGTTCCTGTCTGGGTGCGCCTCCCGCATCTTCCCCTTCATTGCTGGAGCCAAAACTCACTTCAATCCATCGGCAATGCACTAGGGAGATACATAGATCAGGCCCCAAGGAAGGATCAATTCTCCTGCGCTCGGATCTGCGTGGAGGTTGACCTGGAAATAGGATTACCGGAAGCAATACAGCTATCGGTGGCAGACTAGACACATATCCAAGAGCTCGACTATGAACAGCTGCCTTTCAAGTGCCGACACTGTCATGAGTACGGGCACTTCGCAAGATACTGCAAAAAGAGAAACGAGGAGACAACAGAGAAGGAAAAGGGAGAGCAATGGAAACAGGCAAAGAAACCTACAAACAGCAGACAGAGCAACAAAAATAAGGCCAAAGAGACAGAGAATAAAGCAGGTAATGGAAGTACAAGCAATCAAAACACCGGAAGCAGAGACACAAACAGCAATGAGGGGGACAAAAACCCCTTTGAAATTCTCACGCCGCCTTCAGATCCTCCAGAGGCAGAAAAAGAAGATCCACCTCAGCTGGAGAATAACGACACCATAGATCCAGGTAATAACTCAATCCCTACCCCAAGCAATATTTCCTCCCCTTCCTACGCAGATATTATCAAACAAAAGAAGAAAACCCCAGAGAACATGGGCTCATCAGATGATGAAACATTTGAAAGGCCAGCAAAAAAGGTTGGACGAAGAACAAACAGGGAAACTAGAGAAGAGGAGTCAGAAAGACAAAAAACCCTCGGCAGTCAAGCCACCATAGAAATGACATTTGGGAGAAATACCAGGCCTAGGGCCTCCAAAGGAGGAGGGCCTACCCCTATAAGTGGTAAATGATGCAGCTGATCTCTTGGAACTGCAGGGGTTTGGGGAATCCCACAAAAGCAGAAGCCATAAAAGATCTTTTGAAAATGGAACCCACAGACATCCTCATGCTCCAAGAAACAAAAGTAGAAGGGGAGATCCTTCTAAGCACCTGTAACACCAAATGGAAATTTGACTCTGGAAAGGTTGTGAGTGCAAGAGGCACGGCAGGAGGAATAGGAACATTCTGGGCAAAAAACTCCTTCTCTCTAGAAAGATCATTCGAGACCCAGCATTGGATATTTACAGAACTACGGCATATAGCAAGCAATCTCAGCATAGCCTTGTTTAATATGTATGTTCCTGTGCATTACGAGGAAAAGAGAGAGTGCTGGAAGACACTATCAGAGTTTCTAGACCACAACAATCCCAGGAACATAATAATAGGAGGTGACCTGAATATAATTCTTGACCCTAAAGAGAAGAGAGGAGGGACTTACTCAAGAGACCCTTTTCTTACCACAGTGGAGAACATAATATTACAGAGGGATTTAGTAGATTTCAAGCCGGTTAAAGGAAAATACACATGGACCAATAATAGAACAGGAGAAAATCATATTGCAGCAAGGTTGGATAGATTCCTTGTCAGCAGCTCTATAATGATGGGAAAAAGAATAGTCATTAATAAGATCCTTCCAAAGCTCAGCTCGGATCACAAACCTGTCCTCCTCTGCCTGAAAGATGAAGAGGATTTAGGACCCCTCCCCTTTCGCTTCAGTCCTCTCTGGGCGGAAAGAGAAGGATTCATGGAAACAGTCCAAGCAGCATGGAGTACAGAAGTCTCAGGTTCCCCAAGCTATGTCTGGGAGCAAAAAATAAAAAATACAAAAAAGGCTCTTAAAGAGTGGATAAAGAAACCTTTGAAAACTCCCATCAGTCAGAGGAAAGAGGCTGTCACACAGCTGGAAGAAATTCAATTTGATATGGAAGAGAAAGACATCCATTCCACGGACTTAGATCAAGAAAAAATTGCACAAAGGAAAACATATTGTTCTTTTAGAAATGAGGAAGAGTACTGGCGCCTAAAGTCTCGTAGTCTGTGGCTTAAAGCTGGGGACAGAAATACCACATATTTCCATAAACAGTTCAGGGCTCGACTCAGCCGAAACCACATAGCAGAAATCACCTTATCTAACGGACAGGTTTGCAAAGGATTCGCCCAAATTAAGGAAGCTGCTGTAAACCATTTCCAAACTCTACTTACAGCAGAAAAAGAGGGGAGTGAGGAAGATACACAAGAGTTCCTTGCTAACATTCCAAAGCTAATTAGTACGGAGGATAATGAAAACCTCATGAGCTCAGTAACGGAAGAAGAAGTATCCAACATTGTGTGGTCTATGGAGCCTGACAAAGCGCCAGGACCCGATGGTTTTACAATTCATTTCTATAGAATCTGCTGGGCATTAATCAAACCAGACCTCCTCAGAATGATACGTGGATTCATGAGAAAGGCAAGGATCGGGGGCGGAATTAACTCAACCTTTCTTGCCTTAATTCCTAAGGAGACAAATCCAAGATCTTTTGACAGGTACAGGCCGATATCTCTATGCAATGCGTCCTACAAGATAGTGTCCAAACTTCTGGCGAACAGAATCAAGCCTCTCTTGCAAAAGCTCATTTCTCCAGCTCAGGGGGGATTTGTGAAAGGAAGACACATTCTGGATAATGTTATTCAAGTCCAAGAAGCTTTGCACTCGAGCCACTCACGCAAAGAACAAGGTATGCTTATAAAACTGGACATGTGTAATGCTTTTGATAGAGTTAATCGCTCTTTTTTGTACAGGGTCCTTACAGCCTTTGGTTTCAATCAAGAGTTTATAAATCTAATCAAAGCATGCCTAGAAAAGATCTGGATAGCCCCAATGATAAACGGTAGACCAGCAGATTTCTTCTTAGCCACCAGGGGACTGAGGCAGGGCTGCCCTTTGTCACCATTTCTTTACATACTGATGGCAGACTCTCTGAGCAGAAAATTAACTTTGGAAAAACAAAATGGTAACCTCCCTGGAATCAGGATTGTGAAGGAAATCGATCCAATGAACCATGCGCTGTTTGCTGATGACTCACTGTTGCTTGGGGGCGCATCACCACGAATTGCGAACTCCTTCAAAAACATTCTCAAAAAGTTCTGCAGCATCTCTGGAGCGTTAATCAGCGAAAGGAAAAGTGTTGTCTATGGGTGGAACACAGATCAGCAGACTATCAACAGAATTGCCAGCGACCTGGGCTTCAATGGATACGCAGATTGGGACAAATTTAAATATCTGGGTCTCCCAATAACAATGGGATCCAACAGGAATCAACTGTGGGAAGAGGTGATTTCCAAATTTAAGAAAAAGATTGCAAGTTGGGGGGGTTATTGGCTCACCACAGGAGGCAAACTCACGCTCATTAGAGCTGTACTCTCGGCACTACCAACGTTCCAGGCCTCCTTAATGTTAGCTCCAAAGCAAATCTCAGACCAGATCTCCAGTCTTATGCGAAATTTCCTGTGGAATGGAGGGCGAGGAAATGACAATAGATTTCATTTAATAAATTGGGAAACAGTGAAAAGACCTATGGAGGAAGGAGGCCTCCAAATACGAGACCCTCTCCTTGCAAACATAGTACTGGGATGCAAATTACTGTGGCAAATGCTTGAAGAGCCTAGTCACCCTGTCAGTCTGATATTAAAACACAAATATTTCAAACAACAGCCAATCAGAACCTTCATTCCGGAGAAAGCCCCTAAAGGAACGCAAGCCTGGAAGTTATGCAGCAAAGGTATCGAATTCTTCAAAGCTCACCTGTACAAAATTCCTGGGAACGGCAAAAACACTATGTTATGGAAAGACAGAGTCATGGGACACCCTCCCCTCAAAGAAAACAGTGAAATCGCAGCGTTAAGATTATGGCTACAGTCAAAAGGAATCCGTAAGATCGAAGACATAGCTGGCTGGGATAACAGAGGAGAGTGGCAACGCTGGAATTTCCCCAAGGCTCCAGCGCAACTCACCACTCAGCTTCACGTTCTTAAAAAGGCGATTACAGACTTCGCTCCAGTCCATAGAGATGAAGAAGACACCTGGGGATGGGGGAAGACGGGTGTGTACACAGCAAGGCAAGGATATCTACAAATGCAAAGCAAAAAGAACTCGCCTCATCCGAAAGAAGTATGGAAGCAGGTATGGGACAGTTTTAGCATTCCTAAGATCAATTTTTTCTTTTGGATTCTGTTCCATAACAAAATCTTGACCGGAGAAAACCTGAGTAAGAGGAACATAGCAGGCCCCCAACGATGTGTTCTATACAAAAATGCTCTGGAAACCACAGATCATTTGTTCATTAATTGTGAGTATACCAAGAAGGTCTGGATTAATTTTCTGACTAGACTAAATGTGAGACCTCCAGCTCACTGTACGATTGCAGAAATGTTCACCACTTGGAAAGCCAATTACCCACACAGCATTGCTGGCAAATCTCTATGGTACAAGATATGGACTGCTGCTCCAAAATATGTATGTTGGAAGCTCTGGCTGGCCCGGAACGAAACTATCTTCAACCAAAATGAAATATCAGCAGAAAAAGTGGCAGAACAGGCAAAGAAACTCCTTCTTAAAACCCTGAATTATGCTTCAGTCAAAGATGACAATTCCCTTCGAACTGAGGAAAAGGCCTGGCTGGACGGTTTCTCATTCATTATCAGACCTTCAGCAATCACTCGACCAACCCGCAAGGAAAGATGGCAGATCCGAGAACCCGAGGATAAATTTCAGCAGTGGTGGAAATCCCAGGGCGAGTGCACTATCTTCTTTGACGGCGCTTCAAAAGGAAATCCAGGCAAATCAGGAGCAGGAGGGGTAATTTACTATCCGAATGGAGAAAAAGAAGATTTCAGTTGGGGCCTAGGAACGAAAACCAATAACCAGGCAGAAGCTCTTGGTCTCTTAAAAGCTTGTCAATTAGCCAGAAAAGAAAGCCAAAGAGAAATCATCATTTTTGGGGACTCAGAATTGCTGATAAAGGCATTAATAAGTAAGGAATGGTTGAAGGATGCCCTATTAAATAAACAGCTCTCAAGAGTGAACAGAATTTTGAAGGACTTCTCCTCGGTGCAAACATTTCGTATCCTCGGAGATTTAAACAAGGAGGCGGACAGATTGGCAAATACAGGCTGCACTCAGCAAAGTGGAATGATCAGCATAAACGCAGGCGCATTGAAAATGGCAATCATCCCTTAACTGGGAGAGGTGCCCATGTAAACCCATGAATTGTAATTTGGTTGATTAGGCTTTTCCCAACCTGGAATTCTCAATAAAGCACAATCGTTTCAGTTAAAAAAAAAAGTAGAAGGTAAAGAAAACATAGTTTGTAGGTTGAAGAATAGCTTCTATGGGATTAAAAAGGAACTCCGCCAATGGTATAAGAAATTATATTCGTTTATGTTAGAGCATAGTTTTAAAAAACTAGAGGTTGGTCATTATGTCTATATCAAGAAGAATGATGAAGAAAAGTATATTATACTACTATATGTATATGCCATACTAATTGTTGGAAATGATAATAACATGACCAACAGGTTGAAGAAGGATTTGGGCAGTCAATTTACAATGGAATATTTGGGTCTGGCACATTAAATATTGGGCATGAGGATCATGTATTACAAAAAAAAACAAAAAGTTGTGGTTGTCACAAGAAACATATACTAAGAAGCTATTAAATAGGTTAAATATGAAGGATGTCAAACCAATTTGTACACCCCTAGCATCCCATTTCAAACTTAGTGTCGATTTGTGCCCTTGTGATGAAAAGGAGGAACAAAGTAAAATCATGTATTCTTCAGTAGTTAGCAGCTTGATGTATTCCATGGTATGTACTCGACCATATATTGCACATTTAGTGAGAAAATATATTTCATAATGACATACCCCTCCTTCCTACATCAAGAGAGTTGTTCCTCAAGACCTAATCTAGCTATTATGTCGTATTGACCAAATTCCTTGCAAAACTAGACAAACAACAATGGCAAAGTGCTAAAGAGGATTTTTAAGGTATTTCAAGGATACTAGTCATTATTATTCATGTTTTGGCAATAATAATGATGTGCTTTAAGGTTGTATAGATACAAATATTGGAATAGATGTGAACACTAGAAAAGCCACCACCGGTTATTTATATATTTTTGCATGTGCGGTGGTGTCTTGGGCGTCGAAAGTGCATAATGTAGCCCTCTCCGCAATAAATATGGAATACATAGCTACCATGGAATCTTGCAAAGAGATGTTGTGGATGCAATGATTCCTAAGAGAGATGGGAATAAAACAAGACAAATATGTGATGCATTGTGACAATCAAAACGCCATTCATTTAGGGAAAAAAACCCAATTTATCACACTAAGACAAAGCACATTGACGTCAGATATCATTGGATTCAAAGTACTGGATCATGGCATTTTATAGTTGGAGAAAGTACACACTAAAATATTTACATTGATAGATGCGTCTATTTTTAATAGGGCTTCTAGAATTATAGTTTAATTAACAATAATTATTAGGTGAATGGTAGGGATTTAACATCCACAGAATATTCTAGGATATTCTTAGTAGTATACACAAATCAAAGGTTGATATTTATCTCCAAAGTAGTTATGTTTATTATCCTCTTTTAATTAAACTTGATTAATTAAAAAAATGGTATATGAACAAGTGTTATATGAAATGAGTTATAGTTTTTGTTCATGTGGTATTGATAAGCTATGTTATTAGCCCATGGTATTGTAACTAAGTATATTGGCACATTAATCATCCCCCATGGTAAAGTGGGCTTGAATCTCCATGGTTAAGAATTTTCTTACATATTTTTTTTAAATGTATATATGTTTAATTTATATATTAATTCTTTTTATAATTAATAAAATTAATAATTTAAATAAAGTTATAATTGTGTGGAGAGGCGCTCCAGCTGAGTATGGAAGAGATGTTATAATGTTATCTTATGTTAAGCATTTTGACTTGGTCGAATTACATAAAAATAAAATAAAATAACAAAATTATTAATTAAAACATTTTGACTGAGTCAAATTACATAAAAATAAAATTAAAATTAAGATAAAATTAAAAAGATTAATAATTATAATTAGAGATAATTAAACCAACCTAGATCCATCTTAATTCTAGATCTATCAAGCCTCGAGAGGGATAAAATATCTCAAGGTGCAAACCTCTTTTTTGAGTGCAAAATTTGAGGAAAGGTTTGCACCTCTACACTGGTATGAACTCTTTCCACTTTACACAATAATCCTTTTAGCCATCTCAAAAAAAGTATGTTCCCTACACATCTATGGATACTATTAGGTGGTCATTCATTGGATGGTCAAAAAGGCAAACCTCAAAACCTTACATAGCAGTCTCTCATGGACAAGTTACAATGTAGAGTTAATAATTTCTCTCTTATATCTTTTGATCACATTTACAAGCACCGGAACGAGGAAGAAAACAGGTTATCCAAAAATGACTTGGATATGGATCGAAGCACATGCGAAGTCATTGAAGATCAAGAAGGTTACAAAACAAAACAAAAAAATTGACCCTTGCCATATAATGAGACAGTCAGCACATCCAACTGATACTATGCATCAAGACTCTACATACCTCCACATTACTTTTGCACTTACTTTCCACCTATTGGAAAGAGATTTTGTTGTTTATTTTCCCACAACCTATGCATAAATTAGACCAATCTTTTTGTTGAATACTATATATCAGTATTGTACAGGCTAAGGTTAAGCTCCAAAATGGGCTGAAATAAATTTTTGGGGCTCACTTCTATGTGGGCGGCTATTTTTTTGTTAAATATTTGATGTGTCTGTAAAACACCTTTTTTTAGATATAGGTGTCAGCTAGATACGACACTAATAGTTTATGCAAAATTCTGAAATGATTGGGCACTAGCCACAGGAATGATTTGGCATATACAAAATGTAATTTTTTTTACTCATAATGGAAGTTACATACTTTTTCTTAGGGGAAAAAAACTCTAATAACTCATCAATCCTAAACATTTCAACCATAGAAATTGAACGAATAAGGATATTGAATTCAACCAAGAATACACCTGTTCATAATGCAATTAACTTATTTTCAAAAAAAAGCAAGTTTCTCAATGGGGCTAACTTCATGAAAATATTTCTTCAACACTGATAATGCTAGATATTGTTGATAAGATAACGTGCAATGGTGGAGAATGATACAATCACATGTGATGTAGGTAACCTTGCTTCCTCCTTTTTGATATGATTTAAAAACTATATAAATCAAACTTCTTGTTACCTTTAATTTTTTGAATATTCGACATCAATATAAATTGATGCATTGTACTTGGAAATATTATATACCCCATATCTAATATCAAACTTTTCTTCCCCATTACATCTGAATAGCCATTCCCTGATGGGGGTGGTATTGAGGCTCTCAAGCGCGACAGGTAATATGATTGACATGCTCACAAATAGAATGGTGAATTGGATAGTGGACCTGAGCATGAGAGCCATGTTGTCCACCTATCTGGATCCCATCCAAGAGTGGCATCCTCTCATCCCTCAGCTTCAACCTCACCTACCCTCATCATATCACTTTAAATGCAGGCAATTGGTAGTAGTGGGGTTTTAGTATGGCATTCCCTTTATTCACAGCTTTCTCCCATCACAGACTGTTATGATTTCTCTCTCTCATGGAGGATTGATTATGGAACACAGTGACGCTGACATATACAGGAAAATTGCATACATGAGCACATAACTTGAGATTTTAATGACTCTATTAAAATGTGTGCCATGATATACACTTGTCCTTTTGTGGTTTTTGCACATTCTGGTTTTCTCTCCCATTTGTTTAATCCTCTCACGTATTCACCCCTTTATAAATATATGGGATTAGTCTTAGGTTGGTAGATTCTAAGCATTGCTCATTTGGATGTGGAAGGGCTCCAATTGTCGTAGTGATCTGGGATGCTGAGGTGGGACTCTATAGTCTTGAATGAAGGTTTGTCTATGCATTGCCTTGCATCACAATTTGGTTCTTGTCTACCATCTACTGGTTTCTTTGTGTCATAACTCCTTTGTAGTCCTTCTGGTCCATGCAGATGTCAATGTTCTTCGTTTTTTTCTCTACAACACAACGATAGGTCCCTCTTTTGAGTTTTTCATTGTGCTACCCACCTCGTCACCCCAAATTTCTAATTTCGCAAGTATTCTTTCAACTTTCATGTATTGGTCCGTGGAATCTAGTACCCTAGTACATTTTCTACCTGGTTCTGATATAGTCAAGCGTCGGGTGCTTATCAAAACTACCCCAAGTTTTGTAGGCTTAATTTGTTTTTATCCTCTAGGAAATCTATTTCTTTGGGAGGTAGGGTGCACAAGTCAGTTTGAGCCTCATTATTTTGTGTCATACCCTCTATTAAAAAATAGTTATCTCTTCCTTTTCATGGTCGATGACGCCTTTATTATCCTCAGTTTCGTCACTCCAGTAACATTGTTTGTCTGTCATTGTCTCTTCTTTGTCTCTCCTTTGTTTGTCCATAGTCCTAGTTTTTGTCTATACATGGCCCCCAGGCAGTGCCTGCCTAGCCATCGTGGTGTCGCTTCAGGCTCATCCTCATCGGCATCTCTTAGGTTGGGATTTAATGGCTTACCACTTTGATTCAGTTCCCTCTAAAGTGAGGAGTGAAATTATTCACTTAGAGAAAAAGGAGTTTGGGGACCGATTATATTTCTCTGCCTCTCAAATCAATGGCATTCGCCTCAGATGGATTCCTGACCCAGGAAAATTCAAAAAGAGGAGGCTCCACTTCCTTCACTCATTGTCTATGCATTGTCAATGAGAAACCTTGCTTCATATGGTAATTCACAACAAATAAGTCGACAATTATCTGTTATTTGCAAGTCAAGAGGAAATCAAGAGAATTCTTTGGGACATTCGATACAATTTGGATGATATTATGACAAGGTTAACACGGATAGAGAGTTTTGTGGTGTTTAACTTAGATACCAAGTATTATGCGCAACTTGAAGCACCAGCAGTCATCAATGCTCCAGCTGGGATCTCGCCCCAAGGCAACTCTACTCCACTCTCTCTAGTTGTCATCTCGAATTAACAACTTCTCATGGTTTTTGCACTTCTTTTTTACAAATTGGTTGCTACTGGTTTTTATGGTCTAGTTTATCATCACAGGTTATTGGCATGTCATTCTCAAACACTAGTTTGTTGTATATTTTAGTCATAGTATAATGCATGCAATGTAATTATACATGAGTAATAAGCACAGCAATGCTCATTATGTCTTTAAACAAACCCTCTCTTTCTAGTATTTTCCTCTTTAAAAAATTTAACAAGCCTATATGAAGTAAATTTTGGTACCTATGGTCTTTACAGATAACAGTGAACTTTTTGTCTTCAATGCTGGAAATATAGGATCCCAAAGTGCCTTTTGATGAAAAGGAGCTATCAATGTGATATCAGTTATCAATAATGGAATTATATTTACGAAGCTTACAAAAAAACAATTATGAATAGCCATGTTTTTTTATAGAATAACCAACTGACAAGACCTTGGTCAGTTTGCTTAATGCCTTTCTATATTTTGTCAACTAGTTTGACAAATAGGATACCACAAGCATCATATGTGGAAATTGAATTCAATATGATGCAAATAGAAGAGACCAACATAAAGGTATGTTAAGGACAAGTCAGCAAAAATAGTTAGCTACTTATACTCTTTATCTTTATGGAGGAAACCTTAAAGAAACATCTAGTTATTGTAGGAAAGGTTTATCCTTCATATCTACAGGCACCAAACTACCAATAGAAAAACAGAGGCAGAAGAAGAAGAAAGCAATTATGAATGTCCTTACCAATTATGAATGTCTTATAGTGAAGGTTTCCTTAATGTTAGAAAAAGTAATAGAGTTGGAACACATCCATCAATAAACCCATCAAATGTGATGAAACTACACTGCAAACCAGAACTTAACGGTGTGACATCAAATTCTTGAGCTCAACTTGGTCAGTTTACTTCTTTGTCATCCATTAATTTTGTTGTATTATCTCACTCTTCTAGGTAAGGGACCATTTAATGTGAATCCAAAGTTGATCGCTTTTCTTAATCGAAGAAAACAAGGATCACAAGCACGATAGGGCTTGATTTGGTTTGGCGGTAAAGATGTTTTTGTTGCCTTCTTGTTGTCGCAAGTGTTGTAGAACAAAGATCCACAGTTATAACAGTTATGTCATTTTCTTCTGAAACCAAAGGGCCTTCTACCTCCAATAAAAGTTGATTGGTCCACACCATAGATTGACTTGTTCAAACAAATCACCATTGTTAAACTAGATCCAACTAAAATTCTTTTCACCTGCTAATATTTTAACACCTCCACAACTATTCGTACATTCGTGTGGTCAACATCATCATGCCCTATCTTTCCATTCTTACTCTTGAAGCTCAAACTAGCTTATAATATCAGCCAGCAATTTTTCCCCCATCATCAAAAGAGAAGTCTCCACAATAAAACTCGAGGCTACCACATGCAGGAGTAAATGTACAACCTAATATATATAATTGGGATTGCAATTTCAATGCATCCCACAAGTTTTTCCAATGTATAATATGCATCCCATCACACAGTGCATCAACAACATGTGCACATCTCTTTTGCACTAGAAATTCCCTCAAGCATCAAGCTCATATGTGGTTGGTTGGAATTCTCAATAGAAACAATGCGCATGGGAACAACATGTCATAGAAGTGTAAGAAGAATGGAGTTATGGCGGCGAAAAATCTAAGATCACCTAAATTACTCTCTCACTAGGTGGAGAAACTCATGGATAAGCCAATAAGGAAGTGTTGCCAACTCTAGAGTGTCAAGGTTTCTTCCACCAATATCTGGAATAGTGGCTAACATGGACCGAGTCGAGACAAGAGCGTTAGGTCCGTAGGGAGTGTTAGGGTTGAGTGATGGCAAAGTGACAGGTTTGAGATATGGCAGAGCTAACAGAATGCACTAACACATGATAAGAGAGAGAATTTGGCCTCAATGAGTGTCATAGAAACTAACTCCTGCATATTATGGGAAAAAATGCTCAACTGATAGGCCAGAATGTAGGAGTTACTAAGCAAGGAAGATAAACAGAAATTTTGAGCTTTAATACCACTATTAGGCTCGTGAAAATAGAAGATAATATTTGATAAGCGTTATATATATATATATATATATATAACGCTTATCAAATATTATCTTCTATTTTCATGAGCCTAATAGTGGTATTAATAGAAGATAATATTTGATAAGTGTTATATATATATATATATATATAGAGAGAGAGAGAGAGAGAGAATAGCGAAGAGGCGGCGTCAAAATTTTTTTGCCACTGGTTTCTAAGGTTTTTCCACTACGCGGGGGTGAGGAGGCTGAACCCTAGCCGCCTCTGCCCCTGGTTTCACCTCTGCTTCTCTGGCCGGGACCAGATGGGTTTCTAGCTGCCGCAGACGATGCTTGTTGGACGCACACCTGCCTTTCCTCTGTTTTTTTGATGCATTGAGGGAACATGGATGTGGAGGTCCTGGCCGTCTCTGAGTTTCTTGTTTCCCTCCACTACAACATGGTTGGGTGTGCTGGGGTTTCTGAAGGCTGTTGTCGAAGTATGGGGCAGCTGTTTTTACTTCTGGTTCGTCTATTTCAGGAGGAGAGTTTTGAGGAGGCAGGGGAGGAGTGGCAACCCTGGCTGCTTTTTTCCCCATTTTGTGCCTCTCTTTCTTGTTCGGGCTGCCAAGTTTAGAGCTTCCTGTCTCAGTTTCTCTCCTCAGGAGTTTATCTTCCTCTTGTGGTGGTTCCGTACCGAGTCTAAGCTAAACAGCTAGTCTGTCGCCTCTCTCTGGGGGCTACACCACTGCTTTCTTTACTGTTTTATTGTAATGGGTATGGGTTTTCTTTGGGCTCCTGTTTCGACAGGTTTGCTGGGGTTTACATACCCATTTTTTGTTATTTTTATTCTCATATACTCCCTGCGTGGAGGAATGCACAAAAGTTTTTTCCATTTATGAACAGGCAATGCCTCACTCAAGTAATGCTCTACATATACAAAATGTAATTTTCTCCTATAATGAAAATTACGACTTTTTCCACAGGAAAAAAAAAATAATATATATATATATATATATATTCTGACCCTTGTTTTCATATTTAGGAGGTCTCTTGGACTTCTATTGGTGTTCGCTTGAGGCTTTTCGCTTTTCTTTTAAGTGAATAAGTCAAATTTACATAAACCCTAAGGATCGTGTTCCCAACAAAAGCTATTACAGGAATTTTGAGATATAAAATGGGCCTCATAAGAAAAATAGTAAAATAATAATTAAAATAAGAGAGATGAAGTTTTAAAGGAAAATAAATAAAAAATATTTTGTTTAATTGCATTTTTAGCTTATCTTCTTACATGTTTATTCAGATGTTGAGTGTAGGCACCCATTGAATGTGGAATTCTGAGATCTAAAATGGGCCTCCTATGGAAAATAATAAAATAATAGTTAAAAAAATAAAAGGAGAAATGAATTTTTAAATTAAAAGAAAGAAAACTATTTTTTTAATTGTATTTTTGGCTTTTCTCCTTACATGTTTACTCAAATTTCGAGCATAGACACCATTTGGATGTTGAATTAAATTTTTCATCCAACGAGTACCTACAGTGGAAATTTGAGTAAACATGTAAGGAGATAATTCAAAAATGAAATTAAAAAAGGTACTTTTCTTTCTTTTCCCTCCAATAATATTTACTAGTAAGGATGACATCATCATCTGGAATCTTACAGGGTCTTTTAAAGTCGATTTTAATACTACATTTTTGGTTTTTTGGCTCTATCTAATTAGTCATATAGAATAATTAATGCTAATATTTTTATAATGGGTTTTGATGATTTATATCAGTAATTATAATATATTTTACCAAGTTAAGTAATAAAATTTAATTATTGTTTTTGGTAAGAGTGGTATTAATAATGAATAGTTATGTTAACAAATTTCATGACTAATAATATTAATAATTAGTGAAATTAAAATAATTAATTATTAATATTAATACTAATAGTTTTAGTTTTAGTTAATTCATAATTATAAGATGTATACTTTTGTGTTGGAGTCCTATTGAAATGTTTCTACACTTATTTTTCAATATTGAATTGTATTTGTAATCATATTTAATTCCAATTTGTTAACTATAGTTTGTAGTGCTTTGTTTTTCTCTCTCAAGTGTTAAAACTTTTTTCCTCAACTCTTTATTCTCTCCTTGGGTTCGTTGATTTATCTCTTGCAACTCTTTTCTCACTTCAAAAATTTCCCCATTGTTGTATCTCAACTTTCTACAAGAATTCAAAAAACAAAAATAATGATAGTATTTAATATGTTAATTGTTTGTGGATATTTTTTCTCTAGACAATTCATCACAATATATATATTTTTAAATGCCTTAGCCTATGTTGTGATTTTTGTTTGGTTTATTGTATTGTGAGGTTGTGCTCTACTATGATAGTGTTTTAATGTGTAAGATTGTTTTTACAATGAAAGTTTTAATCCATACATTTATAAAATAATGTGAAGAAATGAAAATAACAAATACCCCTAGAGAAATTCAAGGGAAAATCCAGCAATAAAGAACAGTTCTTTCTCATTAAACCTCATAGTTAGAAAATATTATGAAATGGTGGCTCTCTTCGAGCACTTAGAAGCTACAACTCCTTAGTTATGGAAAATGGTGTATCTTTGATTCCATTATGTTATATTTGTCCAAGGCACTAGTATACTCCACTATGGAACAAATCCAAACTCTCATACTTGAGGACGCAATATGAATATAGATATAACTCAATATGAGTGAATTCCCATTGTGATTTTCCCATAAAACTATTGCAGCAAATTCCTCTTTGTTTGCTTTTTTTATCTTACTCATCTTATGGTTGCACTACTATGGAATGTGGATCTTTACACTAGGCCTTTTACCTCTTCATAGTTAAAGGGGTTGGAATTTTTACATTGCCAATCCCTAAAAATTGTTAGGGTTCTTTATGCACATACATAGAATCATATTGGATAGCCTTATGTAGCTATCTCCACATGCATGTGTAATGGGCACCATCATGACTTCTAATCACAATAATAATATAGTGATTAATGTAATAGATGTTACATTATACATCTACCTATGTGGGTTGTAAAATGCACCCTACCATATAAAGCTTAACCCCATCCCCCCAAACAGAAAACTTTTGCATATTGCTTCTATAGATTAAATCCCACATTATTTGAGTTGTAATGAATGGGCCATCAACATTAACATGGTTCAGTGTAATGGAATTTATAGAGATCTATCTTGAGATTTATTGTATGTTTTATCTTGTATTCCCCTTGGTCATTTTTCCCTGTTTTATTTAATTTCACCATGAACATGTGTACACCATTATCTTAAGCCTCCTTACTTAGGTAAAAATATACACATTTCTCTCTCGTTGTTTACATATCCCTTAGTGGGATCTTGGCCTTGAACCCACACCAGGGATGTTTCATAAGCACTAAAAATTTTCCACATATATACATTATTTAAATAACATGGTACACTTGACTCAATGCAAACGAAAAAACACACATACATCCCACATATATACATCAATGTACAAATGACTATGTCCAAAACAAGGTAAGAAAAATATTACACAAAAAGACCTAGGATGCTACAAAAACTCCAAATGGTCAATGCCATTCAATATTCATTGTCATTATCCATGCAATGAAATTTAGGCATGGTCCTCACTCACTAATGGTCTATCATCAAAAGCTTCAAATGATCAATGCCACTTGATATTCATTAGCATTATCCATGCGGTGAAATTCAAACATGGCCCTAATTCACTAATGGTCTATCATCACTTAGTGAATAAAACTAAAAGATATTGGTCTATTAAATGCCATTTGCATCTGGAATTATTATATTCCAATACAAATTTATCAGTAATATCTAAAGTGGGGCTTAAAAATTCTTGCTTCTCACATTGCAAAAAAAATCAACAACATCATATAACAAGGGTTCCCCACAGATTGGACAACTAGTATGGCAATATCTCTTTTCACGAGTGGTGACATCAATAATCCCTCCAATTATAGGACCATAATGATAAATCCCTTGTTTTCAAAGTTATTGAGAAGCATGCTAAAAAATAAAATCAACAAGTGGGCAGAAGAAAGAGATAAATGTGCTAAAGGGCAAATAGGTTTTAGACCTAAACATTCCATACTTGATCATGGTATAACTTTAAGGCACATCATTGAAAAAGTTTGGGAGAAAAAGGAAGAAGTCTTTTGTTGCTTTGTTGATTTCATACAAGCCTTTGACATGATTCCTAGGGATAAGCTTTGGCACGGAATGGAGGAACTTGGGGTTCTCAGGCATTTGAGAGCAGATGTGCATAGGTTGTACGAACAAGTGAAAGACAGTTAGAACTTCAACAAGCATTTCTAAAAGTTTTAGAAGTGACATCAGGGTCAAGCAAAGTTGTCCATTGTCTCCTACCATTTTTGTTTTATTTATCAACAAGCTTGAAGAGTGGCTAAATTCGCAAGGGGTGATGGTATCCATTTGGGAAAGTTTATTATAAGGATTCGTTTGTATGCAAATGACCTTAGTCTAATTGTTAAATCTGCTCTTGGTTTGCAAGAACACTTACTTTCCCTTGATAATTTTTGTAGAAGGGTGGGGATTCAAGTCAATATTAGTAAAACGAAAGTAGTGGTTTTCTCTAAAAAAAGAAAACATAACCAACATAAGTTTTACTTTGAAAGAAACACTCTGGAAGAAGTTGCGGATTACAAATACCTCGGAATTGACTTCAACATAAATCTAAGTTGAGACAGTTATGGAAAGAAAAGAACTTTGGGGGGTTGGAAAGCATTTTATGTTTTTCAAAATAGGTGTAGAGAGGCAGAGTTATGGGACTAGAAAACCACCCAAACTCTTTTTGGGCTTTTAGTGATTCTGGTGATTCTCTATGGTTGTGAAATGTGGGCCAGTAGTACATCCAACATGCAATGGAAACAAATTGAGAAAAATCAAAAGTACTTGATTACAAACAAATTCAAAAGTAAAAGTGTAGTTCCTTATGCTATCTTGTTAAGTGAAATAGGGTATGGTCCTATTGAAGCAATTGTTATGGTGCGAGTCATGAGGTATTTAAGAAAAATTGAGTAGATGGAAGAGGGCATATGGTCTAAGGTTGTTTTTAATGACATATTATGCAAAAGAAAGAAGACTCGGATGCGGAAAAATAATAAATGGTTTAGTAAATGGGATATTTGCTTGAAATGTGTCCCACAAATAGTAAAGAGATAAAAGCTTTTGTTATGAATAATTTCCACAAGTGTACTTGGGATAAGGAGCTAGGGAGAAAGAAAAAGTACTATATTGAAGAGTTTAATCCCTCTCATAATCATCAACAAAAAGCGTACATAGGGGCCAATATTTTTTGGAGAGCCAAAATTCTTATTACTCAATTAAGGACTAATTCTCATAAACTTCGTTGTGAAACAAGGCGCTGGAAAAGGCTAAAAGAAGTGTGGGAAGAAAGAGTATGTATTTTTTTCTCTTCTAGAAAAGTGGAAACAAAAAATCATTTCATTTTAGAATGTGAGACCTTCAAAGACAGCAAGGAAATTTATGCAAATATTCTGGCAGCTAGCTCTTGGGATAATTTATTCATCGAGGGGTTTGTCGAGAAACTGGGAGATTTTAATGTGAGGCTTCACAGGAAAGGGTCGAATACAGGAATCAGGGGGTGAAGCAATCTGTCCCATAGGTTATCTTTAGCCTAGTGGACTGGTGAGCTCCAGTATTGAAATAATAATGTTGCAACTCCTGGGGCTCCCTTCTTTACTTTTATCAACTCGGTAGTTCATAACAAACTTGGAAGCGACGGTGTTGTATGCACAAGTACTAGCTCTTACTACAGGTTGTCACTTGATCAGCTGGTGAAAGTTCGCTAGGAGCTTAAGCCAACTTCTATGAGTTCTCAAAAGAAGATTTTAACTGTGATGGAAGAAAGCTAACTACACAGAGGTTATCCTATTTGCAAAAAGAGAAGGAAAACTGAAATGAAATGCAAACCCTAGTTTACCCACTAACCCTACTTTTGCAAGAAAAGAGATGGAAACTACGGAAATGGGTGCCATTTACTACTGAAAAGGTAAATTGCATTTATTCACGCTACTTCTGAAGAGAAATGAGAAGAAATCATCTTTTTGTACTTTTGAGTATTTTTAGGTGGAATTATTATGCTTGTGATTTGACCGGTTGTGACTGTGCAAAGGGTTGGTGGCAAAGGAAGATGAAGTTGGTGTTGTCAGAAGGTGAGGAAGGTGTGGAGAGGTCCTAAGAAGCCCCTAGTACCCTTTTAAAAACTTCCATTGCGATCAGACTTCGAAGAATCACTCGCAGGAAATTCTACAGGACGCTACAGGGGATCTACAGGAGGTTCTACAGGAGGAGGCTGAAAGTGGTTTTTGGAGGTTTGAAGGTGGAAAAATGATGGGAGAAAGGAAATGAAGGCTGGAAGAAGGTGTTGGGGTGTCTATAACTTGTCAAGGAAGATCAGGGACGAAGGAGATGATTGAATTTGTTCAAGGGACAAGAAAGCATCTTTATGGAAAAATGCAGAAATTAGGGCAGATTGGCGAAATGTGGCGAATGAGTGGGGATTTTGGAGAAGTGAGTTCGTGTTGGTTGTTTGATGGAGGGATAGTAAGTTGAGATGTCCTACAATAGATCTACACATTCACTTAGCAAAACTGACCATAGCAAGAACAAAGAAACAGAGTTTTGTCTAACTTAACCTAATTTCTGACCTAAAATCAGAGAAATGTTGAACAGTATCTTATGAACAGGAAAGCATGCGAGAAAAACATGGTAAATAAATAGGAAACAATCTAAGCATGTGAATCTAAAATAATGTCAACTTCTCCAACTCGAAATATCACACTAATAGTTGCATTGGAAGAGCAAAAACTGTGTTTTTGGTGGCAGCAGTAGTGCCTTGACCTCAAAACATGGTCCCAAGGAGGGAGAAATGAGATCAAGACCTATTGTTGACCTTTTTTGGATCTTTTCCTGTTACTGTGGCAAACTACTTAAGCAACTTAAAGCAAAAGCAACTATTTTAACCATCAAAAGCAACCTAATCTAATGAAGAAAAATGAACCTAAACAACAGAAATTATCTCATGAATGAAAGCAAAAGCATATAAATACACAAAGGAGGTGTTGGGCAGCTTGGGTTGGACCCTAACCCAAGAGCTTCAGCCCTCTAGAAAAGATCAATGCTAGTTCAAAACCTGGCTCATCTTCATTTATCAAAAAATAGCAGTTACATCACAAAACTGTCTTCAAAAGGAGCTCGAAAATGAGCTGAGTACAATGCTGCACAAAAGTGCAAAAATATACTAAGAACTGGCTAACCTACTGAGGCTTGAAGCCTTCTTATTTATACAAGTGGGGACTCCCAACAGTCCTCCTAAACTTAAGGAACTTGGCTGTCTAGAACTAAAGATCACAGCAGCCCTACTTGACTTGCTCAGCTGCCCCTTGGAATCATCAATGTGGGCCTTTGTACTCAAAGTTGCTGATGGATAATTCGAGGAAGGGGTCATTAATGAAGGAGTCACCCCTCCTACAAGTCCTCATCCTTGTTTCCTCGAGTTTGGCTGCCATTTTTCTCATAAATTCTTGGTCCTTGTCCAAAATTGTCCAAAAAATCTGCAATAAACACTCATTAGACTACATGGCAAAGTGACTATCCCCATTCACTCTATTGACATAAATATATTCAAAAACATGCACAAAACTATTGAGAATGGTGGATTAAATGAAAATAATAGGCAGAATGAGCCCATATAGTTACCCATTTCTGGGGCTCATCATCACCCCCCTGCTGAATGGGTTGCTCATCCTCTGAGCAACTAATCTAGTTCTTCATCTTTAATAGCTCTAACAGATTCCCTGACATCCCAAGCCTCTGATGTGATGTCTTCCTCTTTGTCATGGAAACTTGCTTTCCTGTCCACTTCCTCCCATTGTTTCTGTTCTTCCTCCTCCTTAACTCCTTCCAACAGTCCTAGCAGCAGTGGAGGACTGAATTTAAGACCAATCCAGTTGGCTTTCAGGTTTTGCATTGATTACTTATATAGGGGCACTCTCCTCATGGCTTCCCTAAGGAGTGATACTCCCTGATCTTTAGGCTATGTGATAATGTATTCCACCTTCTCATGCAGGCATGAAGGTAGTCATCACCAAACAATCTCTCCATATCTTCAAAGTGAACAATAGCATGTGCTTGCCTGTCAACATAGTCAGGGGCAACTTGAGGATTGGCTGCAAGGTGTTGGTGGGCATAAATGAGATCCAATGGTTCTGTTGGTTCTGCCCTTATCATCAGGGGCTCACTTAGCTCCTTTGCCATGATTTTCTAAATTTCCACTGCCCTCTTTTCTTCATGGTTCAACCAAGAATCCATATCCATGAGCTGTAGGTCTCCCAATGCAGCATTTAGATCCCATAAATTCATGTCAGGAAGTGCCATGTTGTGTAGGTAAAATTATGCTAGCTTGGCTTTATCCTCGGCTGAACTATTATCACATAAATGCATAAATTGGCTATAATCTTGAAATGGTGTTGTGCCCCTTTGGGCCAATGTGTTAATCTGGAATTGGAGCCACTGATCTTTGAGATACAGTGCATATGATCTAGCTGGATGTCTGCACTGTAAGGCCTCCATTGCCCAGCTGGCCATGCAGGCCATCTGGACTTCCTTTTCCTACCACTGCCTTGTCAAAATCAGCACTTCAGTTGCTGCCTGAGATTCTTTTTCTTGCTGTTGTTTCATCAGTGTCTCACTATCTGTATGTATTTCTTCTTCTTGTTGTTGTATCTTTGTTGCTTCACTATCTGCCTGGGGTCCCTCTTTTTGTTGTTGTCCTTCCAAAATTGGCAGCTTATCTCCTCCTTGAGGTCCCCTTTCCTGTAGCTGCTTTTTCAACAGTTCATTTTCTTCCTGTAGTTGAGCTCTTCTAATGCTCTCTGTGTGCCTTACCATGCCTAATTCTCTGCTTATCTCTCTCAACCTGTTTTCCATGTGCCCTATATCTTCGACCCCTTTAGATTTGGAAATCTGCATCCAGGTGTGGGTCCTGACTCATTCTTTTTCTAGTTCGAAGAAAAGAGGCACTGCGAATTTTTGTGGGATGATCTTCCCACCTTCTAGAAGATTGTAATAGGAGCGTAAGTTAGGCTGAGGGCTTGGCTCAGGTATGTCTTTGGCCTTATCTTCCTCTTGGGACTGTTCTTCTGCCTTCTCTTCCAATTTTTCATTTTCTTTGAGCTTGGCTTATGTCTCCTGTAGAGAGATTTGTGCCTCCTGTAGGACTGCTTTAGAGTCCATCAATTTGATCCTTTCCTTTCAGGTGGAGGTCTTAGGACTCCCTCTCTCATAGATGATGGAGATTTTGGAGGGAGATTCCTCCTTTTTCACAGTAGGTGCATCCTCAATGATAATGGGTTCTTTTGATGGTGGCTGGGGCTTGCCTACCTTAATTCTGGTGCTCCTTCGGGCTTTGAAATACATAGATGTTTGTCTTTTCCTTTTCCCCTTTTGCTTAGCTGGAGTGCTCAATGCAGCAAGGACAACTGCTACTTCCCTTGCTAGTGTCTCAGGGGACACTTCTCCTTGTTGTTCTTCTTCATCCTCTGCAATTTTTCCTGTGTCTATTGTTTCTGTTTTTTTCTCTGCTGTCTCTGGTGGTGTTTTCTCCTTTTCTTGCTGAGTCTCTGCCTTTCCTGTGGCAGTCTTTTTCTGAGCTTTCTTGGGCTTCTTCTTCTCTGCTTTCGTCCCCTTCCTCTTCTCTACTTCTGATGCTGTTTTCTTTTCCGCCTTAGGTTCAACTATGGTTTTGTCCGGTTTCTCTTCTTCTTTCTGTTTTTCCTCTTTTTCTTCTTTTATTTGAATATTTTGTGCTTCCTCATGAATTTCCTTTCCAAGTTCCTCTGTTTGCTCCTCCTCTTCACTGCCAGATGGGCTAAGGTCATCAGTAAGAGTTTTGATGTCATCTTCTCTGGACATGTTCCTGAAAATTTCCCAGGCTATAGGGATGGTGTATGTGTGTAGGGCATCCTCTACCAATAATTTGATGAGCCCATGGTGGGCCAGTTGGTCTGGAACCCCTGCATTCAACTTGGTGCCACACTCTATCAAAGACTGGAGGAGAAAATATGGCAGACTGAGTTTTCTAGCTGCAGGTAGGTCCATTCCATATCTTAATTCATGCAATAATCTAAAGTGATAACCATAAACTATACTGAATCTTCCTTCACAAGAGACATATTTCATGATCTGGTAGCTGACCTCACCCCATGGATGAGGTAGACTTGTCCTTCTGACCCCATTGTTATCTTCTACGGGATGTTCATCGGGCTAAAAAAAATGTCTTTTTAGCAACCTATCCTAGTGGTTTTTCCTCTTTGCTCCAAGGGAGCCCAAGTGGAAGACCTGTGATTATGCTGATAAATTCTGGTGTAAGCTCTAGGGTCAGACCCCTGAAACTGATTGTAGCATGTGTTTTCGAATGGGGTCTTAAGGACATTAGAAATTCCTCGGTCACCTCCTCATCATATCCATGAATTCTCTCAAAGAAAGACATCCAGTTTTCCCTGGTGAAGAGGGCCACCACTTCTGGGTGCTCATGCAATTTGTTGGAGTTCAAAGGCTCCTTTCTCATAAAACCTCTTGGCATGGTGTTTAGTGACTTCTGAAAATGCTCAGGTGAGGAAGAAGGCAACAACTTTCAAAACCGGAAACAGAGGAATAGCTGATGTTTGTCTTTCTGAAACCAGAGAGGGAATTTCTCGTGTTCTTCTTTTTTCACAACATCAATTTGCAATTTTTCCCTCCCTTCAAACTGTTTTCAACCTGAATTTACTTCTCGGCTTTTGGAGGAACTCAATATTT
The DNA here is from genome assembly GCA_031772625.1 of Pinus tabuliformis. NCBI lineage: Eukaryota > Viridiplantae > Streptophyta > Pinopsida > Pinales > Pinaceae > Pinus > Pinus tabuliformis. Next base: position 205,446,202 of record CM062804.1, read on the forward strand.
TGACAGAACAGAGAATATATAAACAGTGTTTTTTTCACAGAGTAAACAGACTTGCAAATTCGTTTTTCCAGGCTTGATTTTCTATGGTTGCATCTCTTTTTTACAAAATAATACGAGGAAGAAAAAGGACAGATTTTGAGTGCAGAGAAGAAAACGGAGAGACTGTATAGAATTCAGAAAAACACAGGCAGACTTTTGTGCTCACGTTCCTTGCCCTTTTTTTTTCAACCCAATACTTTGCTTCTAATCCACCACCTTGTATAGATATATCACATGCAGAGTGGGTTTCTGAGCCTACCTCTTTTCAAGCTCGAATTTGACAAAAATTTCAAATTTTTCCTCTACAGAGCTGCTCTCTGGCCTTCCTATAGAAAGCCTCTTGTAGACAGTGCTCCTGCTCCTGTAGAAGACAATAATGCTCCTGTAGAGCCCGATAAGTAGGAGGGTTTCGAAAACTGGCAGAGAACGACTGATTCGCTATTCTGAAGGTGGTAGGTGAGTGCTGCAACCGAGAACTCGTCAATGCAAATGAAAGAAAAAGGTGGTGGAGGCTTAGACCGCATTGTACTTAAGTTGATGACGTGATCTGTGGTGATGAGGTGAGGTGGCAAGATGGGTACGTTATCCCCATCCGGACCGTTGGTCCTACTCCAGTGCCATTATGGTATTTCATGTCGCCTGACCGCCATCACTTTCATTATTCCGTTATATGCCGCCACCACTATCGGTTCTGAGCTTTTTTCTTCCCAAGTTGACGGGTCACACGTGCTAACTGCGTATCTGAACTGCTGTTTGAATGGGACAAAGCTTGTTTGAACTCAACAAGGGTGATTTGAACTGAACGAGAGTGGCCAGTTCGCTAGCCACTGATTTCATTTAATCATGACCATCCCAATAGTTCATGCAGTTCCTAAATAATATTCATTCAACAGAGGAACAAGTTTAGCCACTTACCTGTTAGTCGTTGTTGTGCTCTGCATGCTCGGACTTTGGCACTTCATTTTCTCATTGTTGTTGCTGCTGGTGCTTTGCATGCTCGAACTTTGGCACTTCATTTTCTCATTGCTGCTGCTGTTGGTGCTCATGGCCTCTGAACTGGTGGCTTATGCTGGTGATTTTTCGATCAGGCTCTACTCCTTGCATGTTGCATACATCTTGGCTGCGCCAACCCTGTCTCTGGAGCTTGTTTTTTAAAGGGATCAGCTGCTACAGGAATCCTGTAGGATTTCCTGTAGCTGCTTCTCCCTCTGAAATTTCAGGCTGATGCTTGAGTAGGGACTGAAGAGACAGCTGAAGAAGGTTCTGAATGAAAGGAATAACAGCTGGAATGCATCAGGTAAGAAACAAGTGAAGAATGTTGTTGTTTTATTCATCATTTTTTTTAAGACAACAGAAAAAGAATTTTGTGTTTTCTGTGCAGGGAAGAAAAAGCGAGTGGAAATGTGGGTGTGCAGGGATGGAATGGAGAATTAGGAGTATGGATGGTGGTAGGGAGGTCCACAGGCCTTCTGGACAAATTTCTAGCCCTCGGATTCTTTCCTAAACTCGATTTTGAGCTCTCTATGGTTTCTACATGAGCCTATTGTAGAATGCACAAAGTTTCCTGTAGGATGCGAAATTTTCAGAACAAGTGAGACCAAGGCTTGGGAAAAAATAATGGTGATGGAAAAATGGACTATGAAGGGCGTATGCAGCCTGGCCATGTCCTTTTTTCCCTCTGTGACCCTCCTGCAATCTGTAATGCATTCAAAAGAAGTTAGTTTTTTTTCTGTTTTTTTCTCTTTTTTTTCTTTTTTTCCTTTTTTTTTTTCTTTTTTTCTTTTTTTTTCGTTTTTTTCTTTTTTTTTTGAGACAACTGGGGCGCCTCCAGGAGGTTTTCACCCTCACTGCCTGCCCTAGGCGCCTCCAAGAAGTTTTCACCCAGGGATCTTTGATTCCTTTTTCTGTTTTCTGTTTTTTCTTTTTTCTCTGTATATATATATATATATATATATATATATATATATATATAGCTCTGGGTGTGGGTGGAGTGGAGACAGAGACTTGCTCCACTACCAACATTGTTTTACCCAGATTCTTAATGAATTCCTGCTTGGAAAGGGGCTTCATGTAGATCTTCAACCTATGCCCATTGACAAGCATGGGGATGGCTTCTTCGTCAATGGTCCGGATCAGGATTGAACCATTGTCATTGCATTTTTCCACTGTATATGGTCTCAGCCATCTTGTCCTCAGTTTTCCCTTGAAATCTTTATATCTTGAATCATACAGCAGTGCCCAATCTCCTCGTTGAAATTGTTTTTCTTTGAGGTGTCTGTCATGCCATATTTTTCTTTGAAGTTGGACTACCTCTGAGTGGAGAAGGGCCTACAATCTCTGCTCATCCAATCCATTTAGCTGAAGTAACCTTTCCTTTTGTGCATCGTTGAGATCTAGGTCCAGCTGAGCTGCCATCCTTAATGTGTTACATTCGAATTCTATTGACAGCAGAGCCTTCTTCCCATAGACCAGTTCATAGGGTGTGAACCCTGTGGTGGTTTTCCAGGTAGTGTTATAAGCTCAGGTGGCCTCAACCAATCGATCTTCTCAATCTTTTCTGCTGCTGCTCACTACCTTAGTCAAAATCCCTTCCAAAGCTCTGTTAGTGACTTCCACCTATCCATTTGCTTGTGGATGATAAGGGGTGGAAGTTCTGTGCTTAATCTTGTGATGTGTGAGCAAGTCTTCAACCAGATTGGAGGTAAACTGACTCCCTTGATCTGTGACTAACTCTCTTGGATAGCCAAACTTGTAGAAGATATTTTCCCTCAAAAACTCAGCTACTTTTTCTTCTATTACTACCTTGATCGCCTTTGTTTCTGCCCATTTTGTCAGATAATTGGTACACACAATGATGTAAGATTTCTGTTTTGAAGGAGGGTTGATAGGACCCACAAAATCCATGCCCCACTTCTCAAATGGCTCGAAAGTCACTTGAGGTTGCAGGGGCATCTCATCCCTTGGAGTAGGTTTCCCCATCCTTTGACATCGGTCACATTGGCTAATATATCTCCTGACATCTTGATGAAGAGTGGGCCAATAGTAACCTGCTTGCAGAATTTTGAAGGCAGTCCTCTTTGCTGCAAAATGGCCCCCACAGGGCCCATCATGACAGGTTAGGAGGATGTCAAAAACTTCCTCCTCCCTGACACATCGCCTCAAAATCTGATCTAGGCCAAGTTTAAAAAGATTGCCCCCAATCCAGGTGAATGGGGCACTTTTCCTCACGATCTTGCTCTTCTCTTTTGAGGACAGGTGTGGCGGAAACTGTGCTAAAACCAAATAATTTGCTATATCAGCAAACCATGGAGAGAGTACTGAAATAGCAAATAAGTGTTCATCTGGCATTTGATCATCCACCATTCCTTCTTCACTTGCAGGCAAATCTAGTCTAGACATAAAATCAGCAACAACATTTTCCTTACCCATCTTATCAACAATGGTCAGATCAAATTGCTGCAATAAAAGTAACCATCTAATGATACGAGCATTTACATCCAATTTATTCATCAAATACCTAATTACAGCATGATCAGTGTGTATGAATGTTTGATAGTCGGTGATGTAGTGTATGAACTTATTTAGGGAATGAACTATAGCTAGGAGCTCCTTTTCGGTTACAGTGTAGTTTAGTTCTGCCTTTGACAAATTTTTACTGACAAAGTATATGGCATAAAGCAGCTTCTCATCAACTTTCCCTAAGGCTGCTCCTATCGCTTTGTTCGAGGCATCTATGTGAATGTGGAAAGGTAGGGCCCAGTTTAGACCTCTCAAAATTGGCGTAGTTACCAGTTTACCTTTCAAGGCATCCAGAGCCTCTTGACAATTGTCAGTGCATATGAACTCAGCATCTTTTCCCAAAATGCCAAACAATGGAAAGGCTAGCTTACTAAAATACTTAATGAATCTTCTATAATACCCTACTAAGCCTAGAAAACTCCGAACATCTCTTACCTTTTGAGGAGGTGAGACCCTTTGGATGATAGCAATCTTGTTGGGATCCACCTATAATCCTTGCTGAGAAATTGTATGACCTAGCACAGTCCCTTCAGTCATCAGGAATTCACATTTTTCAGGACTGAGGGACAGGTTCATTTCAATACACTTGGCTAGAACTTTCCTCAGGTTAGTCAAAGCTTCCTGGAAGTTAGAACCATAAGGGGTAAAGTCATCCATATAGATTTCCACTAAATCATGAACCAGTTCAGCAAATATGCTCAGTACTGCTCTCTGGAAAGTGGCGGGAGCATTGCACAACCCAAAAGGAAGGACCCGGTATGCAAAAGTACCCCAAGGACAAGTGAAAGTGGTCTTATCTTAGTCTTTCGGGCTGATTTGGATCTGGTTGTACCCGCTAAACCCATCTAGGAAGGAGAAGAACTTCTTCCCTGCCAGGCCATCTAACACTTGATCTATGAAAGGCAAAGGGAAATGGTCCTTCTTGGTGGCCTTGTTTAGTTCTCGATAATCTACACAGATTCTCCACTTCCCATTTTTCTTTGGCACTAGCACCAAAGGAGAGACCCATTCACTGTCAGAGATGGGGTAGATGAATCCTGCATCCAGCAACTTTTGCAGTTCTTCTTTGACAATGTCCTTAAGGGCTGGATTCATCCTCCTTTGAGGCTGCCTGACTGGTTTACAATCTTATTTAATGTAAATGTGATGAGTACAAACTGAAGGGTGGACTCCCTTCATCTCCTTATAGCTCCAAGCAAAAGCATCCAAGTGGTTTTTCAATAAGCTACACAGTTCTTTCTCCTGAGAGGTGGATAGGGATGAGTTGATCTTCAAGGTTCTTTCTGGGCCAAATTCCACATTCTTAACTCGGAGAGAGGTCGGATCATCCACACAGAGATCAACTAAAGCATTGGCCTGGGTTTCTTCCACCAACTCTTCTAATGGCAACACACTGGGGGGTGGATTCTTAATCAAGTTTTCAATAAGGTCATCCTCGGTTTGTGGGCCCCCCATGGTAGCCTCTATTGTACACAATGGTGTGGAATAGACTTCATCCTCATCTTCCTCCTCCAACCAGAGAGGTAAATCATGTTCTAACAGAGGTTGGGCAAGAGGATATAGGACTAGTTGCTTGGACATATGCCCATTCTTGATTGTCATGTTCCCAGCTCGACAACTAATGTAGGCATCTGCAGTAGCCAACCAAGGCCTTCCCAGGATGAGAGGATACCCAGTGAGCTTTGCCTTTGGCTGGAGAACCAGGAAATCAGCAGGGTACTCCCAGGAATCAATCGAGACCATTACGTTTTCCACAATCCCCTCAGGGGTCACAATGGAGCGGTCCGCTAACTGCAGTATTGTTGAGGTCTTTCTCAGGGAACCTTGAAGGTTGAGTTTGAGCATAGTGTCCCTGGTCATCACATTAATGGCAGCCACTAGATCAATCAAGGTATGGAGGATTACAGTGCCATTGATGTGGACATCGACTATAGGACTCCCAGGGTCTATATATTTCGGACAAATTACCTGCTCCAACATCAAGTCAGACAGTTGTCCTATGATATTGATAGTTCGAGCATCTCTCTTGCGCCTGCCTGGGTGCCTGAAGCACTTCTCCTTGATCATCTTATTGTATATAGGCACATCCTTTATGGCTTGGACAAGTGGTATTTTTACACATAACTGTTTCAATTCTCCCAGAAGTTCAGTTTCTTTTGGGGTCGGTTGTGTGGTTCCAATTAGTCTCTCAGGAAATGGTAGAATGACTCTTGGTTCACTTTCCTATTTTTCTTCCTCACTCTCCTTAGGAGGAGGTTGGCTATCTGGGAGAACCTTCCCAGATCGTAGGTTAATCTCCTGAATCTCCACAGCATAGGTCGGGTATAATGTTTCTCCAGTATATACCTGTTGGGCATGTCTATTATTGGGGTTCGGGTTCAGTTGAGCAGGTATTTGGGGTTGTCTTGGTGGAGCACGAGGTAATGGTTGTGGTTTAATAGGTGGTGGAGGCAAAAGAGTGGGAGGAGAGTTGTATTGGGGCCTCCACCCCTGATGAGGTGCATTCCACTGAGGCTATGGCTGAGCATAAGAGTGAAACGAATGAGCAACTAGCGGAGCCTGGTACTGAGGAGGATATGACCAAGGAGGGGGTGTGGACCAGGAAGGATGAGCAGGGGGACCCCAAGAAGGCATGGAAGTGGCTTGATTGGGGTTTTAATAAGTCTGGGATGTCCCTTGCATTCCCTGCTGGTAAGGTCTAGGTCCATGTGGCCTCCTTTGGTTCATGAAATAGAGTGGTTCAGTGGCTCCTTCAGCCCCTTGATATGCAGCTTTAATTCGGGCAAGGAAGGGCATTGATTCGTAGGATGGTCTTCTTCACAGACTAAACACACTTCTATAGAGTGCAATGGACATTCATTCCTATGATGCTTTCTAGTGCACCTGGGAAAAAAGATGGCTAAAGCCCTCTCGGCTTCCTCTTGTTTCCTTTGGATCCGCAAGATATCCATTTGCATGGCAAGAGTCTACCTCATCTCGCTCTTGAAATCTTCCAGCTGATTCTCAAGTTCGTTTTTAAGGGATGAACTAGATAAGGGTGTACTGGCTAAAGGTTGACTTCCCCTACCTCTCTTTCTAGCTGCCCTAGAATGGTTTCTAAACACAATCTTTATGTCATCATAAGGCAGTTGATAGATGTCTCCCCCAACCAGCAAATGGAGGGTATCTAGAAGGTCTTCAAGGACTCCTCTGAGCAGAACCAACTTCAAAGATTTGGGGTCAAGTGTGCATCTAGCCCTTTTATAACTGAGTTGAAACCTTTCTTCATAGTCTTCTAAAGATTCATCACTTCCCATGGTCATTCGGAAGATTTCTTCCTTGGCATCCTTTGACCTACAGTAGTCCCGGTATTTGTTGTTAAAGGCTCGCTGCATCTGAACACAAGTTGTGATATTGTTTCCTGGTAACCCCATGAACCAGCGTAATGATGCATCTGAGCACAAGTTGTGATATTGTTTCCAGGTAACCCCATGAACCAGCGTAATGCTGAATCCTTGAAGGTAGAGGGAAACAGTTTCAACTTCTGCTCGTCTTCTGCATAGTCATAGGTTCGACAAAGAACAGCAAACTCAAACAAAAAGGTATCAGGGTCTTCGGTAGTCAATCCATGGAAGTGAGGTAAGGCTGAGGGACTTATGTTTTTCATTTTTGTGTCCCCATTGGTTTCTCGGATAGGAAAGGCACCTTCTATTCTTTCCCCATTTCCTCTAACGTTTCTGTTTTCAGCCATGGTCTCAGGAGGAATGGTTTCTTTCTCTTCTTCTGTTATAGGATCTTCGTATATCTCTGGAGGTTGACCTATAGGTTCTTCTGGATCACTGCCACCAAAGAAGAGAGAAGGGTGACTTAGTGATGTGGTGGGGGTGTTGGGTAGGAATTTTCCTGAATTGCCTCTGTTCCTACGAGGCATGAAAGGAAATATCTTTTTGTGTGATTTTTGTTTTTTCTGCGTGTACCTGCAAAACTGAAATTGATTGAATAACAAATTGCAACTAGCTGAAATAAACTTGCAAAATTGAAATAAAAGCAAGGAAATGACTAATCTACTTTGCTGGAATGGAAATTGCAGAATTGAAATGAAAGCAGGAAATGACTAATCTACGTTTGCTGAAATGGAAATTGCAGAATTGAAATGAAAGCAGGAAATGCCTAACCTATGCTTGCTGAAATGGAAATTGCAGAATTGAAATGAAAGCAGGAAATGTCTAATCTACGCTTGCTGAAATGGAAATTGCATAAATGAAATGAAATAAACTACTTAACAGAATGTTGCAATAAAAAATAGAAGAAAGCAGTAAACACAAAGTACTCTGACGCTTCCCCGGCAATGGCACCAAAAAGAGTGGTGAGCTCCAATATTGCAGCAATAATGCTGCAACTCCTGGGGCTCCCTTCTTTACTTTTATCAACCCGGTAGTTCGTAACAAACTTGGAAGCGACAGTGTTGTATGCACAAGTACTAGCTCTTACTGCAGGTTGTCACTTGATCAACTGGCACAAGTTTGCTAGGAACTTAAGCCAACTTCTATGAGTTCTCAGAAGAATCTTTTAACTGTGATGGAAGAAAGCTAACTATACAGATGTTATCCTATTTGTTGAAAGAGAAGGAAAACTGAAATGAAATGCAAACCCTAGCAAACCCTAGTTTACCCACTAACCCTACTTTTGCAATAAAAGAGATGGAAACTACTAAAATGGGTGCCATTGACTACTGAAAAGGTAAATTACATTTATTCATGCTACTTCTGAAGAGAAATGAGAATAAATCATCTTTTTGTACTTTTGAATATTTTTAGGTAGAATTATTATGCTTGTGATTTGACTGGTTGTGATTATGCAGAGGGTTGGTGGCAAAGGAAGATGGAGTTGGCATTTGCAGAAGGTGAGAAAGGTGTGGAGAGGTCCTAAGAAGCCCCTAGTACCCTTATGAAGACTTCCATTGCGATCAGACTTCGAAAAATCACTCACAGGAAATTCTACAGGAGGCTGTAGGGGATCTATAGGAGGTTCTACAGAAGGATCTACAGGAGGAGGCTGAAAGTGGTTTTTGGAGGTTTGAAGGTGGAAAAATGATGGGAGAAGGGAAATGAAGGTTGGACGAAGGTGTTGGGGTGTCTATAACTTGTCAAGGAAGATCAAGGATGAAGGAGATGGTTGGATTTGTTCAAGGGACAAGAAAGCAGCTTTATGGAAAAATGCATAAATTAGGGCAGATTGGCGAAATGTGGCGAATGAGTGGGGAAATCTTGGAGAAGTGAGTTGGTGCTGGTTGTTTGATGGAGGGATAGTGAGCTGAGATGTCCTACAATAGATCTGCACATTCACTTAGCAAAACTGACCATAGCAAGAACAAAGAAACAGAGTTTTGTCTAACTTAACCTAATTTCTGACCTAAAACCAGAGAAATGCTTAACAATATCTTATGAACAGGAAAGCATGTGAAAAAACCATGGTAAATAAACAAGAAATTATCTAAGCATGTGAATCTAAACTAATGTCAACTTCTCCAACTCGAAATATCACACTAGCAGTTGCATTGGAAGAGCAAAAATTGTGTTTTTGGTGGCAGCAGTAGTGCCTTGACCTCAAATCATGGTCCCAAGGAAGGAGAAAGGAGATCAAGACCTATTGTTGACTTTTTTTGGATCTTTTTCTGTTATTGCAGCAAACTACTTAAGCAACTTGAAGCAAAAACAACTATTCTAGCCATCAAAAGCAACCTAATCTAATGAAGCAAAATGAACCTAAACAACAAAAATTATCTCATGAATGAAAGCAAAAGCATATAAATACACAAAGGAGGTGTTGGGCAGCTTAGGTTGGGCCCTGACCCAAGAGCTTCAGCCCTCTAAAAAAGATCAGTGCTGGTTCAAAATTTGGTTCATCTTCATTTATCAAAAAATAGCAATTACATCACAAAATTGTCTCGAAAATTAGTTGAGTACAATGCTGCGCAAAAGTGCGAAAATATACTAAGAACTGGCTAACCTACTGAGGCTTGAAGCCTTCTTATTTATACAAGTGGGGACTCCCAATAGTCCTCCTAAACTTAAAGAACTCGGTTGTCTAGAACTGAAGATAACAGTAGCCCTACTTGACTTGCTCGGCTGCCCCTTGGAATCATCAATGTGGGCCTTTGTACTCCGAGCTGCTGATGGAGAATTCGAGGAAGGGGTCATTAATGAAGGAGACACCCTCCTACAAGTCCTCATCCCTGTTTCCTCGAGTTTGGCTGCCATTTTGCTCATAAATTCCTTGTCCTTATCCAAAATTGTCCAAAAAATCTGCAATAAACACTCATTAGACTACATGGCAAAGTGACTAACCCATTGACTCTATTGACAACAATATATTAAAAAATATGCATAAAACTATTGAGAATAGTGGATTAAATGAAAATAATAGGCAAAATGAGCCCATATAGTTACCCATTTCTGGGGCTCATCATGGACGTTAAAATAATTTCTACTTATTCTTCTTCTTCTACTACTATAAGGAGAAAGCTAGTACAAGCTTATGAGGACCAATTTTGAAAGTAAAGGAAGGCTCAACGATGATTTTTTAATATTATACCTATCATATCAAAAAAACAACACAAGAATGAAGTGTCTTGGAAAGGTTCAAAAGTGTCGTATCTGCTAAAAGAGAAGCCAAAATCAATTTATATTTACACCAATGCCTACAACTTTTGGCTGAGACCAAAACCATGAGACATGATATACATTAATTTTATTACCGAAAGTTACTTTCATTTAAAATTATAGCTTAAAAGCTTCATAACTTTATCAACAAGGAGATATATAATGATATGTGTAATGAGGCCTACTTAATCCCTATTTATACTAGTAAAGTGATTCTCTTTGAGGTCAACCTGGTAGTATATTGTAGGACAACCTTTGTCGAGTATTATGAGTCCAAACCTTGTGACCTCCCTACAAGTGGGCTCACAATCCACTTCTATATTTATGTCAAATCATGTTTCCCTCACTGAAGTCCCTTTATTTTCTTTAAAATTAGGCTATGATTTGGTTAAATTGAAGGATACACCAGGAAAATTTTATCTTTATAAGAATCCTCTTATTCATGGTTGTAATACATTAGTAGCATTACAATCCAAGTGGGGTATCATATCGTAGAATACAATCATTGCACCTTTGTCACTAGTACAAGGTTGCAGAGTTATAATTCAATATGTAGGGATCATTTACATGCTTAAGTAGGATTACACACACACTAACTTTTCCATAATTGCTTTATCATTTTGTAGGTACAATGTTAAAATTAGAAACTAGGGCCAAACTCCATGTGGGTCATCTTATTTATGGCAGCTGATATTTTTCTTATATTCCTCTCATTGAGAGGTGTAGGATTGATCTAACGATAATCCGATTCTAACATGTATTCATGGAGATATGAACTTATTTGTATTTCTTAACAATTTGTCAAGGTTAGCCAGCATGTAAAATAGTGTTGCACACCCCCAGCTAAACCTCAACGTGGGATATAAATAGAGGAGACCTTGAGGCATTAGATCACTCATCTCATCCTCACATATCTTCTCTCTCCTTGTCTCTTGGGTATACGAAGGAAAGAGGACGCAGTTCTCACGTGGGAAAGAGGATGCAGTTAGGGCATCATTGTGAGAGGATACAGTTAGGGCAGCAAGGACGCAGGAAGGTGCAGCGATCTTGTTTGGGGTGATTTAGGCCTGCGTTGACTAGCGTATTGCCTCCATTGACTGCGAATTTGAGTGGGCAGCCTCTCCTAGGCTAGGGACAGCGTGCGTTGACATGTGGGAGGGCACATTTATGACAGCATTGACTGGTTAGGGTTGGTTGCAGTTTGTTGTAGCATTCATTGTTGTTTAACCATCTTAGATTCACTATTTTGGGCTTCCATTACTGTTGTTGGAGACCGAGTTCTCCTAGGTTGTCTTGAGGGAATTTTGGGAGCTGATTGATCACCTTTGCTATTGTTGTTCAAGGGTTCCATTACTACTATTTTAAAACACAGATTTGTGATATTGTACTATCTCTCTCTCTCTGTTGAATTGTTGAAGAATATAGAAGAATTGATCAAAGGGTTTTCCCGCATTGGGGTTTGTCCCTGGCTAGCGCCACACCTTGTATCTCTTGTCTTGGTTTGTCTTATGTTGATTCCATTTATGTTCTTTCAACATTTTACTTTTATGTTAATGTGATTGCTATACTGAGAATTAACATTGGGCTAATAGGAATAATTGAAGTAAATTGCTCTAAGAATAGAACATACCATAATTTAACATGGTATCGGAGCTGAGGTGAAGACAAAGCCCAAGCAAGAGCAAGAGAAATCACCGAAACAATTGGAAAAAGTCAAAAGGCTTCATGGGTTCCTCAACACACTTCTCCGCCAAAGACAAGCTTCGTGAGAAATCTGACTATCACAGATGGAAGATGTCTCATGATCTGACATTGGAAGAGCAGGAAGTGTTGGACTATGTGAGGGGCAGAATTACAGAACCTCCATCAAATGCACCGGCTGCTACAAGGAACAAGTACACTAAGGGTGAAGTAAAAGCAAAGAATATCATCCAAGACTCAATTGACAAGCGTCTGGTGGCCTACATTTCCGAGTTGAACACCTCCAAGGAGATCTAAGATAGACTGGTAAGCTTGTTTAAAGTTAGTGATGCAAATCAAGTTTTGTTCCTCAAAAATAAGTTGAAGGATATTAAGAAGGGCAAGGATGAGGATATTCAACCCTACTTCTTAAGGATCACTGAGATCAAGAATGATATCCTATCAATCAGAGAAGTCATTTCTGACAGGGAACTAACTATTTGTACTCTTGGAGGGCTCCCATCCGAATGGTATGTATTTAGAACCAATCTTCTCAACAATTATCGAATTCTGGGATTTAAGGAATTGATGGCGAGATGCATTCAAGAAGAGACAAGGATGGTGGAGCAAGAAATGCCTTCAAGTAAAGGCAATCCCACTGCTTTCTCCTCTCATGCCAAAAGGAGAAATAATTTTGGGTCTAAAGGTCACTTCAAAGGAAAGACCGGATTGAAGGGTGGAAGGAAGGGAAGATGCTTCGTTTGCAATAAATTTGGCCACTATGCAAAGGAGTGTCCAAATAGAAAGGACTCATCACATGACGATGATCAAAATCACTCCCGGGGCAACTCCAACCACAATCAAAGGAATGGCAGGTTCAATGGAAAAGGAAAGAGAAATGCGGGAAATCAAGGAAGTGGTCAACCCTCCAAGAAAGCAAGGAACTCCATGTATGAATCAAATGTTGTTAACAATAAGCAAGATGAGTATTATCTGATATCGGCCCTCTCCACTACCTCTCCTCTGGACTCGTTGGGCAATTGGCTTATTGATAGTGGTGCCTCAAGGCACTTCACTAGTTACAAGGAAGTTCTCTCTAATCTGATAGAGAAGGAGACAAACTTGGAGATTATTCTTGGAGACAATTCCACCTATCCTGTAGAGGGTGTAGGGAATGTTACTCTTCAATTAAATCAGGGTAACACAATTCATTTGCAAGAAGTCTTATATGTACCTGATCTCAAGAAGAACTCGATGTCCATTTTGGCAATGGAAGGCAAAGGCCACAAGGTGGCCTTCATTGATGGCAAGGTATGTGTGTGGAAAAAGAATTTTAAAGATGCTTTCACTCTTGGGTTTCGAGTTGACTCTTTACATCAAGTTGGAGGAAGTCCGTTGGGAGTCATCTCTTGCGACACATCTCTTCTGTCTGAACACCGCCGGAGGTTTGCCCACCTTCATTATAAGGCTCTACCCAATGTGAGACAAATGGTGACATGTATTCCGAGTTCAAAATAGAGCATGAAGGTGTATGTCTGGGATGTGTCGAAGGAAAGCTCAAAAGAGGACCATTCCCCTCTAGCCATAGCAAGACCTCTGACATTTTGCAGTTGGTTCACTCCGACATATCTGGTATGATCCCTGTGAACTCTTCGGGAGGATATCTATATTATCTCACTTTTACAGATGATTATTCTCGCAAGACTTGGATATACTTCTTAAAAAAGAAGGATGAAGTGTTCTCCTGGTTTCGTCACTTCAAAGTCTTGATCGAGAATCAAACCGAGAAAATTATCAAGATCTTAAGGACTGATAATGGGACCATGTATGAATCTAATGAGTTTCATGACTTTTGCAAAGAAGCTGGCATTAAGAGGGAGACCACAACACCGTACGCTCTTGAGCAGAATGGTGTGGCGGAAAGGAAGAATCATACGATTGTGGAAGTTGTTCGTGCCATGCTCCATGATCAAAGGCTTCCGAAATTTCTACGGGCCGAAGCTACGAATATCGTCATATATGTTCAAAACCGATGCCCTCATCAAGCATTGGATTCCAAGACTCCGAAGAAATGTTCACTGGTAAGAAACCCGACGTCTCTCATTTTAGAAATTTTGGAAGTCTCATATATTTTCATGTGCCGAAAGAGAAAAGGAGCAAATTGGGTGCATCTAGAAAGAAACGAATCTTCGTGGGCTATAGCGAAAATTCTAAGGGCTATAGAATCTATGTGGTTGGTCAAAGGGAAGTCGAGATAAGTCATGATGTCATCTTTGACGAAGATATGGCTCTTAGCAAGGTTGACAATCTTCCTATTCTAAGAAAAGATAAAGACGCTGACACCAGGAAGTCGGATGAGAAGGAAGATGAGACGATGCCCGATGTGGAAGAACCTATGGATCCCATTGATCCCCCTCCGCAAGAGCCTTCCTCTTCTAGGAAGAGGCCCTCGTGGCTTAGGGGGACTCTTGAAGATGTCGAGAGACATATTGCACCCAAAGGGACTTTCCGTGAAAGTAAGAAGTCAACCAGGTATCAGGGATACTTGACCATTATGAGCACCATCATTCAAAACGAGCCTTCATCATTTGAATAAGCCGTGAAGCATCAAGTATGGAAGGATTCTATGAATGAGGAATACGAGTCCATCATGAAGAATGATGTCTGGGATGTGGTCCCCAAACCCCAGGACAAAACAATTGTCACCTCGAAGTGGCTTTACAGAATAAAGCATGGCGTTGATGGGAGTGCTGAAAAATATAAGGCTCGCTTTGTTGCTCGAGGCTTCTCTCAAAAGGAAGGTGTAGATTATGACGAGATATTTGCACCTGTTGCCCGATACACCACTACCTACTTGATCATAGCCTTGCCTCTTCACAAGGATGGAACCTACATCAGATGGATGTCAAGACCGCGTTCTTGCATGGTTCGATTAAAGAGGAAGTCTATGTGGAACAACCCGAGGGGTTTGAGATTCATAATCGGGAATCTCACGTATGCAGGTTGAAGAAAGCCCTCTATGGGTTGAAGCAAGCACCCCGAGCTTGGTATGAGAAGATCGATAGCTACTTGATGAAGCTGGGATTCACTAGGAGTGACGCCGATCCAAACCTTTACTTTAAGGTTGAGGATGATAAGCCTCTCATACTGGTGTTTTATGTTGACAACCTCTTTCTAGCAGGTGCAGACCCTCTCATTCACAAATGTAAGAGGGAGTTAGCTTCTGAATTTGAGATGAAGGACCTATGACCAATGCACTATTTCCTAGGGCTGGAAGTTTGGCAAAAGCCAGGAGAAATTTTCCTATCTCAAGGAAAATATGTGGTGAAGATTTTGGAGAGATTTGGTATGGTATGATGGAGTTTAACTTCAAGAAGGTATGCGGTAGTGTTGCGCAACCTGTATTGGGTAATGCTTTTGAGTATCGTCAACTCATAGGAGCATTGATGTTCTTGGTGAACTCCCGTCCAGATATATGTTTTGCAGTTAACATGTTGAGCCTCATCACGCACATTGGATTGGTGCCAAAATGTTCTGAGATATCTTCGGAGGACAATCACTTATGGGTTGAGATACATTGCCGAAGATGTGAGGCTACATTGATATTTGATGCTGATTAGGCAGGCAGTGTGGTGGACCGAAAGAGCACTTCCGGGTGTTGTTTCTCTTTGGGTTCTGCCTCGATATCCTGGATGAGCAAGAAGCAGAAGTTTGTGCCTTTAAGCACCGCTGAGGTAGAGTACATTGCTGCGAGTATGGCCTCCTGTGAGGCTATCTGGTTGAGGAAGCTCTTCAATGAGTTGTTTGGACATACATTGGATACTACCATGATCCTCTGCGACAACCAGAATGGGATTTGTTTATCCGAGAATCTCGTATTTCAGGATCGCTCCAAGCACATCGATATCAGGCACCACTTTATCCGGGATACGTATAGCGAGGAGCAATAAGGCTCCATCATATTGGGACAGATGAGCAGGTTGTCGACATTCTCACGAAGCCCCTGGGAAAGGTCAAATTCTTGACTTTCCAAGAACGACTAGGAGTCGTTGAGAGACCCTCTTATGAGGGTCCTGTATAATGCATACAGTGAGCTATGGGAGCTCGGGGGGTTTGGGGTACTTCTTGGAGTGACGAGCGACCATAGGGTGACTCACCCTCCCCTAGTGGTGTGCTATGTATAGGGTGAATGATTCAGCCTTCCCCTGCGATACCCCGTGGCGACATGTAAGCAAGATGAGTGGTTCATCCTTCTCCTACCGAGACATCCTACCCATGCAGTCTGGGACTCATGGGAAGTACCTCTCATCTGGCCAATGAATAGGGAAATGAGGATAGGGACCATAGTAGTATCGATGGACGCATCGTGTATCTACTGTACTCCCTATGCTAGGATGACATTGATCTGGGATCAATTGGAACTGACTTTGGGTCAGTAAGAGTGATATAACTCACTCTCTTTTGGAACTTACTTCGGGTCAGTAAGAGTCGTATGACACACTCTCTTCATTAGGACTGACTTCGGGTCAGTGAGAGTGCTATTGGGCACTCTCTTTTATCTGGGACTAACTTCGGATCAATAGAGGATGGTATGATACATTCTCGATCATTTCTTCTTCTTCATAGTTCAACAGAGCAGAGCAGTGCATTTGATGGCTGAGATAGTACCGACAAACAAATGGATTAGCAGATGGAGTTCTCCCTAGTTGAGAGGGATTGTTAAAATTGGCAACTAGAGCCAAACTCCATGTGGGTCATCTTATTTATGGCAGCTGATATTTTTCTTGGATTCCTCTCGTCGAGAGGTGTAGGATTGATCTAACGATCATCTGATTCCGACATGTATTCATAGAAATATGAATTTATTTGTATTTCTTAACAATTTGTCAAGGTCGACCAGCATGTAAAATAGTGTTGCACACCCCTAACGAAACCTCAACGTGGGATATAAATAGAGGAGACCTTGAGGCATTAGATCACTCATCTCATCCTCACATACCTTCTCTCTCCTTGTCTCTTGGGTATATGAAGGAAAAAGGATGCAACTCTCACATGGGAAAGAGGGCGCAGCTAGGGCATCATTGTGAGAGGACACAGTTAGGGCAGCAAGGACACAGGAAGGTGCAGCAATCTTGTTTGGGGTTATTTAGGCCTGCGTTGACCAGCGTATTACCTCCATTGACTGCGGCTTTGAGTGGGCAACCTCTCTTAGGCTAGGGACAACCTGTGTTGACTTGTTAGAGGACACATTTATGACAGCGTTGATTGGTTAGGATTGGTTGCAGTATGTTGTAGCATTCACAGCTGTTTTGACCATCTTACATTGACTTTTTTGCGGTGCAATTACTGTTGTTGGAGACTGAGTTCTCCTAGGTTGTCTTGAGGGCATTTTGGGAGCTGATTGATTACCTTTGCTATTGATGTTCAAGGGTTTCATTATTGTTGTTGTAAATCATAGATTTGTGATATTGTACTATCTCTCTCTCTGCTGAATTATTGAAGAATATAGAAGAATGAATCAAAGGGTTTTCCTGCATTGGGATTTGTCCTTGGCTAACGCCACATCTTGTGTCTCTTGTCTTGGCTTGTCTTCTGTTGATTTCATTTATGTTCTATCAACATTTTACTTTTATGTTAATGTGATTTCTATACTGAGAATTGACATTGGGCTAATAAGAAGAATTGAAGTAAATTGCTCTAAGAATAGAACATACCATAATTTAACATACAAAAAGTCAATCCTTAAATGGGAGATGAAGGGAGACCATTCCCTTATGTTACGAAGTGTTTATATGCATGCCTTGTTTGACTTGTGATATCCAACTATATTAACAACTTATTGTTATATCAATACAACTTGAGTGGCCCTAATTGTTAAAAGCATTTGTTTCCTCCTAAAAGGTCCTAAGTTCAAATTCAAAGGGCAATAGAGTATGTACGCCTCTGTAGACTTTAGCAATCAAATCAATGAACAGAGCCAGATCCCTTGTCCCACAAACAAGGAGGTCCCATGCACCAATTTGGTGTTTGGCTTGATTGTGACCTTAAAATTAAATTAAATTATTATTATTATTATAACAATATCAAGACTGTAGATCCAATACGTAAAGTCAGACATATTGATGTAAGTCAAAACATGTCAATCTACATAGTTTGTAGTTCATCAACCCGACACAATGCATATCTGCGTCTTGATAAGCTAAAAAGGCTTATTTTTTTACCACGTTAGTAATTGATTTTCTATGAACCAATTAAATTTACCAATGTCACAAGGTTTCGTTTCCTTGAAGAATAATTATGTCTCTATTTTATAGGATTTATTGGCATTAAAACCTTAATGTGGTTATGACACTGCCTCCTACCTAACATTACTATTAAACATACTTACAAGCTCAAAATGATTATCATTTATCCTCTAACTATGGAACTCATATTCAAAGTCCATACTTTCTTTTTGTTGGCTTGACCATGACTTGCGGAACCAGGTTGAGATCTAAAAAACCGCAACCCAAGGACATCTAAACCATCAAAATCACATGGGGATCACACCCAGCCAGGCCACATCAACACTTTACATGGCTGGATTTTTCTTTTTGGCATCTCTTCCCAACTACAACAAGTTTCAAACCTTGGCTGCCTTATAGAATGAAACCCTTGAAATCCAGTGATGCTAATGGGATTTGATTATTTGGAGCCCACACTTATCTAACTGCAATCAAATTTGACAGTGGAAAAGGCATTTTTAATGAAAAAATTTACTGATAAAACTTAAATTATTTCAAAGGTTGCTCACCCAATATACATCAGCTAAGAATTTGATGCCTCCATGAACATAGTATAAAAAAGTGGGATAAGATGGACAAAGTGTAACGTGTAGAAGTGCTGCTCATGCATAGTCGAGGATGTTGAAGTCTTGGATATATTTGATCCCTCTTACATAGAGGAACCCCACCAAAGTATAATGATATATTGTATTTCAAGCATCTGAACTTTGAAAATGACTACCCAAAATAAAACTGCATTTGTATAGCATAAGGTATTTGCCTATTGAGACGGTCTACAGAAAATTAGAATGATTCGGAATCAATTTTTAAGAAAGCCTGCAAAGAGAACAGCTACACTTGCAGTGATTATATATTACTTAAAACGAGAAGATTCCAAATGATGCAAAGAAATATTTGGCTTGTATTACGTTTTTACCGACATCTAATTTAAGATAACTCTGTAGTTGCACAACCCAAACGCGCATTATTCAACACTAGCTTGAAACAATACACAATTTGCACGTATGCACACATGGAATGCAAGTATGTATAGAAAGAGGAGAATAGTTCTTTTTTAATCAATCAAAAAAACACAGAAATGTGTGGAACAATAATCAAGTTGTTCCACGTGGTTACAAAAACTCTCAGGAACATGCTTGACCTGAATTTCGAAAGGAATTTTCAAATCCCTTGGGCATTCTTCAGCAATCTGCCCTCCTACAAGATATATTAAGAGTAGAAAGAGAAAAGACTTCAGGATAAACTACTAAACATTCTCTGATGCATCATCCGTTGAGTCATCACTCGCTTTGACTGTTTGGCTTGCCTTTGCAGAAGCCAATCTTTCTTCGAGAGCACGAGCCCCACGTTCCCTGTACAAGGTTAAACAGCAACAGATCTGAATCAGCTTCCTAAATAATACATTTCTAAGGTTTATCCCTCAAGCATGCACTGGATGCCTGTGTATATATGTGCATATACATTTATTATCTGGACATTCATGACTTTGAGCAATGAACATAGAATCAAAGCAGATTAATAAGACTACGGTGATGTAGATACAGAAGCATGATTTTAGAGAACCTGCCCAACACATTAGCCCATAGAAAGAGTTTTCCATAGCTATATGTGGCAAAAATTTAACGTTTGAACCACAATTCAACGTTCACTTACAAGTCAAAATTCATTTATATTTAAAATTCATAGCATACATACAAACATACACACACTTATATCTAACCTTCATTTCAGAAAATGAAAATAATCCTTCTGTTACATGCCAATAGCTCAAATATAGGTACTCGGAATTAATTCTATTAGCAGGGTGCCTCAATTAAAAGCCCAGTCAGTTTGATAGAACCAGGAATTATTCTCATTCATTTCCAACAACCATGCTTTTGCAGAGAGGGAATAAAAACCAAATCTGACATTAGAACACATTTTGACTGACTGTCACTTTGTTATGCAGTAGTGATACTGATAGTGATAAGGCCACCAATATACTATAAATTATCTTTATATGGGTCAAAAGAATAGAATAACTTCTACTGATTAAAATAGAATGTCATCAGTGGATCATTAAAATGGATCAGAAATCACCCACAATAAATCTCAGTAAAATCAATCAGGATGCATATTGCAAGCATAACACTGGAGTTACAAAATCTATAGATTAAGATTAAAGTGATATCATGATATTGAGACAATGAGACCTCCAGAAACGTTTGCCACAGCTACAGTTTCACAATTCATCCTGGTTATGTCAATGCCCCCATGAATCCCCAGCCCTACAAAACAGATTGACACCACCAACTTCACTACCATCAGTTTTGACAGCACCTTCGCCTCTCCAAACTCATCCTACTTTGCAAATCCCACCCAATGGTCGTCACCACGACCTCGGTCCCACTCCCCTCTATGCCCCCTCCCTCCTCGACCCATCTCTCCCAGCTCATGATGGAAAAAGGCAAGTAGAATACCCCTCTAGCAAGAGATTTGGCAGTGGCTTTGAAGCCATCAGCCCAGCCCTTTCACCCAAACACTCGATCTCATCAACTTTTTGTTACAACGGCCCTACTTCAAAGGCATAGTATTAACCAGTAACCAAGTGGAGAACCCCTGACCCCCGAAGTTTGAATGGTAAATAAAGTTCTTAGCTTTGTCCACCATAGTGGTTGAAGACACAAATGAGCAGTCCAACTTCTCACAAGAATAGGCATTAGTATGCAAATTCAATGACCTCTAGCCAAAGTCAATTGATTAACAACAATGGATCTTCAAAATGTGGAAGCCAAAAATCAAATAACCCTACATCTACCCATCCGCAAAACGGTTTTTTGTTGTGGAATTCAACCTCCCAAAGAATAGTGAACAAATACTCAACTATGGCCCCTTTGGTTATGGGGCAAAGTGGGACTTCTCATGATGTCATGGGCTCCAACTGATTCAATAATGGACACTCTCCATAGCTCCAATCTATGTAAGAATGCCAAACCTCCTCTCTATGCCTCCTCCCTCCTAGACCCAACTCGCCCAGCTCAACGAAAAAAGGCAAATAGAAAACCCCCATAGCAAGAGATTTGGCAGTGGCTTCGAAGCCATCAGCCCAGCGCTTTTGCCCCACCACTCAGATCTCATCAACGATGCTACAATGGCCCTGCTTCAAAGGTAAGGTGTTAACGAGGGACCAAGTGGAGAACCCCAACTCCCAAAGCTATGTTGAAGGAAATGCCTAAAAAGGTGGTGTACCAATACCGAGGACAGCCCGAAATGCCGAAACGACTTTGAAACGCGGCTGAAACGCCGTTGGCCATACCGTACAGCGTTTCACTATTTCGAAACATCGTACGGTACGGCCGACGATGTTTCAGCCCCGTTTCGGCTACTGCAGGCCACGTTTCGAGCAACAGAAAGGTGAAATTAATTTTTTTTTACTTTTTTCGGCCAGCTCAAGGGGTGAAAAAGGGCGTGGGAAACTTTTAACACCCAAATGTCCAGATTTAGAGCTCTCTCTTTCTGATCTAGATATTTGTGCCAATGGTGGTGCAAGTGCAACTGGAAGTCCTAGTAGAGTTGCATCTTTCTATTGAACAAGCATCTTGTTCTATCTTTGCTGATGAGGATGAGAAGGTTATTAGTAATGATATGTTAATGTAGCCATAATTGTCTTTAGCTCATGTTTTATTTCAGTTTTAGCACATATAGCCTCACATATAAAGGTTGATTTTGGAGCCTTGGATGTAAAGCCTCATCTATAAAGGCTAATTTTGGATATTTGCATCATGTAATCATCTGTTGGAGTTAATATAAATTTGGATTTCCTTCTAAAATGTCATTTATATGTCTCATTCTTTATTTTCTTGGAAAATAATGTGTTATTTAATATTTGACTATTTATATATATATATATATATATATATATATATGACGTTTCAGTCACATTTCCATTTTCTAGGGGTCACGTTTCAGTCTGTCCCCGTTTTGGAAACTTCTAGACGTTTCGGCATTTCGTGCAACTTAGTCCCAAAGTTTGAATGGTAAATGAAGTACTAGCATTGCCCATCATGGTGGTTGAAGACACAAATGAGCAATCGAACTTCTTGCAAGAATATGCATTGGTATGCAAATTCAATGGCCTCTAGAAAAAGATAATTGATCCACATCAACGGATCTTCAAAATGTGCAAGCCAAAAATCAAATAACCTACATAAGGGATTTTTGTTGTGGAACTCAACCTCACAAAGAATAGTGAACAAATACTCAACTTTGGCCTTTGGTTCTAGGGCAAAGTATGACTCTGCGTGAAGTCATGGACTCCAACATTTGATTCGACAATGGACACTCTCCATAGCTCTAGTTTATCTAAGAATGCCAAACCTCCCCTTTCACTTATGGGGTTTTGATCCATTAAAGATGATAGGAGATATGATAGGAAAATTTTGTTTCACAAGTGTCAAAACCCATCAAAGGCACATCACTACCTTCACACGCATTTGTGTTGGCATGGACTTTGAGAAAGGATTCCTAAGAGAAATAAAGATCGTAGCCAAAGACCATGCCTCTCGACTACAAGAAGGTTGCATTCAAATATAAAGCTTGCTTCAAAATAAGCCACATCACAGCACACTATGCCAAGAGATCTAAGATGTCAAAAAATCATATGAGGAAACCCATCTAGTGGGATGGAACAATGCATCTAGTAGGTTCCACCCTCTTCCAAGTCCCTACAATCATCCTTGTCTCTCGCCTCCAAAGAAACACTAACGCAAGAACCATCACCAATTTTAGGATGCAAGAAGGGCTAAAGGCAGATCTAGCCCTCTCTCTTTGAACCTTAACTTCCTCCCATGGTCCTTCAAAAGGGCAAGGCAGACTGGGCATATTTGGCTAAGATTGAAGAGGTGGCTCTCAAAATCTTTGATGTCTAGCACACCTTGATGGAGAAGGGAGAACTACCATGGATCTAGACGAAGGTTAGTTGTTAGAACCAGTAACATCCTACAAAGACCAAACTGAAGAATAAATTGCTATCTTCAAAAAGGAAAAAAAAAAAAAAAGCAAACCTCTCCTATGAACAATGACCTAAATGACTAGACACTGACATAAGAATTTATTTTAGCTATGTATTGTTTCAGCATTTAGTTGTGTTCCCAATTTTTTCAAATTTACTCTTGTAAACTAGTGTTTGAAAGAAACTCTGGAAAAAATATAAGACTCGCAAGTAAGGAATCACATAGTATTGGCACTAGGAGAATCCTTTAGTTGATCTATGCTCTCACAGCTCAATATAGTCTTCACCATAGGGGTATGGCCCAGGGCTGCAAGGGAGCACCCCCCCCCCTCGAATTCGTTTCCAAAGCGCACTCTAAGCAGGAGCGCATAGGTAGCAACCCCGAGAGCGTGCTCCCGTTTGGGAGTGATTATCAAGAGCATGCTCCCGAACAAAAAATAAATAAATAATCACTCCCTACCTTTTTTCGCAAAAAAAAGAATTATAAAGTCATTAAAACTGCAAATTTTTCAAGCCTGTGGCCCTAGTGTTGATATGCAATTCATTTTCATCCTTTTACTTGAATTTTTAACATTACCATGAAATGACTCAGGATGCTTGAGAGTGGTTCCGACCTCATTGAATTTCATATGAAGAAAGTAGAATTTTAGATCTCACTCAAAATCCAATAGACTTATCAGTTTTTTAGGATTTCAGGATTGGGGGGATTGCAATGATTCCATTGGATTTTTTCATGTACGGTATGGAACTCGTATTTAATCAAGAGCACCAAGCCCTCTATGTACCTTGATGTAAAAGACATTGGTTTTCAAACTATCATGACCCTACTACAAATGTACCCATCACACATGTTGAGAAATCAATAGGGCAACAAATAGGGTGATTTCTCTTCTACTTGATAATTGCTTGTGAAGATATGTTGGCTTTTTATTACTTTTATTATGTTCTTTTCATCAAACAATTACCAAAACCATAAACCAGGAAGATCATGAAAAGACAATGAACACAAGATACACGCTCCAAGCCGGGGCAAAAACCCCTCCAAGGGGAAAACCCAGTCAAATCTTATCTTCTTATTGAATCAGATCAAAGAGAGAAATCCAAGGCCAAGACCTCCCACAAGACCCAAGTCAACCCTCCTTTAAAGCTCTTCCAACAAGTCAAAGTCAACTCAAGTCAACAATAGTTAAATCCTTCCAAATTTGCTCAAACTTTAGATTTTCAGCCCCTGCAACAGATTTTCGACCCCTGTAATTAGGTCTACAATTCTCAACCACTGCAATTCTTGAAGTTTTCACACGTGTGGCCGATTCTAGGGCAGATTCTTTGCACGTGTGGTAGAATTCTTCCTTCTTTGATCTTCGCTCTCTCTCTTGACTTTTTCGCTAGTATTTATCTCTCTTCCGGGCACAGAAATCGAACTTGTTTGCTTGTCTCTAAATGAGGTTGAATTATTCTCTATTTATACATATCCAGGAGGTCGAATGGGTCCCTTCCAAGGCCGACTTGTCCAAGCAAGGTCGACTTGGTCTTGTGGGGGCAAAATTGACAATTTTGACTCAAATAAAATTATTTTTCCATCTCTTTTCAAAAGTCCAAATGGGACTTGACTCTAGTACTCGTGACAAATATTCTTTTGACTCAAAGAACCCTAGAAGCTTGAAGAACGTGCTTGACCTAAATAACAATTTGATTTGAGCATGAAACCCATGCTTGAAAACAAAATTTATTTTTCTTCTTTTGCATTTTACATGAAATATACAATGACATAAGTACAATGATAATTATAAAGACCGAACCTAGTTACATTTTCCAACAACTCAAACAAAATCTTGACTTGACATGCTATGTTTTTTCTATCTTATGTTAACGCTTAGAGGGTGATATTAATGACAAAGATCCCAAGATAGGCAATGACTTTGATGACAATTAGGTATTTGTTGTAGCATGAATTTTTTGGATGCTAGCAGCGAGTGGCCATCTAGAGCCTATTTGTTGATGTATTTTCAGTTCAGAGATGGATCTCACTCGATGCTATTTTGGTTATGTGCACCCTTACATGCTATATAAATGAGAACTATAATTTTCGGACCTGCCGTTAATGAAGATTATAAGAATGATGTTATATGGTTTAATCCATGTTTTTATGTTTTTTATCACTAATTCATCATTATACAAGCTTTTGTTGACATATATGCAGCAAAATATATATTATATAAAATTCGCTCCCAAAATCGCTCACAACCCGGGAGCTTTTGAAATTGTCACTCCCCACTCCCGCTCCCAAGCAGCCTTTGTATGGTCACAGTTTTTTACTCAACACAATATGGTTGTTTCAATTAGAAAAAATAGAATATCATCAATTCTCACCTATAATCCAACCACTACATGAAATCAAGAGGAATCAGGGTCAAATTTCCAATGGTAACAGTCCTTTTGACTACTGGTCACTTTATTATAGCATACAAGTCAAGAACACTCTTGACAAAAAAAATAGACCTTGCAAGTCACACCTCAGCCTCCCTTTGAACATTGGTTTCTATCTCAGGGTATGATAAGTTTGCAACGAGAGTCATCAAGAAAACAGAACAAAAAAAAAAATAGATGTCAGGCCTTCACTTACTCATACTTCATTCATCCTTTACATGGTACATAATGAAGAACCTTGAAGATACAGGTCTATGGATTTATGGAAATACAGGATTGTCTCAATTTTGTTCAGCTATTATTACTCCAGCGAATCAAGCATGTTATACTGTGCTATAGCAAGAGAAAAGGCCCGTTTCGGGATATATATTGATTGTCTTTATTTAAAACTTACATCATACAAAATGACAGATGTTGTTGTACTGATGTATGCAACAAATAACCAGACGAAATTTATTGAGAACAGTGACAAATGTTTCAGCTCCAGCTGCTTCAACTGTATATGACACTTCCCTTGGTCGATCACTTTTATAACCTCAGCTCATAAACAATTACCTCTGGTAGCCGATCTCAATGTGTTCACAACTGCATGGTATTCAGTACAACCCTAGAACTGGCTTTTCACAATCTTTTCTTAAAGCAAACAGACAAGTTAACCACTGAATAGCTATAGAATACAACTAAAGTTAAATTTTCTTAAAGCAAATCTCCAAACGTTCTGGCACATCTCTTTTGCCATAGGAAGCGAAGAGTTATGATTTTGATTACCTACCAAAGATTCAAGAGTTCAAATAGATTTTAGGTTCGCACCAAGGATCTTCAAGCAAAACAGCCCACCAATGGAGTTGTGACATGAACATGTATACAAACAAGCTTTGTATCCATGTCTAAAATTGCTTAGCAAATGAGCAACTCCAAAATGTACACCCAACATCTCCTAGTTTACCATAATAACTGCTACTCCCATCTGTGGAGTCTTTTATGAAAATCTTCCTTTAGTCAAGGGCATCGTGTACAAAGCTAACCAAGCAAAGAGCCTCAATTTGAAGGAAACCCTTGAATCCCAAATATCATGTATGCTTTTGAGTTGTTTACTTTGATAAGCAGTGAGATGATCTCTTTTATTCAGATTGGTTTCAACACAAGGTTTGACGATCATATATATTAGAATTCTCTTACATTGTATATTGTAAAAGATGCCTCGTAACTCTAGCTCCAATGGCCAACCCCTCAAATCCTAGGAGACAGGGGCAACTAACCTAATCTTAGTCTTCTCCTCTTGAGGAAAAGCTTTACAAACATTAAAAAAAAAAAAAATAGAGCTTTGACACTCCCTATTAACCCTTTCCTTCTAGTGAAACCTTTACACTAGAACCAATCTTGCTTTTAGAAGTATCAGAGGTCCTTCCACCAATTAATCCCTTTATTACTAACATGCTCCCCCCATACATGTCAATCGAACTAAGACATCCTTTGGCAATTGCAAAGCTCCAAATGTCGTCATTAACAATTGTAATTTGTAAGGGACCCTCTAAGACCCACTAGGTCCCTTTCCAGATTTATTGCAACCTCTTGGCAACTTTGACGAATGCTCTTCAACATAGGAGTATTCTCTTTGTCAAATCTCTTGCATGAGTGATGATGTCATATAAGTTGAAAGGGAATTAAAGACCCTTTCACTGTTTGAATATAGCAAGAAAATATGGAGTGACAAGTTCATTCATATTATAATGTCAAGGTTAGGGGATTGGGGGGTTAAACTACCATAACCACCTTAGGATGCTATAAGATGATATATTGAGAAATGACTAAATCGATACATGTACTTGTTGACATTTATAATCTCCATCATAACCATTTTTTATTTGCTTATACATGAGCCCCTCCCACCTTGGAAAAATTTTACCATTGCCTTCTCCATCATAGAAACAGGAATTTCTTTCTTTGGGGAGATGCAAGCCTTGTGAGGCCCTCCTCCATTCACCTAAAACCTTTTGACGCACCCTTTCCCTCAAGATAACACTCTCCCCCCACCACAATCACCCCCAACCTTCGACTTAGATCATTAGTCCATGGTTTCACATACTATCTCCATTTATGATGTTCTTGAGCAACCACCTATTTGTATAAACTCCCCCCCCCCCCCCCCCCACCTCCTGTCATATTCTCTCCTCCAACAACATCAACAAAGCAATCAAGGCTATGAGCATTCATAAAGCAGTTGATGAGGAAGCCTTCCACGCCAAGTTCCTCAAGCATGGCAACCACTCTCAAATCCCACACTATTGATTTGTTTAACCACGTTGCTTGTTTTCCTTTCCCTTAGGCATGCTCCCAATATACCATCCACCAATTCAAATCTACATAATTATATGGCCATCAAGATTGGGCACAACTTCTCCAAGATCTATGCTATAGTCCTTCATTTATGACTCTCAAATGAGCTTCAAAGGACGTGCATCAAGACTAAATGACAACCAAGTTTCCACCCAAGGTACCAGACCACTAATTATTTCTCCATGCTCAAGGCCATGATTAAGGAGGCTCGTCATCACTCTTCAAAAGTGTTTTAAAATTCTTCTATTGTTTTGTGGACTTTCCAAAGGCATATGACAGGGTCACAAGAGAGGCTTTGTTCCATAGGCTCCATGATATTACTCTCTCGGTGACCCTTTTGGCTACCATCGTGAGACTCTATGAGCTTGTTATTGGCCATCTACAAACAACCCACAACGTTTCAAATTTCATCAAGAGTAACATTGAGGTTAAGAAGCAATACCCTCTCTCACTAACTCTCTTCAAGATTTACATTAATGAGCTAGTCTTTTCTCAATGAGCATATTCAAAATGATTTGGGGATTATGTTCACATAGTTGTGCTTCAACTTGCAACATGCTCTCCAACCTTAACTCAACAAGGGATATGGTTCCCTTTCCCTCATTGAACAACAATGTTCCTATAACCATTTCCAAGACGTCTCATACAAGGTGCACCTCTTGGACACAATTATCAAACCCACTATCCTTTATGGTTTTGAGGTTTAGGGATCAAGTTTAATTGAAAACAATCAAGTTAAGGCAAAGAGAGTCTAGACCTTCCTCCATAGACACATCATCAGAAGCAAATAGATCATTCCTCAACCTATTGTTCTAGCACAGTTCAAGGCTCTACCTTTACAACTCAAGAAATTTTCAAATTGATCTCTTTCCTTCATAGAGTTCAAATCTTTGGGGACTTGACCTCAAGTAGGGACTGATATCCTTTCTTCAACTTTGTTCTTTTGAGCCCATTGCCTCAACAAACCCACCATGGCAAGTCCATTGTAGGTTCTTAGGGAGCTTCTCAATTACTTTAGTGAATGACCATCTCACTATATCATCTACCCCACTTCAAGTACTCCTTAGATGCTCTAAGTCACCTACTTCCATATAAACAAGACTTTGACCAAGTAATAAAAGAGGATGCTTATAACTAATATATCCAAGTAACTTCGATCACACCTCGTAAGGGTTTTGGTCCAAAGATGACCCTTTATTCCAAGCACTTTCTAGCACTAATAGATTGCCTTATTATCAAACCTTTGTATATGCACAAACATTGAATGCACACCCTCAAGATGCTCCTTTGTTAGTTCCAAGTGGGTTCTCACTAACATCAAGTTGTGACTGGTCAATACATCTCATGATCAGATAGAAATTGCTAGATATAACACCTATAGAACACCAAGATAGAGAAGCATCTCATTTTCTGATGTCCTGTCTACCATAAGATTAAAACGAAATACTACTACCTCTATCAAGACTCAAGAAGCTCCCTCTCCCTTTGTTTCAACCCAATTTCATCCAGCAGCCCAAGAGAATAAATACCATATGAGTATGAATCAATACCTCAATGTTACAACCCTTGCGGCACTTTTCAAAATATATAACAGATCTCAAACGTTATATTACAATGGATTAGAATAGCAGCAAATCTGCTCCTTTATCTTCCAAATGTGTTAAATCACTTGACCAATGCAGTGATATGTTTTGTCAAATCAGCATCAACAATGGCTGAAATCTACTTAATCATGAAGATAACAAAACTGAAAATCAA
Source organism: Pinus tabuliformis (assembly GCA_031772625.1). Taxonomy (NCBI): domain Eukaryota; kingdom Viridiplantae; phylum Streptophyta; class Pinopsida; order Pinales; family Pinaceae; genus Pinus; species Pinus tabuliformis. The sequence goes on from CM062804.1 coordinate 205,475,877, forward strand.
ATCTGCAAGTACACACTATTTGAACAGCCAGAAACTTCATGTATTTATAAAAGATGAAGTACAAATACATATCACAGCTCTATCACAAAGCTGGTACAAATCAAGCTCTACAAACCCTAGCTAGGGAAACCATAAGAAAAACCTAGCAACCAACTCCTAGCTAGGAATCACTCCCAACCTAAGTTATAGGAAATGTGTGGGGGGAGTGGGGAAGCATAACATGTGCATTTTCATACAAAAATGTGGAAACACATGTGGTACACCCTTGAAACGTTTTTCCAACTACACAAACACATCTCGCGTGTGGGAAACATGTTTCATACCACCGAAAGGGCATTTCTAGGCCATACCACCATCCATACAACACATTTCCAAGAGAATAAATGCACCAATTTTGAGTGGCAATGTTATGTTCTTAAATTTGTCATTTCCTTTATCTTTCATTTTCTATTCTTCTACTTAAAATTTTTATATTACCATTTTTTGTTTCAAGATGTTTGAGAGTGGTTCAAACCTCATCAAACTTTCATATCCCATCGAAAATTCAATAGACTTAATAGTTTTCAAGATTTCAAGATTGGTAGGATTTAAGTGTTTTCATTCCATTTTATCTTGCATTAGGGCATGGAATTGGAATTTCATCAAGAGCACCAGGCCATTTATGTACCCCGATGTTGGTGGTGTTATTTGTTAAACTCCTCTATCATGGCCTTCACAAAAATGTATCCTTCACTCAATCCAACATCATTGATTAGACATGTTAAGCTTTTTCTACCATATTTTAGGGATTAAACTAGGCAATTTCATCAAATTTGGATGGTATTGACCGATATGTGTGTATGTGTATCGTGTTTCCCATTTCCAAATTTTTGAGGAGTCATGTTTCCCATGTGTTTCCATTTCAGAAAATTGTACCCATTTCCCTGTATTGTGCAACTTAGATCCCACCCAAAGCTAATCACTCCAATAAAGATCCTCGAGATGCTAGCCTAAACACCTACAAGTCTTCCTCCACACATACTCCAAGCTTAATCACACTAGCACTAACCCTATCCATGTTGCATCACACAAATACATGGCAATACAACTCTGGCGCTAACCTCCATTCTAGTGTTTGTGTCCTCAAACCGTAGGTCTTCAACTCTTACATCAATACAAACAAAAGACCTCCATGGAACATCAAGAATATTATAACCAAGTCTTCTTCCAAGCAAGGCATCACACTAAGCTTGACACTCATCAAGCTAGGCTCTCCATGATCTTGCCCTAGACTCCATTCATCCCACCAAAATGAAGCTACGATGTCATGCAAGGCATTAGCTCCACTCTCCTTGTCTTCAACTAGGGAAGAAACCCTAGTGGTACGACAAGAGCCACAAGACAATCCATCATCACTTCTAACGTCATGTTCTTCTCTAAGGTTTACTTGCATAACACAAGCCCTAGAATCTCACAAGACCAAACCCTAGCATCACACGAGAGCAATCTCTCCAAGAACAACTAAGACATCTCTATCTCTTCTTGTCTTCTCCTAGGGTTTCCTTATGGACCCTGGTGTTTTGCTCCCTATAAAACATCCCCAACACTATTACAAAGAATAGAGTAAAATGTAATAATGATATAACAAAGCCCTGCCCTACCCTTATACATACAATAAGGGAGGAGGCTAACATAAAACACGGCTATGTGTGCATACAAGTAATCAACAAGGAAATCCCACATGGAGTCCTTTACAATACAAGGATGTACAAGCATCATACTAGGGTTTATCCAACCCCCAAGATGAAACACCCTACATAATACAAGCATCAATCTCCTGCGAGTCTTTCTCCACACATACTCCAAGCTTAAGCACACTAGCACCAACCCTATCCATGTTGCATCACACAAATACATGGCAATACAACTCTAGCGCTAGCCTCCATTCTAGTGTTTGTGTCCTCAAACCCTAGGTCTTCAACTCTTGCATCAATACAAACCAAAGACCTCCATGGAACATCAAGAATTTAATAACCAAGTCTTCATCCAAGCAAGGCATCACACCAAGCTTGACACTCATCAAGCTAGGCTCTCCATGATCTTGCCCTAGACTCCATTCATCCCACCAAAATGAAGCTACAATGTCATGCAGGGCATTAGCTCCACTCTCCTTGTCTTCAATCAGGGAAGAAACCCTAGTGGTACGACAAGAGCCACAAGACAATCTGTCATCAAATCCAAGGTCATGTTCTTCTCTAAGGTTTACTTGCATAACACAAGCCCTAGCATCTCACAAGACCAAACCCTAGCATCACACAAGATCAAGGCAAAAGCCTTTTCGAAGAAGCACACAAGCTTCAGATCTCATTCAACATTCAATATAGTTCAGCCAGGCAGTATTCAAAGAGTAGAAGAGGTTGTGTTTAGGTGTTATGAATATAATTTATAGAAAAATAATAATAAAATAATGTAAACAATAATAATCATAATTAATTATTAACTAACTAATAGCTAGTAGTCAAGAGGCGTGTTCTAAGGACATGTCCGTTTGTGAAGGGGTACCTGCCTAGGTATATTAAGCAGGCCCTAACCCTCAATTGTAATCATCATCTCACTTGTATTCAAAATATTCTAATATACATTCTTATGCTCAATGGATGCCTTTGTCTTTGAAAAGGCTTTTGAATTTCAAGTACTATGTCAACTTCATCGATGACCATTCGAGCAAGACGTGGATCTTCTTCATGGAGAAGCAAGACGAGGTGTTCTTGAAGTTTCTGGAGTTTAAAGCATTGGTGGAGAACCAGACAAGAAAGAAGGTCAAAGCGTTGAGATCAGATAACGGTGGGGAGTACATCTCCAATGTCTTCAAGGATTTGTGTGCCAAGGACAACATCAGGAGGGAGTTCACCACACTCTATATCCCTCAGCAGAATGGGGTGGCAGAGCACAAGAACAGGAGCATTGCTGGAGCCAATGTTGCACGAAGCGGGAGCGAAGCGGAAGCGCGGAAGCGGAAGCGGGAGCGCGGAAGCGTCATTTTCCAAAAATCTAGGAAGCGAAGCGTCCGCGGAAGCGTCTGCTATATATATATATATATTTTTATATTTTTTTGCATTTATACTCAAAACAAACATCCCAAATACCAAATTAATTGTAGAAGACATGAAAACATGCATATTTTTGCATAAATCAAGATAGATATGGCATCCATGATTCCATTGTAGTTACTAGTATGTACAACAATCATCTATATTCTAGCTATTACAAACATACATCAAATTTTTAAGCATATTATAAAACATAAAACATTTAAGCATATTATAAAACATAAAACATAGAGCATATTATGATTTATCTAGCAAGTGAGCAACTGTCAACATTTGTCATGTCCAAAATTCAAATAATAATGTTTACAAAATATGTCACTTGGTCACCGCCAAGCCAAAAAGGTTCAAAATTCAAATTCACAAGTCTACAAGTCTAATGAGTAATCTATGACAAAAAGTAGTAGATTGTGAATATATCTACTAATCTCTCCTCCTTCCACCACGAATAGAACGTGATGGCGGGCCTCCACGTGGTGGCAATGAAGAAGATGGTCCCTGTGTAAGTCGTGGCACTGAAACTGATGAAGAAGAACCCCCTGCTGTTGGTGTTGAACCATGGAACCTAGGAACCAAGGGACCAGATGGGGGTGGGGGTGGTGGCATATCAACACGGTCATCATCATCCTAGAATCGCTCAAAAAATTCATGCAAAAAAAAAAAAACACTAGTTAACAAAGAAATTAAAAACATGAATTAGAGAAATGCTTTATAAGGGAAAATTGGAAAATTCATACCACAATGGACATACCTGGATAAGAGCATCCTCTAATTGCTCTAGTCGCAACACTCCATCCTCCAAATTGGGCTCCTCTGGATTCTTGTCCCAAATCAACAAGTCTTTATTAGACTTTGCATCTTCACAGTAATGGGACAACAATCGCAAGTTGTAATGAACATAAACCAAGCTCTCTGCCTGGTCTAAATTCAACCTGTTCCTTTTAACACTGTGGATGAAAGAATAAGAGCTCCAACACCTCTCTGCAGAAGAAGTGTTTACCACCTGTGATAGCACCCGCAATGCCAAACTCTGTAGAAGTGGAGTACCCCCTCCATGCATGTTCCACCACTCAAGAGCAGAAAAAGTCTCTCGATCTTGAATTGCACGCATGCTCCCAAATGGACCAGTGTTGAGCGTATAGTTTCTCACCTGTCTCCGTACCAATGCAGCCTCCTCCTCATCAGGGATTAATTTACTCAATGCAGCCATATATTTTTCGTGAACCTCTCTATCTTGGTGTGGTTTTTCCCTGCTTCCCCCCCCAGGTGCTAGTGTTGAAAGCCATGATGGATGATAGTATTTAGGTGTCAAAACATATGCTAATGCATGCAATGGAATATTTAGCATTTCCCATCGGTTTTGCACCTCTACACGAATATAATTGTACAAGGTGGTATCTCTAGGCTCAACAATGTCTTTAATCTGCCCCAACATGCTATCCATTTGCTCATACACCTCCCCAATTACTGGTCGATCTGAATCTGCAAACTTGATCATGTAATAAATTGGTTTGGTGAATTGCAAAACATATTTAACCTGTGACCAAAAGTAACTGTCAAGAACAGTGTCCTTGACTGCATTAGCACCATCTGTGTCAGTGTTAATTTCATCTCATGTTTCAGCACACACCAGATTAGTTAAAGCTTGTCTCACCCTCACTAGCCGCCTAAAGGTGAGGTAATAACTAGCAAATCTTGTCTTTGCAATTTTAAGCAATTGCAACTTGGAGTAAGTGCCATAGAAGTAGTTTACCCTTGTATGCCCTGTGATGAATTTAATGAGCTGCTTCCCTTTCCTGTAAACCTCAGCAATCCACCCACAATCTTTGTGTTTCACAATATCATGCATCAAAAGGTTCAATGTGTGAACCAGGCACCCAGACCAAAAGATGTGTGGATGAGTACGCTCGATAATTTTTCCTGCTGCCTTACAATTTGCTGCATTATCTGTGATCACTTGAACCACATTATTCGGACCAACATCTTTGATTGATTTCAATAGGAGATCTGCAATGTTTTGTGCAGTTGCACTGATGGAGGAGGAGTCATGACATGCAATAAATACTGCACCACTAGAAGAAACACCAAGAACATTTATCAAATGTTGGTTTCTAATATTTGTCCACCCATCTGATACAATGGATACCCCAGAATCCACCCACTCATGTGTAAAACGTGTCAAAGCTCTTTGAACCTTAGCTTTTTCTCTTTCTAATAACATTGTTCTAGCTTTCTCATAGTTGGGGGCCTTGTATCCTTTTGGGGCTTCATTGATGGCCTTTACCATGTCATGCCAATAGGGAGAGCGAAGCACATTGAATGGTACACCGCAAGCACAAAGAAAACGGACTATCTTTCCATCCACATCATCCCTCCCAGCAACATTAAGGAAATCCCCTATTGTTCTTCTACCTCCAGAGGTTGCAGAAGTACCATGAGGAGATGGGCAACTACCAAATTTAGAGGTTGCACTTGAATCAGAATGAGTTTTTTGTTTCTTGTTTTTTTGTTGTGCAGCCATCTCTATTTGGATGTATTTTCTTCTTTCTTCAGTTGAAATGTTTGGGCAAATTTGTACCCCCACAGAACCCTTTTTTTCATCACTGTCCAGCACCCCACAAAGATGCCTCCTCAGACGGGTATATGAACCACAATATGGTTTTCCTCCATGACAACCATGAGGGCACACAAATTTGTAAGATCCACCACCCTTTCCCCCATCAAGTTTGGTCACATAGTTCCACAAGGGTGTTGATGTACCTTTCCCATCTTGTGCTTCAGTGTCCCCTTCAAGTTCATCCCCTTCCTCTTCAAACCCTTCCTCCTCATCATACATTGGGTCACTACTATTAGGACCAAGTTCATCCCCTTCCTCTTCACTTCTATTCCTCACCCTTGCCATCATTAAAACCAAGAGTGGAATGATACATAGAAGCCAAAAGAACACCATCTTGGAATATGGATATAGGTGGTGGACAACCTGTAAATAAAGGAGCAAGTAGAAACAATGGGAAAGAGTAGGAGAGGGAGGAGAAAAATACAAATTTTTTTTCAAAAAAACAAGGGAGTTTGGGGTTTGAACTTACCTCTTTAGCTCTTGTAGATGAAGTCCTCCAAGCTCTTGCTCCAAGCTCCTCCTCCTTCTCCTAGCTCCTCCTTCTTCACTCCTCCAAGCTCTCCTCTCTTCTCCTCTCCTTTCCTCTCTTCTCTTCTCCTCTCCTCTCTTCTCTTCTCCAACTCTCATAAACTCAAAGTGAGAAAATGAGGAATGAATGGGAGCTTTATGCTTTTCATTCCTCACCCTAAACTCACCCTAACCCACCCCCTCATTGCTAAGTTAAGTTAACTTTAAAAAAAAATTTAAAAAAAATGAAGTGTCTTTCCTTAGCCCGCGCGGTTTTTTCGGAAGCGCTCGTGAAGCGTACGCTTCCGGGCCCGAAGCGTGGCGCTTCCGGAGGCCCGAAGCGCCATCCGAAGCGCGCTTCGGGGCCCACGCTTCTCAAAAACCAGGAAGCGCATAAAAAATTAGGAATCGCGCTTCGGAAAAGTTGGAATCGCGCTTCCTTGGGCGCTTCCGGAACGCTTCCGTACGGGACGCGATTCCGGCCTAGGATCCGGGGGGGGCGCTTCCTGCAACACTGGCTGGAGCGGCCAAGGCCATGGTGCATGACCAAGGACTGCCATTATTTCTTTGGGTAGAGGCATGCAATGCTGCAATCTTTCTGCAAAACAAGAGTCCACATAAGGTGCTTGGACAAGTTACACCAAAGGAGGCATTCACCGGCAAGAAGTCGAACATTTCTCACTTCCTGAATTTTTGCAATTTGGTTTACTACCACATGCCTTCAGAGTGCAGGAAGAAGATGGAGCCTACAACAGAAAAATTAAAAAATTAAAAAAACAAAAAACAAAAACAAAAAAAAGGCATTTTTGTGGGCTACATTGAGATGTCCAAGGTGTACATGTACATACCTGCACTGAGGAAGACAATTATCAAGCGTGATGTCAAGTTTAAGGAGGAAAGGGCTCTCAGAAAGTCCCTAGAGAGTGAGCAAGCTATAGCACAAGTGGAGTCGTCGCATGCTCCTAAGAAGGAGGCTCAACCAGTTCCTCAGGCCACGTAACAACCAGTGATTGGGCACGTAATTAATTGAGGAGGCAACACAGGAGCAGGAGCACAGAAAAGAGTGAGCAACGCCCACTCCAGCGGTTACACCTAGCATAGGCAGAAGGAAGTCGAGGTGAGTTGATCGGTTGATTCAGGAGGGATTAGGGCAGGGTTGGGGCACCCAACACTACATTTAGGCAGAGCAAACAACCACAAAGACACACAGGTTATATGGCATTTATGATTGAGGCTTTAGACTCAGAGCCTTCTAGTTACAACGAGGAAGCCTCTCAGCAAGTTTGGTTAATGATGCAATGTTGGAGTACTCTTCTATCATGCAAACGATGTATGGGATATTGTGCGAAGGTCAGAGGGCATATCTGTGATTGCATGCAAGTGGGTTTACAAGATTAAGCATGGAGTTGACGAGAGCATAGAGAAGTACAAGGCTAGATTCGTAGCCAAAGGATTCTCTCACGTGAAGGGCATTGACTACAACAAGAATTTTGCACTCATGGCCCACTATTCGTCCATTAGGACCATTATAGCACTTACACTGCAGATGGGGTGAAGATCCACCAAATGGACGTGAAGACTCCCTTCCTCAACAGTGTGGTTGAGGAAGAGAGCTACATTGAGCAGCCAAAGGGGTTTGAGGCACATAGCAGGGAAACGCATGTGTGCAAGCTCAAGAGGCCTCTATATGGGCTCAAGCAGACCTCAAGAGCACGGTACCCTCGCATTGACACTTATTTTCTAAGATTGGGCTCCACCAAGTGTGAAGCTGACCCTAATCTATACTACATCATGGTTGGGGGGAAGCCTCTCATTCTTGTGTTGTACATAGACGACCTCTTACTGACAAGGGACGAGAAGCTCATCAGTGACTAGAAGAAGGATCTTGTAGCATAGTTTGACATGAAGGATATAGGACTCATGCACTATTTCCTTGGGTTGGAGGTTTGGCAGGGAGATGGATAGATTTTCTTGGGATAGGGCAAGTATGCTCTAGAGATTCTCAAGAGGTTTTGCATGCAGGATTGCAAGCCCATGGCCATGCCTCTAGTGACAATAGCGGAGCAAAGCGAGTTGATGCCACTCTCTACATGCAGCTTATAGGGTCATTGATGTATCTTGTGAACATGCAACATGACATTTGCTATGCAGTGAACCAGTTGAGTCAGTTCATGGTAGAACCTACTCAAGTACACTGGGTTGTTGCCAAACATATCCTCAGGTACCTCAAAGCCACAGTGGATTATGGGTTTGACGTACAGATAGGTTGATGGAGTGAAGTTGGAAGGTTTCATGGATGCAGATTAGGCAGGGGGTTCCACAGACAGGAAGAGCACTTCAGGTTGCACCTCCAATGTTGGGTTGGCAATTGTTTCCTGGTTCAGGAAGAAGCAGAGATCAGTGGCACTGAGCTCTGTCGAGGTTGAATACATGTCTGCCAGCCTGGTAGCTTGTGAGGCTATCTAGTTGAGGAAGTTGGTTGTTGGGATTTTAAGTCAGAGATTGGAGCCTACATTCATACATCGTGTCAATCAGAGTTGCATTAAGCTCTCAGACAATTCAGTGTTCCATGACTACTCCAAGCACATCGAGATCTAGTACCACTTATCAGAGATTGTGTTCAAAGGGGTAAGATCAGACTTTAGTACATTCCTAAAGCAGAGCAGACAGCAGAGATATTAACCAAGGCTTTGCCTAGAGGGAGCTTTGTCCATTTCAAGGACAAACTGGGTGTAGTTCATAACACCTTCCTCTCTAAGAGGGAGTGTTAAATGGAGTTAGAGGAGGAAGGGTTCTAGTAAATTTAGCAAGTGCACTAAATTTGGCAGGGGGACCCACAAGTAGGGCCAAGGCACAAGTTTACTTTTTTTATTATTTTTGTCTTAGGAAAATTTGAATTTTCCTATTGTCAAGAATTAGAGCGGTCTGAACCCTCCAATGAGATTTAATCTCAACCCTTCATGGCAGTGGTGGGCCCAAGTCAATCTCTAAGAGGGAAAAAGGGCATTCACTTGGCTCATTTATGCACTAGAGATTTGGTGCCTAAAGGCAGCAAGAAGAGAACAATTCAAGCTAGGGTTTTAGCGAACTAGGGCTTCAGATCAACGCATATAGAGGGAGAAAGAGAGCCACACAAGCTTCAAATCTCATTCAACATTCCATATACTTCAGCCAGGTCGTATTCAGGGCACAGAAGAGGTCGTGTTCAGGTTGTACGAAGCAATACAAATTTGTACAGCGTGTAAATTCACTGGACCGAGAGGCTAAGAGAGGGTGTATCAACGTGTTGAGGAATTTGCAAAGACAAGGGAAGTTTACCCTTCATTGTAAAAAAAAAATTGAAAAATATTTTTTTGCTAAAGCAGCCTAATAGAAGCCACCAAGCTTGCAGGTTTTCCTAGTTGGGGTTTCCAGGGTAAATTTGTTGTGTATAGTTTTCTTGTGTTTGTCTTCTTTTGTTCCTTATTTCTACTACATGCTAGTTCTAAACTTAGCATGTTTGTGGGTTAAAGTCAAAGTTCAGTTTTCCGCTCTATTCTTAGTATAATTGACAGATTAGATAACTGAGTTTTAAGAAAAATAACACCCTCATTCAAATTTCAAAGTGTTACTCCACATTTACGCAAGCAGACATTTTTCCATCTGGATTTTCTTCCCCTAGGCCTTAGGTGTTAAGTGAGTCGGGCTAACCCACTATTGTGTTCCCCTTGGGATCATGTAGGTAACCCCCCTCAACCTTGGCCACTCCCCTCAGGACATGATCCACCTGTGCATTGGCCCTTTCATAGTGATTGATGACTCTTATGAAAAAGGCTACTTGTCAATTCCCCCACTCGACCTTCATAGCTAACTACAATGTGCCTTAACATTTTCTATGCCTAGTCTTAGCTTTTATCATTTTTATGTACTTGTAGCTCCTCTTATAGTTTCTTTTAGCTAGTTAGCTAGATAATTAGGTCATTATCTATATATAATTTGATACCTTTGATATAGGAGTTTCTTTCACATTTCCACTTTATACTTGCAACAAATGTACTCTTTTAGTCCTACTGACCTACTTTGGTGGTGATTTGTTGAACATTTATATAATTATCTTATCTTATCTCCACGTTTTATGTTTTGATGCATTATTCTCATTTTTCTATTTCAAAAAGGAAGTAGCAACCACAAAAGTACTACCATTGTCACATTAGCAACAACTCACTTCATTTTAGATATAGACACAATTCAACACAACGGGGGCTTCCCTAGTAGTTTTAGGGATCAAGTAGCCTGATTTAACTTAAGCTAAATGCCCTCAAAGGGTTCTAAAGTTCTACAACAAGATTTCATACATGAATAAGGATAGAAAAATTGGGGTTTTGGGTGGATTAAGGTATGATGATCACATGGAACAACAAGAGTAACTGACAACAACCATTCAAAATATGGAATAACAAAGTAGTGAGGATGATAACAAGTGTTAAGTATGGATAATCCAATAATATGAAATGCTAATATCATCAAAGCCTTCTATTTGTGCCCCTCCTAAACAGTGAAAGAAAGACCCTAAGGAAGGTCACACTAGACTAGGGCCAAGTGATTACCACCAAGGTGAAGTAAGGAAACAAATATACAACCAATAGTGGTCTATCATTCAATTCAACATGTGATCCATACTAGAATTCCATTAAACACTAAATGGAAGCACTTATATATAAATTTAAAAAAAAAATAGAAGTTCTTGTTCATGAGTGCAAAAGTGTTGATATTTAATGGAAGAAATGAAGTTGTTAAACATTAAGAAATTCAAAATTATGTGATGAAGCCATAAACATATAGGTGGAAATGTCCAAGGCCAACATGACCTTTCTAGAAGGATTTATGGAAATTAAACAATTGTATATAAGTTTTTAGTCATAGGAAATGTTGGAAGTGTGATTTATTGATTGAAAGGTTCAATTATTAAAATTTTGGCCTTGGCACTAAATGAATGGTAATAGTTATATTTTGTAAAAAAATGTCACTTTGGCATGAGGCAACATAGAAATTTGTTACAAGGAAAATGAAACCAAAATTAAAACCATGTATAACCTCAAAGGAGAGAGAACACCAATATTTAATGTTGCCCCCTTAAAGTATGTTGAAGTCATTGGCATTGATTTCCAAGACTAGTTTAAAGTTTAAACCCTTAAGCATATGATAAATCTAATAGAGCACTTCCTAGGGTGAGAACAACTACAAACATAAAGTCTAACATAGGAAATCCAATGTTTATAGATAGTTCTCTCATGGAAGTCTGATAAAGGTCTCTAGATAGAGGGATCTCAATATGGTGATTGTTTATAATAATAAAACAAGATAATTTTATTAATGTCCAATACGTGAACATAAAAGTTGATAGAAGGGACTAAAAGATACATCCAATGTAAATCCAATGTGGGAGTTTGAAGGTAACGCCTAATACAATGCTAAAAGAAAGATGCTAAAGGAGGTGAAAAGAGAACTAGGTATCTAACCAAGAGCTATAAGCTAGTAGTCCAACAAAAAGAAATGATAATGTAGCTGCGATGATACAATCAAAACCCCGACACGGGAGATCTCACAACTATATAAGAGAGGGAGAGATGATGTCAAACTCCCACTATTATTGATGGTCAAGGGAAAGAGAGGGGATCAAGATGCAGGTTCATTGTTGGAACCATCAATCACTATAGCTACAACAAATGATGATATCGCCCGAGAAGTGGCTATGACAAAGGGGACCCGATCATATGAACCTAGAGAAAGCATAACATTGAGGGAGCCCTGTTATCCTACCATCCAAGGTCAAAGGAAAGAAACTCCTAATAGAAGATTGGCTACTCAGTTGGGCCTATGAGGTATTTTGACAGTTGAGCCAAGCCTGGCCCTAATTCCATTTAGATTTAGCCTATCCTTCGGTCTAGAGATGATGATGCATGCTCTATGCCCTAGAGCAACAACTCCTCATGAGTCTGAACTCCTATCATAGATTTCACACAATTGTTGTACACTTGGATTTTTTACCATTTCTCTATACCACTTTGGACATTTCTTTTCTTCACTTGAAGAATTCTAAATATCTCCCTCGTCTTCCTCCTTATGAGATGGAACATTTTATCCCAATATGTTGAACTTTAGTCTATTCTGATTGATCTTCACCATTATTCTTATTAAAAATGACATCTCTACTAACACAAACCTTCTTTGCTTTAGGATCACGAATCATATATGACTTAGCCTCTTTAGAATATCCCACAAAAATACACTTTTGCTTTTGTCACCCAACTTCAACCAATAATCATTTGAAATGTGCATGCATGTTGACCTACCATACATCTAATATGCTTGAATGGTGGCATGTGATTACTTCCAAGCTTCTTCTAGGGTCTCTCCACAAACTAATGTTGTAAGACTCCTTTTCAAATTATACACCTAGAAATAGGACATGTCTCCCAAGGCCTACATGTCTATATATTGTGTGTCGAGTACATGACAAGTGTTAGAAACACGTTTTAAATGTGTCCTAGAATAAGACATGTGTCAAACATATGTCCAAGTGCCCTAGCACTATCTCGACATGTCAGGACCAGTTAAGTCCACAACAAAGCATTCAATTTCTTCATTTTAGTACAATCATCAATTTTGCTTAGACTCGCTGAGATTCCAATGCTAGAGAAGGACAATTTTGATGATGATGATCCTCTTGAGGGGTTATCCTCCACATCAATAGATGTCAATCCTAGATTGGATATTGAGGAGGAGGATGGAGGAGAGATCAATGGATGTGGTAGTGACCTTAATGATCTTGACATGGAGGAAAATGACTAACAAGCTATCATATTCTTCCATCTTCAGTTCTAGTATCTAATTATTTTGTATATGCCATCAACAATCCCACCTACAGTATTACTGACTCAGTCTCTATGCAATACATTTTGGATTTTGAACATATCTATAGTTTGTGGTTCTAACTTCTAAACCTATATTTTATGTGTATTGAATATCCTAATTCCTTTTGTGCTTCAATCTAGATCATCATTGTTGTAGTAACTAGTTGTATGATGGATCATTATTTTAAAAATGCTTCAACTTTTAAAAAAATGGGATATTTATGTTTATATTCATTTTTTAATTCATTATTTGTAACTTATGTGTGTGTGTGTGTTAAATGTGTCTCCATTGCCTTGTTTCGGAGGTTGAGGTGTCCTATGTCAAATACCCATATCCACATGTCCTACATGTCAAGTGTCCTAGTGTCATGTGACTTAGTACACCATTGTATTCACTTCTTCAACACAAAACATATGACTCTTTTTCTTACTTTTGTGCATGCATCTTGCTATTTCTACATTTGTTACACACTTTCTCTTAATTGCATTATTCCACTGAGGTGCATAGGAAAATCAATTGTCTTCCAATTCCATGAGACTTGCAATAACAAGCAAAGTTAAACTCGCCACCACTGTTTTCTCTCAATACTTTGGTCTAAAAACCATTACGTTTTTCAAACAAAGCTTCAAAAATTGTGAATACCTTAAATGCTTTAGTTTTTTTTGCTTCAAAAAGTATATCCAAATGTTCCTTGAATAATCATCGAGGAAAGTCAAAAAATTTATTGCTCCAACAGATGATAGAATACTCATCAATCCTTAAAAAACACAATGTACCAATTCAAGTTGATAATCTACTATCCATGCTCCAATCTTCGGAAAACTGTCTATCACTTTCCAAACATACATCTTCCCACAAATCTTTGATCTAGTGTATTTTAGGCAATTCATAAACCATCTTATGCTTTCACAACAATAAAAAGTTGTGAAGGTTGAGATGACCATATTTTCCCTGCCATAACTAACTTACACAATCAATGGTGGTCAACAATGTTGGTCACTATAGAACAACAGCAATAAGTTCAAATCCATACTCTCGAAAACCTCTTTAAGAAAGGAAATAGAAGGGCCAGGGCGTCCTGTAAAGGAGAATTATTTTTGTTTGTGTGGTCCTATCCCCTGAAGGGTATAGCTTCCAATTCCTCTCCCTTTGGTCACAAACCATAATCAACACCTATAGCAACAACCTGACAAATATTGTCTTGTCTTTAATGAGGCATTACTTATTATAAAACTCCACTTTATACCTGTGCTTGTTAATTTGACCTCTTATTTAGTGTAGCTACAAGCAGCTTAGTGCACTCAATTCACATAATTCATTTCTCCATTTTGCACTTTTATGTGAATGATACCTTCCCTTTGACTTCGTGTTTACAGTGATTTCCAAGCATGACTATTTCATTTGAGATTTCTCCACCATTATTGAAGGACATGAAAAAAAATTTATTGCATGGTATTGCCTCAATCTAGCAGGACTTGTGAGAGGGCTCACAAGACCATAACTAAACCAAGGGGCAACAATGAGGTCGAGGTCCGCTGCGCTCCACCCCCTACTCTTTAGTGGAGTTTCATCACCAGGGAGGCTTCTCGATATTGGTCACCTAATAGATATTCTAGGGCAATAGTTCAAAGGTGACAGTTGGAATGGGTTCAAGAAGCGCACTCAAACTAAGAACAAGGTTCAATCCAATGAACCAAGGAACAACATGCTCCCCAAGAAACCTATCAAGGGTACTTATAGCCTAGGGTTTGAGGAATATGCAATCAGAATGGCTCACATAGGCACATAAGACTAAGAAAAGGCTTGTGAAAAATAGGTATGTTCAACAAAAGGAACCACAAGCCTTTAACAAGCCCCGAGTTGAAGCCTTAATGCTAAACTAGGGTTTCCTAAGGGAAAATTGCCTCAGGTTAGTGACATTAGTGTTGGAAATATAACTAGTTTCGGTCTTCATAATTGTTATTGTACTCATTTCAATATGTATCTTATGTAACAAACAAAAGAGCAAAAGAATAAGTTATTATTTTAAAGCATGAGTGTCATGCTCTTTATTGATGGTCTTCTAGGTAAAAGCATGTTCTTCGTGCTTCTAGGATTTGTTAGGTCATAAGATTTATTATCATGAGTCGAGAGAGTCGACGTCGTGTTTTTAAGACCCTTCCGGGCAAAATATATCTTGTAAAAGGATTTATTTTGAGTCTACAAAATCCTGGAAACCTCCAAAGTACAAGTCGACCCTGGAAGGTTCAAGTCGGCCTAAAGGATGGAATTCGCCCCTTGGAAAGGCTATATAAAAGAGCAAATTCGACCTCATTTAGCACTCACCAACACACAAGTTCGATCTCTCTTGAAAAGGTTTGATCTAAGGCTAGAAGAGGCAAAGAAGGAGGAGTGAAGATCAAGAAGGCAAAAGGATTCCAAGAAGTCAAGGAAAAACTTGTTTTTTGGCTATATCTCTCTCACACCTGCAAAAATATAGGGTTTCTGCAACTACAAAGAAGGTTGAAACTGCAGGTCTGAATTGCGGGAGAGAAAGTTGCAATATCAAGTTGTTGGAGGAGAGAATACTCTATCTTGACCTTGTTGACAATGGGAGGATTTGTTTTGCTCAAAGGAAGGTCTCTTGAGGAAGCTAAATTAGGGTTTCTACAGCAACTACAGGGTTGAAGCTTCAAGACAAAGTTGCAGGGCGAAGGGCAAAAGCTGTGGTCGAAGTTGCAGCAGAAGTTGGTTCTATTGGAAGGGTTGACTTGGTACTTGGAGGAGGACTTGGTCTAGGGTTTGGGTCTTTGTTCTCTCATTTGAAGTAGATTCTATAAGAAGAGAAGAGTTTCTGGGTTTTCCCCTTAAACGGGATTTGCCCTAGCTTGGAGCCTAACTTTTGTGTCCATTGTCTTCATTATTTTTCTCTTGATATTTGTTTGATGAAGAAGATCTAATAAAGAAACACAAGAAGATTAATAAAGTTCACAAGCATGTATTAAGGTTAAGGAAAATTGGAATTAATAGTTGCAACATTATATTTTCCAACAGTCAGCCCTACAGAGGGTATTCCAACTGTAGAAAAGGGTAGATTTTGATGTTATAAGGTCCAATCCACAAGAAAAGCCTCAAAACAAGCCAACGACTTAGCCCTAGTTGAACTTGACCCTATTCCCTAGCAGCTTGCCTTGAATGGACGAAACCGATAGATAGAGGCAAAAAATAAGGTTGTAATGATGTTTGATCATCTATGTGGAAGTCAGTGCCTACTTCTTGGGTGATGGAGTCAAAGGAAAAATTACTATGGAGATATCAAACCCTAGAAGGGAGTAATGGGAGAAAACCTTAGTTTTCCACTTCAAAACCCTCGCTATCACTCAATGACAGGATAAAATCAAGAAAAAAGCTCTCTAGAAGGTTCACGAGGGATGTCCAAGATTCTCCAATTAAAACATACAATATTTCACCAAAATTCCATATAAAGACATGCAATTGAACACGAACACAGAAAACCCCAACAAATATATTGCACGCAATAATCATTGGAAGATATTCAACAAAAATACTCACAAGGTATCCATGAACAATCCTTCATTTATCTTAAAGTGACGTCTCCACAATAAGGACTAGTCTCCAATAGCATAAATATCCACAAAGATCACATCTCCACAAGAGTACAAGGCTACAAGAGCTAAGTCAAAATCTCTAAGGAGATCAAAATTGTCCACAAGTGATGATGAAATACAACAAGGAGGTGACCTCTATTGATATGAGGTCTACCTTAACTAATTTTAGCCTATGAAGCCCCTAAACAAGTTTGATATTGATAAAATATAAAATAATCCTTGGGTTATAAGCCAACCCACTAGTTCAATGTGAAAACATGCCACAAAAGACCCAAACGTGTGAGTCGTAAGCCTCTAAATGATGGCATCGTGCCCTTTTAGGGCTTCAAATGCCACACGATGGTGAGTATAAGGTTCAAGGTGTCATGACGTGTCATGAACATCCACCATTTGAGGAAACCCATAAAATCCAACCTCAAAGCAGCTCCAAGGGTCCCAAATCCACTTGGGGTATCACCACGTCATCTCCATGGATCTCCAATGGTTAACACAATGCCTCCTCTCTCCAACGTTAGGGCTCCATCAGGTGCAACAAGCCTTTTGTACTATCCTTGTAGTCATCTCATGGAAGACCAACCTCATCTAGGCTCTAAATCATGGTCTGCCCATCAAGTAGTGTTAAGGCCAACCTGGGGGCATGCTTGGTCCAATGGTGCAATCATCAAGAATCCTTTGTAAAGATCAGTGTCCTGGGTTTTGGAGGTACTATGGGCTATGCATGAGCTACTCAAGTCATCATATTGCCCAACGCTCTGATGTAAGTGGGCAATGTTGCATTCACTAAGTCATCAACCTCTCTGATAAGGCTCGGGTACTTGTTGAGTGGGTGCCCTCAAGGCCTAGGTTGTTGAGGACGACCTGACAAAACCAACTTAAACTTCGTTGACAATAACCATTCATTAGAGACTAAGATCATATAAGCATCTAAGTGGACCAAGCTTGCATGTTAAGGGCATATTAATACTTCGAACTGGGATCACTTCCCAATATCTAACTAGACCAAGTCCCATAAAGGCGTTCCGTATCTTGAATAGAGGTGGCCAATGGTCAACCTTATTAGGTGCTTCCAAACCCCAAGGGGAAGTGACGTTTCCAAGGCCAACCCCTCAATCAATAGGTATTAGTGTAAATGAGTGGAAATGGAAGGGAAAAGGCTTCATGGACAAGTGCCTTGATCAAGGGGACTAGCTAATGGGATTCACATCTTGAGTTCATAGATGTAATATGTTAGTTCGTGTAGCATCGGATAGGTGTTCTAATTTCAAATGATGCTAAGAGGCTAAGGAGCACGAGATCTCCAAAACCCATAAAAGGTTTCACGAGATAAGCTTGGGAAACACCTTAATTAAATTAATTTGCCATAATTAAACTATTTCCTAAGTCTAACTTAGAAAAAGTGGTAAATTAAAGATAATTAATTAAGAATGTTCTAGATTGCTCTAGAGACTTATATTGATGAAGTATAATTGATCTTCGTTGTCGATGGAGATTAAATTATGGTCGTTGAAGACTCAATGAGAGATTATAAGAGCAGGTCGAAGGGCTTGGAGATAGCATCACGAAGATCAGTGTGATCAAGTTCTGAGAGGCAGATCGAGCTACGCAGTGTGCAGTATTCAGCGAGGGTAGAGTTCGAGCTAGGGTAGGAGAGTAACGGGGGTTTGCAGCAGGGATAAGTTCCGTAGAAATTCTCAAGGGGTTTTCCAGTTTCAAGATCTAGGAAAGGGAGGTTGAATTACCCAGCAAGGAGGCCGAAAATCTACAGTGCCAATTGCCCAAAAAGTGTGAGTGCGGGATCTAGAGCGAAGTGCAGCATCCCAAATGCAGTAAGATAGACAATTACAGAGCTAGTAGTAGTTAGTACTTGAGAGAGTTGCAAAACTAGTTGCAGTGACACAAGTAGTGCAAATTGGCTAGTTTTAGAATGCAAGGCGCAGTTCCTGCCAGAGAAGTTTTCCAATTTTCGAAGGAGGAAAGGAGGTCGAGCTAATTCGAGCAGATGAAGCAAAGGGAGGCAGTGCGAATTGTCCAGTTGCAAAGAGCAAGGCACAATTCTATCCATAGATAGTCAACCAGTGTGTGCTAAAAAGGCTACATATCGTGCGCCAGTATCGGGAGGTGATCCGAAGGAAGAGCGAGTAGCTTCAGTGAGCAGCAGGAGGCAAAGTTACTACTAGAAAGGGTTTCATGAGACAAGATTGATTTTCTAGCAATAGAACTACACAGTCTAGTTCGGCATGAAGACACGAGTGCGAGTTGCAGAAGAGAGGCTTTGTTGGAAGAAAAGAGAGATTTCCTAGTTCTTATTCGAAGGGAGATCGAAACTTAATATTGCAGTAGTTGCCATGGCAATGCAGTGATAGCAACATCACAGGGGCAACAACTGTATGAGTAGTGCAGAGATAGCATTGATTGGTTCAGCTACAGTTCAGTGGCAGGCAAATGAGAGTTTGTGCAGTAGCTTGGTGGACAGTGAGAGCCAGTGGTATCACAACTATCAAAAACCAGCAGGGCAAGTTAGTCCAACTACGGGATGTTCTCATAGAATTACTCATATCAATATAGTGCAAAACACCTTCCTCGCTAAGAGGGAGTGTTAGTTTGTGTAGCATCGGAGACGTGTTCTATTCTCAGAGGATGCTAAGAGGCTAAGGAACACGAGATCTCCAAAACCCATAAAAGGTTTCACGAGATAAGCTTGGCAAACAACTTAATTAAATTAATTTGCCATAATTAAATTATTTCCTGCATTAGAACTACGCAGTCCAGTTCAGCATGAAGACACGAATGTGAGTTGCAGAAGAGAGGCTTTGCTGGAAGAAAAGAGAGATTTCCAAATTCTTATTCAAAGGAAGATCGAAACTTATTATTACATTAGTTTCCATGGCAATGTAGTGATAGCAACATCGCAGGGGCAACAACAATATGAGTAGTGCAAAGATAGCACAAATTGGTTTAGCTACAGTTCAGTGGCAGGCAAATGAGAGTTTGTGCAATAGCTTGGTAGACAATGAGAGCCAATTGTATCACAACTGTCAGACACCAGCAACGCAAGTTAGTCTAGCTATGGGATGTTCTCATAGAATTACTCATATGAGTATAGTGCAAAATACCTTCCACGCTAAGAGGGAGTGTTAGTTTGTGTAGCATCGAAGAGGTGTTCTATTCTCAGAGGATGCTAAGAGGCTAAGAAACACGACATCTCCAAAACCCATAAAAGGTTTCACGAGATAAGCTTGGGAAACACCTTAATTAAATTAATTTGTCATAATTAAATTATTTCCTAAGTCTAACTTAAAGTGGTAAATTAAAGATAATTAATTTAGGATGTTACAAATTTCTCTAGAGACTTCTATCAATGAAGTTTAATTGATTTCAGTCGTCAATGGAGATTAAATCATGGTCGTTGAAGACTCAACGACAGATTATAAGAGCAAATCGAAGGGCTTGGAGATAGCATTGGGAATATCAGTGTGATCGAGTTATGAGAGGTAGATCGAGCTACCCAATGCGCAGTAATCGAGGGTAGAGTTTGAGCCAGGGAAGGAAAGTAGTAGGGGTTTGCAGTAAGGAGAATTTCCAGAGAAATTCTCAAGGGGTTCTCCAATTTCCAAATCCAAGAAAGGGAGGTCGAATTATCCAACATTCGGGCTAAAAACCTGTAGCGCGAGTTGCCCAGTTGCACAGAAAGTGCGAATGCAGGATCTAGAGTGAAGTACAGGATCCCAGATCTACATCTCGAAGGCAAAGCAAATCAAATCCAGGGGCAAAGAAGGGTAGGACGACTCATCTAGAAGTGATCTAGAGGCAGATCAAATTATTCTGAGCAAATAGTGCAGATTTCCAATGCAATTGTGCGAATAAGCTGGGAAGTGCAAATTAGCCAGAGAGGGCCTGATCCAGTTGTTGTGAGGGAAAAGTATTTCCCAGATTGTTTTCTAGTTGCGATAAATTGTTGGAGGATTGCCAGTTGGGCATCCAGATGGTAATTCTCTATATTTTCTACATAATAAAATAAACCCTCATCTGTTGCACTGGTTTTCCCTTCCAGGTTTTTCCGAGGACATTAGTCCAAAATAACTATGTTAATATTTGTGTGTGTGAACATATTTCTCAGTTCCCAACTTTACTTCCACAATATATTTTTTATTGTGAAGAATTGCAGTGTGATTTATTTGTGATTTGTCATATAACAATAAATTGCTAATAAGTTAGAAGAATAAACTCCAGTTACTGCAATTTAACGAAATTTTACATAATAGAGGGAGAAATCCTGGAGGCATGAGTTACCCTGCTCGGCCTGCTTTTTCCACCCCTCTAGTGCGCCTTTTAGTTTTTCATAATAATGCTTTTTATTTTGGGTGCATAGCTCAAGGGTATGAGCTTGCTCTTTATGATATAGCATTTGATTTTGTACCTTAAGATGAGGCAATTTATCGCTCAACGAGATTGGAACATGCAAGAGTTCCTTTTGATGGAAGGGAGCATTAAGTGCTCAGGGACCGGGTGATGACCAATGAGGAGGGTAGAGCTTTTGCTAGGCTTTTTTCCACGCACTAATTTATGTCCCAACCATCTTTTACATTTTGATTTTCTTCCTTTTCTTTCATTGTGACCACAATTGGCTTTTCCATTCTTTTACTTGCATCAATCTCTAGGGCAGTGTTTCCCGGCCCTACTCAATGTGGGTAATAGAGTGCCATATCCCAATGAAACAATGACAACTTAGACCCGAAGAATGGATGTGGTATATAAGGGTTTTGTAATGTGAGATGGAAAGTGTCAAGTATGGTGTAAGGGAGAATGAACATGCCATTTCAATTGGGGTTTTCCAAGTAGTGCCCCTCCTATAACCCTAAGGCCTCCAAGGATGTCCCACTGGACTAGGGCTAAGGATTAACCCCCTTGGTAAGGTGAGAGAACACATTTATATTCAAGATCAATCAATCTTCTAGGGCAGTGTTCCCCAGCCCTACTCAATGTGGGTAAGAGGGTGCCATATCCCAATGAACCAATGACAACTTAGACCTGAAGAATGGAGGTGGTATATAAGGGTTTTGTATGTGAGATGGAAAGTGTCAAGTATGGTGTAAGGGAGAATGAGCATGCCATTTCAATTGGGGTTTCCAAGTAGTGCCCCTCCTATAACCCTAAGGCCTCGAGGGATGTCCCACTGGACTAGGGCTAAGGATTAACCCCCCTGGTAAGGTGAGAGAACACATTTATATTCAAGATCGGTCAATCTTCTAAATCACCCCTTTATCCATACTAACTAACCAAAAAAACAAGTATAAGCACCTGATTGCAAAATTATCAAGGTACCTTTTGAATAGCAGCCCACCTTCATCCAAGAGGAAATGTCGGGTGGTGAGAGGTATGTGGTTGATACTGATGGCGGAGGCATATGGCATATCATGATCGAAAAGTGAATACCAGGGACTGTTGGATGGCTGGCTTTCAAATGTGGGAGAAAAGTTTTATCCTATGGAGTTACCCATTTTAGTGGGTAACACGTGGCATGAGCTTTGTAGCTTTTAAATCAATATACCAAGCCTCTTCCACAACGTCAGTGAACATGGTAGTGAAAAATTGTTTACAACTCTTACCATCATCTTTTGGGAACTGACTTTTATTAATTTCATTGTTTGCAAATCTTCTATTCTTGTCCTTAATATCAAATTGACTTTTTCATGCATTCTTTCACATAACCAAGTCTGCTACAACATTTTTGCTTGAAAATTGTATTCCTCCAACCACCTCCTAAAGTTCTTTGCTTGCATTCATTGTTGTTGTATCATCATGCTATTCCCTTGTTTTTCTTGATTCTGTTGTTTTGATTGCCCAAATCTTTATTGGAACTTTATATCCTCTAATCTTGAGTTTGGAGGCAAAAGCTTACATCATAAACTTTTGACACAAATTATTTATAATAATTACAATAAAGTCTGACTCAATTTTTCCCTGAATAGCGCACTATTGATTTTTAATTGCCTTGAACTTAATCTAGTGACTAGTAACTGAATCATTGCCAAACATCTATGTATTATGCGGCCAACTCCTAGAAAATAACAAACTAGATTTAATTGATTATTCATACAATTTTCTATGAATTCACCAATGTTGCAAACATCCACATCGGGATAAAATTGGCAAGGGTTCGGAAAACCAAAAAATCGGGAAAATATCGGTAAAAATTGGCAACCATCAGTAAAATTAAGATACCATCAAAATATTAGTAAACATCGGCTAGGCCAAAAAATCATGATTCAGGATAAAATCAGGATGTTATCGAGATGTTCGCAACGCTGGAATTCACCATGTCATTAGAATCCTTTGCATCAATTATCTAGGCAATTTTATCATTGGATACTTCCATGATCAATGTGCAGAGTGCCACCTAATCTCTCTATTTATAACTAGCCAAGTTTTTCACACTCAGTGGTTTTGTCTTTTTACCAAACCACAAATTCCACAATTTTTACAACAAGAATATTCTTAATCTTCAACTCCTATATTCTTAATTTTTACACTCAACGTCGACAAGATGTACATAATACTGTGGATGATCCGAATCACAATTTTCCAAAAGAAGACCACAGAAGCTTAAAATCTAACATAACTTCTATATTGCTTAGCTGTTTTAACTTTTCATTCAACTTATACAAATCAGGGACAATAGAGCTTGCAAGCATATACATCTTCCAGCTGAAAATTGGACTTGAATCTCCCCTTTAAACCAGCAGAAATAGATCAAAATAACTTTACCACCAAAATACTCTAATGAAATTTTACACAATCTGGAAAAACAATTCCCTCAAAATGGACTCTTTATGCAGATGTTATGGATTTTTGAAGAAATAGTCCAGTAAACCTAGGCAAAAGTACCATGTGACTATGAAAACCCCTTTTCATTGGCATGTTTGTCACTCATGTGACCTTGATGGACCCTTTTGAATAAAACTAGTTCAAAAAGTATCTTAGGGTGGCTTGAAAGTTTGACTTCCCACTTAAAACCACAAACAAAGCCTTAACCAACAGAGACATTATTTTTGTTTATAACCACATCTAATAAACTTTATGTTTTTAATTTTTACCTAATACAGAAAAATAAAGCAGGAAAGTCACAGCCCCCTACTTCCACATATAACTACAGCTTTATCCAAAAAAGGAAAGATTTCAAACAGCATAAAACATTCCATTTTCAAATAAAAAGAAAATTTGAGAACTGAACATATTCAAAGAGGTCAGGCAAAAATTTTCACGTTGCTTCTTCTGCTGATTTGTTTTCTTCTCATTCCCTCTGTACTTCCTCCTCCCACTCAATTTCTCTCTCCTGCTATATAACACTTTTCTCTGCATTTCCACGTACATTGACTGGGATGGGAAAATTGGTATTGGCACTTTCAAAGCTCCAGAACAATGACTATATATATTATATATATCCGTGTAACAAAACACCCTACCCTTCAGCCCATAGGCAAGGGTAAGATATTCTTCATGGCTCAAGGCCATTCAACAACAAGGCTCGAAGCCATTACAACAATATACTTAATATGAGCTCATCACATCACTTGAGAGAACTGAACCTGGGGGGATAACAATCATCCCTCCCAACCACCCAATATAAACTCAGATAATGTGTGTGTGTGTGAAAAAGAGATTAAATAGTAGGCAGAAGCCCTGTGTTACACTCCAGTGGTTACATTGGCATGGACTCAGGGCAGCACAGAAACCAAAATTGAAAAACCACATTTTTTTGGTTGACTTTTGTATAAACTTCATAATAAAGGCCATTAATGCCACCTACAGTAAAGAAAAATTCAAAAATATAGAACTAACATGAACAAAAATGCTGGGGAACAGCCATGAAACATCCCATAGACGTTTCACAGCAATTTCCAACATACCAGAAAGGAATTTTACATGGAAACAGCTGAAGAAACAGGCATTTTCGTTAAAGAAATCCCAATGTGTGTCATCCTAAAACCAATCCTGTTAATCAAACCAACAGTCTAAACCTGAATAATTTAACACACCCCAACCTTGAAGACCAGAAAGCCTGACACTGTGGATGAATGTCCAGAGAATTATCCTGAGAACACTTCACAGACTTTATAAGCATTTGTAGGCTCCAAAATATTTTGAGTATGCACCAAATCAAGGAAAATATTTAAATATGGCCGTGAACACTGCCATCCTTTCAGCCATGCTAACCAGAACAAGGAATTACAGAGATAATCTCATCAAGCATATAGTGCTTCAGGATTCTCAATCATATGATTCATGTAGAAGAAAACAGTAGAAAAATGGACAGCATATACAGATTGTTTGTGATTAAATATACAAAAAAAAAGGCAAGAGATCTGATCTGCTAATAATCGGACCATAGGTTTCTCTCTAAAATATAAATCACCCATGTTACTGTTAACTAAAGCAATTCCAAAAATAATATGTTAGGAAATTTAAAAGAGAACTACCTTCTCCTAGATGCCTCAACAGGATCAGATCCCGGCAAAGGTATGCCACCTAAAACATGCCCTTCTTCTTCACTAGAAATTTGAGATCCTCCACAACAGATTTTCTCACAAATTGCTGCAATTGCATCCACAATAGGTCTGTACAGCAGGCATTGTGATGCTAAGTTATGTATGCAACAAATACACAAGTAATAGTATCTAATTTATGTCCATTAATTTCACTTTTATGCAACAAAACTTATCAGTAGGACCAAAACTATCATATCCTTACCCCATAAATTCAGGGAAAAATGTCGAGAAAGCAAACTCATCACTTGGATCACCCTTCAGATTTGTTTCTGGTTTCCTTTGGAGGAACCGTAGATATAGCCAACTCGCATAAGTGCCAAAGATTATAAAAGGAAGATATGATGTGAATTCCATTGCCAAAATGCTTACAATTATTGACACCAAAACCAGAAGGGAAGATAGCCACTGAGATGAGTACATTCCAAAAATGAAAATTTGTTAGTCCATTAAAGTTTATCAGCAGAAATGCAAATGTTAAGGAAACTTCATTTGAAAACAAAAATGCAAGAAAGGCAGAACGAATCAATGCTGTGCATGATGGAATCTTAATGATACCTTGGCACGCAGCTTCAAAACAAAAAGAATAGAAATTTCTTGATCGGGCATGATTTGTTTCACACCAACTAGGAACCCTGACAAGACTCCATGGAAGCCAGAAAGTGGTGTGTACCTATTAAAAGAACCAAGAAAACTAACGATTGATATATTCCACACATATCTCTGATGCAGACTGAAAAATCCAATAAAAAGGGATATATGACCGAGATTTTGGCGCATGTAAATAATACAAGAGTTTTTTTTCATAACATCCTTATATTTTTGAGAAATGCATTATGTATTACTTCATGAAACAAATAGGAACAAAGAGAGCTACAACAATCTAACAGCATGATTACAACGAAATTCTCATCCTAAAAATGCCAGAAATGCTATGAGCCTGTGCCCCAATAGGAAGGGACTCCACATCTTTATAGAAAAAACTGAATTTGAATGTAACAGGCAAAAAAAATGCCTGCTTAAAGAGACTCAATTCCACTATGCAAATAGTGGATGGTTCCTCATGAAATGTAGCTTTACACCAATTTTTCCACAGAAAACAATACAAGACAACTGAACTGTCTGCCATAAAGATTTGTAATCGTCCTCAATTATCGAAATGTACCCCAAGACAGGACCTTTCCAAGAAAGCAGGGTAGTAAAATAAATAGTTAGATTCAACCCAAAACCATGCTCAAAATGTCATGGCAGACAGGTGCCTTCAAAAGACATGCTCAACCATCTCATCCCTACCATAAGTAATGCATGCAATTGTTGTAACACCAACTTTGTAAAGCCAGGTCTTGGCAACTAATCCTTTGTGATGCATAATCCAACCCCATACTTTCAGCTTGAAAGAATGGTGATACTTTTGAATGAGTCATCACCTCCTTAACCAACGTACTTCAAGATCCCTCATCCCCCACCCTTTGTTTAAGCATGAGACAACATTAGAGGTGTATCTGACAAGTTCATAAAGGTACTTTGCCACATAGATGTAGAAGGGTTTCCCACTATTCCATCTCCAAACCCTCAGATAGGAATTGACCCATTGAGTTGCATTTTGAAAAGGAAGATTTCATGAATCATACTACAAATGAGCTCATAACCTGTTTTGTAAGAACATTTAACTTTCAGGGTAATTAAAATCATACCAAGTTTTTCAATTTTGGTGCTCACAGTTCTACAAATCCCACAAATAGAAAATACCTTTTCTGACTAGTTTTTTGGCAGCATAGTGCAGAGACCAAGCTGACCATCAGTAGACTATATGTCCAGATTGCCACCAAATCTCAGTGATGGGATTTGGTGTAGTGAGTATGTATTTTGTGTGTAATTTCAATTTTGTACTTCATACTTGTCTCTTTTTGGGTGATTTAGTCTAAATTGATCATTCAGCCAGTTTACAGTATTTTATTGGAGATGTTACCCCTCTCAGCAGCGGTACCCCAAAACTTTTGCAAAGGACCACACCATTTGTAAGCCCAAATGTGTGCAATCTTTGGCCCTATAGGCCATATGGAATGAAGTGTAAAAGTGCATCCTAGTTCCCCCTAGGTGGGCCGGTCAGGTGCTGATTTTGTAGCCTCAAAAGGTCTTCTACATTGGCTTGGTGTCTTAGCATGTAGAAGATATTTCATTGCCTCTTTAGGTGCTTGGCTGTTGGAGTAAGTGATTTTAAGATTTCTTTCCTAAGGTTAACATAGGAAAAGTACAATAATCAATTTAATTAATTATTGTGGACTATTAGGTCAAAGTTTTAAGGATAAATAATAAAATTATTTAAGTGACGACTTAGGTATAATCTCAACCATTGATCTCAAGTGAGGACCAAATTTTAATCCTAGCCATTGCTCACTTGCGAGATTAGGGTTAGGATTAGGGTGCAAATACATTATGTCAAGGAAGTGATTTTCTCAAGAGCAAACGACTCGATTAGATCGAAGAGAAGTGAGGAGAATTGTAATAAGGAATTTCGGGAGAAATTTCAGGGAAGCCAAAGCTAGGAAAGAGAGGCCCAAGTCAACTGAAGAGGAGGGACAAATTACATGGGGAGGGCGGAAATATCCAGAGGTTGAATTTGTCAAGTTCGCAAGGGCCATACGAGGGAAAAGAGAAAGACCGACTCGCTGGTGAGTGAGGCTAAATTTTCCAAGGGTCGCACTTCATCTATAATGCCAATTTCTAGGGGCCAATTTCGTTGAGGCTGATTTTTCCTAGTGGAGACGAGTCACAGGTTCCCAGCAATTGTATTTTTCTATGTATTCCCTGTGGGTCAGGCCCAAATTTTCTTGAGAAAGTTAATATGAAGGAAGCTTGTGTTGGCACAAATTTGTTGTTGTTCTTGTGTGATTGACTTCCCATTTTATTTCTGCTACATTTTATTTCTAAAAGTCAATATACTAGTGTGTTTGTTTTATCAGCAATTTCATAAATATTTGAGAAAAATATTTTCTGAGTTGTAATAGAATTGTTGAAGTAAAATAAATCAGATCTTGTATAAAAGATTTAACATCATGATCGGTCTTCTTAGTTTCATCTTCATTGTGCTTGGTTTCATGGCTTTGCTAATTGCCCACTCATGGGTGGTAATTCCCTGCCTTGATGGACATTCTTATGTCCTGGGTTGGTATTCATGCATAATTGTTAAAATTGGCAACTAGGGCCAAACTCCATGTGGGTCATCTTATTTATGGCAACTGATATTTTTCTTGAATCCCTCTCATCGAGATGTGTAGGATTGATCTAAAGATCATCCGATTCCGGTAAGTATTCATGGAGTTATGAATTTATTTGTGTTATAAGACAATTCGTCAAGGTCGGCCAGCAACCAAATAAACCCCACATGTGCTTCAACGTTTTAGGATAAAAGGAGATGACTTGAGAGTCATTTCTCACACACACTTCTATCTTGATTTCTCTCCACTTGTCTAGGGTTTTAGTGGAAGAGAAATCTAGGAGTGGAAGCCTTAGACATTGGAGGATTGAGGCTGCCCTAGCCACAGTCAAGAAGAAGAATGCTGCCCTAATCTAGAGGACGCAGTCAAGTGAGAAGCCCTAACTCTACAAGGAAGACAGCCCAAGTATCTACGCAATCAAGTGAGAAGCCCTTACGCTACAAGGAGGACAGCCCTAGTATCTATGCAATCTAGAAGATAGCAGAGTTTGCGGACAGCCCTAGTATCTGATGATAGTTTTGGATGTGGATTTTAGAGAAGACAAGCCGCAGCTCTTAGCCACATTGCAGGAGGCGAGAAGGATGACTTGAGGACTGTTTTGTGACACGTTGGAGCAGTCCTACCTTGCTAATCAAGCCGCAGACTATAGGTGAGTTTTGTGCATGTTTTTGAGGTGCATATCTCTGCGTATAGGGCTGCAGTAAGGGACTACTACAGCAGTTGTTGGGAGGTGAAATTTAGATGGTCGAGAGGCCAAGAAAGGCCCTCCTAACCAGGCCGCAGTCATCTCTAAGGGACAGCGTAAGGAGACAGCGTGGGGGGCTGTGATAGGAGCAATTGTTGTGGGTGACAGCGGATCTATTAAGGGCTTGTTTAGGGTTGTTTCTAGGCACGGTTAAGAGCAGGAAAGGCAAGCAGCCAGACCGAGGAGAATAGGAGCAATACGCTGCTATTTGTGGACTGATAGCTGGGTGTGTAAGGGCTGCCAGATGCCCTAACCAGTCACCATATAAGCAGCAGTGAAGGCAGCAAATGGAACAGCAGTGTTGTGGACAACAATGCTAGTAAATGGGACAGCTAGGAGCTTGGTGGAGCTAAAGATGCATGGGACAGCAAGGTGACATAGTGCTGTGAAGATGCATGGGACAGAAGCAAGGTATGTTAAGACATGTGGGACAGCAGCTGTGACATGGCAGCAAGGCACTTGGACAGCTTGAAAACCATGGTGCAGCATGGCAAGCATGGACAGCATGGATAGTAGTGGCAAGCATGGTGCTACTAGCACATGAGACATGTTGTATGAGCAGTGCAGCATAAGGTGCAGTAGTATGACATGTTCAGCATGGTCATGAGGTCCAGCATTGTGATGATGGGTGAAGCAAGGTGCAGCACGGTGAGGTGCAGCATGATGACGAGATGCAGTGCAATGATAGGTAAAGGAGTCACCCTGGAGAATCAGTTGAAGCAGCATGTCTTCAACTGATCTCATGTATCATCTTCTTAGAGATGATCTATGATTTTATCTAAATAAGTCAAAGTGTTGGCTTGTTGTAAAGGTACTATCTCTCTCTCTCTCTCTCTGCTGAACTATTGAAGAACATATAAGAAGAATTGATCAAGGGTTTCCCCACATTGGGGTTTGTCCCTGGCTAGCACCACATCTTGTGTCCTCTTGACTTGGCTTGTCTTCTGTGATTTATGTTTATGTTCTATCTGCAGTTTACTTTAATGTTGATGTGATTGCTAATCTGGAAAAGATATTGAGCTAACTATGAGAATTGAAATAAATTGCTCTAAGCATAGAACATACCAAAAATTAACATGGTATCAGCGGTGAGGTGAAGACAAAGCCCAAGCAAGAGTGAAAGAGCAATCACCGAAGACAGTTGGGAAAGGACAAAAGGATCACTGGATTCATCATCCCTCTTCAAACTCACCAAGGGTGAAGTCGAAGCAGAGAATATTATCAGAATGGCGCAGCGGAAGCTTCTGATGGCCTACCTAAAGACAACTTCATTGGGAAGTCTGGGATATAAGGGTGGAAAGAAAGACAGATGCCTTGTTTGTAATAAGTTCGGCCATTATGCGAAGGAGTGTCCGAATGGCAGGGACACACCTGTTGATGAAGATAACAATCATTCCAAGGACATCTTCAATGATCAAGGGAATGACAGGTAATGCAGGTCGTCAAGGAAATGGCCGACACTTCAAGAAAGAAAGGAACCTCAGGTATGAAGAATCAAATATTGTTTCTGATAAGATAAAGAAGCGTTATCTTGTATTGGCCCTCTCCTTCAGATTCTTTGGGAATCTAGCTTATTGATTGTAGTGCTTCAAGGCACTTCATCGGATAGAAGGGTGCTCTCTCTAATTTGGTAGAGATGGAAACAATCGTGGGATTATACTTGGAGTCGATGCCACCTATCCCGGAAAGGGTGTAGGGAATATTACCCCTCAATTGAATGAGGGTAACTCGATTCATTTACAGAATCTCTTTTATGTACCTGATCACAAGAAGAACCTGGTGTCCATTTCGGCAATGGAAGTCAAAGGTTTCAGGGTGGCATTCATTGATGGAAAGGTACATGTTTGAAAATAGAATTTTCAAAGATGTTTTTTCTCATGGGTTCAGGGTTGGCAATTTGTATCAAGTTGCAAGATGGTCCATTGGGGATCATGTCAATTGACATATCTCATCTATAACAACGGAGGTCTACTTATGGGGCCCTACCTGATGTGAGTCAGATGGTGACAGCGATGCCTGAATTCAAGAAGAGCATGAAGGTACATGTCTGAGATGTACCAAAGAAAAATCTTACAAGGGGAACATCCCCTCATGTAGCACGTCCACAGGTTTGGAACAACCCGAAAGTTTGAGATTCATGCTTGGGAATTTCATGTGTGCAGGTGGAAGAAAGCCCTCTATGGATTGAAGCAAATCACCTTGGGCTTAGTATGAGAGGATTGATAGCTGTCTGATGAAGCTAAGATTCACAAGGAGTGAAACCGATCCAAAACCATTGCTCGAAGGTTGTGGATGATAGACCTCTCATACCGGCACCTTATGAGGACGACCTCTTTCTGACAACTGCAGACCCTCTCATTTGCAGAAGTAAGAGGGAGTTGGATTCAGGATTTAGAATGGTGAAGAGCAAACCCGGGACTACCTCGATGGAGCTTAACTTTCAGAAGTTATGTGGTAGGGATAACGGACCTGATTTGGGAAATGCCTCTGAGTTTCACAAACTCGTACTAGCATTGATGTTCTTGGTGAACTCCCATCCGGATATATGTTTTGTAGTTAGCATGATGAGCTCATATATGGTTGAGCCTCACTGGATTGGTGCCAAGAATCTTCTCAGATATCTTCGGGGCACAATCTCTCATGGATTGAGATACACTACCGGAATGTGAAACAACATGATTATTTGAATACTGACTGGGCAGGCAGTGTGGAGAATCGCAAGAGCACTTCCAAGTGCTGGTTCTCTTCGGCTTCTGTTCGATATCCTGGATGAGCAGGAAGCAGAAGTAGGTTACTATAAGCACCACTGAGACCGAATACATAGCTACGAGTATGATCTCGTGTGAAGCTGCCTGGTTGTCGAAGCTCTTCAACGAGCTATTTGTACACATGATGGATACCACCAAGATCCTCTATGTCAACCAGGGGGGATTCGATTGTTGAGGAATCTCGTATTCTATGATTATTCCAGCATATAGACATTAGATACTATCTTATCTGGGATATGGTACGTCGATGAGCGAGAAGGCTCTATCGCATTGAGACTGATGTACAAGTCGCAGACATTTGCCAAAGCCCTAGGGAAAGGTCAAATTTCTGACTTTCCCAAACGACTTGGAGTCGTTGAGAGACCTTCTTATAAAAGTCCTGCATCATGCATGCATTGAGCTCTAGGAGCTCCAAGGGGCTTGGGGTACTACTTGGAGCAACAAGCAACCATAGGGCGACTCACCCTCCCCTAATGGTGTGTTGTGTACAAGGTGAATGGCTCGGCCTTCCCCTGTGATACCCCGAGGCGACTTAGGGACAGGATGAATGGTTCTCCTGTCGAGGCATCCTACCCATGCAGTTTGGGACTCATGGGAAGTACCTCTCATTTGGCCAATGAGCATGGAAAGGGGGTTAGGGACCATAGTAGTACTATCGATGGACGCATCGTTGTATCTACCGTACTCCCTATGCTAGGATGACCTCCATTGATCTGGGATCAATGGAACTGATCTGGGATCAGTATGAGTGGTTGGAGACACTCTCTTGTGATATTGATCTGGGATCAATAAAACTGACTTCGGGTCAATAGAGAATGGTATGAGACATTCTCGATCAATTTTTCTTCTTCATGGTTCGACTGAGCATAACAGAGATCAATAGAGCAGAGCAGAGCAGTGCAGGGCATTGATGGCAGAGATAGTACAATCAGACATATGGATCAGCGAATGGAGTTCTCCCTAGTTGAGAGGGAGTGTTAAAATTGGCAACTAGGGCCAAACTCCATGTGGGTCATCTTATTTATGGCAACTGATATTTTTCTTGGATCCCTCTCATTGAGAGGTGCAGGATTGATCTAAAGATTATCCGATTCCGATAAGTATTCATGGAGTTATGAATTTATTTGTGTTATAAGACAATTCGTCAAGGTCGGCCAGCAACCAAATAAACCCCACATGTGCTTCAACGTTTTAGTAAAAGGAGATGACTTGAGAGTCATTTCTCACACACACATCTATCTTGATTTCTCTCCACTTGTCTTGGGTTTTAGTGGAAGAGAAATCTAGGAGTGGAAGCCCTAGACGTTGGAGGATTGAGGTTTCCCTAGCCACAGTCAAAAAGAAGAATGTTGCCCTAATCTAGAGTACGCAGTCAAGTGAGAAGCCCTAACGCTACAAGGTGGACAGCCCTAGTATCTACGTAGTCAAGTGAGAAGCGCTTATGCTACAACGAGGACAGCCCTAGTATCTACGCAGTCTAGAAGATAGCCGAGTTTGCGGACAGCCCTAGTATTTGATCATTGTTTTGGATGTGGATTTTAGAGAAGAAGAGTCACAGCTCTTAGCCACATTGCATGAGGCGAGAAGGATGAGATGACTTGAGGACTATTTTCTGACACATTGGAGCAGTCCTACCTTGCTAATCAAGCCGCAGACTATAGGTGAGTTTTGTGCATGTTTTTGAGGTGCATATCTCTGTGTATAGGGCCACAGTAAGGGACTACTACAACAGTTGTTGGGAGGTGAAAGTTAGATGGCCAAGAGGCCTAGAAAGGCCCTCCTAACCAGGCAGCAGTCATCTCTAAGGGACAGTGTAAGGAGACAACATGGAGAGTTGTGATAGGAGCAATTGCTGTTGGTGACAGTGGATCTATTAAGGGCTTGTTTAGGGTTGTTTCTAGGCACGATTAAGAGCAGGAAAGGCAAGCAACCAGACCGAGGAGAATAGGAGCAATACTTGTTGTTTGTGAACTGATAGTTGGGTGTGTAAGCACTGCTAAATGCCCTAACCAGTCACCATATAAGCAGAAGTGAAGGCAGCAAATGGAATAGCAGTGTTGTGGACAACAATGCTAGTAAATGGGACAGCTAGGAGCTTGGCGGAGCTAAAGATGCATGGGACAGCAAGGTGACATAGTGCTACTAAGATGCATGGGACAGCAGCAAGGTATGTTAAGACATGTGGGACAACAGCTGTGACATGGCAGCAAAGGCTCTTGGATAGCTTGGCAAGCATGGACAACATAGATAGCAATGGCAAGCATGGTGCTGCTAACACATGAGACATGTTGTATGAGCAGTGCAGCATAAGGTGCAGCAGTATGACGTGTTCAACATGGTCATGAGATCCAGCATTGTGATGATGGATGCAGCACGGTGAGGTGCAGCATGATGACGAGATGACGAGATGCAGCACAATGATAAGTGAAGGAGTCACCTTGGAGAATCAGTTGAAGCATCATGTCTTCAACTGATCTCATGTATCATCTTCTTAGAGATGATCTATGATCTTACCTAGATAAGTCAAAGTGTTGACTTTTGTTGTAAATGTACTCTCTCTCTCCTTCTCTCTGTGTTGAACTACTGAAGAACATATAAGAAGAATTCATCAAGGGTTTCCCCACGCTGGGGTTTGTCCCTGGCTAGCACCACATCTTGTGTCCTCTTGACTTGGCTTGTCTTCTGCGATTTATGTTTATGTTCTATCTGCGGTTTACTTTAATGCTGATGTGATTGCTAATCTGGAAAAGGTATTGAGCTAACTATGAAAATTGAAATAAATTGCTCTAAGGATAGAACATACCTAAAATTAACAATAATGGATGTGGATTTGTCAGGACACGTGGGTTTTATAAGAACGCTAATTGCATTACCCCTATAAAGGTGATCACACAATGTAAGGATGCAAACACTCATCTTATTATTGTACTAGCACACCTATCTTTAATCCACACATGTATGATTTATGTTATGTGTGCACACCTCTTTGGCCATGGCCATCATTCTTTATGGCATTCTCACAATTCACCATGATTTTGAGCTCCACAAGGCATCATTTTACGTTCTTCGAGCAAAGGATGAAGGTCAATTTCACTCTCCAAGTTTAGCCAAATTATCTCCAAGTGAAAGCATTCAAAATGCCCTTCTCAAAGTGCCTTTTCAAGCATGTTTACATCATTAAAGGGGGGGCGACTTGTCTTGGGGCAACTATGAGGGTTAAATGAGGCAATGTGGTACCTATTTTGAGCAATGTAAAAGTAGCATCAAGCAAAGGTCACTCCAATGGATTAAGATCAAGGCACAAGCAAGATATTCAAGCTTTAAATCACTTAAACAAGAAAGCATTAGACCAAAAGCAAGGAGTCGTCCACCTTTTCCTAGTCATTGTGTTAATTTTAGGTATGTTCTATGCTTAGAGCAATTTATTTCAATTTTCATAGTTATCTCAATATCTTTTCCAGATTAGCAATCACATCAGCATTAAAGTAAACTGCAGATAGAACATAAACATAAATCACAGAAGGCAAGCCAAGACAAGAGGACACAAGATGTGGCGCTAGCCAAGGACAAACCTCGATGTGGGGAAACCCTTGATGAATTCTTCTTATATGTTCTTCAATAGTTCAGCAGATAGAGAGATAGTACATATACATCAGAAGTCAACATATTGACTTATCTAAATAAGAGCAGAGATCTTCTCTAAGAAGATAGCATATGAGGTAGTTGATCTGAGCTGAGTAGAAGGCATACTGCTTCCATTGATCCAAGGTGACTCCATCACCATGTTGCTCCTCATTGTGTTGCACCTCACTGTGTTGCACTCAATCATCACGCTGGACCTCATTACCATGCTGCACATATCATACTGCTGCACCTTATCATCATGCTGCACCTGTCACTGTGCTGCACTCAATCACTGAGTTGCTCTCATCATAGTGTTGCTCCCATCACTGAGCTGCACCCAATGCTGAACCCATCATGCTGCATCCATCATGGCATCCAATATGCTGCAACCATCATGGCATCCAATATGCTGCAACCATCATCCCATTGCACTCACCAGTCTTAGCTGCTTGCTATGGATTACAGCCTAGCAGAGCAGCTAGACTCCTTTAATAGGTCTAAAGTGCAGTCTCCTAACAGTCCTTAAAATCTACCCATATTTGACTGTAATTGATCTCTAAGGAAATATCATTTCCTTTACAATTCAGAGTAGCCTTCAAGCCCTAAACAATGACTGAACTATGTCTATGCTCACTTCTTATTACAGTGGCATACAATATTCCTTAGAACATGATTATGACAGACTATAGAATGGCTTATATCCTTCTAGCAAGAGCTCACTCAAACCTCCTACCAGCAAGCAGTTCAGCGCTTTAATTTGACCCCTGAAACAACTCTCAAATGTACACACTGATCAGTCTCTTTCTTGTTGTGATTGAGGTTCTTTTGACTGCTGAAATAGTCCTCCTACGACTGCGATCAAACCTTCCTTTCACAGCAGCTATACCTCTCCCTTAATGGTTGCTAGGACTCTCCTCCTATTTCCGCTAGAACATCTTTTAAAGACAACGTTTAGAGCTGCCTTGATTTAGATCCACTGTTTACGCAGTAGGGCTTCCTCATGACAGCGAAGTCTTTTACAAGTTAAGACCTCCTTTGACCGCGTCCTTGATTCTTTTAGCATAGTGGATGAGGGCATGGCATATCCCTCTTAACAGCGTCCATAGGGCTGCAAACGTCCTCCTAATTTCTGCGGCTAGGGCTTCCTTTAGGGCTCCTTAGATAGCGTTGAAACTCCCTTAGACAAAAGACCCTTTTCTTGGCTGCGTTTAGGGCTTACACTTTTACTGCCCCTCTTGACTACGGCTAGGGCACGTCCAAGACTCTTCCTTCCCATGGCAGCGTTCAGATCTAGGGCATGCCTTCTTCCATGACATCGTTGAGCTAGGGCATCCTCTCCATGACTGCGTTTTAGGGCATCATCTCCATTACTGCGTTTTAGGGCATCTTCTCCATTAGGGCAGCATTGTCTTCTTAGGATCTCTCCTCCCACCAAAACCCAAGACAAGTGGAGAGGAAGAGATCACAAGAAGTGTGTGTACAAATGACCTTCAAGGCACCTCTATTTATACTAAAACGTTGAGCACAAGTGGGGGCAATTTGGTTGCTGGCCGACCTTGACGAATTGTCCCATAACACAAATAAATTCATATCTCCATGAATACTTGTTGGAATCAAATGATCTTTAGATCAATCCTACACCTCTCAATGAGAGGGATCCAAGAAAAATATCAGCTACCATAAATAAGATGACCCACATGGAGATTGGCCCTAATTTCCAATTTCAACACTCCCTCTCAACTAGGGAGAACTCCATCTGCTGATCCACATGTCTGATTGTACTATCTCTGCCATCAATGCCCTGCACTGCTCTGCTCTGCTTTGCTGAACCATGAAGAAGAAGAATTGATCGAGAATGTCTCATACCATTCTCTACTGACCCGAAGTCAGTTTTATTGATCCTAGATCAATATCACAAGAGAGTGTCTCAAACCACTCATACTGATCCCAAATCAATGGAGGTCATCCTAGCATAGGGAGTATGGTAGATACAACGATGCGTCCATCGATAGTACTACTATGGTCCCTAACCCCATTTCCCTGCTCATAACAAAACTTTGTGGATTATGGAAATGAGAGGAACGGAAAAGAGCCAGCTATCAGGATCAAACCGATGACCATCGCATTACAAGTGTGATGCTCTAACCTCTGAGCTAAGCAGGCTTGATGGAATATCACTCCCCATTTCATTGGTGTGAGATCCATAGGTTCCTTTGGAATCCTAACGATTATAGCGCGAATCAGATTCAATGACGCAATCCAGATTACAATTACAACAGAACATTGTTTGAATGTAGATTCTTTCAAGGGAAAGAAAGGAGAAGTAAGGGTCAATTGATATCGATCGTTTTACTCACTCTTCCAAATAGACTAGGGAAGGATAATAACGTTGCATTTCAAATGGATAAATAATATAATGATTCCCAGTCATATTCGATTGGGGTAGAGATAGAGATGGTGAGAGAAGGGGAGAGAAGGGGAGTAGGGGAGGATATTTCTCCCACCCAATATTGAGCAAATATCCAATGAATAATGCTGATGGATATTACATAATAGGATTAGATCAAGGTATGATCTTGTTCTTCGAGAAGGGGATATGGTGGAATTGGTAGACGCTACGGACTTGATCGAATTGAGCCTTGGTATGGAAACCTACCAAGTGATAGCTTCCAAATCCAGGAACCCTGGGATATTTTGAATGGGTAATCATGAGCCAAATCCGGTTCATGAAGACAATGTTTCTTCTCCTAAGATAGGAAGGGGATAGGTGCAGAGACTCAATGGAAGTTATTCTAACGAATGAATCTCATTTGGTCCAATACTGTAGTTATAAAACGATCTATTTACACCTCAAAAATGGAGAGAGATGTTATATAACATCAGACAAAACAGGCGATCAAAACTTGTTCCAAGCATTGTATTCAAAAGATAGATGCTAGATTTGAGTTGAAGTACTGATTTGACATTAAGTAATCCAATTATGAACTTATCTACTCTAGATGGAGAATTGAATCATTTTTTGGAATAAATGGTTGGACAAGGATAAAGATAGAGTCCAATTCTATATGTCAATGTCAACAACAATGCAAATTGCAGTAGGAGGAAAATTCATTGGCTTTACAGACCGTGAGGGTTCAAGTCCCTCTATCCCCACCCAGGTTCGTACTCGAACGGACTGATCTATCTTCTCCAATTCCATTGGTTCGAATCCATTCTAATTTCTCGATTCTTTTACCTCGCTATTTTTTTCTTTTTTTCATGAAGAGAAGAAATTAGAACATGAATCTTTTCATCCATCTTATGACAAGTTGAGTTGATCTGTTAATAAGTTGATCATATGATCAATTGATTTTGTGATATATGATCTACATAGATTAGATCATTTTGAAATTATTCAATTGCAGTCCATTTTTATCATATTAGTGACTTCCAAATCGAAAATAATAAAGATCATTCTAAAAACTAGTAAAAATACCTTTTTACTTCTTTTTAGTTGACACAAGTTAAAACCATGTACCAGGATGATCCACAGGGAAGAGTCAGGATAGCTCAGTTGGTAGAGCAGAGGACTAAAAATCCTCGTGCCACCAGTTCAAATCTGGTTCCTGGCAAGATGTCAATATCCATGTCTCCATATCCATCTATCTAAATCTATTCTATCTAGATGTATATCTACATCCAGAGACACCCCGATCAAAATAGATAGATGGATCAATCTGTTCTCTCCCTCCTCTTTGCTCATATTGTCCCTCTTTGTCTGTTCCAATTGAATCTCGATACTCTGTACATATAAAAAAGTAGGATCGAGAACTCAGAAGTCAAGATTTGACAGTGGAACTAATAATTCAGCACTAGTCGGAATCTATTCATCCTATTCCATCCAAATCGAAATGGGATATATTATCCCAATGATAGATCTATAATTGCAGAGTTGAAGTAGATCCAAATGTTGCAGAGGGTATCTCGAAAGTAGATTCGAATTGAGGTTCATAAGATTGATGTAATAACTTTTGACTATAGTTTCTAGTATGAAAACTGGATCCAATATGATGATCCCTATGATTTATAGTGATGAGAGGTACTTCCCATGAGTCCCAGATTGCATGGGTAGGATGCCTTGACAGGAGAACTAATCATCTTGTCCCACAGGAGAACGAATCATCCTGTCCAACAGTCGCCACATGAGAACTAATCATCCTGGCCCATAGGAGAACTAATCATCATGTCCCAAAGTCGCCACAGGGTATCATAGGGGAAGGTTGAACCTTTCACCTTGTACATAACGCACCACCAGGGGAGGGTGAGTCGCCCTGTGGTCGTAAAGCCCCCAGAGCTCCCAGAACTCTATGCATGCAACATGCAAGACCCTTATAAGGTCTCTCAATGACTCCAAGTCGTTCGAGAAAGTCACAGATTTGACCTTTCCCCGAGGCTTTGACAAAATGTCTGCGACCTGTACATCAGTGTCAATGCGATGGAGACTCCTCGCTCATCGACTTACCATATCCCAGATAAGGTAGAATCTGATGTCTATTCGCTGGAGCAATCATCGAATACAGGATTCCTCAACAATCGAAACCCCCCTGGTTGTCACAGAGAATCGGAGTGGTAACAGCTCACTAAAGAGCTTCCACAACTAGGCAGCTTCACACGAGATCATACTCGTAGCTATGTATTCGGTCTCGCTGGTGCTTATAGCAACCAACTTCTGCTTCCTGCTCATCCATGATATCGAAGCAGAATCCAAAGGGAACCAACACTGAGAAGTGCTCTAGTGATCCTCCACACTGCCTGCCCAGTCAGCATTCGAATAATCATGCAACTTCATATTTCCGGCAATGTATCTCAATCCATGATAGATTGTGCCCCGAAGTTATCTCAGAAGATTCTTGGCACCAATCCAGTGAGGCTCAACCAAATATGAGCTCACCATGCTAACTGCAAAACATATATCCGAACGAAAGTTCACCAAGAACATCAATGCAAATGAGTTTATGAAACTCAAAGGCATTTCCCAAATCTGGTCCATCTTCATTACCATATAACTTCTGAAAGTTAAGATCCTCGAGGGAGTCACGGGCTTGCAATTTACCATTCCATACCTGGAATCCAACTCCCTCTTACTTCTGCAAATGAGAGGGTCTGCACCTGTCAGAAATAGGTCGTCATCAGAAGGTGCCGATATGAGAGGTCTATCATCCACAACCTTCGAGCAATGGTTTGGATCTGTTTCACTCCTAATGAATCTCAGCTTCATCAGACAGCTATCAATCCTCTCATACTATGCCCGGGGTGTTTTGCTTCAAGCCATAGAGCGCTTTCTTCCACCTGTATACATGAGATTCCCTATCATAAATCTCAAACTCCTCGGGTTGTTCCAAACCTGTGGACCTGCTACACGAGGGGAATGGTCCCCTTGTAAGATTTTCCTTCGGTACATCTCAGACATGTACCTTCATGCTCTTCTTGAATTCAGGTATCTGAGTCACCATCTGACTCGCATCGGGTAGGGACCCATAAGTAGACATCCGGTGCTATAGATGAGATGTGTCAACTGATATGTTCCCCAATGGACCATCCTGCAACTTGACACAAATTGCCAACCTTGAACTC
Organism: Pinus tabuliformis; assembly: GCA_031772625.1. Lineage (NCBI taxonomy): Eukaryota > Viridiplantae > Streptophyta > Pinopsida > Pinales > Pinaceae > Pinus > Pinus tabuliformis. Next base: position 205,517,100 of record CM062804.1, read on the forward strand.
AAAAGCATCTTAGAAAATTTTATTTTTAAACAAGTACCTTTCCATCGATGAATGCCACCCTGTAACCTTTGACTTCCATTGCTGAAATGGACACCAGGTTCTTCTTGTGATCAAGTACATAAAAGAGATTTTGTAAGTGAATCGAGTTACCCTCATTCAATTGAGGGGTAATGTTCCCTACACCCTTTCCGGGATAGGTGGCATCGGATCCAAGTATAATCCCACGATTGTTCCATCTCTACCAAATTAGAGAGAGCACCCTTCTATCTGATGGAGTGCCTTGAAGCACTACAATCAATAAGCCAGATTCCCAAAGAATCTGAAGGAGAGGACCAATACAAGATAATGCTTCTTTATCTTATCAGAAACAACATTTGATTCTTCATACTTGGAGTTCCTTGCTTTCTCTGAAGAGTCAGCCATTTCCTTGATGACCTGCATTACCAGTCATTCCTCTGATCATTGAAGATGTCCTAGAATGATTGTTATCATCATCAAGTGATGTGTCCCTATCTCAGACACTCCTTCGCATAATGGCCGAACCTATTACAACCAAGGCATCTGCCATTCCTTCCACCCTTAGATCTGGACTTTCCATAGAAGTGATCTTCAGGTAGGCCATCAGAAACTTTCGCTGCGCCATTCTGATAATATTCTCTGCTTCGACTTCACCCTTGGAGAATTAGAAGAGGTATGAGGAATCCATTGATCCTTTTGTCCTTTCCCAACTGTCTTCGGTGATTGCTCTTTCACTCTTGCTTGGGCTTTGTCTTCACCTAAGCTCTGATACCATGTTAATTTTAGGTATGTTCTATGCTTAGAGCAATTTATTTCAATTTTCATAGTTAGCTCAATATCTTTTCCAGATTAGCAATCACATCAGCATTAAAGTAAACTGCAGATAGAACATAAACATAAATCACATAAGACAAGAGGACACAAGATGTGGCGCTAGCCAGGGACAAACCCCAATGTGGGGAAACCCTTGATCAATTCTCTTATATGTTCTTCAATAGTTCAGCAGATAGAAAGATAGTACATATACATCAGAAGTCAAACCTCCTACCAGCAAGTAGTTCAGCCCTTTAATTTGACCCTTGAAACAACTCTCAAATGTACACATTGATCAGTCTCTTTCTTGTTGTGGATGAGGTTCTTTTGACTGCTGAAATAGGCCTCCTACGTCTGCAACCAAACCTTCCTTTCATAGCAGCTATCAGTGTTGTGAAAATCGCGATTTTTTCATTCTGCCGATCAAATCGCGATTTTTATACGAAAAAAATCGCCGGTATTTTTTCGCTGATTTTTACTGAAAAAATCGCGATAAAAACAAAAAAATCGCGATTTTTTCTTAAAAAAATCGTCGTCGGGGGTCGTGGCAGCGTGGTTTTATAACCTTTTTTTGGGTTTTCCATGCGCTCATTTGGACAGTCGCGCGCAGAGGGAGGAGGAGCTCTTGGAGACCAAGCTGAAGAGGGTTTTTAGCCAAATCTAAGTGCTTAGAGGAGAAAATCAAGAGGAGACCACCGATTTCTCCATAGAAACAATATAAGGATTAAATTTTTTTTGTTTTCATTGTTTAAAAACATTGTTTTTGTATGTTTTTCATTGTTTTTGGTTGGGAAACTTGGTATGGGCACCATTTTTCTTTTGTTTTAATTGTTTTTAAAGAATTTTTTGTATTTCTTCATTGATTTGGGATGGGTAGTTGGTATGACTATGGGAACCAATTTTTTTTTGTTTTCATTTTTTTTAAACATTGTTTATGTTTTTTTCATTGTTTTTGCCATTTGGTTGGGTAACTTGGGTTTGGAATGGTTGGGTAATTTGTGTTTGAATTTTGAAACTTTGAACTTTAGAATGGTTGTTTTAGGTTGGGTTACGGGTAACTTGGATTTTCATTGTACAATCATCAATGTAAAAATTAAAAAATTTAAAATACTAAATTGTAATTTGTAAATTTGTAACTTGTAATTTTGTAAATGCTAAATTGTAATCCTAATCCTTATTTTCCCATAGGTTCACAACTGCACCAAAACACCATTCAAGACTTCAAGTTTGCAACTTCAAAGTTCAAAAACAAACATGCCAAGGAAATTGGATCCTTTCTGGGAATATGTTGTACCTCATGCTTCGAATGATAGACAAAACTTGAGTTGCAAGTTGTGTGGAAAGGAGATGTTCGGGGGGGTGTACAGGTTGAAGTTTCACCTTGCACAAATCCCTGGACATGATGTGGGGCCTTGTACAAATACAAATGCTGAACTTATCCAAAGAGCCATGAGAGCATTGGAAGAATTAGAGCAGACTAGAGAGGCCAAAGAAGAACTCAAAAGGCAACTAAAAAGGTCAGCTGAAAGAAGTGGGCCAAGTGGCACCGGTTCTACTGCAGCGTCAGCCAATCCGGTAGCTGCATCATCATTTTTTGTTCCTCGAACCACACCTGGTTCACAGCCATCTATCGATTCAATGCTAAAAAGAACTGAGAAAGAACAAGCTGACAAGTTGATGGCAAAATTTCTCCTCTGGAGTGATATTCCTTTCAGCATTGTAAGGAATAATCCATTTTTCCAACCTACTGTTGATGCTATTGCCAGTGTTGGCCCAGGGTACAAAATCCCTTCTTATCATGATTTCAGAGGCCGGATTCTTCAAAATGAAAAGTGTGACTGCACCCAAAGATTGGAGGATTTTAGGGCATCATGGGCACAAACAAGATGCACTGTTATGTCAGATGGTTGGACTGACCAAAAGGGGAGAACCCTTATAAACTTCTTGGTTAGTTGTCCCAAGGGGACTATGTTTATCAAATCTGTTGATGCATCTGCACAAATCAAAGATGCAAGAACTTTATGTGATTTGCTGGATGTGTTTATTTTGGAGGTGGGTGAACATCATGTTGTCCAATTCATAACGGACAATGCTGCAAATTATGTTGCTGCTGGTAGGATGCTTATGGACAGGCATCCTACTTTATTTTGAACACCTTGTGCTACCCATTGTATTGATTTGATGTTAGAGGACATAGAGAAAATTCCCTTTGTCAAAGATATTGTTGACTCATCAAAAAGCATTACAAAATTTATATATAATCATACATTTGTGCTTAGCTTGATGAGAAGATTCACCAACAACAAAGAGTTGGTGCGCCCCGCCATTACACGGTTTGCCACCAGTTTCATATCTCTTCAATCCCTCTTGACTTCTATATGTATGTGAAGAGAATGTTTCTTTCAGAGGAGTGGCGTGCTTTGCCAATGAGCCGCAAACCAAAAGGAGAGGCCGTATGCAAACTAGTTTCATACCAGGAAGACTTCTGGGCGGGAGTGCAGGAGGTGTGTGCCGTTACTGAACCTTTGGTAAAGGTTCTTCGGTTGGTTGATAGTGAGAAGCCCGCAATGGGCTATTTGTATGAAGCCATGGACAGGGCCAAAGAAGCCATTCGGGCCTACTATGATGATAAGGGAGATGATGGGTTTCAGAAACAACTCCTTCTATGGGGAGTGATTGATGAGCGATGGAACAACACACTCCATCGTCCCATTCATGCTGCTAGGCTTTTCCTGAACCCTGCATTTTATTATGCATGTGAGTTTGATTTTGATGCTGAGATCATGGATGGATTCTTATCCTGTGTCCAGAAGATGGTGGATCTCCAGAACAACGTACAGAGATCTCTAAACAAATTGAGACATATAGGATGGCAGGTGGCACATTTGGCTTTGACATGGCTATCACTGATAGGACGATTAAAATACCAGGTATTTTTTAGTTTGTAACTTTGTTTCAAATTTCATTGTCTCTTCAAATTCCATTTTTTTCTTATGTTTATTTAAAATTTTATTTGTAATTTTGTTGTAGATGCATGGTGGAAAATGTATGGTGGCAGGGTACCCCTTCTGCAAAAGCTTGCCATTCGCATCCTTAGCCAAACATGCAGCTCCTAAGGATGTGAGCGCAACTGGAGTGTATTTGAAAAAATACACAACAAGAAGTGCAACAGGTTAACACTTAAACATTTAAAATATTGCAAATTTCCAAATAAATTTTTGAATTCATTAAACAATATTTTTTTATAATTATTAATTATTATTTCATGATCTTTGTACAGGTTGGAGTCCCAGCGACTTAATGACATGGTCTACGTCTACTACAATCTTCGATTGTGGGTGAGGCAACTTGAGAGGACACCTGATGTGGATGCCATCTCATTGGATGGGATTGACACCACTGTTGCATGGAGGGTTGAGGCCGAGAGGCCTCTCATGGATTCTGCTGATGATTGGTTAGTGCAGGATGTAGTGGAGGGGGAGGAGGAGCAGGAGCAGGAGCAAGAGGAGGAGGAGGAGGAGGAGGAGGAACAGGAGGAGGAGGTGATACCGCCTGCCTGGGCTACCACTGCCACCAGTAGAGGACGTGGTCTACCTCCTATAGCTCCTACTTCTAGTTCTTCAGCTTCTAGAGCACATCAGACTCCACTGCCATTTCCACCAGCACGGGCACCAGCATCTACATCTAGAGGGAAAGGGAAATCTGTGGCATTTTCTCGCAAGAGGGGCCGAGGAAATTAATAGGATTAGACTTTCATTTTATTGTATATGACATTATGACATGATGAGATACATTATCATATTTTTTGTTGATATTTTGAGGCTGAGTTGAGACTCGGGAGTCAGGACTTACTATTCAGGACATGATTCAATGTTATGTGTGATTTTAGCGCTAGAAATGATATTAAACATCTTATATATTAGTTTTTTATCATATTTATGTGTCAATGTATTTATTTTATGTTGTATATGGTTTAGATATTAAAAAAATTGAGAAAAATTAATATTTTTGTACCAAACGATTTTTTCCCGATTTTTTCCAATTTTTTCCCGATTTTTCCAATTTTTTCCGATTTGTTCCCGCGCCGATTTAATCCCAATCACAACTTTCACAACATTGGCAACTATACCTCTCCCTTAATGGCTGCTAGGACTCTCCTCCTACTACCGCTAGAACATCTTTTAAAGACAGCGTTTAGGGCTACCTTGATTTAGATCAGCAGTTTAGGCAGTAGGGCTTCCTCATGACAGCGAAGTCTTTTACAAGTTAAGACCTCCTTTGACTGTGTCCTTGATTCTTTTAGCATAGTGGATGAGGGCATGGCATATCCCTCTTAACAGCGTCCATAGGGTTGCAAATGTCTTCCTAATTTCTGCGGCTAGGGCTTCCTTTAGGGCTCCTTGGATAGCATTGAAACTCCCTTAGACAAAAGACCCTTTGGTTGCGTTTAGGGCTTACACTTTTACTGCCCCTCTTGACTGCAGCTAGGGCACGTCCAAGACTCTTCCTTCCCATGGCAACGTTCAGATCTAGGGCATGCCTTCTTCCATGATATCATTGAGCTAGGGCATCCTCTCCATGACTACGTTTTAGGGCATCATCTCCATTACTGCGTTTTAGGGCATCTTCTCCATTAGGGCAGCATTGTCTTCTTAGGATCTCTCCTCCCACCCAAACCCAAGACAAGTGGAGAGGAAGAGATCACAAGAAGTGTGTGTACAAATGACCTTCAAGGCACCTCTATTTATACTAAAACGCTGAGCACAAGTGGGGGCAATTTGGTTGCTGGGCGACCTTGACGAATTGTCCCATAACACAAATAAATTCATATCTCATGAATACTTGTTGGAATCGAATGATCTTTAGATCAATCCTACACCTCAATGAGAGGGATCCAAGAAAAATATCAGCTACCATAAATAAGATGACCCACATGGAGATTGGCCCTAGGTGCCAATTTTAACACATTGGGAGGTCAAAAGGTCAAATTAAGGGAACATTAAGCATCTTAAGGAGAACATTGAGCCTCCCTTACATCTCTAATTTTACTCCAAGCCACTTCAAGCGAGATTTGAGGGGAATGTTGGTGTTAGACCCTCAAGATGGTGGGCAAGCATGCCTCACCCGAGTTTTCACCGACACCTAGTTGGAGAGCACAATGACACTATCGCCAGGACAAATTGCATGGAACGAGACATTCCAACTCATGGATGGGCTCAAATGACATTGGCTAGATGAGTTCTTTTGGACAACCAAGACTTAAGGTGGGTATTAAGCGGACATCAGTTAGGGGGTCGCCAAAAATTTGGGGTTTCCCTAGACCAAGCACCTGGTGCGACACGAGATGGCTTGTTCAAGAGAGCCCAATGAGTTGGGCATGCTCGATGGACTGAAAAACCAAAGAGATGACTTGTTCAAGCAAGCGGCATCAATTGGGCATGCTCGTTGGATCAAAGAAACCAAGGAGATAACTTGTTTGGGCAAGCGCCATGAGTTGGACGTGCTCAGTGGACCAAGGAAACTAAGGAGGACCATCAATTGGGCGAGTTAGAAAATATGAGGTGCACACAACATGGATGCGTGCAACCGAACGCACAATCAGCTTAGTGACTCATGATTGAACGACACGTCAATTGAGCAAGGTTGGTGGAAGGAGTTCACCATTATATATTGGGTTTTCTATATATGTAATGGAGGTTCCTACCACCCAAGTGAGGAATCAAGTCAGATAGGGTGTTACGCTCTTCTCTTGAGGTGTCGTAACTAGGGAATGGATGGGTGTTATATGTATTGGATTCGGCCAAGGTGTCGCAAGATTCTTGTTGTGTATTTCAATTGCTAGTACCGAACAGTTGGTGAATCGAGTTATAAAGTGAGATTTTGTAACGGGCTGTAATAATTTGATTAGTTGAACCAAACTATTGTAACATATCATTATATGTATTGATATCATTCTTCGAGTGTTAGGCTGAGGACCGCCCATCATATATTCTCGTGCACTATTGTTCGCCATTGTTGGATTGATATTGTTGCACGATTTATGGTTTTAAGCTATAGACATTGAGAATTGATTAAGTGTAATACAAATTCCACTGAAGAGTTCACTACAAGAAAGACTAAGTAAGAAGTTTTGAGAAGCATAGTCCATGTCGGCTACAACTGACCTTGTCACACCATCGATTGGAAAGAAATTGGTGCCACACACTAGAGATCCACACTGCACCTTAATCCATGTGGGTTCTCTAGGGTCATGACACTTGGCCTTTTGGTGCAAATCAACCTCCTCCTTAGCAAATCAAGCCTCTCAAGGTGACATCACCTCCTTAGGGGGGTTTTAAGTAATGAGATAAGATAAGATAATTTTCTTAATGTCCAAGGAATGACCATAAATAGGTCAATGGCACTGAAGGATACAACCAATACGAGTACAATGTGGGAGTGCAAACACAACTCCTAGAAAATGCCAAAGCTAAATCTAGGATAAAATGAATTAAAGGATACAATAATAGTATTAAAAAAATCCCAAAAAACACAAAAGTAGAAAAATATAACCATCAAAAATAAAGAATAAACCATTGAAAATGTTTTATTTATTGTCTAGACGAAGGTTGACAAACTATATTTTTGATCTAGACAATTCTCTTCGGATTTGTGCTATATTGGTATCTCGAGGCCTGAGCAAGAACAGCCCTCTTATTTAATGCTTTCAAGGACTATCTAACATCATATTGAGGGTCTTGAAGGTGTCTTCACAATTCTGAAATTTGGTAACAGCAATATCTTTTGAAGGATTGGTAAGGCTCCTTACCTAGAGTTTTGTGAGAGAGGTTGTTTCTAACCCCTTAAAGCCCTAGTTTCATTTCTTAAGTATTTAAACTGCATATTATCAATATTTGGAAGTGTTTAAAGCTTCCCTAAGAGCTGCAAAATATTTAATCTTCATTAGGACATTTTCCATTTTTGACCCTATGGGGATTGGACCCATTTTCATGCAAGTTGGGATCAGATTGCAGTAGCTTACCATTTACTTGCATTTTTATCATGGCTAGGCTGTGTTTTCACTTAGATTTCAGTCCCCAAACTCAAGAACCAAAGGATCCAGCATCCCAGTGTGTTCCCATACTTCTAGGTTGCTTCAAAGACACTCCAAATCTGGTATTTCTATATTTTCTGGTTATTTTGTAGATCTGGAAGTGTAGGACAGCAGCAAGCTCGTCCAAATCATGTAATAAATCAAGTGACAATCAAGGATAGGTCATCTCACTTGGTATATGTACATTTCCCTCATTCTTAAGCATCAAGTTAACCATTTATTGGATATTTTGAGATAGTTTTCTATGCTGGTTTGTATTTTCTGCAGTTAGTATTCATATATCAGACTTAGTATTTTGTTTCAATTCATTTCTAACCTTCATCATATATATTGTTTCTAGGCATTAGTCTCATAGGCTTGTTGGTGAAGTATGTGTAGATTGGGATGCCCCCTTGTAGCATTGTAGGCATTGGCCTAAAGTGAGAGGAGATTGCAGTGAGATGACAGTAGGTGTATCTCCTATGTCTGCCTAGTGTCTTGACCGGACCTTGTCGAGGCTGCTAATCCAAGCGTATCAGGAGACATGATCAACTTCAACTCTCCTAGAAAAATTATGTACTCTCTCTCTCTCTCTTTCTCTCAATCTTGACAAGTGTTCCACGAAACGCCCCCCCCCCCCCCCCCCCCCTGCGAATCAAAACCCCGAAACGCGACCCGTACGGATCCGTGGGTGATCCATCACCCGAAACACATCCCGGAAACTCTGAAACACGAATTGGGCCGGAAAAAACACTTCCTGCCTTGTGGGAACCGCCCGGCCCGATCCGCGTTTCGGAATTGTCAAGACACATTTCGGGCGGCCGATCACGCAGCTGAAAAGCAGCGTTTCGGGGCAGGATTCGTACGGATCACGACCGGTTCCGTGGCCAGCCCGCCGATTCTGTCGTGCAGCCCCACAAAGACGTTTTTTTATCTAGTGGTTGGGGGTGGGTCCAAGTTGGGTTAGGGTAGGGGATGAAGAGATTAAAAGGCTCTTTCACCTCTCATTTGCTCACTTGTATTTTTTGAGAGCTTGGAGAAGAGAGGAGAAAGAGAGGAGAGCTTGGAGGAGTGAAGGAGGAGCTAGGAGAAGGAGGAGGAGCTTGGAGGAGTAAAGAAGGGCTTCCATCTACAAGAACTAAAGAGGTAAGTGCAACCCAAAACTCCCTCATTTTTTTGTCATTGTTTTTTGTATTTTTCTCCTCCCTCTCCTACTCTTTCCCATTCTTTCTTCTTGCTCATTTAATTGCAGGTTGTCCACCACCTATATTCATATTCCAAGATGATGTTCTTTTGGCTTCTATGTATCATTCCACTTTTGGTTTTAATGATTACAAGGGGGAGTAGGAATAAAAGGGAAGAAGAACAAGAGGATAGTGGTTGCAATATCAGTGACCCAATGTATGATGAGGAGGAAGGGTTTGAAGAAGAAGGGGGTGAACCTGAAGGGAACACTGAAACACTAAAGGGGAAAGTTGCATTGACACCCTTGTGGAACTATGTGACCAAACTTGAAAGGGGAAAAGGTGGTGGAAGCTACAAATTTTTGTGCCTTCATGGTTGTCATGGAGGAAAACCATTTAGTGGTTCATATACCACTGTGAAGAGGCATCTTTGTTGGGTGATGGACAGTGATGATAAAAAGGATGTTGTGGGGATACAAATTTGCCCAAACATTTCAGCTAAACAAAGAAGAAAATACATCCAAATAGAGGAGGTTGCACAACAAAAAAGCAAAAAAACAAAAAACTCAGTCTGAATCAAGTGCAACCTCTAGATTTGGTAGCTCATCTCCTCATGGTACTTCTGCAAGCTCTGAAGGTAAAAGAACAGTAGGGGATTTCCTTAATGTTGTTGGGAGGGATGTTGTGGATAGAAAGATAGTTCAATTTCTATGCTTGCGGTGTACCATTCAATGTGCTTCGCTCTTCCTATTGCCATGAAATGGTAAAGGCCATCAATGAAGCCCCAAAAGGATATAAGGCCCCCAACTATGAGAAAGCTAGAACAGTGTTATTAGAAAGAGAAAAAGCAAAGGTTCAAAGAGCTTTAACACGTTTTACAAATGAGTGGGTGGATTGTGGGTATCCATTGTATTAGATGGGTGGACAAATATTAGAAACCAACATTTGATAAATGTTCATGGTGTTTCTGCTAGTGGTGTAGTATTTATTACATGTCATGACAAAGCATTGCAGATCTCCTATTGCAATCAATCAGAGATGTTGGTCTGAATAATGTGGTTCAAGTGATCACAGATAATGAAGCAAATTGTAAGGCAGCAGGAAAAGTTATTGAGCGTACTCATCCACACATCTTTTGATGCATGATAATGTGAAGCATAACGAATGTGGGTGGATTAATGAGCTTTACAAGAAAGGGAAGCAACTCATTAAATTTATCACAAGGCATACAAGGGTAAACTACTTATATGGCACTTACTCCAAGTTGCAGTTGCTTAAACTTGCAAAACAAGATTTGCAAGTTATCACCTCACCTCTAGGCAGCTAGTGAAGGTGAGACAAGCTTTAACTAATATGGTGACCTCTGAATCATGGGAGGAAATTAACATTGATCGAGATGGTGCTAATGTAGCCAAGGACACTATTCTTGACATGTTCTTTTGGTCACAAGGTAAATATGTTTTGCAAATCACCAAACCAATTTATTACATGATCAAGTTTGTAGATTCAGATCGGCCAATAATTGGGGAGGTGTATGAGAAAATGGATAGGTATGTTGGGGCTGATTAAAGACATTGTTGAGCATAGAGATATCACCTTGTACAATTATATTCATGCAGAGGTGGAAAACCGATGGGAAATGCTAAATGTTCCATTGCATGCATTAGCATATGTTTTGACACCTAAATACTATCATCCATCATGGCTTTCAACACCGGCACTTGGGGGGGGGGGAGCAGGAGAAAACCACACCTAGATCCAGAGGTTCTAGAAAAATATATGATTGCATTGGATAAATTAATCCCTGATGAGGAGGAGGCTGCCATGGTACAGAAACAGTTGAGCAACTATAAGCTTAGTGTTGGTCCATTTGGGAGCATGCATGCAATTAGAGATCAAGAGAGTTTTTCTTCTCTTGAGTTGTGGAACATGCATGGAGGTGCTACTCCACTTCTACAGAAAATGGCATTGCGGGTGCTATCACAGGTGGTAAACACTTCTTCTGCATAGAGGTGTTGGAGCTCTTATTCTTTCATCCACAGTGTTAAAAGGAACAGGTTGAGTTTAGACCATAGTTTTAAAAACCAGTGGAAAAAACCGGTTACCGGCCTAACCGGCCGGTTGGAAGGCTGGCCGGTCGGAACCAGTGGAAAAACCCGGTTTAAAGCACCATTTGCCCGGAAATATGCCCTAACCGGTAAAAACCGGCCGGTTTAGGGCGGAACCGGCCAGTTTATTGCTAACCGGCCGGTTCCGTCCTAAACCGGCCGGTTTATGGACAGGCCGCCGGTCAAGCAAAAAGCGCAGCGGTTTTTTGGAAATGAGGGCGGTTTAGGGGTTTTGGGGGTGAGGGAAAGGGATTTTCCCTCCAAAAACACCCTCACACTTGCTATAAGACACCCCTCTCACTCTCATTTGTCTCACACAACTGATTTGGAGTGTTTGTGAGTGTTTGTGAGTTTGTTTGTGAGCTTGGAGAGTGTGGAGTTTTTGCTGAAGTAGTCATCTTGGAGTTGGAGTTGGAGCTATTTTGGAGATAGTGTGTAGCTGTCAGTGGAGTTGCCATCATCAAGAGGAGGCTAAGGGAGCTACTTTGCATTTCCAGGTAAGGATTTGCACTTGATAATTCCTCATTTGGGTCTGCTGTCCATGAATTTTTTTTTTGTGCTATAAACTTCTCACTTCAATGATCTATCATCTATGCTAAGCCTATGAACTCTCTAGCTCTATGCTATCAATTTTTGTAGCTTGCATGTGCATTTTTTTTCCTACATTTATCATTGGTTTTCCATGTTCCTTAGCTGCAATTTTTTTTTTAAATGGCAGATTTCTTTGCAAATTGTTATTATTTCAAGCAAACATGGCTCCAAAAGGAAAGGACAGTGCATGGGTTCATTGTGATGTAATTGAGGGAAAAATGATATGCAAATTATGCCATAAATCTATTGGAGGTGGGGGTATTCTTAGGTTGAAACAACACTTGGCTGGGGTAAGAGGCCAAGTAAAGCCATGTGATGCACCAAAAGAACTGTTAGGTCCTATTAGGGCAGAATACATTGCCAAGCTTGAAAAATTTTATGAGGATAAGGCTAGGGAGAAGGCCATCCAAGATGAAATTGCAAGGAAGAGGGAATTAATGGAAGCCATGAATCTTATGAAAGAGAGTGGGTATGATGATTATGAGATTCAAGACTCCACTTCTATCCCTTCCACCAATGACCCCTTTCACTATGTTCATCCTTCTATTGGAGTTGGCCAACCATCAAAAGGAGCAAAGAGACCAAACATCCAAAGTTATTTCTCATCTTCTGCCAACATTGCCTCTTCTAAATCTAATCCCACTTCCTCCCAGCCAAGTTCTCAACCCACTTTGGATCAGCATTGGAAAAAACAATGCAAAGAAACTTCTCACCAATACATTGCTAGATGGTGGTATGATTCAGATATCCCATTTAATGCTGCTCGCTCACCTTATTACCAAGCTATGTGGGACTCTGTTATAGCTGCAGGAAAGGGCTTCAAAGGCCCTAGTATGCATGACTTGAGGGGAGCTCTTTTGCAAAAAGAGATATCTTCCATTGATGAGTATTTGGCTGAGTTTAGAGAGTCATGGGTCAAAACAGGTTGTTCCATTATGTCAGATGGATGGACCGATGGAAAGAACCGCACTATCATTAATTTCCTTGTTTCTTGCCCTCAAGGAACCATGTTTTTGAAATCAGTTGATGCATCTGATAGGGTAAAGGATGCAAGCCTTCTATTTGAGCTTTTGGATAACATTATTCAGGAAGTTGGGGAGCAGCATGTTGTGCAGGTCATCACTGATAATGCCTCAAACTATGTTCTTGCTGGAAAGATGCTTGAGGCCAAATATAACACCATATTTTGGACTCCATGTGCTGCACATTGCATAGACCTCATGCTTGAGGATATAGGCAAGGTGGAGTGGGTAAAAAACACTGTAGAGCATGCCAAGTGCATTACAAAATACATTTACAACCACTCATGGGTATTGAGCCTAATGAGGAAACACATTGGAGGCAAAGAGCTTGTTAGGCCTGCAATTACGAGATTTGCAACTCACTTCCTCACGTTGCAATGTCTCAATGGTCAACATAGAAACTTGCAGAAAATGTTTTCCTTTGATGAATGGTCTGAATCTCGGTGGGCTCGTAGACCAGATGGAAAAGACACCAAAAAGAAAGTGTTAGACACTTATTTTTGGAAAAGGTCTGTAGAGCTTGTGAAAATTACCGAGCCCCTTGTTAAGGTGCTAAGGTTGGTGGATGGGGAAAGATTGGCCATGGGCTACATTTATGAAGCTATGGATCAGGCAAAGGAGCAGATACGGGCAGCTTACAATGACAGGTTAGCTAAATATGGCCGTATATGGGAGATCATTGATAACAGATGGAACAATCAACTCCATCGTCCTATACATGCAGCCGGGTATTTTTTGAACCCAAGGTATCACTATAAAAATCGGCTAGGAGATCAGCATGATGGGGAGGTCAGAGCTGGATTGATTGATTGCTTGGAGCGCATGGTCCCTAACCATGTAGACCAGTTGGATATACATAGACAGCTTACTATTTTCAATCAAGCAAGTGGTACTTTTGGCAAAAACTTGGCAAAGATGGCAAGAGATGTGGACCAACCAGGTAAGCAATTCCAATTTCCATTTTGTTTTTCATTTCAAGTTAAAATTGTTTACGTTCTTTACAATTCAAATTATAAACTAAGTTACTAATTATTGCCTTTTTCTTTGCAGCACATTGGTGGGAGTCATTTGGTGGCCAGTGTCCTCAATTGCAAAGGTTTGCAATTAGAGTCCTCAGTCAAACTTGCAGTGCTTCAGGTTGTGAGCGCAATTGGTCTGTTTTTGAGCGCATACACACGAAGAAGAGAAACCGTTTGGAACAAAAACGGTTAAATGATCTTGTTTTTGTGCAATACAACCTTCGACTGAGGAGGAACCAAATGATGAGCAAATCACCTGATCTAGATCCCATTGTGTTGGACGATATTGATCCAACATCAGAATGGGTGGAGGAGACTGAAGATCCTGTGTTTGAGGCTGATTTTGATATCGACATGGCTTTAGCGGAGGATGAGGCAGATTATGTGGCGGCATCAGAACCAGGATCAGTAGCGGCATCAAGGAAAGGCAAGGAACCAATGGAAGGCACTAGTCGTGCAGGTCGAAAAACTCATGCTTCCATTAGGTCCACTTCTATTGTCATTGGTGGCATTGATACTGATGTTGCAGATGAGGCAGAGGCATCCTCAGACTCTGAACCAGATGATGTCTATGTAGCTCCTGATGATGATCCTGTGTCTAGTAGTGGTGATGGACTTGATGATTGATCATGTGTACACTGTAGACTTGTAGTAGGCCAATGGCCTCATAGCTTGCAGCATTGTTTTTGGACTTTATAGGCCATTTAGAGCCTCATTTCTTATGTATTTTGCTATTTTGTCGATGATATGTATTGCACTCGGTGCCATTTTGATATATTCACCTTTGCATGGTATATAAATGAGCAAACTTTGCATATTTTGTCTCTATTGGCTTGGAATCATGGTTTTACATCTTAAAAATAGTTTTGTTTCATTAAAAATTAATTATTTAATGTATTTTTTAAAAACCGGTTCGTTTAGACCAAACCAGTCCCGGTTAGACCGGTTCCGATCGGTAAACCGGTTCATTAGGTGGACCGGTCCGGTCACCGGTTCCAGTTTTAAAAACACTGGTTTAGACCAGGCAGAGACCTTGGTTTATGTTCATTACAACTTGCGATTGTTGTCCCATTACTGTGATGATGCAAAGACTAATAAAGACCTTAAGGTTTGGGACAGGAATACAAAGGAGCCCAATTTGGAGGATGGAGTGTTGCAATTAGAGAAATTAGAGGATGCTCTTATCTAGGTATGTCCATTATGGCATGAATTTCAAAATTCAGTGAATAAGTGGTATGTCCATTGAATTCAAATGTGTCAATTTTGCTTATAAAGCACTTCTCTAATTCTTGTTTTTAATTTTTTTGTTAACTAGTGGTTTTTTTTGTATGAACTTTTTCAGCGATTCCAAGATGATGATGATCGAGTTGAGATGCCACCCCCATTTGGTCCCTTGGTTCCCAGCTTCCATGTTTCAACACCAACAGCAGGGGCTTCGTCTTCATCAGTTTCAGTGCCACAACTTCCATAGGCACCATCTTCTTCATTGCCACCACGTGGAGGCCCACCGCCACGTACTCTTCGTGGTGGAAGGAGGAGAGATTAGTAGATATATTCACAATTTACTACTTTTGTCATAGATTAATCATTAGACTTGTAGGCTTGTTGTGAATTTGAACCTTTTTGTCTTGGTGGTAGCCAAGTGGCCTATTCTGTAAACATTATTATTTGAATTTTGGAAATGACTAATGTTCATTGTTGACAGTTGCTCACTTGCTAGATAATATGCTTTATGTTTTATGTTTTATAATATGCTTAAATGTTTTATGTTTTATAATATGCTTAAAAATTTGATGTATATTTGTAATTGCTAGAATATAGATGGTTGATGCTCGAATAATTAATCATTGATGTACAATGGAATCATGGATTCCATATCTATCTTGATTTATGTAAAAATATGCATGTTTTCATGTCTTCTACAACTAATTTGGTATTTGGGATGTTTGTTTTGAATATAAATGCAATATATATATATATATATATATTAGATGCTTCCGAGACGCTTCGCTTCCTAGGATTTTAGAAAATGATGCTTTCGCATCCCCGCTTCCAAAAAACGTCCTTGTTTCGTCCCCGCTTTGTGCAACGTTGATCTTGACACACACACACACAAATGAGTGTACAATATGTTTACATATCCAACAATCTTCTCTCATACTTGCATACTTTCACTCTTGTGTTTTCGTGTGAGTATCTTTCTTCTATTTTTGGTGTTGTGCTCCTATCACCCAGGGATCTTGAGGCCTCTCAAACTACCATTGTCAGAAAACCAGATTACATTTCCCATGCAGCCCACAACCTTTTAAGCAAACAAGATCCTAAAAGCATGAAGGCCTTAGCATTATTGATTATGTCACATGGCTTAAAGGGGCCTCAGCATGTTGATATCAATGACAGAATAAAACTTACCAAGGAGTATCTTGCTGCACTACTCATACTATGCATTTATCGGCAACAACTACTCCTCAAACTCTAATTTCAAGGAGGCCCAATCCCTCATGATACTTTGGTAAGTGCAAATATGAGAAAAGATTTACTGGAACTAGAGTAACCCCTTTCATCGCAACCTACGTGCCCCAAAGAAAAATTCTAACATCCTTCCCCAACATTTTATAAGTTGCTTGAGAAGGGGAAAAAATGGCATGCTAATAGAATTATATCAGCAATCGTAACCTCCCTATAACCTCGCAAACGAAATATTGAGGCGACTCCAAGCTTGAATTTTTTTCCAAACTTGGCCATTATCCACTTCTATTCGTCAACACAAGTGATATATATACCAAAGGGAATTCCGCTTCCACATCCCCGCTTCCAAAAAACGTCCCCGTTTTGTCCCCGCTTTGTGCAACATTGATCTTGACACACACACACACATGAGTGTACAATATGTTTACATATCCAACAATCTTCTCTCATACTTGCATACTTTCACTCTTGTGTTTTCATGTGAGTATCTTTCTTCTATTTTTGGTGTTGTGCTCCTATCACCCAAGCATCTTGAGGCCTCTCAAACTACCATTGTGAGAAAACAAGATTACATTTCCCATGCAGCCCACAGCCTTTTAAGCAAACAAGATTCTAAAAGCATGAAGGCCTTAGCATTATTGATTATGTCACATGGCTTAAAGGGGCCTCAGCATGTTGATATCAATGACTAAATAAAACTTACCAAGGAGTATCTTGCTACACTACTCATACTACACATTTATCGGCAACAACTACTCCTCAAGCTCTAATTTCAAGGAGGCCCAATCCGTCTTGATACTTTGGTAAGTGAAAATATGAGAAAAGATTTATTGGAGCTAGAGCAACCCCTTTCATCGCAACCTACTTGCCCCAAAGAAAAATTCTAACATCCTTCCCCAGCATTTTATAAGCTGCTTGAGAAGGGGAAAAAATGGCACGCTAATAGAATTATATCAGCAATTGTAACTTCCCTATCACCTCGCAAACGAAATATTGAGACAACTCCAAGCTTGAAATTTTTTCCAAGCTTGAACTTTTTTCCAAACTTGGCCATTATCCACTTCTATTCATCAACACAAGTGATATATATACCAAAGGGGATTCCAAATAACAAATGATCTCCCCAGCTTTTATATATAACGATTATGACTCAGCCAATTAAAGGGGTCATCCTTCCTCACTAACAACTGCCTCTGCAACTTCTACAAATGTGCCCACACAAAAAGTAGTAACATCCACAGATTGGTGGGTCAAGTTGAGCATTAAAATCAAGCTTCTGCATTATGGACATTTGAATGTTGGTTGTCACTAGGTAAAGAAATTCCTATAATTTCCCCTTGCACTCTAGCTACCTCCAACAAATAACCCAAAGCATTTGCTGCAATCACATCGAGATAATGGGCAAGAGGGAAAAATATAATGTTGCAAAAAAATAGAATTGAAAAGTACACTATTCACACTAACAGTCATTGACACCTACAAGAAGAATCTCCACTTATCTAGGATAGAAGGAACCAACCCCAACCAATCCAACATGTTAAGGATGAAGTCTCCTTCAATCCTATCATAAGCTTCGACCAAAATCACTTTTCAAAAACAGAGCCTTTTGAGCAGTTCCCAGATCACATTAAAGACTTTCCCAAGGAGTTATAAAAATATCAAGGATATAATTGCCCTTAATGAAAAACAATTGTTCCTTTCAAACTATTCAAGCAACCAACCCCAATACTCCTAGAAAACATTTTTGCTAGGATTTTGTATAAAACATTGAAGAGAGTGACAGGATAACAACTACCTACCAAATCCCTTTAAACATCTTTAGCAATAAGCTTGATAGGACTGTCAATGACAGACCCCACCATGCCCCCATCATTATCTATTCCTGACATGTCTTGAAATATATGAGGCTAACCACATCCCACATATTTCTATAGAAGTTCACTAAGTGGCCATGAAGACCTGAAGACTTTTCATGCTGGAACTCTTTCACAGATCCCTCCAATTTGGCCAACTCTAGTTCCCTAGAAAGATAAACCCTCTCATAAGTTTCTATCTTCTAGGGTATAACTTATTTAACAAGATCCATAGAAGCATCACACAAAGGGTCTGAGCCTACTCATTTGAAGATCCTTTAGAAATGTCCTTGAAAACTCTTAGATTTCCATCTCATCCTTTGTAAAGTTGCCACTGGGATCTCAAAGGAACCAAATGGCAAAAACCACTGAGAATAGAATTTAGAAGGTACATCCTCATTAGTGATTGATTGCATCCGCCCCAAATGTAGATCATCAAAAGGGTCCACTTCCATCCATTGCACCATTTTGCATCAAGCAATACAAGCGACAAATCATTTTATAAGCTATGCTCTTATAGAATTTGATTGCAAATCAACCTTTGTGCATACATTGGTGTTAATTTATGTTTATTGATAACTAAGAGTTATTGTGATTTATTGCAACTGAACAATGCTCTAATTAAGTTCTCGGGCTTATTTGTTGCATTTATAAACTCTATCATTGTATCAGAGCACAGGTGGAACAAGGGAATGCTTCTTTAAATTGGAGTGAGTGCAAGTTAAGAGAAGAAGACTTCATGTGAAGGAGAAAAGCATGTCATCCATGTTGACGTCGCCTGAAAACTGCTTTCATCACCATAAAGTACATTTTCTTGTAATATGTCGACAAAATCTGTGATCAATAGTTCAACTTGTAGGAAAATACCACTGTGCTGACAGAAGGATCGTACATGTACTTGCACAGTTGTTTGTTGTGATTATGATAGATGATTGTGTGATGATTCCTCACTAGTGACTCCTTTTTTACGATGATATTTCCTTTTTTGATGACGGACATTTATTTTTAAGTCCACCCATGGACTCTAACTTTGGTCTTTCTGCAAAAATGTGTTGCAATTAGGTAGACTACCTTGGAGTGCATCGATGAGAATGAGGACTCACCCACCCTCTTTTATGGATCCTGGACAGGGGCTCATCAGTTTCTACCTTCTTTGGTTTTCCCTGAAGGACAACACTATTGGAGGTGCCCAACAGGATGATCTTTTTTACTATGGCCATTATTTCTTTTTCAGACAAGCCCAAGAGGAGCTCAAGTTTCCCATGCCACTTTCTGAGTTATTGGATATGAAGACATTGGCATTAAGGAGAGGGTGCTTGAAGCATAATTCCAACACCTTCATATGGTTCTTCCTCGAGTTACGGATCTTCTCTGAGTAATCAAGTAAATGGAATGGATTTTCATCTGGTTCTTCATCTATTGATGCCTTCTTCATCAAATGATTGATGGCTTACTCCAGTGGAGTGAAGATCTTTTCTTGTACCTCCACTAAATTTTATAGGGGGATGTTGGTGATAAATTTATTGGGAGCCCAATTTAGCCCTGGGGTTGCCCCAGGTGTGGCAGCATTAAGGTCAGTTTGGATCCTTCCATTGTGCACCATGTGTCAACCTAGGCAAATTTGTGTACAGCACTTGGGCCCACATTATATGAGTGTAAAAGTATAAATTCCCATTCGATTGTCATTTTGTACCAAGAAACACATCACATTATAATCATTTTGTGTCTTACATTTATAAACTCCATCACAACTCTATGGTGAGGATCTGACTAAACAATCAGATCCATCAGAATGGAAAGGATTGCATCTCTTGATTCTTAAATAAAAACAACAATATATCATGAAAGTCTCGAGGAACATAAAGACAAAATAATTGATCTCTTCTTGACCTCTTTTTAACTATGCTAAATATACTCCACATGTAATTGAATGGAGATAAAAAAAATATAACAAGATCACAGTCCTGAAGCTGAACAGTCCACATTAACTGTGGATGCAGAATGATGGGCTTAGATAGAAAGCTTAATCCTTAGATAGGCAACATAATGGGCAACCCACGTCAATGATCATGACCAAGCTCATAGTAGATTTAGGCAATGTCTTTATCCTTCTTCAAATAAGATATCTTATCTTAAAAAGCCCCGTAGTTGAAAGTTCACCAATACTCTTCCAGACGGATTTACAGCAAAAGCTTGAAACCAAACAAGCATTATGGGAAGGCTGCCTGTTTCATATTCTGCATGTGGCACTTACATGACTAGAATCAAGATTTTTTTTAACAGAAAAGAAACCTTTGGAATATTTCTCTACTTCAGAACATTATCATAATTTATCTGATGATTTGAGAAGTTAAGAGATATTATTCCTGAATTTAATTCATAATATTAAGTCTCTCCCTTTTGCATTAGTATGGAGCTAGGAATATGGAAATCGTTGTTTTATCATTATGCCAAAATCATTTTACATATGCCCATTCTTTGGAGAAACGTTTCCACTGATATCCCAAAAGATTCAGTTAGAATAGAAGGCAAGATGTCTATTAAAAAACTACCAGGTAGAGTTATATAAAACCAATAAGAGAGTCAAAGTACTTACAGAAAAATCTCTTTCCACGTGATGTAATACAAAAAGATGGTAGTGATGAAAACACTTATTGAAGTGACAATGTTGACAATAGCAATAAATTTCAAGAACTCTCTCGAACCCCATATAGGCTCTAGCAACTTTCCACTAAAAAGGAGCCCGATTATGCTCAGGATCAACTGCAGAGGAAACCAAAAATAGTTCAGATCCTTCTCAGGTATGAATATTCCATGCCAAGAGATAAAGGCAAGAAGAAATACAATATTTCCAAACTTCACATTTATCACCCAGGAACTCTAATAAAAATTTCAAAAAGACAGATTGTTGCAATCAAGTAGACAAAGAGGATAATGGAGAGGAGAAAGCAAAATTAACTAGCAAGGACGCATTTATTTGTGAAGAGAAGGGTGTGTTATTATTGTCAAACAGTAACAGACAGCAATGTGAAGTTAAATTTAAACTGAATGCTTAACAAACTAACAGAGATTCAATACAGCGATGTTGTTACTCAGTTTAACAGAGATGTAGAATTGAACGTTATAACAGTACTTAAACATTCTAACATGAGGTAATTTAGTACCTTACATTCTCTGAATAAGTAAATAAGTATGCTCTATACCTATTGCAAAATTGAAATTTGTCACTGGTGTCACATGCGTTGACTCCAGGGAATATCCTTCTGCACCACTGTGGTGTAGGGGGACACAGATTTTAATCTGTGACGCCTTGTTAAACTATTAAAAGCATGTTCCCAGTATTCCACAGGGACACGCCCCCCAGGGTGGGGGACACACTTCCTCGCTCACCAACGCTTCTAGGACAAGGAAACTCTTGGGGGAATGTTTCCCCACATCCCCTTTTTTGGTGAAACTTGGGCAAACTCCGAGGGGACTTCTTCCTGGTGACGAAAAGCATCCCCCAAAATTTTTTTGCTAATAACAATTAAAAACATAATAAATTACAATTTTTATATAATTTTAAAAATTACAAATTTTAGTCCATGGGGTCTTGGATAGATGGTGATCGGGTGCTCTGTTAAGACACTCCTTGATGTGAAGTCACCGGTTCAATTCGCCGCCCCAATCGGGGTGATATATTGGACATGATGAAGATGTAGTCCCGCCAAGCTTACAAAAAAAAATTACAAATTTTAATATAATTTTTAAAAAATGAGAATAAAAACTAAAGGATAAATTAAAACTTTAAAACATAATCATTCACATTTTTCATTCATTTCTCATTAACCCTACGATTTTACCTTGCCACCCAACATTTTCCTTCTATTGTCGCTCAAAATTTTACCTTGCCACCTAAGTTTCTCCTACTACTGCTGCTCGACATTTTCCATCTGCAATTCGTTGTGATTCAGATTTACCATCGACCGGGGGCTTGAGACATTTGGAGTTGCAATTTTCATTTTGTGACTTGGAGTTGTCATATTAGAGTTGCGATTTTCATTTTGTGACTTGGAGCAGTGAAAATTCCTAACTCTGGAATCCTACTGCAGTCACTGATATTATCTCTTCGATTTGTTAAATAAATTAAACAAATTATTTGCAGCCTTCACAAATTAAACACTGAGGAAAAATAAATGCGAGGAAAATTAGAGAAATGCTAGCACACATATAAGCATATTAACACAATTATTTTTGGACAAATGTCCCCGGAAAACCCAATGTGGGAAAATCGGTGCAGCAAATGAGGGTTTCTTTATTATTCGTCAGCAGTAATTTATGTACAAGATATCGGACAGCAAAAATAGAGAAAGAAACACTGAGAGAAATTTAGTAATAAATTTATCACTCTCCACAGCGATTCTCTAACCCCGAAACGACCCCTCTGCCCTTACGCTGGTCTCACTGTGTCATCCTCTGTGCAGTGCCCTGATGAACTGCGTCCTCTCTCACGCTGACCCTTCCAGAATTTATCCTGCACTCTCAGACTACTGTTGATGCCCTCTCTCTCTCCCCTGCAACTCACCCTCTGGCTCTATCTTCTCTTGTTGAACTTCAGCCACTGAGAAAATTGATCTGCCTGGGCAACTGAGTATCTGCACTCATGTGTCCTCCATCTACCCATCGACTTTTTCTTATAATCTTTTGTTGGAGCACCAGCAGCCAAGATTAAAACATAATCGATGGCCCAAATTGATTCCCTGTCGATCCGTGTGAGTTTCTAGATAATTCTTACCACATCTCAATTAATATTGATTAATTAACCATATTCCCTAAGTTTAGACTTAGGAAATAATTAAAAAATTGGTTAATAATCTAATTGAGACACTTCTGGGTGGAATTTCTAGAAACGATTTCTAGGTTTTGGAGAACTCATTCATTTTAGCCTCTCCACAAAGTTTCGTGGCTAGAACACATCCGATGCCACAAAAACTAACAGGAGCCACCGGATTGGAGTTGTGATTTATTATTTAGTACTTTTTGAGAGATTTACTAGTATTTCATTGCTTTCTATGTTTACTTTTAGTTTAGTATTCTATGGTTATTTTAGATGTTAGCATAATGTCATTGTCATATGATGAATTTACTTTCGATGTGCATTGTGTAATTTCAATTGTCAAATGATTAATTCAATTTAGATGTACCTTGCATAATATTAATGCCCATTGCCAAATGATGAATTTAGATGGAACATTGCATAATGTCAAATGATGGATTCAATTTACTAATCTACTTTTAGATTTACAATTTTACATTGATGATTGTAGAAATGTCAAATATCAAATAATCATTATGATAATATACTAGTAAATCTTAATAGTCTAATACGAAATGATGATAATATTTAGATGCACATTTCATAATTATTAAGATTTACTATTTACTTGGTTATTGACATATTGTTGGGATTTTATTTTTTATTTTTATATATTAATTTTTTAATAATTTTATAATTTTTGTATGACTTTGACACTCCCCCCCCCCCCCTGTTTCCCCAAAATTTCCCTAAATTTTGGAGTTGCTTATATACATCCCCCTTGTGTGTATCCCCGCTGTCGTGTTTCCCTGTCCTAGAAACTAGGCAGAACATTGCAAAACACTGTCCTAAAAGTGCCATTTAAAGCATTTTTCTCCATACTTCTCTTGGGGTAGCCATGAGAGGTTAAAGGAGTAATGTGGCACATCTCATGAGCAAGTAAAGTATCACTTCAAATCAATGTCACTCCAATAGACCAAGGTAAACTCATAAGAAAGGAAAGTGAAGTCTTCATCCATTAATACAAGCAAGTTTTGGACCAAATCAAGGGAGCCATCCACCTTTGCCTAGTTGTTGGAGGTGAAAAGGCCAAAGTAGAGGAACATTGAGCAAGAAGAGGAAGTTGTTGGGCCTCCTAAGTGTTCGAGAAATGGGAGGTGTGCAAATTAAATTTGTTTTTCTCCTTCTTTGATAATTACTTGTGAATTTATTAGAGCATTATTATATTATGTTTTTCTTGTTTCATCAAGCAATTACCAAATGTAAAAATATGAAGATCACAAGAACACGGAGAACACAAGATATAGGCTCCAAGCCAGGGCAAAACCCCTCAAATGGGAAAACCCCTCTTCTTATAGAATTAGATCAGATGAGATATCCAAGAACCATGACCACAGAAAACTTCACCCTCTAGATGCCAAGTCAAAACCTCCTTCCTAGCATTTCATTCAGTAAGAGACCAGCAACAAGAGATTTACCAAGGTAGAATTTCCACAAATTCCAGTTCAAGAAGAAACTCCTCTCATACTTTGGCCCTCCTCTTTATCTCTATCCTTTCTGCGATTTTTCAAACCAAGATCATCCAAGTGTGTGTGTCCAAATGAGCTCCATCTTCCTCTATTTATACAGTCCAAAGCGGTGCGAATAGACATGTCCATTGGGGCAGGGCCGACTTGACAAGTAGACCATTGGGGCAGGGCCGACTTGGGACCTAGAGTGGTTTTTGACCCAAAATTACATATTTAAAAATTGATTTTTCTTTTTCTTTACAACAGGTCCAAATAGGACTTTGACTCTTTTGTCTAAAAAAATAATATTATTTTTTCTTTTTCTTTTCTTTTGCTTTTTACATAAAATACATAATGGTACAAATTATGAAGACCGAAACGAGTTACATTCTCCAACACTCCCTCTTAACTAGGGAGGTATTCATAATTGTACACCTAGTACAAGGATACTCGCAAACTGAAATATTCTCATAAGAAGAATCAGATTGACAAGCCATCTTTAAGCATCATCATAACCAACATAGCAAGGCCTTAACTAACAAGCTCTATTTATATCAAAGCATAATGCTAGGAGGCTTTACATGAGAAACCACACTACCTCTTAAGGCACATACCCCATCTGGATGTTCACTAGGTATGTCCTTTTAGAACTATTATTTTCTTGGATTTTCAATCCTCAAAGAATACCAGTCCTCTTCGACCAATCTTATCTTGGATACGCTGTCCCACCCTCAAAGAGTGTTGGTCCACGAGATTACCTCCTATCTTGGATTCTATATCCTCGAGGAGTATTAATCTCAAATGCTTATACAATCCTCCATTCTCCCTCCTAGTGCCTTCACTAGATTTACGGCTATTAGTCTTGGTCTAGTGCATGACACATGGAGAATATGATGTTTGACATCACTCCCTCTCAACCAGAGAGGAGATCCTCATTCCCTCTTATTAGGGAATAGATCCTTGCTCCTTAAATATTTAAGGAGACTTCTTACTCCCTCTCAAGCATAGAGGAGATTCCTTACTTCCTTTCAATTGGGAAGTCATAACCACAAGCTCTTTAGCTTGTCTTCATCAATACATCAACTACTAGTTCTTCATGGATATCTTCAATAGTTGCAGGGTTCCTCCTTTCCTTTGCATCATCATGTCATACTTCTTGACAGGGTTTCTTGGCTCCCGCGAGTTTCCTGGATCTCGACAATCTTTTATGCAACATTGTCATCAACTAGATTATCCATTTATCTTCAGGGAGTCAAACTTGTCAGCACATGCCATTTTACAAGGTTCTGCCTCATATTCATCAATAAGTCACATCATCTTTCCAAAAATAAAATCAATGTTCATCCAATCCATGTGCTTTCAAATCAAACAGTTGTTAGTACTATATCATCAAGCAAGCTTTTCTTCCAACTTCTTCACATGTTTTTGCAATATGTCCTACCAGGGAGCCAAGTCATATCCAAACAGATCATCAATATCAGAGTTACCAGATCATAATAACCTCTAAGGCATCATGTCAAATTCTATTACTTGCTCCCTCTAAAGTCAACATTCCTTTGCACATTCTATCTTCATACTGCAATAAAGTTATGCTACAACTTTCAATCATCAACGTGTTCCTAGAATGAACTCATCAGTTGGAAGCTTCAATATCGTCAAGGTCCTTACATCTCCCTCTTTTCACCATGCCCATCATATCAAGGAATCATCATCAAGCACAAGTCTTGCTTTAATTTGTTCTTCCTTCTTTCTCATCTTACTTCCATAATTTCACAGCCTTCATTGTGTGCCTGCAATTCTCATTAGCAAGTACAACCAAGCAAGATATACATAGACAAAAGAATGATGTCAATTCAGTCAATCTAGGGTTTCCACGATTTCTCAAGAGTGTATTTCTAGGGTTCTAGTCATAAACCCTAGACATTCCTTGATCCCCCTTATTAAGGTTTTTACTTTTAGCGAGAACACCCATTCCTAGGGTTTTGTCTCAAATCAATTTTTGCTATGGTTTTAACACATACCCTAGAGTCTTCCTCTCAAAACTTTTACAAGTATGTTACAAAACCTCAATGCATTTCATTTCTGGATCTAAGGATCTAATCTTCACATTCAACTAAATACTTGGACCATTTTTCATCATACTTGGTCTTCACATTAGTAAATACATGCAAAGTTCATAGGCTATGTTCTTGTAAGGATTTGCGATTTTCTGAGGTCACGCACCTGCAAAGAAGTGCAAGCTTCCTGGATCTAAGATTATGCAAGTTTTCTATGATGATGCTAGTCTTTCTATTGGAGGTTATTTGAGAAAATTTGTGAGTTCTTTGTGGCAGATAATCTGACATAAACACGAGTTACCTATGGCATATGAGCTGAAAATAATGTGAGTTATTGTGGATGAAACTAATGCTATCTCCTGTGGCTGAGAGGGCTTGACTTCGCTTCTTGAAGGGCTGGAATTTGTCATGGTCTTGGGTCTTGGATTTCTCACTTTGATCTGATTCTATAAGAAGAGGAATTTTTCTCAGTTTTCCCCTTTGTGGGGTTTTGGCCCTAGCTTGGAGAGCCTACATCTTTGTGTTCTTTTTTCTTTTGTGATCTTCATGTTATGTACTTTTGGTAATTGCTTGATGAAAGAAGAAAACATAAATTTAATAAATAAGCCAACAAATTCACAAGTAATTATCATGACAGAGAAATCAACCCTAATTCATAAGCCTCCAGATTTCTCAACAGTTTGGACCCCTAATTCATGCAAGTTTGGATCAGATTTAGTGCAACTTGTCAATTATTTGCATTTTTATCATAGTGGGTTGTATTTTACTATTTTCACTCATATTTCAGACCCCAAGCTCAAGCACCCAAGGATCCATCATCCTAGTGTGTTTCCACAATTCCGGGTTGCTTCAAGGACACTCCAAATCTTGTATTTATGCATTTTCTGGTTATTTTGCAAATCTGGAAGTGTAGAGCAGCAGCAAGCTTATCCAAATGAGGCTACAAATCAAATGCCAATCAAGGATAAGGCATCTCACTTGGTATCTGTACCCTTCCCTCACTCTCAAGCATCAAAGATAACCATTTCTTGAGTATTTTGTGAGTTTTGTTTGTTGGTTTGTATTTTCTGCAGTTGTGTATCATATATCAAACTTAGCATCTATTTTCTGCAGTTGTGTATCATATTTAACTCCTCACTTCATCATGCTTAGTGTTTCTAGGCACTAGTATTTTAAGATTGTTGGTGAAATATGTCACTGTAGATTGGGATACCCCATGTGGCATTGTAGGAGTTGGCCTAAAGTGAGAAGAGATTGCATTGAGGTGACAGTGGGTGCATCTCCTATGTGCTTACCACTTAGCACCTTGCCAAGACTGCTAATCCGAGTGAAAACAAACCCCATATCTTGAAGTTATATAGAATTGTGGTATCGATAATCATATCAGGAAGGTGTAATTTTCCAACAATATTTGGAAAATGTATATGAATGCATTGTCACTCAATCACAAAAAAATGTTTACTGAGCGTGGGCAAGAAATTCTGTCTCAAACTGAACCTCATGCACATTAATCGTATTTTCTAAAGAAAAAATCTGAGTCGACTCCAAAGCTCCTAGATCAATTGAGAACCACAACCTTAGTTTTTTCATTCACTATCAAATATCTAAGATTAGAGAAGCCATCATAAGCATCAATCTATTTTTGAAGTCCCTTGAGGAAGGAGGCCAAACGGATCGCATCATCAAGAAAAATGAGGATGGTAATCAGGACATAATGCAAGAGACATCCATCTCCCTCTTGGAGTTAAGTTAGGCTCAATTCAATTGCGAATTGTGAAAAGTATGGTTTACCAAATTCAAGATGCCGCAAATGTCTGAATTAAATAGCTGAAAATTTGTACTTTTATTTGTTGTGCATAAAATTTAAAGGGATTTGAATTTGCATTTAGAACAATTCCAATGGAAAGTACAAATAATGGAAAATATTTGGTATATTAGGACCTAATTTCATTAACAATTACAAGGATATAGGTTGTTGAGATTACACTTTCATAATTGAAGTTGCAAAACTTGTAAAAAAGGATGTAGCATTTAAAGGACCAACAAGTTGTCTGCCACAACCACCTCTTGCTAGATCACAATAAAGTTGTGAGGTCAAAAGAGCCACCACCTAGAGGGATTGCCAACAAGTTCCTAGGTTGAGAGATCCCACGACACTCCCTTAGATGACTAGAAAAGTTGCAAGTTTTAAAGTTGGAAAAGAGGTCCACAAGAAGGCCAAACAACAATTTGACACCTTGCAAAGGAATTAACATAGCTTTTTCAAATAGTATCGCACTCTCAAGTCAATTTTCTTATGGCTTCCTAGAGCTAGATTCAAGAACATATCTAGTGGAAGAGATTGAAATTAAAAATCACAACCACTTTCAACTCAAAAGTTAAGTGATCGAGTAAACTTCAAAGGAAAGAATGCTAACAGGTCTTCCTCAGTTGTTAAGGTGGGGGCGTTTCATACCCCCAACAGTGTTCAAGTTCCCTAGAGACACGTTTCACCCCCTTGTGTGCCATCTCACCCATGTAAGTAGTTCATTGCACGTGGTTGGGGCTAACTACAAGTCCTACGCAAATTTGGCAAAATAGATACCCATGGCTTCTCAACAAAAGGGATCATTCTAGATTTGTTAAAATTGGCAACTAGGGCCAAACTCCATGTGGGTCATCTTATTTATGGCAACTGATATTTTTCTTGGACTCCTCTCATCGAGAGGTGTAGGATTGATCTAAAGATCATCCGATTCCAATAAGTATTCATGGAGATATGAATTTTTTTGTGTTATGGGACAATTCGTCAAGGTCGGCCAGAAACCAAATAACCCCCACGTATGCTCAACATTTTAGTATAAAAGGAGGTGACTTGATAGTCATTTGAACACACACTTCACTCTTGATTTCTCTCCACTTGTTTTGGGTTTTAGTGGAAGAGAAGTCTAAGAGGAGGAAGCCCTAGACGCAGTAAGGAAGGAGCCTAAAGCTTGAAGTCTAAACGCAGTCCTAGATGATGCCCTAGCAAGGAAGACGCAGTCATGTTGTGAAGAAGAGATGCCCTAATCCTCTACGCTATCAAGGAAGACTGCCCTCATCTATACATTGTCCCAAGGGTGACCCTAACCGCAGTAAAGAGGCTCCCTAACTCGTTGTTTTAAGGATGCCCTAACCAGCAAAGAGGGACAAAACAACGTGGTGTTTTAGGGTTGTTTCTAGGGTATGTTTGAGGGCCAAATTGCTGTGAGGGGAGGCCGAGACAACTCCCTAGAGGGTCGAGGCAAGGAGAGGTTGGTTCAGCCTGCGTGGAGGTGTCTTGGGTGCAAGGAAGGGCAGCGTATGATGTTGTAGGTGGGCCGCAGGTCCTAACTCTCTTTGGAGGGCAGCGTGGAGCTGTTTAGGGGCTATCTATGCCCAGGACAGCAGCCAAGGGTGCCAGCACCTCTTCAAGAGTAGGCCGCAGTCAAGGAGGGTTGTTTTGGTGGCTGATCAAGGGTTATTATAGCAAGCAAATATGCCCTAACCAGTCACAGACATTACAGCAGTAACTCAGACTTGGAGCAGCAATGGTGATGTGTGTTGGATCCGTTCTTTGGGTCAGTTTAGATCAAATTGTTGGGCAGTCTATGGGAGCCAAATTGGTGGCTTGACACAACAGCAAGGTATGGCAAGGCTATTGGGACAGCAGCAAAGTATGGCAAGGCTATTGGGACAAGAGCAAAGTATGGCAAGGCTATTGGGACAGCATCAAGTTATGGCAAGGCTATTGGGATAGCAGCAAGGTATAGCAATGGCATAGTGCAATAATGGCACAATTGGGATAGCATGATTGTTAGGGACAGCAACTACAGCAATACAACTAGGCAGCAGTGGCAAGCATGGAGCTGCAAGGGACAACTGCATGGTAAATAGGACAGCAATGACATTGCGCAGCAACAACAGCAAGCAAATGGGACAGCTAGGCATAGTGCTTAGTACAGTATGGCACATGGAACAACTGTGGCAGTATGGTGCAACAATGGCACATGGGACAACTGTGGCAGTATGGTGCAACAATGGCACATGGGACAGTAGTGTTAGCATAAGGTGCAGCAGTATCATTTGTGCAGCATGGTCATGTGGTCCAGCTTAGTGACGATGGGTGCAGCATGATGACGAGGTGTAGCATAATGATAGGTGAAGGAGTCACCTTGGAGAATCAGTTGAAGCAGCATGTCTTCAACTGAGTTCAGCTATCTCATGTATCATCTTCTTAGAGATGATCTTTGCTCTTATTTAGATAAGTTAATGTGTTGACTTCTGTTGTAAATGTACTATCTCTCTCTCTCTCTCTCTGTTGAACTATTGAAGAACATATAAGAATAATTGATCGAGGGTTTCCCCACATTGGGGTTTGTCCCTAGCTAGCGCCACATCTTGTGTCCTCTTGTCTTGGCTTGTATTCTGCGATTTATGTTTATGTTCTATCTGCAATTTACTTTAATACTGATGTGATTGCTAATATGGAAAAGATATTGAGCTAACTATGAAAATTGAAATAAATTGCTCTAAGCATAGAACATACCTAAAATTAACATGGTATCAAACTGAGGTGAAGACAAAGCCCAAGCAAGAGTGAAAGAGTAATCACCGAACACAGTTGGGAAAGGACAATAGTATCAGTGGATTCCTCATCCCTCTTCAAACTCACCAAGGGTAAAGTCGAAGCAGAGAATATTATCGGAATGGCGCAGCGGAAGCTTCTGATGGCCTACCTAAAGATCACTTCAATGGGAAGTTTGAATTTAAGGGTGGAAGGAAAGGTAGATGCCTTGTTTGTAATAAGTTTAGCCATTATGCAAAGGAGTGTCCGAATGGTAGGGACACATCACTTGATGATGATAACAATCATTCCAAGGACATCTTAAATGATCAGAGGAATGACAGGCAATGCAGGTCATCAAGGAAATGACCGACTCTTCAAGAAAGCAAGGAACCCCAGTTCTAAAGAATCAAATGTTGTTTCTGATAAGAAGCGTTATCTTGTATTGGCCCTCTCCTTCAAACTCTTTGAGAATCTGGCTTATTGATTGTAGTGCTTCAAGGCACATCATCAGATAGAATGGTGCTCTCTCTAATTTGGTAGAGATGGAAACAATCGTGGGATTATACTTGGAGTCGATGCCACCTATCCCAGAAAGGGTGTAGGAAATATTACCTCTGAATTGAATGAGGGTAACTCAATTCATTTACGAGAATCTCTTTATGTAACTGATCACAAGAAGACCCTGGTGTCTATTTCAGCAATGGAAGTCAAAGGTTTCAGGGTGGCATTCATCGATGGAAAGGTACGTGTTTGAAAATAGAATTTTCAAAGATGCTTTTACTCATGGGTTCAGGGTTGGAAATTTGTATCAGGTTGCTGGATGGTCCATTGGGGATCATGTAAATTGACATATCTCATCTATAGCATTGGTGACAGGGATGCCTGAATTCAAGAAGAGCATGAAGGTACATGTCTAAGATGTACCAAAGGAAAATCTTACAAGGGGACCATTCCCCTCATGTAGCTAGTCCACAGGTTTGGAACAACCCGAGGGGTTTGAGATTCATGATCAGGAATCTCATGTATGCAGGTGGAAGAAAGCCCTCTATGGCTTGAAGCAAAACACCCCGAGCTTAGTATGAGAGGACTGATAGCTGTCTGATGAAGCTGAGATTCACTAGGAGTGAAGCCGGTCCAAACCATTGCTCTAAGGTTGTGTATGATAGACCTCTCATACCTTCTGAGGACGACCTATTTCTGATAGGTGCAGACCCTCTCATTTGCAGAAGTAAGACGGAGTTGAATTTTGGATGTGGAATGGTAAACTGCAAGCCCGCGACTACCTCGATGGATCTTAACTTTTAGAAGCTATGTGTTAACATGTTGGGCTCATATTTGGTTGAGCCTCACTGGATTGATGCCAAGGATCTTCTGAGATATCTTAGAGGCACAATCTCTCATAGATTGAGATACACTGCCGGAAATATGAAGCTACTTGATTATTCGAATGTTGACTGGGCAAGCAGTGTGGAGGATCTCAAGAGCACTTCTAAGTGTTGATTCTCTTTGGGTTCTGCTCGATATCCTGGATGAGCATGAAGCAGAAGACGGTTGCTTTGAGCACCACTGGGACCAAATACATAGCTACGAGAATGACCTCGTGTGAAGCTCCCTGGTTGCGGAAGCTCTTCAGTGAGTTGTTTGTACACATGATGGATACCACCGTGATCTTCTGTGTCAACCAGGTGGGGATTCGATTGTTGAGGAATCTTGTATTCTATTATTGCTCCAGCATATAGACATCAGATACTACCTTATCTGGGATATGGTACATCGATGAGCGATGAGGCTCCATCACATTGAGACTGATGTACAGGTCACAGACATTCTGTCGAAGCTCTAGCGAAAGGTCAAATTTGTGACTTTCCTGAACGACTTGGAGTCTTTGAGAGACCTACTTATGAGGGTCCCGCATGATGCATGCATTGAGCTTTGAGAGCTCCCGGGGACTTGGGGTACTTCTTGGAGCAACAAGCGACCACAGGGCGACTCAACCTCCCCTAATGGTGTGTTATGTACAGGGTGAATGGCTCAACCTTCCCCTGTGATAGCCCGTGGCGACTTAGGGACAGGATGAATGGTTCTACTGTCGAGGCATCCTACCTCTCAACTGGCCAATGAGCAAGGAAATGGGGTTAGGGACCATAGTAGTACTATCGATGGACACATCACTGTATCTACCGTACTCCCTATGCTAGGATGACCTCCATTGATCTGGGATCAGTATGAGTGGTTTGAGACACTCTCTTGTTATATTGATCTGGGATCAATGACACTGACTTCAGGTTAGTAAGAGTGGCATAACTCACTCTCTTGGAACTGATCTGGGATCAATAAGAGTGGTATGACACACTCTCTTCATATGGAACTGACTTCGGGTCAGTGGAGAATGGTATGAGACATTCTCGACCAATTCTTCTTCTTCATGGTTCAGCAGAACAGAGCAGAGCAGTGTAAAGCACTGATGGCAGATATGGTACAGTCAGACAAATGGATCAGCAGATGGAGTTCTCCCTAGTTGAGAGGGAGTGTTAAAATTGGCAACTAGGGCCAAACTCCATGTGGGTCATCTTATTTATGGTAGCTGATATTTTTCTTGGACTCTCTCATCGAGGTGTAGGATTGATCTAACAATAATCCGATTCAGATAAGTATTCATGGAGATATGAATTTATTTTTGTTATGGGACAATTCGTCAAGGTCGGCCAACAATCAAATAACCCCCACATGTGCTCAACATTTTAGTATATAAAAGGAGGTGACTTGATAGTCATTTGAACACACACTTCACTCTTGATTTCTCTCCACTTGTTTTAGGTTTTAGTGGAAGAGAAGTCTAAGAGGAGGAAACCCTAAACGCAGTAAGGAAGGAGCCTAAAGCTTGAAGTCTAAACGCAGTCCTAAATGATGCCCTAGCAAGGAAGATGCAGTCATGTTGTGAAGAAGAGATGCCTTAATCCTCTACGCTATCAAGGAAGACTACTCTCATCTATACATTGTCCCAAGGGTGACCCTAACCGCAATAAAGAGGCTCCCTAACTTGTTGTTTTAAGGATGCCCTAACCAGCAAAGAGGGACAAAACATCGTGGTGTTTTAGGGTTGTTTCTAGGGTATGTTTGAGGGCCAAATTGCTATGAGGGGAGGTCGAGACAACTCCCTAGAGGGTCGAGGCAAGGAGAGGTTGGTTCAGCCTGCGTGGAGGTGTCTTGGGTGCAAGGAAGGGCAGCGTATGATGTTGTAGGTGGGCCGCAAGTCCTAACTCTCTTTGGAGGGCAGTGTGGAGTTGTTTAGGGGCTATCTATGCCCAGGACAGCAGCCAAGGGTGCCAACACCTCTTCAAGAGTAGGCCACAGTCAAGGAGGGTTGTTTTGGTGGCTGATCAAGGGTTATTACAGCAGGAAAATATGCCCTAACCAGTCACAGACATTACAACAGTAACTCAGACTTGGAGCAGCAATTGTGATGTGTGTTGGATTCGTTCTTTGGGTCAGTTTGGATCAAATTGTTGGGCAGTCTGTGGGAGCCAAATTGGTGGCTTGACACAGCAGCAAGGTATGGCAAGGCTATTGGGACAACAGCAAAGCATGGCAAGGCTATTGCGACAGGAGCAAGGTATGGCAAGGCTATTGGGACAGCAGCAAGGTATGGCAATGGCATAGTGCAATAATGGCACAATTGGGATAGCACGACTGTTAGGGACAGCAGCTACAACAATACAACTAGGCAGCAGTGGCAAGCATGGAGCTGCAAGGGACAGCTGCATGGTAAATAGGACAGCAATCACATTGTGCAGCAGCAACAGCAAGATACAGCGAGTAAATGGGGCAGCTAGGCATGGTGCTTAGTATAGTATGGCACATGGGACAGCTATAGTAGCATGGTGCAACAATGGCACATGGGACAGCAGTGGCAGCATAAGGTGCAGCAATATGATGTGTGCAGCATGGTCATGTGGTCCAGCTTAGTGATGATGAGTGCAGCATGGTGCAGCACAGTGAGGTGCGGCATGATGACGAGGTGCAGCACAAGGAGTCACCTTGGAGAATCAATTGAAGCATCATGTCTTCCACTGAGTTCAGCTATCTCATGTACCATCTTCTTAGAGATGATCTTTGCTCTTATTTAGATAAGTCAAAGTGTTGACTTTTGTTGTAAATGTACTATCTCTCTCTCTCTCTCTCTCTCTTTGTTGAACTATTGAAGAACATATAAGAAGAATTGATCAAGGGTTCCCCACATTCGGGTTTGTCCCTGGCTAGCACCACATCTTGTGTCCTCTTGTCTTGGCTTGTCTTTTGCGATTTATGTTTATGTTCTATCTACAATTTACTTTAATAATGATGTGATTGCTAATCTGGATAAGATATTGAGCTAACTATGAAAATTGAAATAAATTGCTCTAAGCATAAAACATACCTAAAATTAACAAGATTGTTGAAAGCTAGAGACATTCCATTGTAATACCCTCAAAATGGAGAAGGGTACATTTGCCACGCAATGATAATAGGAAGCATCTTGTCACAAAAAAGGCAAGACTAGCTTGTAGCAATAAAAAGACTATCACTCCCTCGTTCAAACACAGAATCAAGTAGTCCTTGTTACATTGGAATGCAAATGAAAAAATTATGAATCAACGATTGACACCATTGAGTCCTAGTTCTAGACAGAACATTATCACTTGCTTATGCAGTTACAATCATAGATCACTTTTTGTTTATGTTTGTTGTTTGGAAAAACCTTGTGGGTTGAACTTAGCA
This sequence comes from Pinus tabuliformis, assembly GCA_031772625.1. NCBI lineage: Eukaryota > Viridiplantae > Streptophyta > Pinopsida > Pinales > Pinaceae > Pinus > Pinus tabuliformis. The sequence goes on from CM062804.1 coordinate 205,552,934, forward strand.
TCACTAAAATTTGTTTATTAGTTTGCATTTCCTTCAAAAGAAGGTTAGATCCTTTTATGTAGGTTGAAATATTATTATGGGTTGAACTATCACTAAAATTTGTTTATTAGTTTGCATTTCCTTCAAAGGAAAGTTAGATCCCATTGTCATAAGTTTGGCTCATCTATTTCTAATCCTATTTTATAATCCAACAAATTAATTGCAACCAAAACATGACTTTATTCTAAAAATAATTAAGACATAAACTCCAACATCAACACCTTCTCCTTTAAAATTTTATTTTGCTCCAAAACTTGGATCTTTTTTTTCCAAGGAAAACCTCACAGGATCCCCCTCTCTTACTAGGAATATCCAAATGGAGAAGCTCAAACACCCTTCAGTAACCCCAAGGACTCAACCACTTTGAACCTTTAGGCTATGACCTATGACCTACCCATCAGCAACATGTCTTGGGCAGATGGTTCAACCGATTGAGCTAACCCTTGGGGCTCAAAATGTTTGGAAACATCTTGTCCCACCCTCAAGCGCTTAAGCAAGAGTAAGTTTGTCGGTACTTTGACGACCCCAATTGGTCCACAAAGGGCAAACATGTAATGGAAAACTTTCATGATAATATCCTGAAAAGGAATAGATACAAAATAGGAAATTCGGACCGGCATTTCAAGTACAAATTTAAGCAGGCAAGAACTAATACTGCACAGAGGAAGTGGCTAGATCCACCCCATTTTGTAGTTGTAGCACCAATATAAAAGCAGTTTTTAGTTACTGAGAAATATATATTACACAAGTAGTTACAACTTACATCACAGATGATCCCTTTTTTACTTCATTTTATCTCGAACAAGTGATAAACTCGTTTCTCTCAATATTAATAAAATAATAGGGGTAACATCAGAATTAGAATGTTCTTGGTGAAATCGGAATACACTTGCTTGGACACATACAAATAGACATTCTGACATTTTCATAGACCATTGTCTCTTCTGTTCAATTGTTTCATCCCTGTAACTGGAAAGTATACTCTTTGAAAATATGAGAAAATAGTCTAGGAAAATAAGCATAACCTTAGATTTTAGGTTCTGCTACTTTTCTTTTCCCAATGGTCTCAAAAATACTTGAGCTGTATATTGAACTTGAAATTCTCACATCCATAACAGTATACTGAACTTAAAATGCAACAAACTGCACTGAGTTTCCTGCAGAAATGATCTTGCAGATTTTGCTTCAGAAATTAGACCAAATTCTAAGGTTTTTGTAAGAGTAGCGAAGAATAAGCATGCCAAAAGTAGCATGTTTTTGCTTTACTTGAATGTTTAAGCCTTCTATCAGTGTTACAGGTTAACACAGATGAACAATTATATATCATCTTAAAAACAGCACTGCAGTCTTTCAATCGTAATTTACTAGGAAAAGTTTCTGGAGACTACAGTACAGGAAGTGGCAACCACAATCTCATACTTAGGACATTCTAAACCTAGCAGTACATTGCTTGAGAGAAAAGATCAGATAAAAACTTTAAAGTTTACAATCAACAGCTCTTAAATAAGTAAACTTCGTCCTCTGAAGAGAAGCTTTGACATTATTATGGTTTCAAATCGCTGTATCTGGCAATTAAAGAATAAGGCATGGAACTCCCCACGGGAGGTGTATATTCGACATAATGCCACACACTTGGCATCTCATGATAATGTGCTCCATTCAAAAGCAATATACTGTGTAATGAAAGGTGGTGGATGGCTTGTCGGTTTAGCAGCCTTTGAGCTCTGGTCCTCTCGTGTTGGTACTCTGTGCTACGTCCTAGTCATCATGACCGCAGGGGGATTTTGCTGCACTGCCGGGGGGAAATAAGTTTAAGAAGGGAAGGAAATGTATGCAATTTGGGGGATACTGCTATTCTATTGAACGGTTTTTCTGGTCTCAGTGGAAGTTTAGCTGCCGGGAAGGGGAGTGAGAGGTGATTTTTCTTCATTGTTTCAAGATGCAACATCGAATAGCTCAACTTGGCATCACTAGGCTCAGGTTTGATAGCTGCGTAGTGAGGAACAGAGCATATGTTTGCCAGGCAAGTTGCCTTTCTCCTCCTTTCAGGATAATCCACTTCTGGCTTGGTCCTCTGGCATTCTCATCATCTTCAGGTCAGAAATCTCTTTCTTTTCCTTTTTGGTTTATGCTCAGTGGTTCATTTCCTGTTGGGTCTCTGTTTAAGTCTATGAATTTTGGAATCTTCTGTATGTGTGGTATCCTATTTTTTACTACCCCTCCAGGGGTCTGCTCTTCTCGATTAATCTCGCCTTAGTCATCAAGGCTGAGGGTATGGGCCTCTTTTCCCATCTCCCTCTTGCTGTTTATGGTGAATTTTTGGTGAGGGCATTGGTTCTTGACTCTCCTTTTCAAGCACAAAATCCTCCCTCCCTCCTCTGCAGACCGAGGCAATCTTTGTTCCTCCCTGTTGTGATCTCTGTGCTCCATCCCTCAGCCAAGTGTTTTCTGATGCCTAGGCTACATCAGGGCTCCAGCAGAAGGGGGTCACAGGCTCCCTCCTCATCAAGGGCTCAAGCTGCTGCACAACATTCTGTAGCTATTTACACCTCTGTGATTCCCCTGGAAATCCGTAAAGAAATTCAACAGGCTGAGGATGAAACCACAGTGGAATGAAGGTTCATTTCTGATGCAGACATCTAGGAAGTTCATAGTTGGATCCCCAAGACTGGTAACACCCGTACCCGGCAGACCCACTATATGCAAACAATAGATATTAATTGGCAACTGAAACTATCATGGGGAAAGTTCTAGTTGAGAGGTCTGAGGCTCAACAAGAAATTCTTCTTTGCATTGATGAGGTTCAGAGACAGCTCAGAAAACCAAACGAAACAATAGATATTAACTGGCAACTGAAAACTATCATGGGGAAAGTTCTCATTGAGAGGTCTAAGGCTCAACAAGAAACTCTTCTTTGCATTGATGGGGTTCAGAGACAGCTCAGAAAACCGGATGACAAGGTTTCAACACTGGCCAAGAAGATAACTGACTTAGAATTTTCAAATTCTAAAGAAGATACTGAACCTTCTGCCACCATTCAGGTGGACTCTGTCTACTTAAGATGTTAATCTTTTTACTTTGTCTTTAGCTTTAGATAGGTATCAGGTTTATCATTACAGCTTAGACATAGTCAAAAAATTTATCACTTTTGAACAGTGGATATCATTTTCCCTAATGGTATGGAGTCTGGACAAAAGCTTTATTTCTGTGCTACTGGTCTGGTTTCCCAGGTGGCATTCCAGTAGCAGCAGACAGGACTGTAAGTTTCTTTTAGATTAATCAATACAAACTCATGCCTAGCCTTACAAAAAGAAAAAAGAAATAAGACATGGAACAGAAAAGCCAATCGCCTTGTTCAGGAGGTAAACTGATCAAAATTACCCCAAAAAGTGATTGCTCTAAATAGCCTGCAGTTATGAGATTCCATGCGAAAGGGATGGTCCTGCAAAGCCAGCATAGATGTCAGAACATGGTACTAAATACAAGATAATATACCATCAAACATCAGAAAGATTTTCTAATTTTATTTCCAACCCACCTCTACAAAAAATATATGTATAACAATTAAATGAAAGATATTATTGAATACACCATCTATTAGATTGCATGGTTGATGTAAAATGCAAGAAGAGGTGAAGTGCAGAACATGCCTAATAGAAGATAGATCATAGCACACACTATGAATGACAAAGCAACATGGACTTTCAGCTGAAGCTTGAAGATAAAAACTAGAAAGATGGTGGGGAGTATAATCATCCCATTTCCAGTACGACCATTGTATTTAACTTTTAAATGATGTCGTTGTAAAACCAATCTCAAATTCTAATGCACTTCATGATTCTCAGATGGTAGTGTTGTATATAATTATTGGATAGCATAAATATAACTAACAGCAGAAGAAAGGAAGGTAAATAAGAAAATAGTAATATTGTAAAACAATAATACTTTGCACGCAATGTCTTGAACCCCACTTGCCACATCCACAGATAAAGGTTCACAAACCACTGAAAACTGGTTTGTGCCATACCACAATTATGCAAATACTAACTAAAGGACTAATTTCAGAAGAACGAAGGAATATATGTACACTAATTCTTATATGTTAAAAGTTAAAACAATGATTGGTTATGAACATTCAATTTGAAGGTTTATAACTTGCTGAATACTGATTCAAAGTATGAACTATGAACTGTTGCCACTCAAAAGGACTTCCTATATTCGTACATATAGAGAAACAAATAGTGTTGAACTTCATGTCATATTTGAGAAGTTATGGCCTTCCAAATAAAGGATTCTCCAATAAGATCACAGAACCCTGCCAGCATACATATAAGACAAGTTGGCCTGCCCGCAATTAAAGTAGCTACCCTCGTATCATAGTAGACCTGGCATTACCAAGGACCTATGGGTATATATACTCATGGAGGCCACCTATTTCCCCGTCATTTCATGTATCTTCTTCGTGATAGTTATGGCTATTCATAGCAGAAACTTCAGGCCAAACTTCTCCTTTTATGGCAGCCACCCTCCTCTTCTATTGTAGCATGTGCTAAGAGTAGCATCAATGTAGCAGTTGACCTCTCTGTGAAGGTCGGATCTCTTTTATTGTTGATTTCACTTCTTCAGAAGGCACTTTATGTTGTTTTCACCCCCTTCGTTGAGGGTAAATTGAAATTCAATCTAAGTCAACAAGTTAAAAATGCATACTAATATTACAATTACTATCTTTTATTTGAATTACTGAACACATCTTCCTTCACCTATGCAAACCTTGGCAAGTTTCCACTTGATATGGCATAATAAAATCTTAAAATTAGAAAAAGAAAACAAAAAAATCCAATAAATATTTATTAACTAAACAACACTACAAAGTAGAACTTGAAAAGAAAGGTTTTATAAAACTCTCCCTCTCAATCTTAAACCTATAAAAGGTAACGTATAAAGCAATCAATACATTTTACATGGGACTTCTATTTCAGTTTCTTGGAACTTTGTTGCAACTCACAAAGAATGAAACCTAAAACAATAGCACAATAAAGTTTAAACACTATCATCAATCAAATCAATTGGATTTGCATTTTCAGCTGACCTAAGAAATGCAACAACATGCTTTAGACCTGGGTAGAGTGTTGACAACAGTCTAGCAACGAACCCTGATATGTTCCAATGCAACATAGATTCATATTAATTCTCTAGCTAACACATTTCCACACAAAAAAAACCTAATTAGCAACCTTTAAATCTAATTATAAATTAGAACCCATATTCCTAACTGAGCCATGACTTCTAAGAATTGAGTTACTCCTGAGATGTCTGAGAGACGCCAATTTACAAAGAAGTTTAAAGGCAGATATTTATCAAAGATTCCATATTTCACAAGGTACAAACAGCGTCATAGTTGCCAGAATCCTCAAACATAAAGGGGAAACCAAAGTCCTGAATACTTTAGTTAGAGCAGCTCAAGATGTAATATAAAGGATGATCAAAGCAGCCTTTTGTTGTAACTTTTAGTTAATAATATTACAGTTTTGAAAAATTATTTTGCATGATCCACAGAGAAGTATTTACATAAACTTTAAACGTATTGGCCATGGTGTGTACAAATCCATTTAAAAGCTGAGCAGAAATATTCTATAGCATTTAGCAACATTGGCACTTATTATCTGGTCAAGATATTTTGCATGATTTACATATAGGCATTTATATCAGAGTATTGTCGGCCATGTTCTGTAAGAATTCATTTAAAGCCTCAGCATAGGCATTCTATGGCATTATACTAATATTGGCACTTCTTATTTGGTCAAAGTTTCAAACATCTAATATACCCAATTAAAGGTAAGAAATAACTAACTATGCTCGACTGACTGACTAGTTCAATGAGTTGGATGGTACACGTCCTGACATAATGTTATTGAGAATTTCAATTGGTTTACCTATACTTCTGTACTAGAATTTCATATTTTAATTGAGAATCTATCGTGAAACAGAATTTTAGGTATTGTTCTCCTATGGAACCTAATTAGGCCAAGCCTTTGCAACTACGGAAAAAGATATCTGCAGCTTCAGGCAGGCAGTTATATATATGCATGTCATCATAGTAGCAATGAGATAATTCCGCATCAACCTGCATAATAAGGTGATCTGCAGAAAATGTGAAAAATATTAGGAGAGCCCCTTGAGATTGAGAATAAGAATAGAACCATACTTTCCAGGAACTAGAGCTAAATATTCAACTGCGGACGGAAAAATCTGTGTAATAGCATATCCAATCACAAGTACCGCTGCAAGACCTTTAGAGAGCCGTGTGAAACCTGTGAAGAGGCCAACACCCTGACATCAAGTAAAAATGGAGCAAAGGCATTAGGAACATTATAAAGACAACACCTATATGCAAGCAGAAAAAAAAAAGTACACATAAAGAATTACAATCATCTAAAAAATTTGAAATATCAAAACAGACAGCAAGGCAGATTACTTAGTCTTAAATACCAGCACTTCCAAGTTCCAATGCAGAAAATATAAGTGTAAAGCAAATCCAAATCAATGTTGCAAACATTGTGTCAGGAAATATATCGCTGAGTGTCCAGAAAACAAATTATCGACAGCATCAAGAAGAATATTGGAAAATATCAGTGAACTTTTAGAAAATACAAAAATCTTCTTTTTTTTCCTTTTTATTTTTCATACATCTAAAGAAACCCCCTCCCTCTAGCCCCATTACAGGCAAATGTAACAATGAGTAACCCATTTGTTTTCAATCCCTTGGCTTCCCTCTTCAAACTGAGCAAAAAAATCCAAAATTTTCTTGACTCAGCTAATATTTTCCATTTTAAGTGATATATTGCTGATATATCACAATCTTTTTAAAATATTACGATATATTCAAAATTGGAAAAAATCGCAACTTTTTCCAGTAATATTATCGCTCACTATGGGCCATCATGATATATCACAATTTCAGCAATAATTTAGCAATTTTGCAACACTTTTACAGCCATAAAACCGCACCATTATAATTTGATTGACGAGTGGAAATCTTAGCCCTCCAAGACTAAATTTCTACCACCCATTTCCAGCAAATATTTAAAGTTCAAATGTATCACATAAGGCTCATACACTTTAAAGATGAATCTATCAAATAGTTTCTTTATCTGCTAATTTGTGGAAGACAGTAAACAAGCCTCTTCTCCCATATGACCTGCTCAAAGTAGTTATTAACTTATTTGAGACACACTAGCTCTCTCATTTATCCAATACCTTATGACTCCATTAGCCTATTACTAATAGGCACTGCTTTCCTTCAATCTCTTTTCATTCCATGTTTTTGTCCTTCATTTGATTATTTTGTCCTTGTCCCATTTCCATTGCCATCCTATTTCATATACTACAACTACCACCCATTTTGCTTCAGCTAACTTTTCCATTAAATCACCTTGTGCCCCCATTCTATAGCCTAAGCTATCCTACCTTTTACAGAAGCCTCCTTTGAATTGGAGAAGAGTGAACCTAAACAGAGAAGAAGAGCTACCAAGGAGACGATGGGTAGACTTCCTAAGTTGCACAAGCTAGTCCCTTGATGTTTGGGACTTTCTATCATGTGGGGGTGTTAGATAATGTTCACACTTTAACCCTTAACTTCGGTGTGGATCTGTTTTCCACCATTTTCAAACTTCCAAGCCTTTGCCATGACTACTTGTTGCACTTTTCACATGTATTAGGACCTATATTGCAGGCGAGCGCCCCCTACTATAGGATGCAATACCTTATGACTCCATTAGCCTATTACTAATAGGCACTGGTTTCCTTCAATCGCTTTTCATTCCATGTTTTTGTCCTTCATTTAATTATTTTGTCCTTGTCCCATTTCCATTGCCATCCTATTTCATATACTACAACTACCACCCATTTTGCTTCAGCTAACTTTTTCATTAAATCACCTTGTGCCCCCATTCTATAGCCTAGCAATCCTACCTTTTACAGAAGCCCCCTTTGAATTGGAGAAGAGAAAACCTAAAGAGAGAAGAAGAGCTACCACGACAACAATGGGTAGACTTCTTAAGTTGCACAAGCTAGCCCCTTGATGTTTGGGACTTCCTATCATGTGGGGGTGTTAGATTTTGTTCACACTTTAATCCTTAACTTCGGTGTGGACCTATTTGCCACCATTTTCAAACTTCCAAGCCTTTGCCATGACTACTTGTTGCACTTTTCACATGTATTAGGACCTATATTGCAGGCGAGCACCCCCTACTATAGGAGCACTCACGAGTGTCACTCCCGAGTCCCATCTGTCTAAACCTTAAAAATGTTCCCTAGGCACTCACTCATTGCTCCCATAAACCAAGGCAATTTTTTGGTTTATGGGTGCTTGTAGGAACTAAGGCAAGCTTCCAAGACGTAAAATAAGTCCGAGCTATGGTTCCTTGATGGATTAAAAGTCAAAACACTCTTTCACTCCATTTGCTCTCATTCTATTTCTCAGTTCACTCATCTTGGGTAGGGCTTTAGTGGGTTTCTTACTAGTAGTTAACGAACAGATTTGTAAGAGTTTGGAAGAGAGACTGAAGGCTTCCATAGTTACATTCAACTACCAATGGAGAGCTGAAGAGGTAGGCTCTAAGCCCATTCTTGCTTTTTTTCCAGTTATTGTAAACTTGTATATTTTCTATTTCGAATACTTGAATTTTCTCTTTCTTACTCCTCTTTCTCCATTGTTCTATTGCAGGTAGCAAGTTATTCTCAAAAAGCATGATGGGCATGTAGTTTATCCTTTTGATTCCCTAAAGCCGTAAGCATTATATAGACTTTCTTCTCAAATTACCTTGGCAACAACTTTCCCTTTTTTGTTGAACCTTTTGATCAACACAAGTAAGTGGCTACTGCTTTATTCTAGATGAAACACATGTCCTACCATGCTATGGAAAGTCTTCAGCTAAGAAGCCACAAATGATGGCTATCTATTCCACTAAAGTCATCCAAGACTTGCACCTAGCTCCAAGCATTTTCACACGCACAAGCATGTCATTGAGAAACTTGAACCCTAGTGGGGGTGATAACAACACTCCACTTTCGCCGAGACAATTAAGCATCTATTGACAAAGGCACTGTTGTTTTATTTATCAAATTACATGCTTTAATCTTGAATTCAATATTGAAACCTTCATCTAATATATTGCCAAGAAATGACAAAATCTTTATAGGGCTTGTTACAAGCAAATCTTGAAGATATCATTCTATAGGTAAACAAGTACACTACATTTTTTCTTTGACATCATGTCCACTTCACTCCCAAAAAAACAAAATCTCGGTGAAAGTGTTCTATGTAAGATGTCGTGTGTTGAATACATTGAAATCAATAAGCCTAAGTATTACTATCTCAGTTGACACGAACAATGCACTAAACCTGTTTTACTACATCAGTTGACACAAACAACGCAATGACAAATAGTTCCACCAGCATAAATGTGGTTTGTTTGTTCTTTTGCTCTATCAGCAGCCAATTTCTTTTGGCATTCATGTACATATTATGACCTAAATTTGAGTCATTTATTTCTGTAACTAGTTATTTGCATCTTTACCCAAAAATAAAAGAGAACTCTCATTCTTTAAATTTTTGGTATCCTTATGCCTTGTTTTTTGTTGTAGTCCAACCAACATAATCGTTGTGAGATTATCTATCTGATATCCAAGATACTTCTTGTACAATTCAATGATGCTTCTAAGCAAGGTCATGATTCATTTAACCAGATCAAGCCAACTAATCAACTAATGATCTGACTGTATTTGTTTTGGTCATGGAACTGCGCTCTTTCATGTCTAAATTGAAAATTTCCCCACACAGATATAACTCGCCTGCACCATCTATTGTCTCAAACACACATCTCAAAAAATCTCTAGGTTTTTATTTTTTTGGAGCTAGCAAAGATCAAGACTCAAACATAATTTCATGCTTATTAGTCCCCCATATTCTCACTATGGTGTGAAAGGTCATCATCACCAGGGCTAACAAATTTTCACAGTTCACCCGCTCAGGATTTCACTTATCGTGGTCTTAGTGACCCAAAGCAGTCTCCAAATCACCTGCTCCTTAAGGGGGTTAAACATTAAATTTTCATCATTTCACCTATGTGGAAAAGGCAGGCCCTACTCAAACATGCATCAGCTGATTAACTCAGTATGATTTATACGGAGTAGTTGAGTTTCTAAGGTTCAATAAGATCATAACTGTCTCACCTCTTGAAGTCCCTATATTCTACTGATCCTTCCATCAGTTTGACAGTCTAGCCACTTACAACACTCTACCAATATTTCTCCCTTGGAATCATTTTCATCTTGAATTAACCGATACTAAAATCTTCTCCATCAAATTCCTCAACGATAAGTTGTTTTACAGTTGCAGCCATTCCTTCATATGACATGTGGGTGATACGCCCAGAATGGAATCTGGAATCTGCAGATCCAATTATATCATTTCATTGTAAACTCACTGCTGCAAATCAGAACCTATCTCTGATGCCGTGTCAAAAATCTAATGAACCATAAAACATTAAATATGGGATTTATAGTTCCCATTGGACTGGGCATTTCATTTTCAAAAGAGAAAAGCTCATCACTGAAAGTTGGGTAATTTGATTTTCTCGGATCTACAGAGCTCTAACCCAATTACAGAATGCATGGAATCTGCTAAAATCTTGGACTTTCTAGTGATGGGTGGTTTCAAAAGTAATGACCATGGAAAAACAAACAACCAAACAAACATTTCGTCACGAAAATGCTCAGATTTCTAAACCCACGATTCGTGTGTGCTGCTAATTAAAAGTGAATAAGCCATTCGAAAAACTAAAAATATGCATGACAACAGATCCATACTGGTAAGTACAAAATTTGAAAGACGATGTAAATGAATTACTTACTCCTGGCAGGGATCTACTAATATTCATCGTGGTCCTTTCCATATCTAAACACCCGGAGATTGCTAGAAATCTCAGCGAATCAGAATGGCTTCGCCTACATTATTTGAATTGCTCTTTTCATGAGTATTGCTTTTTAACAATGTTTCATGAAGATCGCGCATATATGTTGGAAAAAGAGGGTGAGGAATTATATAAAACACCTCGCCTTAATATAGATTGACTATGCACCTTCATTGATATGTGTTTGACGACTTTGTCATAAGGTAAAGGGCAAGATTTGCACCTGGTTCGAGTATTTATGGTAGAGTATGTATTTTTTAGTGTCATAAGGTAAGGGCCAGATATGGGCTTAGTTGGAAGCATGTTAGGGCAATATTTTTTTTTTGTATTTACATTGTTAATGGTGTATATGTTTGTATATGGTTACAAGTGTTTATTGTCTATCTACATTACATTAAGGATTTACTTTTTCATTTCAAAAGAGATAAAATAGTAGAAGAGTATAATTTGAAAGTGAGCTTGTGGGTAATTACAAAGGGAAAAAAGGTCAAGATATCAATGATGCCTTAAAAGGTCAAAGATATTAATGATACCTTATAAAGGGGGTTTGGCTCATAAATGAGGTTCAAAGATATTAATGATACCTTGGGTTTGGCTCATAAATGAGGTTCATAGAGTTTTATGATTCATGTAGGTTTATTCTCATTGTGGTTTACAACATAGGAATGTTAGGTGCAAAACATGTTCTCATTGAATGTGATGGGATAGAGAATTTTTAAACTTGCATATAAGTTAAAAACAAGTTTTTAATATTTTTAATTTTTAAAATAATAATATATTGAAATGCAACAAAATGTTTTTTAATAATTTAATTTTAAAAATATAATTATAATATATTAAAATGTAAATCATTTTTTATTTTATAAAAGAAATTAATTTTAATTTCAAAATCTATTTATAATATTTTGGAGAAATTTACATAATTTATTTTATAAAATGGGATAAGGGATACAGTTCAAAATTCACTAAAATTTATAAAAATAAAAATAAAAAAATAAACATACATATTTTTTATGACATAAGCCATAGAAGAGTTCAATTAAGTGTAGTTTATGCAATTGGGAGGAATGGTTATTATCCTTCCAATTTGAGTTCAATTTCTTAAGTGGTATGTTAAATTGTTAATGAGTATACTAAGCTCTATTGTTTACCAACCTCTTACCTTGAAGATTATAGGGTTTGCGTTGGGTGCCATCTTCACAATGAGGAAAAGTACTGAGAGATTTTCTTTAGCAACGTAACCTCCAAAAAAACAAGTTATAAAAGATGAAAATACTTCACTTTTTATACCCACCCATTAGAAATAAAAGACAAAAAATACTTCCTTTTAAATTACCCACCCATCATCCCCAAATGGGATGATGTGCAATGATGAACAAGGGGGTGGGATGCCACCGCCCCACCTAGCAAATGGGCCAAGGGGTGCGGCATCTTGCCCCTAATGAGATCATAATGGCACATGCGAGTGTATTCATCATGTCTATTGCAACACAAAGGAATTGATATTGTGGTCAGCTGAGCGAGTTGCCCAAGAAATTTAAGCATGTGATTAGTAGGATGGATTGGAACTTCAAGGTGCTTGTAGTGTTTGCATTTGAGGGTTGCGAGAGCAAGATTCCATTGGTAGCGGCTCTACCTGATACATTAATCTCATTGTGTGGTCGATGGAGGTTACTGGAGCACATGATCTTGTAAATATTGAATTAGACGTAGCCAAGCTGCAAGTTTGGCTGGTGAGGAGGGAGGTGCAGGGCTCACGAGAAGGAGAAGACTTGAGTGGCACAAACCAAAATCAATTTGCATTCCTTGTAAAAATTGGTGTCAAGTCACTACAAAGGCAATTTCAACTATCTTCAAGAAAACCCATGAGGTTTGTTGGCTTGTTATGGCCAAATTGGGCAACTTTTAGTACTTTAAGGGTGGTGAATAGACAATACAGACTATGATTATGCATTTAATGGCGTGTGGTAGGCTCTTATCCCTCTCTATGGCCTTTTTGTTGGTGTCAGTCTGGTTTTGAGGGGTGAGAGGTGTGGTGTTATCTATTGTTTTTTTTTTGGTAGTTTGTTGCATAGTTATTTCCTAATTATTTAATGGGGATTTTTATATGTTGGTATTGCCTTTTTGGGGATAATGATGAATCTGATTTTTTATGAGTTAGAGTGGTGATGTGTTATTTGTATGGGGTGTGAAGTTGCATTTTTTCTATTGCCCATTCAACCCCTACCCCAACCCCTTTCACTATTTCAAAGATTGTTGGACCCTTATGGTTTAGTGTTGTGGCTTAAGAATTTATTTAGTGGATGTGGTGTTTTAGCAAGGGACTGGTTGTTGTGGCAATAGTGGTGGGCAAGTTGTTCGGGGTTTAAGATAGCAGCCATGCAAACAGACTTTTGGAAGGGCGATGTTGTGTATCAGGGGTTGTGGGGGACATATTCTTGGCTTTAGGGCAGTTGCAAGGAGTCTAGGAGGTGCAAGAAAGAAGTCGGGAGGTTTTGTGTTATATCAAAACACAGCTAGTATTTGGTGGTGCTACAGAAGTCGGGTTTTGGACCCTACTCGAAAGCAGAGAGCGCAGCAATGGCATATTAGCCCCTAAGGGAGAAAGGCATACCTCTTTGATAAATCATTTGCAATTTGGACACCTATGCCACAATAGAGGACCAAAGTTCAACGTGGGGCTACATATTACCAAGAGAGAGCTTAGCATGGGAACACTAGATTGTATCACCGCATAATTGGGACAGAGAACTTACACCCGACCACATACAGGTAAAGATCACCCAAGCGGAAGGTGAGGCTTCATCCTATAGAACCTCCTTGTTTGATTCTATGGTGAAAATAGAATGGATGGAGTGGATACCAGATACGAGACATACAAAAGGCAGGTTTAACCAATACATGCAGACGGTGGACCTATACTGGCATATGAAGTTCTTTACTTGGTAAGATGATTCTGGATCCCCATGAATTCGGGTTGGACATTATCCAATCATTAGACCACCTGCATAACCACTTATGCACTCTTGATCAAGAGATGAAGCGATTCGAGCGTCATCTAGGCATCCCCCCGAGTGTTGGGCATCCTCTAGATGGCCCACTGAACCCCATCCCAGTGGCAAGCTCTGAATAGAACCCTATGGCTTGATGATATTTTGTCCATGTCAATTGTTTTTCTTTTTTATGTGTCTTATATATGCGGTCAAGTAGGCATGTTTGTTAGATTCGACTTGGATATTTTTGGAACAATGGTTTTTCTATTGTTTATATTCTCATTAAGGAGAATCTTCTTTTGGTTATGGTCAGATCTCCCATGTGAGACATCGATCGAGACTATGTAATCCTTACTATACACCTCAATATTTCCAGTTAATAGAAATTCGCCAAAAAAACTATCGAACCATCATAAATAAGTATAAAAATATTTGCAATGATAGTTTTCTCTAATATATTTTTCCCATGAAAACTAAAATTAACTCATTTTTTTCTTAAATTGTTTATTTAATAATAAAAATGGAATCTTAAAAACCAAACTATACCTCTTGTATAAAAATTAATAACTATATCTCAATTAAGATTGTTTTTCATTTCTGTTTTTAAGAGAAGAGATCTTATAATCCAAGTAAGTCTTAAAAATGCCAAAAGTTATTCATATTCATAAATAAAAATTAATAACTATATTTTAATTAAGATTGTTTTTCATTTTTGTTTTTAAGAGAAGAGATATTATAATCCATGTCTTAAAAATGCCAAAAGTTATTCATATTCATAAATATTGTCCTCATTAGTAACAATAATACTCATATGGTAGCCCCTAGTAAAGAACAATAGCTAAAGCTTGCATGTGACCCTTAATGATGGATCCTCCCAATAAAGGTAGGTAAAAATGAACTCTAATAATTAATCTAAAAGGAACTTTAACCTGATGGGTCCATGAGGGATATTTAGAGGCCACCATGAACATATCTTAAAGGCTTACAGTGAAAGCCCTCGGAGAGCATGGATAATAAGATCAAATTTGAAGCTTTTACATAAGGAATGAGGGAAGTCCTTATTATTGGTTTCAAAAAAGTGATCCTCTATGTGATTGAAAGTTAATAATTAACAATTCGATAATAAATCCATAAGTTGCATGGAAAGTAACTAGTCATGTAACAAGGTGATCCAATCATTAGAGAACTAACAATTTGTACATGTTAAGGAATCAGTTGGCTAGTAAATCAAGTTCTTCCAACAAAAACCAAAAATCTACAAACTAATTTGATCCTCCCTTAGCATAATGAGATGGATGAAAGGAAATTTTGATTGGGCATATAGGCCCACCCATCTCCCCACTTGATTGATTTGGTGGGACAACAAATGCTAGCATTTATGGATATGGTGTTCTATAACAGTGTAATGGGATTGCAACATTACCTAAAGATGATCGAATCCAAAACTATTAAGGAGTGTTATTATTCCACCTTCGTTCAACCTTCATGAAGGGGTTGCTTCTTATGCAAATTGGTGTGATTAACTTCTATGCAATCATGTCTCTTCTCCCATAATTGGACAATAAGAGAGCATGGAGGACTTAGAAAGGATATTTTAACTTCATACCAAAGCAATCTTGACACCTAAAGCACAACATGAACACCCTTTTAGGTCAAAGGAGTGATTTAAGATCTTTCATGGCACATATTAGTCACCCTAGAAGCTCATCAAAGAGAACAACATCAACCCAAAGACATTTCCAATCACTATAGAAAGTTTGAATGTGGTGTTACATGAGCTTGGAAATCATCTATGAGATAAGGATAAAGGAATGCAACCAAGCAATCAAACATTGAGGTGAAAATGGTTGCATGTTATGTGGACACCACCATTGAGTTGAGCCATGAAGTGTCCAACATAAGGGTTTCCCAACTTACATTTTTACATTATTTCCAAAAGATAATTCTACATAATTTGAGTTACATAACCAATATACAATGAGAAAATAAGAATCACATGTCATCCATGTTCGTGTAGTATTTGGCAACACCCAATTCGAATATTTTTCCAAACACACTAGTAATTCCTCATTGTTATCTCTCACACTAACTCAGCCATTCCACCATCAATGTAACAACCCCACATAAGGAGCCCTTATTTTATGAGCTACAATTTCAAAAAAGTGTGCCCAAGTTAAGATTCAATTTGGCAAGGGTTATAAGTTCATTGTCTCCCTACTACAATCACAAGCCAATTCCCTACTAGTGCCAATATAACTCCCCACAAATCAAGAACCAATAAGAGATTCAACCTTTGTGTAAAATTGTCCTTGCCATCCTTTCTAACTCCCATACAGCCAATCAAATATTTATATGATTAGTAGTAACGAGCACGAGGGAAAATCTACATATAGATTCCAACCCTAAGTTAAGTAAAAGAACCCCCTTGAGTTTTCAAGTGAGGAATATATAGGTGGAGAGAGAATGTGCATGAGGAGGTAAGGTGTAAAGATGGGATTTCCAGGTGGTATTTCGGAATGTGCCACCTTTTATTTACATGGTGAAGGAAATAAAAATATGTCGCACTGTAACACCCCACCCCATATTTACCCGCTTTTACAAGCCCTCTGGGTAACTGTGAAGTGAAGTGCCACTATGATATGACCTGGCCTCCTAGCTCTAGTTAAGGAAATGGGGCCTACAACTGAGACTTATTGACCACAAACTGACATCCTATAGGGACTATAGATCACCCAGGAGATGAAGAAACACCAAAGATGGTCAATCCCTGAGCTGGAACTTTGTTTCGGTGGCCTAGACTCCCAAATGCACCCTTGACATTGCCTGCATGCAGTTGAAGGCCTCCAACCACACTCACAAGTCTTGCTTAATGTGGTTGTGACCTAAATTTCTCAGTTCAGTGCCTACAGTCCCAAGATCTGAGCCACAATTCTAAGCCAACCTCCAGATCACTACCCAGAACCTCTTGAGACCTTCTAGAATAATAAGTAACTTAATAACAAATCTAAACATACAAACTTGAATAAAAAACTTGACCTAACCAGGCCTAACCATGACAGTCATTTCGTCAAACATATGGTGAACATCTAATCTACAGGTCATGAATGCATTTCTGAACATAGGAGTCTGAAACTTAAATGAGAATCACCAAAAAGGTCTAATTCCCTCTCATAATAGTTGCAATGACACTTGTTAGCCCATGCAATCATTAAACATCAAATACTTATCAAATCCTGAACAAGACATAGCTAGAATACATTGAAAATCCATGCTTGTAACCAGCATATAACCATATTATTAACCATGACATAACAACCATCAAATTACCATAATAGCAAGTACAAGTGCTCATAGATTACAATAGGAAAAATAGCTATTATTAACCTATGCAAAAGCCAACCAAATCAAGGACTTCCACATACCACCCGACCGCAAATTGGGTTGAACCAAATATTTCTTCCAACCAATCACCCATGTGCCATATTCCAACCATGAATGTGGGATCTCAAGAAATAAACAAACAAGGCTTCCTAGAGATTAAACCACCTCCACCCTCAGGCTATCGTGATCCCAACAAAATTGGTCAAGAGATCACTAAGCCTAAAACAAGATTGGATGCCTCAAAGTTTCTTCGCCAATACCTCGAGGAATTTTCCTATCTCCACCCACTTGTTGAGGGCTTCCCGAAGATTACACTGCCTCCACCCCCAACCCTCGGGAATTTTCCTTAGTCCACCTCACCCAGTTCAATAACCTTCCGGAAATCCAAAGCTCAATTAGAAAAGAACCCCATCACACCATGGTTATCCGGAAATGGAAAGGCAAGGCTAAAACCATCGTTACACTAGGAAAAATCCATGCCAACAACAACAATGAATCAAATACACAAATGCATGTACCATGCATTCAAAAACTAGATTGGAAATCACACATGCAGCTTGTTACCTGCAAAGTCCTCCTGTTGAAGCTACTTGATCCAACCTTCCTTGTTTGTCCTTTTCTTTCCTTCTCTTTCATTTTCCTTCCTTTGCTTGATTTCTTGCTTTCTCCTCTTGGTGCTCTTCTCTCTCTGAAATTAATTCCAAAGAAAATCTGACTAAAAGTAAAACAAACAAAAGCTATGAACTGATCCTCAAAAGCCTTTTTATCATTAAGACCTCCATTTTCTTCAATTTCCTCTATTTTTCCTTCAATTTTCCTCTCATGCAAATATGTGACCTTTCATCTCCCTTTTCTCCTATTTTCCTTTATTTTTGTAAATGAAAGCCAATTAATGCCTCTTTGCCTTTGTCAATGCCTTTGTCATTTGCCTTATCCATAATAAACCGAAGTGACACCCACTAGGATCTTTTTCCCAACATTCAGCTTGGAATACATGTCCCATAATCTTGGTCTTTTTTTTCCCTTTATTAGCTTAATTACATGAACTTTTAACCTCGAGTTGTTATAAACCCCTCCCCCTTAGGGGAACACCGTCCTCAGTGTTCTATGACACTTATGACCAACAAACCACTGAAAACCAAAACATACTGCCTATGGAGCTTTATAACTTGGCTCGATGCAATATTTACAATGAACAACCTGCTAAGAAGCAAAACCAACATGACAACCATATTGTTTATTTGAGCTTTATAACATGACTCATTGTGGTATTTACAATAACAACCATACATAGATATGTACATATACCAAAAATATTTTGCCTTGATTGACAAACAATGAAGGATACATAGGTTGTATATGATCAATCATCTCCCATTAGCTTCATCAGGCCCAAAGTTCTTCCACTGCACTTTAACTTGCTCTATTGCTCGGTTCTGAATCATGAGTTGTTTTTGTTGCAATATGCACTTAGGTTATGGTTGGAATTCTCCTTTTGGTTCCACCTGCAATAAACACCATTCAATCACATGATCAACATCCTTCACATATCCTTTAAGCAATGAAACATGGAAAACATCATGGACCTTCAGTATTGGTGGTAGTGCAGGTATGTAGACCACTGGTCCAATCCTCTCAAGGATCTTAAAAGGCCCACAATATAGAGGTGCCAACTTGGCACATGACCCAATCCTCAAGGAGACCTTCTTGGGCTTGATGCACAAGTACACATGCTCCCCAACTTGAAACCCCTTAGATGCCCTATGTTGATCTGCATAAATCTTCTGCATGTCCCGTGTTGCCTTTAGATTCTTCTTGATGACCTACTTTTCGTGTTCCATCTCTACCAACATGTGCGGTCCAATCAGTGCCTTGTTCACTGGATCACTCCAGTTGATGGGAGTATTACAACTTCGTCCATAAAGTGCCTCAAATGGACTCCTCCTCAAGGAATATTGATACCCATTATTGTACGCAAACTCTGCCAGTGGAAGATACTCTTCCCACTTCCTCTGCTAGTGCATAACATACATCCTCAACCTATCCTCGAGTATCCTATTAACCCACTATGTTTTTCCATTTGTCTGCGGATGATAGGTTGTACTAAAAGCCAACTTTGTCCCGAACCTACAAGAAACTCCTTCCAAAACTTAGAAGTGAACTTGGCATCTCTATCAGATAAAATATTTTTAGGAACACCATGCAATCTCACTATCTCCCTGATGAAGACCTGAGCTACCTCACTGGATGAATTATTAGACTTCACTGGAATGAAGTGAGCTACCTTGGTTAATATGTCAACCACAATCATGATGTAATCCTTTTGCCTAGATGTCTTTGGCAGACCTGTAATGAAATCCATGGAAATAACCTCCCATTTCCACTGTAGAATCAGAATTGACTGTAATAAACCACCTGGATGCTTGCACTCTGCTTTTACTTGTTGAAAATCCACACACCTTGCGATGAACTCAGCTACCTCTTTCTTCAGATTTGGCTAGTAGTAAAACTTCTTCACAGTTGTTAGAGTCTTTTGATATCCCGGGTGACCTGAATATGGCTTGACATAAAATTCCCTCAAGATAAGCTTCTTGAGCTCACTATTGTTTGACACATAGATCATGTCCCTAAATATCACCAAACCATCTGTCCTGAGATGATAATCCACATCTTGATCACTTGTACCCTGTTGTTGTAACTTGTGCTTAAGTTGTTGGTACCTGACAGCCTACTGCCCCACATGCAAGATCCAATCCTATAAATTTTTCCCATATGAACTCATGGTTGTTATGCGATTTACCTGCATTCTTTTGCTAAGAGCATTCACAACCTTGTTCTCTTTACCCTTAATGTACTTGATCTCGAAGTCAAACTCACTGAGCGTAGCTAAACACCTAGCTTGACTGGCATTCGGATTAGGTTGGTCAAACAAGTATCTCAGCCCACTATGATCACTCATCAAAACAAACATTTTTCTAAGAAGATAATGTTTCCACATATTCAAGGCATGGATGAGAACTGCTAACTCAAGATCATGCGTCACATAATTTTTCTCGTGCTCATTCAGTTTCCTTGATTAGTAGCATACCACATGTCCCTCTTGAATTTGGACTCCACCAAGTCTTCTCTTGCAAGCATTTGTACACCACAAACTCTTTATTTGGATCTGCAATCTTTAGAACTTGAGCATTTGTAAGCAACTGCTTTAAGTGCTCAAAATTGGCTTAACATTCCTCTGTCGGTTCAAACTTCTTTCCTTGCCTCTGTAAAGATGTAATAAGATAGGCAATATGTGAGAAATTCTTGATGAAGCTCCTGTAATAACCTGTTGACCCAATGAATGATCTGACCTCATCTGCATTCCAAGGAGTTTCCCATTCCATGATATATCTTATCTTTTCCGGGTCCACTGCTATGACTTCCTTGGAAACAACATGTCCCAAGTAATGAACTTCTGATTGAAATAAACTGCACTTACTAAGCTTGGCATACAACTAATGCTCTCTCAATAATCTTAACATTGTTTATAGGTGCTTTGCATTCTCTTCCTCATTCTTCGAATATATCAATATATCATCACAAACTTGTCCAGATAAGGACGCAACACATTATTCATCAAACACATGAAAGTAACAGGAGCATTAGTCAAACCAAAAGGAACCACAAAAAACTCATAATGCCCATACCTGGTCCGGAAAGCAGTTTTGTAGATGTCCTCTTCTTTGATGCGTACCTGATGATATCATGGTCTCAAATCAATCTTTGAGAACATTGTTGCTACCTTCAACTGATCAAACAAATCATCAATCATCGGAAACGGATACATGTTCTTTATGTTTTCCTTGTTGAACTCTCTGTAATCAATTCACAACCTTAGAGTACCTTCCTTCTTCTTCACAAACCACACAGGTGCACCCCAAGGCGATACACTTTGCCTTATGTATCCCTTGTCAACCATTTCCGTCAACTGCAACTTCAATTCCACTAATTATGGAGTGTTCATCTTGTAAGGTGCCTTTGATGTTGGTGTTGCTCCTGGTACCGACTCAATATAGAAATCCACTTCCCTATGAGGAGGCAACTCTGAAACTGCTGCAAAATCGGATACCTCTTCCAAACTTTTGCATCCTCAACATCCTTACCTTTATCACTGGAAACATGCAATTCAAATCATACACATCTTTTCCTGTAACTATGGTTTGCCTGCATAGTTGTGACCATTCTCACCTATGTAGGCTTCTTCTTACCTTGCAATATTCTCTTTCCTCCATCATCATCCATACACTCAATAGCCTTCTCATAACCTTAGTCCTGTGAAGGTACAATCAATCCATACCCATAAGAATATTGTACGATCCCAATGGAAGTACATTTAGATGCGTTGATGTAGGCATACCATTCAGCTCAAGTGCACAAGCTCTTACCCAATGATAAACTCTTTTCTTAGTACCTGTATCCAACTGCACCAACCAAGAATTTGCATGCACTTATTTTCTCAATCCACACTTATCCACCAATTCAAAATTAACATAACTATAATTAGATCCATAATCAATCAAAATGGAAACAACTCGATCACAAGGCTTACCTTCTATCTGAATAATGGATGCCTGGTGATCTGTCTACTTGTTATCAAATGTTGCATAGATCCGAGGAACGGTCTGGCCCACATCCCCAATTGTTTGTGCCTCCTAAGCGCTGTAGATTTGAGGTCTACCACCCTGATACAATGGATAATCCTTCTTACGATGATCTTTGCCACATATCCAAGACTACAACAGTTCTCTACCACTACTCTTATTTTTTCGCTCTCCAAGCTGAGGTCCATGTCCCTTCTATTGTTGAAATTTCTAAGTCTAACCCGTTAGAAATTCTTCCTGTACTATCTGGTTTATTTCACCTACTTGTTTAATTACTTAACAATTTATTTACCATGCAAATACTAAAAATAAACACGAGTACATTATCAACATTTACAGATCATCAACCGAAGGAAAACAAGCACACAAGTGACACCGTTATTTTTGGACCAATGTCCTCGGAAAAACCCAATGTGGGAAAACCGGTGCAGCTATTTAGAGGGTTATATTATTATGCAGTTTATCTCAGTACAACTGGGTGCCTAAACTGGCCCACCCGACAAAAAAAAATATACGACAACAATACCTCTATATCCGAAAACAGGTATTTAGAAAACATGTCCCACGAAACCCTCTCCAGCACAACTGAAGCTCAGTGCTGGCCCTTCTGGCCACTGTGTCAGCCTCCTGCTAACCTGCGTGAGCCCCAGGACCCTCTATGTCAGTCCTTTGAGACACTGCGCAGCCTCCGGGAGCCTCTGCGTTACTCCCTCTGCCCTCTGCGTGGATGACGCAGTCTCTCTGGGCTCTGCGTAGCCTAGACTAACTGCTGCTCTCACTCTCTCTGTTTCTGTGCTGGTCTCCCAATATTGCCCCTGCCTCTCTGCCCCATACTCATTGCCCCTCGTTGCTAATCATTGATTCACTTTTTCTTAGCAACCCCGCTTTAGCAAAATGAATGACTGATCACTCTGGTGTATTCTCCAACTGACCCTCAAGCCTCCTCTTATACTTTTCTCGTTGGTCCATCAACGACCGATATTAAATCTCTAATCAATGGCTAAGATTATATTCGGCTTGATCCATGACTTTTGGAACCTTCTAACCCAGTTTTATATTAATACCCATTAATATTTTATTTTTCATAGGTTTAGAGTTAGGAAATCCATTAAAATATTAATTATTTTAATATCTCCCAAACTGGTTAGAATCTTCCCAAACCATTTATGGGTCTTGGAGATCTCATTTGCTTTATCCTCTCCACCGATTTTCATGGCTAGAGCACATCCGATGCTACCCCAAATCAACATCTATATCATGTAAAACTTCTTATAAGGAGCAAAATTTTCCTTCTCACTTGCATCCCAAGGTCTCGCTCACTTTGGTGGCCACTTTCCTTTGGTCTTGTCATTCCCTTTCCAACCCTGGTTAGACTCGGTCTTATGTTTCAATTGCCCATAACAATGCTTCAACTTCCCAATGACTTCTTCCAGCGACTGAGGCTCATCACACTCAATTTGATCCTTGAATGCTACTGGCAGTCTGATGATAAATCTCTGAAATTTTGCCTTCTCATCCTTGAGGTAAGCCACATACCTCAACAACTCTAGGAACTTAGTCGTGTACTCCTTGTTTGTCATAGATCCCATCTTCAACTCATAAAACTCCTTGGCCTTTCCATCATAGTACCTCTCTGACAAGTACTTCTTCCTAAAGAGTCTCTTGAATTCATGCTAACTCATCTCCTTTGTCTTGATGTATTCAACATGCTTCACATCCTCCCACCAGATGTTTGCTTTACCTTTGAGGCTGAAAATAACTATCATGGCCCTCATGTTCTCTGTATAGTCTTGCAGCTCAAAGAGCATCTTCATTCCAAGCAACCACGCCTTTGCATCTTCCAGCTTATTCAACTCTCCATCAAATGTAGGTGGCTTGGATTTCTTGAACTCGTCTGAAATGTTTCCCCTCTCACTCCTCCTGTATGGATGTGTTGATGATAAAAAACGACCTCATCAACATGTAAGGGAGCCCACCCGCTCAAAGCCCCAACAAAGCTCTTATATATTTGATGTAGTGGTTCTGATTGGTTCAATTGGGTCCAGTTACCCTCTCTCTCTCCCCGTTGGCTTATAATACATATATTATTTACCAATAGAAAGAGAGAAATTATATCTACCCTCTTGCAGAGCTCTTGCAGAAAGCGATCATTAAGCTGACTCTACGGCTCAGTCAAGCAGCAACTAAGATTTGCCCCTGCATGAGGGGACTTCTAGAATGCATAAGTAAATCTACATGCAATTTTACTCTAAGATGCAAGTAAAAAACTAATCCTATCTCGAATTGGGAAAATGATAGCCATCTCTTAATTCAAGAGCAAATGAACTAACTAACTAGGGGAAAAGATTGTTTGTATAATGATTGAATTCAGAAAATAAGATTAAATTGCAATATGCAAAATAGTTTGCATTTTGCAATTTATTAGATTGCTTTATGCAAATCGAATTTACTTAAATAAATAGTTATAAAAGCAAATTAGAAATACATGTCTGAATCCAATAAAACAACTGAATTCATTATATGTTTTTCATTAATTAAAGAAGTAGTTCATTCAATTAATGAAAGAGAAAACAAAAATGAGAATATATTTAAACAATAAATAGTTATTGCTTAGTACATTCCTATTTCAATGAATCCATATTAATTCTAATTATGTTTTGCTCCTCAGAGATAACTCTTGCAAAACTTCAATAGCATAAAACAATTGATACGACAATAGTGCTCAATATCATAATGCAATACACTATTTAGAACAAGAGTTAAAATTAATTAGAGAAATTTTGGCAATATCGTATTAACATACAATTCAATAAGAGTGCATTGGAATGAAAAATTATTAAAATCATACCAGAACTTCATTACAAATTTTGCAGTCCATGAGCAGTTTCAACTCCTTGGAGAAATTGCTTACATTAGTGCAAAATAATCTTCTCTTTCAGAACTCAAAATACTATATCTCTCTAACTCAACTTTCTGTCCATTACAAAAGTGCAGATGTCCACCAAAGAAAATCATAGAAATTCCCCCAAATACCTCAAATCTGAAGTATTCCCCTCACCTACAGCTATAATCTCCTATACAATAGTGCTTTTTGAGCCTCTAGTTGCAAAAAAGAGGAACCCATTTCCTCATTCTCAAAATTATTATTTAATAATTACAAGAAATCTCCAAAATAGAGCACTGTTGAGAGTAGTTTCCAAATCCTGAATTAGAGTTGCAAATTCCCCAATTTTCTCTTTGTTGGTCTCTTTCCATTGCTCCAAAATTTTTCATATATGAACTTCTCCGATTGATCTCTTGCTACAAACCAATCAAAACCCAAAATAAATTAAATTAAATTGCTTCAAATTTATCGGATTAGCCTTTGAGTGTTGTTGGGGAATGAATAAGTTGTAGCGATTTTCCCAAGCCAATGAAATTTGCCCAAATCAAATTAAGAAAACCAATTATTGTTGCAAATTCCTCACTTTGTCTTCTGCTAAATTTTTGAGTCATTAAATCTGCTAAAATTAACATTCTTGTATTATGCTTCTCGGTCTTATCTTTCCAACAAGCTATTGTGAGCTTCATTTGGCTAATTAAACCTTGAGATATGCCTCTCCAAAGATAAAGTGTCAAAATTACCAGAATTTTGAAAAAAAAAAAGCTGCCTCAACGAAAATTAAATTTTTTAATTAAAAATCTTAATTTTAATTAAATTAATAATACTTAATTAACTAAAAATTAAAATTAATTAGTTATAGTTATTACATTAATTAAATATATACAATTTAATTATAATTATAAAATTAATTAAATTCTATTATAATTACAAATTATATAAATTAAATTAATTAATTAAAAATATAAATTAATTTATATTAAAATGACATAGTAAAGTGTGCTTAACGCACATGAAGTGGGAGTTAAAAATTATGGAAATTGGAGTTTCGGGGAAGGACTATTTTGGAGGGTCTTCTAAATTAAAGTTACGAAAATAGAAATTGTCAAATGAGGTGAGAGGGTTCAAGGTGAAGTATGGTGACGTAAGTCGTTTTATTGCGGAGGTTATTTTAAGTAAGAGTTATGACATAAAGAGTTCTGAAATGAAGAGAAGCATGAACTCCTATGTAAGGTGTGCAGGAGGGAAGGCAAGTGACGTAGCAGTGGGGCCACTTAATATAATATTTACATATCATAAGAAACAACTACAACCACTTTGTTAATGGATAATTTTGGAATCTTAGTTTTAATAAATGGGAATTTTAATTTGCTTTTGAAATTCCAATATATATTTTAGTTATTTTACAAATTCGGTTGTAGTGGTTTTGTAAGACTATTAGCAAAAACAATAATACAAAAAAAAATTAATATTTTCAATTAATTTATAAAAATTAAAATAATATACATTTTTTGTCGAGGTGGTAAAAATAATCGAACTTCCGATAAGCACCATTTTGCAAATTATGCATCCAAATGAGATGAAACGAGAACCGATGGAAAGTAAGCAAGAAATCAAACGCAATAAAGTAATTAGAAAGGAAATCCGAAAAAAAAAAAATGAAAATCTCGCAAAACTGTCGGACACTTAACCAAATGGTCCCTATTATTATTATAAAGATAATAAATGAAAAAATGGGGGTGTGATTTCAGCATAATAATGGCGACACACAGGGAAGAACTAGTTATCTCCGATTAAAATATGATGAACTTTGCTTTATCCAAAAGTTAAAATGATGGATTCCATTAAACCGTCAAACAATAAAACATTTCTCATGGGTCCCACATTAGTGATTTAAGCAATATAAGTTCAAAAAAATAAGTACTCGAAGCAGATTGAGTTTAAAGTCATAAATCTGAATTTTGGGAAATATTTAATACTTAAGATTACCTCGTATGAGAAATACAAGAAGGTACAAATAGGAACTTTTTGATAAAGCATATATCCATCGATATGAATGGTCTCTGACATTGCTTTGTTGTCAATGAGTCTGGTCAGTACCCTGACGAAGTTGTCTTTTATGCCATACAAGCATGGCCCCATTGCTAGCGAACGTCCATAGCCCCGATAGGTTTACTTGTATTTCCCATACTTCCCCTTTTAATCACCCATTTGATAAGCATATTTGTGAGCTAAATTTATAATGTATATGAGTGAAAGAGGTGGGATGTCAAAAGAGACTTAAGCAAATGGATATAATACTTGCATAATGTTGACTCTGTATTCTTTCACCGCGACCATTCATTCAAAGGCTTTTATAAAGTGGAGGAATGGGAGGGATTCATTGAGTTAAATTCAACTCAATTCTTTCCTTGCAAAGATGAACTATATCAATTAGAAAATATACATGTTCCTACGTGAGAAATATTTAAAGCAAAAGGGCTTTAGGATTCCATAAAAATATGCCTTTAAGGTAAATGAAACCCATTAAATTGACAAAGTAAAAATTTCCCATGTATGTCAACCATTATTGGGTGAGAAAAATTCCTTCCAAATAAATCTTAGTAATATCAGGAAAATCCATCCATAACCAACAACAAAAGGAAAAAAAAAAATCCAAACTAAAGCGAAAGAAGAAATCAACAAACTCCAAAAATATCAAATAAGGAAAGGAGAAATGAAAGAAAATCCCAAATTAAAAAGACAACCCCAACAAGAAAAATGTCTCAACGGAAGAGTAAAATAAGACAAGCATGAATGCTCATCTTATGTTGAGATTTTAATCAATCTTATCTTGCTGAGTTATAAGCAATTAAGCTCTCAAACCGTAAAGTGAAAAGCAATCATGAGGTAAAATGAAGCCAAATGAGAGGTTTCTACCCTTTGCAAATGTTTGATTTCAAAACGAAATCTGCATGAGAACATCTTAACAATTTTATGAGAAAAGCAGTGCTTGTAAAAAAACTAAAGGTTCAGGGACTCCCCAATTTAGCTGATTTGATGAACATCGTAACTGCTCTCCAAAACTTGAAAGCAAACAACGAGGAAAATCAGTGTCAAATCTGAGATGGTAGAGGGGTGAAAAAGTTCGTGATGACCTGCAAAACAGAGTTTTATATCAACAAAACTAAAAACAAATCTGAAATAAAAATGCAAATAAATAGAAAAGGATGAGAATGGGCATATGAGACTTACCATTTGAAGAATTTCGTTTAATTTTTCCTGAAAGTTGTCGATTTTCTCTAACAAAAGATAACCTTCTCCTTTTAATTTGAATTAAAACTATGAAGAATGGCCTTCTATGAAGTTGTCATTGACCCCAAACTCATCACTTATTAAATCTAAATTAAAGCAAGTAGCAAACTAGAATAAAACAATGATTCATATTCAACGAATCAGAAGTAGATAAATTCCATGAGAAATTAAAATAAAGATGTGCTTCTGTATGAATTGTAGCGACAATTGTTCTCTTTGTCTTTTCAGATTTCATATCAACTCTAAGGTTTTCATAAAATCAAGATCAAGCCCCAACCTATGTAGTACTTATGTGTGTATGGAGAGCAATTAAATATTTTGTACGATAAATATGGAGCGATATATCAAAAATAAGAGGACCACAAGAGAATTCAAACATATGTTGCCCATGATCCATTACCTTTGCATGTTTTAAATTTCCTTACCAACTATTGCATTACCATAGTGTCTGCTCAAGGGTGCCTTGAAAAGATAAAAGGATGCATATTCCAGGACAAAAGAAAAAGAGATGGCATCCAATAGTAGAATAAAGACCAAAATACGAGTAAGCCATATGTGATGAACTTTTCATTAGCAGGAGGATTGTCGTGTAGAGTAAAAGGAGGCTTAACTATACATGTCAGGATATATGTCCAATGAAGGCACAACGATAAGATCCATGTGCACACACCATGAACAATACATATCTCTAAAGTCACAAAGTAATCTCGAGAAATAAATGTTTGGGGTTTGATGAAATTGTAATTAAAAATGCATCCAAGTTCTTGAATACCCGAGTAACATGAAAGTTAACTTGAAGATACAAAGATAATCAAAGAGGACTCCACGTGAACATAGTGATGGGTTGGATTGTCAAATAATGGGTGAATTGACCAAAGGCCAATAAGATTACATTAGTTTGATATCTCACTAATATGAGAAATTAAGAGGCTAAATATAGAGGGAAATGGAAATCTCGGAAGAGAAATCTCATATTGTATGTAAAATAAAATTTCGAGAAAAGGAGTCTGAGATCAATAAATATGAGAGAGGGGGTGTATCAAAAATCTCGGAAACCATTTTGCAAATCAAATCATTGTACGAGACTTTGAGATCATGAGACCCAAGCGAAGACAATGAAGTGGGGGCCATTTTCCTAATTAATTGTAATGGGCACGGCAATTGAGGAAAAGGTCGTGTGGATCTCGGGCTAGAAATCTTGGGAGGTATTTTAAAATGTCTTCGATATAGGACGAACCCGAAAGTGCAATAAACCTGAAGGTTTGAAGTCTTGAGGAAAATAATCTCATAAGAGTTATTTTTAAAAATGAGACAAGGAGCAGAGGTCCGAGATTCTGAGATTTATAATATAAAGGCTTTGAATAATCTCGGGAGAAGGAAATGTGAGTAAAGGGGAAATAATATGAATGAGTTCAATGCAATGGTTCAACTCAACTCGATAAATGAACGATTTAGAACAGGTAAAGGTAAAATCATGGACAAGAGTATTTGCTGCAAGATTTTGCAATTTTCCTTTGCTTGTAGGCTCTTTGAATAATTATTTGAAATGTAGGAAGCTGCAGGCCCGTGACAAATCTAAACAAAAAGAAGCCAAGCATTCAATTTCAACCACATCAACGCAAAGCGAAATATGATTCTTGACTAATCTCGAAAATTTGTAAAGAAAAGAAATATGAACAAAAGCACAAATACAAAATACCAAAACTCTGATGAAAAAGCAAATACTTCCCTGAACATGTTAATGGTCTGGAAAGGGTTGAGTGCTCGCTTTATTTTAAAGCTAATTAAATTTGCTTATAAAATTCTAGTCTCTAAATCAAGCTAATGAAGACCTGCAAAAGAAGCAAAACTAATCTGAATGGAAATTGGCATCCACCCATGATATTCATCGACCCACGATATTTATCTACTCATGGAATATACCCATGGTATTGTAAGTGGCATCCACCCATGGTATTCATCCACCCAAGGTATTTATCCACCCATGTAATTTACCCATGGTATTATAAGTGACATCCACCCCTCCCATGATATTTACCCATGGTATTGCAAATGAGATCCACCCATGGTATCTACCAACCCATGGAATTTACCTGTGGTATTATAACTAAAAAAAGACTATAAGTAACAAGTCTCATTTTGTAAAAGGACATATTTTCCACCACAATGTAGCTTTAACAATTATTCTCTATTTTAATAAAAAGTTTCTTGGTGGTTTTGTTTAATGTGTGTTTTCATGTTTCCTTCTAGCATGTCAACTTTTTAAATCTTCGGGGTCTCCCCCCAAGATTCGGATCAGTGGTATTAGGGCCAGGTTACGGCTCCATGGGAATGAGGGTTTGACGCATATTTCAATTTAAAATATTGCAACAATATTCAACAAACTTCATGCACGTGCTACGACTTCCATAGAGCACTTTCTTTGGCAAAGCGGGAAGAATTTTATTTTGCAGGAATTTTTTTGAGTGACGAGTTTGTAGATCAAATATGAAACTTTTGCGGGGGAATTTACAAAACCAATAACATATCTGAATCTTTTGCCAAAAATACTCAAATTCAAAAAAAAAAATCGGCTGAATCGAAGTTCAAATGAGGGAGATATTGCTGACTTAAAATCAGTTGTGTTGTAGAAATTTTTTCTGACGACAATTCATTGATGGTTGCTCTCCTATCATTTTTTTTATAGTTTTTGTGAAGAATTCCAGAAGAATTAATATAGATCTAAGCTTCTCTTGAAAAAAAACCCAATTAAAAAAAAAATGGTCAAATTAGAGTTCGGATGAGGGAGATATCATTGATTTAAAATCAACGATTTTTTAGAACTTTGCTGACGGCGGGACAGCTGCAGCGCGAATCTGAGTTTCCAGAGTGTCCATATAGGGATTTCAATCATATGGGAAGATGTAGAATGATCATTCTATTTCCAAAAACATGTTAGAATAAATATTTTGAGTTATATTGACCAAGTTATGCCCATTTCAAATTAGTTTTAATATCTGGAGCAACATTCGGAGCAGGTTCCCTTTGGAGACGTGCCCTCCCACCCCGCTTTAGTAGGCATCTGCTTCACATTCATCAGTTTCAGCATAACACTATTCGACTTGGGTTCTTTGGAGACGTGCCCTCCCACTCTAGGCTATGTTAGTGTCTGTTACTTCATCAACAGTCAACATCACGATTATGGGTCAACCACACAAAATCCTTGTCATCGAAGTCCATTTGCTAGGCCGCACAATGCTAATATCACATTTGGTCACAAGCATTATAGGGTATTTTTATCCTCGGATCTTCGTTTTTCATGGTTATGGGTAATCCACTAACCCACACTTCATTGAAGTTCATTTGCTAGGTCGCACAATGTCAGTATCACAGTTGGTCACAAGCATTACAGGGTATCTCTATCCTCAGATCTTCGTTCATCACAGTTATGGGTTAACCACACAAAACCCTTCTTTTCAATGACTCTTCATATTCAACAAAGACTTCTTAGGAGGGAACTTCATGCAATGGGGACCATTTCTTCTTAAGGAGGGAGGAATGATCCGAATGGAAATTGGCATCCACCCATGATATTCGTCGGCCAATGGTATTTATCTACTCATGGAATATACCCATGGTATTGTAAGTGACATCCACCCATGGTATTCATCCGCCCAAGGTATTTATCCACCCATGGAATTGTAAGTGGCATCTTCCCATGGTATTCATTCTCCCATGGTATTGTAAGTGAGATCCACCCATGGTATTCAATCACCCATGGTATCTACCCACTCATGGGATTTACTTGTGGTATTATAACTGTTATCACCCCAAGAAACTCTCCTAGGTCGAATATCAGAGATGCTCGGGAACATTACAAACTCAACAAGAATGTTGGAAAATGGTGGATGAATGAAACAAATGTTGCATATTCAAGCCAGATAACCACTTCTACTATGCTTAAGCCTAGACATGGGTGAACACCCCCAGACTACAAGGCTTCAGACCACCAATTACTCACAGTTTAAGGAAAATGTGATGATGGAGAATACTGATCACACCATCAGATGCACAGGACCTTGTGATGGCCAGCTGCAACCAGTAAAAAGGTCTGTAAATCTATTTTCTAATGCATAGACAGGATGACAGCTCTCTGGCATCAAAACAACAGAAACTTGCACACACATTCAATAATACTAACTAGATTCTAACACAGAGGTGGGATGGCAGCCCCTCTAATGCTAAACATCAAGAGCAAATGAAAAATGCATAACAGGCACAGCCTGGAACAAAGAAGAAGTGGAAAGTGAGCAATTAACAGCAAAAGAAGCTTTCTTTAGCTGAAAATGAAGACCAGAAGCTGCAAGTATCACAGTAGTCACAGTCTCCAGAAGTTGAACCTTACATCAAAAATAACATTCATCAACCATCAACCCCTATTACATTCTGTCTTCTGGGTATATATAGAGGTTGATTACAAAAAATATCTGCTATCCTATGCGTGGAGGTGTCTTAATGGACCACCAATCACATTAACAATCTGATATGGGCCTCTGCTGCAATCTGAGTGTTTTTAATGAACAAAATCGGCCTTTTTAGATATTCTGATGTCCTTCTCTGAGCAGGCGGAATGCTGACTGATAGAAGCTCCATAACTAATAACTGTGTTTATCTGCTCGAGCTCTGCATGTTCCTCTTCGGCCATGCTTTCCTTTAAATGCAGTTGTTGAAGCTTTATTACGCAGGGTACTGTATTCCGGCCTACTTCTTCCCTCGGGTACACGGGACAGACCATGAACAGAGACAGAATGGCGGAAACATGACTGCGACGGGGACAAGGCTCGGCCGTTGGATCGCGTGGATCAACGGCGAGGATCTGTCAGAGGGGAAAATCAGGCAGAAGCGGGTCAAACAGGTGAGGGCCGTCAGATCAGCTAAATGAATGGAGAAGATCATTTGACGGAGGATATCGGAAGATGTGGAGCAGGGAGATCGAGGGCTGTTGGATCTCGGGCGGGGAGATCCAATGGTCGACGGGCGCTGAAGACGCGAGGAATTTAACGAGCGAGAGTATGGGTAGGAAGGGCGGTAAGCGGTTTCCCTGCACCGCTCACGGGAAATAGTGGTAAACGTACAGTGGGGGCGTGATCCAATACATTTGTGACGCGTGGCAGATGTGATGGGCGTGAAACCGCCGCGATCGCGCGTTAACAGGCAGGCAGGTCATGCGAGCGGGGCTTGCGACTACCGTCCGATCGTGCGACGGACGGTCAGATGACGAGGAAAGTGCGCGGGGTTTAATCGTGCGGTAAACATAGCGGAGACCATCGGATCGTGGGCGATCGACGGTGGAGATCAAGGTGGAGGGTTAATTACACAGGTTTCCCACTGTTATGACAGGGAAACGGTTAATTCGAGGATCGAATGAAGGCACGGGGCTACATGGGCGCGGAGTCAAAAGGTAGCTAAAGCTTAACACTCGGGGTTAGAGGGAACACGGGGTTTCGAAGGGTTTTGTAGGAAAATGGAGGAAAGCGGGGAATGAAGATTTTCATAGAAGAAACAGAGACAGCGGAGGTTAAGTGGGTGTGAGGAAACCGAAGGAGAAGAAGGTGAATGACCGTTGCGAGCACCTTTCTCGGCACAAACCAATCACCAGACCTGAATTTGACCTTAAAACACTGAAGTTTATAGCAGAGCTAACAATAACTAAAAAAAGACTATAAGTAGCAAGTCACATTTTGTGAAAATGACATATTTTCCACCACAATGTAGTTTTTATAGTTATTCTCTATTTTAATAAAAAGTTTCTTGGTGGTTTTGTTTAATGTGTGTTCTCCTATTTTCTTCTAGCATTTCATTTTTTTAGATCTTGGGGCCCTCCCCCCAAGATCCGGATCAAAAACAAAAATAAGAAGTAAACTATTAAAAAAAAAGAAAATTAACAACAAATGAAGATGAACATGTTTATGCATACCTGGAAGAGTCTAATTATAAATTTACCTTATAGATCTTGACATTCTCCCATGTATTATCTTCGATTTTGCATATGTTTCAACATCATACACTTGTTTAATTTAAATTAACTACTAAGTAATGATTTGTTAATTTATATCCACTTCATATTGAAGAACAAGAGTGGTGGAAGAGCAAGAGTGGCGAATGAGATCACTTAACACTGCTTGAGAAATTATTATTTCAAATGTGCTTAGCTGTAATAGAGTGAGATAAACAAGTGCACCATAAGCATAAATATAATATGAAAATACTAGATGGTAAATATGTTTTGAGTCACTCTTTAGGAAAAAACAAGTGAATATTAAGGTAAATGCTTGGGCTTCATTACCTACTTATTGAAAAATCTTCAATATTGAAATAAATAAAAACAAGAAAGAGAAATATAACTAAACTAATTCTATTCCTAATTTAACTGCATAAGGAGAATATGACTAGGTATAGTCATATTTCCAATATAACCATTCTCTTAGTTTTATTTCTGCACATATGAAAATGTCACAGATCAACAACATGAATAAAACTGCAACTAAATTATTAAAAGAAACATTCATCCTACTATGTACATCTAACAAGTTTAGCAAAATAAACTAATTTACAAAATTATTACCTTGAAATATTTCCAAAACTCTGCCTACCAGATCATGAAAAACAAGGTGTATTTCAGAGAATATTTGGAAGAAGTTCAAAGGAAGAGGAAACATAAGGCCATCCTTGAATGATATATTTTTAAATATTGAAATTTGCTGAAAACTGACAATATTTTGTACAAAAGAAAATTCATGGAAAGAAATCTTCTCGGTAAATGGAACTCCTAGATATTGTCCAAATGAATTAACAAGATGTGGATGGGAATTAAATAGAAAGTTCATAAATTTTTTAGAAAAATTATATTGTTGGTCACACTATACATGTGCTCTCTCAAGTGCCAAAAATTGTGAAGAATTTATTTGAAAACGATGCATGAATTGGTCAAACATGAACAAATAAAATTTCAAAATAAGAAGTAGTTGATGTTTAAAGTTCACGAATTTATTATCATATAAGCTCATTATTGCACTTGAGGAGAGTCTTGAGTCATAATGTTCAAAGTGCTAGCATATTGTATTTAGAAATTCAAAAATGAAATTTGAAATAAACATAAATTCAAACCGAGAAAATGAAGATGAAGCAGATTCAATTTTACATTAATGTTACAAATAATGGTATAACATGGCTGATATTCATTTGCAAAATTTCCCTCTCGAAGTGTGTACGGAGATTATGAAATCAAAATTATTGTTAGCATCAAAATTATTTCAAAAGTGTCTAGCTATAATGGAGCGAGATAAACAAGTGCAGCATAAGCATAAATATAATTTGAAAATACTAGATGGTAAATATGCTTTGAGTCACTCTTTACCCAAAATCAAGTGAATATTAAGGTAAATGCTTGAGCTTCATTACCTGCTTATTGAAAAATCTTCAATATTGAAATAAGTAAAAACAGGAGAGATAAATATAATTAAACTAATTCTATTCCTAATCTAACTGCACAAGGGAGAATATGATTAAGTATAGTCATATTTCCGATATAACCATTCTCTTAATTTTATTTCTACACATGAAAATGTCATTGATAAACAACAAGAAAAAAAATTGCAGCCAAATTATTGAAAGAAGCGTTCATCCTACAATGTACATCTAGCAAGTTCAACAAAATAAACTTATTTACAAAATTCTTACCTTGAAATTCTTCCAAAACTCTGCTTATGTGATCATGAAAAACAAGATGTATTTTAGAGAATGATTGGAAGAAGTTCAAAGGAAGAGGAAACATAAGGTCATGCTTGAATGATATATTTTTAAATATTGAAGCCTGCTGAAAACTGACAATATTATGTACAAAAGAAAAATCATGGAAATAAATCTTCTTGGTAAATGGAATTCCCAAATATTGTCCAAATGAATTAACAAGATGTGGATGGGAATTAAATATAAAGTTTAGAAGATTTGTAGAAAAATTATATCGTTGGTCAGAGTATACTGGTCCTCTCTCAAGTGCCAAAAATTGTGAAGAATTGATTTGAAAATGATGCATGAATTGGCCAAACATGAACAAATAAAATTTCAAAATAAGAAGTTGATGTTTAAAGTTCAGGAATTGATTTTCATATAAGCTCATTATTGCACTTGAGGAGAGGCTAGAGTCATAATGTTCAAAGTGTCAGCATATTGTTTTTAGAAATTCAAAAATGAAATTTGAAAGAAACATAAATTTAAACCGAGAAAAATGAAGACGAAGCAAATTCAAATTTACATTAATGTTGCAAATAATGGTATAACATGGTTGAGATTCATTTGCAAAAAAATTCCTCCCGGAGTGTCTGCAAAGATTACGAAATCAAAATTATTGTTAGCATCAACTCGTGGAAATGGGAAACTTTTAAGTTCATGATCCCAAAAAGGTATTTTATCATCGTAGGAATCATAGACTGGAATAAGTCCATGACCACTGAAATCACTATGATGGTTGAATGATTGAGAATTAACTAAAATATTTAAACTAACATTCTTTTCATCTTCAAAAATAGATTCATCTAAGAAATTGGGAAAATGGGAATCAATTAAAACCATTTTTGAAGAAAAAGAGAAACGAGGCTCAAAATTTTCAGTTTTCAATTCATCATCACAAATAATTTCCTTAGTGTTTTGTTCATTTCAATGAAATAAATCAGAACCAGACAGAAGATCACATGCAAGATAAGGAGAATCTCTAGGATCATTATAAATATTATTAATAAAATTTTCTCTATCAAAATCAGAATTAGACAATGATTCAACATTAAATAAATTACTAACAACTCCTTTGTTTTCTAAAATTAAATTTGTGTCCACAGAAACAGTTAATTGACTAACAATTAAATCATCATTGCTGAAAAGATCAGGATAGAGACAAAAATAAGAGGTTGAAGATAAATACGTGAAAGTTTCTCTCTTTACAAAAGATTGCTCATTTTCTAAAATGTACAATTCATATTCTTCTACATTTGAATCATTGCAAACTTCGGACTGCTAATCAATTTCTTTGTAAAAATCAGATTCTTTGTGCATTCAATCGATTTGCAAATTGTTGCTAAATTGCGCCATGACTTGCAATTTATTATCGGCAGAAGAGGATTCCAAATAATTGCAGTAGAATGTGCATTACTAACATTCTTTGGATGATTTAATTGTTGATGATTTATTTGATGTTGATTGTTATTAATGAACTGTGCATCTTGTTGAATTTCTACTTCATCGACATTATGTAAATTTCGAGCAATTCTGGCATAAGCATCATTTATTTGAGCATCAACAATTTGTTTGTTGATTAGCAGTATTTGCAATTTCATTTTGTGAAGAATCAACATTGTCGTTTCGAGCTATTGATTGTTTATCAACAATGGATATGTTTTTTGCTTCTTCATAATTATCACAGGATAGAGACACTAAATGTTTGAACTATCAAATTAATTAAAATTAAGGAGGGAAATATTTGGATTGAAATTACATTAAAGTTAATTTAAATCTAATGTAAAAATTATCCAAAGTCTCACCTTTCATCCTACATAATTCTTCTAACTGATCACAAACATTTTTGTAATCATATTCCTGAAAAGCGTGAAGGAAAATCTTCGAAAACTCATCCTAGTTATGTATGGAAGCAACTGGAAGAGATAAGCACTAGTCTTTGGCTTTACCTGTCAAAGTAAGAGTGAAGATCTTGCAAATAACACCTTCATCAATATTGAAATTATCACAATTTAAAATAAATTGAAGGAGATGATTAAAAGCATATGATGTACCATTATACTTTATCTTAGACGGGGTCTAGACTGCCTTTATCAGAGTAGTAGTTGGGCGAGGTCCAATCAAGCAACTCCAAGGAGGTATTTTAAGTGGAGCCATATTAATAAAATAAAATCTTAAAGCACAAAATATTCAAAGACAAAATTTATTGTGCCCCCCCTTCTAGCGCCAAAAATGTTGATGGTAAAAAATGACCTCATCAACATGTAAGGGAGACCACCTAGTCAGAGCCCAACTAAGCTCTTATCTGTTTAATGTAGTGGTTCCGACTGGTTCAATTGGGTCTAGTTACCCTCTTTCTCTCCATGCTGAATTATAATATATCTATTATTTAATAATAGAAAGAGAGAAATCAGATCTACCCTCTTGCAGAGCTCTTGTAGGAAAGTGATCCTTAAGCCGACTCTATGGCTCAGCCAAACCGCAACTAAGGTTTTCCCATGCGTGAGGGGACTTCTAGAATGAAAAATTAAATCTAAATTGATATTTACTCTACGGTGCAAGTAAAAAACTAATCCTATCTCAAATTGGGAAAATGATAACCCTCTCTCAATTCAAGAGCAGATGAACTAACTAACTAGGGGAAAAATAATGTTTGTATGATGATTGAATTCAGAGAATAAGATTAAATTGCAATATGAAAAATAGTTTGTGTTTTGTAATTTATTAGATTGCTTTATGCAAATCGAATTTATTTAAATAAATAGTTATAAAAACAAATTAGAAATACATGCTTGAATCCAATAAAACAACTGAATTCATTATATGTTTTTTCATTAATTAAAGAAGTAGTTCATTGAATTAATGAAAGAGAAAACAAAATGGGAATGTATTTAAACAATAAATAGTTATTGCTTAGTACATTCCTATTTCAATGAATCTATATTAATTTTAATTATGTCATGCTCCTCAGAAATAGCTCAATAACATAAAACAATCGATATGATAATAGTGCTCAATATCAAAATGCAATACACTATCTAGAACAAGAGTTAAAATCAATTAGAGAAATGCTTGCAATAGCAAAGTAACTTACAATCCAAACAAGAGTGCATTGGGATGAAAATTTATTAAAATCATACCAGAAATTCATTACAAATTTTGCAGTCCATGAGCAGTTTCAGCTCCTTGGAGAAATTGCTTACAGTAGTGCAAAACAATCTTCTCTTTCAAAACTCAAAATACTATATCTCTCTATAACTCAATTTTCTGTCCATTACAAAAATGTAGACGTACAACAAGGAAAATCACAGAAATTTCCCCAAATACCTCAGATCTGGAGTATTCGCCTCACCTACAACTATAATCTCCTATACAATAGTGCTTTCTGAGCCTCTAGTTGTAGAGAAGAGGAACCCCTTTCCTCATTCTCAAAATTGGTATTTAATAATTACAAGAAATCTCCATAGTAGACAATTATTGAGGGTAGTTTCCAAATCCTGAATTAGACCTGTAAATTCCCCAATTTTCTCTTTGCTGGTATCTTTCCATTGCTCTAGAATGTTTCAAAACTGAACTTCTCCAACCTATCTTCTGCTACAAACCAATCAAAACTCAAAATAACAATAAATTAAATTACAAATTAGAGAAAAAAAACAACAACAAACAAACAAACAAACTCTCATGAAATTGCTAAATTAAAATAAATAAAATCCAAAGAAATTCGATGCCTTTGAGTGTTTTTGGGGAAGGAATAAGTTGTAGCAGTTTTCCCAAGTCAATTTTCCCAAACCAAATTAAGAAAAACCATTTGTTTTTGCAAATTCGTCACTTTGTCTTATGCTGATTTTTTGGTCATTAAATGATTAAATCTACTAAAATTAACATTCTCATATTATTCTCCTCAGTCTTAGCTTTCCAATGATTTATTGTGAGCTTCATTTGGCTAAGTAAATCTTGAGATATGCCTCTCTAATAATGACGTGTCAAAATTACCAAAATTCTGGAAAAATGCATGCCTCCGCCAAAATTAGAAATTTTAATTAAAAATCCTAATTTCAAATAAATTAATAATGCTTAGTTAACTCCCCCAATGGGGGTGGAAAAACGGCACCAGGCTGGTCCTCGAGGCTTTCCTCCTCTACCACGTGGCACACATGCTGCAATTACTCAAAAGGTTAAATACCCCATACACTTGCAGGGCGAACGTTTTGGACGATGGAGCAGTTATGATAAGAAGGGTGGCAGAGTTCTTGTTTTGGTTGAAAGTTTGGGCGATGTATGTTGGTAAGAGGGAGGTTGACAAAGTGGGCGACAATAACCATGGCAGCTCGCCAGGGTTTTGGCTCTGGAGATGCAGCACAGTGGAAGTTTGTTCCGTTCTAGTTTGGAAGAAGGTTGACCTTCACATGAGCACTTGGGATCCCGACTCTTTTCTAGGTGAAATTTTCAACCTGACACAAACTTTGGTTGGAAATTTGGGTTCAGTCACCTCATCTTGATTTTCTGGCTCAAAGTGTTTTTCTTCGCTGATTTTATCAGGTAATTATGATTTTCAGCTTGTATATGGTCCCAAGGTCTCTCATGTGCATCATGTGCTGCCTCTCGGTGTCGTGGGGTAGGTCTGTCTCTGATTTCAGGGTTGCATGTTTACAAGCATTCATTGAATGTTGTGGTATTATCTACCTTTGTTTACTCTTTGGGTCTCTCTTGTTTGGTTTCAGTGGGAGCCCCTACCCTGGTCTGCCTTTGGCTACATTCTCTGTTGTTCTCCTGACTAAGGGGTTGTAAGTTTCTTCAATTTGGGTTCTCAGTTGTGTGTTCTATTTTTTCCCTAAATTTGGTGTCTTACAGGTCCCCAAGCAGTTTGTCGGGTCAGTCTTTGGGTGTGTCTGTGGGTTCGTGGTAATTTGGTCAAAGACTTTTCTTGGTGAATTACAAGGGTTCCTTGTGTATCATCTTTAGCGGAGCCTTTGGCTTTGCCCAACCTTATAGAGCGCCCCTCTCCCCTAGTGGTTTCTACTGCTCTTTCTATTGTAGGAATTCTTTGGGGTGCTCCCAGTTCCGGTTGCTCAGACCCCATGCTGCCAATTCATTGCCTCGCCACCGAGGACGACCTCATCGTGGGGGTGGTAATTTCGTCAATGCAGGCCACCCCATTCCATGCAACAACTCTTCTTCAGATAATTCAGCCAATGCAGAGCGTGAGGGTGAAGTGTTGCTCTCTCTAGCTCTCTCTCCAGGAAGAATCAAGGCTCCAACAACAACGCCATCCTTGGCAGTGAAGCTACGAGACATTCAACTCAATATTGACATCATTCACAACCACATGTATGAAGATCGCAATGAACTCGTCGTATATATGAATGATATCCAATTTAATTAGAATGAGATATTGGAACAGTTGGATTCTCTCCGTCAAAGCCACCATAGAACGAATGACCACCTTTGCAACTTGGAAGCTCGGGTGGATCATATTGATTTTCATATGCATGAGTGTGATGGCTATTTTGCAGCACCCATTATACTCCCTCCTTGAAATGTTGTCGTTGGTCTCTGTAGTATTTTTGTTTTCTTCATGCACAATATGGTTACTATGCTAGGCGAAAATAATGTTTGTAAAGTCTTGTCTGTGG
This sequence comes from Pinus tabuliformis, assembly GCA_031772625.1. Lineage (NCBI taxonomy): Eukaryota > Viridiplantae > Streptophyta > Pinopsida > Pinales > Pinaceae > Pinus > Pinus tabuliformis. The sequence goes on from CM062804.1 coordinate 205,594,535, forward strand.
CATCCTCCGACCCCAATTCCAACAAGTCTGGTTAGAATGAAGAAAAAAAATCGTACAAACATCTTATGTAACCTTTATTTTCATAAAAATATAATGAAGGAATTTTGATCAACAAAATAAATACTTAATTTACTAAAAAAATTAAAATTAATTAATTATATACCAATTAATTAAATTCCACTATAATTACAAATTATATAAATTAAATTAATTTAAAATATAAATTTATTTAAATTATTAAAATATTAAACATAACATAGTAAAGCGTGCCATGGTATTAGTGGCTTCTTGGGAACTCTTTTAAGAGTCCCCATAACATATTAGGAGGAGGGCTTAACACATATGAAGTGGGAATTAAAAGGTATGTGAAATCGGAGTTTAAAATAAAGTTACGAAAATATAAATGGTCGAAATGAAGTGAAAGGCCCTGATGTGAGGCATGGTGACGTAAGGAGTTTCGTTTCATAGGTTTCATTTTGAGGTTATTTTAAATAGAAGTTTTTTTTTAACCACATGGTGAATCGGTAACTGCCAGTCCTAATCTATGGGAGACCCAAGATCAATCCTTGTCACTACCTCTATAACACTAGGAGTACATCCAACTACTTGCAAGTCGATATACTAAGATCCAATGATTTTAGCAAGAGCTAGACTCACATGCTGCCAAGACGGGATTGGGGAATCTGCCCCTTTAACTACCACCACAGCAGATCAGTGTACTCAATGAGATTTGAACTGCGGTCTCCTCGGTTTCGCCCAAGTAGACTTATTGTCAAACCACACATCACTGTACTATTTTAAATAGGAGTTACGACATAAAGAGTTCCGAAATGAAGAGACACATGAACTATGAAGTAATGTGGAAAAGAGGGGAGGTAAGTGAGGTGAGAGGAGGGCCACTTAATATAATATTTAAGTAGCAAAAAAAACCACTTTGTTGATGAATAATTTTGGGATCTCTGGAGTTTTAATAATTGAGAATTTTAATTTGGTTCCAAAATCCCAATATATATTTTAATTGGTCTACAAACTTCTCTGTAGTGGTTGTGTAGGACTGTTAGCAAAAATAATAATATAAATTAATTAAAAATCAATATTTACAATTAATTTACAAAAATTAAATTAACATACATTTTATACATTTTTATCCGAGGCGGTAAAAATTATTGAATTTCGGATAAGCACAATTTGCAAACTGTGCAGCCAAATGAGATAAAACGAGAACCAATGGAAAGCCAACAACAAATTGAATGCAATGAAGCAATTATAAGGGAAATCCAAAGAAAATGAAAATCTCATAAAATTGTCGGACACTTAGATAAATGAAAATATTAAAAGGCGATTTAGCCAAAATTTACTAAAAAGGTCCCCATTATTATTATAAAGATAATAAATGAAAAATTGGGAGTGTTATGATTTCACCACAACATGATGATAGCAATGATGACCATGATACCTGTGTGAACCAGAACTATAATAGACCCAATATCCACTGCCTTTCCTTCCAGCTGTAGCCAAGAACCTACTATCTTTGATTGTGTCATCGATGTCTGACCTGTGCCCTCCATGAGACCTACTGCCATATGCCCCATTAGTCCTGTCCTCCTGTCCATAACTGATCAGTGGTTGTCCCTATCTCTGCAAATTTGACAAACTCTAAAGGATAATTGCATTGACTTCTGCTTGTTTTTCCTATGCCCTAGCAAGTCTTTCATGTGATTGAATGATTCTTCCATTATCCACATTGAAACTTCTTAATATGCCTTTAAACTTCTCAAGGTATCTGCTATGTGAGGAGAGTAATCATTTTTGTGTTTCTCATTTGATCTATAAGGAGAGTGTCGTGAACTGTAACCCACCATTTTGCTAGTCATCTCTGGTCATCTTCTTCCTGCAAACATACCACGTCAAAAAACCAAATATAAACATAATCAACACACCTTAGTGAAGTTTAAGGGAGGCTATCTCATTTGCAAAATCAATCGAGATTAGCACGATACATATACATACATAATCATATCAATATTTTGACATCATGCATGATAACACTAGTTGCATACAATGACCTCATGCACGACAACCATAACCACGAAAATGCATGCATAATGACATGCATCTAGCCCATCCAATCCAAGTATTTGAACCATGCTCTGATACCACCATGTGGTATCATATATCACTGAAAGAGAAATGTGTTGGAAATACCGAGAGGGGGGGGACGGTGGAATCAATATTCCTTTTCAATTGTTATTTTTACCAGTTAAATCATTTATATTTAGAACACAAAATGAACAATAGGAATAAATGCTTTTATTAATATAATCTTTACAATAAATCAGGTACAATATATATAGGGCTCCAACCCTTGATGAAGACACCGATCTTCAATCTCACAGGCTCCAACTTGTTGCCAAGCACCAACTTGGTCTTTTGTGAGGCTCCAACCTCTAGGGCACCAACCCTATCTTCTCAAGGCACCAACCTTGTGTTTAGGAGCACCAACTCCAAGGACACCAATCCTTCCAATTCTGAGGCACCAACCCCAAGGGCTCTGACCCTATCTTGTCAAGGCACCTACCTTGTTTGTTCGAGGCTCCAACCTTCAGGGCACCAACCCTCTGGGCTCCAACCCACTGCTATATTTTGTCTAGATATGTTTGATAGTAATTCTCTGCTCCCAAAATCTTCTTCACTGACTTCTGTCAATCTACAGCTTCACTGCTACATTAATGACAACCTTGTCTCATAGAAGGTATCACCATTGCTCTTCATTATACCCAAGCAAAATCTCCAAGTCACATCATGATGACTAATACATCATGGTCTTCAATAGTCTCCACACAACTTCAATGTGTCTACAATGAACTGCACTGAGCTCTACACAAAAACAACTCTCTGTTTCAAGCCTCTGTTCTCACTGTCACGGTAAATGCTTCAGGAGTAACTGCTTCAGGAGTGACTTCTTTAGAGGAGTGACTATCGCGGTTTCATATTGTGTGTTCAACTAAAGATAGCCCTCTTCATACTCAGATAATCTTCTTAGATTTGCAGAGCGTCCTTTTGAATTGTTATCTTAATCATTGTCAAACACAGGTCCAAGCTTTTCAATAAATAACCTAGTCAACAGAATGTTCGACCTTCGCCTTCCTTCTTGTTCCGCTAGACCTTCAGCTTCCTTCTTCTTCCGCTGGACCTTCGGCTTTTTCTTCTTCCGCTGGACCTTTCGGCTTCATCTTCTTCCGCTGGACCTTTCGACTTCCTTTTTCTTCCGCTGAACCTTTCGGCTTCCTTCTTTCTACTGTTCCTTCGGCTTTCTCTGTCTCTTCAAGTTCACGAGTTGTGAACTTCTTTATGTTCTATTTGTGTGCCTGAGGTAGATACTCAGAACTAAAGCGTTTTAACTCATTTTTATACGAGTTTCACCAATGACCAAAGGACACGTCTATTGGAGGGAGGCTGACTTGTATATTAAAAATATATATCGGAGAGTCTTTTATCCATAGACTTGATTATTCACGGAAAACCATATAAGAGCTGCTATACCCACATGGAGGTCCCACATGCCATGTCATCACCTTTAATCCAATCGCAACTTCATGAAAAATCAGAGTTATTCCTAAGACTCCTCAATATGCGATAAATACAAATTGGAAGTGTTTACATTGGTGGGTTTTAAACAAAGACCTGACCAATCACCAAGCAACGCTTTAACACAGAACCTGCCAATGAACGCTGGTCCCACCTAAATGCACAAGACCAGACCCCAAATAAAATAAACCTGTGTCCATAAACTTCTCGGGTCCACTCAGTCCCAAGTCTTATTGGATTAATTCTCCACCATTGATCTCATCATTAATCCGACGGTTGTTGATCCACTCGATCAACAAACCCAATCGTCGATCCTCCACCATTTGATCAAGGCGTGCTAGATCCAATGGTTCACAACGATATCGGCCGGGGAACTTGCACGACGCTTAACCGCCTTTACGGAGCCGATAAGGATTATAAATCCTTGATCTATAAAAGTTTGGGTCCATTTTGAGATTTAACGTCTGATCACTTTATGACCTGATATCCATTGGATATACGAGGTCATCAAATCTATGGCCTGCGGATCTTCAACTAGCACATGGGTTAAAAACAAAGATTGACGGCTAGGATTTAGTGCGGGCCTTTAGCCATGATCAAAACAGATGTAATGATATAGACGACTAGAATTTAGCGTGGGCTGAGATCGATGGCTAGGATTTATCGTGAGCCTTCAGCCACTATCAAAACATCCGTACACTCCTACCCCCGCTCTTCCGATAGTTGTTGCTCCTATGACTTCTCTTCACTCTTCTGCTCTTCCGATAACTGTTGCTCTTGTGGCTTCTCTTCACTCTTCCTCTCTTCCGATAGCTATTACTCATGTGGTTTATCTTCCTGTGACCTCCTATAACTCTGTTTATGATCCTCCATTGTTTTCGTCCTATCGGTTCTTCTTGGGCATATATTAGATGTGATACTTCCGATATGGCTCCTCTGATGTTTTCTTCTTTACTCCTCTGTTATCATTGTTGCTCTTTGTTCTTTCGATAACACTTACCCTTGGGCATATGCGATAACCTGCTTCTCTTGCTCCGTTGACTTGCTTCTTTGATGGCTTTCGATAAACTCTTCATCTTACTTTTTGGCTTCACGATGGCTTCTCCTCTTTGGCTTCTTGCTCTTGTTGCTTCACAGATCTACTGCTTCTATTCTGTCTGTATATATATATATATTCAATCCACTTGGGTCCTCCATCTCATCATATCATCATATATCAAACTTTCATCACTATGAGCATTATGATCAATGGGCAATCATGTATCAAAGAATTTTCCATCACAAACACTGCTATATTGACATCAATGACAACCTAGATTAACAATCTCCCCCTTGTCATTGATGACAATATTCTTCTTCTCTCCCCCTTTGACATCTATGGCAAAGGAGTGCACAAGGACTCCCCCTGTCAAACTGCTTCTGTTCTTTATAAATAGTAGATCTTCATGGGTATGTTACTCCCCGTGTCGTGGTGCTTTTCTTTTTACCCAATATAGAAGGATTGTTGCCTCGTCATCAACTAGCACATTATCCCTTCTTTATGTCTCAAGAACTACTTTATCATGGCTTCAAGAATGCTTAAAGATGCTCTATTCAATGCTTCCGAATAGACTCCGAATAGCGATACACCAAATTTTCAAGTCCAAGTTTTTTATGCTTCTGCAATCCAAATTTTGTTGTCTTCACAATCAGAATTAAGGAGTCTTTATAATCTAAATCAAGAGAAGATGCCACTGAAATTGTTATCTTTCTTCATATCCAAGTTCCTTTGTATCTCTGTGCTTCTCCTTAAGTTGCCGAGCTATATTCAACTGCACAACATTCTCCTTTCTATAGTCCTTTTGATGAGCCATCTTTTCCTTGTGTTCTTGTAAAAGTCTCTACAAGTTATCTCCACTAGCAAATTTTGATATCCAATCTATGACTGTCTTTTAAATTCTTTTTACTGATTGGCATCTTTTTGCAATGCTTCAGTTTTGTTAGATGCTGCCAACTGCTCTTGCTTCAAGCTCCATTCCTAGATGTATCTGTTTGTTTGAAGGTTGCCTCTATTTGTGTCCATAATTTACCTGTTCTCACATCAAATCCCTGAGTCGAGACATTTAACATCTGTAATAACAACAACATAGTTATTTGCCTTATTAGCATTAGATGGCCTTCTCTGCTGCTCCAATTTCTGCTTAGTGATCAAGTGGAAAACATCTTCAACAACAGTCCATTGGATAGTTAGGAGATCATGTTTTTCAATGGAGTATCCCTGAGAAATGATCTTATCAAAGAATGATCATCAATATAGCTCATCAAGGATTTCATAAGGATCCATTCATGAATAACTTCTGCAATAATGATCAAGAATCACAAGCTCCCCCTAACTATATACATGGTCTCTTTTTGGTAGAATCCCATCATCAAACACTCGAAATATCAAGAATATCTTCATCAAGTCAACAACATGTGTTGTTGGCTGGAGAGCTCAGGAGATTTTCATATTGTATTTGCTTTCTTCTCCATACTTGTATAACTTTCTTTTCTGGCATAGTTCTAGCTTGAGAAGGTGCCCAAATCAAGTTACAATTACGTGCCATATGACCAATGTTATGACACTTGAAGCACTCTATGTTGTTCTTGAATAAGAATTCATGACTTCTTCTTGCAAAATTGCTTCTCAGAGATTGACAGGGACCATTATATTTATCTTTGTGATATGCCCTACAATCTTTTGCCATGTGTCCAAAGTTTGTACAAGAATAACAATAACCAAGAAATAAACCTCGGTACCTAGGAGATGGAGATTTCCTTGATGTACTTATGAAGCCTTTCTGCCTTGAGATCCTTTGATTATAACCATTTCTTCTTGCATCCTTGACATCATCTGCATTTCTTCTTAGAATAGGATTTCCTTCATTGTTGTCCTGACTCTTATCCTTGCCTTTGCTAGATCTGGGAGCATCAACATTTCTTTTTAGCTTCCTCACATCCTTTTTGTTTGAAGCATTATCATTCTTGCTTGAGGATTCTCCTTCATAGCCAAGACCTGATTTATCAAATGGAGATCTTTGATGGCTGAGCATGTCATCCAAGGCTTGAGAGCTCTTCAAGATTTTGTCCATCCCTTCAACCCTTTTCCTGAGGGAGACAATCTCTTCTTCCAATCTTTCGCAATCATTATTCTTCTTAGCAAGTTGTTTCTCAGTTTCTTCCTTGATATGAGTAGCTTCATTTGCTTCTATTTTAAGGGAGATGATATCTGGCTTCATTTTGAATATTTCTTCATTTGCTTTTGCTAGACTGATCCCCATTTCTTCCTTGATTCTTGTAGCTTTACATGTTTCAGCCTTGAGAAGGTTGAGGTCGGATTTTAGTTTGAATATCTCTTCATCCTTTGCTTTTAGTTGGTATATCATGGTGTTTCTCTCCTTTTCTGCTTCATCAACTTGTCCTTCTATGACTACCAATGCTTCCATTGTCTTCTTAGCTCCTTGTGCTAACTTTCTTGCTTCTTGTAGTTGAGATTTGAGAGAGGAGACATCTACCTTGTACTGACCAATCCCTTCTTTAAGTTTGTTCAACTCTCGTGCCTTTCTTCAATCTGACTTGACAAGACATCTTCCCGTTTCATTGCCTTATCCAATTGATTTGTCATGGATATGACTTCTTCATGATGCTTTCTTTTGTTTTGATGAAATTTCTTCTTAAGCTTGGCAAGCTCTTCACCCCTTTCTTGTACTTGAAGCTTGACAAGGTCAACTTTCTTCCTTGTTTGGTCTTGGTCACCAGTTAGTGCTTTCTTATTAAGTTCCTCGTTTTCCTTTTTCAAATTGATAATCTCTTCCATGGCAACCATAAGTTTAGTGAGGAGATCTTCTACAAAGTCTTTTTCATTCTCTTCATTTTCTAGGTCTTCTTTAGCCTTGATGTCATCAATCTTATCTTCAGCTTCCTTGATGGGCTCTGGATTTTCTTCTTGTTTTCCATCATTTTCTTGACTAGAGATCATTGTCAATGCTCCTTTTGAGTGAAGATCATGAAGTTTGTCCCATATACCCTTCGCTGACGAACATTTTCCTAAATTGTTCTTTATAGAATCTAGTAGCCCATTCAAGATTGCCTTCATCGCTTTTGCATTGTACTCCTTGGATTCTCCATTCATCATGTTATCAATAATTACTAATTCCCATACTTCAATGCCTTGAGTCTTTAAGAAATTCCTCATTCTTGCTTCCCATATATCAAAGTTTTCATTGAACCACAGAGCCTTCACAAATTGATTGACTTCTATTTCAGTGGTAGAGGGAGACACATCTTTAGGAGGATTGGAGAATTTCTTCCTTGGCTTCACCATTTGTGTTCTAATGATCAAACTTCAAGCTGTTAGGCTTTTGAGTGAAGGTACTGGCTCTGATACCAATTGTTGGAAATACTTGGGGGGGGGGTGAATCAGTGTTCCTTTTCAATTGTTATTTTTACCAGTTAAATCATTTATATTTAGAACACAAAATGAACAATATAAATAAATACTTTTATTAATATAATCTTTACAATAAATCAGGTACAATATATATAGGGCTCCAATCCTTGATGAGGACACCAATCTTCAATCTCACAGGCTCCAACTTGTTGCCAAGCACCAACTTGGTCTTTTGTGAGGCTCCAACCTCTATGGCACCAACCCTATCTTCTCAAGGCACCAACCTTGTGCTTAGGAGGACCAACTCCAAGGACACTCCTTCCAATTCTGAGGCACCAACCCCAAGGGATCCGACCTTATCTTGTCAAGGCACCTACCTTGTTTGTTCAAGGCTCCAACCTTTAGGGCGCCAACCCTCTAGGCTCCAAACCACTGCTATAGTTTGTCTAGATATGTTTGATAGTAATTCGCTGCTCCCAAAATCTTCTTCACCGACTTCTGTTAATCTATAGCTTCACTGCTACATTAATGACAACCTTGTCTCATAGAAGGTATCACCATTGCTCTTCATTATACCCAAGCAAAATCTCCAAGTCACATCATGATGGCTAATACATCATGGTCTTCAATAGTCTCCACACAACTTCAATGTGTCTACAATGAATTGCACTGAGCTCTGCACAAAAACAACTCTCTGTTTCAAGCCTCTATTCTCACTGTCACGGTAAATGCTTCAGGAGTGACTGCTTCAAGAGTAACTGCTTCAGGAGTGACTTCTTTAGAGGAGTGACTGTCACGGTTTCATATTGTGTGTTCAATTAAAGATAACCTTGTTCATACTCAGATAATCTTTCTAGATCTGCAGAGCGTCCTTTTGAATTGTTATCTGAATCACTGTCAAACACAGGTCCGGGCTTTTCAATAAATAACCCAGTCAACAGAATGTTCGACCTTTGGCTTCCTTCTTGTTCTGCTGGACCTTCGACTTCCTTCTTCTTCCGTTGGACCTTTGGCTTTTTCTTCTTCCGCTGGACCTTTCGGCTTCATCTTCTTCCACTGGACCTTTCAGCTTCCTTTTTCTTCCGTTGAACCTTTCGGCTTCCTTCTTTCTACTGTTCCTTCGGCTTCCTCTTTCTCTTCAAGTTCACGAGTTGTGAACTTCTTTATGTTCTATTTGTGTGCTCGAGGTAGATACTCAGAACTGAAGTGTTTTAACTCATTTTTATACGAGTTTCACCAATGACCAAAGGACACGTCTATTGGAGGGAGGCCGTCTTGTATATTAAAAATATATATCAGAGATTCTTTTATCCATAGACTTGATTATTCACGGAAAACCATATAAGAGCTGCTATACCCACATGGAGGTCCCACATGCCACATCATCACCTTTAATCCAATTGCAACTTCATGAAAAATCGAAGTTATTCCTAAGACTCCTCGATATGCGATAAATACAAATAGGAAGTGTTTACATTGGTGGGTTTTAAACAAAGACCCGACCAATCACCAAGCAACGCTTTAACACAGAACCTGCCAATGAACGTCGGTCCCACCTGAATGCACAAGACCGAACCCCAAATAAAATAAACCCGTGTCCATAAACTTCTCGGGTCCACTCAGTCCCAAGTCTTATCGGATTAATTCTCCATTGTTGATCTCATCATTAACCCGACGGTTGTTGATCCACCCGATCAACAAACCCAATCGCCGATCCTCCACCATTTGATCAAGGCGCGCCAGATCCAATGGTTCACAACGATATCGACTGGGGAACTTGCACGATGCTTAACCGCCTTTACGGAGCCGACAAGGATTATAAATCCTTGATATATAAAAGTTTAGGTCTGTTTTGAGATTTAACGTCTGATCACTTTATGACCTGATATCCATTGGATATACGAGGTCATCAAATCTACGGCTTGCAGTTCTTCAACTAGCACACGGGTTAAAAACAGATATCGACGGTTAAGATTTAGCGCGGGCTGAGATCGACGGCTAGGATTTAGCGCGGGCCTTCAGCCACGATCAAAATAGGCATAATGAGATCGACAGCTAGGATTTAGCGTGGGATGAGATCGACGGCTAGGATTTAGCGCGGGCCTTTAGGCACGATCAAAACATCCATACACTCCTACCCCCGCTCCTCCGATAGTTGTTGCTCCTATGACTTCTCTTCACTCTTCCGCTCTTCCGATAGCTATTGCTCCTGTGACTTCTCTTCACTCTTCCACTCTTCTGATAGTTGTTTCTCCTGTGGCTTACCTTCCTGTGACCTCCTATAACTCTGTTTATGCTCCTCCATTGTTTTCTTCCTATTGATTCTTCTTGGGCATATATTACATGCGATACTTCTGATATGGCTCCTCCGGTGTTTTCTCCTTTACTCCTTTGTTATCGTTGTTGCTCTTTGTTCTTTAGATAACACTTACCCTTGGGTATATGTGATAACCTGCTTCTCTTGCTCCAATGAATTGCTTCTTTGATGGCTTTCGATAAACTCTTCATCTTAATTTTTGGCTTCACGATGGCTTCTCCTCTTTGGCTTTTTGCTCCTGTTGCTTCACAGATCTACTGCTTATATTCTATATATATATATATATATATATATATATATATATATATATATATAGATGTATATTCAATCCACTTGGGTCCTCCATCTCATCATATCATCAGATATCAAACTTTCATCACTACAAGCATTATGATCAATGGGCATCAATGGGAAATCATGTATCAAAGAATTTGCCACACAAACACTGTTATATTGACATCAATGACAACCTAGATTAACAAAATGAACTCGCTCTGATACCACCCTTTAACGCCCCACCCCAAATTTACCTGCTCGTACAAGCCCTCAAGGTAAATGTGAAGTGAAGTGGCACTATGATAAGACCCGACCTCCTAGATCCAGTTAAGGAATTGGTTCCCACAACTATGACTTCCTAACGACAAACTAACATCCTATAGGAACCACAGATCCCCCAAGAGGCTGAAGAAACACCGTAGGTGGTCAATCACTGAGTTGGAACTTTGTTTCAGTAACCTAGACTCCCAATTTCACCCTTGACACTGCCTACATGCGATTGAAGACCTCCAATCGTACTCATAAGCTTTGCTCAATGCGGTTGTGACCTAAATTGCTCAGTTTAGTGCCTACGATCCTTAGATCTGAGCCACAATTCTAGGCTATCCTCTAGATCACTGCCCATAACTTCCTAAGACTTTCCAGAATGATAAGTAACTTATTGACAAGGCTAAACATACAAACTTGAATAAAAAAACTTGACCTAACCAAGCCTAACCATGACAGTCATTTTGTCAAACATATGGTGAACATGTAATCTACAGGTCATGAATGCATATCTCAACATAGGAGTTTGAAACTTATCCAAGAATAACCAAGAAGGCCTAATTCCCTCTCATAATAGCTGCAATGACACTTGTTAGTCCATACATTTATTAACCATCAAATGCTTAACAAATCATGAACAAGACATAGCTAGAATACATTTCAAATCCATGTTTATAACCAATATATAACCAGATTGTTAAACATGACATAACAACCATCAAATCACCATGATAACGAGTACATGTGCTCATAGATTACAATAGGAAAAATAACTCTTATTAACTTATGTAAAAGCCAACCAAGTTAGGGACTTCCACGTACCACGCAACCATAGATTGGGATGAGCCAAACCATTCTTTCAGCCAATCACCCCTATGTCATATTGCAAGCATGTATGTGGGATCTCAAGAAACAATTAGGGCTTCCCGGAGATTAAACCACCTCCACCCTCAGGCTATCACAATCCCACCAAATCCTGTCCAAAGATCACTAAGTCCAAAACAAGCTTGGATGTCGTAGAGTATCTTCACTAATACCTTCAGGAATTTGCTTGTCTCCACCCACCTGTCAAGGGATTCCCGAAGATTAAACAACCTCCACCCCAACGCTTGGGAATTTTCCTGAGACCACCTCACCCAATTCTAAAACCATTCAATAATTCAAAACTTAACCAGAAAAGATTCCCATCACACCATTTTTATCCGAAAATGGCAAGGCAGGGCTGAAACAACTGTCACACCCGACAAAATTCATGTCAACGACAGTAATGAACCAAATACACAAATTCATGTACCATACATCCACAAACCTGCTAGGAAATCATATATGCAACATGTTACCTGCAAAGTCCTCCCGTTGAAGCTGCTTTATCTAACCTTCTTGATTTGTCCTTGTGTTTCCTTTGCTTGTTTGTTTGCTTTCTCCTATTGGCAATCTTCTCTCTCTGAAACTAATTCCAAAGAAAATCGGACTGAAATCTCAACCAACAAAAGCTGTGAATTGATCCTCATAAGTGTTTTTATAATTGAGGCCTCTATTTTCTTCAATTTCCTCTATTTTTCCTTCAATTTTCCTCCCGTGCAAATTTGTGACCTTTCATCTCCCTTTTCTCCTATTTTCCTTTATTTCATAAATAAATGTAAATTAATACCTCTTTGTCTTTGCCAATTTCCTTAGCCATAATAAACCGAAGTGACACCCACTAGGATGTTTTGCCCAACATTCAGCTTGGAATATGTGTCCCATGATGTTGGTCTTTTATTTTTTCACCTTTATTAACTTAATTACTTGAACTTTTAACCTGGGTTATGTTGAGGTGAAAACTCAACACCCCCATTTTTAACTTATTTATTTCAAATAATGGGGACCCTTTCCATGAATTTTGTTTAAATCGCCTTGTAATGTTTTATTTTGGTTAAGTATCCTACAATTTTGAAAAAAAAATATTTTCTTCAGATTCTTCTTTTGATTGCTTCATTACGTTGGACTTTTCGCAAGCTTTCCATTGGTTCTCGTTTCATCTTATTTGGATGCATGGTTTTGAAATGGTGCTTATTCGAAGTTCAATAATTTCTACCAACTAGGCTAAAAAATGTACAAAATCTATATTATTTTGATTTTTGTAAATTATTTGTAAATATTGATTCCTAGTTAATTTTTACTGATTAATTCATTTTTCGTTAACTGTCCTACAAAATCATCACATCCAAATTGTAGAACAATTAAAATTATGGTGTTTTCGAATTTCAAAGGTCTATGTTTAATCCCAATTTAAAAGAAATTACGAGATCCAAAATCTCAAAATTGCAAAGTGGTTGTACTTTTTTAATGTTGGGACTTTTATTACAAAGTGGATGTAGTTCTTTTTTATTATTATAATATTACAAGTGGTTGTAGTTTATACATAGGAGGGAGGGTCCCACTCCAAGTGGCCCTCCTCTCCTCATTCACACCATTCTCCCCCATTTCATTGGAATCTCGTTTCATTGGAATCTCGGAACCAATAAATATAGTAACTCTATCTTAAAAACCTCTAATATGTCTTCCTCCCCGATGCTCCGATGGCTCAACATCTACGATATTACAAGCCTCCCAATTCTCTGATATAGTCCCTCACCTCCATGTGACTCCCATTCTCTCTCCTCCAATATCCCATACTCTCAACATATGTCATTGGGCCTCGGAAAAACATTTTATCGTAGCTTCAATTTTAAGAACTTCCAATATTATATAACCTCTGATGCCTAATATCTCCATTCACCTTATGCCTCCCTCCTTCACTTCTTATTCCTCCACGTGCCCTTATGCCTGCCACTCCACCTTATGCCTCCACTTTATTATATAACAAAGCCTCCTTATGCCTCCTGCTTAGTCTCATCATGGTTCACCCATTTGAGACCAAGGCCACTAAGGTCCATTCGTGGGGCCAATAGCCACTTACAACATGACACGAAGTACGATGTAATTTTTATATATTAATTTAAATTATTTATATATTTTAAATTATTTTAATTAAATTAGATTTTAATTTGTAATTAATTAAATTAATTTAAATTGATTTGAATATAATTAATTTAATTACAATTAATTAATAATTAATTCTCTTTAATTGTACAATTAATTAGGATTAATTTTTAATTAAAATTTGCTTAATTTTGACCCATGCAGAGATTTTTTCACGCCTCAAATTTGGAGGCTCATAAGTTGAGTTTTACTTGGCCAAATAAGTCCCAGGACAACTCGTTAAAAAGATAAAATTATGGAGAATATTAATAAAGTGGTTGCATGACCATATTTGGTCATTAACTGAGTCTAAAATTTAGCAGAAAATTAAGCTCCGAATTTGCAATCAAAACTAATTTTTTGAATTTAGTTTTTTCATTTTCATTTGCCCAAAGCCTCTGTTGATTGTAGATCCATTTGATTTTGTTCTCTTTGAACAATAAGATATTTATAAGGATCAATGGGAAAATCTAATGTCTTTTTAATTATTTATTTAATTAAATTTTGATTGAGATGTTTGTTTTCCCAAATTTGGTAATTCTGATTAGGATTTGCAATTTAATTTACTTTTTATTAGTTTTTGGCAGGAGAGCAGTTGAAAAGATGAGGAAGACAACACTTGGATCAAGGGAATTTCTCTAGCAAGAGAGAAAAAGAATTTTGGCCAATCAAAATTGTTGGAACAAATCTATTTCTCCAACAACTCTCTCATGTTAATTTTCTGTAGTAATTATAAATATGACTTTTGTAGAAGAAAGGAAGGGTTCTAGATCTAAAACTTGGGGAGGAAGTTCTTTGGAAAGAAAGGGCTTTTTGCACTACTATAGGGAGAAATATTTTTGTCGAGAATTAGCTAGTTTGGACCAGACTTGTGGAAATTAAAAGATATGTATTTCAGCTTTGAAAATTTCATGTTATCATGAAATTTTCTGAGAATTACATGCACTCAAAGGCTGAGATCAAATCTTTAATTCTTGTACACTATTTTCAGAGATAGAGACTGATTGGTGGCCTATAATTAATATAATTTGAGGCAATTCTTGATCGATCCACATAAGTATATTTTCGTGAACTTTTGCACTTTTGTGAATTCATTTGATACATGCTTGTATTAATCATTTGAAAGCTATATTTTAATGATGGATCTAATTGTTATCAAGTTTAATTGTGAATCAAAATAGATAAATAGGACATACTCGTTAACTATTTAGCAATTTCATGTCAAGTTTATCTTGATTTTAATAATGATTGTTTTATGAGAACTATTTCCTTAATGCAGTCATATATCTTTTTAGTTTGAATTCATTTTATTTGAATTTGGATGTATGTGCACCAGAGATCTAATGACTATTCATCAGATAGCTAAATACATATACTTGCTTGAACTGGTAATATGTCTTGGAACTATTTCCTTCGCTTATTAACTTCACTTTTATTCCAAATTCAAAGCTAGTTCAAATCCCCTTTTACCTTGCTCTTGGTTGAGAGGGGGACTAATCCTTCTTTCAATCAAGATAGATTTAGGATTTATTTTCTGTTACTTAGAGTAGATTTTCATTTAGTTTTAATTATTGCATTCTAGAAGTCCTCTTACACAATGGGCAGACTTTAGAGTGGCTTGGCTGAGCCATTAATTCAGCTTAAGGATCACTTTCTTGCATGAGCTCTGTAAGAGGGCAGATTTGATGTCTCTTTCATATTGGCAAGTAATAAACATACTATAAGCCAACAGAGAAAGAGAGAGGGTAACTGGACACAATTGAACTAGTTGGAACAACCATTCCAAACAGAAAAGGAGCTATTAAGTTCCTGACCAGGTGGTCTCCCTTATAATGTTGACATTGCCATTTTGGACCATCAACAGGTTGTTACACACACCTTTTGGTAATGTGTTGCATCTATCATTCTTATAATAGAAGTCAATGAAATACCTAATGTCTTTGTTGGCATTACCCTTTCACCCTCGACACCTTTGCACCTAGGAAAACTATTCAAATATTTGTTTATATTAATTTATTTTTCTCTAGAATATCATGTATATTATAATTATATGTAACTTAATAAAACAACTTCCTCTACATAGTGAATTTTGTTCCTCATGGAGCCTTGGTATTGGACTTCTCACTACGAGTATTAAAAATTACACAATATGAACAACATTTATATGACAAGGTATTTTCCCACTACGTCCATACATGTAAGCACCCAAACTAGAATCAACTCTCCACATGATATTTACATATCAAACCATATACAAACTATGGGTAGCAAAAATGGGTTATTGCATTACTCTTGTTCCTAGAAAGCAATGGCCTTGGTACACCTTTCTTTTAACAAATTGTAGTAATGCAAAGTGCTACCCTACTCACAGATAACCCATAACTAGGTCACATGCAACATATGCAATGGCATTTCACCTAATTGGTTCAAACTGTCAACAAGGTCAATAATATGTTATCCATTTATCCTTAGTTTTTTTGCTCTAATTGATCCCAAATAATCATAGTAGGCGCCATTTAATATCCAACTTGTTGGTGACAACCATAAAAAAATTCAATATTTTTATTTTATTACATTAACTGTTATTAGTCCCTGCCATAGGCAATGGGAACTATTTTAATTGATATGCATTGGAATATGAGCCATTTGTAGGCATTAAAAATTCTTTAAACAAAGTCTTGTTGTATATGTTGTATTCACCTTTTGCTAAGCCTATTAAACATTAAAATGACTTTGTATTAGCCAATGAAAGGTTTGAAAAGTTAGAGATCTTATTTAGCCTCTTCCCGAGGCAGAGAGACAATACAAACTTTGTATTAAATAACATATAGTCGAGCCCATTTTTCCATCATTAAGTAATGTTAGCATCACTTCTAGTATTGATCTAAAACATAAAATGTTGTCACAAAAGACTTTGGGTTTATTACCTATGAGGCTCTTATGTGTAACACAGTGTCTCATAGTAGGTTAGCCAACGCAATGTCTCATGGCATGTTAGCCATATGCCATGGCTTTCATGGTTACTAATACAATGCAACCTCCACTACCAATTCAACTCTATCTAGGCTCGACACAGCTCTAAACAAGTCGGGAAGGTTAGGAGTTGAGGACCAGTAACAACAATAGCAAGGATCAATGAACTTATCTATCTCCATTGTAATCCGTTGTAAAGACCAGAGGACCAGTAACATTATATCAACTAAGCACAGCTCCGAACAAGGAGGGAAGGTTGAGCCTTGAGACTTGAGACTTTACATGTTTTCGCAAGGAGGCGCAGGAGCAGTAGTAGCAAGGACTACTACTTAAAAGAGCTAATACGTAAACATGCATAACTTTGTAAACTTGACTCTATTCAAATTTCTATTGATTATGCTCAAGTTGTTATCTATCAAATCC
The DNA here is from genome assembly GCA_031772625.1 of Pinus tabuliformis. Classification (NCBI taxonomy): domain Eukaryota; kingdom Viridiplantae; phylum Streptophyta; class Pinopsida; order Pinales; family Pinaceae; genus Pinus; species Pinus tabuliformis. The sequence continues at coordinate 205,611,790 of CM062804.1, forward strand.
TAGTAGATGACCTACCTGACCATATCGTTCACTGCCATATATAGAGATCGCTAAGGAAACTGATGCAAACTGAGAAAAAATGAGATATGTTGATTCTAAAACTGAACCTTCAGCCTTCCTACTAGATATGCTACGCGCCTATTGGGTAGGATTATAATGGATCTACATCATCTATAATTTGTTTCCCCGCTATCCGGTGGTTTGGATGATAAGCAATGATCCGGATTTAAACAGGAACGCAACAAATTACAGAGATAACCATATACACAAAGATGCAGCGGAAATAATACTTCATTTCATTAATGGAAAATACTGAAATATGCTTACAACCAGAAATGGAAATAAACCAGCTAGGGCGATGGTAGCTTATCTCTGAGAAGAGATGTGATGGCTACATGCCTCTGAACTGTGTTACAATGAGGCTCGAAGGCCTATTTATTGTTGAGAAACAATGGAAAACCCTTAACATTCCAAAACCTAACCCTAGGAGATGAAACGCCAAACTGTGGGGCCCCGTTTGGGGTAAATTGGTACATCAACTTCCCGGGGTCGTAACTTTGGCATATGATCTCCGTTTGACGCATACAATAGCTCGTTAGAAAGATCTATCCGAGCACTATCATTGTTGGAACAAGCAACATGGGTCCATGGAATGGACCCATGTTGCCCTCGGATTCCCCAAAAAACGTCGTTTAGGGCCTCAAAACGGCTCCGGAAGTTCAGGACCCGAAAAACTGCTAAAAATAGTAAGTTGTGCTACAATTAAGGAAACTGAAAATGTTGAGAAAGACAATGGTGGGGGTCCAGGTGGACTTGGCAGGTGGCCACCAATATCCACCTGGATCATTCCTCCCCCCTTAGGAAGCAATGGTCCCCATTGCGTTGAGCTCCTCCATGAGATGAGGAAACTTTTGCTGAACTTGTTCCCTAGTGAGCCACTTGCCCTGCTGAAGGAGTTGGCCTGCTTTGACAACTCGATACAGTTGGATATTCTGTTGGCGAGTGTTCTTGATCTGTGTGTCCATGATCCGATCAGTTGCAGCTTGTTCCATGCAATCTGGATTTAATTCTGTGGGTTTGAGCTGTTCTGCAATGTCGGATGTGTCTAGCAATGGTGGAAAGTATGGCCGAAGGCGGTCCACATTGAACACTGGGTGCAGGCCAAGGAATGGGGGAATGCTGAGCTCAAATGCATTGTCTCCCATAGCCTTAGTAATGGTGTAAGGACCATATCAGAGTGGTCTCAATTTCCGATAGGCTCCAGTAAGGCGTTCCTTTTGCAAATGCAACCAGACTTTGTCGCCCACCTGAAACTTGTGTGGCACTCAATGTTGATCATGTCGCTACTTGTACTTGGCATTTGATTTCTCAAGAATGTCATGGACCTGCTGGCGAATATGTTGGATGCGCTCAATGAAGCTGGTGGCCTTATCTGTTTCGGACTAGACATGTGTTGAATTCATGTGAGTAGCTGCAAGTGGCATGGCCACATCAATGGGGCATAGTGGCTGGAATCCCAAACCCACCTGAAAAGGGCTATGGCCAGTGGAGCTGTGAAGAGCTCGGTTGTAGCTGTGCTGAACATAGGGGAGGCTCTCGTCCCATGTGCGTGGATGCTTTGAGTTATACATGCGCAGAATGTGCACAATCATCCTATTGACAACCTCTGTCTGGCCATCAGTTTGAGGATGGAAGGCTGTGGACTTCGTGAGTTTGGGGTCCAGCATTGACCAGAGACTGGACCAAAATGTGCTGAGAAACCGACTGTCCCGATCTGAGATGATAGATTGTGGGATCCCAAAGTGCACCCACACTCGTTCAAAGAAGAGTTTAGCAGTGGCTTCCGCTGTGATATTCTTCTTGCAGGCCACCATAATGGCCATCTTCGAGAACCTGTCGACGACCACAAAAACACAGTCATTTCCATGCTTAGTGGAAGGAAGGCCTGACATGTAATCCATGGAGATGGATTCCCAAGGTCGACTAGGGGTAGGCAACGGGGTATAGAGGCCGTGCTTCTTAATGGTCGGTTTGGCAATGGCACAGGCAGTACATGATCAGATGTACTTCCCAACATCCTGTCGAAGATTCGGCCAATAGAAATAATTTTGTAGTACTGCCACTGTTTTCTCGACCCCGAAATGCCCAGCAGCCCGACTGTAGTGTGCTTCCCAAATCATCTTGGCACGCTCGCTTGAAGGAACACAAAGGTGACCGAGGTGGCATAATAGGGCATCCTGGAGGTGAAAATCTGCAACATGCCCACCCTCCAAGAGTGTCTGGTATGTGTGGCCGAATTCTTGGTCGCTTTTGTAGAGAAGTGGCCAATCAGAAGTCTCGTGCCCACAAGAGTTGAGCACGGTGGTTAACGCCATGATCGGTGGTCGACTGAGGCAATCTGCAACATTATTGATGCTGCCCTTCTTATACTTGATATTCAAGTGGAACTGTTGCAGGTATGTAGACCACTTCTGATGGCGATCATTTTGCAATTTCCCTTGGGTCTGTATGAACTGTAGGGGTCGGTGGTCTGTGTGGATGACCGTTTCCTTCCCCAAGATGTAATGCTTCCATTGTCGGCAGGCTTGTACAATGGAATACATCTCTTTATCATAAGTGGGGTAGTTCCGGACTGTGTCTGAAAGTGTTTCACTGTGATATGCCACTGGATGTCCATGTTGAGTAAGGACTGCCCCAATAGCATAGTCAGAGGCATCTGTCTCGACCTAAAATGGTTGTTGTAAATCTGGTAACGCGAGCACTAGTGCCGTGCAGAGGCGATCCTTCAACTCCATGAATGCCTTCTGTTGAGATTCAGACCAAAAGAATTTTGCTTTCGCCCCTCCCTTGGTGACTTGACTCAAGGGCCAAGAAATATGAGAAAACCCCAACACAAACCTGCGGTAGAAGTTGGCAAGACCTAGAAAGCTGCGGAGCTCTGTTAGAGTGGTTGGAGAGGGCCAATCCCGAATGACTTGGACCTTGGCTGGATCGACATGCACCCCCTGTTCATTAATGATGTATCCCAGATACTGAACTTGGGTCATGCCAAAAGTGCATTTCTCCAACTTGGCACATAGCTTGTGTTGCCGCAGTGTTTGGAGAACCTGTCGGATGTGGTGTAGGTGCTCTTCCCAACTCTGGCTGAAGATCAGAATGTCATCCAAGTATACTACTACAAAGGAGTTGGTGAATGGCCGCAAGATGTCATCCATTAGCCTCATAAAGGTTGCAGGAGCATTCGTCAATCCGAAAGGCATGACCAACCATTCGAAGAGGCCCTCCTTGGATTTGAAGGAAGTCTTCCACACATCAGAGGGTTCGATTGGTACCTGGTGATATCCTGACTTCAAATCGATCTTGCTGAAATATTTCGCCCCCTTTAGTTGGTGTAGGAGGTCATCAATCCGCGGGATCGGGTACCTATTACGGACAGTGATCTTGTTCAGCACCCGATAGTCAATACAGAGTCTCCACGTCCCATCCTTCTTCTGTACCAACACGATCGGGCTCCCACAGGGCGATGAACTCGGATGGATGTGACCTTTCTGCAGGAGCTCCTGAATCTGCCTCTTGATTTCATTGTTCTCCAGAACGGAGCGCCGATAAATTGGTCCATTGGGTAGCGACGCACCTGGGGTTAGATCGATGGAGTGCTTGACTTGACAGTGTAGAGGAACCCCTGCCGGGGAGGTGAAGATGTCCTCGTACTCCTCCACAATCTTGTCCATCTGTAGTTGTCGTGCAAAGGGACCCCGCCTGGAGGCCGCGGCCACTGTCTTCGTCTTTCCTTGAGGGCGTATCATCAGGAAAACAAATTTCCTGGTTTTGGAAATGATCTTACTGCATTGTTTTGCAGTAATCAAAGAGATGGCGGCAGGTGGTGCTACCTCTGGTATCCTGAACAACTTATTTCCCAATGTAATAATAATAGCACGGGGCCTTGATTCATACACAGCATGTCGCTTCCACAAGTATGGTTGTCCTAGTAATACATCACAAACTTCAAGGGGAGCAATGTCACACAATACCTCATCCGTGAAGGGTTTGATGTTGTATGGAAGGCGACACTGCTGGCTCACGCGAAGATCTCGTCCTTGGTGAAGCCACCCAATGGTGTATGGTTGTGGATGTGCTGTGGTCGGTAAGCCCAATCGCTTCACGACCTCTGCCGAAATGAGGTTCTTTTGACTCCCGCTATCAACAATGAACTGTATCGGGGAGCCCTTTACCCACATCTGGGAGTGGAAGAGACGCTCCTCCTCCTCTGGATCTTCGGGTTCATTTTTCTGGATCTTTGCAGTAGCAACAATGGCGCTGGGATCCACATCAATGATCTGCTTCCCTTTTTCATACCCCTTATCGGGTTCTGACTCAGAGTCGGAACATGCATCTGATTCTGAAACCTTTAGCTCAGCCACCGGTGACTGCTTGGCCCGACACTCACTTGTGTTGTGAGTGGAGCTCTTATGGAACTCGCACCATTTTCCAGTGTCCTTTCTCGGCTTTGCGGCGCTGTTCTTTGCTTGCAGCTTCGGCTGGTTGTCTTGGGCTGTCCCGCCTTGGCTTTGTCCTTTGTTCTGTGGTTTAGGGGCACCTTTCCCCTGCTTTGGATTCGCAGATCCAAAGTCTCGCTTCTTTTGTTTAAACTTCTGTTCGACCTTGACGGCATATCGATATGCTGCGCCGAGCGAGGGGATGTTTAGGAATTGTATTTCTTCCTGGATGTACTTGTGCAGGCAGCCACGGTATTTGAGTATCAAATGTTGCTCCGAATCCTTGATACCCAACTTTGTGCGAAGGGTATGGAAAAGATTGGTGAACTCCGGCACGTCTTGGTCCCTTCCCTACCGCAGCGTGGTCCACTTTATGTATTCATCCTCATAGCTTCCGACAGGGTAGTACTGCTACTTGATGGCATCCCGGAACGAATCCCAGGTGGGTGCGGCTGAAAATAGTGAGCCAGTACTTTCATCCTTTTGCTCGCAGTAGGTTTCCCACCAGTCCTTGACGTGGGGGGCTGCTTTGAGAAGAGCAAAAACAATCTTTTCCCGACTCGAAAATTCATGAACAGAAAAATAACCCTCTAGCAGATTTAACCATTTATCTACGGCATCTGCGTCTATCTGACCCTCGAATATGGGGATTTCAAAATTAACTTGTACCTTAAAGGGTGTGGCGTTTCCAGAGTAGCTGCTGGAAGCCGATGCGTCGCTTCTGGGTAGCCGCTGAAGGATCTGGGCAAAGTTGTCCATCATTGCGTTCCGTTGTCGCTCGAGGGCTTCTTCGAGCAAGATTTTGATGGGATTTCCTGCCCCCTCGTCTTTCTTCTCGTCCGCCATGGGAGGCCGTCGGGATTTGCGAGGCTGGTCTTGCAAAGGTTCAACCAGTTCAAGCCCTAACTCCTTATATCCCGACCTTATTGGGGACATGCAAAGAAAAACAGAGAAAAAGCAGACCGCTCTGATACCACTAATCCGGATTTAAACAGGAACGCAACAAATTACAGAGATAACCATATACACAAAGATGCAGCGGAAATAATACTTCATTTCATTAATGGAAAATACTGAAATATGCTTACAACCAGAAATGGAAATAAACCAGCTAGGGCGATGGTATCTTATCTCTGAGAAGAGATGTGATGGCTACATGCCTCTGAACTATGTTACAATGAGGCTCGAAGGCCTATTTATTGTTGAGAAACAATGGAAAACCCTTAACATTCCAAAACCTAACCCTAGGAGATGAAACGCCAAACTGTGGGGCCCCGTTTGGGGTAAATTGGTACATCAACTTCCCGGGGTCGTAACTTTGGCATATGATCTCTGTTTGACGCATACAATAGCTCGTTAGAAAGATCTATCCGAGCACTATCATTGTTGGAAGTTCAGGACCCGAAAAACTGCTAAAAATAGTAAGTTGTGCTACAATTAAGGAAACTGAAAATGCTGAGAAAGACAATGGTGGGGGTCCAGGTGGACTTGGCAGGTGGCCACCAATATCCACCTGGATCAAGCAATGAACTTTAACTCGTGTTGTTATTAGGCTCGTCATCCTTGCTAGCTTGTTGTTCGACTAGAATCACAGTGTTCATTTGGTGGTTTCTCCTCCCTTACTCTCGTTGAATGAGTTGGTATGCAGAGATAATCCCAATAGTAGCAGGGACACACCCCAACCCTAGTGAAAGGCAGGTCATTCAATCAGGGGAGAGAAACCCTAGCCCTAGTGGAAGGCAACCAATTCATTCATGGAAGGTAGCTCATTCATTCAAGGGAGGGAAACTAGACAGAACTTGAGGACAACAGTTTGAGTTACACTCCTGGGATAGGCATACACAGAAGGATAGGTGAAATAAAAAATTGTCATATGACGTATATAACAAAGGATAACTATAACAAGCCTAAAAATCATCACTCATTGAATGTGTTCATAGAAATTTAGTTAAACCTCTAGTTAGAGCTCCACACACCCTTAACATTCAGATAAAATAACCATTTCATCATAGAAACCTAAAGCATAAATGATTGGACCTTATCTATTTGTTCAAGCTGATGAGCCCTAGCCATTGCTTGCAAATTTGCATGTGGATTCTAGTCATTGCACATTATTTTGAATATGTCCATAAGAAAGAGCAAGGGCTCATAATGAAACTTGTTGCTCGGGTTTATTCCAGAATGTCATCTCAAAAAATCAAAATGAAGGGATCATATAATCTCATGAAATGAGTACTCACAAAAATATACATCAAGTATTACCAGTGATATATTATAACAGTATCTGTAGTGGTTAGTTTTATCCCCAATATCGTGCTCATGTTGAAAGTATAAAACATAACCTTGTAGTATTAGGTGCACTGAACCGATCGATTCATATTTGTCTTTGAACTCCACTTATTTTTCCACTAACCCATTCATAGTTCCATTGCTTCAATCAAACATTGAGATGTCAAGAAATCATGGTGAAAAAAATACACATTTCTACATGCAGGAATAATTATACTGCAATACAATGATACCAGCAGTACAAAGCCCTCATACAAACGAAAGCACTAGATGAAAAGAATCCAATACATACCTTATAACTGAGATAATCTTCCAATAGCTCTTAGATAATGTTGGAATTGTGAATAGATAAGTACTCTATGTCCATGATCTTTAAGTTTTACCATAATCTCGTCCAACAAGTATAATTTATCAGAAGCCTCCAACAACTGTCTGCCATATCAAATGACACATTCAGAACCTCCAAAGACAACATTAGAAGCAAGTTACAAACCTCTGCTACCTATGAAATCTTGGACTCTTTCATATTTTGTTCTAAGACGATAATTTATGAAAGAAACCTGCATTTTCAAATGACATATAAGCCTGTTGTCTATTGTTGATATTTGGTTGCAGTCCTTCACCTTTTTCTATGATGCTCCACCTAACTACCAAAAACCAGTGGCGAAGATGAAGTCTGAAATTTAGAGACTTCCTTCAGCTCTGCATCCTGCTCTCTAAGTAAGCAAGAAATGGAGATTGATTTAATTCCCCCATTTATATCTTTGGCTGGCATATCCCTCATTGTTTTGTTGGGTTTCTTGTTTTAGTGCCATTTCCTATCATTCTATAACAATATTCTTCCTAAAACTAAAATCTAGTCCACATAAAGTATGGTAAGAAAAAATGTTGAAAAAAAGTACATTAAGAAACAAGGAAAGCAGAGTAAGAAACCAGGAAAACATTTGCATATGTATTACTGCCACGGAATCCTTTGTCTCACAACATTTTTCTCCCAAGAGAATGGATGAATCTCATCCTCCTCATCGTCCATTAAATAGACCAAAAAACACATGCACACATTCCATGCGTCAACATGCAGCTTTTATTTTTTTATTTTAAGTTTTATTTAATGTAATATTTCTCTTAGTTTAACTCTTTCTTATTTTATTTCTTTTTACTTTTTGTAAATTTTACTTATATATATATATATATATATATATATATATATATATATATATATATATATATATATATATATATATATATATATATATACTCTCGTTTATTATTTACTATTTTATTTATTTATCATTATTATATTCTCTTCATTATTTATTATTTTTGTCACCTTGGAAAAATCGTAATTTTATTCATAAGACAAAATTACATGTTGTAGATGCTAATATAGCATATGCAAAATGAGTTGATTTTGTTAACACAGAATGCATAAAAATAACTAGAAATTACAACAACCTATTCCTTTCTACCTTTCTTCTTTTCCACTTTTCTCCAGTCTCCAATGTTGGGAGTGGATGTTACAATGGACATTTGATTTTCATCTGTGTGTATAGGATATTCTTTGTCAGAATCAGAGCCCTCAAATCCATGAGTTTGTTTGCTGCTGTGTACTTCCTTTCCTGTTATTTGGGGCTCCTGTTGCGACAAGGGGTTGTTGGGCCTCAAAATACAAGCAATGGTGTTGTCTGTCTCCTCCTTTTGTGTGCTGTTCTGGTCCTTTTGTATATTCTTTTCTGCATTATTTTCTCTTGCTTCTGCTTGTCCTGCTTCTTCTTCCAAAGTGTCTGTGCACTGCCAGCCCTTTGGTTTTTTGGGTTGCTTTTTGTTCCTTTTGGGTTCTTTTTTAGCTTGTGGGCAGGCATTGTGAAGGTGACCTGTCTGCAAACGTCCACGGGATCGAAAAGTTGTATTTTCGTAATCCAGAGGTTGTATCCAGTGTGTGTCATTGAAGATCAATGTAATGCTGTCGGGTAGTCCTTGACTGAGGTCTACTTCGACACATATCCTGGCAAAAGTGAATATGCCCCTTGCGAATCTATCCTGATCAATCTTTAGGAACTTCCCTAGGGAGTTCTTGATACCTTCTAGCACTTGATGATGCCAGAAATGTAATGGGAGGTTGTGTAATCTGACCCAAACTGGCATTTTTTATACCACCATTGTGTTGGCGTCAAATTCTGGGAACCAAGGGGTCATGAAGAGCCCTGCGTTGCCCCAAAACCATGGTCCTTTATTAAGTATATCTTCATTTTCTTGAACTGTGGTGAATCTGACAATAAAAAACCCTTTGGAACATAAAAGGATTTCACAAGTTGGTGACCAGGCATAAAAAATCCATTGGTGCAAAAGATCAGATTTGGGCCAGAACCCATTAAATCTGCATATGACTGCTTTGGTAAGAAAATCAGAGTACAATCCATTTACCTCAGGTATTGCAACTGTGTAGGCGGGATTTTGAGATTTTTGCTCCACTATGTAGGGCCCTGGTAGATCTAGGGATAATGCTGGATTGGTTTGGCCTTTTTCCTTTCCTTTGACTGCGTCTTTAAATGTGCTTGTGCCCTTTGAACTGGTGCCAGAGCATCCTCCTCGTAGCCGCAAATTGACTATGATATTCGAGTCTATGTCAATACCATAATCATGTAGTGTGTGGTTATCTTGTAGGCTGTGTCCTGAGTAAATCAGGTTTTGCATGCTTGCTGGTATGCCTAAATGTGTCTGGATTTCGCGTCTTAAATCTTGGATCCATCTCCCTCTAGCGATTTTCCTGTAGATACTCTTTCCTTCTGGCGATTTTATGAAGATTTGGATCAGATCTAGGTCAGGATTGACTGGATCTGCCTGAGGTAGGGCTCGATCTAGGGCTCAATCTAGCATTTTCTCTGTAGACCCATGAGCACTGCAAAGCTCGGCTCCCCTTGTAGAGTCTGTCGAGGGGGGGGGGGGGGAGGGAAGAATCAATTTTAGCGTCAAAGAACAGGCTCGTCTCTGGTGCCCGAGATCCGAGTCCCTCTTCTCCATTTCCCCGATACCCTTGTCATACAAACCCTTGAGATCTTGTGAAACCAGCCGCGCGGGATCAATGGTACTCTCCCGCACTGACGGCAGCTCGATCCTGAGAGCTAAAGCGGCTTTTTTGCGTTCCACGGTGAATATCCAGAGACCCTCGGCATCCATTGTCTCACAGAGGAGCTTGTCGGCCAGATCAAACCCTTTGGGAGCAATGGCGCATATTTGCTGGTTAGGGCATCCCCCGCACACGTCGACTTTGCCCACCGTTTCTACCTCTGGCCCTGGATAATGTTCGTTGGCGATCTCCCGGATTTCTCCCACTGGCAGAGGCTCTCCCTTGGCATGCTCCGGGACCATGCCAACCTCCATAGTGTGTGTTGCAGAGTCCTATTTACTATTATTATATTTGCTTTATTATTTATTATTTATTAGTTATTCACTATTATTATCTTTTCTTTATTGGTTTATTATTTTATATATATATATATATATATATATATATATATATATATATGGGGGCATTACTTACTCCCCCTCTTTAAGGAACTTCGTCCCGAAGTTAAGTTGAATCATTTAACATTTTATTTTATTTATTTATTTATTACTTCATGTTTGCCCAACACCCTCTGTTGAACTAGTATCACCGGTAAGCATCAAAAGTTTCCACAACACCTGGGAAATACCAAGGAATCTTTGTCATTTTTCCAAACTTTCGGAACCAGGCATAAAGCCTCATTGGTCTGTACCATAACCTAAGGCTAGCGCCAAGGGTCATGCCCAACTCAGACCTCATATGCCCTAAGTCAGACACCTATCTCAGTACTCCATGCAGTAATACTCCAGGCATCTCGAAAGGTTGGCCCACTCCATCCACACTCACTAAGGTGCACAACCCCAGGCATCAAAGTCCTTACACCCCCAACAGAATTCGACATCCCAATCCAATATCAAGCACTTGGCCTACAATATCAGGCACTTGACCTTCTCAAGATGGTTCCATAGCCCCTCAAGAGTTATCCATAAAGAGTTATACAAGACGAAGGAACCATTGGCATATGCAGTGTTGATTGAGTATGTTCCCAACCCATATGGTGTTTCATATTCTCCCTCGCAGGTATAGGCTCCCGTGAGATCATCAAATAACCGGCCTTCTCGGCCCATTTGTGGATTTCCTGTCAATCACCACATCTCAACATGCAACCAATGAATTAGTTATAACATCATAATATCATAGTAATAATCCACGTGTAACTCTTACATGTCATCATGATAGCATACAATCATTGTTAATCACCGCATTCTGAATAGTAAATAACTACATGCTTGTGCATGCCATAAAATCTACATGCAATTACCACATGCTTCACATCATAATATCCTCATAAGTTATAACATCAACATATCAACATCAAAGATATATCATGACATCACATAATAAATGAATCACGTTTATAATACGTCATATCATAACATCATAATCCCTATGCATATCATATCTATCACGAGTATATGTAATATCCCACAATTAAATTATACATCACTATCACAACAAAATAAATAAATAAACACCATGTATGCATGACATCATTAACATCTCTTAGAACTATGTCTAATTGGCACATACCATCACATCACGAAACATCATCACAACATCATACTTCAACATTTCTATGTTGACGTAACAAATAACTAAAACCATAACCTCATAAATAGTACCATATTGTATCAATAATATTTAAGCAATATGACATGATCATTTAAACACTAATTTGCTACATGAATTTCATTTACAAAATTTCAACCACCCACAAAATCATATTTTCAATATATTCATGCAAAACAAATTTAATAATCTAAAATGCAAATGCATCTAAACATGTTCATTATTCAATCATAATTTCATGAGAAATTTATTAAATTAGATATTTATTTTATTAAATAATTGTTAAGTACTCAATATATTGGAAGGTCACACATAATATTTTTATATTAATAACTAAACCATGAAACTAATTTCCAAAATATTTATTTTTAGAATAATAATATAATCCTAAACCATCCCATATAAATCAGGAAACTAAATAATGCAAGAAAGTCAATACACTTCAACCTTTCATTTTGTGTAATAACTACTATTAAACTTTGACTTATGGCTTTTTACAACTTGTAATTCCTGAGTTCTTAATATGTTTTAAGACAAATGGTTAAACTCATTAAATTAACCCTTAAAACTTACATATAAAACTAACTTAAATTTACTTAAAACTATTCAACCATCATACAACTTTCTTAAACATTTATATTTCATAACAATTTCCTTTATTTATTTTAATGACTTTTCAACCACTTTAAAATTGCATATAAAATCTTATATATAATATTAACCACGTTAGTGTTGAAATGAACCTAAATTTCGTTAAATTTCATTAAACCACATTAAAAGTTAAAATTACAATTGAGATATTAAATATGTTATATGAAAAGAGAGCAATGTCATAAGGATGTTATTAATGTTAACATAACGTATGTGATATCATAATAACTATGAGATTGTATTATTAATTAAAACAGCTTATATGATATCATAATAACGATGAGATTGTGTTATTAAATAAAATAACGTATATGATTCATTTGCTTGGCAATAACTTTTCTCAATGCTAATGAGACAAGTTTTTATGTTACGAAGTCTCAATATATTATTAATCCAATTGTGAATGTTGAGTGTAAATTAATTAATTGTTTTCTTAATTTTTACATAATCCTTTTTATCTATTTTTTTAAACACAAATTAAGATTAATAACAACTACTAACATATAAGTTAACTTAAAAGCTTATTTTGAATGGACTAATAGAATCTTCTTCAATTCACCTTAGTTTCAAAAATCATGGAAAATTACTAATCTTTATGAATTAGCACATTAGCCTAACCATAACTAAATTCACAACAATATTATTAGATTGTTATTAAATACCTCTTCCAATAATTATGATCTCTATCGGTGCATCAAATTTCCAGTTAAAAGTATCATTATGTAAGTCAACTTTATATTCAAATTGTAAATAATAACTTTATTAATATTATGTAAAAGAATTTACTACACTTTATTAAGGCGTAGTCTAACTTGTAGACGAAATAACCATTTTCACTCAAATCCGACAATAAAATTTCAAGATTTTTTGTTGTTTAAAATACATTTTTGAATGAATAAATGGATTGGGCACCCTGAAAAACCCCTGCGGTACTTGAATTATGCAGATTAAACAATTTAAACTTAAATTTGTAACAATCTCAGTCAGATTTTCATTAAAATTAACAAAAAAAAATAATGGTGAAAAGGACCATTTCGTTTATAAGTTAGACTACGCCCTTTGTATATATACATATATATAAACAATTGATTAAAAAAAAAAAAAACCAGTTTATGTGATCCATAATGAATTAAGCAAAGTCTTTCTGTATAAATCACGTAAGAGAAATTTTTGGCCGACGCATTTTGAACCAACAAGTGTGGTTCATCATGAGGACTAGATGAAGAGGCAGACCATGGCAAAGGCTTAAATAGATAGCAATGTAGAGACAGTAATTTCAAGTAATGGCTATATTTGAATAATAATATTTAAATTATGATATTAATTTATTAATATATTAAAGATAAATGTTATTAAGTAACAGTTATATCAAACAGCTAGTTTTTGAAAAATAATATTTAATTTAATTTATTAAAATCAAATATTATTACTCAGAAATAATCGAAAAACAATAAAAATAAAAATAATATATAATATATAATATATAAAAACAACTAACAAGAATAAAAAAAATCAAAGTCAAACTCTAAACAAGGAGGGAAGTAAAAAATTATAAAAAGGAGTCAAGACCCTAATCGAGACAACATCATTTAATAGATAAAAGTAATTAGTGGAAATAAATAAACTAAATTAAAAATAATTAATGGAAAATAAATAAAATAAAACAAAAATATACACAAGTCAAAAGAAATATATATATGAATAAATAAATAATAAAAATAATATATATATATATATATATATATATTCAAAGAAATGCAATCAATAAATAAAATATAGGGTCGAGGCTCATTAAACAAATAATAAAAATACTAAAAGGAGTTAAGAATGAATAGGATGATAAAATACTTAAGAAAACACGAAAGATCAAGAAAATAAACTCTAATGAAGAATAAATCAACAACAAACACTATAAAAATGACACCAATACCTACATAGATAAACAAACAAACAAAATGAATTCCAAAAAGAAACCTAAAAAACTAGGAGGATAGGACACGGACCCAACTTCTACTAATATTCCAACCATCGTCTCTATTCAAATTATTGGGTGTTTTTTCAATTTCTAGGACCTCCCTCAATTTACGATGATGGAAATGACTAAACATAGCAACGACTTGGGCCTCCTCAATGCATATGTGATGCTTAGATTTATCTACATGCTCTGCCAAAGCAGAGGAGCGAGTCCTACCATGCTTGATGTCAACAACATGCTCACGAATCCTTTGATTAATCAAACGACCAGTCTCACCAATGTAGGGAGTCCCACAAGAGCATGGGATAACATAAACACCCTTCATATTCTTGGGGTCCACTGGGTCTTTTACAGATCTAAGGGAGCTCTTGATGCTATTTAAAGGCCTAAAGGTTGAAGTCACCTTATGCTTCCTTAGGATCCTCACAATCTTGTCAGTGGTCCCTTGGATAAAAGGAAGATGAACACCAGAAAATCGATCCTTGGTATCTTTCTTAGCACTAGGACCTTTTTCAGCTCTGAGGAAAGCCTTAGTATATTGGTGTCTACTATACCCATTATTAAAGAAAACACTTAGGAGATGTGTTTTCTCTTCATTGAAATGGTTGTCATCAGAAACCCTTAAAGCTCCAGTCGCTAACGTGTTGAGAACACCAAGCTTTTGAGCTGGCAAATGATGAGAATTAGCATGAAGATATTGTTCGGTATGAGTTTTCTTACGAAATACCTGATGAGAAAAAGAGCCATCATCATTCCTCGAGAGGAGGATGTTAAGGAAGGGAAAACTACGATTACTTTCAAATTCCATGGTGAACTTTATGGAACTAGATTAATTGTCAAGATGGAGGAAAAACAGTTCCAACTCTTCCTTACCATGGGACCAGATGACACAAGTGTCATCCACAAACCTATTCCACATCTTAGGCAGAAGACAAGAAGAAGCTAAAGCCTTTGATTCAAAATTGAATAGATTAGCTACCACATGAGAGGGGGGAACCCATGGTGACACCGCAAGTTTGCTCATAAAATTCCCCATCGAATGAAAAGAAAGTAGAAGTAAGACAAATACCAAGTAAATAAGCCGTATCGGGATCCGTAATGCGCTTGATGACATAACATTTAGTAACAAAATGTAACATAAGTCTATGGCTTTTTTTTTGGGACATTTAGCACGATTCCCAATAATATGTTGAAGGATTCATATACATATTTAATTCTTATGCATATTAATATTGAGGGATAATTTTATATAATGTGTATACATATGAAATTTTACCTTCGTCTTTGATAATTAGGTGTTAAGACGGCTATCATTTATTATAGATGATTAAAAATTGTTTACAAAGTGAATTTCCAGGGGCGAGGGTATCAAGTACAAGGACCCTCAACCACTTCGGTATGAGCTTTCATCACCATTTCCACAATTTTGGTAGGGACAAAAAGTTGTCCCCAACAACTATCTAAAATATAGCGCTATGATTACACTCGCATTAAAAGCTTAAAAAAAGAGTGCTCTGTGATTGATGTTTTATAGTTTACTTTTATATATATTTATTTAGAACTTCGGTTTATTATTTGTTATTTTATTTATTTACTATTATTATATTCTCTTCATTATTTATTATTTATTTAGAATTATTATATTTTCTTTATTATTTGTTATTTATTCACTATTATTATATTTTCTTTATTAGGGGGCATTACACTGCATCTACGTTGTCGTTGACACTGCTTTGTGCCTCCATGAACTACTGCGAACTACCTGTGTTACATCTAATCTCATGTTGTTGCAACTACTACAACTAAGAACTGATCTATGGATCCATTGTGTCCCTGTATTGGCTCTACAACTGTCTCCTAAGTCTCTGACTGCAACTAGTCCCTAAACTATATGTTGAGTAAATGTCTATGCCCAATTGTCTCTACGCTCCTCTAGCAATTGACTGCAACAATTCTTTGCATTGTCCCTCAAAATTTGACTGCGCCTACTAACACTGGTCGTGCTATTGAAAACTGCGGGTCCTCGTAGCCAAGGTAATGGTCCATGAGGAAACACCTGTTTGATATCGTCGTCCTTGGACCCTGCCCTGTCCTGCAACTTTGAAGCATCATGCTCTTCCTCCATCTATAGGTATAACTATTTTTTGTAGCAGCTACAACCACCCTCCAAAATTTTGCCTTGGCCTCGTTTTGGAGCCTCCCTTCCAACCTTCACAACAACTTGCCTTGCTTCGTCAAGTTCAAAAAATTCAATGTCTTTCTTGCAGAAAGCGAGTCTGTCGGTCAGAGCTTGATCCATTCCCCTCACATGTTGTTCACCCAGACTTGGTCCAGCTGTAGACTGAGTAGCTTCCCCTTGAAAATTACGCATTTTTGGAGGGCAACTGGCCTTCACTCCAGGAATTTTACAATCCTCTCTGGCAGCCTGCTGGGCTCCAGGATTGCGCAGTCTTGCCAACCAACCCTCCCAGCAAGATTTCCACAAATTTTCCCAGCAGCAAGTTGTTCAGCCTAGGATTTGCACAAATCTGGGCAGCGGTCAGCTGCTCTACACAGAAATTGCGCAAATCTCCTGGGCAGCTAGCCCAACTCCTAGCCAGAAATGTGCATTTTTCTCCAGCAGTCAAGTAGTCTCTTGCATGTGCAGTTGAGTTGACCGGTTCCCTCTAGGACTGAGCAAAGCATACCTGCATGCATGGGCTGCTTATCCCAATGTAGTATGCAAAGACATCCCTTGTTTCAGGGATCGATGTTTAGAAGTTGGAGGTTACATGCAAGGAGCAATTCTGAAACCTCCCACCAAGTGTCGCTTCCCCTAGATTCGTGGCATGCACGTCACAACCTCGATGTTATAAAAAATCATCAGTTGGACATTGCAGAGCTCATTCCTCACATCAACCTTGCAACTCTGACATCCCACATCATATCTAGGAGCAGTTGGCACACTCAACTTAGCTGTTTTGGGTAAGCCCGCTTCCCATGCCTTATGCTGCATTTTTGTCGCTTTTTGTGTTTTCACTTGTGGGAGTATTGTTTGCTTGATTTATTTGAACGCTTGTTGTTATTTACATATATACTAGCTTGTCCTAGATCTGTTTCAGTTTTCATTTCTATCTCACTTTTGTCGCATGCATGAAACTGTTTTGCATGGACGTTCGCCCAACCAGCGAACTGCCTCACCCACATGCATGTTGACCTATTTGCTGAATCTTTCATTCATGTTTTGCATGCACTGTTAATCACATCTGCTATCACTTAGTGTCGTCATTCATTCACTGACTTACTTGCTTTCAGTTGCTCATCGGCGAGTCCGGCCAACCTTGGCCCAGGCTCTGCCTTCACTAAGGCTACATTGAACAATCTGGGAAAGGAAGGCTCACCTTCCTCTCTAGATTTGCGCATTCCTACCCAGCACTGGCCTCCAGGATTGTTTTGCACATTTATGGAGGACAGTGGCTGTTTGGCCCAAGAAATTACGCAAATCTGTCCCTAGGCCAGCAGTCCTTCCCAGTCGGAATTGCGCATTGCGCAATCCTAGCACACAACAGTCAGATTGAACTGTGCATTGCACAGTTCTAGTAGTCAATCAGTCTCCCAGTAGCCCATACTGTCCCTTGTGTATTCTTGGTAGTCGGTCTCCCGACCTCCCGGCTGAAATTGCGCAACCTTAATGACCATGCACCCAAGTATGTTGCAAGTCAATTCTCATGTTCATTTTGGTTTTTGACTGACAGATTGCTTGCCATGAGTGTTTCCATATCTCCAGGTATACCAGGTGTTCATCTACCTCTCAGCAGTACAAGTACAATGGTTTCCAGGAGAGCAGAGATGAAGACACCATTCAGAGCACACTTGGGGATGTAGTCGATCAAGTGTCTATGGACTTGCCTACCCACGAAGACATCAAGTTGTTCGTAGATAAGGACATCAATATATGATAGTAGCAGCATCACAATGAGAAACATCATGAACAGCAGTTGAAGACAACATACCAAATGCAACGAATGCAAGAGGTGGGTTGTTGACAACACGGAGGCAGAACAAGGTTTGAAGCTCAAGTAGGTCCATTGATGATGAAAGCAACTTTGGAGACTCCAGCTATGAAGTGACGACGCGACATAAAGAATGCGCGAAGGCAAAAGATGGAACAAAGAAGGAGTTGCATATGATGAAGCAACAACTCAGGAAGAACATGAAGTAGTGGGCGCAACATGCACTCACAGATGAAACTGTGCCCGTACAAGTTAAGAATCCATCGCAGCAACTAACACGGAGCAGACACTGTGAGAAATGTTGTTGATCGAATGCAAGGGATTCAGCAGCATGCATGTCATTTTGAGCACGCATGCAACCCAACCCATTCAACACACTCACCAAGGTGAAGACAAGAAGTAAGTCCAACTAGAGCTGAACATGCACTTCGGCAAGTTGATGCACATGACCACCAGCACACCCTTGAAGATCAACACGAAAACTATGCATCAGTGTGTTGCCGGTTTATCCGTACCCAAGAATACCATGCACATGTTAGCAGACGAGTTGGATGAAGGGGCCGAACCAATGCACCGGTTGCAATGGAGGCAAGAGTTCGCTTCAACAAGATGTCACCATGAGGTGCATGCACACCATCACGGATGGCCAAGCTTGGCATCAGCTCACCACCTTCACCATCACAAGCATGTCAAAAAGTTGGTCTCACCACAGCGAACCGAGTGCCAGTGATGTCTTGCAAGGATTTCTCAAGCCATGTTGTCTCAAATGAGTACATGTGCATTGTAATGTTGAGTCATGTCAAGTGTAGGTCAAGTGTCAATAGTGGATTTAATAGTCATAGAGTAGGTGAAGAGTCATGAGGGTAGTTGAATGGTCACAAAGGGGAATGTCAAGCGTCACCCCACCCTTTGCTATAAATAGTCCCTCATAACTCATTGTATAGGCTTTTGGTCAGCCAAGCTTCTACTAAGACCATCTTAAAGAAGGCTTGGCCAATGTTGTTACACGCCTTGGCTTCTCCACGACACAGAGCTAGTACATCTCTTTGGAGGAGCAGGCAGATGTGGCTATAATGTTCCATTGTTGGGGTTAACAGGTTTACATGGATGTATTGTATAATTGTGACTTACACTTCTTGATATAATAAGAGCCAACACATTTTCATGCATATGTTTTTATTGTAGTTGGATTGCTTTGGTTTCTTTAATGATGATATGTGTTGTTTAACTTACGTACTTGTGTATGAATTGATTCACATGCAATTATATGAATCTTGTTGTTAGTGTGTTGCATCTGTTGTTAATGTTGTGACCGTCCATGTCGACTGCTTTGTCGGACATCAGACAAACCTTTCACTTGAACCTTGCTATAACAACCGTTGCACTCATCTCGGACTGATCCGTGAGCATTGTACGTGTTATCTTACCTTGTATAATGTGACTGTCACATCCGAGTGGATTTCTCCGCCAGAAGCTGTGCATTTCCTTTGTGTTGTGTGTTCCTAGCCGAGTTGGGACTGATCCCTTTCAACCTGGAACTCACCTTCACCTCCTTCCCCCCTTCGAAGTGTTGGAACCTCTCATACACCTTCCTTGACTCACTACAACAGTCACACGCTTGTTGCTAACATAGTTATTCTACTTGCCTCTGTGCGACATCGCGGTTAAGGCATTACCTTACGACCCACTGCTGGAACTCCTACACCAAACGGTCTGAGGTCTAATTGGGATTTCTTACCGGGGAGATCCCCTTGACATGTTGGCAGGTCCAACACTGTTAACATTTCTGGCGCAAGATGGAGGGCCCGATGACAAGTTGTGTTCTTTCATCCAGTTTTGAACCTTTGCATACCTTTCATGCAGTCTTGCACTCTTCTTCCCCCGAGGTGTTTTTCGAACCATGAACATGTCTCCATCTCAGGGAAGCTTTTCAATCTCTTGTCCACTCACACGTATGATGGTGAAGCCAAAGTGGCCTGGCCTGAGCACTTACATAACTTTCTTTCCATGATTTATGAGCAAGATAATTTTTCTGACAAACAGGTCAATTTGTTGCTTGCATACACACTTCACGAATCTCCATTTCGTTGGGTGCTCAGCCTACTGACTTACACCATGCACTCATTTGAGCAATTTTGTGATCTTACTGAAGACACATTCTATCATTTTGATCCAGACCATCTTGACCGGAAACTGTTGCAGCAACGGAGGGCTATGCATGAATCCGTTATTGATTTTTGGCAGCACTTCCGTGACCTGCAGTTTCAATCTCCAAAGAGCCAGATGGAATTTCCTTATCTTTGGGAGCGTTTTGAGTATTGCCTTAAGAAATCTGTTCGTCCCAAGAGCAAGCTTGACATCAAGCCTCGCTCAACATTATTCATTGATGGAATTGCGCAATCTCATGTGGGAGCAGGCACTATCTCAACTGACTGTCTGCCTCCCTCTCATTCAATAGCTACACCACTGCCCAGTGATGTTGAGGATCATGCCCACACATCTGTTCATCCTTCACACTCTCCCAACACCACTCCACTCAATTTTCGCGCAAATTTGGTTGTGAGTCCTTCAAGTTCTCATATGAATTCTTTTCATTGACCTTCGTCTTCACACTCAGGTGTTCCTCTGGATGATGTTGTCTTGTGTTCGTCAATTCTAGACTCTTCATTTGTTGTGAACGAGGAACAACCCACTGATGGAGTTGGTGGTTCACAACCAACATGTGTTGTCATTCATGAAGAGTATGAGTGGGAGCTTGATTATCAACACCCAGCGAAGGATGACTCCCTTTCGTCCGAGCCCCCTCCGTTCTTTCATAACATCGTTGGTGAACCTGCCATCCATGATTTCGCATGTGTGTCTTCATCCAGAGATGCACCCATTATTGATCTTTCGTAGGACACATCGTATGTTAGCCCATCATCCAACAACGGAGAGGACCAATCATTCATTGGAAATCCACTTGATCTTTAAACTGCTTTTTTCGGAAACGCAGAGGGTGAACATCCTTCCTCCTCATCTACCCCTTTGTGTGATTCATCAAACCATGAGGATGTTGACCAACATCCTAAATTTTTTGATCTCCGTTGTTGTGATCTCTTCAACTCATCATCCGATCACGATGTTGATTCACTCGTTGTTAATCTAAGCCACTGGTCTACAAAGATCCACCTGTCAACGAAGTCGAAACCCCACAGGCCGTCGAGGCACTTCAGCCCGAGCTGATTTGTTATGTTAGGCCCTCGCTATCCTGAGGTTGGTATCGCTTCCGATTAGGAAATTGTTCAAACACTCAAGGCTCCTCATCGCTCATCTGTATGCACTCAAGATCAATCTAACACTCATATTTTAATTCCTCCACTTGACCTACACAATCCCATTGCTCATGCATTGGAGGAGTATTACATTGCAAGCACTCATGCGCGACGCAAGTTATCTTTGTTTCTTTCATTTGCTTCTATTTCACGTTGAAGGGTGTGCTTATGCTTCAAAGTTGCATGTAGTGTCACACAACACGATGATAATTCTGCGGACTGTCCGTCATGCGCATGAACTCACTTATGTCCCGTGGGCACTTTGAATCATGAAGTGTGGTTGTCTTCATTGTTATATCTTTCTTGCTTGCTGGTTCGCACAACTGGGTTGCTCGCAGACCAAGCCTTCACCAACATGGGTCTACCAATGCGTCGGTGGCTGCATTGGAAGTATCACTTCACGTGATCAGGGCCATGTATTGTTAGTGTAGGAGTAGGAATAGTGTTTGCTTTCAGTTGTTTGCTTGCGTGTTTGTTTGCTTACGTGCTTTGTTTTCTTGTTTGTTTACTTGCTTCGCTTTCATTTTTGCTTATGCTCTTGCTTTGCTTTGTTGATTGTTAGTTCGTTCGCTTGTTTCATTCATAGGTTAGTTTTTCATGAAACCATGTATGACTCTTGAAGCGAGCTGGGTAAAGTACAAGAGGGCTTATACAACTATCACTACTTGGTTATCTGTCATCTTGCCTCTGTATGATGAGCTTGTTGCCTTTACTCCATGATACGTCGAAGGAAAATACGTATTGTTCGAAGTGAACCTTGGTGTAAACACAACGCTTGCGCGCTAACTAGTGTCACCTTCTCTAGTTGATTGTTTTTGAGTTAACCCTTGACAACTCAGTCAAGTAGAGTAAGGTAAAGGGGAAAACCTTAATAGGCACGTCAGAGATACAATAAACTACTTCTCTGTTGGAACAACCTCTTCTGATCTAAATAAGTCGAGATCCCTCTTCTGCCTCTGAAATGAATAAGTGCTCTGCACAGTGAAAAATGAAAGAATGAAGAGTTGGCCATGGGGCTTTGGATTGACGGTGAATGGGTGCACTATTAAGGCACTCCTTGTGATAAGTCACTGGTTCAAATCCCCCGTGGGTGCTTACCTATAAAAATAAAAATAAAAAATGAAGAGTCAAAATTCAAAATGAAAAATGAATAAGGCGAAAGAAGAGAAAGGATTCCTATGCAGGGAGGTGATGCAAGCAACTCCGTCGGGGTACTAACCAGGCTCTCTGGCAGTAGAGCAATGCTTGTGTTCCTATGTGACTCCACCAGGGTACTGTCCAAGCCTGTTAGCAATGGAGCAACACCAGAGATGAAATTAAGACTCTAGCGACTATACTGCTTGTGAACCTATATACCCCTCAACCCCAATCGAAACAATTATGTTGCCTTGGCTTGGAATGTGTGTCAATCGACCAAGGGTTTGGCAGATGCTACATCTTACAATCAAGTTAGTGTGAAACCAAGATGAGCTGAAAATTGAACAATACTTTCGGAGGTGTTAGACTTGCTTTTCACGAACAAGGTCCATTCAGAGAGCTGGAGTTCTACTAGTGTGTCGCCAAGTGTTGTAGCGGCTACAACCACCCTCCAAAATTTTGCCTTAGCCTCGTTTTGGAGCCTCCCTTCCAACCTTCATAGCAACTTGCCTTTCTTTGTCAAGTTCACAAGCTTCGGTATCTTTCTTGCACAAAGGCAGCATGTCGATCACAACTTGATCCATTCCCCTCACAGGTTGTTCACCTGAACTTGGTCCAGCTGCAAACTAAGTAGCTTCCCCTTGAAAATTGTTCATTTCTGGAGGGCAACCAACCTTCCTTCTAGGAATTGCGCAATCCTCTCTGACAACCTGCTGGGCTCCAGGATTACGCAATCCTGCTAGCCAACCCTCCCAGCAGGATTTGCACAAATTTTCCCAGCAACAGGCTATTCAACGCAGGATTTATGCAAATCTGGGCAGTAGTCAACTACTCTACCCATAAATTGCGCAAATATCCTAGGCAGCCAACCTAACTCCCAGCCAGAAATGTGCATTCTTCTCCAGCAATCGAGTAATGTCTTACATGTGTAGATGAGTTGATCGGTTCCCTCCGGGACTGAGCAAAACAAACTTGCATGCATGGGCTATTTCTCCCAAGGCAGCATGCAAAGGCATCCCTTATTTCGGGTATCTATGTTTAGCAGTTGGTGGTTACATGCAAGGAGCAATTCCAAAACCTCCCACCAAGTGTCGCTTCCCCTAGATTCGTGGCATGCACGTCACAACCTCAATGTTATCAAAACTCATCAACTGGACGTTGCAGAGCTCATTCCTCACATCAACCTTACAACTCTGACATCCCACATCACATCTAGGAGCAGTCGGCACATTCAACTCAGTTGTTTTGGGGTAAGCCCGCTTTCCATGCCTTGTGTTGCATTTCATTCGCTTTTTGTGTTTTCGCTTGTGGGAGAATTGTTTGCTTGATTTCTTTGAACACTTGTTGTCGTTTACATATATATTAGCTTGTCCTAGCTCTGTTTCAGTTTTCGTTGCTATCTCACTGCTGTCGCATGCATGAAATTTTTTTGCACGGATGTTCGCCCAACTGGCGAACTACATCACCCACATGCATGTTGATCTGTTTGTTGAATCTTTCATTCATTTTTTGCATGCATTGTTAATCACTTCTATTATCACTTAGTGTCGCCATGCATTCACTAGCTTACTTGCTTTCAGTTGCCCATCGGCGAGTCGGACCAACCTTGGCCCGGGCCCTGCCTTCACCAAGGTTGCATTGCGCTATCTGGGGAAGGAAGGCTCACCTTCCTCTCCAGATTTGCACATTTCTACCCAACACTGGCCTCTAGGACTGTTTTGCACATTTCTAGAGGACAGTGGCTGCTTAGCCCAAGAAATTGCGCAAATATGTCCCTGGGCCAGCAGTCCTTCCCATTTGGAATTGCGCATTGCGCAATACCAACAGTCAGCAGCCAAACTAGACTGTGCATTGTGCAGTTCCAGTAGTCAGTCAATCTCCCAGTAGCACAGACTGTCCCTTGTGCAGTCTTGGCAATCGGTCCCTCGACCTCCCGACCAAAATTGTGCAACCTTTATGATCATTCACCCAGGTATTATGTAAGTCAATTCTCATGTTCATTTTGGTTTTTGACTAACATATTGCTTGCCATGAGTGTTGCCATGTCTCCAGGTATTGCAGGTGTTCATCTGCCTCTCAGTAGTACAGGTACAATGGTTTCCAAGAGAGCAGAGACGAAGACACCGTTTAGAGCACACTTGGAGATGCAGTCGATCAAGTGTCTATGGACTTTCCTACCCACGAAGACATCAAGTTGTTCGTAGACAAGGATGATGAGCCTAGGTATTGCAACAATAATGCTGCAACTCCTAGGGCTACCAACTTTACTTATCAACCCGAGGTTCGTACAAACTTGGAGGTGACAGTGTTGTATGCACAACTAAAAGTGAAGGTATTATCTGTTGTCACTGCTCATCTAGCAAGAGACCCCAGGGGTTCCAAGACAAACTTCTATAGGGTCAGAAGAAGCTTAATTCTTTGATGGAAGGAGAGCAAACCTATTCTAACAGAGAGCTACTCTACTGCAGTAATGAAGAAAATAGCATGAAATGCTAACCTTACACCATAACCTAACTAACCAATTAAACAGTTATGCTAAGCATAATTGCTAAATTAACACTAACCTAATGCTAATTATCTAAGTTGCAGAAGTAAAGAGCATCAAAACTAGACTAAGGTGTAACAAAGAAACTTAGGTTAAATCGGGTTTCAAGCGGAAAAAGCAGCTAGAAGTCGAAATCAATGAAAGGAGGACATGAGGGAGACACAGTGCATAAGAACCGTTGGATCAGTCAGGTGAAAGGAAAATGAACGACGAATATTGGATCACAGGAGGTTATGTAGATAGATGGGCGAATAGGGTTAACTAACAGGATGAACGATGGAGATCTTATCGCAAAGACTTAAGCGAATGGATGGGTTAACAAGGGAACATAACAGATAAACAGTGGAGATCGTGTCACGAGGGATTAGGTGAGTGGATGGACGAACGAGGTTAACAGGAGATGAATGGCCGAGATCAAATTGCGCAGGTGAAGTCAAGAGATGAACAAACGAGGCTAATAGGAGCGATAAACAGCTAAGATCTTATTGCACGGGTGAAGTGAAGACATGGACGATGGAGGTCATATCACGGGGAAAAGAAACGTGCAGAAATGAGGGAGTGAGTTTCTAAGGCGGTAAGTAGTTTCTCGCCCGCCCTTTAGGCTATAAGTAGTATTTGGAAATTTCACGCGATTAGCCTTACTGCGTGACACGTAGCACGAGAAAACCACGTTTCTCACGTGCTCTCGCGCGGATAAAGTTCGTGCACTAATCCATGCGAGATTACGCAATAGTCGTTGGATCAGGCGGGGCTGATCAACAATGGAGATCGACCAAGCTAGTTGGTGATCGGGTGAAGCGACAACCGTCGAATCAGGCGGGGCTGATCAACTGTGGAGGTTTAAAGCACCTAAAGTGATCGGGTGACGAGATAGCCGTCAGATCAGGTGAGGCAGATCGATGGTGGGGACTTAAAGTTCACAAAGTAAGTGGACTCCATGCGGGACAACAGTTGGGAAAAATAGCGAATCAGACGGTGATTAGATGGCGAGGAAGCGATGTAGGAGGAACATGCTGGAGGCGGTTTCAAATGAAAATGACAGAGAAAACCAGTGCGTGTGAACAAATAACTACATTAAACAACAAACTCCATAGCCCATGCGAGAACCTGAAACTATTTTTTTGGGGTTGCTGAAGGGTCTCTTCCTCAAGTCATGGTCCCAGAGGGAGGAGATGAGGCCAAGATACCTGCACACAACATGGTAGCGATCTTTTTCCTCTAACTAACTTGTGAACCGAAAGAAGGCATAAATGAAATTAAACTATAGCAAATGCAGCTACTTAAACAGATGAACTAGGAAACCATGCATGATCTACGCAATATTGTTGTAATGAAAGTGCAACTACTTAAGCAAATAAACAGTGAAAACCAAAAGGCTACTTAAATGAATGAACAGAAACATGAAGCTATGCTACTTAAACAAATGAACAATGAAAGCCATGAAACTATGCTAGCATACATGTACAGTAAAGAGGAGCTTTAGCTACTTGGGTTGGGCCCTAACCCAAGAGATTCAGCCCTCGAAGTTAACTCAGAGCTGGCTTAAACAAAACTCATTCTCATTATGAAAACCATGGATTACAGAGCAAATTGTCACAAGTCTTTGTAGCTCAGAAATAAAACAAAGTTTTTACAATAGAAGTCTGAATCCTACTGAGGTCCTAAGCCTCTCTATTTATACATTTGAAGTCTCTAATGACTTTCTTCCCACTAGGGAGGCTTGGCCTATAACTCAAGAAAAATTGATTTCTGTCTGTTTCCGTTGCTCAACTATCTTTTAATCTTCAAAGTGATGGTTGTGTGCACTCCGAGCTGATGGTGGAATATTCAAATGAAGGGGTAGTAAATGAGGAGGATTTACCTCCTATAGTTACTCTCCCTTGTCCCATTCGAGTCTTTACGAAGGTCTTTGCCATATTTCTTTGCTTTTATCCTTTATACCTGCATTTTTCCTTGCTTTTATCCTTTATTCCTGCATTACATGCACATTAGACCACAAAGTCAAATATCCAACTCTAACTCATTTCATAAACAAAATATAATCAAAAGTATGCAATAAGTTG
The DNA here is from genome assembly GCA_031772625.1 of Pinus tabuliformis. Lineage (NCBI taxonomy): Eukaryota > Viridiplantae > Streptophyta > Pinopsida > Pinales > Pinaceae > Pinus > Pinus tabuliformis. The sequence goes on from CM062804.1 coordinate 205,638,927, forward strand.
TGAGAATAGTTAGTTTGACTAAGTTAGGAGGTGAATTAAGGCCAATTAAGGCCCATATAAATACTCAATGATGAAGCTCATCAAAGGACATCAAGATATGATAGCAGCAGCATCAAAGTGAGCAACATCATGAACAGTAGCTAAAGACAACATACCAAATGCAATGAATCCAAGAAGAGGGTTGTTGACAACACAGAGGCAGAACAAGGTTGCAAGCTCAAGCGGGTCCATTGATGATGAAAGAAACTTTGGAGACTCCGACCATGAAGTGACGACGCAACATGATGATCGTGCGAAGGCAGAAGATGGAACAAAGAAGGAGTTGCATATGTTGAAGTATCAACTTAGGAAGAACATGAAGCTACACAGACAGATGAATGAGTTGCAACAGTAACAGGAACAGTAGTGGGCGCAACATGCACTCACAGATGAAACTGCACCCGTACAAGTTAAGGATCCATCCCAGCAACTGACATAGAGCAGACATGGTGAGCAGTGTTGTTGATCGCATGCAAGGGATTCAACAGAATGCATGTCGTTGAGTGCATGCATGCAATCCAACCCATTCAACACACTCACCAAGGCGAATACAAGAAGGAAGTCCAAATGGGGCTGAACATGCACTTCAGCAAGTTGATGTGCATGACCACCAACACACACTTAAAGATCAGCACGGACACTATGCATTAGTGTGTTGTCGTTCAACCATACCCAAGAAGACCATGCGCATGTTAGCAGACAAATTGAATGAAGGGGTCGAACCAATGCACCTGTTGCAATGGAGGCAAGAGTTCGTTTCAACAAGATGTCACCATGAGGTGCATGCACACCATCATGGATGACAAAGCTTGGCCTCAACTCGCCACCTTCACCATCACAAGCATGTCAAAGAGTTGGTCTCACCACAGCAGACCGAGTGTTAGTGATGTCTTGCAAGGCTTTCTCAAGACATGTTGTCTCACATGAGTACATGTGCATTGTAATGTTGAGTCATGTCAAGTGTAAGTCAAGTGTTAATAGTTGGACGTAACAGTCATAGAGTAGGTGAAGAGTCACGAAGGTATTTGAACTGTCACAAAGGAGAATGTCAAGGGTCACCCCACCCTTTGCTATAAATAGTCCCTCATAACTCATTGTATAGCCTTTTAGTCAACCAAGCTTCTACTAAGACTATCTTGAAGAAGGCTTGAATAGTATTGTATCGCGCCTTGGCTTCTCCACTGCAAAAAGCTAGTACATCTCTTTGGAGGAGCAGGCAAATGTGGCTATAATGTTCCACTGTTGGGGCTAGCAGGTTTACATGGATGTATTGTATTATTGTGACTTACACTTCTTTATATAATAAGAGCCAACACATTTTCATGCATATGTTGTTATTGTAGTTGGACTGCTCCAGTTGCTCTAATGATATATGTTTTTTAACTTATGTACTTATGTATGAATTGATTCACATGCAATTATATGAATCTTGTTGTTAATGTTATCACCGTCCGTGTCAACTGCCTAGTCGAACATCAGAAAGACCTTTCACTTGAACCTTGCCATAACAACTGTCGCACTCGTCTTGGACTGATCTGTGAGTGTTGTACATGTTATCTTACCTTTTATGCTGTGACTGCCGCATCCGACTGGACTGCTCCGCCGGAAGCTGTGCATGTCCTTTGTGTTGTGTGTTCCTAGCCGAATTGGGACTAATCCCTTTCAACATGGAACTCACCTTCACCTCCTTCCCCCCTCAAAGTGTTGGAAACCCTCATACACCTTCCTTGACTCACTGCATTAGTCACACCCTTACTGCTGAAAGAGTTATTCTACTTGCCTCTGTGCGACATCGCGGTCAAGGCATTACCTTACGACCCACTGTTGGGACTCCTACACCAAATGGTCTGAGGTCTAATTAGGACTTCTTACCGGGGAGATCCGCTTGACATGTTAGCGGGTCCAACACTGTCAACACTATTGTTAATGCAAACTCCTCCATCTTGGAGGTTAAATCATTTATCTTTGTCGAAGCTACTATCTGTTGCTCCCCCTTCTTATCCTTCTCCTTCTTGGGACACAAGGTGTTGTAGTGAACAAATACACCACACCTGAAGCATTTGATCTTCAACAAATCCTTCTTCTTCTTCTTCTCTTTTTTCCTTTGAGCCTTGTCCCCAACTGAGATCTTTCTTCACCTTCCCTTTAGATGCAAACGTTGCATTACCCTCATCTTTCTTAACCTTTAGCCCTTTGCTACTGGTGGTGGTGGTACCCTGGAAAAGACTGAGCCTTAATTCCTCTTGTGTGAAATCACTTTATAAGCATTCCCAATCAGGGAATTTGTTTCGTCTAATGATTCCCTGAACAAATGTTGCGCATTCTCTGGTAAACCCATTTAGTGTTATTCACACAAATTCATTGTCCTCTGATTTCTAACCTACTACTGCTAGTTCATCACAAACATCTTGAATTCTTGTGAGATATGGAGTCAAGCCTTCACCCTTCATCATCTTTGTGGTCCTCAACTTCTCCTTGATAATCATTTTTGGATTCTCTGATGGATCCTGGTATATATTCATAATGAATGCCCACATTTCCCTTGTTATTGCCTTCTCAGTAATATGTGGGAAAATATGATCCCGAACTCCATCTAGGATCATGATCTTAGACTTGGTCATTTCCTTCTTGAACATTACGGTTGTTGAGGATCTATTGGTATGACAACAACATTTTCTACAAACTCCTTTAGTCCATGCTCCTCCAACAGGAAATCTGTCCTAGCCCTCCATATGCAAAATTTAGAGGCTTCGTCACATCTATCTTGATCTTTGAGACCTGTTGTGGCCATCCCTGCGAAACTCAAAATTTGGGAAATAAACTGAAATCTCCTCTCTTTCTTATAACCCTGATTCTATGACTCGCACTTCCTGGGGAAATACAAATATTTGCTCATGTTTGTCTCCGAAAATCCTTCTTTGATCCTCACACTGCCTGCTGCCTCAACTGGGAAACTCTCAAACTTTCGAAGTCCTTCTCCGGAATTTGGCACACAATCCGTTGCTCTTGAAGCTCACACTCACTGACTCGAAAAACTACTACGACCTATTACAACTAGAAATTATAGATCTCCTCTTGAAAACTAGAAACCCTATGAGAAAACTAGAAAATCCTTCTTCTATGTGTTTTTCTCTTCCACCCAACGCTAATCTATTGCTACAAAAACATTTGAAAATAAACCATGTTGAGATATACTCAGCGAAATCACTGATCTCCTCATGGAACTTATTCCTAGAAAATCCACAACCTACAAATCTATGCTTCTGAGGCTGATCAAAATTCCCTCTGACCTGGATCTGGAAATCAAACCCTTTGCCTTTGCAATTCACACTTTCTAGTGCTATGGAAAAATTCACACTTCTTGGTGGCTAACGCAAATCTAAGAAATTCGTGCTCAGAACTCCCTCTGAATTTGCACAAGTTCACCTTCTTGTCACTGTACCTCTAATCTGATCTTCAATGCTCTGATGCCATGTGAAAAATCCTTGATCACAATTAATTGTTCTCCAGTTTATTTGTTATTACGACAAATATCGATAAAGTCACAATTGCAATATTCACAAAAAAAATAAATTATGTTGCGGAAAATAAAATGGAAGCTAAGAAAATAATGCACATACAAAATAAAATAGACACCAAAATTTTTGGACAAACTTCCCCAGAAAAATCCCAAAGTGAAAACTAGTGCAACAGATGAGGGTTTATTTTTATTATTATGCAGCGGTAAAATTTAATTACAATAATTTGGATGCCTCACTAGAAATCCACCGGATATAATTTGGCCAAAATATCTGAGACAAATTTTCTCGCTGCACAACTAATTCGGTTCTAGGAACTAGTTCAACTGGGCTACTCGAAATGCCCCTGCAACAACCTCTACACAATGCTTTCATAGGCCCTACTCAAACTGCCTGTGGAACCACCCGAAATATATTATTTTTGCTGACTTTGCCTTTGGAAATGACTCTCTTGGTATCCTAGAAATTTTCCCAGCCTTTAGCACCTAAATCAATCCCCCCTGTCTGAATCGAATTACCCTTTAACACTTTTGCATTGCCTCTGCGTAGCATCACTAAGAAACAATGCAGCCTTCCTTTCCTGCATTGGAAATTGACTGGGATGCACTGGAACTCTACTGCTGCTCCTCCTTCAATCAATAATGTTTCCTTATCTGACACAAACTCTTCTTCTTGTCGAATCTTTGCAACTGGATAGCTCGATCTACGGACAAACTTGCTCTCCCTCTTGCTCAATGTTTCTCACAACTGTATGTATCTCCATCCCCATTGATATGCTCTTATAACCTCTCATTGGATTGCCAACGACCACGATTAAATCATTATCAATGACTAAGATCATCTTAGACTCAATCTGTGTGAGTCTCTAGAGCTTTCTCGATCTTTCTTAATTAATTGTTGTTAATTAATCAATTCTTTTAAGTTAGACTTGGGAATTTTTTTAATTATTAATCAATTAACTTAATTGAGTTGTCTCTAGGTGTTTTCTCTTGAAAACTTTTATGGGTTTTGGATATCTTGTTTTCGTTAGCCTCTCTGACATAAGTCGAGACTAGAACACCTATCCAATGCTACCAAAATTAACAATGCAAAATTTCCCCATCGCCTATTTCTCTTATCAAGGTTGAATTTTCTTCATTAGTGGTGACCATTGGGACGTTTTCCAACACCTTCCTAACTTGATTTCAGTTTTCCTCTTCCTCTATAGTGTGTACTTTCTCAAGATGAGATATAGTAGGCTTATTAATTTCTTCAAAGTTTTCAATGCTTTATCTACTTCCAAGATTAATGCGGACATGCTTACATTGTCTTAATTTTTTTTGGTTTGCTTGTCGAAGAAGGAGGTATTTGAACCTCTCGAACTTAGCCACAAACTCCTAGATTTTAATCACCAATCTTCTTCTTCTTTCCTAAATTCCCAATGTAATCATTGACTGATTTTTCTTTCTTCAAGGATAAGTTTCTTTAAAATTGTCTCCTCTTCAATTTGATTTTATATTTCTTCCAACTGTAGTTGAAGCTCCACTCATTCTTGATATAAGGAGACAAATGATGTTGAAGCCCAATATTTTAATGCGTGTTTAACTTCTTTGAGCTTTGAGTCCTCTATAATTTGATAGGCGTCCTTATGGTGGAGTCATAGTTGATTCAATCTAAAAGGAATTCGCCCATAGTCTTCCAAGCTCTCTAGTTTGACTAATATCCGTCTGTGATAAAAAAAAATAGTTGGAGATATTATTCTTGAGGAGATTATATAATAATGGCGAAAGAACATGCTACAAATAACAAAGTAGTACATTCTGTAAAATATGGCTTGGCCTTGATATTTTTTTGATCCATGTCTATTTCCTTTTCATGGGCTCGATGTCAATGAGGTCTAATTCAGTCATAAGGTCTTCCATTTTCTCTCTCATTGGATGCCTAACTAGACTTCCTCCCTTCGTTTCCATAATTTATGTAGTGGTATTGAAGTCCCCACTAATAACACAATAATCAAGGTCGAGATTCCCTTTAACTATGCAAAAAAAACTAAAAATCCTATTGGAAAATCAATAAAGACAACATTCAAATTCATTTTCCATTACATGACATTTACTTGTGATATTCTTCTTCTTCTTCTTGATTAATATTATGTTCTCATAATCAAATAAAGGCCAAAACATGATGATCACAACCATAAAGAGAGAGACACCAGAAATTTCGAGCTAGGGCAAAACCCCTCTAAGGGGAAATCCCAAAATAACTTTCTCTTCTTATATAAACAATTTCAAAGGAGGCTTCCATGACCCAAAATCAAGACCCCTAGCTTCCTCCAAGAAACAAAAATGAACCACCAGATTATCCAAGAGTTCTTCAAAGGCAACGACATAGGAATTCACCACAAAAGGGTTCTCTTTAGTCACCTCAGACCTGAGGTAACCCTAGGTCCCTCATATGACAAAAGATCTCCTCCTTCACATGCCTTGAAAACCTTTTTCTTGCACTTTTGCTCCTCTCCAAAATGCAGACCAAGAGCTAAGATATGTGAGCTAATCTATATGCCCAAATGTGAGTGAAGCTATCATTTTATAACCTTTTGTGTGGCTCCACAAGCGGCTGACTTTACAAACTGATTGACTTCATTCCTTTTGGAGCACTGGAATTTTCTAAAGTAAAAAATAAAATTTCTTTCTTGATATATGTTCCCACGGGGTCTTTTACAATGTAATGATGACCTTTGACTCACGATAAACCCTACAAGCATACAATAGTTTCTTAGACCTATCGACCATTGACCCAAACATGAAGCCCATTCTTTATAGATATTTTTCTTTTACTTTTTTCTTTCTTCTTTTGATCAATACATAGAGATTACATCATTACATGAGACAAGTGACAATTATGAAGACCAAAACTAGTTACAATCTTCAACGCTCCCTCTTAACTAGGGAGGTATTCATAATTGATCAACCGATACAAGGACAATACTCCCTTTGAAAAGTTCTCATAAGAAGAATCAGATTGATAAGCCATCTTGTAATCATCAACATTATGATCAACCAACATTGCCTTTGAGGCTTAACTAGACAAGATCTTACTTTATTCAAGAGCATTATGTTGGGAGGCTTTACATGTGATATTGTACCACCTCTATAGGGCACATACCCCACCCATATGTCCACAAGGTATGTAATTTTAGGACTATTCTTATCTTGGATTCCTGGCCCTGAATCCTCAAAGAATATCGGTCCTCTTCGCCCACTCTTATCTTGGATACCTGTCATATCCTCAAAGAGTGTCGGTTCACAAGTTTGCTTCATATGTTGGATTCCCAATCCTAAAGGAGTACCAGTCTTAGATGCTTATTCAATCCTCTGGACACTATTCTTTCCTTGTGGCCTTCACTAAGACCTATGGTTGTTAGTCCTAATCCAGTGCCCAACCCATAAAGACAAGAACAATCTAATATCACTCCCTCTCAATTAGGGAAGATATCTTGCTCCTAGTCAAGGAGACTCTTTTTACTCCCTCTCAAATCTAGAGGAGATTTCAGACATTTTCTTTCATTTAGTTATTAGTTCTTCAAAGCTTGCATGGCTCCTTCTTTCTTCTGCATCTCATTCTACTGAGCATGTTTTCTTTCTTGGTATCATTGGTCACGAAGCCATCTTCTCACGACAAGGTCCAGGTCATCCAACTTTCACATCACTTTTGTCTTGTCTACATCAATGAAAGAATTCTTTCGAGCCCTCTAGAATTGAAGTTGATCATAACTCCTTACGAAATTGATATTCCTTCTTGTAGTACAAACCTTTGACATTTGAGTTATCTTTTCTCACTGTTACCTTTCAATCCCTAGATGAGCACATATGGATCTTCATAGTTGCTAGGTGTCAGAGATTGAGCTTCTCTCAACATTCTTCAAGTATTCCATCCACACAGTTGAACTTGCCTCAACTTTCATCATGAAAACCTGCAACTTTTCTCCACGTAGCAAAACAAAATGTTAACCAGGTAACCAATAATATAAATTAACAATAGATTTACCTCATCATGACAACCTTATGAATAAGGGATCAACATCCTCATAAACCATCTCCAAACGGAACTACCTTCATGCATCAGAGTGCCCAAGGATCCAACTTTTTACCAAGTTGCCATTTTCTTCTAGAGATCATGTTGAATATATAAATTCTAGTGAGAAAGTCTTTAACTTTTCATTCTTTCTAGAGTAAATCAATTACATCTTCCTAGGCATCTATATGACTAACTTTTCTTGGAGGATTTATATGATTCCTACCCAAAAGTTATTCCAAATATACATTTTTGTCTGTTCATACAATCATTTAGATATTCGACCTTAAATGAATTAACATCTCATGTTTAAAGAGAAATGGATCTCTTTCCTTATAACACTGACCAAATACAATCCATCCGCGTTTAAGTGAATTGTCATGATGCTTCTTCCAAGAACCTCCGAGGTGAGAATTCTTATAAGATATAGAGGATCCACCTTAGCAAAATGACATCCTCTAACATAATGTTAGACATTGAGTGGATGAACCTTATGCAAGTTTATCTCAAACCTTTTTACAAGACTAAATGATTCTTATAAAGAAATCTGACCAAGTAGACTCTAAATGTGCTATTATCACATGATGCCATTCTAAATAAAAAATATAATGATGCATGCTTACTCCTTTAATGAACTTGATAGCATTAATACTTCCAAGGTCCTTACAATTCCCTCCTTCCATCGTGCTTTCCAAAGTAGAAAATTTGCTTTGCTTAGCCATCCTTCTTATTTTGCTTCCTTCATTATGCACTTGCAAAATTCATCGACAAGTAAAACCAAGCAAAATACAAGTACAATAACATGATGTCAAATTATAAATCTAGGGTTTCCATGGAATATAAGAGGATGAATTCTTAGGGTTTTCAAATACAAACCCTAATCAACTCTTAGGGACATGATGTCTTACCCATATTATCATCCACATATATCCACACTAGGGTTTACCATATATACTCTAGACTACCTACAAACCCTGGAAATCAAAAGTTAGGGCTTTTATGAGGGAAAAATAAGATAAGGGTTAGGGTTACATACAACTAGGGTTTCCAAGTGCCATATAGGGTTTACAAACCCTAGATACCAGAGACCTTTAACTAGATGAAGTCTATAAACCCTATATTCCACATATACAACATAACCCTAAAACAAGTCATGATAGACCCTTTATGCATAAAAATAATTATATGTACCTTAAGGACTACACACCTTAGTCCTCCATGACCAGAAGTTGCTACAAAGCCTTCATCATAATCATGGTACAACTCCTTCCATCAAAGTTTATATTTTAGTGTCATACAAAAACATTCTTTCCACGAGACAAATAACTCAAGGGCTTCTCCTTAACATGTCTTATACTATTGTGCAAGAAATCCTTAATGCAGAAAGAAACGATCCCTCTAGTCCTATGGGAGGATCTAGAAACAAACTAAACAAATATGTACAAACTTTCCTAGCTTTTACTAGAAAACACAGAGGAGTATATATGACCTACCTCACTCTGATGCTAACATCCGATGGTGTCGTCCTTGAGTCTTTCGCTTCCATCTCAACCTCCTTCGCCAATGGGAATGAATACCTACAAGGAAAACCATGTGGAGACAACAAACACGTAATTAGAAAAAACCATTCCAATATAAGCCATATAACAGATCAAGGAGTGTTATAATAACTGAGAAATGATTGACACATTTATGGAAAGCAAACACATAATGTATTATTAATAGATGCTAAAGGGAAGCATTACAACCACTTAAGCCTTGATGTTGGAAGCCCCCTTTAGGTGAGTTTCCAAGTCCTAGCCTTAACATTCAAGCGATCCTTTCTCCTTAGCAAAATGGGCAGCATTTGGGCATAGTTAAGCACTAGGAAGACAACCAAGTAATAGCCAACCAATTCTGAATAGTAGGGATCTCATTTATAGGGAAGGAGAGGGAGTTAAGGATCCATAAAAGGAGGGAGAGGTTCCACATCTCAAGGGAAATATCCATGAAAGTAGAATCAAGGACCAAGAATGGGATATCTCATTACAATCCTTATTCACTGGTAACTAGCTCGTCGTTCTCGATACTTCTAGTAAGAGAAGCTTTTCCTCCACTTTAGGAAAAACTGCCTGAAGAGGTTCAGCGTGGATTTTCCTAGTAAAAGTCGCACTAGCAATTCTAGGAAATTATAGTGCAACAAGGTACCAGCACGGGTCATTAGTGATGCAGAAAGCGTTGATCCTAAAAACAAGGTTTTTTGACAAGTTTCTTCATAATTCTTTCAATGAAAGTTTTCTTCTTCTTTTTTCAGGGATACTTCTGAACATGTTTCATGGTGAATACACTAACAACTTTTATCATTTTGACACTTCAGGATACGAGACAGGGAGTGTGAAAAAATATTGTATAACATATGCCCCCTAAAGCATGAAGGAAGAACGAGAATTGATGGGTGAAATGCTTTACAAGTCAAGGCAAGGACTCAGAGAAACACCATTAGGAGACCTGCAAATCAAGCATGATACAAGATATTTGACATCTTTGATGCAAGTATGCATAATAATACATCTTTGAGTAGGCATCTAACAATACATGAATCCATGGCATGGACACAACCATCCGAATAGAAAGGATCATGTGTATGGATCCACGGCATGGACACAGCCATACGAATAGAAGGGATCATGTGTACAATCATGAATATCTAATAACTCCACGCAACCTGGATTTATCAAATGAAACCCAGGGTATTCATCTCTGTATCAATCCAACCAAAGGATGAATCCAACCATGTGAATGGATGTGTTAGAGTCGAACATGGTAGAAAACCACCTGATTACTGGTCAATGATGTAAATCATTTAACAGGCATGAGATAAACCACCAATAATGAGGACGGCTCTCAAGGTACAACAACACAATCAACGAGTGTGAACAATGAAGTTGAAGTCAAACACTGGCAGAATCATTCGATTGAAGGCCAATGATGTGAACCTATCGTCGAATCTGAAGAACCTTCCATTGAGGCATGTAAGCTCCAAGGTACTGAAAGGGAGTATATAGACCATCTTCCTGGATAATGAGTTGGAGTCAACAGGAAGTGATCTGTCGAAGGAGGGCCATAATGTTTCCCACATCATCAACATGAAACATAGGATTTTGCAGAGTTGGTATGAGTGATTCAGGATTGTTACAAAAAAGTCAAACATGGTATAAGAAGTTTGAGTTGCAGATGGGACTTCTCTTGAACACATCGGCGACATGGTTCCAAAATTTGGCAACATTTGACTCAACACAGGATCAGAGGTCATTATGACAATAAGATATAATCAGATGAGAGGCAAATGGATTCCCAAAACCCAAGAAGGTAAGTGATAAAGGAGGATAACCCAAACCTGACATGAGCTAGAGATACGTGTCATGTTCAAGAGCGAAATGCTACCTATATACAAAATACAGGATATGTTTACTTCCATTTTCCCCACTATTTCTAGCAAGTACCTCATTATTTTTAATCTCAAGCTTGAAGAGGATACCATATGCTTGTCGTATAAGTTCATGCTTCGGATGAATCCATCCTAGTATTTTTAACGAGCCCTAGGAAAAGGTAACTCGGTCTCATCATGGTGACAAGTCCTTCATCATTTCAGTTTTACGAGTCCGAAGGAGGGGTAACTCAACATCTTTTTCATGTTTAGAGAGTTTGAAAAAGAGGCAAAAAGGAAACTCCAGAGGCCCCTTTTCATAAATAGTCTCTCGAATCTAAAAAGGTAGAAAACAATATTCAAGAGAACCACTTAGCCACGTGTGACTAAGGTATTCCTTTTTCGTAAATTAGTCAATCTCAGTCATCAAAAGGGTTAAACTTATACTGACTAGACGTCAATTCATTTACTTTAATGAGTTGGAAATTGAAAATACCCGAAAATCTTTTCATATTTCGAGAGTTAGAAAATAGCTGAAAGATGACTCCAGGGGGGTTCCTTTTTCATTTATTTTTTATGACTCCAAAAAAGAGATAAAATAAAACTAGACAATTCAGTAAAAATCAATTACCATGACTAATTAACCATAGCATGTCACTACACATGTGAACAAACGTTACTCGGTTCGAGAAAAATATATAAATATAAGTAAAAATATGCCCTAAATGGTAAAAATACCTAAAAAAGTTTATATAAACTCAAAAAGTAAAAATAAATTTACCATTTGTCATTTTGTAATTTGGAGAGCACATTTTACCCTAAATCTCCCTGATCTTCAGGCAAGGCATGTGATCGACCCAGGGAAACATTCGATGAACCGTTTGTTTGAGGTAAGAGATTTGTCCTTCCTCTACAATTTGATTGTAATTTCAAGTGATTTCACCCATAGAATAAGTAGTTAGGAGGGCTTGAAAAAAAATTGAGTTGAGGGTGGTCAGCGCTAGTTTTACCCATCAGACCTGCACCTCCCTCCCTGAGCTCAAGGGTGCCATCGCGCTAAAAATGAGGAAAAAATTACAAACAATCGCACTGGGACCGTGAAGTAAAAAAATTCAATAGATCTCCAAAAACACTAATTGTTTTACCAATTTTCCTTTGTGGGACCTAATAAAAACTTTGTTCATTGATGTTTCACAGGTTATTTGTTGGAGAAAATGGTTATTGAGTGGAAGGAAAGAGGTCATGAAGTGGAAGAGCATCAAGTATCACAAGATCTGAATTGCATAAGGGCTCTTTAGGCATGTGGATTTCTTAAATTTTCCTATACCCCTGGGATCAGAACCCAGGTGGAATTACTGCAACACTTGGTAGGATGGTGGGATGTAGACCGCCAGATGTTCATAATAGGGGACCAAGAACTTGATATAGAAATTGCAGACATCTACTTTATCACAGGTTTGTCTAGGAGAGGACAACAAGTTCAGTTGTTTGGTCCTCATGCTGGAGGAGAAAGTACTGACATGTTGATAGCTAGACATTTCCCAGGTTCCCGCAAAACAAAAAGTGGGAAGATTGACATCAAAACTGTCACAAATCTTCCATTGAGAACAATTATACATACTATAGTTTGAGTAGTTGGAGCCCAAGCTCTGCATGAAGCAAGCAAATCTCACTTTCAGTATGCAATGGATTGTCTTAGTTCAACCGTGTTCAACTGGTGCGAAGGATTACTGGTCAACATGAAAGACCAACTCACCAAATGCAAGACAGGTAGACTCAAACAATTTGGCTACGGATCGATTTTGGTGATGTTCTTCCTAGAGCGTGTCCCATTGTTCAGGTATCAGTGGGTGGAGGTGGAAACTCCTGGACCAAGGGATCCACGATTACTAAGGTGGGGAGAGTTGATGCCTCATCATGGAGGTGGTCAACAAATGTCCTTTCCACCATCATTTTTTGTATGGATGTGTTAGCAGCTCATCAAGGTAGATGATTGGGCTTACAATGGGACATATTTCCGGGAAGATCTTGATCTACCACTGCCACTTGGAGCACAGTGGACTGAATCAGGTAAAAAACTATATTTTTTAAGTTTTTCAATCTTTTTGATGTTTTTTAACTATGTGAACTGAGATTGAGACTTACGATATTTTGCAGATGTTGGACCAGAGAGATCTCTACGGGTTTCTCCAATAGTGAGGAGGGCAGCACAGTAGTTCGAGGATGCACCCTATGAGGAGGGAGTCGATCTCATGGTGGAGGTGGAGCGCAACTTGGAGGCCTTTATGAGAGGCATTCTAGACTATGCGGCTATTGATGATGTGCCACTCTGGTATCAAAATCATACCGTAGTACTATCAACTAGACTACGTCGGTTGTTGGGCAGAGTTATTAGGGTTGTTTCATGCTATCATGAGCACCATGTTGGCAAATAATCATGTCTCCAGTTTTATTTTCTGCACTTATGTAGGCTCGAGAAGCCATGTGTCTCAATACACAGATTTTGCTTTTTGATGTAATAAACATTTTGCAAACCCTATATATACATGTTTTACCTTATGTACCGGATGTTCCTATTATGCTATGGTTTTCGTTTTTACATATGTTGCAAGTGTCGATCTAAAACATAGTTAGCTATTGCATCTGTCAATGTATTTAGATGTCTTCGAATGTGTTGATATGTTATGTAATCAAAATTTCTTTCCAAGAGTCGAACACGCAAATACATCCTTAAAATGTTAGGGTTTCTGAAGAAATAATTCCTATTTAATTGTAATACAATGAAGTGTGAATCAATTTTAACAACTAACGCCCTACTACCAAGAGAAATAGCTTTTGACAATAGTTCGATGATTGCATTATATTATATTATGTTGTTAGTTGTACATCCTAAACATATATCCTGTAGACTCACTAACTCATCATTGGGAACAAAGAGTGCCCATGCAGCGGAAGAACTTTTTTTGTGTACTATGACAAGCGCCATTAGCGAAACCGACATAAGAAAGAGGGTTCATCGACATCTGCAAACCAAGTGGAACACATGGTAAGAAGGGGAAAACATGTTTGCAAAAATGCAAACAATCACACCAAAATACTGCACACTAATGAAACACACACTAATGTACAAAGCAAACAACTGATTTCCATCATAAAATGTGAATGTTTTTTACTATCCCTGGTTTCACAGAGATGTCGATGGGCATGGTTGCCGAGATGTTTCCCAACTTTCCTTCAGATAACACCTGATGACCCGAGATGGGTGTCTGAAAGAGAGCAATAGTTACAGGGGAAATTGAAGTATCTAGACAACTAGGAATCACATCAAGACTAGGAAGAAAAGAGGAACGATGATGAATATCATTCCAAGGGGTTTCTTGAGGAGACATGACTTCAGCGATGCTTTCGTTAGTAAGGAAAGTCTCATTCAAAGGATCTTCAGAATCCGAAGAACCAATCCAAGAATATTGTGAATACGAGTCTAGAACCATACTCAACCAGTCATTGGTTTTAGATGCAGCCGCGGAAGACATAAGGACAACTTGGTAAGCTTGTTCGATGGGGCTAAGTGGCATGGTGTCACCAAAATTATCAATATGATCAAGGCCAGGGATGATCCAAGGTTCATTACTATACGAGATCATGTTAACTGAGGCAACATTGGTGGGAGGAGGAAGGGAAAAAGTTCCCATTAAGGAAGAGTCTTTGAAAAGACCTACTCCAACATTTTCATAAGGAATGTTGGTTTTCCCAACATAAGGTACATTACCAGTTGAAGAGTCAGAGGAAAAGAATGCCAATTGGTCTACTGTGACATTCTTCCCTTGATGGGGAAAATAAAGTACATGGAAAACAAAAGAAACCACACAAAACATTATGTGGGTCCAACTATGGCCGAGTAGAAGGTTATAATTGAGATTTGTGTCAACAACCTCTACTTCCAAATTCATATTTTTTCCTTCCAACTGAATGGGTAAAGAGTTGAGAATACCATACGGTTAAAAACCTCTACCATCAAAAGCTTCCAAAGTATTCGGGGACTGGTTGAGAGGAGGGGAACCAATGGCTTTCCAACATGATATGGACATAATGCATGTAGAGGCTCCTTCATCAACAACAGTTCGGTGAATAGTTTTTCCCATAATGACAACTTGTATGAGAAAAGCAAGTTGAGGTGGTAGGCGAGGGACATGATTTTCAAGATCAAAAGTGATCAAGCTAGAATCCGTGGGATCAATTCCTCCAATGGCGGATAAAAAAGCCTTTCATTGTGATGGAAATGTTTGAAGGACTTCCAAGGCCGACATCGTTGAGGGTGCTTGAGCCAAATCTTCTACAATATTTTAGTGTTGGGTAGCTCACACATTTGGGTTATAAGATGATTTCTGAAGAACACCTTTAGGGGGTGGTCGGATTATGGAATCAATGCTAGGTTTCTTGATATGGAGAGGACTAGAATTAGGTGAAGTGGAGGAAGATGGTAAATCAATGGCATCTTTCTCCACCATGGGTCTTTCAGGAGTTGGATAATATTTTGATCTCGTGGCTACGAAAATCAGTTCTGAGCCACTCATGAATACTTGAGAACTTCCATAGGTCTAAGCGTGGGGTTGGTCTACCATTTGTGTGTGCTAAGATGGGAAAGGTTCCTTCAACACAATTGGCATTTTGTGGTGCCTTTCAAAATATGACTTACTTCGACACGTCGAGGGAAACCCTTAGCGTAATGATCTTCATCAGAAATAAGGCAAGGATATTTATGCTTTCGCTTTGAAGAATCGTCAGCTGACAGTTTTGGGGAATCTTGTTTGGGGGTATCCTGCTTAGCTTTTCCTTTACCCTTTTTATTTCCTTTCGAGGATTTATCTGCTGCAGTAGACTAAACAAAATTTACCTCTGAGGTTTTACGAGGATTCTTTAAGTTGTCTCTAGTATTGGAGGTTGTAGCGGCCTGAGTAGATTTAGGTTTCGTATAAGTGACTGTGGTACTACTAGACTGTTGAGCCAGTGATCCAATGATATCATCAATAGGTGGTGTATTTGCAGGACCGAAGGATGCAAGACTAGTTGAAAGTCGTTAGGAACCAGGTAAGAGTTCATGCAACATGCCAGATTGTGAATAGAAAAGATCCAAATACTAGGCATGGGCGATGGCTTGTTCCTCAGTTACACAACCACCAATGGCTATGTCTTTAGCGAGAAGAGGGATGAATGATTTGGTAAAACATTCAATCAAAAGCTAATCTGGGAAATTTGATGAGATGACGTCTACGTCTACATTCATGGATATGATAGGAAGTTGTCTGTTGCAAAGATGGGTTCCAATCTCGTACCTAACATGCAATTGGAAATGGGTGAGGAAAGACATGGTCAGAGTATTAAAATCTTGGAAAGCACCTCGAGGGAGCTCGATGTACCATTTAGTGGCAACACCTGTTAAAGTGCACTGGAAAAGACACAATCAGATTGAATCATCAACCCAAGAGTTAGAGGAACACCAAAGGCGGTAAGTCATAACATGTGTTTGAGGGTATTCTCCAAATTTTCCTTCGAACTTGGGACAATCACTTGGTATCTTAGTTGGTACCAGATGCTAATACAAAGAGTGCAGTATTGGATAATTTGTAAGCCGTGACACATCCCGTAATTTCAATGTTGCCAAGAATGGCAGATGTGGATTATATGGGGTATAAGGTCTCTGATATGTACCAAACTAAGTATTCCAACCTTGCTAAGTTTGCGGTTTTCAGAAAGGTTAGTGTTGTGATTGCAAGGGAAACTGCGGCAGCGGTTGCTCGTAAGGTCCATGTTGGGATTGGTAGGAAACTTGCGGTTGTGTCTGCTGATAAGGTCCCTACCTGGGTTGGATAGGAAATGTGGCCATGGTTGCTGGTACGGTCACTGTTGAGATTGGAAGGAAACCTGTGATTGGGGTCGCGGGTAAGAAACCTGCGGGTAAGGTCCCCGCTGTGGTTGGATAAGAATTTGTGGCCGCAGAGCAGGATTACCAGTCCTAAGAGCATATTGCATTTGATGACCTACCTGTTGATAAGGAGGAATTATCGATAGCGGAGTTTGGAGTTGTTGAGATCCGGTAGGAATATAAGGTTGTTGGTGGGAAGGTTGAGTCAAAGGGACTTTATGACCTTGTAAAGGGGTCCCCATGATGTTACCTGATACAGGTGGAACTAACGTTCCACCTGTGTTAGAAATAACACCAGTGGGTTGATTTTCCCCCGATGTAGGAGGAGGGGGTGCATAGTTCCCACTAGAAGCAGGAGGTACGTAGGGCAAAGGTAGTTGCCCCCCAGATGGTGGAATAGATGAACTCGTAGGTTGTCCACTCAGAGCGGGGACCGCAGTTACCGTGGCTACAATAGGAGGAGCAGAAAGACCAAGAGGAACATGTGTTTCACCTACTGCCACTATAGGTTAAGAAGTCAATGCAGGTTGGGCAGGGGTTTGTACACTTACCGACACGTTTTGAACAAACGAGCTAGTAGTAGGAGTGACACCAAACGACCAAATGGGGTTATGGAAAAGTGAAGTTGCACCAGAATTGTCGAAAAAAGCATCGATGAGAGAGTTATAACCTAGTGGGACCAAGGGTGCACTATAAGCAGGAGGTGTACTTGGCCCACTCATTAGGTGGTAGGGAGAAGAAACATAAGGGAAGTTTTCAGGAGGAAGAAGTAATATAGGATCAATCTCAGTACTTGGAATATGAGTTCCAGAAGTTTCCATGAGAATACCTTGGGGTGTTGACCCTACAGGTGGGTTATCACCTTCTGTTTCCATGGTTGGGAATAATTCTTGAATGGGAACCCGAGTCGCTTTGGGAGAAGGACTCAAAGACATGTTAGGAGTATCAAAAGGACTATAAGAATGCGGAAGCGATAAATACACAAGATCTGATTCAAAGAGTGGATTAGGAGGAAAAAGAAAGAACTTCGAAGTAGGTTGAGGACTAGCCAGAGGAGAGTCCTGAGATGAGCCTACCGACTCTGGCGGTGGTTGGGAAGCAATGGGTTGGATACTTAGGACAAGACCAAGTTCAACACCTTGGTTTTCAAGGGGCTCGGGCTCAATAATATCGGAACCTACAACTCTAGGTGAATCAAGTGCATATGTATTTCCATATATATTGTCTTCTTTATTTGAGGTCTCATTTTGGACTCCTTGTGGTCTCGCGACGATGTCTTTTTAGGAAATCAATCACTAATGTGTGTTGGTGAATGCTTTTGGCTTAATTTCGATTTAATAATTAACCATTAATGTTGAGGACAAAAGGATTTTTTGTTTCACGGGTATGATGTTATTCCGTGGTCGATTAATTTTAGAAATTAACAAAAAATAAATAAATAAAAAAGGGGTAACTAGGCATGAGGGTTTACCAAGCAACCATGAACTGTTATATACACCTTGGCGAACCAAGGACTTAACGTACGGCAACCAACCTCCCTAAATGTCTTGTTCGGTGTATCATGGTATACAAGGTGGCAGACTCGGTTACCTATGGATGGATAACAACCTATAGGGGGCTCGCAATATATACGTGACGATACGTGGGAGTGTAGTCCGTAGTAGTGTTGTCTAATGCATAATTGTTTGATGAGAGTGTTCCCATATACTTACAATTCATGGAGCACCTCCGATATACCTGAAAGTACTAGAGAACATTTCTATACACTTCCGTACGTGGAACAGGATTTCATTCCTGGGATACAACGCTGGCAAAAAACGACAACTCCGAATTTTAACTAGACCAAAACACGTCTCTAGCCTAGACCTCTAAATGTTTTTGTTAATGTTCCAAATGCTCCTTGGGTTAATTGAGATAAATTTTAAGTTGATCTTGAATTAAATTTCGGTTTTAAGGCCCAAAGATCGATGTCACCTGAACAGACCTATGATGCAACTAGTATGAAAAAATGATTATTTTAATTTCATTGAAATCGATATAGTATAGGGAAGAAGTTCAAGCATTGATACAACAACCAAGTATGCAAAAAACAAAGGTTCCTAACTAGATATTTCACTTTCACTATTCCAATGCACTTACCAAAAGTAAAATGGATTTCAATTCGCTAACATGCAGCTACATGATTTTTTCACTTTTCTTTTTCAATGCACTCACCAAAAGTAAAATTCAATTCAATTCAAATGCACCTACATGAATTTTTCACTTTTCTTTCCAATGAATGAGAATGCACATCTTTTCAGCTTTCAACACTAAGCGATGTAATCTATGTTCAATGATAATACCAAAAATGACTTTTCAATGCAATGTAACCTAATGCAATTCGAAAAGTAAACTTTGAGATGAAAGCTAAACAAATGCAAATATCATTTATTCTATGATTTCCAAAAGAACTAATAATGCTTTAATCAGCAACAAATCAGTGTTCCTTCCACACACATAAGTAGCAAACAGTAAATTCAATTGACCTAAACACTCAACCAAAATTCACTTTCACTACTTCAAACAATGGGATGGACTTTTGCAAACCAATAATAAATCAACAAAAATAAAATCAAGCTCTATGCACACAGAGCAAGAAGACACTTCAGATAACAAGACACACTAGACCTTCCTGGGAGAAACCCTAAAAAATTATCGATTTTCGAGGATCAATGCGACTCTAACAGTCAAAACCCGTGCTGACAGGGCTTTCAACGCAACTGTAATGGAAAAAACCGTGCTAGTAGCGCAACTGTTTCTGAATAAAATGCATTGGACGAGAAAGACTTAGGAAAATAAAAAGAAATTCAAAGACAGATCCAGACTTGACACTCTAAAGGACATATTACTCATAATGCAGACCCATAATGAACCTGAATTACAGATTACTAGGATGTTGGCCAAACTAATAAAAAAGACCAAACATATAAAGGAGGTTTGAAGGGTTATAATCTCCCCAACAAAGTCGCCATTTTGTCGTTCAGGCAATCCTTTCTGCGAACAGAAACGATCCCTCTAGTCCTATGGGAGGACCTAGCAACAAACTAGATAAATATGTGCAAACTTTCCTAGCTTATACCAGAAAATAAAAAGGAGGATAGATGACCTACCTCACTCTGGTGCTAACGTCCATTGTTGTCGTCCTTGAGTATTTCGCTTCTAAGCTTGATCTCCTCTTTGCCAATGGGAATGAATACCTGCAAGGAAAATCATGTTGAGACAACCAATGCATACATAGAAAAAACTATGCCAATATAAACCATATAACAGATCAAGGAGTATTATACTAAATGAGAAATGATTGACACATTTATGGAAAGGAAACACATAATGTATTATTAATAGATGGTAAAGGGAAGCATTGCAACCACTTAAGCCTTGATGTTGGAAGCCTCCTTTAGGTGAGTTTCCAAGTCCTATACTTAACCTTCAAGCACTCCTTTCTCCTTATCAAAATGGGCAGCGTTTGAGCATAGTTAAGTACTAGGAAGGCAACCAAGCAATAGCCAACCAGTTGTAGATAGTAGGGATCTCATTTATAGGGAAGGAGAGGGAGTTAAGGATCCATAAAAGGAGGGAGAGGTTCCACATCTCAAGGGAAATATCCATGAAAGTAGGATCAAGGACCAAGAATGGGAGATCTCATTCCAATCCTTATTCACCTATAACCAACTTGTCGTTCTCGAGACTTCTAGTAAGAGAAGCTTCTCCTCCACTTTAGGAAAAATTCCCTGAAGAGGTTCAGCGCAAGTTTTCCTGGTAAAAGTCGCGCTGGCAACGCTAGGACAGTATAGTGCAACAAGGTACCAGCATGGGTCACTAGTGATGCAAAAAGTGCTGATCCTGAAAACAAGGTTTTTTGACAAGTTTCTTCATAAATCTTTCAAGGCAAGTTTTCTTCTTTTTTCAGGGATGCTTCTAAACATGTTTCATGGTGAATACACTGACAACTTTCGTCATTTTGACACTTCAAGATACGAGACGGGGATTGTGACAAAATATTGTATAACATATACCCATTTTTGAGATGCTTGTAGACTTACAAATTCGATATTGGGCTTCCAACAGTGTTAAAAACTACAAAGAACCTTCTTCAATATACTACTCTTGGTTGATAGTAGGGCTACTTCTAGCCTTGGATTCCTTCAAGATCAAACTTGGTATTTTTGAAGCTTCTACCTTAAACCTTTGCCTTCAAACCAGGGCTTCCTATTTTTTACACTATATGATTTAAGAATATAAAGCCTTCCATATAGGTTGGCCTAGATCCTCCACTAAGCATTTTTCCTATCTGGCCATTATGATTATTTCTAGCCTTTTGATCTCATTAAAAAAAGTGATTATAAGACGTCTTCTTTTGTAGAATATTTGTCTAAGCCTTACGAACTCTTCCAGCATGTAGTATTAGGGCTTTGATCCTTATGCGATCTAAAGTGTTGTGGCTTATTATATGCTACCCCAAACAAATTATAAAAATGTTGATAAGTCTGCCTATTCGACCTCTTTTTTACTTCACAGGACTTGTGGCCCTTTATTCATAGTTATGTCTATTGTCACAAAGGACTTGGCCTCTCTTTGTTATCATGGTGAAGTTGCTTTAGGCATGAAAACTTCTTTGATTAGGTCATGTTACAATGCTTCCTAGGCTCAACCTCTTAGCACAAAACTTTGGCTTAATTACCATGCCGAAAAAAAATGATAAGGGTGTCTTAGAATGAGCTTTTCGCTCTTTCTAACTCGTCGGCCTCCTAGCATAGCCCTGCTTTCTTGAATAGTCATATTATATGCCTGATTCCTTCCATAGATTTTCCTTCTCAAGTCTTACTACACAACTAGCCCGAAACAATTCAAATCTTATTCCTGGAGGCTCAAATCCTTCTTCCTATATTGTGTCAAGGAAAAACCCTCATTCTTGTGATCCTCTAGCTACCTACAAAGTGAACCAAGCTCTAATACCATGTTGAAAAATCAATAAAGACAACATTTAAATTCATTTTCCATTACATGACATTTACTTGTAATATTATTCTTCTTCTTCTTGATTAAGATTATGTTGTCATCATTAAATAAATGCCAAAACATGAAGATCACAACCATAAAGAAAGAGACACCAGAAATAGGCTCCAAGCCAGGGGAAAATCTAAAATAACTTTTCCTTCTTATAGAAACAACTTCAAAGGAGACTTCCATGACCCAAAATCAATACCCTTAGCTTCTTCCAAAACACAAAAATGAACAACCAGGTTATCCAAGAGTTCTTCAAAGGAAATGACATAGGAATTCACCATAAAAGGGTTTTGTTTAGTCACCGCAGACATGAGGTAACCCTAGGTCCTTCATATGACAGAATATCCTCCTTCACATGCCTTGAAAACCCTTATCTTTCACCTTCGCTCCTCTCCAAACCGCAAACCAATAGCTGAGATATGCGAGCTCATATGTCTGCCCAAATGGAGAGTGAAGCCTATCATTTTTGTTCAAATTGGAGCAAGAAAACGCTTCATTTGACTAGTGCCTTAGTCAAATGGAGAAAATATTATTTTCCACATCAGCAGGATGACTTGGATTGCAGTTAGCAGGAGTGAAATGGCTTTGTCTCCTAGTTAAGTTAGTAAATTCGAGATATAGGCTTGGAGTAGAGTTGTTCATGTAATGATTGCTAAAATTTAGCAATCTAGTTCAGTTATTTTCAGTTGAACTCAGTTAATTGAGCTCTAGTCATCAGTTGAAGGTTAGTTGAGTAGTTATGATTGTTCTTAACTCATTGATCTCTCAATTAACTAGTGAATCAACTAAAAATAGACCTAGTCATGCATGGAATTCTAATTTCCTAGTAGGAGTTGAGGAAAGGGCACATTTGTATTTATAATTGTATAATGTTGAGTGTACGGTGCTTTTGCACTGAGCAAGTGATCAATTCCCCTTGGATTGCGCAAGGAAATAGGGAATTTCCCTCTTATTTAGGAACTTAATTCCTCCATAATTGCACAAGGAAATAGGAGGCTGGTTGAGGCTTGAATTGCCTAAGTTTTGGCCAGAGCAGGTCAGGAAGCAGGCAAACAATTTTACAGTGCAGGGTGTGCCTCAAAGTTGAACCAAGACATTGTAACTATTTCTCTTTCCCATCTAAATTAATGCAAAGCAACGGAGATGTTTTTCCCAATTGGGTTTCCCGGTAAATCATTGTGTTCCTTGTGTTTTGATGGTTGCATGTCATTGCATGTGTTTCTATTGTTTGTTTTCCTTTTTGCAGAATAATAGAAGAAATTTATGTCTCTTGATTTCAGTTTTAATTCATTAGCAACTGAAAATTTTGATTTATTTCTACATGGTATGAGAGATACGAAAGAGTACATAGAAACCTTGATCCAGCTTTTCTCTTAGAGAAATTTCGGTTGGTAGAGTTTTTGGTGTAGATTCTCTTCAATGCAGGAAAAATGTCTTTCAATGGATTGAGGTTGGGGTATGCATTGGAGGGAACCTCAAATTTTTGTGCTTGGAAAGACAAGATGGAAGTTGTTTTGGTTGATAATGGAGTGTGGGAATATAAACAAACTGGTATTCCAAAACCAATAGCATCATATGCACAAGCACTTGCTTAGTGGAGGAAAGACACAACAAGAGACAGGAGGATTATTATGGAGGGTGTCAAAGATAATGTGGTTTCAAACTTGCATGGAAAGAAGACTCATTTTTCAATGTGGAAAACTCTCACATATCTATTCCTAAGCAACAGTGATGCCAAGAAATTGGAATTAAGAGACAAACTTAGGAGCATTCACATTCAGAAAAAATGAAACCATTCCTCAGTACCTATGTTATGGAACCAGCTCACAAAAAGGTAGAAAGGATAGATCAACGCCTTAGAATTCAACCTCTTCGAGGGGGAAACCTCCTTTACATTACACAAATGAACAATTCTTGGATGATACAAATGACAAGACCTCCTTTCTATATATAGGAGTCTAAGGGGTCATAATATAATTAGAGCCGACATAACAATAATAATGTAAGGGCACAATAATAACAATAGTGGGCTTCTATGGGTCATAACAATATAATAAGGGGGTTGTACTAATAACAATAAGGGGTTACACTAGTAGTATAGGGACCTAACATGCCCCTCTCCTTCAAAAAGTGTTGTCCTCGATGCTTGAGTAGTTCTTGATGCTTCTGTATAAAATTCTTGTCCTCCCATGTGGAATCTTCAGTGGGTAAGTTCTTCCACTTGATGAGGTACTCTGAAATTGATTGATCGATTTCGTAGTTGTCGGGTTCTTGTTTCTGTGACTGCTCCAGGTTCTAATATGATTTTTCCTTCCTCGTCAAGTTCTGGAAATATTGTTTGAACTGGGATCTTCTGCAACTTTTGAATGAGTGGCCACACTTCTTCGTCCTTCTTCCATTCATCCCTTGCTTCGTTTATGCAATCTGGTTGGATAATAGAAATAGCATAAAACAATCCTTCCACATCCTCATCCTTTCTTGAGAGTGCATCTGCAACAACATTTTGCTTCCCTTTCTTGTAGATGATTTCAAAGTCATAACCCAACATCTTTGTGTCCCATTTTTTCTGTTCTTCTAAAGATAATCTTTGTTCTAAAATGTATTTAAGACTATCCTGATCCATTTTTACCTTGAAGTGTCTTCCCATTAGGTAATGTCACCATTTCTTAAGTGCATGTAGTATTGCCAACATTTCCTTCTCATAAATAGCTTGCTTGAGATGTAGCTGTAAAAATACCCAATTGCCTACATCAAAACTTCTTTCACTGTGATGTTGATCTGCCTGTTGTTTCATTCGATTCTGCACCAAAGTGGCGTTATCCTTTAAAAGTTGGAGAACTTGTTGTTGATGCTCGATGTGATGTTTCACTTCTTGAATATTTTTCTTCTTGATATGTCCTTCTATTTTGATAGTTTGAGGAGTGGTAATTTCTTCCAATGCATTACAAGATATGATCGGATTCATTTCTTGATGCTCGATGTGATGTTTCACTTCTTGAACATGTTTCTTCTTGATATGTCCTTCTATCTTGATAGTTTGAGGAGTGGTAATTCTTGTCAATGAATTACAAGATATAGTCGGATTCATTCCTTCTTTCTCGATGTGATCTTTCACTTCTTGATATGTCCTTCTATATTGAGAGTTTGAGGAGTGGAAATTCTTTCCAATGCTTTACAAGATATGGTCGGATTCATTTCTTCTTTCTCTGGGGTTTGTTCCTGGTGTATATCCTCCTCTTTTGATGTTTCTTGATCCTTTTCTTCCTCCTCTTCACAATCTCTATAAAATAATTTTTTCTCAGCACACTTATGACCTTTAATGTATTTGTTATCACAATTGTAACAAAGCCCTTTTGCTCTTTTTTCTTCCAATTGTTGTGGTGTCAACCTTGTAGGTTGTGGAAGGCTAGGAGAAACAACACTTCCATATTTATAGTTGTGAGGGGTAGACTTCCTTGTTGCCATAATTTTGCTTTCCACTTTTCTTGCCAACTTGAATGCCTTCTCCAATGAATTAGGTTCCCAAAGACGAACCTCATGTTGAATGTTATCCTTTAAAGTCCTTATGGATACATCAATCCTCTACTTCTCTGGAATATCATTTTCCCTTATATTCAATTTTTGAAGGTCCTCAATGTGCTCTGCCATTGAACACTTTTGTTTGATATTTATCAGTTGGCTAAAGAAGGTGTTGCTCTTTGTATCCTCATAATGTGCTCTCATTTCCTCCGTGAAAATTGACCATGTAACAAGTGGTTTACGAGAACAAAGCCCTTAATACCATAAAAATTGTTTTGGTTCTAAATATGAAGATGCAATACGTACCTTTTGTAATAGTTTCACCTCATGTAGATCAAAATATTGCTCCATCTGTAGTATCCAATTTACTGGATCCTTTCCATCAAACTTCCTCATATCGTCTTTTCTTGATTTTAGGAGCTCAATCTTGAAATGACTGTAACTCTGTAATTTCAGATCTCCAAGTTCTGAAATTGTGTCCTGTAGTATCCCTCTGCGTTCTCCTTCTAACCCTGCAATTTTGAACAAGATTCGATTCTGCAAGGAAGTGTTATGTCAAATCTCCCAAGATGTCCTGATTATACATTGGTTCAGTAGAGCGCACTTGTACGAAGTGCCACATGTCACTGTTTCAACCTTAGGATCTGAAAAGTATACACAAAAAATTAAAGTCCGTCCTCTTTTTGTAACTTCTTGCGAAATTTCAATATGATACTCAAAGAGAAAGTTATGACGATTTTCTTGAGGTCACTAGTTTAGAATGTAATTCGGGAGTCTGCAAAAACCCTAACTTCCTCATATTATATCTCCGAAAATATAGCGAGACAAGATCTGAAGTTCAGAGCCGAGCTGCACCTCTATTTTGGTTCAAATGGGTTTTAATTTTAGAGTTTGAACCTTCGTAGAAAAACTATTATAACGAAAATTCCACGATGACCTGTTTTAAATGAAATTTTGGAGCTTACAAAAACCCTAACTTCCTCAGATTATATCTCTGAAAATATAGTGATACAAGATTTTATATTTGGACCCGAGGTTCAGCGCGATTTATTCTCAAATGTGTTTTTTTTCGTTTTGGAAACGTCACAAAAAAAAAGTTATAGCGAAAATGCCACGATGACCTGTTTGGAGTAGTGAAACCCTAGAATCCAAAGCTCTGATACCAAATGTTATGGAACCAACTCACAAAAAGATAGGAAAGATAGATCAACGCCTTGGAATTTAGCCTCTTCGAGGGGGCAACCTCCTTTACATTACACAAATCAACAATTCTTGGATGATACAAATGACAAGACCTCCTTTCTATATATAGGGGTCTAAGGGGTCAAAATATAATCAAAGTCGACATAACAATAATAATGTAAGGGCACAATTGGACTTCTATGGGGCACAACAATATAATAAGGGGGTTGTACTAATAACAATAAGGGGTTGCATTAGTAGTATAGGGACCAAACAACCTATCTAGTTTCACTCAGGTTCGAGATGAACTTGGAGGAGTTGGAGAAAATGTGCAATCATCTGAACTCGTGAGCTTAGCATTCCTTGGCCTTCCAAAATTCTGGCAGAACTATGAGGATTCAGTTAATGGAAGAGATAAACTACTAGATTGGGAGAGACTTTGGTTTGATTTAGTGCAAGAGGAGATCAACAGAAACACTATAGATGGTGTCACATGCATTGTTAGATGAGGAAGAATATTGTGCTCTTGTTGGCAAATGAAAGGAGGTCAAAGGCATGAAGGCCCAAGGCGAGGCAAAATCAAGCTAGAACAATGGCAAGAAGAAGAACCTTAGCAAAATATAATGTTTTCACTGCCATGAATATGGACATTATGAAACCAAGTGTCTGCATAAGATATCTAGCAACGAGCCTCCAGCATGAGTAGGAGGAGATGATATGGAATCTTAATTTGAGTTATATTTCACCCTCTCTGCTTGCATGGCAAGCACAGTAAGAGGGAGTGAGTGATTCCTAGATTTGTGTGCCTCGTATCATATGACAGGAAACAAGAAACTCTTCAGTAGCCTAGAAGAGAAGGATCTCAAATTGCACATAGAATTTGGAGATGATGGGAGGTATAGTACCAAAGCAATTGGTATTGTCACATTTAAGAGGTAGTCATGCTCCCATATTCACCTAAAAAATGTTATGTATGTGCCTAGGTTAAAGAAAAAATTGATTTATGTAGTTTTATTGGAGGATAGAGGTTATGATGTGGTGTTCAATGAGGGAAAAGCTTTTATGAAGAATGATTCTACTGGAAAAGTGAAACAGATTGGAGTTAGAGTGAAAAATATCTACAAGCTAGAGGTAGATTTTTCCATGCATGCAATTATACCTTTAGGAGTGAGGTGGGGCGATGTAGAGCCTTAGTTCCAAATTTTCATAGATTTGGGTTGGGTCCATAGGAGGAAACAACAGTTGCAATATACTCTTCTCATGGATCATTACCCTTGTTACAGGGGCCCACAATATTCAGCAGCAGAAGGATCAATGTCAGTTGATGCAGTCAGATATTGTGCAATAGTTGTAGACTAGTAGTAGTCAGAGACTCACGAGATAGTTACAGCTCAAAGACACAATTGATTCAGTATTTTGGATGCTTATCAGTTGCAGTTGTTTCAGTAGCAACAACAAAAGTGACAGGTAGAATTATTTGTGCTACAATACATTCCACTAGAGCAGGTTTGGAATTGTGCATAATCCTTTTCTTGCTAAGAGGGAGTGTTGAAATTGTAGCAATAAAATGCTTCATTTAACTAGTTCCTTAGTCAAATGTAGAAAATTCAAATTTCCACATCAACAGGATGACTTGGATTGTAGTTAGCTGGAGTGGCATGGCTTTGTCTCCTAGTTAAGTCAGTAAAAGGCTTGGATTAGAGTTTCACATGTAGTGATTGCTAAAATTTAGCAATCTAGTTTAGTTATTTTCATTTGAACTCAACTAACTGAGCTCTAGTCATTAGTTGAGTCAGTTGAAGCTGAGTTGAGTAGTTATGATTGTTGGTAACTCACTAATCTCTCAGTTAATTAGTCAATTAACTAAAAATATACCCAGTCATGCATTGTAGAAATTTTGAATAATTTAACACATATTCACAGAGATTATCCTGATCATACAATTATAAGCAGAACATGTATAATACATAATCTCCTCTACGTTGATCATCAATTTACAGAAGCAGAAACATTCACAGGCACACATAGAAGCATCAATCAAACTCATTAACACAGTATGTATCCCGGGGAAAGCATCTCGCTAAAAACCCCAACTATCTGTATATTATATTGATTGAATCATGTAACATTACAAAGTACAATGCTTATCACAAGCAATCCAGTACCAGCTCCACCTGTTACACACAATACAACTCAGATTTGATCTCCAAATCTATTCCACTGCTTGCCTGCCTCCACAGCTCAATACCTGCTCAAGAACTGATGAGAATGGCTTACCAAACTCGTATTTGAATTGCAAATAATCACTCACACTCTGTTGGACGTGAGCACAGGCTACAATTCTTGATATTGGCCAATTCATTGGCATACTCAATCCCTCTGATTGTGCAAATCATCATGCACAACTATAGTCACAACTGATAGCAATCTGATCCTCTAACACCTGTCCCTGCTGAACTGAACATGCACTGACATGAAACTAAGTTAACTAATGTATTCTATAGTTGCATTATGAGTTAATAACTTGTGAATTAATTAATAACTAATTCACCCAACTCATCTCTAGTCTATTGATCAGTTAGACTAAATACAACTAGTTTAACAAAGCTAAACTGAACACAACTCCATCAACTGCACCTCCAATCCACTAAACTCAACTCACTTGAGTTCTAACTGAAGTCCTGCATGCAAATATTAGTCATCCCATAGGTAACCACGTATTTCCCTATGGGATCTGCATGTACCACATCCGTAGCTCATCCTGAAGTGCTCCAAGAGAATAAGATCAAGTTTATAGTCCAAATATTATTATGAGACAATAATATTTGACTTTTCTATTTTTGACAACCAGTCTAAAAATAGACTTTGATCACTCACACTGTGATCACTCACACTGTGGTCACCCACACTGTGATCATCCACACTGTGATCATCCACACTGTGATCAAAAATAGAACTTGAGCCATAATTTGCCTGCGGGCCCACTTAGTGAAGGCGACTCTTTTCACTAAGCTCCATCATCTTGTTGCATTCTCAACAAGCATTTCTTGTTGCACACTTTTCAACACATGGAATTAGAATTTCCTAGTTGGAGGGGAGTAAAAGGCACATTTGTATTTATAATTGTATATTGTTGAGTGTACAATGCTTTTGCACTAAGCAGGTGATCAATTCCCCTTAGATTTGCAAGGAAATAAGGAATTTCCATATTATTTAGGAGCTTAATTCCTCCAGGATTGCGTAAGGGAATAAGAGGTTGGCTAAGGCTTGAATTGGATAAGTGTTTGCCAGACTAGGTCAGGATGCAGGAGAACAATTTTACAGTGCAGGATGTGCGTCAGAGTTGAAGCAAGACATTGTAATTATTTCTCTTTCTCATTTGAATTAATGCAAAGCAGTGGAGGGGTTTTTCCTAGTTGGGTTCCCCTGAAATCATTTTGTTCCTTGTGTTTTGATGGTTTCATGTCAATGCACGTGTTTCTATCGTGTTTTTTCCTTTCTACAAAACAATTGAATAAATTTCTATCTCTTGATTTCAATTCGATTTCATTAGCAGTAGAAAATATCTTGCAATTTCTACCATTTTATAGCCTTTTGTGTGGCTCCACAAGCCTACATAAGGCCAACTTTACAAACTGGTAGACTTCATTCCTTTTGGAGTACTAAAATTTTATAATGTACAAAATAATATTTATTTCTTGATACATGTGCCCATAAGGGTCTTTTACAATGTAATGATGACCTTTGACTCACGATAAACCCTACAAGCATACAATGGATGTGTAGACCTATTGACCATTGACCCAAGCATGAAACCCAAGCTTTATAGATAATTTTATTTTACATTTTTCTTTCTTATTTTGATCAATACATAGACACTGCATCTTTACATGAGACAAGTGACAATTATGAAGACCGAAACTAGTTAAATTCTTCAATAAATCCAAACCTTCTCTAGATGTCTTATGGGCGAATAAACATCAATAGTGTGGAATTTTTTGCTTGTGTTGAGATGTTTGAATATGTTTAAGAACAAATTATTCAAATTAAAAGAAAATATATCCTCAACTTTACTGTTATGCCATACAATGGTGACCCCACCTAAAGCACCTCGTGAGCCTATAACTAATCTTGGACTAGTTTTCCATGTTTTTTTCCCCTGTTTTTAGAGCAATTTCTTCAGTTAACTTCATCTATTAGATTAATAATGCAAAGGGATTTTGTGTTTTAATTAAATTCTTTAAAGCTTCTTCTTTGATTTTACTACCATGACTCCATAATTCCACGAGAGGATTTTAATTAAAATTAAGAGTGAGAAGGCTCACTTCCCAATGTGTTTGACAAAGTTTTTGCTTCTAAACCTTTTCTTTTTTGTGGGCCCCATAGAGATGAAAGGATTGGTGTGTGCCCATAGCTTTATATGTGTTACCTTCCCCCTCTCTCTTATATCTATTAGTTTTCCCACCCACTTTCTTCATAATCCTTTCCTCTAGGATTCATCGTTCCTCATTTGCTTGTTGAGTTTGACTTCGTGTGACTTTTTTCCATGAAAGTGCTAGAGTCTTTGAGGTTATCAGTTATTGGTCAATAAGAGGTTCATGCAAATGAAAATCATCCCTACTAGTCAAGATCTTATATGGGTTCGGGGAGGAGGGGATGAATGGATTATAACTATACTTTGATCATCCTATTATGGAGGTGGGATCTCTTGATCTTGTAGAGTGGGATATGATCCTAAAAGTTCATATTTGTTTGAGATTACCAATTGATCATTTGAGGATGAGATTGGGGGATTAGAGAGATTTGCCTTTGATGAGCTAAATGGTTCTCTATTTTTTGTTGTAGGGTTTTTGGGTATTGTTTAGGTCTGTTTGAATTGAGGTTTGATTGTGTCCCTTACAGTTTGGTGCCTTTTTTTTAACCTATTGCCATCCTTCCTCCTCATCTTGGATCTCTTGAGTTTCCTAGGGTTTCTCAAGGCACTTTTCAGCAAAGTACACATATTCACGACGATATCTACACTTAAAAGGGAGTTTTGCATAATCAACTTGTTGAATGTATGACTGATTATTAATAGAAAGCTCAACATCTTTTGGGATTCCTTTCTCCAAGTCCACTTCAACATAGATTCCTATAGAGGCCAACATTTGTGATTTTGGTTTTGATTTATAAACATATTTTCCTAAATATTATCTTATGCTCTTGAGGACATCATCTCCCAAACAATGCAAAGGAAGGCAGGGAGGATGGAACCACACGTGAACAATAAATTAAATCTCAACCTTTGGTTCAAAATTAGGAGTCTAATTATTGATATACATACCTCTTGTTCCATGGAAATAGTGCCCACTTTGGAAGATGAGATCTATGTTTCCCTCAAATTTGAACAAGAATGCTTAGAATCCACTGTGACAAAAAAGGTGGATAACTTATCCTTTGATTAATAGTTGCCAACTTTTGTTTATCCAAGATTCTATCTAAGAAGGAGAAGGCAAGAGGCTAACGAATTGACTAACTAGACCTTTCTCAAGAAAATTTAAAGCCTTACATTTTGTAGAAACTCTAGGGACACAAACTTCAAGAATCTAATCTAGTTTTTCCATAAATAGGCCTTGGGTGGGCTTGAGGATGAGTTTGCTTGTTGAATCTAATAGATGTTTAAAGGCTATAACAATTGCAACAAAATCAGAAGGGGGAACAAAGCCTCCCCCTACCATGATGGTGACTAATTAACTGATCAAGGATAAGAAACAATGACATGGGATTAGTGTTAGGTGGATAAATTCCTCTTGCTGACAAGAGCGATCTCCCTAGATCCTAAAGGAAACTAGAAACAAACATACAATTGAATAAATATTTTCCTAAGCTTACCTCGTTTGAATTGTAAATACAAGAGAAGGAAAATAAGCCTCTTACCTATTTGTGAAATGCTTGATGGAGATCCCTGCTCTGTCCCAATGCAACTTCTCAATGCTCAAAAAGACCTGCAATCACATACATAAGAAAGATCAAAGGCATATGAAATATAACAATTCAAACAAGCTTAATCTAATGATCAAGGATATTAGAAATTGAAATCATCTTAATGAATATCAAAAGAGACATAAATCATTCATCATTTCAGTAAGACAATACAATGGAAAAAATGATTCATTTGTATTAATTTAAGGATAAAGAAGAGCCTTACAACCTCTGCCTTGATGTCATGAGGTTCCTCCCAAATGCCTCCAACCCTCTCCTTAGATGATAAGCCTTCCAATCTAAATCCAACAGCATAAGTCTATCTTTTCTTAACCTCCTAATCCCTCTAGCCTATAGTCAATTTATAGGCCAAGAGGAAGAAGTTTCAGATCCAAAAGAGAAGGATGAGATCCTCTAATTGGGGGATTAGGGTTCCTTGATGAGAGGGAATTAGCTCCATGATCTGAGGGGTATGACTCGAATAGATATGGCCTAGAAGCTTTCATTTGAGATATATCCGCCCAACAATGCTTCTGGAATTCACTTTTTATTTTTACTTTTCTTTGAGTTATGTGTGCGGTCTATAGTGGAAGACAGAGTGTAGTTTTGTGCAGGTTTCAAGGAGAGAAACTGCAAATGCACGAAAACTGACTAGGAAAAACACGCAAATCATACTAAACAAGTTATAAATCCTTTTTACGCAAAATTCACATCTTTTTCAAGGGTTTTTTTATTATTAGACTTCTAAGGGAGTGTAATGGAACATGTTTATGGATGGAGAGAGATCCATTTTAACAATCAAGTATTGTGGTGACAAAATGACGTGTAATAGATTGCGCCCTAAATTGTGAAGTCTAAAAAGTAATTTTTTTAAGATTGAAGTGCTTTATCATGCCAAAAATTGGATCAAATACAATGGTCGGAAACTTGCAAGAATCATTCAAGGATTACAATGCAATATATAATCATCACTGAGGTAGGCATTCCTCTACTCAGAGTAAAACTAACTCAATGAACAAGTATGGAAAACTCAAGAATCATATCAATAGTAGACAAAGTATGGGCACAACCATCAACTATGAATTTTTCTACATAATCATGAATATATAACTCCTCGAAACTTGGATTGATGAAACTAGATCCAGGATCTTGATCTCCATCTCTCGATCCATAGTACAAATCTAGCCATGCGAGTGAATGTGTCAAAGCCGAACATGGTAGAAACCACTTTATTACCGGTCAATGATGTGAATCGTTAACAAGTGCGATAGAAACCACAAATAATGTCAATGCCTCTCAAGGTACTCTCAGTACAATCTATAGAGTGTGAAAATATGATCTGAAGTCAAACACTCATAGAATCATTTGATCGAAGGCCAATGATGAGAACCTGTCGTCGAAGGCGAGAAACCTGCCATTAAGGTATGCAAGCCTCAAGGTACTGAAGGTTTCTAGATCAACTTCCTAGATAATGAGCTGAAGTCGATAGGAAGCGACCCATCGTAGGAGGGCCTACGACATAAAACACAATGTCAAGTTTTGAAGAATAGTTTGCAAGGACTGACTCAGGGATGGCCAACGTGATTGAAGGCTAAAATTTGCAAAGGAACATGAACTAAGGTTGAACTTCTCTTGAACACATAGTGACACGACAATTGACTTGGCAACATTTGACTCAACAATAATACTCAAAACTAGTTGAAGATTTTCAATGGGTTTCGATTAACTGTAAGACAAATGGATTTCCCAACCCGGACACAGGTGTAACGAAGTGTCGTGTTCAAGAGCGACATACTACCTTTATAATAAATGTAAAATGAATACGTTTTCCTAATTTACCCCCACCATTACTGGCAAGCACCTCTTTATTTTTTTCACAAGCTTTAGGGGGATAACATATGCTTGTCATATAAGCTCATCCTTCAGATGAGTCCTCCGAAGTATTTTAACGAACCCTAAGAAAGAGTGGTTTGATCTCGTCATGTTCAACGAGTCCTATGCTATTTAATTTTTACAAGTCCAGTAAAGGGGTAACTCGATGTCATTTTCATGTTTAAAGATTTTAAACATACACAAAAAGAAAGCACGTTCAACTCTTTTACCGTAAAATTTTAACGAGCCTGGAGAAAGTAAAGCTCAGTCTTTTTCACTTTTAGGGAGTCAGGAGAAAAACATAAGTAAACTCTACAATGTTCTTTTTCGTAAATTTAGTCCCTCAAGCCCAAAAAAGGATAAAATAATGCAGGATAGAACTCTATTGACCATAATTAGTTAGCATATACCTTTTTCGTAAGTAGTCTAGTTAAGTCCATAAAACGGGTAAACTTTTACTGAATGGACGGTTGTTCATTTATTTTTACGGGCTTGAATAATCAAGTACTCGACAATCTTTTCATGTTTCGAGAGTCTGAAAAGGGCTTAAAATAAGACTCTGTGGTTTTGCTTTTTCATGATTTTCAAGAGCCTAAAAAGTGATAAAAGTCTGCTCGCAGTCAAAATGATCCATTTTTATACTGTAACCTGTTCTACACATTAAACTCAATAAATTATCATAACTTCTCGATATTAGGGTAAAAACACTAAAACTTTTGACTTTTAAAAGGTTCAAGGTATAAAAAATAATATTTTAGTCACAAAAAACTTATAAAAGTTCAAAAACTAATTTTATTTTTTACCATTTGTTTTTTAACCAATTTGAGAGCAGAAAGAGGGCTTTTTACCACCAAACACCCGAGGCTGATTTCGAGCAAACCGATGGACGAAATCACGTGTTGTTTCCTCTAGGTACGAGATCTTTCCAATATGTTCATTTTCATCAGTTTAAATTTAATTTTAAGCCTTCATTTGATTTTTTGGGGGGTTCCTATTTTGCAAAAATTGCCCTTGGATGTGCATGGTTTCCCTTCATCGGGATTGCACACATCGATAATTTTTAGTATACAGAGAAACACGATCTGTGCAGTTTCTCTCCTGAGAAACTACGCAGTTGTGCTCTGTTTACTAATAATCGACCGCACAAGCGTCGAGGGTTTTCAAAAAACGCGGGAACCTTGCCCCCCCCCCCCCCCCCCCCCCCCCCAAAAAAAAAAAAAGTTTGCAAATTTGTTTTAAATGTTTGATTAAATCCCTTTAATTGTTATTTTCAGGACTTTTGACCATTAAAAATGGAATGGAGGGAGAGAGAACATGAAAATCAAGATGCAGCGGCTTTGGATGATCTGGTAACTTTGCAAGCTCTGAGAAATTGTGGCCTTTATAAATACTGGATTATTCCGGGAATGAAAGCTCAGTTAGAGCTCATGACATGGTTGGTGAGAACCTGGGATGTCCAGGATCAGTGTTTCGTGATTGGGGATCATCGTCTCTCCATTGATGTTGATGATATATATTTTTTGACTAGGCTTTCCCATAGAGGGCTTGATATTTCTCTATATGGGCAAAGACCAGGTGGAGATACTACTGTTGGATACCTACGACGATACTGTGGGAATGCACAACTCAAGGATGGCAGGATTGATATCAAAACCATTGAGAACCTAGCCTTGAGAACCATAGCTTTCACCGTTACCAAACTGTGTGGTAGCGCAACTCTTCACTTGGCCACAAAGGCCCAAATGCAGACCGTCGTGGAATGTTGGCAGTCCACGATCTTTAACTAGTGTGAGGGAGTGGTTTCCAATATGAAAGGGAAATTGACCAGAGCTAAGAGTGGTAAACTGAAAAATTTCGGTTATGGTGCCATTCTTATTTCTTTCGCTCTAGAGAGGATTCCACTCCTCATGCCACAATAGATTTTGGTGGATGAGGCAGGGCCTTGAGATCCACGGATGTTGAGGTGGGTTTCGCTTATGGCTCGCCATGGAGGTGATGGTCCAGTGGTGAAATACACTCCTGAGTTTTTTGTGTGGCTGGGTCAATAGATCATCATGATCGAGGATTTCCCATATGCAGGGATGGATTATAGGGGTGACCCAGATATCCCACTTCCGGCAGGGATGCAGTGGGGTGACCTAGGTAAAAACTTCTCATTTTGATGTTTCTTTTATGTTTTTAAAATTTTATATGTTTTTTGTATTTCAAGGCTAATTATTCAAAATGCTTATGCATATGTGGGCTTAGTTCGACCGATAGGGCTATGACGTTTTGACAAGCGGGGTGACCAAGTTGTAGCACCAAACCTAGATGCAACAGAGGTGTTGACCGAGCTGGAACATAACCTAGAGAGGTTGACTATAGATATCCCAGAGACTGGGACTGATGATTTGCCTCTCTGGTACTAGAGGCACATGGTTGGGGTTCCAGGACCGCTCAGGCGATTGTTACGTCAGGTTGCTCGTGCTATAGTCTGTTATCATGATCATCATCATGCTTAGTTGCTTAGTCTTCTAGGGCTACATTTTGATTTTTGTATCGACATATTCAGATAATAAAGGCCACGGGGCCTTATGTCCTTAGATGACATATTTTTTGTATAAGACACTTTCTACAGACTTTATCTAATGGAGATTACTACTTTTGATTTTAGTTTATCTTGTTCAATATATGGATGGATATTGTTTTTACTTACAAATGTTGCAAATGTCCATCTAACAAGTTATTAGCTAATGCATCGGTTAATGTGTTTGAATTTCTTGGAATATGTTAATATTCAATGTAATCAAACTGCCTTTCCAAATGCCGGACCCGTAAAAACATTCTTAACATTGATGGACTTCTTATTGTATAGACATTGTTCAAATGTAATACTATGAGTTGCGAATCTAACCTAACAATCAAACGTTAAATGCCAAATGAGATGGCGTCAGATAATAGTTCAATAACTGCACTATATTCTGCTATGTTGTTCGTTGTTTGACCAAGGCATATCCCATGAATGGAAACTAACTCATCACTGGGTGAATAAATGACCCAAGCTACGGAAGACAAGTTCTGAGTACTACGACTAGTGCCATCAGCAAAGCCAATGTAATTTTGAGGGGACGTCAACATCTGCAAATCAAGTGTAAAACAAGATAAGCAGGAGAAGTAGTAGTGAACTGTAAAAATGCTAAAACTACCGCACACACTTATAAAAATATAATACAAGTAATGTACAAGTCTTCACGAAATATTTTATGCATAATATCTCTTCAGATAAAGGCCATTTTTGGGCTTTCCTAAAGAAACACCATCATAATCAACCAACTCATAGGCCCCTTTGGCTAATACACGTTTTACAATGTAAGGGCCATGCCACATAGGCTCGAATTTACCTGCACCTAATTTTTCATGTGCTCGATCATAAACCAAGACTAGGTCACCGTCTGCATAAGAACGAGGATTCACGTTTTGATCAAATTAAGCCTTAACTAGTTTTTTATGAGCCTTGCTCAACAATGTGACCTCACGACGAGTTTCATCTAAACGTGCTAAGTGCAAAAAACGCTCTTCCTCTGCAGAGGTCACTGGTAATAACTTGATGGCTAGCTTCAAAGATGGAATTTCACATTCAATCGGTAAAATTGCCTCCAAACCATAGACAATTTGGAAGGGAGTGAAACCTATAGATGTTTTCATAGCAGTACGGTATACCAATTTCGTTTATGAATGCTAACTACCCATTTAATCATGTTGGTTAAAACTTTGTTAACAACTTTGACTTGACCATTTTCTTGCAGATAATAGCAGGTAGAGCTAACACAATGCAGGCGAAACTGTGCAGATAGTTTAGTCATCATAAAATTGTGAAAATGGCTACCATGGTCTGTAACAATGGCCTGTGGGACACCGAACCGAGCAATCACATGATTGAAAATGAAAATTGTTGCAGTTTCATTGTCATCCTTGTATGTAGGCATCGCCTTGGCCCATTTCGTAAAATAATCAACTACAAGGATAATATACCCATGCTCCCCAGTCGAGTGAGGGTTACATGTGACGAAATCTATGCCCCATTTTGAAAAAGGACCGACAACTATAATAGGGTGAAGAGGAGTTGGGGGCGCTCGCATCTTGCGATCATAAACCTGGAAATTATGGCATTTTTTTATTGCGATTATGCAATCTTTAAACATGGAAGGCCAAAAATAGCTAGCGCGCAATATCTTTTGGGCAATGGAATACCGAGACATATGACCACCACACACTCTAGAATGGAAATAAAGAGTATCACCAATAATGTTATATTGATGGGATTGGTAGCATATGCGACGATGATGAGTTCAAGGTAACTCAGGCCTAAAGTTTGGGTTTGAAGATATGTGATGATATCTCCATACCAAGGATTAGACGTACTGATCAGAAAGAGAGATTCATGTGCTAGAGAATCTTCTACCACTGTTTTTGTGTCAGTATAGGGAAAGCCACTTAATAACTCAGTGAAAACTAATGATTTCATTGATTTAGATATTTCGTATTCCAAATCAAATTCCTGTAAGATGACTATCCATTTGGAATACTTCCCCCCTAGCAATTGCTTGGTAAGATTATACATCATAGGGTTGCAATCTGAAATGACTGTCGTTTTTCGTAAGAGTATATAGTGACGAAAACGTTGAACAACTTGAATAGTTGCCAAAGCTAATTTATCCACATATGCATACTTGATTTCAATCCTGGTGAGATTTCTACTTAGGTAATAGATCACATGTTCATTGTTAGATTCGTCTTCCTGAACTAATACCATGCCAATGGTGGCATTTGATGCAACTAGATATAGAAAGTAATCCCAATGATAATCAGGCAGATGCAATAATGATGCATGGGTCAACGCGTGTTTCAATGCATCAAAATGTTTTTTCAGCAAGCTCGTCCCAAATGAAAGGAATGCCCTTTTTCAAAAGTCGGGTAAAACCTTTGGTCAGTTCAACATAGTTAGGTATGAATCTACGTAAAAAGTTTGCTTTCCCTTGCAAACTTTGGACATGACGAAGATTGGAAGGAGCATGCAAGTTTACGATTACCTCTACCTTAAGAGGGTTGACACGAATGCCTTCTTTTGAAACAAAAAATCCTAGTAGTGACCATATTGTACGCAAAAAATGCATTTGTGTGGATTCAAATGAATATTGTAGTGCCTACATCTAATGAAGATTGCTCTCAAATGCATTGGATGGTCCTGCCGTCTCCGTGAGTGAGTTGGTAGGTCATCTAGGTAGGGCTGGACAATGTGTTTGATATCATGAAATGCGTAAGACATTTCTCTTTGAAAATTTGTGCCAACATTCTTCAAGCCAAATGGGAGTTTGTGATAAGAAAAAGTTCCCCATGGACAAATGAATGTAGTCTTATGCTGATCAACAGGGAGTATGTTTATTTGGTTGTAACCGGAAAATCCATCCATGAAAGAGAAAATCTCGTTTTCGACACAATCATCAACAATTTGATCGATATATGGGGTTGGGTAATTGTCTTTTGGACAAGCTTTGTTAATTTCCCTGTAATCGACACATACTCTAATGGTTCCTTATTTCTTATTGACTGGTACAATATTGGATACCCAATTAGTCAAAGGAATGGGGTAAATAAATCTTGCTTTTAATAGTTTTTCAACTTCATCTTTTATAGCAGCTTTTCGTGGATGCACCAGACACAATCTTTGTCTAACAGGTTTGGCATCCAGATAAGTCTTAATTTCATGCACTACCGACATTTCTTTGTAAGACCAAGCAAAAATGTCGCGGAATTCCTGGAATAGGGCTTTATATGT
The DNA here is from genome assembly GCA_031772625.1 of Pinus tabuliformis. NCBI lineage: Eukaryota > Viridiplantae > Streptophyta > Pinopsida > Pinales > Pinaceae > Pinus > Pinus tabuliformis. The sequence continues at coordinate 205,679,261 of CM062804.1, forward strand.
TTGAATTTCTTCAAAAGAACAAGAAGCACCTATATGAATATTTTCAGTAATTCCTGGTTTCACTAAGATGTTAATTGGCACAGTTGCTGATATGTTTCCTAAATTCTTTTTAGATTCAGAATGAAGGATAGACATCGGGCATTCAAGATCATTCACAATCTCAGGTGAAAACATAGACGAAAAATCATTCTCGATTTTGTCAAGGCAGGGTAAGAAAGATGAGCGATGATGGTAATCATCCCATGGAATTTCATCCAAAGTCATTACCTCCATGATGCCTTCATCAGTTATAAACTCTTTATCAAAAGGATCAGGTATTGATATTGGTTCTAAACATGACAAATGAGAATAATCATCGATGATCGTATTCACTCGATCATTTTTAGATGGTGATGGGTTGGAAAAGGATTGAACTGCCTGATAAGCTAATTCAAAAGGGCTAAAAGGGATCTGACTGTCGTACAAGGCTAATTCTAACTCTGAAGGCACTTTCTAAGGATCAGAAGATTTAAAAGTGCTTGATGTAATCATATTGACCTGGGCAACATTATGAAGAAGATTTGGTGGAGGGAACGCGAAAGTTCCCATAAGAGATGAGTCTTTAAGAAGACCAACACCAACATCCTCATATGTAGTAATTGATTTTCCAACAAAAGGAATGCTACCAGTAGAGTTAGGGTCCAAAGTGTAATAGGATAATTGGTCTAATTTCGTAATTTTCTCTTTATGAGGAAACATGATCATTCGAAAAAATGATGAGACCATGTCAGCCATGACGTAAGTCCAACTTCAGCCTAGTAAAAGGTTATAATCAAGTTGAGCATCAACGACCTCAACTTCAATTGCAACTGTTTTACCTTCTAATTCTATAGGCAGGTCGTTCAAAATTCCATAAGGTCAAAAACCTCTTCCATCAAAGGCTTTCAAAGTCGTGGGAGACTGATTGATAGTTGGAGAACCTAAAGCTCTCCAACAAGCAATAAACATAATGCATGTATACGCTCATTCGTCAATTACCATTCGAAAAACTCATTTGGTTTTGACAAAAACTGGTATCTGGAAGGCCAGTTGATGTGGGAGTCTCGGTACATGATTTTCGAGATAAAAAACGATTAGATTAGAGTCTTGGGGATCAACTACTCCTATGGCTGATAACAATAATTTTCTTTGTGCTGGACAAGTCTATAGCACTTCGAGAGCCGACATCGTTGAAGGTGACATAGCCAGATCTTCAACAATGTTGTAATTTTGAGCAACTCTAGCATGAGGATTAAAAGTTGACTTTCAAAGAACACCCTTAGGAGGCAGTCGAATTACCATATCAGGATTAGGTTTTTCAATTTGTAAAGGTTCAGAAGGAGGAGGAACTGATGTGGAAGAATGACCAAGTGAACTGGAATCATTTCCATCTACACTAGGACTTTTAGATCCGTAGTCTTTAGACCTCGTAGCCACCATAACTTGTGAAGACATCATCATGATGTACGCCGATGTGGAAGAATAAGATGGGTTATGGGACACCATCTTAATATCTTAAGAAGGAAATGGATCCTTCAAAACAATGGGAGTAGGTGAACCTTTAATGAATTTAGAAACTTCAGCGTGATGAGGGCACTCCTTGGTGTAATGATCATCATCACAGATTAAACAAGGATAACGAGGTTTCTTCTTTTCGTCAGATGGTTCATTCTTGTTTGATTTCTCCTTGGGAGCAGTGTTTTTCTTTGTTTTACTTTTTTCTTTCTTTTTACCTCTGAATTGCTTGTTCTTGCCAATAGATGAATCTATGACATTTATTTTAGAAGTAATTTCAGGAGAAGGATTTTCTTCAGGTGAATCTGGTAAGGCCAAAATCTGAGTCTTCTTAGAATTTTTCTTTTTAGTCTTAGATTGTTGGCTAACAGAACCAATCACACCATCAACGACGTGTGATCCTGTAAGAGTTGGGTTGGTTTGACCTGGACAAGGCAAATCTGGAATTTTTTCATACAAAGTGCCAGATTGAGTATAAACAAGATCTAAGTACTGGGCACGAGCGATAACTTGCTCTTCAGTTACAACACCACCTTTGGCAACATCTTTAGTAATTATCGACAAAAGTGATTTTATAAACCATTCGGCTAAAATCTGATCTGGGATATAAACTTTAACTAAACGGTGTCTTCGTCTCCATTCATGAATATGATCTGAAATATGGGTAGACGTTGATTGTTTTAGAGAAGTTAAAAGTTCAGTGCCATTATCATATCAGATCGGTAACTGAAATGCATCAAAAAAGCAGTGGCAATGGCATTGAAAGTACTGAAAGAAGCTTGCGGTAATTCAACATACCACTTGGCTGTCGAATCAGTTAAGGTCCACTGGAAAAGTCGTAACCCAATGGAATCATCGATTAACGAGTTCTATGCGCACCAAAGATGATAATTCATGACATGATTTGATAGGTCTTCTCTTGTTTTACCTTCAAATTTCGGAATGTCAATGGGAAACTTCATAGGGATTGTCGGCCAAAACAATAGATAGAAAATGGGAGCATTTTTTAATCGAGAAAGATCTGGTAAATCCAAATTTGCAATAAATGGTCACTGGCAATTAAGATCTTGCTATGGGTATTGATAACCTAGAGGGACAAATCCTATTCCTGGAGGGGGATACCCAGGATATCCTGGAATAGCCTGAGCAGTTGGAATTTGCATACTTCTAGGATATCTAGGATGAGCCACACCAAATTGCAGTTGAATTGGTACTTGAAAAATATGATCGGGGTATGGTTGATTCTGGAAAGGAGGACCCTAACCCATTTGACCCTGGATAAACTGTCCTTGATAGGGTTGACTCTGCAAAGGTTGACCTTGGAAGAATTGACTTTGAAAAGGTTGGCCTTGAAAAAATTGACTCTGGGGTTGACCTTGAAAAGCCTATCCTTGAAACGACGTCTACATATATGGTATACTAGGTTGTACCACAGGCATTTGGGGTATAGACTGAATTGTAGAAATAGTTTGATAAGCAGATGCTTGAGGAATAACTTGAGTAGTTGGTTGCACTATTACTTGAGGAGTAATTGGAACAGTTACTTGTGATACTCCTGGGATGGGAGTTTGTGGTGAACTCAGAACTGGATTTTGAACAGACGTTTGCACAACAGATTGAACCGGAGTTTGTGGAGTACTTGGGACATGTTGTTGGAGTGGTTGTTGAACAGGTGTTGATGGGTTACTCTAGATAGGTTGTTGGACTTGTATAGGAATACCTTGAACAAGCATTTGCTGAATAGGTTGTCCAATAGGTTGAACAGGTTGATAAATTGGCACTTGAGGAGCAAATTGTATTGACTGTTGATTATATGAAGGATTCCAGATTGTGTTCATCCCAGGATACAAAGTACCAATAACAGGTTGACCTAAACCGACTTGAGGTATATGACCATAACCTGGATAATAAGATCCAACTAAAGGTTTTCCTCTAGGAGGAGGATAAGATGGTTTCCCCCTAGGCAGGTAATAATCGCCTGTTGGGTTAACTTGAGGATTACCTACATTGCCAAAAATCATATTTACATATTGATGTCAAGCCCTAAACAGTAGAATCAGTTAAACTAGTTGACATAGTTGAAGGTTGAATTGAAGGAGAAGCTCCTGAATAAGTCCTAGAAAGAGACTGATATCCAAGAGGGACTAATGGGCCACCATATAAAGTTGATTCTAGAGAAGTAAAAAACATAGAAGTATCTGATGACATACCTCCAGAAGTCATTCTAGACATATCAAAGCCTGGTACAATAGAATAAGGAGTAGTGTATTGTGGAATGCCTTGACCTAAAAAGTTCAAGGGCGTAACGTACCAAGGGTAAGGTCGAAAGGCAGAAAAGAGAAGTTTTGTTTGATCACCGATAGAAACTGGTGTATGTGGTGATTCTTCCTCTTCGTCTGAGATAATTTCTTCAATACTAATAAGACCAGGAGGTAGACTATCGGTAATAAGAAGTTTTACTCGCAGTGAACTTGGAGTAGGAGTAGGGGCTAAAGCAGCTGAAGGTGACTCAAGTTCAGAAACATCAGACTCAGGTTCTTCGATATCTGGTTCAGTCAATTGTGAGTCTGAAATCTCTCCAGTATCTGATTTTGTTCGAATAAGTTCAGTAATTATTGGATCAATTACTTCTAAGTCTGATTCTAGTGTTTGAGGTTGATCAGATTCATATTTTGTTACTTCAGGTTCTAGAATAGTAGATGTTTCTGGTTGATTTACTTCAGTTCCTGTTATATCAGATTCTAAAATAGTAGAAGTTTCAGGTTCATCTGTAGTCCCAGATCCTTTTGATTTTGATTTTTCAGTTTTAATCTTTTCTAGCTGACTTGGCGTATATTTAGGGGGTTGACCTAACATTCTATGTGATTGTCTTGGTAATTCAACCACGATGAATTCTTAAATTAATAATTCACACAATATCAAAATCACACCTAAAGTCTCTAAAAAGTAAAAAAACAAACAAAGTAACACGCGCTAATAAATCTATGGATTCAAACCATGCAAATTGACTTTTCACAGCGAAATCACTAGTTGGTGATGAAATCCAACATCAGAGAGATCAAAGTGAAAAGTTTATAGATATGAGCGATTGGAACCAGTTACATTAACAACCTGCTTAATGAAATGATCTGGTGCAAGTAACTTCACTTATGCCATCTCGAGCAAAGATTACTCTCGAAAATTCCAAGTGAGCCTAGCCAACGTTTGTTCCAGGTACAACATGACCTTCCCTCTGTCGTCACCTCGGGTAATAGCCCTTGGATTATGGTCACTAAGGTTACCAGCTACAAAAATTCTGCCATGGGGAAAAGTCATAAATCAGACGTACACGCAAGGGCATAGTAACAAAGCTCAATCCCCTTGAAATCTCCTCAACATGGTTAATTGGAGGTTTACCTTCAAGTGATGCCAAGTACCTTTCAGCACCATTGTAATACGTGAAAATCGCTTTATCATAGCCAATGAAGTGGGTATGATCACTTCACCAGGTTTGACACGATCTCGTGCTTAACTCATATGTTAGAAGAACTTTTGAGAGAAAAACTGAAATAATTGGATTTATCTCTCTATCACAAGATTCTATTGTTTGTATGTAGCTTTGGAAAGTTTACTCACTTTCTTATTCCAAAGCCTTGCAACTTAAGCTACTATAGGTGGTAAGAGCCCTAAAAAAAATAAAAAATAAAATTCTAATTGATTTTAATTAATGCTCTGTAATTAGGTAGTTGTTTACTCAATAGGTGACGAGAGTGAAACTTGTGATATTATGACTTGACTCGAAATTCTAATGCAATCAAACATGCAATTTGTAATCTATTGTTCAATGAAATCCTAATTAAGGGAAGGTAAGAGTTTCTTGATTTTCTTCAAATAAAATGCAAAACTCGAAACTTCACTAAAATTCTTTTCACAAGACAACCAATTTCACTTTGATGCAATCCAGATGCAGAAATAAACTAAGATTTCAAATTTGCCTAAGAGATCAAACAAACTCAAAATGTCCTTTATCATTAATCACTCGAAATTTTAAAACACACAGAAACCAATCAAGAGTTTGGAAAAAATGAAATTTTCCTAATGAATGCTTTAGCTTAATAATGTCAAAAGTGTAATTATGAAAGACTTCAAAACTGAAAAGAAATGATTTCCTTTTTACCATTCAACAATGAAAGCAATTCTTCACAAAACACACCAATTTTTAAGAAACCCTAATTTGTGATTAAACAAAGAATTTCATCACAAAAAAGCAAGATTAATAATGGATCTGGTGTAATTGACAGAAAAAGACAGGAATACAGTGATCTTGAGAACAACCTATCTCTTTTTGACCAATCAGCAAACAAGTCAGACAAAACCCTAATCAATTTTGTAAAAGGGATTGATTCCCAAAAGACTTCACCAAAGCACTCAAACAAGTTCAAAAAAGGTATTTGACAATCAAAACAAATATGATGACACATTCAGAAACCAAAATTTAGACTCTGGCTAAGAGAAAACCTAAATTTTCAAAAATTTATAGGAACTGCGCGGGCGAGTAGCATAGTACATTGTGCATGCGCGTAGTTGCTAGGGCAAAAACTGCACATATCTGCGCTCTGTTTATGAACATAAACTGCGCAGATCTAGGAAGTCCAAGAAAAAATAAAAAAGAAAGCAATTAAACCAAAATATCTGAAAGATCATAAATTTGCTAACACTCAGGTCTAGCTAAACAAAAAATATCAGAAAGAAAAACCAAGGAAAGAGAAGAGAACAATAACGTTCCCCAGTGGAGTACCCAATTTGTTAGGCAGATAAATCCCTCTCGCTGACAAGAGCGATCTCCCTAGATCCTAAAGGAAACTAGAAACAAACAAACAATTGAATAACTCTTTTCTGAAGCTTACCTCGTTTGAATTGTAAATACGAGAGAAGGAAAATAAGCCTCTTACCTATTTGTAAGATGCTCGATGGAGATCCCTACCCCGTCCCGATGCAACTTCTCAATGCTTAAAAAGACTTGCAATCACAGACATAAGAAAGATCATAAGCATATGCAATATAACAATTCAAACAAGCTTAATGTAATGATCAAGGAGATTAGAAATTGAAACCATCTTAATGAACACCAAAAGAGACACAAATCATTCATCATTTCTGTAAGATAATGCAATGTAAAAAATGATTCATTTGTATTAATTTAAGGATAAATAAGAGCCTTGATCTGAAAATGGGGCACTTAGGATTCTTGTCTAAGTTGCAAGAACCTCTCCCACTTCTAAAGCTTTAAATATTCCCAAGTCTTATTTATTAACCAATGCGGAATTAAAAATGCTTGAAAATATAGGTGTATGTTGGTATTTGTTTTTAACTGATTATATGCTTTAAATTCTGTTGTTGTTCTGTAAGTTAATGTGCTCACACTGATATATAAATACATATAACAGTAAATAAAGCAGCAGAGACAATGCAGCAATAAAACACACACAGAACAACAATATTAATTTGGAGTTCACCCAAAACTCTTGGGCTACGTCTCCGTGAGCTCTAGTTGACTCAACTAGGCTCTCTGGGATTATGGCAGAAGTCCTTTTTTTTCAAGATCTTGGCTCAACTCCTGTTTTTTTACATAGAAACAGTGGGTTCAGACACCATTTTATTCCCTGGCTCTTGAAGCTCTCGGCTTTCTGGCTCTCGGCTCTGGCTTTTGGCTCTGGCTCTTAGCTTTGGCTCTGGCTTCTTCGGCTCTCAGTCAATTTACAACCCTCTGGCTTTCCACTTGAACTCCAAGTGACTCCCTTGGCTGCGTGCGCTTCAACTTTTGCCTTCTGCGCTGCTTGCTTTGCTGCTGCCTTTTTGCGCTGCTCTCTTACGCCTTAGCTTCCTACTTTGGCTTTGCTTCTAGCAACAACTCCAACAACACCCACCCCTTTCTGTCTCTGACATTCATGGCTTTTTAAGCCAACTGGCACTGTCCGTTCGTTTCCTCTTCTCGGGCTTACTGGCTTTTGTCCATTCGAATCCCCCTTTGAGCGTTAGCAATCATTGCCAAATGCCTTCAGGGTTGGTGGCCACCTATTCTACAACGGAAAGGACCTTCGGGCCTTTGAAATCCCCAAAAAAATGCGTTCTCTGTTTACACAGAGAAATACATTAAAAACTGTGAAAAATCGCCAAATTTTCGTTTATCGGATTTGAAATGTTATAGATTCCGCCTTATAACTCCTTTCGGGTCCGCTTGTGTATCGACATCGCATCTCCACCGTTGAGCTGGGAGATCCAGATCCAACGACTGTGGTTCATTTTGAACGACTCTTTCATATGGAGGTTAATTGCCCGATGAGGCTGGTTTTCTCTCTCCTTAGCCTAGACACGTGGCAACCATTGTATGGGATCGGGCAGAGCCTGGCCCAAACCACTTACCGCCTTTGGCTCGCCCGAAATCCCGCTTGTATCGTGATTTCCCTTTTATATTTAAAATACATTAAAATATGAAATCTTGCTCATATCGGACTTGAAACAATATATATTTGCATTAAAAAAACCCTTTCGAGTCCGGTTTCATCACATTTTCTTTTGTTTTTCGTTTATTTAACGAAAATGCGATTCACAAAGGAAAACCCTGTTTCTAGATCTCAAAATATATCAAATGTTGTTCATAGTTTTATCGGGTCCAGCTATCGTAGCCATAGTTATTATCGGGCCCGCTCCATTGAAATGCTCCGATGCGATGTTGCGATTGCGACTTGTCGCTAATCACATATTGCATAGACCTGGGGTCTGTCCATATGGCAGGGCCTATGCCGACGCCAATCCGCCAACTTTGGCGATTGCAACATCACTCGGCCCAGGGTCCCGCTTTAAGCCCCATGGCATGGCCACCGCCGATGCCTATCCCCCGATATCGACATATCGCATCGGCTCGAGGGTCCTTACCTCATGTTAGGTGCGCAGGCCTGCCTCTGACCTGATATGTCGGGGATCGGCCATCGGGGGTGATTCCCCTTCTCACTTAAGTCTGCCTTGGACCTCCTCTGATGCGATTTTCTTCATAAGGCCTTTTAGGCCATTTTTTGAAGATTTTCCTCTTTTTCCAAAGAACCAATGGGCATCTTCTTTTAGCGATAACTTCTGCATCCTAAGTCCATTTTTACCCATTCAAGTTGCAATAGATTCAAAAGGAGACAATCTCTACAATGGGGCTATGTCCAGGAACTTCCTTGGACTTTCATTTTCCTCTGTGAGGAACACTTAGACTTAGGAGTCTATCCAAAACCCCATTTTGGATCACACCTTCCCACTAAAAGAAATTTTGGTCTGCAAGAGACTGATATACTGATCTGAACAGTAAACGAGAGTGACTCACCCTCTTCTTTCAGCCTCCCTACACTTGCCTTGCATAGTGCCTCTGAACCAAAGTTTCTGACCACTTCCCTTCCTGGATGGGTTGGTCTTCCTGGGAAGAACTGTCTTCCTCCTTGCCTTCCTGCAGAACTCCTGCTGAAATGGTCACAAAAGGTGGTTTGAACTTCTTTGCCTTGATCATTGATCCAAGATGGCTCAAACAAATGTGAAGTACATCTGCTTCACAAAACTTTCATTTGTACGTGTTGGACATGCTGTCAACAACAACTGTTAACAAAAACTGGATGGCCTAAACTCCTGCTTCAACAAAAGAAACAGATTTCGCAGCTTGTGAACACCACCATGTCTTACATCTACATACAAATGATGGACTAGATAACAAGCCCACAAAACATGCCTTCAAACAAATGACTCTTCAAGTCAAGCATGTAGAAAAAAACCATTAGGACTCTTTTCAAAAGATGAAACACTTCATTATTATCTCCATTTGGAGACCAAGTTAACTTCTCCCAAGTCAACATGGCATCACATGCATGTCAAAGCAATCAACCCTGCAAGTTAATTACACATACATGTTCAAAAACAAGGAAATCATCAACATCCCTGTGTTCATGCATCTCATGCTCATGCATGCATTTCATCCTTCAAATTTCACTTAAGCACATTGTACTTTCGAAGCTGAAATGAAATATAATGTAGATGCATCAATAGACATGCAATCTTAATTGGATAAGAACTCTAACCATTCCTTACCAATCCCTTTCAAAGGTACTACCTTTGTTTGCACATCAGCATCGTCATGTAAATCATTCGGAGACACATCATTCATGGAATCTTCACTTCCATTTCTGCCATCTTCTCTTTCCACTTTCTTCAGCTTTTGTGGAAGCATTGCTGGATTCAGAGTCCAACATTTTGCAGCAAGATGTCCTTGCTTATGGCAGTAAGTGCACTGCATATGCACCCTCTTAACAGCATGATTTTCCTTGTCCAATGGAGCTTTGGCTTCTTGCTTCTTTTCCTTTAAAAGTTTCCTGTATGTAGCCATTCTCTTCGAACATCTAGAAACATTATGGTTATCCAACCCACATAAGGAACATGCAATTCTTTTCCCCTACATATGTGGAAATTTATCATGCTTTGCATAATCAAAAGGAAAATGTTTAGAACCAGATTTATACCTTTCTCTTTCAACTTTATTGCCTTCGTGAAGAGGTGAATCAAATGAAGAAGTGGCTCCCTTTGGAACATCATCAATCTCTTCATAGCTGTTAGAGTCTCCCCAACTCTCTAGTTCAAGTGTGTGCTTCTGAACACCTGCAATGCAACCCCTTCTTGGAGCTGCTCCAATGGCATTCAAGGTAGCTTTGGAACTTTCTCCATAAGCTTGTCCATAGCCAAGACCCAAATACTTAGGCCTTTCCTCAATCATTATTGGCTCAACAATACCTTGTGCATGTCTACCCAATCCTTTTCCTTCATGGCCCATCTTGGACATTAGCTTGGAACCTATGCCTTTAGTATATTTTTCAAAAGAACTAATATAAGCATCCTTAGAGGAATGTGAAGACAAACTGGAATGGTTTACCTCTTCTTCAAGCTGATACTTGACTAAGGCTTCTTGGGCAACAAAGAGCCGTGTCTCCAACTCATGCATCCTTTTTAGGTTCATATTTGCAATGTGAAGTTGCCTCTCCATTTCCTGCAATTTGTCAGAAAGCGACTGCTACTCTTCCTTCATGGAATTCAACTGCTCTCTAAGCATGCTGCTCTTCCTCCCATCCTCATACATTTCTCTCACCATATCCATCATGGTGGACAATTATTTCTTCAAGTCTCCATCAAAGAATCTTGTGATGGAGAAGGAATTTGAGGATACACTTGAGGAAGTTGTCATTATGCCAATGAACAAAAAAAACTTCAACAAGATAAATAAAGAGCTTATTCAGCAACTTTTTACAACAAACCTCTTGTGCTTCAAGGATTGCCTTGAGGTCCTTTGGGATAAGAAGAGTGTCTTCAACTCTCTTTCCTTCTTGTCCTTCCTGGACTGAACTATCAATAGCTTTCCCTTCACCTCTGCAAACTCAGAAAATAGTCAGTTTTCAACAAGCATACAATCAGCCTCTTGTTGTTCAAACACCTTTCAAACAAGCAATGTTTGCTTTGTCAATCAAGCATTCTGATATAACCTTCTTAAAGGTGTGGTTAACCAAACTTAGGCTTCGATACCACCTGATCTGAAAATGGGGCACTTAGGATTCTTGTCTAAGTTACAAGAACCTCTCCCACTTCCAAAGCTTTAAATATTCCCAAGTCTTATTGATTAACCAATGCAGAATTAAAAATGCTTGAAAATATAGGTGTATGCTGGTATTTGTTTTTAACTGATTATATGCTTTAAATTCTGTTGTTGTGCTGTAAGTTAATGTGCTCACACTGATATATAAATACATATAACAGTAAATAAAGCAGCAGAGATAATGCAGCAATAAAACACACACAGAACAACAATATTAATTTGGAGTTCACCCAAAACTCTTGGGCTACGTCTCTGTGAGCTCTAGTCGACTCAACTAGGCTCTCTGGGATTATGGTAGAAGTCCTTTTTACAAGCTCTTGGCTCAACTCCTACTATTTTACATAGAAACAGTGGGTTCAAACACCATTTTATCCCCTGGCTCTTGAAGCTCTCGGCTTTCTGGCTCTCAGCTCTCGCTCTAGCTCTTGGCTCTGGCTCTTGGCTCTGGCTCTTGGCTCTGGCTCTAGCTCTGGCTCTTGGCTCTGGCTTCTTTGGCTCTCTGTCAGTTTACAGCCCTCTGGCTTTCCACTTGAACTCCAAGTGACTCCCTTGGCTGCGTGCGCTTTAGCTTTTGCCTTCTACGCTGCTTGCTTTGCTGTTGCCTTTTTGCGCTGCTCTCTTACGCCTTAGCTTCCTGCTTTGGCTTCGCTTCCAGCAACAACTCCAACAACACCCACCCCTTTCGTCTCTGACATTCATGGCTTTTTAAGTCAACTGGCGCTGTCTGTTCGTTTCCTCTTCTTGGGCTTACTGGCTTTTGTCCGTTCGAATCCCCCTCTGAGCGCTAGCAATCATTGCCAAACGCCTTCAGGGTTGGTGGCCACCTGTTATGCAATGGAAAAGACCTTCAAGCCTTTGAAATCCCCAAAAAAATGCTTTCTCTGTTTACACAGAGAATACATTAAAAACTGTGAAAAATCGCCAAATTTCCATTTATCAGATTTGAAATGTTATAGATTCTACCTTATAACTCCTTTCGGGTCCACCTATGCATCGACATTGCATCTCCACCGTTGATATGGGAGATCCAAATCCAACGGCTGTGGTTCATTTCGGACATCTCTTTCGTACGGAGGTTAATCGCCTGATGGGGGTGGTTTTCTCTCTCCTTAGCCTAGACACGTGGCAGCCATTGTATGGGATCGGGTGGAGCCCGACCCAAAGCACTTACCGCCTTCGCCTCGCCCGAAATCCCACTTGTATCGTGATTTCCCTTTTATATTTAAAATACATTAAAATATGAAATCTCGCTCATATCGGACTTGAAACAATATATATTTGCATTAAAAAACCCTTTCGGGTCCGGTTCCATTGCATCGACACATTTTCTTTTGTTTTTCGTTTATTTAATGAAAATTCGATTTACGAAGGAAAACCCTGTTTTCCGGATCTCAAAATATATCAAATGTCGTTCATAGTTTTATCGAGTCCAACTATCGCAGCCATAATTATTATTGGGCTCGCTCCATTGAAATGCTTCGATGCGATGTTGTGATTGCGACTTGTCGCTAATCGCATATCACATAGACCCGGGGTCTGTCCATATGGCAGGGCCTATGCCGACGTCGATCCACCGACTTCGGCGATTGCAACGTTGCTCGGCCCGGGGTCCCACTTTAAACCCCATGGCATGGCCACCGCCGATGCCGATCTGCCGAGATTGGCATATCACATTGGCCGGGGGTCCTTACCTAATGTTAGGTGTGCAGGCCTACCTCCAACCCGATATGTCGGGGATCGGCCATCGGGGGTGCTTCCCCTTTTCACTTAAGTCTGCCTTGGACCTCCTCTGATGCGATTTTCTTCATAAGGCCTTTTAGGCCATTTTTTTGAAGATTTGCCTCTTTTTCCAAAGAACCAAGGGCATCTTCTTTCAGCGATAACTTCTGCATCCTAAGTCCATTTTTTCCCATTCAAGTTGCAGCAGATTCAGAAGGAGACGATCTTTGCAACGGGGCTATGTCCAAGAACTTCCTTGGACTTTCATTTTCCTTTGTGAGGAACACTTAGACTTAGGAGTCCATCCAAAACCCCATTTTGGATCAAGCCTTACAACCTCTGTCTTGATGTCACGAGGTTCCTCCCAAATGCCTCCAACCCTATCCTTAGATGATAAGCCTTCCAATCTAAATCCAACAACATAAGTCTATCTTTTCTGAACCTCCTAATCCCTCTAGCCTGTAGTCAATTTATAGGCCAAGAGGAAGAAGTTTCAGATCCAAAAGAGAAGGATGAGATCCTTTAATTGGGGGATTAGGGTTCCTTGATGAGAGGGAATTAGCTCCATGATCTGAGGTGTGTGGCTCGAACAAATATGGCCTAGAAGCTTTCAGTGTTGAGATATTCACCCAACAGTGCTTTTGGAATTCACTTTTTATTTTTACCTTTCTTTGAGTTATGTGCGTGGTCTATAGTGGAAGACAGAGTGCAGTTCTGCGCAGGTTTCAAGGAGAGAAATTGCAAATGTGCGGAAACTGACTAGGAAAAGCGCGCAGGTCATACTAAACAAGTTATAAAGCCATTTTACCCAAAATTCACATCTTCTTCAAGGGTTTTTGATTGTTTGACTTCTAAGGGAGTGTAATGGAACATGTTTATGGATGGCGAGAGATCCATTTTAACAGTAAAGTGTCATGGTGACAAAATGACGTGTAACAATTAGAGTTTGCAGAGAAGTTTCGATGTAACATCCCCACATTAAACTATGGACTTAACCTAAATAATATGGAGCACACACATACTGGTAATACTAAGATGCACATGATCATGTGGTGTGACAGGAAATCAATAAGACCTTTCCCATATCCATTTGATTTCTCATCTCACCATGGTTTGTTTTCATGAGAATGTAGGGGGTGGGGGTCATTTTTAAGCCCATTTGGGAACATAGATAAGGTTTACAATAACCCCATGATTTATAACCACGGGACCAAGCTTGACTTGGATGATGTCTTGATATGGTCAATAACAAATGACTTGTTTCCAAACATTTGAAGTTAAGTGGGTTAGCTAAGTTGGTTTGAATATATTATTTCAAGGCATGGTTTGTCGTGAGGTCTCTAGTTCTGGATTCAATAGGGTTAGAGTCCCGTTGAGTCTCAAAGGGTAACCGACGATTATTTTGGTTGTGATGTACGTCATCACATTCGACGAATTTCGAGCTTGAAATTCAAAATGTGTCGAATTTCAAGGTGGGGTGAATTATTTTGAATGTAATTCGGCGAACGTGAATTTCCATGTGAGTTTTGATTGCCTGCAACGCTTGCCCATGGTTTTCATCTTACTTGTGCCAATGGTTTATTTATTTATATTGTCCATGCCCATGCTTGTGCCCATTCCTGAGTCTCGCTTTGCTTTCTCACCACACAACTTATACGCTGCAACAATGTCAATCCTTCCCTCTTTCCAGAATTAGTAGTATGTTGAATTTAATGCCAAATTTTATTACAAAAATTCTTAGTGTCGAATTTTTGTCGAATTTCAAGATTGTTGAACTCGAATTCAAATTTGAACCAAGTGACACTGTTGGCAATTGAGCTACCCTCCATCTAAATATTAAACGGAAAAGTGAGGGGCAAGTAGCCTTAAAACCCATTCAAGAACACATGTTAGGTGCACATAAAGGGTATAAACCCACAATTTACAATCGTGCGACCCAAGTTGGACTTAGATGATGTTCCAATATAGTTGACCAAACATGAGTCAGTAATTGAATTCTCCTCCATTTAAATATTCCAAGTAAGAATGAGGGAATGTTGTCTTTAAACCCATTCGAGAATGCATGTAAAATGCACACAAGAAGTATAATCCCACAATTTATAACTATAAAACCCAAACTTAACTGGGATGATGTGTTAATATAATTAAACCGGTGATTAAATTACCCTCCAGAGTAACAAAAAAAATCTTTAAACCCATACAAAAACACAATGTAAAGTGCACATAAAAGCCCATACAAAAATACAGTGTAAAGTGCGCATAAAAGCCCATACAAAAACACATGTAAAGTGCACATAAACGATGCAACCCTATAATGGTGAGACCCAAACTTAAATGATGTACCAATGTAGTTAACCACATTTTAAACCAAATAAATTAAATCAACCCAATCAAAGACACGATTTCAAAGTCTCTTATGGGAATTTGGTTGAGTAACCAACGAATATTATAGCCAACAGTTAAACCACTCTACATAATAGAAAATATAAAACTAACGCCACCTTATGAGCTGATTTCCGTGTATCAACTCTCAAGCTAAGTTCAAAACACACTCGCCAAAAGTTGACGAGCTTATTGATAGAGATGTATTCACTCGGCGACACACAGCACCTTTTTAGTCACTCGGCGACACACAGCACTTTTAAGTCACTCGATGACACAGCACTCTGCATAAAGGCGCAGTACACTTGTATGTTACCCTGGAGCATTTCCTTGAAAACACCGGCAACCCATTGACACAGCATTTATCCGGATCTTATCAAGAATCTACCCGGAAAAATATATTCTCCCGAATGTGATTATGAGCCTGCTTTTTTAATATTCTGGAAACCCACAAAAGGATTCTCGCAATATCTTAACTGAATGTCATCGTAATACTTCCATTACCGCGAAGCCCCTTTGAACTCCCCAGCATATAAATCCAAATAGTGTTTTCTTGCAAGGGAGATCTGTCGCTGAATTTGACTATACGAGAAAATGAGCTGTGAAGGTGGGGATGCTGATGATATACCAGCAGAGGCATACTCTCTGCTTCATAAGATTGCCAGCCAATGGAACGGCATAGTGAATGTGCAGGAACTGGTATTGAAGATACTCCAGGGATCGATGACCAACAGGGTATACGAATGCCACTGGAGTTGGGAAGATGGCCACTGCCCAAAGAAAGTGCTTGTCAGAATCTACGGCAATAGCGCCAATCTGCTGTTCGAAAGAGAAAATGAAATTATAACGTTTGAGCGCATGTCTCAGCTGGGTCATGGGCCAAGGCTGCTGGGTCGATTCCCAAATGGTCGTCTCGAGGAGTTTCTTGATGCTCGGGTATGTATATAATTTTTTGAGTTTTATATCTGTATTCAGCTATGTTTAATGTTAAGAGATTTGATTTTGAGATGACGAAGCTCAGGGCTTAAACTCAACTTTCTGCATATTAAGCACCCACCTCCTCCCCGTTCTTTGAGAGGTCTCCATTTGCGAAATTTTGATCACGGCGGTTCACTTGCTCGAAATTCCACTCATGGTGATCCTGGTGACCCAAGACACTATAGAAGCTCATAAGTTTACCTACTCATGCCCTGAAAAGAGCGCAGTCCCTATTCATTGCGTGATGCAGTGCATATATTTGTGATTTTGACTCTATGGAATTGAACTACTGACTGCTGGCTGATAATTGTCACTCCACCGATGATGGGGCACAAACCTATTTCGTCCGTCCTTGTTGCATTCTTGTTAATCAACTCAAAGAATTATTTTTGAGGACCAGTGATGGATATGACTGAATTGGCAATCGAGATATCTTAGATTTGATTTCTTAATAATTGATGTTGATATTGAGCTTGTGAAGTAATGCCATGCCTATTAGGCACCCACATTCGCCATGCTTATTAGGCACCCACGTTCTTACAATTTTTTTTATTATCACAGTCTAACTGTTTACAATTTTGTTCATAGTAGTCCCCAGGACCTAGGGCTCAATAAGATGACATTGGTATAGAAAGCACACTAAAACTGAGCAGTTCAATTGCCAGTTGTCAGCGGTTGGCATCCTCAAAGTAACTGCATTTAGCTATTTAATCTCAACATTAAGATATAATGCATATCATTAGTTTGTTTAAGTGAGGGTGTATCTTGTGATTCATTGTTGGGGTAATTAAGCTTAAAATAGTCCCGGCAAGATGCTTCAAGAGCATCTACTACCTATTAATAGACGAGACATCATTTGACACTTGGAGGCATGAGGTGGGGGTTGACTCAATGGACTCAATTCTACTGCTTCATGATATGATGTTTTGCTTGTGGGAGTGTGTTGGCCCAAGGGGCAAACCCACTGTTTCTTTGAGGGTTCAAGCTTGGGTGGGGCTTGTAATAATGCTCGACAATTAAGCTTAATTGAATTCACCGTAACAAAATTCCTTAGTTGCTATGGAACAAGTAAATATTTTTTGACATTTTTGTTTGCTAATCTAGCTTAATTAATCTATTATCAAATGGCCCCATGTTAAGACCATAGGGTGTTGGAATAAGCTTGTGCCTGATGGCTTGTTATGTTGTTAGCTAAATCCACTCTATGAAAGGACTTCTCGATCCCAGTGGCTCAATTAGGGTCAATTGCATGTTTTGGGAAACCTTGGTGGAATAGTTATCCCTGGTCACATTATCATTGTTGAAAGGAAGTTTGACTGTTCTAACAGTTGAACCTTTGTGATGTTGAAAATGTTAGCGAAAAAGGGTCCCTTGATTTGTCCTTTAATCAAAGGAACCACAACGAGTTTCTCCTTGAGCATGCACGAGTTCCTATGAGTTAGGACTCTAGGAGCTAATTCCTAAAAAGTCTAATTCCTATAGAGCTCAGGGATTTGTGAGAAGGTTGCGCAGGTTTATGTGTGGACCTTGTGAGAGAAAAGTGTGCCAAGAGTAGCTTGTGTGCATTATTGGAGAGAGGAATTTCCTTGGGATTGTGCAAGAATTTAGGAGTAGCCTATTGCAAGGAATTAGGAGGAAATCGAGGAGCAGATTAGAGGTCTTGCAAGGAGTATTTCAGCCTAGTGCAGGCAGAAGGAATCAGATTGTATTCTCTATTGAAATAAGTTGTATTTGCCAAGTTGGGTTCCCTAGAAAAATATTGTGTTTAATTGTGTGTGAATGTGTCTTTAATTCTGTTTTATTCCGCTGCAAATTTGAAGTAGATATATTCTGTGTTGTAGTGAAAAGAAACTGGTTTTCAGTTTTCAGATTGTTCACTATAGCAGTTGCAGAATTTCAAGGAAATTGTATATGGTATCAGAGCAAGTACAAAATTTAGCCAGCACAGGTTGACACATCCATCTCAAGGGCTTCGATCATAGGCTAAGGAGCAAACAGATCTGGCTGCAGACCCTAAGGAGCTGATCTAACGTGAAGAGAGGATGAGTTAAGTTCCAACCTCTTGTGATCTGATAAGGTCGAGATAGGGAGAGCTGTTGGCTGAGTATTTAATGAAGTACTGTGCATGCAGGATACTTCTCTGATCTGACCTCAGGAAAGATCTGATCCCTAAGATAGGAGCTGTGACTTCTGGAGCAGCGTTTTGGAGGGATGCATGCCTTGTCTGCTACAGGAAAGAAGATTGCATGCAGTTGTGGATCAACGTAGGAAAAGAGATCCGGAAGAAGTGTCTATCGCAAAGTTGAAGGAGTATTGAAGGCTGAGTTTAGGGCACCTTTGAGGCGGCCGCAGGGGCCCTAAAGAGGGCCAAAAATCTCAGGTCATATGCACAGGAACAGTGACCTTATAAGATGAAGGCAACAACAGGTTAAGGTACGTGGATTTGCTACTTCATGTTGGTTGTTGCAAGGAGATGGAGAGCTGGTTCTAAAGTATTTAGAACAGGAGATCTTGAAGCCCTAGTTAGGGTCTTCTCAATGCATGTACAATCACCATGGATCAGCCCTTAAGTCTGTTCCAAAAATGCGTGCTAGGGTACAGAAGTGGTGTGTATCATGAATGGTAGTAGGGCTGTCATGAAGTGTTGAGAAGAGGGCAGATTCAAGAGTTTTTAAAGGAGCTGTTCAAGGTGTGAACAACAAGGATTTGTATACCCTAGTTAGGGGTTCCCTCTAAGGTATGCTGCCAATAAAAGATTGTTCAAAAGGTTGATAAATTTGCTCAGTTTTTCTGTACGTGAGAGAGAGGAGAGGGACCTTAAAAAGGAGACATATAGACAGGGAATAGTGGCTGTATTGCGGAGAGATTCTATGTATATGGCAGTCCTGAACTAGGCGCATTTCCAGCCTCTAGTAACTGTACAAAAGTGCAAATTTATGGGCAGAGTATATGGCTGATACAGTGAAGGGAAATATGGGTCAACGTGGAGCAGTCTCAGTGGAAAGAGAGCTGCGTTGAAGTAGTTGGAAAGGACTGTTCTAAAGGACTTAGGACAGTAGATTTGATAAGCCCTAGACCTGTAAAAATTTGCAGAACAAAGGGCAGTAAATTTGTAGCCCTAGATCAGTCACAGAGATGACTGTAAGTGGGCAGATCGGAAAGCGTGAGCACTGTTCACAAATGAAGTTGTGAACAGTGCAGGAACAGTGCCGGTTGCAGTGCAGGATCTAGTCTAGGTTTGGGACAGATTTATTGGCAACGTGTGTACAGGTGGGAGGACTGTTAGAGGGTTGCCAGAAGAGCCCTAAGTACAGTTTTGCTGAAGGACTATCAGGCTGTTAGAAGGGCAGAAGTATTGGAGCCTAAGGAGCTGAACCTTGAAGGAGGCAAGGGTAGCCAAGAGGGCTAGTCAACCAACCCTAGTTCACTGTTTTGAGAAGCACATCTTCAGTGGAAAGTGGGCAGCCTCCTTTGCCCTAAGACTTGTCTTTTGTGGAGCAGCAGTGAGTCATGTAGTGGGTAGGTTGAAGACCCTATGAGTTGGCATCCTTGATGGACAAAGGAGCAGCTAGAGGGCAGACTATTTGGGCCAAATATCAGTGACCTAAAGGAGCTGCATTCATTAATAGGGCAGATTGTGGAGCTGGTGATGCATGCTTTCAAAGGGAGCAGCCTTGAGCAGCAAGGCAGAAAGTTCTCAAAATAGGGAAGTGATAGACTGGCATAGCATGGCGGGAGAGAACAGGTCTTCAAAGTAGGTTCTGCAGAAGGAAGCAGGAAAGTCTTCTAGTTCAAAGGGAGCAGCTGCAGCAACGGAGAACATGGTAATGTTGGAGACAAATCCAGGTGGACGAGGTTCTTCCAAGAACACCTTCCTCGCTAAGAGGGAGTGTTGAAAATGTAAGTGAGAAGGGTTCCTTGATTTGTGCCTTGGCCCTTAATTAAAGGAACCACAACGGGTTTCTCCTTGAGCATGCATGAGTTCCTAATACCTATGAGTTAGGAGCTAATTCTAAAAAAGTAGGACGAGTTCCTAAAATTTAGGGTGAATTCCTAAAAGTTAGGAGTGCAAGAAGCAGTTGACTAGTGCTAATTATTGGAAGGCCAAGTTTATTGTCTTCTAGTGCGAGTTATTTTGGGCAAAGGATGAGTTGATTGAGTCAAGCTTCTAAATTATAGGAAGGACGAGTTAACACAACCAGTGAGCTTTTGTTACCTAGTCAATCAACAGTTCGACTTTCCTCAAATAGAACCTGCCAGTAATAGCCTAATCGAAGTGCTTATACGGAGGAATGAAGATACAATAGCATGAGTTGGTGAGACAAGGCAATAGAGAGCACAGGTTGGTGCTTGTGTGTTGAGGCTTGTGTGATTTTAATAGAGAGCAGATAGGGATCAACAATCTTGCAAGGGTTTCAAGCCTGGTTCAAGTTAGGAAAACAAGCTTGTTTTTATATTGAAATAAGTTGTATTTGTAAGAGATCTAATGCTCAGTTTCTATCAATAATCAAGCAGAGGGTTTTCCTAGTTGGGTTCCTAGAAAAATATTGTGTTTAATTTTGTGTGAATGTGTCTTTAATTCTGTTCTATTCCGCTGCAAATTTGAAGTAGAGAAATTTTGTGTTTTAGTGAAAAGAAAATAGTTTTCAGTTTTCAGATTGTTCACTACAGAAGTTGCAGAAGTTCAAGGAAATTCTACATGTGACGTTTGAGTCTATGAAAATGATCATGACATAAATTTTACCATGTAATTACGAAGTGTTATTTATAGAAAAAAGGGAAAAAAACTGCCCCATGTTTCTTAGTTATTGTCCTCATCCCCTTATATGGATTTTTGATTGTGAGCCACAATTCACAACCTTGTAAAGTAAGAGAGACGCACACACACACATTGTCCATTGGGTTGTGGTCTAGTGACAACATGGACTATGGTCTAGATGCAACATGGGCTATGGGCTAGGTTCAGACCTTGATGTGCTCGCTTCCCTCTTGTGCTATGGATGGTCAAGTGTGACCTCTATTGTGGCCTAATCATCAATATTGCTTCAACATGCGTGTTGATGATGCATAGCCTTGGACAAATGTCATTGTTTGTAATGTCCTCTTTCAATTAATTGCCCAAGGTAGGACATAGTAGCCTATTTAACCCCGTAGGCTATAGTCATTTGGAAAGGGGATGTAACACACGCCCTTGTCTAACCAGAGGTGGTTACTATGCCAACCCGACCCTCAATGTGTAGTTATGAGGATGGAGTAATTTTTTTTAGTTTACAATAATCCACCTCCACAAGATTACTAAAAATTAAAATAAGCACATTTACATAAGCCGAAAAAAAAGGCAGGCTGTTAAGAAGATTTTTAAACAAAGTGACAGATTTCATGCAAGAAAAAATGCAATACCCTATAACATGCAATTTACACGTAGTTTCAGCTATACTACAATGAGTAATTGCTTGACTATATTTCATTTTAGGCACAATCTACACAAAGCTTGTCTGGCAAGACATAAAGACGAAAACGTTAGTCCAACAGTTTAGAAAAAATGTAAACCTGAGAACTAGGGATAGTACTACTTGAAAATGAAAATCTAAATGTTTTTTTCCCAAAATAAATGAACTTTCAATTCCACCAAATTTACCTCTTCCTGAACTATCAGGAAAATATCATTATAGCCTCACAAACATCAATCAAAGTATCGTAGGTCAAATCACCTACTTGGAAATCTAATACTGATATAAACCTTTACAATTCCCACACCAACATAAACATCCATCAAACTTCTCAGTAAAAATATTAAAAATATCAATCAATCATGTCTTAGTTTTGGTTCATCAACTTGAAACTGTAGTTCAAATCAACATTCACAATGCTTCATAAACTGGGTTATCGGTAATGAATAAAAAAATCACTAGCAGCAATATGACGAAAGCTAGGTGTCAGGTTCTCCATCTTATAAGCTAGCTAGACCGAAAATGTTCACTTCTAGTCTCTAATGGACAAGGCTGGGAAAAAAGGATTTGCATCACAAAACTGTCTTCCATGAATTTTGATAGCTTTATTCCATCCAACCACAATTGAAATTGTAGGAGTCAATGTAAGAGTCTGACTGGAGTAAACATTTACATCAAGCAAATCCTTTTTCAATTCCATGACCAAGTCAACTGTAATGCCCTTCAAAGTGTAGAGCAAGCCGGGATCCCAGTAGGTGTGCATTCACTTGAACCTTAACACCTAAGTTCAATATCTCATTAAAATACTCAGATCACCAGTAGCCCTATTAAATCAGAAAGAGTGAAATCATTGGCACCTATAATTATTTGAGACAATGAGACATCAAATATCTAAATGGGAAATTCTTAGCTCACTACATTCAGAAATAACAGTGTTCCCCCCATGGTAATTAAAATGCTGTGATGATCTACACACATTAAATCTTTTGTAGATACCACTGTCTCCATGGCCAGCCCAAATTTTTCCTTAATGCAAAATTAAGGTCAGGAAATTACTGGCTGCTTGAGTGACGCGTCTATGAATAGTGAAGAATCACACTGGAAGCACTATCTCCATTATGACTCGATGGGATGACATTCAGATCTCATATCTATTATGTAACTAATAAGACAACTTGCCAGCTTCAAAAATCAGTTCCCCATTATATGCCCAAAAAAAAGATTTCTACTTAGAAGTGGCAGAAACTTATAAGTTCGGGAAAGCCACTCGAGCTTCTTAATCTCCATTTAGGGCATCAAGCGAACATCATTAATATTAAAACAGGATGCCCAAAGAGCTAATTTTAAAAAGTTCAAGTTGTTTCTCAATTCATCTAGAAGCTTTAAAGCTTGACTTCTGACAATGAACTTTGAAGAAGGTTTAACACAGGTCATAAGATACCCAAATAATAGATCTAGAGGCATATAGATCTAGTCCAGCCTAGGCCAACTAGTGCGTCTTGTCATAAAAACTCATCTGTATGCCATAGACATGTGTAAGACAACTAGACAAGGTCTCATGTACACTAACTATGAAAACGAAAGACAACAATAAAATTTGATGAAAATCCATGATTAACTATAAACAAAGCAACAGAAGACTGGGTTCTAGAGAAAACCAACAAATACCAGAACATTGATGCTCTTGTAGCCTGGGATTTGATATAGTAAATACAGATAGCCTTTTCAATGACTATGAGGCATCCCTGTGGCATGTATAGCCAGTGCTAATTCATAGTTTTGACCACTGTTCCTACAGTATTTTGAACATAACATGTAGGATTTCCTATATATATATATATAAAAGCCTGTAAACACCACTGTGACACTTGGGTTTCTACCCAGTGACTAGGCTTGACTGCATGCTCATAATCTACAGGAAATATGAGTTAACACCATTCTTTTAGCAGTGCAAACACAGCTGGAAAGAGCTCACACAATAGTATACCAATTCAACAGAGATCTGATTTATCATTTATAAACTACAACATTCCCTTCTAACACACAGAAATCTATTAATCATTAATGCAAGCAACATAAATGATAACCATGTTCAGTATCCATAGTCACCTTTAATGCTGATATTAACTGGACTCAAGAATCCATACTCATAATGTTAATGGTTTCAGTTCTCAGGTTTGTATTGTGTTCTTTCAGTTGTGTGGGGACGCATTCAGGTGTGTGGTGGTTAATTCGTTGCTGAACACTTCCCAGCCCAGTATCTCAGGTTGGAGTTCAGCAAGTCTTCGTGGTGGTCGATATACAGGGCTGAGTATCAGTTTGTGACCAGTTCTTCGACAAGAATTCTGTTACACACATCATTATCAGTCATTACAAAATAATAATGCCAGTAACCATGTCACTGCTAGATGAACAACTACATCACTGGTCATACCTCACACTTCAACGGCGTCATTTGCACTCAATAAAATAAACATCAAATTGATTATACTAATCAAACTTGAGAGTTACTTATCTCAATTAGGACTAGGGAACTGAGTCTGGGACTGCGACTCTCCACCCAACCTTAGATTGGCCTGCACAGCGGTCTTGCTTGCAGCCCAATCACCCCCTGAGCCAGATTCTAAAGCGTGAGGAGGTTGCTCAAAGGATGAGACCAAAACTGCCGGATGAAGCAGAAACTCCGGAGGTCCAACCACCTCCACCCACTAGCTACTAAATGCAATGAACCTAGTGTTGTAAAATGTATCTAGGTTTGGTCTTCATAATGACATGTAATTGTGATTTTTGTAAATGATGTAATAAAGGAAATAAAATTATTTTTGTATGCCTTGCTTCATGGGTTTCATGAGCAAGAGATTTTATTTGTTAGTGGCTCCCATTGAGAGCTTTAGGATTTATCATCAAGTCAAAGAGTCAATGTCATGTATGAAGAACTCTTCTTGAGCATATGTAAAATGTATATGAGTCTATGTCTATGTCTAAATAGCCCTCCAAATGACAAGCACAATCCTCCTCTTCATGTCGGCTTCAAGTAAAGATAAGACCTTCATGTTGGCTTACAGTTAAAGGGACACATCTCTTCGTTGGATCATGTCGGCTAATTTATGGAGGACCAACTACTATAAATACCCAGCTAGGATCTTCGCATAAGGACAGTTCAAGGATTCGGATACCTCTGCAATTTCGGTGGAAAATCTCAGAACAGATCTTGGCTATCTCTGAGATTTTCGGAAGTCTATTACAGAGACAGAAATTCGGATTTGGAGAGACAGTCAAGCTCTGAAATTCGGGTAACAAACAGAAGACAAGTTCAGACTAACGCAGAAGTGTAATGAAGGGACAGCGAGGGTTTGTTTAGGGCCTAACACAGAAATATCAGTTCGAATTTATGAAGGAAAGTCTCAGTACCTCAGCAAAGGAGCACTGCCTAATCAAAGACATATATACTACAGTTTGGTACTATGGAGAAGCCATAGCTCGCTGAAGTGATAGGACTATGATTTGGTACTATAAAGGAGACAGCTCAGTAATATTCCAGTGAAGTATTCAGTGCCACCTCAAGAAGAAGGTCACAAGTGTGTGACATAATCTCAGTGCTGATACGAAGGAGAAAGGTCTCTGTGTTATCAATAGTATCTATGATTCAGTGACATGACTTCAGAATTGGTGCTACAGGAGAAGGAGAAGTTCGGCATCCTTGACAAGTTCAATGTCATCACATATGGTGCAAGATGTGAAGGAGGAGAAACCGAGAAGGAGTAATCGAAGAGAAGGAAGAGGACTTGTGTCTTGGTCTTGGTATTCGTCAATTGGAATCTCTATAAGAAGAATTTGTGCGGGTTTTCTTCTCAAAGAGTGAGAGGTTTTGGCCCTGGCTCATGCCTACATGCTGTGTCTCTTGTCTATTTATGTTCATGCATTGGTTACTGTTTGATGAAGAAGAACACTAATAAACTAATGTGAAGAAGATACTAATCTAAAGAAGTAAAAAGCATTCACAAGCAGTCACTAATAAAAGAGAACTCCCCTAATACTAATGCCCTAGATTTCTCGACACCCAGCACAGGGAGTCTAGAGGTCTGCTACCTCCACCTTTCCATCAAATGATGGCTTCAGTAAAGGCTGAAACAGGGAGTCCAGAGGCCTGCTACCTCCACCCTTCAGCCCCCTTACAACCTCTTCAATAACCATAGCATAAATGTCCCCTTCCTTGGAATTAAATTTTATAGGAGTGGCCTCTTTTTGTAATTTGATTTAAAAGTACACCTCCCTTTAATAAGTTCAAACATGCTAAGATTGTGATCCCTTCCAGCTGACAGCCAGCCTTCCAGAAGGGTGTATGGACAGATCATTGGCACCCTTCTTGTGGGCTTTCAGAGTTCTCAAGTGTACCCACAAGTCTGAATCCCATATGTAGATATTTCAATTCAGGGAACTGCTTAGCAGGGTTCTAGGACAAGTGGAACCTCCAGACTTCACAGATGACTCATCTCCATAGAAGCACAGGCTTGTTATTACGGCTATGTGTTGGAGCAGAGAACCCATTTCACAGTAAGAAGCAAGGTCAAAATCTTGATGGTGTCATCCATACCCCTTGTTACAAGCACTTGACCGTATTATGGGGAAAAAGTAACCCAGCAGAGCATTTATTTGTGTTAAAAACTCCATCCCCTAAACCCCAAAATGCTGCCATGCCTAGTAGATTGATCAAGTCTATTGCTCCACCCCCAAACCTACGATTCAACCATAGTTCAAAAAGCATAATTGTCTAAAATATAATACCACCAGACATAATGAGGGTGATGGAGAGCAAACCAGTCGTCAAGCCCCCAGCCAATAATGAGAAAATTGCATCAGCAGCTTCAAAAACAGCCATAGTACCTCCAACACCTGATAACACCAATTGCAGGGCTGACATCATATTTTATAAACTCTGCCCATACAAATGCTTGTTCAAGGCCTGAGTAGACAAGCAAAGGGATCAACAATAGCATCCTTTTATCAAATAGAGGAACAAGGTTGTCTTCAGTAAATCTCCAACAAAAGAATGCTAGCCACTACTAGCTTGAACAGTAAGCCCTGCTTTTGTACCACTCTGTTTATCTAAAAAGAATCCAAAAATTGTGCCCAAAGTAATGCTAACAAGAAATTCAATAAATAGCAATGATATGCCGGAGCCTTTGCCTTCCATTCCATTTTTCAGCAAAGCAAGTGAAAGCATGTTACGTATAACCTGGGTACTGGCAAACATTTCCTAAAATTCTCCATTGAAGTTTCCAAGAACTCTTCCTTCCATTCCATTTTTCAGCAAAGCAAGTGAAAGCATGTTACGTATAACCTGGGTACTGGCAAACATTTCCTAAAATTCTCCATTGAAGTTTCCAAGAACTCTTCCTTCACGCAAGTTAAATTCAGCTGCATGGCTCCTTGTGGCAAAAGTCAGGTACATTCCATCCCCTATCCATATAACAGAAGTTTTAAATCCAAGATACAATGATGCCGGAACTTGGAAACAGGGAAAACCCCTTGAAAAATCTCCAATGTATCAATTTATAAAGTTGAATATCTTGGATATCCAATGGAGCAAACGGAAAGGAGTTTTGACATCACCTTGAAGGCTGAGAGAAAACGCACAGTGAGAGTGGGAATTGACAGCCAAGTGGGATATGAGCTTGGCGCCTGCACCCACCATGTGCAGAGCAAATGTCGACTCTGCACATCGCCCTCGGGAGCAGCCTAGCCCTGCATTAACATTTCTGGAAAGTTCTCGGAATGCAATTCACCTCGTCAACATGCATACCAGAATTTTCCAAGAATGAAAAGATGCTCCCCTATTTGAACTGTGAGTATCAAGCCAAAAGAGGGACGTCCTTCTGTGCTGATCCTCGTGGAAACCCACCAGAACCATCAATTATTCTCCTCCCTCTCTTGATTTGTGTTTCGTTCTGCTCCAAAATCAGTGCTCTCCCTCTGTATGTCTTTATGTGCATCTGCCTTCTTCTCCCAAACATTCTATCGATAGCTGTTTGATAATAATTTGATTCCACAGCCCAGGTTGTTGTTTCCCAGTCTGGCCTGAATCTTGTAGGCCAATCATGTTGATCCACACCATTTTCTCTCTCTCCATATTGTTTTGGTTTGTTTGTTTAATTTCTTGTTGCAGTGGTGGTCAGCTCACCCCGCCATGCTTCCAACACCAATGGGCTGCCCCCTGTATTGCCAGATCACCATTAGTTGGTTGTTGCATACTTGTCAGCCTCCTTGGCTGTGACAAAGCAAGAGAAATCCTGAGCAATTAATCCCCCTTAGTTCTGGAATCTGTGTCCCTAGACTCAGCCCATTTTTAATCAAATATTTTTACAATGCTTACAATAATTGGGAAAATGACCGGGGGCTGTCACAGGGAAAACCCCATTATTTGATGTTATTTCGGTAACATTAGATAATCTGGGGCAGATGGAGGGAAACTTGCAATAGACGTCAAATTTGGGGCAAATGGAGGGAAACTTGTTAGCCACTCAAATGAAAATTAGGAGGGAAAACCCCAAAGGGAATCTATAAAAAGGAGAGAGGAGATTCATTGTGAGCATCACGGGTTGTTGATCTTTCTAATTTTTGGGTTGAGGCTCTTGGAGGGTTTTAAGACCTCATTACTCTGGTTGGTTTCGGTAGTGAAAGATTCCACCGTAGCCAATCCACCATTTTCTCTTACTACAGGACCGAACTTTGTTTGGCATAATTTTCTGAGGCAACTATTTTGTGGCAGTGATGGTTTTTGAGGCTTTATCTATGGCAGCGGATCATCTCCAAAAGGATCCATTTGTGGTAGCAGACTACTTCTAGGGCATTGTCTGTGGCAGCACATCATTTCTGAGGCCATGTTTGCGATAGCGGATCCTTTTTGAGGCTTAGTCTGTGGCAACAGGGTATCTACAAGGTACTGTTGTGGTAGCGAATCATCTCTGAAGCCTTGATTGTGGCAGAAAATACTATTTGGGACACCTCTGAGGCCTGGTTTGTGGCAGCGAATGGTTTTTAGCAATTAAGTATTGAATTGATGGTGGCAGTAGGGTTGGAATTCCCTCTGTGAGGCAGCGAAATAACGCATTTGAGGTAGCAAGGAAGTGTGGGATCCCTCCCTTGTGGCAACGAGGAAGTGAGGGATCCCTTCCTTGTGGCAGCGAGGTTGGGAAACCCCGTTCTGAAATGGTGGAGGGTGGATCTAGGATTGCGGAAGAACCCTATAGGCCTATATTCCCGTGTGGCAATGGACGTTGAGATGCTATTCTTGAGGCTGCTGGCAGCAAAAAGGGATATAAACTGAGGGATGCGAAGATTACTAGGGTTTGGCTATTTGGATTAAAGCAGATAGGGCAAATACATCTCAGGCAACTAATAAGACCGGATCCGAGGCAGCAAGTGATTAAGGGTGCCAAGACCGTAGCTGGTTGTAAGGTTAGATCAACAGTATACGGACAATAGGATCTACTGATTTAACAACATTAGTTTGTGAATCTAAACTATAGTGGGTTATTGGAAGGATTGTGGAATTGTAACCTGTTATGTACTGTTGAATTGGCCTTATTTGTATGAATTATTGGTGAAATCAACTACTTTGTTTACACTGTTTGTGCATTCAATTTTATCTAGAATACAATTTTGTCATGTGCTCTTTTCAACCCTAAGGGTAAATTGCATTGTTGTTATTGAGCCCTCATGTTGACTAAAACTGACTCTATTCTTCATGTTGACCAAACATGACTCTATTTTCGATGGGTTATATATATATTCATTCATTCATTTATTTTGATAAAATCCTTCATTTAAGAATTGATATAAACAAGAAATGTATTTAGGCATTTTATACAAAAAACCATGGGCAGCAAATGCAATTGCCATAAGCACTATTTGGAGCTTAAAAGTTGCATTGGTTACACACCAAATATGCCCATTAACCTAGGACCAACCACCCCTTTGGGCATGCATGGAATGGAATAGTCCATAAAGTATTTGGAAAATAACAAATTCAAATGGCTTGAGGTCCAATAGTAAACACGGGGCCAAAAACATCAAGCGACAATAGGAAACCAATAGTGGGGTGGTTGATCATCATGGTCCTTGGGGTTTGGCCCCAATTAATAACACTAAAGTCTAGGTCACTGATGATTGGGCCCCCATTAGTTTTGGGCCCAAGCGGCTTCTTTCCCTCTTAAATCACAAGTGTGAGCATGGGGAACTTATTGTTCTTTTGAGTAGGTTAGTGGAGTCAACTACTTATTGTTCTTTTGAGTAGGCTAGTGGAGTCAACTATGTCTTGACTCCCTTCTTTGTCCTTCCACTTTGCAACCCTAATGATTGTTGAAATTCTATGACAAGTACACTAGAATACAATTTTCTGCTAGATAATTACTTCCTAATGATTTTCAAACAATATTTTATGCCACTGTTATCAATGAATAATTATACATAGAAAATCTCAATGGTAAATGCAGTGGAAATGTTAAAGATCATAGAAAGACAACCATGCACAATAGAGACAATAATTTTAGCCTGGGAAACCCAACTTTGAGAGAAAACCCATCAACTTTCTTAGGAGAAATTATTCCTTAGCAAGGTTTTCAAATCAACACTTTCTCTAGAAATTTGTGCCAATAATCCAAGTCAAATGCTAATCAAACCTGGTCAAGCAACAACAAGTCAATGTTGGTTAAATCAGTAAAAATATGCAGAAGTGAATGTTGGTCAAACTATCAAACTTCCACCCTGCAATGTTTGAAAATTCCAAACCGGAATCCTATTGAAGCAACTGGAAATTATTCTCCTAATTGTTAATTTAATTTAACAATTTATTTACTGTTTGCTACAACAAATACTGAATAAATCACACTGCAACCTACACAAATAAAATTGCGAAAGAATAAATGCTGGAAGAAATGCTAGCACACACACATAAAAAATAACACAGTTATTTTTGGACAAAAGTCCCTGGAAAAACCCAACTTGAGAAAACCGGTGCAGCAACTAAGGGTTTTATTATTATGCAGCAGTGAAATAATACGAGTACAACTGGATGCTAAAATTGGAAATCCTATAGAGAAATAATGGCAAAAATCTGGAGTAATTTTCCTCACCCCACAGGGAATCTCCCGACACAACCTGCCTTCAGAATTTCGGCCCTCTGAGCCTCTTTGTCAGTCTCTGCGTTGCTTTTTGAAGTTGGCTGGACGTCTAGCCTCAGACCAAACTCTGATGAAGTCGTTTCGTTTTTCCTTCTGCTGACCAGAAAGAGGCTTCTCCGGCACTTTGGGACTCCTTCCCGACCTCTGGAATTGAAAACGTCAATCTCTCCCAGCAAATCGACTTTTCCTTAAGAGGCTATTGCGCTGCCCTAGTGTCAGCCTCTTTGTGGCTCTCTTGCCTCTCTGCAAATGCACTCATCGGATTTGGAAACCTTCCTCCAACTTCACTGTCTCTGCCCCTCTCTCACTGCTTCGATCTCACTAGCTCTCTCTCTGGCCATTGACTGCTGCTACTTAGGAAATCAATCTGCTCATGAAAATCGAACCTCACAAGTGTCTTCTCCATCACCACATCGACCTCCTCTTATAATCCTCTGTTGGAGCACCAACGACCAAGATTAAAATATAATCGATGGCTAGGATCATCTCTGGATGGATCCATTTCAGTTTCTAGATGATTCATGCCTTGACTTAATTAATATTGATTAATTAACCATATTCCCTAAGTTTGACTTAGAAAATATTTAAAAATTGGTTAATAATCTAATTAAGTAATTTCTAGGCGGAATTTCTAGAAAGGATTGTTGGGTCATCTCTATGCATCATCTCTTGTCACGCTGCTGATATCTGGCCATACTGCCCACCAACCACTGCGCAACTTTGATATACGTTGCATTTGTGCTGTTGCTGACCCTGCTAAACTGCGGCCGACACTGCATCTGCACTGTAACTCCCTCTCATCTGTTGCTACTGCAACTGAAAAGCATCCAAAATACTGAATCAACTGTGATCAGTATAATGCATCTGTCACCCGAGGCTTTGACTGCTGCTAGTATCTGCACTGTCACTGAAGAATCCGTGCTGTCGCTGACTCTGCATTTTTCCAATTGCACTGCACTCCCCAGCATCTGGCTGCTACTAGTCTATGCAATTGTCTCTCTCTGGCATCTGATTGCATTACTGTCATTGATCCATCCTGCCATTGAATACTATGGGCCCCCGTAGCAAGGTATTGACCCATGAGAAGGACTCCTCAAGGTCCCTACCTAATCTCTGTAGTTTTTTAGGACTACAGTACTAGATCTCCCCATGGGAAATCTCTTTGCCTCCTCTTGGCAACTCGCAATGCCCTCCTACATTGGAAACTGGATTGCATTGCTTTGCGTTGGGAATCACCTGGCTGGAACTGCACCTGCATACTACAACTGGGCAATTCACACTTCCTGTGTCACTGCATCTAGCTTTGCAACTGTCTCCCAAGTACCGACTGCAACTGTCTAGTGACAAATTGCGTCTGGTGACACTGAACCTGCTAATATGATACTGTGGGATCCTGTAGCAAAGGTGATGGTCCTGC
Source organism: Pinus tabuliformis (assembly GCA_031772625.1). Lineage (NCBI taxonomy): Eukaryota > Viridiplantae > Streptophyta > Pinopsida > Pinales > Pinaceae > Pinus > Pinus tabuliformis. Next base: position 205,711,568 of record CM062804.1, read on the forward strand.
TGCAACGCTCTGGAATCGATCTGACTGATCTCCTTGTTGCAACTGCGTTGGACGCTGCCCAATATGGCACACTGGAGTCTTATACTCCTCCTAGATTTGGTGCCCCACTATCTCCTTTCAAGCCTAGTCCCAGGCCTAGACCCTTTCTTTCTTTGCAACTCACACTAGACAACTCGCACTTCCTCTAGCATCTTGCCTCAGGCAACTAGAAGTCGATCTGCTGCCTAGATCTGCATCCTGGGTAACTCGCACGACCTCCTTTGGCAATCTCGTACGGTCATCCCTGTAGAGCTACAAAATTTGGAAACTCAAAATTGGAGAAATAAAACTCGAAAATCTCCCTCTTTCCCTCTGCTCTGTAGCTGAATCTGCTACTCGCACTCCCTTCTGGAGTGAGAAAGTTTGCTCACAACAACTGCCAATCTGTAATTGGAAAAATCAAACTTCTGAGACTAGAAGTTCCTTGAGGAAATTTTTCCCTCAACTGTGTGTGCGTCTCTCTCTTCCACTCGACACTAGCTTTGCTCTATCGAACTGCTGCAAAACCCTCTGTGTCCAACTAGAGATCTGCTAAACAAAAAATCTGGGTTGCTCCCTCTACCTCTGGAATCACTTGATCTGGTAGGATTGAATTTTTCTGCCCCTCATTCAGAAAAATTCGAACCTCCACAAGTAAGTCGGCCTCTTGGCAGAATGAATGCGTTGCCCTTGGGAATTTCGGCCTGCTGCCCACAATGAGCAATGGAATTCCTTCTCTCTTTGCCTTTGAGCTCTCTCGTTGATCAATTGCGCTCTGATACTAGGTGAAAATTCCAAATTGGAATCCTATTGTAGCAACTGGAAATTATTCTCCTAATTGTTAATTTAATTTAACAATTTATTTACTGTTTGCTACAACAAATATTGAATAAATCACATTGCAACCTACACAAATAAAACTGCAGAAGAATAAATGTTGGAAGAAATGCTAGATCACGCATAAAAAATAACACAGTGATTTTTCGACAAAAGTCCTCGGAAAAACCCAACTTGGGAAAACCAGTGCAGCAACTGAGTGTTTTATTATTATGCAGCAACTGAGAAAGATGTTGCGATGATCCCATGGAACCTATGGACCCCTTGGATCCTCCTCCATGTGATCCCCTTGACAGGAAGAGACCACTTTGGCTTTGTGATTCTTTACAAGATGCTAAAAGACATGTTGTTGCCAAAGGATCCTTTAGAGAAAGTAAGAAGCCATGTCAATACCAGGGATATGTTGTAGCTGAGCCTCCCACCTTGAAGAAGCAGTGAAAGAGTAGGTTTGGAAAGATGCTATGGCCGAAGAATACGAATCTATTATGAAGAATGTGTGGGAAGTGGTTCTGAGACCCAAAGGGAAGTTTGGACTCTGTTATGACTTCTAAATGTTTATACAAGATCAAGCATGGAGCTGATGAAAGTATTAAGAAATATAAGGCAAGGTTTGCGGCTCAAGGTTTCTCTCAGGAAGAGGGAGAGGATTATGATGATATATTTGCACCTATTTCCCGCTATACTACCATTCAATCTATTGTTTCCGTTGCCGTTAGTCAACGATGGACTCTTCACCAGATGGATGTGAAGACTGTGCTTCTACAGGGCATACTCCAAGAAAAAGTATATGGTGAGCAACCATAGGGTTTTGAAGTGCATAACAAGAAGACTCTTGTGCTAACTGAAGAAGGCTCTCTATGGATTGAAGCAAGCTCCTAGGGTTTGGTATGCCTATATTGAGAACTACCCGGTGAAGCTTGGATTTATGAGAAACAATGCTGACCCAAATCTCTACTTCAAAGTGGTCCAAGGCACACCCCTTATTTTGGTTTTATATGTTGATGATTTATTCTTAACAGTTAGTGAGCCTTTTATGCTCGAGTGCAAAAGGAGTTGGCCTCTGAGTTCGAAATGAAAGACCTTGGATTGATGCATTACTTCCTGGGCTTAGAGGTGTGGCAAAGGCCCAATTAGATTTTCCTATCACAAGGAAAATATGTTGTGAAACTGTTGGAAAGATTTTGAATGGTGGAATGTAAATCTATGTCCACACCGATGGATATGAACTTCAAGGAACTATGTGGAGAAATTGATGGACCTGGGTTGGCGAATCCCTCTGAGTATCGATAGTTGATTAGGGCATTGATGTTCCTTGTGAACACTCGACCGGATATATGTTTTGTAGCTAACACGCTGAGTCAATTCATGACTGAGCCTCTTCATGCACTTTGGGTCGCTGCCAAGCATGTGCTGAGATATTTGCATGGAACGATTAATCTTGGTCTGAGGTACACTGCTGGAGATGTAAGACTACATGGATACACTGATGTTGACTGGGCCGAAAATGTTATTGACAAGAAGAGCACTTCAGGATGTTGTTTTAACCTTGGATCTACCGTGATATCTTGGATGAGCAAGAAGCAAAAATCTATTGCCCTGAGTTTTGCCGAGGCTAAGTATATTATTGCTAGCATGGCAAGTTGCGAGGCTATATGGTTGAGGAAGCTCTTGGGAGAGCTATTTGAGCAGGTTCTGGATACGACAGTCATATATTGTGACAACAAGAGCGGGATCCGATTGGCAGAGAATCCCGTGTTTCATGACAAGTTCAAACATATTAAGATTAGGTATCAATATATTCGAGACATGGTGTAGAGAGGAGTCATAAGACTCCACATTTCGATCGATGAGCAGATAAAAAATATTTTTACCAAGGCTTTGCCGAAAGGGAAGTTTGTCTTTAGAGAGTAGCTGGAAGTGACTCTCCTGGGAAAGGGTTTTGGCTGATCGAGGACACTGAGCTATGCTCTTCCCCATTGTTTGAGCTTACAGGAAGAGTAATTGAACTAGAGAGCTCCTAGGGTTGAGGGATCGCTGGACCATAGGTTGGTTGTGATCCTTACCCCTTTGCAGTGAGTAGTATCTTGCCTATTGTCACCACAGGGTGTGTGTGATCCTTGTCATTTATGGCAAGTTGGGTATCTCCCCCTATCATGTCTGGACTAGACAGAGTATACCCCAATATGCATCCTACCCACAAGATGGGCTTGTTGGGATTGCCACCCATCTGGCCAATGGGTGAGGATACTTGAGATGGTTGTGATCCTTGCCTCTCATGGCAAGTGGTATCTTACTCAAGTGATGGGATGCAAGGTGTTCTACCACTTGACTCTTGAGGGTCAAGGTGGGAAGATCAATAGACAATGGGATGGATGTGATCCTTACCTCTCAAAGTAAGTTGTATCTCGCCCATTGTTATTGGATGATAGGATGGATGTGATCCTTACCTCTTATGGCAAGTGTTATCTTGCCTATTGTCATTAGATATTGGGATGGTTGTGATTCTTGCCCGGTAAGTTGTATCTCGCCTATTGTCATTGGATATAGGGTGGTAGCTTGAGCTCCCCTATGATGATTCTTCTTTAGATTCGAGAATGTTCAGCAGATGGGTAGAGATGAGCAGAGATGAGTAGAGAAGAGATATGACTTGATTCGGAGATGATGATGACGGGATTTTTGAGATGGGACTTACGATGTAGTCAGAAATTTATCCCTAGCCAAGAGGGAGTTTTAATTTGGCAGCTTAGGGACAAATTCTCTCCATTGGGAAGTCTTCCTCATCCAGAGAAGCCCCTTCTAGCCCTTGGAAGAATTTAATTTGGTTAAGGAAAAATATTATTTTTAAGGTGAAACCCATAGGTGCACAAAAGTAGAGGTTAGCCTAAAGGACAAATTGGGACTCCACCACATATAAATAGATCATTTGTCACATCATGTTGGAGCATCAACACATCACATTTCTTCTCTTGGATTGGTTCGTCTACTTCTAAAATTGCAGGTTCTTTTCACATGTGCAAAGGAGAGAGAGTCTTTTCTGAGTGGTTGAATTTATCTTTCTGTTTGGGATGGTTTGACCAGTGTTGACTTTGCATATTTTGACTTGGTTTGACCGAATTTGGATTTGTTCTTTGGAGGCCGAGTTGACTGCTCCTTGGATCGAGTTTGGCTAGGAACTTTGACTTGCGTTGGCTGTAGGTCTGCACCTAGGGTTTCCACAGGTCAAAGGTTGACTTCGACCGAATTTGTATGGGCTGAAGTTTGACTATTTTGACTCCTTTGACTTATCTTGGAAGGCCGAATTTAATGCTACCTTGATCGAGCTATTTGGAGGATCGTTCACTATTGACTAACTAGGGCTGTCGCTACTGTTGTTGACTTTGACCAGAATTGCAGATTTGTCTTGTTGACTAGATTTGACTTTTGGGCTCATCTCTTATTGGATATTGGTTGGTTGATTTTTGGATAGTCAAAGGTTTGACTTTGACACTTTTTTGATGAATTGGAACATTGTATCTCTGCTAAACATTTGATGACAATTTAATAGAATAAGAATTTTGAAAGGGTTTTCCCCCTTGTGGGGTTTTTCCCTGGTCTTTGACCAAAGAATTATGTCTCTCTTGTTCTTGTCTTGGCTGTCTTCTATTGCCTTTGGATTATTGTTCTATCTACAATTACTTACTGTCATTAGAAGATTGAATTATATTGGATAAATTGATTGCTGATTGAAGAATAATTGGAACAAGTGATTGTGTTAAGCATAAAACACTAGAAAATTAACAAGGATGACTTCAATGGTTGATCTTTCAATAAAGCTTTTATACCATGTTGAAGTTCTATGACAAGTACAATAGAATACAATCTTCTATCAAATAATTATTTCCTAATGATTTTCAAACAGTATTTTATGCCATTGCTATAATTGAATAATTACACTTAGAAAATCTCAATAGTAAATGCAATGGAAACAATGAGATCATAGAAAGACAACCCTGCACTGTAGAGACAATAATTTTACGCTAGGAAACCCAACCTTGGGAGAAAACCCATCAACTTTTCTTAGGAGAAATTATTCGTCAACAAGGTTTACAAATCGACAATTTGTCTAGAAATTAGTGCCAATAATCCAAGTCAAATACCAGCGAAACTTGGTCAAATAGTAGCAAGTCAATGCTGGTCAAACTACCAAACTTTAGCCCTGTGGTCAACAGTCCCTAATTGCGGCCTTGTAGTCAAACTGTCGCTGGTCAAACGCTTGCACATGTGGCCTTCTTGCAATGAATTCTTGGTCAAATGTTTGGTCACCTTGACCTTCTTCCTCACACGTGCTGCTAGTCAAATAACTGGTCAACTCATCGTTTTTCTCACTTGTGTGGATGGCCAAGAGAGATAAAATGATGAAGAGAGAGAAAGACTTCCTCATGCTTGTTAATCAAATGAGACATTACATCATCTTATTTATACATGTCAAAGGGGTGTGTTAACCCAAGGGATACCTCCCTTCATTGGCTGGTCTACTTGACTTTTTTATGGGCCGAGTTGCCTTAGTAAAATAAAAATTTACATAATGCGTCTTGGTCCAACTTGAAGACCCTTTAGTCATGCAAAAATTGTTGAAAATGTGTAGTTGCGGTTGGTAATTGAAGTCCAAAGGTCAAGAAAATTTGTTTTTTTATATATGGTTCTTGTAGGCTCCATGATGGACAGGTTGGCCCCACCTCATGAAGGGGTGTGACCCTTGGGTTTATTCCACTTGGTCAACCACATATAAGTTAAGAGACTCGACATCCTCATTGATCATCATCACAATAAGAAGTTCGATCTGTTCAAGAAGCATTCTATCCACACGTGCGAAGGAGAAGAAGGAGAAGTTGACCAACGAGTTTGACCAAGTCTTATATCTGTTTGACCAGCATTGACTCTGTCCTTTTTGCTACTATTTGATCGAATTTTTTACTTTAGAAGAAGGTCGAATATTTTGGAATCTTTGACCATTTGTTGAGCGCATTTATGGAGCTGTTTCTAAGTGTTGACCGAGCTTTGACCACAGGGCAAAGTCTTTGATTTGACCGAGACTTCTAAGGTTGTCATAGGACCGAATTTTGGCCCTTTGGCTAGGAGCTACGGGCCAAAATTCAGCCCCTCGAATAGACTTGATCAATGAGCATAATGTTGACTCTCTCTCTCTCCCCTTTGACTTGTTTTCACTGGGCATTGAATGAGGTCAATGGTTTGAGATTTTGATTGGAAGAATCTGATCTACAAATTGATTGAATTGAAAAATTCCTCAGAAGGAAAGATTATCAGGTTTCCCCCTTGTGGGGTTTTTTCTTGAGAAAATTTTGGTGTCTCTTGTTTCATTGTCTCCTTATGATCTCTACTGCTCTATTGTGCTTAATGGCTGAAATTTTCTTATGTGTGCTATAAGAAGTTAAAAATGTATCATTCGAAGTAGTTATCGGGAAGAAAATTGATCTAGTCTCTATTGCAACTAGAAAAGTCAACATGGTATCATAGCTATGGTGAAGAAAAGAGCATTGAGATCACTATTGAAGAGACCCTATCCTACATCTGTTATATATCTGATCTGAAAATATATGAGAACACAAATATACCCAGAAATAATAAGATAGAAATAGATAGAAATGCTTCTCTTTATTAATATCAAACAATGTTGAAAATATCGGTATTAGCGGAATATCGACAAGGGTAAAAAAAACATCTTATCGGTAATATCAACGAAAATATCGGCAAATATCGACAAGCATAAAAAATGCATAATATATTCATTTTTTTCAAAATTTTAAATGTATAAAGCAATAACATAATGAAATAAACACATTGGCACACAAATATGAAGAAAGAATTGATATATATGATGTCAAATAGAAATGATACATCAAAGGCGATACCAAATCTTGCTGATCCCTGATAATTGTCCAATCAAGGACTCATTGGTGGAAAACCAACACAAAATAATATCCTATATATAAAAGTATCTCATCATCATGAGTTATATGTAGCAAAACAAATAAAACTAGCAGCTATCTATCTGAAATCACTACCCTCTCCCCCTTTTCCGAGAAAACATGATGGGCTGTTTGTCAGGCCTACCCCTAGTAATAGAAGGCCCTGGCCCTGCCTCTGCACCTAATGTCAAATAATGAGTGCTAGGTATGGAGCTATGCTCTCCTATATCTATAGCAGATGGTGTTGATGCTGATGTTCTCACAATGTCCTCCTCCTCCTCCGAGTGTTGCTCCTCCTCTGAGTCCTCCTCCTCTTGCTGCCCCTGTTCTAATGGATCATCTGGCTCTAACCATGAAGGTGACTCCTCCAAGATGGGCTTCTCAGACTCCACCCTCCACTGAGACAATATATCAATATTGTCCAAGGAAATGGCATCTGAATCCATTGGTGCTTCTATTTGCCTCACTCGAAGTCGGATATTGTAATGCACATACAGTAAATCATTGAGGCATGCGAACTACAACCTGTAAGAGTGCCAAAAAAACTAATGAGTCTTGAATCTTGACTCTTGACACTTGAAAGTCATAAATTAAAAATAAAAAATTATAATAAGTGTAATTGCTCAACTTAAGGCTAGAGCTCAAGTTATACCTATTGTGCTTTTTTGCGTCTATTTTCTCAAATATACACTAATTGCGCTCATTCCCTGAAGAGCTACATGTTTGACTCAAGATTCTTATGGCCAATTTCTACAAATTTGGTGCCCTTGCACCATTTCTGCAAATTTGGTGCTCTTGCACCATAGCTTCGCCACCAAATATCTACAACAAAATAAAGAAATAAAAAATTCAAAAACTTAAAATATAATTAAACTTTCAAGTAAAAGTTACATAATTGAATTTTAAAATAATAGAATTATAAGTAAGGAAATTCTAAATTGAAAACTCTAATTTCTAATAGCATCATCAAAGCCAAATAGGCCAACACAATCCCGATAAAACTGTATCTCGCAATTGATTTTGCTACGAAGCTCAAGATCAGGTACCATCCTATGAATACAGGAATGGAGCCCTTCCATCACCTCGCCATCAAAATCAAAGTCGCATTTGTATGAAAATGCAGCAGGGTTGAGGAAGAGTGTTGTTGCATGAATGGGTCGATGAAGCACCTCTGTCCCCCAACTATCAATCACATCCCATAACATCATATGCCTATCAAGGCCAGTAGAACCCTTGTCTGCATAATAAGAACGAATGGTCTCCATGGCCCTATCCATGGCCTCACACAAATAAGCCATTGTAGGCTTCTCCCCATCTACCAATCTGAGAACCTTTACTATAGGTTCACTAACTGAGCATGCTTCTTCTACTCCACGCCAAAACGTGTCAGAGTACACCATTTTTGCAATGGCTCTCCCGTCCTGTCTCCTGCTGTATCTACGATTACGCCAGTCTCCTGCTGTACCTACGATTACACCAGTCATCAGACACAAACATTTGCTTCAACTCGAACTGACATCAAAGCAAAGACTGAAGAGTAATAAAGTTTGTGGAAAAACGTGTGATCGCAGGACGCCACAACTCCTTGTTTCTAGTTAGTGAACCTCCTCATGAGGCTAAGAACAAAAGCATGGTTATAAATAAACTTGGGGATGCTCCTAGCCATATCAACCACCTCCTTGATGAAGGAGAGTTTCCCCATATCCTCAAGCAGCAAATCGGGACAATGTGTTGCACACGGAATCCAGAACAATGTGCGATGCCTCTCCATAAGCATCTTGCCGGTAGAAACATAATTACCTGCATTGTCTGTTATGACTTGCACCACATTCTGCGCACCAATCTTCCGAATGAACCCATCTAACAACTCACATATCGTTGCTGCATTTTTGACATGTTCTGATGCATACACTGATTTAATAAACACGGTACCTTTAGGATAATGTACCAAGAAATTTAGAAGGGTCCTACCCTTCCTATCTGTCCAATCATCAGACATCATTGTGCATCCAGAAACTTCCCATGTTTTTTTCAACTCCACCAATCTAGAGTTGATGCCCTGCTTTTCTGCTTGAAGAATTGGCCCCCGCAACTCCTCATATGTAGCACTTTTGTATCCTGGGCCCACAACAACAATAACATCACACATTCGCTGCTAAAAGGGATTGGTTTTGGTGATGCTGAGAGGTAAGTCGCTCCAGAAAAGACACCTTCCCATGACTCTATTTGCTTCTTGCTTCTCCTTTTTCTTAACAATTGATTTTATGCCATGTTATGATCTCGCACTAGCAGTAGCAGGTGATGCTGTGGATCCCCTCCCACTACCCTCAACATCAAAATCAGAAGAAGATATCTCGAAAGATCTACGTGCATGTTCAACCTTGTTTCTTTCTATCTCTTCTTTCTTTCCGCCTTTTTCATCAATTGCCTCAAGAGATTTTTGTATAAGCTTCGGACTAGAAATTGTACAAATCCCAACATCATGTCCAGTGAGTCTAGCCAGATGGTATTTCAATCGCGTAACCCCTCCTATCATCCTGATCCCACACAATTTGCATGATAGATATGCCCGATTTGTTCCACCATCAGGCTACCCATACTCCCGAAATGGGTCCAAGCCTTTTGGCATATTTCAATTTTGTAGTGAGCTAACTCAAACCTAGGGCTCATTGAAATTATTAAGTAATAACCACCTAATTTTACAAAATAATTTTTTTGCTACATTATTTGTAATGTGAATTCAATGAAAAATCATAAATGACAATAAGGGGGTGCATTTGAAAGTTAAAAAAAAATGGAGTTTGTTGTCCAAATATGGAGAAAACCCTTGCATTTGCTCATGGGCATGAAAATCATAGAAAATGAAAAAAAAGAACAAGCAAAATGTTTGTAGGCAAATAGGCAAGCAAGAATAACCCTAAAACTATCAAAAAAATCATTAACATAGGGGTTTATTTGAACATACATGTTAATGGAAGAAATGAAGATTGTCTCATTGTTCTTCAATCTTTGATCAACAAAATATTCGTTGTTGGTGGCTATAATGGCTATTCAACCCTTGAATCCTCCTTGGCAGCAAGCACAATGCTCTCCCATTCCTTCTCCAATAATCGAAAATCAAAATGAATGAAAAAAAAGCAAAATCGAACATTTCTAACCGCGGCGGCAAATTTTTTTCTGAGCTCGGCGATATTTTGCATCATAGCGCAATATTTTCCCGAGAAATCGCTGATATTTCGGAAATATCGTGATATTTTCGGGGAAACAAAATATCGCGATATTTTCTCGATGATATGTCGTCTCTCTGAAAATATCGCGATGTTTGCGAATATCGGCGATATCTTTGCGATATTGTCATCACTGATATCAAACCCTTAAGGTAGGGCAACACCATACATTCACTCAAGGAAGGAGAACACTCCACAAACCATATGCCTGTTCATACAGTAATCTTTGACATCCTTCAATGGGGAGTCTCTAGCCTCTATATAGGTCTCATACGTACAATACCATGGGTCATTACCATGGTTCCCTCAATACCATCTATTTAATACCATGAGCTTGTTACATTATTGCTAACTACTTGTGGTCCCTTACATGATACGGGTTAACCACCTTATTTATTACTATTGCCCATTCCATTATTACATTATTCCATTGGGTACCTCCCTTTGTACCCCATATTATCCCCCCTAAGTATACTACATTCCACCCCCTTTAACATGTTTCGTCCCCGAAACATGGGAAGAACACAAATAATAAGATCTACTCAAAAAAGTAGTCCACTGGTACCATGCTCGTGCATCTAGCCATCCCAGAGAAAGGTGAGCTCTCGATCTAGCTGGTGCCTCGCTCGCTTGAAATGGAAGTTGACCCTTGTAGCTCTTCTGTGTTGATGTATAGTAGGTGGATCGTCGCCCCTCTCTATATGCCATGCGGGGGCTGTTGTCCTTGTAGCTAATTTGTTGCCATCTTGTTGGTTGTTTTCTTGCTGGGTGATGTGGGTGGTGATATGCTGAAGTTTTAACCAACAATGTATCTTTCTTTAATTTACCACCTAATGGAGCCTGATTGGTATCTGGTACATGTTGTGGTGCCTGTTGTTGTTTTTTATCTTCCAATATTACTTCAACCACTGAATCCTCATCTGATGTAACATTTTTTGTTTCAGCCTCCTTGGACTTTAGCTGTTTTTCTGGTACTTGGTTTGACGTGTGTGTTTGGTTGTCGATCATCAGTGGCTCATCATCTGATATGTCAGTCCCTGGATATCTTCTGCTTCAGCCTCCGTGGACTCTACCTGTTTATTGATGGAAATATCCTGTAATGTAATTTTCTTCTTTTTATACCAGAGCTTCAGGAATTTCTTATGCACATTAATATTGATAGTACCCACGGCGTCCATCCAGGGGTATCCCAAAACAACATCCACATTAGCCATATCTGAAGCATAAAAATTAGAATGCAATACATGCTTGTCCATAAAAATCTTCAAACCTTTATAAACTTGCACCTCCTCATTATTAACCTGTGTGTGACCCATTTGTTTCGCTGGGACTTGCAATTTTTTTGCCAAATTGACATTTATAAGATTCTGCTTGCAATTAGGATTTATAAACACAATGATCTTCTCTTTCTGAAGCAATCCATGAACCTGCAATAAGGAGATACCAGTAGGAAATAACCCCACATGTTTCTCATTATCTTGTTTTCTGGCATGAGACCATCTGTCTAAAAGTAATTTTTCAAATTCTTCATCTGAAAGGTTGTAGAACTTCTTTTTGTTCAGTAATTCCCACCATGTGGCCGCCTCATCTGAAAAATGAGCCACTACCAAAAATCTCCAATGTTGTGCCCATACTGATTTTTTTGCTTTTATGTATTCTTCAATAGTAGGACCATTATCTTTTCCTGTAAAATATAGAATCGCCATGAAGAGGGTTTGGGAAAAATTCACTTACTTGGTGAAAATTTGGAATTGTCACAATTTAGTCAATATTGCTCAAAATCCCTATTATGACCTGTTTTCGGAAATAGAACAATCATTTTGCATCTTCCCATGTGATAGAAATCCCGATCTAGGCACTGGAATTTCCGATTCACACTGCAACTATCCCGTCGTCACAAAAAATTTCTGAAAAAAGAGCTGATTTTAAATCAGCGATATCTCCCTCATTCGGACTCCGATTCGACTGATTTTTTTTTTTTGAACTTGGGTATTTTTTCACAAAAAACCCAGATCTGCAATTAGATTCTGCAGATTTTGCACCAGAACGTACAGATCTGCTCCGCAAACTCGCCGCCCCGAAAAATGTCTGCAACTCAACTGATTTTTAAATTAGCAATATCTCCCTCATCCAGGGTCTGATTCGGCCAATTTTGTTGTTGTTGTTGTTGTTGTCAAATTGGGTATTTTTTTCACCAACAACCCAGATCTACAATTAGATTCTGCAGATTTTGCACCAAAACGTACAGATTTGATCGGCAAACTCGCCGCCTCGAAAAAATGTCTGCAACACCACTGATTTTTAAATCAGCAATATCTCCCTCGTCCGGGTTCCGATTCGGTCGATTTCTTTTTTCAAATTGGGTATTTTTTTGCAACAACTCAGATCTACAATTAGATTCTGCAGATTTTGCACCAAAACGTACATATCTAATATGCAACTCGCCACCCCGAAAAAATGTCTGCAACACCATTGATTTTTAAATCAGCAATATCTCCCTCATGCGGGCTCTGATTCGGCCGATTTTTTTTTTCAAATTGGGTATTTTTTCGCCAACAACTCAAATCTGCAATTAGATTCTGCAAATTTTGCACCAAAACGTACAGATCTGATCTGCAAACTTGCCGCTCCAAAAAATTCCTGCAAAAAAAAATAAAAATATTCTCCACTTTGCCCAAGAAAGTGCTCTGATACCACTTGTTATAGATCTGATATGAAAATATAAGACAATGCAAATAAACCCAAGAAATAACAAGATCTGAATATAGATAGAAATGCTTTTCTTTATTAATATCAAACCCTTAAGGTAGGGCAACACCATATATTTACTCCTTAAGGAAGGAGAACACTCCACATGCCATATGCCTGTTCATACAATAATCCTTGACATTCCTTAATGGGGAGTCTCTAGCCTCTATATAGGCCTCATACATACAATACCATGGGTCATTACCATGGTTCCCTCAATACCGTCTATCTAATACCATGGGCTTGTTACATTATTGCTAACTACTTGTGGTCCTTTACATGATATGGGTTAACCACTTTATTTATTACTATGGCCCATCCTATTATTACATTATTTCCTTGGGTACCTCCCTTTGTACCCCATATTAACCCCCCTAGGTATACTACAACATCTGAGAAGATTGATCATCTACACTTGAGGCAATCCTGAAGATGGAGTCATTTTTGTTTGCCCTAGAAGCCCTAATTTGGGAAAACCAACTTCTTCATTCCCTCATTGTACTTTGTATCTCTGTTGAACAATTGATTTCTAATAGAAGAAGAATCTGGTTGGGTTTTCCCCTTGTCATTGACCGAACTTCTCTGTGTCTCATTGAGTTCTTGGCTGTCTTCTATTGTGCATATGGTTTATATGGTTTATGTTCTATCTACAATTACTAACTTTATTGCAGCATAAAGAAATTCTGGATTTAAGTGATTATAACAACATAAAACATCTGTTTTTTAACAAATAATCACTTTGAGGTCTTGAATGATAGCCTATTTCCCTTATTTTCATGTGCCTTTGCTACTTGATCCCCAAATTTTTATGCTCTGCAACCTAGGACTGCTATAGGAGAGAGAGGGAAGCTGTCCTTACAAAAGGATTAACTGAGACCTTTCAAGATTTGGAAGAAGGAAACCAACTTACCATTTACAAATGGGGCAATCCAAGGATGGCCAACATGGACTTGGATACATTTAATGAATTTCAAGCAGAAGCCAAACTTTTGGAACACTACAAAGATAAATTCATGACAAACTTTATCAAAAACTTCAACCATATCTATTTTGACAGCCATACCACTTTCTTGCTAGGAATGACTTCAATATATGGCCCTCTCACACTGGTTTAATATATAAATTAGCCTGAAATTGATTTGGGGATTTTTTGCAATATTTCTAATACTGAGTAATAGTTGGCCTATAGTAATAGTAAGCATCTATAGATTTGATAGTAGTATGTTTAATATTGATTTGATTAATGGTTAATTGTGAATTAGTTTAATATATAAATTAGCCTGAAATTGATTTGGGGATTTTTTGCAATATTTCTAATACTGAGTAATAGTTGGCCTATAGTAATAGTAAGCATCTATAAATTTGATAGTAGTATGTTTAATATTAATTTGATTAATGGTTAATTGTGAATTAGTTTAACATATTATGATAAATATATTATACGTTGTCCTCGATATTGATTGGTGAAACACTTTGGTTTTGCAGAATTATTAACAAATATTTACTCTCATAGAAAGATAATTACCAGCTTTTGTAATTACATGTGCAAAGCACAACAACACAAAATGTATGGTTTGGACATCTTATGGAGTTTGGAATTAGGTGTTAAAATTTTATAGACTTTGCATTCTTAGTAAGATGATCAACTTTGATGATCTTGGCAGACGCTTTCAGCAAAAGATTTACGTGATCCGGACATATCTCAAAAGATTGCTATCAAATTGAATGAATTCCATCATTTAGACATTCCTGGGTCATCTCATCCACGACTATGGGAGCGCTTGAGGTTGTCTTCTAGGTCTTAAATTGAATTTTACATTTGCAAATTATTGTCTACATGCTTCAAATTAGTATTACAGTTAGAAATCTTGTACTAAAAGTGATATTATGTTTTACTCTTGCTTGCTTCTTTTCACAGGGATTGGCTGGAGAAGTCAAATAAATTGTGTAAACCAGAAATAATTCAGGAGTTCCAACTGGAGAGACTACAGAAAGAGATATCAAATCTAAGTAATTCTATCTCAAAGCCCAACGAGCGAGTTGGATTTTGTCATAATGACTTGCAATATGGAAATATCATGATTAATGAAAAAGATGGCGAGATTACTCTGATTGTAAGGCCAATATCAATTTGTGAGTTATATGATAAATGCAAATTATTATCTTGTAATTTCGTGAATAAATCTTATGTTCATCAGACTTGGACTTTGTTGATGTTTGTTGTGAATGTTCATTTTTTTTTCTCATATCATACTTTTCTGTAACCTAAACTTTTGAAGAAAGCTAAAAATATATTTTTGTCATTGTTGGAAAGGTTTGGATAGCCAATGAAAGTCGTACTAGGTATAAAAAGCATCAAGAGTCAACTGATGATATCAATTTTAGGATTTTTGTGTTGGAAAGGTTTCAAGCAATTGGCAACAAAATAAGGTTGCATAGCAATACATGTTGGGTAAACTTGGTTTAACAGTTAACTCCTTTAAGAGGATGCATTTATTTTTCACTAAAGGTAGATTATTTCTACATGCTCCTGTTGAGAAATCAATGTGCTAGATGATTATGATTGGTTTCTCTTAACTTGGTAATTACTTGTGAATGTTTGTTGGCTTCTTATTAAATTTATATTCTCTTCATCAAATAATTACCAAAATATAAAATACATGAAGATCACATGTGACAAAGAACACAAGAAATTAGGCTCCAAGCCATGGCAAAACCCCACAAGGGGGAAAACCCAAGAAAATCCTCTTCTTATAGAAACCGATCAAAGTGAGATATCCATGACACAAGACCAAGAGCAAGACTGCCACAAAGACTCCAAGATAGCGCTCAAATTCTCCTCAACAAGTCAAAGTCAGCAAAAGTCAATGCTAGTCAAACCTCTGAAATCTGGTGAACTCTTGAAATTTCGGGCGTGAAATACCTAAGAAAAAATCACAGAACTAGCGAAAAAAACTCGCCTTCTTTCTCTCCTTTGACTTTTCTCTCTCTGATTTGACTTCGATTGTCTTCTTTTTTGGCATAGAAATCGAGTTGATGATGTGAGTGAATGAATGAGCTCCAAAGTGATCAAACTGTCCTCTATATATATCTGTCCAGGAGGTCGAATAGGTGGCTCCTAGAAGCCCAAGTTGACTTGTTCCCAAGGAGGGCTGACTTGGTCTTGTGTTGAGTCTTTAACTGAAAATAAAATTCTTTTTCTTTCTTACAAAAATTCCAAATGGGATTTTGATTCAATTACATTTCTTTGACTGATAATAAATATTCTTTTTGACTCAATTGACCCTATAAACATGAAGAATGTGCTTTGACTAGAAAAATAATAATAATAAATGAATATAATAAGTACATCAAAGATACATTTGTATTACATTATGAAGGCCAACGCTAGTTACACTTTCAACACTCCCTCTTAACTAGGGAGGTATTTATAATGACACAACAAGATACTCTCAAACTAAAATATTCTCATAAGAACGGATTCAGATTGATAAGCATAATCATAACATCATAACCAACATTGTCAAAAATCGCAAGGCCTTGACTAACAAGCTCTATCTCTCTACTAGATCAAAGCACAATATTGGGAGGCACAAATTTGGACACCACCACCGCCTCTCAAGGCACATACCCCATCTAGATGTTCACTGGGTATGTTGTTATAGGACTATTCTTATCTTGGATATCACCCATCCTCAAAGAATATCGATCCTCTGGACTATGGTCAAAAGGAAGTTGAGATAAGTCATGATGTCACCTTCGACAAAGATATGGCCCTCACGAAGATCAACAACCTTCCTATCCTAAGGAAGGACAAAGAGGCTGACACAGGAAATCAGGGTGAAAAAGAGGACGAAACGATGCCTGCTGTTGATGAACCTATGGATCCTATTGATCCACTCCCTCATTAGCCTTCCTCCTCCAAGAGGATACCCTCATGGCTTAGGGAGACTCTCGAAGATGCTGAGAGGCACATTGCACCAAGGGGGACTTTTCGTGAAAGCAAGAAGCTGAACAACTATTGAGGATATTTGACCGCCATGAGCACTATCATTCAAAATGAACCTTCATCATTCGAAGAAGCCGTGAAGCAACAAGTATGGAAGGATGCTATGAATGAAGAAGACAAGTCAATTATGAAGAATGATGTCTGGCATGTGGTCCCTAGACCCTAGAACAAATCGGTTGTCACTTCTAAGTGGCTCTACGAAATCAAGCATGCAGCTGATTGAAGTGCAGAAAAGTTCAAGGCTCACTTTGTTGCTCGAGGCTTTTCTCAAAAGGAAGGTGTAGATTACGATGAGATATTTGCACCTGTTGCCCGATACACCACCATTTGCTCGATCATAGCCCTTGCTGCCTCGCAAGGATGGAACCTACATCAGATGGATGTCAAGACCACCTTCTTGCATGGTTTAATCAAAGAGGAAGTCTATGTGGAACAACCCAAGGGGTTTGAAGTTTACGATCGGGAATCTCATGTATGTAGGTTGAAGAAAGCTCTCTATGGATTGAAGCAAGCACCCCGGGCTTGGTATGAGAGGATCGATAGCTATCCGATGAAGCTGGGATTCACTAGAAGTGAAGCCGATCCGAACCTTTACTTTAAGGTTGAAAATGATAAACCTCTCATTCTAGTACTTTATGTGGACGACCTCTTTTTGACAGGTGCAGACCCTCTCATTCACAAATGTAAGAGGGAGTTGGCTTCTGAATTTGAGATGAAGGACCTAGGACCGATGCACTATTTCCTAGGGTTGGAGGTCTGGCAAAAGGCAGGTGAAATTTTCCTCTCTCAAGGAAAATATGTTGTGAAGATATTGGAAAGATTTGGGATGGTGGACTACAAGCCTGTGACTACTCCGATGGAACTTAACTTTAAGAAGTTATGTGGTAGTGCTGCTGGACCTGAATTGGGAAATGCTTCTGAGTATCGTCAACTCATAGGAGCACTAATGTTCTTGGTGAACTCTCGTTCAGACATATGTTTTGCAGTTAACACATTGAGCCAATACATGGTTGAGCCTCATCATATACATTGGATTGCCGCCAAGAATATTCTGATATATCCTCGGGGCACAATCACTCAAGGACTGAGATGCATTGCTGGAAATGTGAGGCTGCATGGTTATTCTGATGCTGATTGGGTTGGCAGTGTGGTGGATTGCAAGAGCACTTCTGGATGCTGTTTTTTCTTTGGGTTCATGCTTCGATATCCTGGATGAGCAAGAAGCAGAAATCGGTTGCTTTGAGCACCGCCGAGGCCGAATACGTAGCTGCTAGTATGGCCTCCTGTGAAGCTGTCTAGTTGAGGAAGCTCTTCAGTGAGCTGTTTGTACATGTGCTGGATACCATCATGATCTTCTGCGACAACCAGAGTGTGATCCGATTATCAGAGAATCTCGTGTTTCATGATCGCTCCAAGCATATAGATATCAGGTACCACTTTATCCCGGATATGGTATAACGAGGAACAATAAGGCTCCATCACGTTGGGCTGATGAGCAGGTCGCCGATATTTTGACAAAGCCCCTGGGAAAGGTCAAATTCTTGGCCTTCTGAGAACGATTTGGAGTCGTGGAGAGACCCTCTTATGAGGGTCCTGTATGAGATGGACATTGAGCTCTGGGAGCTCCAGGGTGCTTGGGGTACTTCTTGGAGCGGTGAGCAACCATAGGGTGAGTGGCTCAGCCTTCCCCTAGTGGTTTTCTATGTACAGGGTGAGTGGTTCATCCTTCCCCTGTGGTACCCCTTGGCGACATGTGAGCAGGACGAGTGGTTCATCCTTCTCCTGCCGAGACATCCTACCCATGTAGTTTGGGACTCATGGGAAGTACCTCTCATCTGGCCAATGAGTAGGGAAATGAGGATAGGGACCATAGTACTACCGATGGATGCATCGTTTACTACCGTACTCCCTATGCTAGGATGCCCATTATTGATCTGGGATCAATGGGAACTGACTTCGGGTCAGTAAGAGTGGTATGAGACACTAACTTTTGATTGGAACTAACTTTGGGTCAGTAAGAGTGGTATGAAACACTCTCTTTTGATTGGGATTGACTTCGGGTCAGTAGAGAATGGTATGATACATTCTCGATCACTTCTTCTTCATAGTTCAACAGAGCAGAGTAGAGCAGTGCATTGATGGTAGAGATTGTTAATCTAGGTTGTCATTGATGTCAATATAGCAGTGTTTGTGATGGCAAATTCTTTAATACATGATGTTGCCTATTGATGCCCATTGATCTTAATACTGTTCATGGAGGATCCAAGGATTGAATACAAACGTAATAGAAATAGTGGAACCTAGAAGGAAATATATCAGAAACCATCAGAAGAGAAAGAGAAAGAGTAAAGAGGAGAAGCCATTGTGAAGCCAAAGAGTAAGATGAAGAGTTTATTGAAATCCATCAAAGAAGCAAGTTATCGGAGCAAGAGAAGCAGGTTATCGCATATGCTCAAGGGTAAGTGCTATCGGAAGAACAAATAGGAACATTACGTCGGAGGAGTAGAGCTATCAGAAGAGGAGCCATAACAGAGGAGTTAACAGTAATAAACCGTGAAACTCTTTAAAGACCACAAAACACATTGACAACTTTATATTGATTCTTTATCGGCGACTTTATTATATGTCACTGCAAAAAATCTCCGATTGTGAATTGAGTTGCGGACCTGATTACTCCATTATAACTCACCCTATTGCAATATCGCATCTGTTGTATCAGAACCTTCACATCGCAAGTCTTAAAGGGATGTAACGTTAAAACGTCGATTGCGATATAATATGCGGACCCGACAACTCCATTAAAATACACCTTTATGTAGTATCACGTTCGGGTATCGGAAGTTACACAAATCATAAAGGGTTGTCACCCCAAACCGCCGGTTGCGATAAACCCCCGAACCACCAATTGCGATAGCATTGTCGACCCGTTGCACCATTATAGCATGGCTTAATTAAATACTGCATCCGCAGTAATAAGAAAGTTCAAAGGAATGTCAAACTACCGATTGTGATAAAGTTGTGGACCCGACGGACTTATTAAAAATAGTTTATTAAATATCGCATCCGCCATGGGGTGATATGTGAATATCAGTGTTATTGAATGTTGTGATTGCGGGATTCTCGTGAAGTTGCGATCGCGAGATTAAGCCATGACGTGACGTGTGGGGACCTCTATTAATGTGGATTTTCATAAAGTTGCAATTGCGGAAGTCTTATGAAATTACGATTGCAATAAAGTGGTGGACCCAATGGGTTTATCAAAACAGTTTAATATAATATCGCATCCAGTAGGGGCAATCGGCCATTGGCTATGTTATGGGCACGACTTGTAGAAGACCTCCGAAAGTTGCGATTTTGATTGAGGTAGTGACGTGGCATGTGGGACCTCCTTGTGGGTATAACCTCTCTTATATGGTTTCCGTGAATAATTAAGTTTGTGGATGAAAGAATCTTCGATATATTTTAATATACAAGTCGGCCTCCCTCCAATAAACGTGTCTTTCCAGTCATTAGTGAAACCTGTATAAATATAACTTAAGGCACCTCATTTCTGACTATCGGTCTTGGGCATAAATTATAGAACAGAACAACAGTTCACAATTCATGAACATAAAGGAACAGTAGAAAGAGAGTCGAAGGTCGAGAAAAAGAAGAAGTTGAAGGTCCAGCAGAAGACAAAGGTCAAAGCATTTTGTTGATTGGGTTAATCATTGAAAGTTCAGACTTATAATGAATCCGTAGAAGCACAACTCGCGATCTGTTAAAGAGACTGCATAAGACAGGGTTGTTTTATAATTGTGCGCACAACCTGACCCTGCGACAGTGATTATTCTGAAGCAGTTACTCCTGAAGCGTACTCCTGAAACAGTTACCGTGACAGTTAGAACAGAGGATTGACACAGAAAGTTGGATGTAATGAAGAGCAACAGTGACACCTTCTATGAGACAAGGTTGTCATTGATTTTATAGGATGAAGACTACAGTGAAACTGTAGATTGACAGAATTCAGTGAAGAAGATTTTGGGAGCAGAGAATTATTATCAAACATATCTAGACAAAATATAACAGTGGGTTGGAGCCTAGAGGGTTGGTGCCCTGAAGGTTGGAGCCTCGAACAAACAAGGTAGGTGCCTTGAAAGATAGGGTCAGAGCCCTTGGGGTTGGTGCCTCAGAATTGGAAGGATTGGTGTCCTTGGAGTTGGTGCTCTTAAATCCAAGGTTGGTGCCTTGAGAAGACAGGGTTGGTGCCCTAGAGGTTGGAGCCTCACAAAAAGTCCAAGTTGGTGCTTTGCAACAGGTTGGAGCCTGGGAGTTTGAAGATCATTGTCTTCATCTAGGGTTGGAGCCCTATATACATTGTACTTGATTCATTGTAAAGATTATATTAATAAAAGAATTTATTCCTATTGTTCATTTTGTGTTCTAAATATAAGTGATCTAATTGGTAAAAGTAACAATTCAAAAAGAACACTGATTCACCCCCCCTCTTAGTATTTCCAACAATTGGTATCAGAGCCAGTACCTTCACTCAAAGCCTAACAACTTGAAGGTTGATCATTAGAACACAAATGGCGAAGCCAAGGAAGAAAGTCTCCAATCCTCCTAAAGATGTGTCTCCCTCAACCACCGAAATTGAAGTCAATCAATTTGTGTCTCCCTCTAAATATAAGTGATCTAATTGGTAAAAGTAACAATTCAAAAAGAACACTGATTCACCCCCCCTCTTAGTATTTCCAACAATTGGTATCAGAGCCAGTACCTTCACTCAAAGCCTAACAACTTGAAGGTTGATCATTAGAACACAAATGGCGAAGCCAAGGAAGAAAGTCTCCAATCCTCCTAAAGAGGTGTCTCCCTCAACCACCGAAATTGAAGTCAATCAATTTGTGACTGCTCCAATGAGGAATTTCTTAAAGACTCAAGGCATCAAAATCTGGAAATTAGTGATTGTTGATAGCATGATGGATGGAGAATCCAAGGAGTACAATGCAAAAGCAATGAAGGCAATCTTGAATGGGCTACCAGATTCTATAAAGAACAATTTAGGAAAATGTTCGTCAGCGAGGGGTATATGGGACAAACTTCATGACCTTCACTCAAAAGGAGCATTGACCATGACCACTAGTCAAGAAGATGATTTAAACCAAGAAGGAAATCCAGAACCCATCATAGAAGCTGAAAATGAGAATGATGACATCAAGGCTAAAGAAGACCTAGAAGATGAAGAGAATGAAAAAGATTTTGAAGAAGATCTCCTCACTAAACTTATGGCTACCATGGAAGAGATTATCAATTTGAAAAAAGGAAAACGAGGAACTTAATAAGAAAGCACTAGCTGGTGACCAAGACCAAACAAGGAAGAAAGTTTACCTTGTTAAGCTTCAAGTACAAGAAAGGGATGAAGAGCTTGCCAAGCTTAAGAAGGAATTTCATCAAAGCAAAAGAAAGCATCATGAAGAAGTCATATCCATGACAAATCAATTGGATAAAGCAAAGAAATGGGAAGATAACTTGTCAAGCCACCTTGAACAAAGGCACTAGAGCTTGAACAAACTTGAAGCAGAGATTGGTCAATACAAGGAAGAGGTCTCCTCCCTTAGATCACAACTAGAAGAAGTAAGGAAACAAGCACAAGGAACTGAGAAGACAATGCAAGCATTGGTAATCATAGAAGGACAAGTTGATGAAGCAGAAAATGAGAAAAACACCATGATATGTCAACTAAAAGCAAAGGATGAAGAAATATTCAAACTAAAATCCGACCTCAACCTTCTCAAGGCTGAAACATGTAAAGCTACAAGGATCATGGAAGAAATGGAGAGCAGTCTAGCTAAGGAAAATGAAGAAATCTTCAGAATGAAACCAGAAATCATCTCCCTTAAAATAGAATCAAATGAAGCAATACGTATCAAGGAAGATTTTGAGAAACAACTTGCTAAGAAGAATAATGATTGTGAAAGATTGGAAGAAGAGATTCTCCCTCAGAAAAAAGGTTGAAGGGATGGACAAATTCTTGAAAAGCTCTCAAGTCTTGGATGACATGCTCAATTATCAAAGATCCCCATTTGATAAATCAGATCTTGGCTATGAAGGAGAATCCTCGAGCAAGAATGATAATGCTTCAAACAAAAAGGATGTGAGGAAGCCAAAAAGAAATGTTGATGCTTCCAGTTCCAACAAAGGCAAGGATAAGAGTCAAGGCAACAATGAAGGAAATCCTATTCTAAGAAGAAATGCAAATGATGTCAAGGATGCAAGAAGCAATGGTTATAATCAAAGGATCTCAAGGCAGAAAGACTTCAGAAGTACATAAAGGAAACCTTCTTCTCCCAGGTACCAAAGTATATTTCTTGGTTATTATTATTCTTGTACAAACTTTGGACACATGGCAAAATATTGTACGGCATACCACAAAGATAGACACTATGGTCCCCGACAATCTCCGAGAAGCAATTCTACAGGAAGAAATCATGAATTCTTATTCATGAACAACATAGAATGCTTCAAGTGTCATAACATTGGTCATATGGCACATGATTGTAACTTAACTTAGGTTCCTACACAAGCTAGAACCATGCCAGAAAAGAAAGTTACACAAGTATGGAGAAGAAAGCAAATACAATATGAAAATCTCCTGAACTCTCCAGCCAACAACACATGTTGTTGACTTGATGAAGATATTCTTGATATTTCGAGTGTTTGATGATGGGATTCTGCCAAAAAGAGACCATGCATACAGTTAGGGAGAGTTTGTGATTCTTAATCATTATTTTAGAAGCTATCCATGAAAGGGTCCTTATGAAATCCTTGATGAGCTATATTAACAATCATTGTTTGATAGATCATTTCTCAGGAACACTCCTTTGAAAGAACATGATCTCTTACCTATCCAATGGACTGTTGTTAAAAATATTTTCCACTTGATATCCAAACAGAAATTGGAGCAGTAGAAGGCCATCTAATGCTAATAAGTGAATAAATATGTTGTTGTTATTACAGAAGTTGAATATTTCGACTCAGGGATTTGATATGAGAACAAGTAAATTATGGACACAAATAGAGGCAACCTTCAAACAAACAGATACATCTGGGAATGAAGCTTGAAGCAAGAGCAATTGGCAGCATTTGACAAAATTGAAGCATTGCAAAAAGCTGTCAACTAGTAAAAAGAATTCAAAAGACAGTCATAGAATGGATGTCAAATCTGCTAGTAGAAATAACTTGCAGAAGCTTTTACTAGAACACAAAGAAAAATGGCTCATCAAAAGTACTATAGAAAGAAGATGTTGCATAGTCGAATATAAGCTCAGTTTAATGTTGGTCACTTTGGAAAATAGCAAGAGTGGGGCACAATCTCTCACCATTTCATCCGAATGCAATAATGTTAAAATATTGAATGGCAGTGACTTAAGGAGAAGCACAAAAATATAGAGGAACTCGGATTTGAAGAAAGATAGTGAGAAAGACAATTTCAATGGTTTTTTTTTTGTTTCGGACTATGAAGACCTCTTAAATCTGACTATGGAAGACAACAGAATATGGACAACAATCCTTCTATCTTGAGCAATAAGAAGAACATCATGACAGGGGGAGTAGTTTGATAAGAGGAGCAGTTCGACAAGGGGAGTCCTTGTACGCTCCTTTGCCATTGATGTCAAAGGGGGAGAGAAGAAGAATATTGCCATCAATGACAAAGGGGGAGATTGTTAATCTAGGTTGTCATTGATGTCAATATAGCAATGTTTGTGATGGCAAATTATTTAATACATGATGTTGCCTATTGATGCCCATTGATCTTAATACTGCTCATGGAGGATCCAAGGATTGAATACAGATGTAATAGAAATAGTGGAACCTAGGAGGAAAGATATTGGAAACCATCAGAAGAGAAAGAGAAAGAGTAAAGAGGAGAAGCCATCGTGAAGCCAAAGAGTAAGATGAAGAGTTTATCGAAAGCCATCAAAGAAGCAAGTTATTGGAGCAAGAGAAGCAGGTTATCGCATATGCCCAAGGGTAAGTGCTATCGGAAGAACAAATAGGAACATTACGTCGGAGGAGTAGAGCTATCGGAAGAGGAGCCATAACGGAGGAGTTAACAGTAATAAACCGTGAAACTCTTTAAAGACCACAAAACACATCGACAACTTTATATTGATTCTTTATCGACGACTTTATTATATGCCACCACACAAAATCTCCGATTGCGAATTGAGTTGCGGACTTGATTACTCCATTATAACTCGCCCTATTGCAATATTGCATCCGTTGTATCGGAACCTTCACATCACAAGTCTTAAAGGGATGTAACATTAAAAGTCGATTGCGATATAATATGCGGACCCAACAGCTCCATTAAAATACACCTTTATGTAGTATCGCGTCCGGGTATCGGAAGTTACACAAATCATAAAGGGTTATCACCTCGAACCGTCGGTTGCGATAAACTCCGAACCACCGATTGCGATATCATTGCGGACTTGCTGCACCATTATAACATGGCTTAATTAAATATTGCATCTGCAGTAATTGCAAAGTTCAAAGGAATGTCAAATTGCCGATTGTGATAGAGGTGTGGACCTGACAGACTTATTAAAAATAGTTTATTAAATATCGCATCCGCCATGGGGTGATATGTGAATATCGGTGTTATTGAATGTTGCGATTGCGGGATTCTCATGAAGTTGCGATCGCGGGATTAAGCCATGACGTGACGTGTGGGGACCTCTATTAATGTGGATTTTCATAAAGTTGCAATTGCAGGAGTCTTATGAAATTACGATTGCGATAAAGTGGTGGACCCAACGGGTTTATCAAAACAGTTTAATATAATATCGCATCCAGTAGGGGCAATCGACCATCGGCTATGTTATGGGCACGACTTGTAAAAGACCTCCGAAAGTTGCGATTTTGATTGAGGTAGTGACGTGGCATGTGGGACCTCCCTGTGGGTATAGCCTCTCTTATATGGTTTCCGTGAATAATTAAGTCTGTGGATGAAAGACTCTTCGATATATTTTAATATACAAGTCGGCCTCCCTCCAATAAACGTGTCTTTCCAGTCATTAGTGAAACCTGTATAAATATAAGTTAAGGCGCCTCATTTCTGACTATCGGTCTTGTGCATCAATTATAGAACAGAACAACAGTTCACAACTCGTGAACATGAAGGAACAGTAGAAAGAAAGCCGAAGGTTGAGAAGAAGAAGTTGAAGGTCTAGCGGAAGACAAAGGTCAAAGCATTCTGTTGACTGGGTTAATCATTAAAAGTTCGGACTTATAATGAATCCATAGAAGCACAACCCGCGATCTGTTAAAGAGACTGCATAAGACAGGGTTGTTTTATAATTGTGCGCACAACCTGAAGCCGCGACAGTCATTCTTCTGAAGAAGTTACTCCTGAAGCGTACTCCTGAAACAGTTACCGTGACAATTAGAACAAAGGATTGAAACATAAAGTTAGTGTGTGTAGAGCTTAGTACAATTCATTGAAGGTACATTCAAATCATGAAGAGACAATTGAAGACCATGATGTGTTAGTCTTCATGATGTGACTTGAAGATTTTGCTTGGATGTAATGAAGAGCAACGGTGACACTTTCTATGAGACAAGGTTGTCATTGATTTTATAGCATGAAGACTACAGTGAAACTGTAGATTGACACAATTCAGTGAAGAAGATTTTGGGTGCAGAGAATTACTATCAAACATATCTAGACAAAATATAGTAGTGGGTTGGAGCCGAGAGGGTTGGTGCCCCTGAAGGTTGGAGCCTCGAACAGACAAGGTAGGTGCCTTGAAAGATAGGCTCGGAGCCCTTGGGGTTGGTGCCTCAGAATTGGAAGGATTGGTGTCTTTGGAGTTGGTGCTCCTAAATCCAAGGTTGGTGCCTTGACAAGACAGGGTTGGTGCCCTAGAGGTTGGACCCTGACAAAAAGTCCAAGTTGGTGCTTGGCAACAGGTTGGAGCCTGGGAGTTTGAAGATCAGTGTCTTCATCTAGGGTTGGAGCCCTATATACATTGTACTTGATTCATTGTAAAGGTTATATTAATAAAAACATTTATTCCTATTGTTCATTTTGTGTTCTAAATATAAGTGATCTAACTTGTAAAAGTAACAATTCAAAAGGAATACTGATTCACCCCCCCTCTCAGTGTTTCCAACAGAGATAGTACAGACTGGCAGATGGATTAGCAGATGGAGTTCTCCCTAGTTGAGAGGGAGTGTTAAAATTGGCAAATATGGCCAAACTCCACATGGGTCATCTTATTTAAGACAATTGCTATTTTTCTTGGATTCCTCTCTCTGAGAGGTGTAGGATT
This sequence comes from Pinus tabuliformis, assembly GCA_031772625.1. Taxonomy (NCBI): domain Eukaryota; kingdom Viridiplantae; phylum Streptophyta; class Pinopsida; order Pinales; family Pinaceae; genus Pinus; species Pinus tabuliformis. Next base: position 205,738,692 of record CM062804.1, read on the forward strand.
GATCTAAAGATCATCTGATTCTGACATGTACAAGTGAAGATATAAATTTATTTTGATTATGGACAAATTGTCATGGTCAACCTTCGATCTCATGTAGGCTCAGAAGCCCAACAGTCACGTCTATTCATCCTCAACGTTAGCTTATGAATACATGATGCTTCATCCTCATTTGGACATCACTCATCTTCACACATCTCTCTCTCTTCTCATCTGATTGGGTACGAATTTCTGGGTAGCTTCTCTCTCCACACATGCGAAGGAAAGGAAGGACATTTTTTGTTTCAGTGTTGACCGAATTTCCAGAAGGTTGTTTTGGGCTGTGTTGACCAAGCGTTGACCTGTTTGACTGTGTTTTTGTGAGGGTTATCTCTAATTGGGCAGGCTGCATTTCTGGGCACATAAATCGAGGCAATCCGTTGACTGTTTGACAAATGTTGACTGTGGTTAGCGCTGACCACAGGTTGACTATTTGACCAGACTTTGACTGGGCTGAATTCCACTGTTTTGAGGGTTGTTTCATCTTGCTGTTTGGAGGCTGAAGTTGACCGGATCTTTGAGGGTCAAATCTGCCCTGTTGACAAGCATTGACTTTTCTGGTTAGGGCTCTTTTGCTGCTGTTCTAAATTATTAGAATGTGTAAATTGTACTATCTCTCTCTGCTGAAATATTGAAGACTAAATGAAGAATTGATCAATGGTTTCCCCACATTGGGGTTTATCCCTCGCTGGTGCCACATCTTGTGTCCTCTTGTCTTGGCTTGTCTTCTACTGTTTATGTTTAATGTCTTATCAACATTTTAATTACATGTTTATGCGATTGCTTAACTGAAATTGATATTGGGCTCATAAAGAAATTGAAGTAAAATTGCTCTAAAGCATAGAACATACCATTGTTGCCTAAAATTAACACTTCATAACAGGGTTTTTCTTTCATGCTTTTCCAAGAAATTATACCAGCTTCCAATCATTAGTAGTATCTATATCAGCATTGGTATTCTCAATCAAGGTGTTCCTAGATCAAGCCAACCAACTATAGGTACAACGATATCAAAACTCTTCTAATTCTTGCTACAAGATATTGCCCTAGATCACTCATCTTCTCCTTTTGATCACAAGCTTCTTTGGATTTTCTGTCAAACTTCAATTAATATTGTATCCATCCAAGATCTTACAACTACCTCTTTTATTGCCATCTAATCGACTTCTTTGATGCATACTTTTAACTGCTTTCTCCTTCAATTATGTCTATTAGAATTTAGAGAAGTCTTCATGCTTTATTGATTTCTTCCAATTCTTCCTTAAGCTTAGATAGATCTTGTCTTGACCTGCAACCTTTGTTAGAAGATTATGAAAAGAACAAAAGGCAAAGTGCATTAACAAAATAGCAACAATAATAATTAAAGAAAGTAGGTATATAATACTTATCCTTTTGAGGAGAGTCAACTCCCTCTTAATCTTGGAGCTTTTCATCAACCTTGTCCTCACATCAGCATGATGTCATTCTTGTCAATCTAAAGAGCTAGGTTTTCTTTTTACAACGGAAACAATTAGTTAGGGTTTATGTTCCCAGGGTTCCTTTTAGTCCGAACTTTATTAGGGTTTACAAATCCTAAATGCCAAAGTCTTTAAGATCTGCCATTCAAAAATTGCAAATGCTACAAACATACTAGTTAGGTGCAAAACCCTAGACACCTTATTGACAAGCCTTCTATACTAGAGATTTCACTCTTTGATCAAGGAAAGATTTCAAATGCGAATGCTAACATAGATCTTTTCATAACGTGACACTAACTTTCAAAGGAGCATAATAAGATTAACTATTTCCTCATGTGAGTTCACCATGATCTAGAAAGCTTAGCATTATATGCACAATAGTTTGCAAGACAGTTATGAAAAGAACAAGAATTAGACATTCCTCTTTTGACCTTACCTTATTTCTTGCAAAGATCTGATCCTTTTACTTATCTTTAGTTGTCATATATCAACTTTTTTTTCAACAAAGGTGTCTTAATCCTTCAGCCATTGCACGAGCCACAAAAATTTCTTTTGAGCTGCTAGCTTTGTCTTGGTTCCTTTCAAACTTCATAGACTGGTCGGCTTCATGGATGTAAGTCGTCTTTCTTTTATATTTAAGAGAGTAGCATTGCAACTTTACATACTTGTGCCACTGAGAGTGAGCTTCCTGTGCCTTGAGATGTCTAATCATAGTTCTTCCAAAGAGTTTGCAAAAACACATATATGGTCTTCAAAGTTTCGGCCCCTTTCAATTTTATACCACTGACAAGATGTCACAGGTTTGTTTTTTCAAGGTCCACTGAAGTCAATCTGTATTCTTAGATCTTTATAACGAACTTTTGTTCTTCATCCTTCAAGTCATCACATATATGCCACTAAAATGTTTGAATGCTATTTCAATATATTGTCACAGTGGGTTTCAGATGTCATCTTTAACTATTGGATTTGTCACAGATTCATTTTCTTGTCTTTGTCCTTGTAATCACTACATTGTTCTTGGTAATTTTGGTATAGCCTGTTCATAGAAGGACTGTTGCTTCGAAATTAGATGTTGCAACAAACTTGTAGTGCCTCCATACTTTGATGCTTGCCACAATGAGGTGGACTTCTTTCAAACTCATCATTTGTTTAAGAACTTATCTACTTAAACTTCAAGAGATTCGGATTTCCTGGATAATGTTAGCGCTTGAATTTCGCCTCAGGCTGAAAAAGACAAAATCCAAGGCAACATCAGACCACTTAGCCTCGTAGCTAGCCCTACGGGGACAGGAGAGGGCTCTCTCCGGGTCTATCTCGGCAAAAGGTTTTCAAAGGGCGGAGATGACCAATAAAGAACACTGATTTTAGGCTAGTAAATTGATAAGGAAAGTTTGATTTTAAATTTTTAGAGTTTTGTTGGAAAACTTAGCACAACAATTTTGGGTGCGGGGGTGAGACACAATTTTTGCAGAGGTCTTTTTGGGACAAGGTAGGAGATTGTCTTGATGCCTTTGATTTAAGTGAATGGATAGGAATGACTGGTGAGGAGCTAAAGAGAGCAAGAAACCTTCGAGAGTTCTCCTTAGACAGATGAAAACATAGATATTAAGCAAACTTAAAGGCAGAGCATAGAAACCATGAATTCTACCTTAACACTTCGTTTACTTAATGTGCAGAAAAGAGGAGTAGGAAAATGATACACATAAACAAACGTACAAGTACATGAGAGAAACACACCATCAACACAAATCACCACAGGAATCCCAAATAGTGCTGCAAAACCCTGGTCTTTCCTTTGCCAAAATTGCAGAGATACAAAGAGTAATACAGTCTAAGCTTATCCCTCAAGAGTCCAGCCATGAAAATGACTAAGAAAGTACATAATATAGGCAAGTTAACACATTTCCTTGCCTCTAGGGGTCGAGCTCATCATCCTAGGAGCTGTTTCAACCAATTCTAAACTGAGCACTACAATCTAGGCAATCAAAACAACTTGCCTCTATAAGCTAGGAAACCAATTCATTCATTAATTTTTTGCCATTTTATGAATGAATCTTCTAGAATAGGTAAAAAGTGTCATGTCAATCATGAAATTACATCAAATACATCAAGGAGGATGAAAAATCCAACCAAAAAGTCAAAACTAGTCACTGCTGCGTTTTCCTGTGCTGAAGATGCAAAACTGGCAAATTTTCCCAACGCGTAGCGCGCCTTTCAGGCCACTTTTGAGGCACTTCCCGGCATCCAAATGAGGCACAAGTGGGCTTGTTGGAAAGGTCTGGATGTCTACTCTCCAGCCCAAGTGGAATTTCTCAATTTGGTGGCCATTTGCCCCTCCAAAATTGCAATCTCCCAAGACTGCTTCCTGTGTGTCCAAAAAGTGGCAGAAGGTCATTTTTTGCTTGTTTTTTGACCTTTTGGGGGCTCAAATCTCCATGAAACTTCTTGGCAGTGGCTGAGCAAGTGTATTTTGTCATGACAAATCCAAAAATGCTGAGTTTTCGTGAAATGGACCTCCCCAACTTAAGGGTAGCGCGCGGCGCGCTACGCGTTGAGGGCAAAAACCTGTTTTTGGCACAAAAAATTCAAAATTGACCAAAATTGCTCCAAATTTCCTGAATTTTGAGCTGGAGGTGTATCATTGAGCACCATGCTCCCTCAAGGTGGCTTCAGCCAAAATTTGAAGCGGATCGGGCCTTTTCCTCCGTTTTAGTGCCTTGGCCAAGCGTGCTTTGAGTACCTTCATTTTTGCTTTGCACACATGCATGCGGGCCCAATAATGGTTCTTCATGTGGCGGAGCATGTCTTTGTCCCTGTTTGCCTTGGCTATCAACCTCTCTAAATGAGTGTTCACCTGAATGAGCATAGAGCTTTGCTCCTTAGGTGTCAAATCACCTGGTCTCTTGCGAGCCAAGTTCCAGTCTTCTCGGATCCTCTGCAACTCATCAAGAGTGTGTTCATCCTCTAATTGCTTGTTGCGCTGCTCTAAGTATGTGATTGCCCAATTTGCCATTTCCAACTTTTGCTGCAACAAGTCATTTTCCGCCCTAAGTTGCTGAATGATCTCTTTTGACTCTAAGCTAGGAGAGCTGATATCAAGGTCAACAACATCTATGTCTGGATCACCTGATGGCCCCTCATCAATCTTGGGTTGCTTGCCTCTCTCTTGTACCTGTGCTGCTGTCGAAAGCGAGGCCCCTTCCACCTGGTGTGGAGATAACACTCGCTGTGCTGATGAAGAAGGCGAGACCCCTTCCACCTGGTATGGAGATAATACTCGCCGTGCAGATGCAAATAAGACCCTGTGGCCTCTCTGATATGTAACATATGCTGGAGGAGCACTGACATGCTCTACCTCAGGAATATCAAACGGCTGTGAAGGCCCTCCCTCATCATGGACAACCTCGGGAGGTGGCTGTGGCACCATGAAAAAGTCGCGAGAAATGAAATCCTCCCAAGCAATACCCTGCTGTGCCAACTGATGCATCACTATGATCTCGATCAGTGCATAATGATATATACTTTTGAGCTGCTGTGCGGGATTCTTCCTTTGCACTACGGGCACCATCTTCTCTATATTTCGGCACATGAAAAATGGAATGTTCATCATTCGTACCCGGGTGAAATGCATCAACAAATGGATATGGTACGAATATAAACGTGAAAATCTGCCCTCACAAGTGAAATAACGCATAATGAGCCTCATCAAGGGTGCATACTCATCCCTTAGGAATCTGAAAGGAAAAACAGCAGTAAGGTGCCTCATGCATCCGGGTTTGATGTATGGTTGATAATGAAATTTATCTAGCAGCTTGCGCTTGGTCCACTCTTCCCCAACATTTGGTATCCCGGTGGCTTGAGCAACCATTTCAGGTGATAAGGTGAAATCCACTCCTGCAAGGTTCACATGGCCATTGTGCAAATGTAGGACAAACAAGCGGACCAGCTCTCTATGGTGTTGAATTTGTGAGATCCTCTCACAATATCCAAAGCATGATTGATACTGAAAACATGACGTTGCAAGTGGACAAGCTTGCAAATGAGCCAATGAAGTGGGCTCCTCTCTGACATGCCGACCACCCTTACCACCCTTATGATGCCTCCTTGGCACTTCTACCTCTGGTGTTGAATCACTGTCATAGCTCTACTCATAATCTGATTCGGTTTCTGACATGGTTATGAAGGCAAGATGACTGAAATATATTGCTGACTTGGCACCCAATTAACTGCTTTTTGACTTTTTCAAATGCTGTCACCAAGGGGACATAAATACAAGGGAATTGTTAGGGATAGGGGAACATGTGGGAATTAGGGAGAATAAACACAAAGAAGGAATTTAGGGAAGACAAGCATGGGAAATTACAAAATTGTGGGATTTTAAAGTGAAGTAGGGTTTAGGAATTAAGTATGCTTTTAGGAATTTTAAAGAGGAGAATGATGAAATTTCAAAGGAAAATTTGAGGGAGAAAGGTGATGAAAATGAGGGAAAAAGGGATTTATAAATGGGCAACCTTGGACAGCAAGAGAAATTTGAAACCCTAGTACCATTGAAACTTTAAATTTTTCACAACAAGGGAGGGTTTTGATTTATCATTTACATAGCATTTGAACATATTAATTCTCTTTTTCATCTTGCAAAACCAAATCTAGGCATAGAGGAGAAGCCTACCTGCACTTTGCCTGAGAGAAAAATCGATTTGATGACTTGCTGGCAATTTGTTGAGCAGAAAACCCAACGCGTAGCGCGCCCTGCCCAACGTGTAGCGCCCCTCTGACGCGTAGCGCACGTGCAAATTTGCACTGAGAAAAGCTCCCTGACGCGTAGCGCGCCCCTGACGCGTAGCGCGCCTCTCCTGACGCGTAGCGCGCCTCTGAAACTGCTCAACTTGCTCAAGAACTCCTAAAATCGACTTTGCAAGGATTCACTTAGCTTGTAAGAGGCAAATGAGTTGCAAATGAGGAGTGATGTGCTTTTATAGGTTTCCTTTTGATTTTTACTTGCCCAAAACCCATTTTGTAATGTTTTGAGTGTTGACACTTTTTGAATTAATTGGCTCTGACCTTTGATTTCTTTTCTTTGAAAAATTGGTTGAAATGATGATTTCTTTTGAAAATCTTTGCAGGGATAGCTTCTAGGATGCTTTGGCAAAGGAGACCAAGGCTGCACTTCGACATTTGAAGAATTTGAAATTTTGAGAATTTTTACAAAAATGAGATAATGACCTTTGTTTTCAAAAACAGAGTTTTTGAGAACAAGGTGAAAATTTAGCTGTACAATGATGAGAATTTTTGAAATAATGTTTAATGAAGGACATCCCTTTGGCCTGCTGGTCCTTTATGACCTCTCAAGACAAAAATGGACTCAACCCTAGACCTAAGACCTTAAAACTTAAAGCAAGATGAATGACCCTTTGAGGATTTTATTTACTTGAACAAGCCTGAACCAGCAGTGCCAAACAAGAGAGGAATAACGACACAAACTTCCTCCACCAGGATTATGGCATGCCTAACGGAATGCAACATGATCACACTGATGGGACACCTAATCATGAAATGCAAAGAGCTTTGATCTCTAGTGGAGGGCTACTAGACCGACTCTAACATTGGCTCCAATGGGGATGGTAGCTCCTTGGAGGTGCCAAGAACCGCAGACCTCTGGGAGAGCAGACCAGTGCTTTCCACCATTGGGCGATGGAGTCATTATTTACTCATTTGACACAAACTCTGACAGCTTTAGTGACTGCAGATTTGACTGAAAATTGGACACAACTTTGACCCAAACTAACTCAATTGTGGACAGAAAATGGACTGATAAAAACACCTTGACAAACCTCAAACCAACCAATCTCCATCTTCAGAATTATAGCCTTCACCGCGGGCCCCAGACTGAGGATGAAAGATCAGTACACACATGCGATAAAACAGAAGTAAAATGGTATATACAATGATGGTGACAAGAACAGAAAATCCTCAGACATGGTACTTCTTTAGCAGTCGACCATTGATCGACCCTCCGGGATAATCATCTCCATTCATTTCCTTGAGAAGAAAAGCATTTTGGCCACGATATGCTGCGATCTTAATATCTTATAGGGACCCTTCCATAAATTATCAAATTTGCCGTGCTTCCCTTTGTCTTCATTCCGAGCATCCCATTTCAAGACCACATCATCTATTTGGAAGTCATCTGATTTTGCTTTCCTGTCATAAATCTTCTTTATGCGCTCTTGCAACTTGAGTGTGTTGTGAAGAACTTCCTCCCATGTCTGCTGTAAATGAATCATTTGATTAATCCGCCTCTGCATGGGATCTTCCTCACTATCAGCTTCTTGAAGCAATTTGACTACCGGAATAGCAAGCGAAGTAGGAAACACTGCATCTGTCCCGTACACCAACTCAAAAGGAGATATGCCAATTGACTTTTTATGACTTACCCAATCAGCCCATAGTGCATTCACTAACTTTTTATGCCAGCTCTTCTTATTGATTTCCAGCAACTTTTTAATGATATTTACCAAGGACTTATTTGAAGATTCTGCCAACCCATTTCCTTGCGGATGGTATGCGGTAGAATGCCCCAAGCTGATATTGTATTTGTAGCAAAAGTCAACCATTCTCTTTGATTTAAATGCTGCTGCATTATCTGTAATTAACTTACTTGGACAACCAAAACGTGACAGTATATTATTTTCAAGGAAAGAAATAATTACCGCATCCGTGGCCTGCCGGGTGGGAATGGCTTCAATCCATTTTGTGAAGTAGTCTGTAGCTGTCAATATCCATCTATGCTGTCCTGACGATGCCGGATGAATCTCACCGATAAAATCCAAGCCCCACTGCTGAAATGGTGCGCTGACTTCAATTGGTTTGAGAGGCAATGGCTGCAATTTCTGTTTCCCTTGAAAAATTTGGCACTCATGACAACTCTTAATAGCTTTATATACATCTGAAAACAATGAAGGCCAATAAAAACCTGCCCTTAGTATCTTATTTGCTGTAGTCTTCCAAAACAAATGGCCCCCGCAGTCACCTTTATGAAAATCTTCCACTACTGTTTTGGCTTCCTCCTCAACCAAACAATTCAACAATGTTCCACCAGGGTCTTTCCAATATAGTGCAGATTTAAGGATGCAAAACTTGGCTGCTTTCAACTTCAATGTCCTACTTTTATTTCGAGGCATCCCGGGAGGTGAAGACAAATTTTGAAGTACATATACAATATCAGCATACCAAGGAGAAGAAATAAAGATGTCAGATACCTGTTGTGCTGAATTCTCCTCATCTTCATCGGACATGGCAGCTATCAAATTGATGTCTAGGACATGTAGATTTGTTTCAGCCATCAATTTGGCAAGACCTTGCCCTTTGATCAACTTAGTGGGTTTAATTTCCACATCATACTCCAATAATGCAGCAATCCACTTTCCCCGCCTTCCTTCCGGTTCTGCCTGTACCAACACATCCTTTACTGCCGCGTTAGGAACATATGCTATAATATGGGAATGCAATATATACACACGGAAATCCTTCAATGCCTTCACAAGCGCAAGCGCTTGTTTTTCGATGATGTTATACTTCAACGCTCCGTCTCTTATAATACGGCTGAAAAAAGCAATGGGCTTCTCAACTCCATCTCTTTTTTGCATTAATACAGCTGCCAATGTGTGCTCAGAGGCAAATGAAAACAAAATAAAATCTTGTGTGTAATCCGGACTGATTAGAGTAGGGGCTGAAGATAGAACCAACTTTACCAAATTGAAAGATTTTACCGCCTCTTCGGTCCACTTTAGCTTGCTGTCCTTTTTCAGCATGTTTGTGATTTCTCTAAGGTGCTCTGCAAGATTTGGAATGAAGCGACGCAGAAAATTCAGCTTACCATTAAAAGACTGTATTTCTTTTTTGTTCCGAGGCTGCTCAAGTTGCTGAATAGCTTCAACACGTGCAGGATCTATACAGATGCCATCTTTGGAAATGATGTGACCCAAGAGCTTGCCTTCACTCATGGCGAAAAGACTTTTCTTTGGATTCAGCGAAATACCATATTTTCTGCACTTTTGAAAAACAATTTTCAAGTGATATAAATGTTCTTCATCAGATTTTGAAAATACAGTCAAATCATCAAGGTAAACAACTAAAAAGACATCTTTCTCGTTGGCAAAGGCCATGTCCATCGCACGCTGAAAAGTGGCACCTGCATTTTTCAAACCAAAAGGCATCTTTGCATAATGAAATGTTCCCCATGGAGTAGTGAATGCCGTTTTGTCACGATCATCCTCATGCACCAAAATCTGATTGTACCCGGAATAGCCATCGAGTAGCGACATCCTTGATGCTCCAACTACTCGCTGCAATAAATGATCCATTTTGGGCAGCGGATAATTGTCCTTTAGAGACACCTTATTCAAATTTCTGAAGTCAATGCATAAACGGATCTCACCAGTCTTCTTTCTTACGGGTACCAAATTGGATATCCAATCGGAAAATCTGATAGGTACTATGATTCCAGACTTGTACAACCTATTCACTTCTTTTTCTATCAATGGCAGCAATTTAGGATTGATTCTCCTCAACTTTTGGCGGAAAGGCTTTTGATTTGGCTTTATAGGAATAGTATGCTGAATGATATTAGTATCATATGTTTTCAGATCTGAATAATCCCATGCAAAGACATTAGAAAACGAAGACAACAATCTGACATACTCCTTCTTTACCTTTGGTGACAATGACTTAGATAACTTTACCATCTTGGGATTCTCAGCTGCTCCAATGTTTACCTCTTCAACACCTTCTTCAGTTGGTCTCAATGTCGGCTTGCGGGCCACATCATCTTGATCAAACAGCTCTTCCAAAGGAATCAATCCTTTAGGAATAAAATTATCCTTAAGTTGCAGCACATCCATTTGATTTACCTCATCTGGTTCAGTATCTATGGAAATGTCTTTAAACTCACCTTCAATCTGTAGAAAATCTTTGATTTCTTCATCATCCTGGAAGACTTGCCAACACCGTTGATTATCCGGAACTGTGGGGCGGTGTTTCACATAAACCTCAAATTTGGTGCTGGAATTCATTGGAATTTTTAAATTACTTGCTGCCTTGGCCAATGCATCAGCAACACCATTTTGTATGCGGGGCACACATGTCAAAGTATGTTCAGAAAATAATTTCAAAATATCTAGGACAGCATTTCGATATGCCCTCGTGCGAGGATGCTTGGCCTGAAACTCACCTTTAACTTGCTTTATCACCAACTCGAAGTCGCCATAGACTGCAATCTTCTTTGCTTTCAGCGTGCGAAGAATTTTAAGGCCAGCAATAAGAGCCTCATATTCTGCCTCATTGTTTGAACAATCAAATGCTAGTTTATAAGAACAGACTCTCACCTTGCTTGGGACTTTGTCTCGGGCAGAGAAGGGACTTCGAATCCACACACCAATACCAGCACCATCGCTGCCCACAAAGCCATCGAAATCCATGGTCCAAAGACCATCTTCATCTTCTTCCTACTGCTGAAACTGTGTTGCCTCTGTTTTTTCTGTTTGCTGCCCCTTAGCTTCAGCTGTTCGCTTCATGGCAGCTGACTTTTCTTCTCTTTCCTTTTGCAGAACTTATCTAAAATTTTCAGTAATCTCTGGTATATCTTCTGCCTGAACTAACTGACTATCTATCTCATTAAAATTATCAGCAAACAAAACAAACGACTCCAAATCTGTATGTACATAATTTATAGGATGATTTATTGGCTTTTCTTTGCTAGTTATCATGTATTTCATATTTTGCTCCCGATATAACTTTCTCATTCGACCGAAGACTGGAATTGTAGCATAAGAAAAATCTGGCTGAAGTGTACCTTTCAACTTAGCTCCCCAAGATCTTGAAAGCAACATACCAAAACGCAGAGGAATATCCGCCACAACCACATCCATCAAAACATTCTTAGCTGGAATTTGATCTAGGCTTACCACCAAGTCTTTGATCAATCCAATACACTTTACCCGGCTGGAATCAAATGAATACAAATCATGATATCTTCTTGTGATGTCCAATCCCAACCTTTCCATTATTGCTTTCGGCATCAAATTATGCGAAGCACCCGAGTCAAACATAGCATTGTGCAAAACATACTCGTGCAACCTCAAACTGATATAAAAGGGAGGAACATCATTTTCAGGAGACTCACCATTTAAAGCAGGCCCAAAAATTAATTCCGGCTGATCATCTTCTACATTTACCGTGTCAAGCATTGGATCAATATTCAGAATTTTGGAAATTTGACCTCGGTAGGTGGTGTTTTTCATGATTTCGGTCAATGGAATAGACACTTTCAGCTTTGAAATTTCATTCTCCAAACTAAATGCTGAAACCTTTTCACCTTCTTTGGCCGGAACTTCTCTTCTTTCAACTTTATCCCTCATTATGCTTGGTGGCTGATTTACCTTATCCGCTGAAGATGATTGACTTGCTGGGGGATCAATTATATCTTTTCCTTTTGTCGGGGAAGCTGAATCATGTATCTTTCCTCTTCTGAATGGGATTTATAGGAACAGCTCGATTTCTTAATTGTCTCTGCTGAGCGGACAAAGCATTGAGATATCCTCTTTGGTACTCCTCCGATTCTTCCTCAAGTGCTGCATCATTTGATAGGATATAATTCTCATCTTGATGTATGATGGAATTTCTCACCAATTCTTCTTCTTCTGTAATATAAGTAGGCAAATCATCAGGAGTGAAAAAGTGATTTTCCTCTCCTATAGTATCACCTTCATCCTCGGATTCTTGGCTAACAAAATTCTGCTGAAGCGGAGGTTTTATTTGCTGCTGAACTGCTGTTTCTTGTGCCCTTGTTTCACGCTGCTTAATTCTGTATTGTGGCTGCTGCGGACCTCGGAAATTAGGATTACGGATCTGCGGTTCCGGCTTGCTGAGATGAGTATTTTCAAGCAACCTTTCTACCCTTTCTACCTTGCGAAGGAGCTGATCTGATGTAGAAGCTTCTTCTTTGATTGTCACTCGCTTTTCGGCTTTCATCCTCGCTCTTTTATCATTCAAATTCGCTTCAACACTAACAACGATTTTCTGCATATCCTCCAAGGTAGGCGGATCTCTATCTCGCAATGAATAAGCCATCTCCGGATCAAAGCCATCCGGGAATTTGAGAAGTGCTGATTTTCTAGATGGTCTTAAATCATCTGGAATAGCATTGTAAACTGTGTTAAATCTGATAATGTAATCTTGGACAGACTCACCATGATTACGTTTGAGATTGTTGTACTCAGCATTGATCTGAAGTGGATCTTTTCTGATTTCCCATCGATCTAGAAACTGCTTCTGAAGTTCTTCCAATGTGGGTATGCTTCTAGCTGTCAAACCTCTGAACCATTTTCTTACTTCTCCTCCGAATGTTTGTACAAACAAATGCATAGTTACATCCTCTTCATCTATCTCATATAGATCAAAGAAAGTTGTCATTTTGTCTATATGCTGCTGAGCGGAAACACCCTGAGGAGTGCCATCAAACATGGGAATTTTACTCTGATAATCAGCTGGCATATCATGCAGATTTTGAGGAAGAGCAAGTGGGGCAAACCGGGCAGCCATTGCTTTAGGTAGATTGGGTCTAGGAGTAGTAGGTGTAGCTGTAGTATGAGGGGTATAGGGAGGTGTAGGCAGAGGAGAAGCGATATGTGATGAAGAGGGAGAATTGACTGTGGATTCAGGATGTGTAACTATAGGGGATATAGAAATAAAAGGAGGATTGGTCTGTTTGTGCGGAACTGAAGCCGTGATAGTAGATCCAATATTGCTAGATATAGTTTCAAGGAAATCAGCAAGATTAGTGACTTGGATATCTGTCTGAAGGTGTCTTAGGATGAAATTTTCAACCAATTTATTGTGTCTCTCGATTTCAAGGGCAGCAACAAAATCAGGGTTGGGAACTAGAGAATCAAGTGCACTTTCAGATTTGGTTTTGAACAAAGACAACTCAAAACTCTCGTCAAAATCAATGTCTTCAAGATACTCAAAAACAGCTGGACATGAATGAGATTTGAATATATGATTAGAATCTGAAGCCAGTTTGGATATCAAGGAACAAATAACCAATCAGCCTGTGAAAACTCTCAACTAATCATCCAAAAGTTCAGAGTTTGCAAATGAACTGGGGTAAAATGCAATCGAAGTGCCGTATTCACAAGCTCACGGAGATTGACTGAAGCAGCGTTTATCTACTTCCGCTTATGCAAAGCAAAAGCGTTTCGAAGGCTACCTGGCATAACTTCAGGCTCCGTCTAAGACTTATGAAATAAACACATCAATCCACAAACAAGTTTGTTCTCCCTAGTATGGTCGCCAATATGTTAGCGCTTGAATTTGGCCTCAGGCTGAAAAAGACAAAATCCAAGGCAACATCAAACCACTTAGCCTCGTAGCTAGCCCTACGGGGACAGGAGAGGGCTCTCTCCGGGTCTATCTCGGCAAAAGGTTTTCAAAGGGCGGAGATGACCAATAAAGAACACTGATTTTAGGCTAGTAAACTGATAAGGAAAGTTTGATTTTAAATTTTTAGAGTTTTGTTGGAAAACTTAGCACAGCAATTTTGGGTGCGGGGATGAGACATAGTTTTTGCAGAGGTCTTTTTGGGACAAGGTAGGAGATTGTCTTGATGCCTTTGATTTAAGTGAATGGATAGGAATGACCGGTGAGGAGCTAAAGAGAGCAAGAAACCTTCAAGAGTTCTCCTTAGACAGATGAAAACATAGATATTAAGCAAACTTAAAGGCAGAGCATAGAAACCATGAATTCTACCTTAACACTTCGTTTACTTAATGTGCAGAAAAGAGGAGTAGGAAAATGATACACATAAACAAACTTACAAGTACATGAGAGAAACACACCATCAACACAAATCACCACAGGAATCCCAAATAGTGCTGCAAAACCCTAGTCTTTCCTTTGCCAAAATTGCAGAGATACAAAGAGTAATACAATCTAAGCTTATCCCTCAAGAGTCCAACCATGAAAATGACTAAGAAAGTACATAATATAGGCAAGTTAACACATTTCCTTGCCTCTAGGGGTCGAGCTCATCATCTTAGGAGCTGTTTCAACCAATTCTAAACTGAGCACTACAATCTAGGCAATCAAAACAACTTGCCTCTATAAGCTAGGAAACCAATTCATTCATTAATTTTTTGCCATTTTATGAATGAATCTTCTAGAATAGGTAAAAAGTGTCATGTCAATCATGAAATTACATCAAATACATCAAGGAGGATGAAAAATCCAACCAAAAAGTCAAAACTAGTCACTGCTGCGTTTTCCTGTGCTGAAGATGCAAAACTGGCAAATTTTCCCAACGCGTAGCGCGCCTTTCAGGCCACTTTTGAGGCACTTCCCGACATCCAAATGAGGCACAAGTGGGCTTGTTGGAAAGGTCTGGATGTCTACTCTCCAGCCCAAGTGGAATTTCTCAATTTGGTGGCCATTTGCCCCTCCAAAATTGCAATCTCCCAAGACTGCTTCCTGTGTGTCCAAAAAGTGGCAGAAGGTCATTTTTTGCTTGTTTTTTGACCTTTTGGGTGCTCAAATCTCCATGAAACTTCTTGGCAGTGGCTGAGCAAGTGTATTTTGTCATGACAAATCCAAAAATGCCGAGTTTTCGTGAAATGGACCTCCCCAACTTTTGGGTAGCGCGCGGCGCGCTACGCGTTGAGGGCAAAAACCTGTTTTTGGCACAAAAAATTCAAAATTGACCAAAATTGCTCCAAATTTCTTGAATTTTGAGCTGGAGGTGTATCATTGAGCACCATGCTCCCTCAAGGTGGCTTTAGCCAAAATTTTAAGCGGATCGGGCCTTTTACTCCGTTTTAGTGCCTTGGCCAAGCGTGTTTTGAGTACCTTCATTTTTGCTTTGCACACATGCATGCGGGCCCAATAATGGTTCTTCATGTGGCGGAGCATGTCTTTGTCCCTGTTTGCCTTGGCTATCAACCTCTCTAAATGAGTGTTCACCTGAATGAGCATAGAGCTTTGCTCCTTAGGTGTCAAATCACCTGGTCTCTTGCGAGCCAAGTTCCGGTCTTCTCGGATTCTCCGCAACTCATCAAGAGTGTGTTCATCCTCTAATTGCTTGTTGCGCTGCTCTAAGTATGTGATTGTCCAATTTGCCATTTCCAACTTTTGCTGCAACAAGTCATTTTCCGCCCTAAGTTGCTGAATGATCTCCTTTGACTCTAAGCTAGGAGAGCTGATATCAAGGTCAACAACATCTATGTCTGGATCACCTGATGGCCCCTCATCAATCTTGGGTTGCTTGCCTCTCTCTTGTACCTGTGCTGCTGTCGAAAGCGAGGCCCCTTCCACCTGGTGTGGAGATAACACTCGCTGTGCTGATGAAGAAGGCGAGACCCCTTCCACCTGGTGTGGAGATAATACTCGCCGTGCAGATGCAAATAAGACCCTGTGGCCTCTTTGATATGTAACATATGCTGGAGGAGCACTGACATGCTCTACCTCAGGAATATCAAACTGCTGTGGAGGCCCTCCCTCATCATGGACAACCTCGGGAGGTGGCTGTGGCACCATGAAAAAGTCGCGAGAAATGAAATCCTCCCAAACAATACCCTGGTGTGCCAACTGATGCATCACTATGATCTCGATCAGTGCATAATGATATATACTTTTGAGCTGCTGTGCGGGATTCTTCCTTTGCACTACGGGCACCATCTTCTCTATATTTCGGCACATGAAAAATGGAATGTTCATCATTCGTACCCGGGTGAAATGCATCAACAAACGGATATGGTACGAATATAAACGTGAAAATCTGCCCTCACAAGTGAAATAACGCATAATGAGCCTCATCAAGGGTGCATACTCATCCCTTAGGAATCTGAAAGGAAAAACAGCAGTAAGGTGCCTCATGCATTCGGGTTTGATGTATGGTTGATAATGAAATTTATCTAGCAGCTTGCGCTTGGTCCACTCTTCCCCAACATTTGGTATCCCGGTGGCTTGAGCAACCATTTCAGGTGATAAGGTGAAATCCACTCCTGCAAGGTTCACATGGCCATTGTGCAAATGTAGGACAAACAAGCGGACCAACTCTCTATGGTGTTGAATTTGTGAGATCCTCTCACAATATCCAAAGCATGATTGATACTGAAAACATGACGTTGCAAGTGGACAAGCTTGCAAATGAGCCAATGAAGTGGGCTCCTCTCTGACATGCCGACCACCCTTACCACCCTTATGATGCCTCGTTGGCACTTCTACCTCTGGTGTTGAATCACTGTCATAGCTCTGCTCATAATCTGATTCGGTTTCTGACATGGTTATGAAGGCAAGATGACTGAAATATATTGCTGACTTGGCACCCAATTAACTGCTTTTTGACTTTTTCAAATGCTGTCACCAAGGGGACATAAATACAAGGGAATTGTTAGGGATAGGGGAACATGTGGGAATTAGGGAGAATAAACACAAAGAAGGAATTTAGGGAAGACAAGCATGGGAAATTACAAAATTGTGGGATTTTAAAGTGAAGTAGGGTTTAGGAATTAAGTATGCTTTTAGGAATTTTAAAGAGGAGAATGATGAAATTTCAAAGGAAAATTTGAGGGAGAAAGGTGATGAAAATGTGGGAAAAAGGGATTTATAAATGGGCAACCTTGGACAGCAAGAGAAATTTGAAACCCTAGTACCATTGAAACTTTAAATTTTTCACAACAAGGGAGGGTTTTGATTTATCATTTACATAGCATTTGAACATATTAATTCTCTTTTTCATCTTGCGAAACCAAATCTAGGCATAGAGGAGAAGCCTACCTGCACTTTGCCCGAGAGAAAAATCGATTTGATGACTTGCTGGCAATTTGTTGAGCAGAAAACCCAACGCGTAGCGCGCCCTGCCCAACGTGTAGCGCCCCTCTGACGCGTAGCGCACGTGCAAATTTGCACTGAGAAAAGCTCCCTGACGCATAGCGCGCCCCTGACGCGTAGCGCGCCTCTCCTGACGCGTAGCGCGCCTCTGAAACTGCTCAACTTGCTCAAGAACTCCTAACATCGACTTTGCAAGGATTCACTTAGCTTGTAAGAGGCAAATGAGTTGCAAATGAGGAGTGATGTGCTTTTATAGGTTTCCTTTTGATTTTTACTTGCCCAAAACCCATTTTGTAATGTTTTGAGTGTTGACACTTTTTGAATTAATTGGCTTTGACCTTTGATTTCTTTTCTTTGAAAAATTGGTTGAAATGATGATTTCTTCTGAAAATTTTTGCAGGGATAGCTTCTAGGATGCTTTGGCAAAGGAGACCAAGGCTGCACTTCGACATTTGAAGAATTTGAAATTTTGAGAATTTTTACAAAAATGAGATAATGACCTTTGTTTTCAAAAACAGATTTTTTGAGAACAAGGTGAAAATTTAGCTGTACAATGATGAGAATTTTTGAAATAATGTTTAATGAAGGACATCCCTCTGGCCTGCTGGTCCTTTATGACCTCTCAAGACAAAAATGGACTCAACCCTAGACCTAAGACCTTAAAACTTAAAGCAAGATGAATGACCCTTTGAGGATTTTATTTACTTGAACAAGCCTGAACCAGCAGTGCCAAACAAGAGAGGAATAACGACACAAACTTCCTCCACCAGGATTATGGCATGCCTAACGGAATGCAACATGATCACACTGATGGGACACCTAATCATGAAATGCAAAGAGCTTTGATCTCTGGTGGAGGGCTACTAGACCGACTCTAACAGATAACACGGTTCTTGGTGTCATGAATGCTTTGAATTGCATAGGTAAGCTTGTTTCTCCGAGTCTTAAGTCACCACAGGTTCACGAAGTTCAGTCCTCTGTTTATATCAATTCCTTTTTGACTTGTTCCTTCGCTTGATATATATGCCCAGAACTTGCTCTAGTATGTCAGTCATAATTCTTTCACAAGATATTTAACCAAACTATTTATGCATATTTGTCGCGTCATAGAGATATCGACCACTTCACAGAGATATTGGTGCTAACTTCATTTCAGTGAAAGATACCACTTTCATCACAGAGAATTTATATAACCATGGAGACTTGCATTACATGTCCATAGGAGCTCAGGTTATCATAACAAAATTTGTAGTGTATCTTCACACAAATTCGCATCATATTAAGCCTTGAGTCTTTGTTGATATACCTCAGATACTTTTTTTCGTGCCTTAGAATCTTTATATCATAACTTGATCTTATATTACAGAAGAAGGTGCCTTAGATTCCATTAGTACTGTGAATTATGCCACAGGAATTTTGTATCAATGTGTCCCTCTGTTCAAAGCTTCAGTGTTCTCTTTTCTAGCAATATAGTGAGAAAACCTTCGGTTCTTATAACTGATGTATTATAGGTCTTCTTCCTAGTCCTTAAGGGTTTTGATAAGCCTTGTTATAGTACAGGAATCTTGGCTTAAAACATAGATAGAACATATAATATCTCTAGCCCAAAAACATGCTCGGATATAGTCCTCCTTCATTAATGAGCTTGGATATGTGCTTCAGATTTCGATCGATGCCATTTGAGTGGGAGAATAGAGTCTAGTGAAATACTTACTTGTTAAAGAGAAGCTGTTGTCTTGATAAGAGAGTTGAGTGTTGATGAATGAGAATCAAAAGCCTTTAATGATGTCAAAAGAGAGAGATAGTTGCTGTAATGATCTTCTTCAAAAGTAAGTGATTCCTGCCGCTTCAAGTCTTCTTCTTTAGCCTTGATAGAAAGAAATGTAACTTCTGTAATGATATCTTCAAATAAGCCAACAAGATGTGATCTTCAATCTTCCTTCCCTTCACATTAGCACTAATACCATGTTGAGAAACCAATGTGCTAGTAGATTATGTTTGATTTCTCTTAACATGATAATTACTTGTGAATGTTTGTTGGCTTCTTATTAAAGTTATCTTCTCTTCCTCAAGCAATCACCAAAATATACAATACATGAAGATCACAAGAGACAAAGAACACAAGAAATTAGGCTCCAAGCTAGGGCAAAACCCCACAAGGGGGAAAACCCAAGAAAATCCTCTTCTTATAGAATAAGATCAAACTGAGATATCGATGACCTCCAACGAATCACAATGAACAAAAAGAGTAAGAAGAACTCTCAAACAAGGCTTTGTGCAAGTGTGCCATAGTTAGCGTATGGGCTTCGAATTATCAACATATCCATAGGATTGAAAAAATTTCTTCATAGGCTGTGGTTCACCTTGAACAAGCTTCAAATCTGTGTCACAAACTGCTTAGAAATTGCTCTATCACTGTGCCACACCTTATCCACAGAGTGCCATAGGTTCGTGTTGATTAAATGTGCCCTAACAGGGTCTCCCCGATCGGGGTGCGAAATAGTTGGAGGCCCGCTTGGTTTGATTGATATGACAGAGCAGTTATTGGTTTGGGACTTTTGGTGGTATCTCCCACACACTCACACGCTTATTCACTGTGATAACATGAAGGGTCGCAGATCAAGCCAGATCCACGACGTGAAGGTTGATAACCCTCGGTGCCTACATGTGGTGGGAGTGGAGGTGGAGTTAAGACCATTCGTTCGGCGTATAAACTCAGGTGCTCAGCTTCTTAGGGAGCCTAAGTTTGATGTTTACAGGTTCACAACGCCAGGGATGCGAGAGGTATACCCAGCTACTGCCTGTCTCAGTTCGATGTTGGCGTATAAAGTCTGGTATGTTATAATGCTATCTTTGTATCTTGGGTTGGGGGCTGCTACTCGTGATAAGCCTTGCGTCTAGAGGGGAAAGGAAACACTGGTTAAATTAACAGTTTTTGTGACTGGCAATATTGGCCTTCTCGACTATGTAATGTTGATTTCTATCTTTTTTGGCAACATCCTTTCTCACATGGGCATGTTTACTGGTTTCTGGTTTTTTCTCATGATGTTTCCTCTGCATGTTGATAATTGGGTTCCTCGTTTTAAGCTTGAATTGTCTGGGCAAGCCCTGTGGAGAGTAAGGGTTTTGGTAAATGATCAGGGCCGAGTCTACGGACTCAGGGCTCAAGGGTGCATGGGGGCCATCATTTTTATTTTGGTGGTACCTCCCACTCCTGGAGGGTTACTGTTTATGTATGCTTGCTGGCTCGGGTGGTGGAATTCTGAAGGGACACAGTGCTGTCCAACGCTTCATTTTTTTTCTGGTCATACATTAAATTAATGCTTGTCTTTTGGGTGGTTCTCTGTATAAATCATATTCCAGGTTCGCCTACGCTGTATCCACTTCCAACCTCTATACAGTGGGCTGGTTTACGAGCGCGGGAAGGTGGGAGAAGGGTGAAGAAAGGGGGCCTGACCTTGGCAGATATGGTGAAGTCTCAACCTCACGGTGGAGCCTCGGGCCGAGGCGGAAGGGGCCGCAGACACCAGGAAGGAAAAGGAAAAGAAGTTGGTTCGTCTTTTGGTCGGACTGCACGACAGAGGGGTTAGAAAACAAACTCTGAGATTCTTCAAGCCACGGTTCAGGCATATTGCGAAGGGACCCCGACGCAGGTGAAACAATTGATTGCGACCTGGGAGGCAGAGTTGAATTTGAAAGCTGAGCTTGAACTGCCAGTCGAAGATTGGGGGAGCTAATCACGGACCTTGGGTACACTTGCGACCGTCTCACCCTGTTTAGACAGTCCATCCATCTCTACTGGTTAATGAAATGCATAGTGGCCAAAGCAATGGCCGCAACCACCAACACAATAGTGTAAAGTGAGGTCGAGCCGGGCCTCTGAGACATTCAAAAAGAGCTCCAGCTTATTCAACTTCAGTTGCAGAATTAGAACGCTTGCTTGGGCCGCATTGAGCGGCATATCCCATGTCTGCCACAATCTGAATTGCCAAGATCAAGTGCTAAAGATCCTGCTGTGGTGGAATCATTAGATGATTAGTTGGTCGAAGTTATGCTTGTTAATTTTGGCTATATATGTCACGTAACATTTATGTTTTCAGTGTTATGCTTACTAGTTGGTTTCCAGACTATCAACCTTATAAGGCTTGGTTAAATAGACTCAAACTATTTATGTTTTGGATGGCTTATAATGCGATTCGGTGGCCAATAGACCTGGTTTCCCACTGGGCAGGTTGAGGCCACCAAATGACTTATATATTTGTAACCTGCCTATTTATAGATGAATGAATGAAAGGTACTGCTGAGCTTACAAAAAGAAATTGTGCCCTAACAGGGCCAAAAAAACTCAAAACATTTCCAAATCAAAGTGTAAGAAATAAATAATGAACAAGTGCCTAAATTGACCAACGAACCTATCCTTGAAATAGGTCTCAATGGGTTCGGGTTTGTGCCCCAAAGGGTTGAAGAAATGCCTGAAGATTTATCCAAGATCTACCTGAGAATAAAGGCCAAATGCCTTCAGACATTTTGAGGTGTAATTTTGAGCATACATACCCCATACAAATTTTCTAGACATCACTTATTATATTTTACATTCAAATTTTATTCAAATTTCCACCTTGCGGGAAATTAAAAAAAATTAAAAAAGGACTCCTAGACCTAATCAAATTCCACGAAATTTTACGAGTGATCTTGTATGGTAATATACAATGACTCTAAACACTAGGATGCACCCATGACCTCACCATCAAGCTGCACTTTGGCTTTGGGGTTATGGTTGGATGAAAAAACTCAATAATTAATAAATTATCGGAAGAAAATGATAATTAACCAAGTGAACAAAACCTCCCAGAGTAAACTCACTTGATGACAAGGTCCCAGGCCACCTTAGATTGTTACATGACTCATGAATTTGAGTACAACAGAAGAAGATGAGAAGAAGAAGTAGAGTTGAATAAGTTTGATGATATAGTGAACTCCGATGATGCATGAAGCTTCTGATATATCCTTGGGCATGGAGTATTTAAAATTTCTGGGTACACTTAAGTGGTCAACAGGCGCTCAGCCAGGGGAAAACCCCTTCAGGGGGAAAACCCAGTCCAACTCTTGCATTAGTAAATTCAAATCAAGATGAGACTCTTCAAGACCTCTTAGACCTAGACAAAGACCTCCTCTAACCACCAAGTCAACCTTTCCCTTAATAGATGATCCTTGTCAAAGTCTCCAAGTAACAACTCCTCAGCAACAACTTCAATCGAAAATTTCGGTCCCTAGCAGTAGAACTTCGACCCCCAAGAACAAAATTTCAGACTTGCAGTAGACAGAATTTCGGCCCCAGTGACTGCCCGAAAACTTTGCACGTGGGAGAGATAGATAGCCTAGAAACTCGAATTAGGTCTTCCCAACAAATTTTGTCCTTCTCCAACGACTTCGCTCTGTTTTTTTGTCTCTCTTCCTTGAAGATCGAACTTATTGAGTGAATGCTCCAAATAGATTGAATTGCCTCTCTATATATAACTTTTCTGTTGGGTCAAATTGCCCTAATGTAGGCCGACTTCATGGGGACAGGGCTGACTTGTTGTGGAGGTGACAAATAACCTTTTTGTCTCAAAAACAATTGTTTTTACATGATACAAAAGCCCAAGGAGGGTCTAATAAAAATGACAATGACTCTAATGGCTCAAGATAAAACCTAGAAGCCTTCAATGGAGGCTTTGACCTAGAAAGCATTTACCCCAGCATGAAACCCATGCTTTAATAAGTCATTTTTCTTTAATAATAACTTTTCTTTTGACAAGTACAATTATGAAGACCGACACTAGTTACATTTTTCAACACTCCTTCTTAACTAGAGAGGTATTCATAATTACATACGTATAAGAGTATATGGAAGATCTCAAAATGAAATGAACTACGAAGAGTTATAGCACACTCAATGCTATGTATTAGATACCTGACCAGGGTACTCTAATCGGGTGGGACTAAGATGGACTCGAGCTTTAGCCACTCCGGGTACCATCAGGATTTTAAGCTCTACCATCAACTTAAGGATCTAGGTGCGTATCCAAGGTTGGAGCTCCATGACCAACGCCATCCTCCCTGCTTCGGGATCTAGACATCAACACATAGGCCGACCAGATGTCCTCCCAAGCATCTTGCCATAATATGCTTCATCTCTCCCTATAAACTAAATCTGTAATATCAACCAACCCAAGCATGCTTGTAAAATATTCAAACTTCTTATTCGGAAGAGATTTCATCAGCACGTCAACTACCTGTTCATCTATCGGGATATATTGTAGCTTCACGAACCCATCTTGTACCAAACTCCTAATATAGTGGTACTTGTTGTTGATATGCTTTGTCCTTGCATGGAATACGGGGTCTTCAGACATCTTGATGCTGCTTTGATTATCACAATTATCATGGTAGGATTCAGAGGCTTTCCGAACAAATATGACAAGTGTTTTCTTAACCAAACAACTTCCTTTCCTACTTCACACGCAAGAACATATTTTGCTTCAGCACTACTTAACGCAACAAGACCTTGTTTTCTACTCATCCATAAAATCAATGCAGATCCCAAACTGAAACATCCACCGATAGTGCTTCTTCCATTAGTGCCATTGCCACTCCAATTGGAATCGGTAAAACCTGTTAACTTGACTTCCTTTCCATCATACTTCAGACAATGATGTATTGTGCCACGTAGGTATCTCAAAATATGCTTGGCAACTATCCAATGGTCATGACGAGGCTTCAACTGAAATTGACTAAGAACATTTACAACGAAACATATATCAAGTCTCATATTCACCAAGTACATGAAAGAACCCACCAACTTACGATAGCTAGTAGGATCGACGAGACTAGAGTCAAAGCTTCTCAACTTCTTGAGATTAGTGATCATGGGAGTAGTCATAGGCTTGGAATCCATCATATCGAATTTCTGCAACATCTTGATTATGTATTTACCTTGACCCAAATAAATCTCACCGGGTTTCTGCCAGACTTCCAAGCCCAAGTAATAGTGCATGAGTCCTAGATCTTTCATCTCAAATTCAACTGCCAACATTTTCTTGCATTCTAGTATTTTGCGTTCCACACCTGTAATAAACAAATCATCCACATATAGTAGTATAATGACTGGTTCATTCTTCACCACCTTAATGTAGAGGTTTGCATCGACAAAACTTTTGACAAACCCAATTCTTAAGAGATATGCATCCATCCTTGCATACCATGCCCTAGGAGCTTGCTTCAAGCCATATAGGGCTTTCTTGAGTCTGCAAACATGTGTATCTCTGCTATTTATTGGAAAGCCTTTTGGTTGTTCAATGTATATATCATCAATGGTTCCATTTAGAAATGTTGTTTTAACATCCATTTGATGGATATTCCATCCCATAGTAGTAGCTAGTAAAACCAAAGATCTTATAGTAGTATACCTAGCAGTAGGAGCAAAGGTTTCTTCATAGTCTATACCTTCCTTTTGTGAGAAACCCCTTGCAATGAATCTAGCTTTGTATTTGTCTATGCTTCCATCAACAACATGTTTGATTTTGTAAATCCATTTTGAGGTGACAACTGATTTGTCACTTGGTCTAGGAACGATTTCCCAAACCCCATTCTTCATGATGGATTGATATTCTTCTTGCATCACCTTCTTCCATTCTTTTTGATGAGCAACTTCTTCAAATGTAGTTGGTTCAACTTCTATCAATTTTGTCATATATGCTGCATATCCTGAATATCTCTTTGGTCTTTTGCTTTCTCTAAAAGTTCCTTTAGTAGCTCCATGTCCTTCAACATCTTCAAGTGTAGCTTTTAACTAATTTGACTTCTTCTTTGTTTCAGGAAAGATCACAAGTTGAATAGGCTCACTTGGTCCTTCTTCTTCTTCTTCTTCTTCTTGGTTTTTACTTTTTAGCTGTCTTGTCATGATGCATTCTTCTTCATATAGTGGTACATCTTCATCATCGAATTCAATTCGTATATCCTTGGATCTTTTGTAGGCATGATTTTCATCAAATATAACATCCCTGCTAACTTCAATTTGTCTTCCTTGGATCTTTTGTAGGCATGATTTTCATCAAATATAACATCCTTGCTAACTTCAATTTGTCTTCCTTCCTCGATGTAGATTCTATATGCCTTTGAAGAAAGACTGTAACCAACTAAAATTCCTTTTATGGTTGTAGAATCCAATTTCTTTTGCTTGTCTTTTGGAACATGGATGCATGCATGACACCCAAAGATTCAGATATGTTCTACACATGGCTTCTTTCGATGTCATATTATTAAGCATTCTATGAGGACTTCTATTTTGTATATATACTGCTGTATATATAGTTCGTATACATTCTACAATTGTTTTATTTTTCCTTTTTGCAACTCCATTATGCTTAGGGTTGTAGGGAAATGAGCTCCCTCTTAATAGTCGCTTCTTTACAATATGCAATTGATTCTTTTGAGGTGTATTCCCCTCCTTTAACATCTTTATTTTTCTTTCGTTTAAGGTTCCACTTCGGATCTAAATTCCTTGAACTTTTTCTTAGCCTCACTCTCATGTGTTTAAAACAATTATAAGTCCAAAATAATTAAATTAATTAAAATCAAGAAAGTCGGATTTAATCCTCCCTTTCTAGATTGAGTTTGTTCCTCATGGTTAGGAGTCAGTTTAGGCCTAGTTGGTTGAGAGATTCTCTCCAACTAGTTAGGCTCCTAGATTAGTGTTTGGTTGAGATATTTTCTCAACCATAGTGTCCAAGATAGACTCACTATCTTGAGACAAATTCTCCTCATGTATTTATATGTATCATAAACATTATTTTAATAACGAGAATGTAAAGAATGCTGTGAGGCTCTCAGGCCTTTTCCGCCATGTCTGGTTTGTGTATATTTCTGTTGTTTATTTTATTAGTGTTTTATTAGTTGATTAAATTCCTTCATGTGGTATCGAAGCAAGGTTTTCTCTTTTAGATTAAGTAAGAGAGGGAGACCGATCTAAGTCAAGAAAAAGTTAGCATTTTTCGGTTCAATTGCATAGTCTTCAGATCATCTAATTTATGGAATTAACAAAGAGGGACACTAGACTGCATGGCTATGGTTAAAGCAAAAGCGAAACTTTATCTAGAAAATTTGGGGTTCAGGATTTTTGTTGAGTGTAGAGAAAAGATCACTAGTAGCTACAATCCCTGTAAGAATAAAAAATCATTGCAAGAGCCGTTTATGTTGGGCATTGAAAAACAAAAGGAGATTGATTCAAAGAGCATGAAGCATTGCCTGAGCTTGGAACATTGCATGAAGACCTGGATAATGGAGTGTTTGCAGAATGGTGTTTCTGGAGGAACTGTTGGTGTGTAATTGCTTCGTAGTAGATTGTTTTGATTTTAAACTGCAAAGCTTACTGATGGGATATGCAACCGAAAAGAAATACCAATAACAACACATGAACAATTGGTGCCAGTGCTGCTCCAACCGCCAAGCCATAGCGAGAACAAATTGCTTAAGGAAGGATCTCTTCAAACATCAAAGTAACAGAGATCAAAACGCCCCCCCAAGAAAAATTGGAAGAGCCAAGGTGCAAAGTAACAAATGTTGTTTCTTCACCATAGGTAATATCTTTTCAGCGTGTTTATTTTTATCTTTAGGCTTAATAAAAAATTAATCAAAACTTCCGAGTTGACTAGTCCCAACGACATTAGGTTGAGGGTAAGTCTAGACATAAAGCCAACGAAAAGCACCAGTGCGAAAATGATAAGAAGATATAGCCCAGAAATACACTCCACAACAGTACTGCGACACTGTCATTCAAACGATAGTTTGATGAATTCGCTAATTGAGCAAGCACTAAAATCCCAACAATTGACGCAAAATTCAAGTTTATTGATTTAGAAGATGGAAATTTGGGTACGATATCTCCCATTTCCATTGGGTTCATCATGGGCAATGATATCTTTTGTTGCCCACCTGCCACCTACCCTATCAATCTTGTATTAGACAGAATTACCTGTTGTATGATCCTTCCTGCTCCTTGGATTACCAGAACATTTCTTGCTACAACAATTGTTTTTGCACAGTGAAGCATCAATCAATGCAACATTCTCCTCCTGGATCATAAATCTGGCATGCTTGGAGCTGGGAAGGGAGATCCTTCTATCTGAGTTGCCCTGGTAAGTCGCTTTTATTCTATGGTTTCAAGAGAAACCAATTTTAAGTGTTGCATTGAATCCTGTAGCGGTTAGCATGGAGTTTACGGTGAGCGTGGAGTTCAAAGCTCAACAAAGTCGTTGATTACTTGTAGTCTCCTTAAGGATATTTATGAGCCCTCTCACTTTTTATCTCCAATGAATAACATGGATAAAGCTTTTGGTGCATGGTGCATATACTTTTCCATGCATAAACATTAAATCATTTTTGTAGTGTCTTCATAAATCACTTTAAAAGGAAACATTACATCACTTTGGAGTGTCTTCGTAAGGTTCATAATTTAATGGGATGAATGTAAAAGCATTTTTAAAAGGGATCATAAAATAAAGCTCTGGAGGAATAAGGTGGATTAGAAAAGGTTTTTTTTGAAGTGATTGTGTGGAGTGATAAGGTGATTTTTTTTTTTGTAATTTTGGAGCGATAAGTGTTTTTGCAATTTTGGAGTGATAAGTGAATTTAAAAAAAGAGGGAAGCTAATTATTGTATTTTGAAGTAATACTTTTACTTCTAGGAGGTTGAGTCAGTTTTGAAGAAATTTTTCTTTCAAGAAGTCCTGGAACTTTGAGAATATTCCATGACGATGTTGTCAAGGTGAAAGATGATGTACTCAAATACTTAATAAAGACATTTTTTTTGTGGTGTTGAAGTGTCCTAGATCCGCCCGAAATTGAATAAGGGGATCTTAGGTACACCTTGTGTAGTGATTGATTGTGCATGTTTTGTGTCTAGTTTTGACACTACAATTATCTTATCTAACACACAAGAAGTCTAAAGCAAGTGAATGAAACAAGCACATTAATCAAAGCACCTGAAATTAAGAAGCTACAACGAGCATTCAATCAAGCACAAACAATCACATGCATTTGCGCAACTACAACACATAATCAAAGTTGGCAACATCAACATTCTACATCAACAAGCAAATTCATGCAAAGCAATCAAGTTAATGCAACTACAAACTCATGCATTTCAAAAGACTACATCAACATTCAATGACAATTAGTCATTGTGTAACTTGCAAAATCATAATTTGTAAGTTAACTTGTAAACAAATTCAAATAAAATTGAGTTGAATTGTAAGGGTGCATTCTCGGTCGAAACTGACACCGAAATTGTGAATTTATAGGAGGTAAAGTGACTCAATTCTCCTCAACTGAGTCAATTATCTTCAATTGAGTCAATATCATTTTAACTTGTCATTGTAAACATTGGGTGCATTTTCAGTGGTATCCGACACCCTCATCCTAGTACAAAATTCAACCAAGCGTGCATTTCAATTGTTAACAGAAATTTCAAGCAAACGTCAAGCTCATTGAAGCATTCACAAAGTTCAAGTGAGCGTGAGTTCAACCATTCCATTGATAAACTAAATCAGACACACAAGTTCAAGAATTCAAGTGAGCGAGATCTTCAAATCCCGCAAGTGTTACAAGCAAGCATCAAGAAAAATCAAGCAAGCAAGCGAGCCAGTACAAGCGAGCGTGTCAAAAGTCATAATGGGTAAAGGAGGAAAATGTCTTCAAAGTGCAAAACTGGAGATTAAAGATTTGCAAGATTGCAATCATGAGTTACAGAACACAATTGAATTACTAGAATGGAAGTTGAAGCAAAGTAAAACCTTAATCAATCAAATGACCAGTACATTAGAAGCAGCGAAAGACTTTCAAATTGAGCTTGAAGTGAAAGAAAAACTCATTCATGCACTTCAAATTAAGTTAAGTGAAAAGCAAGATTTACTTGATGCACAATGTGTAGAGAAGATAGATGCAAGTTGTGACACAGAAGACCTCATCACAACAACAAATGAAAGTTGTGATACAAGTGATCTTATTCAGCATATTAATGAAGGTTGCAACACAAATGATCTAATCAAGCAAGTTGATATAAGTTGTGACACAAGTGATCTCAACCAACTAGTTGTACTACTTAATGATGCAACAAGTAGTACCAAAGATAAAATTGATTAGTTTGATGCAACATGTCAAACAGATGAACTGTTAATGCTTGATGCCCAGTGTGACACAAAAGGTTTCATAAATTGAGGACAAGATGTTAGTAGCAACAACAAGTATGAATAACAACATCAGGATAGTCTTTCGAAGAAGGTGATCAGACCTCGGGAAGAAATCACCTTCAACAAAGATCGACATGGCCTAGGATACAACAAAGAAAACACTTTGTTTGTTCCAGATTTCTCAAAACCAGTTCAGTTTGTAAGTGTTGGTTTTCTCGACAGTGATCAGAATATGGTTAAGTGTAACCATTGTAAACGAAATGGACATATGGAGAGTAAATTCTTTGACCTTCATCCTTGTCACTATTGTGGCAAGAAAAATCGTTCAATTGAAAGATGCTGCAAGCGAAATCAACCACCCAGAGTGAAGTTCAATTACGAATGGATTGATCCTTGGAATTGGTCATCTATAGTCAAACAGTTGTCTATGTGTTACCGAAGGATTCAGTCTCACATGAAGACCAATTCTACAGTAAAATGAAGATGGTGAAACTCTCCTACACCTGAAGGGGGGGAGTTCAGAAATCAAGTGCAAATGATTGTCTCTCCTTTCAGCTGACAAAGGGGGGAAATGATAATGGAATTGAAGGTGGTTGTCAGATTGAAAGTCTCGACAACATTAGAAAAAGCAGCCAGTGGGAAGTCTTCATCAAATTAGCCAGTGGGCATCGACAAAGCATCCAGTGGGCATCATCAACAAATTCGCTAGTGGGCGATCAACAATTTTTGCCATCATCAACATCAAGTAGCCAGTGGGCAGTTTCACATCAACAAATTCGCCAGTGGGCATTCAACAACAAAACCAGTAGTGAGCAGTTTTAACATTAGCAAATTTGCCAATGGGTGTTCTCAATATTTTTTCAGTGGACAAAGCAAATTCGCCAGTTGGCGTCATCAACATTTTGTCAGCAGACAAAGGATGTTGATTGAAAGCAAAGGACAGATGGATCCTTTTGCAGCTTGGTACTTGATGGAGTCATCAAGCAAAATTCAGAGATGAATCAGACTTGCAGTTGATTCACGTGCTCTTTAGATTGGAATTTTTTCAAATCCAGCTTTGGCGGTTTTTCAAGTAGTGTTTTTGAGGATCAACAGTTTCAGCATGAGAATTTCGAAGATGGTTCTTGGTTCTTATTTTAGATTTATCATTGAGGGGGGGAATCTTAGTCTCACTCTCAGGTGTTTAAAACAAAAAATCAAGAAAGTTGGATTTAATCCTACCTTTCTAGATTGAGTTTGTTCCTCATGGTTAGGAGTCAGTTTAGGCCTAGTTGGTTGAGAGATTCTCTCCGACTAGTTAGGCTCCTAGATTAGTGTTTGGTTGAGATATTTTCTCAACCATAGTGTCCAAGATAGACTCACTATCTTGAGACAAATTCTCATGTATCTATATGTATCATAAACATTATTCTAATAATGAGAATGTAAAAAATGCTGTGAGGCTCTCAGGCCTTTTCTGCCATGTCTAGTTTGTGTATATTTCTGTTGTTTATTTTATTAGTGTTTTATTAGTTGATTAAATTCCTTTATTTTTCAAATACTTTCTCCTTGGTCTTGAGAAGATGGAGCCATGGCTTTTTAGAATGATCATCAATGAAGGTCACATAATAAAGATAGCCTCCAAGAGATTTGTTAGACATTGGCCCACACACATCGAAATGAATGAGGTCTAATATCTCCTTAGACCTTGTATCACTACTTGTAAAAGGTTTCCTTGTATTCTTTCCCAAAGCACATCCCTTACATACTCCTTCATGATCTTCCTTGATGTTGGGGATGCCCTTTACCATTTGACTAAGTGAGGGTATTATCTTTTAATGAATATGCCCATATCTTCTATGCCATAGTTCGATAAGATTGATCTCCATGTGAACTAGGGCTTGAGGAGATGGTGTTATAACTCTATATAGCCTTCCTTCACGAACTCCAATAACTTTTGCCTTTCAATACTTGAATCCTTTCCCCAAACTAAAACTTTACCATCTACAAAGGCAACCCTATCTCTTTTATCTTCTAAACAAGAAATGGAAAGTAAATTCTTTTTCAAACCTGGGACATAGAGTATGTTGTTAAGGTGTAGCTTTGCTCCACTTTCCAGCTTCAGTGATGTAGATCCAAGGCCCTTGACTGCATAGTTGTTGTTGTCTCCTAGCTCCACTGCATGTGATGATGGTTCCTTTGATAGAGTATGAAGTTGTCCACTTTCTCCCGTCATATGTCTTGAGGCTCCACTATCAATGATCCATGCATTGTCATCATCAAGAGTACCTGTAAGTGCAACCAAGAATCCTTCACTCTTGACTTTCCTAGATAGATTGTAGATGATTCTTCCAATCCAACTTCTGGCAATTCTTATGATATTGAATCCCATCTTCAAGTAACTTGCCATAGAGGGAGTAACCTTTTCTTCCAAGCCAACAAAGTGATCTTCAACCTTCTTCGACCTTAGCTTTGATACCATGTTGAGAAATCAATGCTTATAGGAATTAGGGTTTGATTCCTCTTTCTTGATAATTACTTGTGAATTATGTTGGCTTCTTTTACTTCTTTATTAGTTTATCTTTCATCAAGCAATTACCAAATTATATGTATATGAAGACCACAAGAACAAGAGACACAAGATGTAGGCGCTCAGCCAGGGCAAAACCCCTTCAAGGGGAAAACCCAGTCCAACTCTTCCACTAGTAAATTCAAATCAATATGAGACTCTTCAAGACCTCTTAGACTTAGACAAAGTCATCCTCCAACCACAAAATTTGCCCTTCCCTTTAATAGATTATCCCTGAGAAAGTATCCAAGTAACAACACCCCAACAACAGCTTCAATCCAGAATTTCAGCTCCTTAGCCACAGAACTTCGACCCCCAACAACATAATTTCAAACCTGTAGTAGACACAGAGCTTCGGCCCCAACAACTGCGCAGAAACTTCGCACGTGTGGGAGATAGATAGCCCAAAAACTCGAATTAGGTATTCCCAACAAATTTCGTCCTTCTTCAACTACTTTGCTCTCTTTTCTGCCTCTCTTCCTTGAAGATCGAACTTGTTGAGTGAATTCTCCAAATAGGTTGAATTGCCTCTCTATATATAGCCTTTTTGCTGGGTCGAATTGCCCTAATGTAGGCTGACTTCATGGGGATAGGGCCGACTTGGTGTGGAGGTGACAAATAACCTTTTTGACTCAAAAATAATTCTTTTTACATGATACAAAAGCCCAAGGAGGGTCTAATAAAAATGACAATGACTCTAATGACTCAAGACAAAACCTAGAAGCCTTGAATGGAGGCTTTGACCTAGAAAGCATTGACCCAAGCATGAAACCCATCCTTTAATAAGTTATTTTTCTTTAATAATATTTCTCTTTTGACAAGTACAATTATGAAGACCGATAGTAGATACATTTTTCAACATAAAGTGCCTTTGTATATATACATATTTGTGGAGGCATTTTTAGGAGAGGTTGACTTGCCTTTTAGGAGGGAAAATTGATTTAAAAATTTGAATTTAAAATTTGATTTTGGAGCCAAAATTTTGGTACCAAAAATAAAATGTGACAGAATATTTCTCTTTTGACAAGTACAATTATGAATTATCACAAACTCATTTTCCTCTTCTCTGTATATCAAGTCCTGATGATGAGTCTTGCTCTAGACTCGAAACGTCGACAAGAAAAAGATGAACACTGTGGATTATCCGAATCCAATCTCTCAAAAACCACTCCACAGAAACCTGCAATCCAAAGTAGATACATTTTTCAACATAAAGTGCCTTTGTATATATACATATTTGTGGAGGCATTTTTAGGAGAGGTTGACTTGCCTTTTAGGAGGGAAAATTGATTTAAAAATTTGAATTTAAAATTTGATTTTGGAGCCAAAATTTTGGTACCAAAAATAAAATGTGACAGAACCCTTAAAGTTGAATAATCCCCCAATAAAATACTTTAGCGACAAGGTATTTGATTTTTTTTCTTAATTAAAATCCCTCTTGGAATTTATAATTTGATGTACTCTTCTAGTCAATGATACGCTGCCACATCATCTCCTTTCGGGGATTTTGACCATAAGAGGGGGGGGCACCAACTTTGAATGGGCATATCTCTCAAACCTTGAGGACTCTCATGACGAGCCATACATTGTTGGAACCGACATGACGAAGACTATCTAATGATGATGGCCATGAGCCCAAGAGACTTGGATGCTAAATAGAGGGATGCATAAGCATGACTCAACCCTTAGGATTTTTTTCCTTTAGGATTGAATGAGTGGCGCTGCTTCTAACTGCTGCTTGGGTTGACATCAATGACAACCACTTTTCAACAAAGGTGTGGCCCAACCATGATAATCCTATAGTTGTTCGACTCACAATTGCTGCCTGATTTGTCGATCAGATGGATAATGTATCTTGCCCATGTAAGGGGAAAGTCGAAACAGAGTACATGGTTGAATAGATTGGCAATATAAGTCTCAAGAGACTGGATGCCATACATCAAGAATTCTACATGAAAACATTCCTTATCCATTGCTCATTTGGTGCTCATAGCTTTGATTGCTCTCTTGATATCCCACTCAGAGAAAAAATAACATGTGGAAGGGGAGGGAATATGTGTTGGGGTTTGTCTAGAGATGCCATAAAGGGAGGTGGTATGGGAGAACATAACCATAGGGTCAAGGTTAGATGGGGTATTATGGTGTCTAGGAAAGAGGGCATGCCATAATTCTTTTGGAGAGTGGTGGAGGGTTGTGCAAAGTTCACGTCTTTGTTGGAAAATAAATGTTGGCTTTTTATGGTGAAGAAGTTGACAGTAGGCGGTGCAGAGGCAAGGAGAGGATGGGGTGTCATCCACGAGAGTAAAGTGGAGTCACTTGTGGAAGGATTTGCATTCATCATCGAACCAATGGTTAATGGGGTTGGTTTATGGACATACTGACGGATCAAATGGGGGTAGGAATGAAGGGCAATCTCTTTAAGAACCGTGAAGAGGACCTCATGCTTGGTTGTGGGTTTGTCCATTGACTTGAGGTTGTCAAGGTGGATCCTAACAAAATCAAATGTATGAGGGAATGGGCAATCCCCAATACCTTGAAGAAACTTAAAGGTCTCTTAGGATTGACTGGATATTACTGCAAATTTGTCAAGAATTATGGTCAAATAGCAACATCTCTAACAAAATTATTGAAGGAAGCATTTTTTTGAATAAAGAATTAACCAAAACTTTTGAAGAACTTAAAGAGGCTATGTTCATTGTGTACAACTCTTGTCTTGGCGACACCTGACTTCACAAAGACCTTCATTTTGGAGTGTGATGCCTTAGGCCATGGCATTGGTGTAGCTTTGATTCAATGCGAGGCCCTAACCTTTGAAAGTAGTGAACTTAAAGGAAAGAACTTATTCAGACCCATCTATGGAAAAGAAATGTTGACCATACTACATGTAGTTTAGAAATGACGTTCATACCTAATAGGAATACACTTCAATTTAAACATCGATCATGATAGTTTGAAGTACTTCTTGGAGCAAAGACTATCTTTAGAAGAGCAACAAAAATGGGTCACAAAGATGTTGGGTTATGACTTTGAAATTGTCTACAAAGAGGGAAAACAAAATGTTATGGAAGTTGCACTCTCAAGGAAAGAGGAAGACACAAAGGTTTTACCATGCACTATTTCCATTCCACAATCTAACTAGGTGCAAGAAGCAAGGATAGAATGGAAGCAAGTTGAGAAGGCATGCAATATCATTCAAAAACTATATGACCCCGATGCAATAGAAAAATTTGTGGAAAAGTGATTTGTTGTGATATCATATCACTTATACTTATGTAAGAATTCTCAACTCAAACATAAGTTACTTTTGGAATTACACACTTCTTCTGCAGGAGGACATTTAGGGTCCTTGAAGACATATGATAGGATCAAGAAAGTTTTTTTGGGAAGGTCTTAAAGTAGATGTGCAAAAGTTTGTGTTGAAATGTGTGGTATGCCAACAAAATAAGGGAGAGACAGTCAAGATCCTAGGGCTCCTATAGCCATTAACCGTGCCAAGCTAGTGTTGGGAAGAATTCCTAATGGATTATATTATAGGTTTATCCAAATTTGAAGGAAAGAGTTTCATTATGGTAATGGTAGATCAAATGTCAAAGTATGCTTGTTTTTGCTCTCTTTCTCATCCTTTTAAAGCAAGTACAGTGGCAAAAGCATTTGTGGAAACAATCCAAAGGCTACATGGAATACCAAAGATTGTTGTAAGTGACATAGATCCAATTTTCATTGGAAATTTTTAGACTAAATTATTTTCTTGTTTGGGTAATCAATTGGCTCACAACTCATCTTACGATCCTCAATTTGATGGGCAAATTGAGATTGTGAATAAATGTTTAAAAGGATATCTATGTTGCTTTGCATTTGATAAGAAGACATAATAGGTTAGATGGTTTCCGTTGGTAGAATGGTGGTACAACACATCATTACATACTTTATAAAAAATGTCAACATTTATGGTACCGTATGTTATCATTCTCCATCCATCACATCACCCTTAAAAGGGACAATAATGACTCAAGCAGTAGAGGATGACATACAACACCAACAAGAAGTTCTCAAACTATTCAAGGGAAACTTGTTTATGGCACAAAATAGGGTGAAACGACAAGCATATCAACATTGCAATGAAAAGGAATTTGAAGTGGGGGATTGGGTGTTTGTGAGACTAAAACCATATAAACAGTTGCCCCTAAAGCAACAAAAGGACAATAAATTAGCACCAAGGTATTATGGCCCCTGTAAGGTGTTGCAAAGTATTGGGAGTATGGCTCACAAATTGGAGTTGCCTCCATATTCATGTGTACATCCAGTCTTCCATGTTTCTTGCTTAAAGAAGGTAATTGGTGACAAAATCCCAGTCCAAACTATTCTACTAGATATTAATGAAGAAGGGAAAATAATTCTAGAACTAGAAACAATCATGGAAACAAGGACTAAGTAGCTTATAAATTGAGCAATTACTAAATACCTCATCAAATGGAAGAACCAACCCATGGAAGAAGCAACATGGAAAGATGAGTTGTTCCCGAAGAAACACCCACAGATGGTCAAGTGTTGAGGACAACACTTCTTTGAAGGGGAGGGATATGCTAAGCCCTATATAAGCCCCATGGAATCCTAAGACCCCTTATTAAGCCTTAGATATTGAGTGATTACATTTCTATTGTTATATTGTTATGTAGGCTAGAACCTCTCAAGGTCCCATTTTATTATAAGTGTCCCCTTTCTTTGCTATATGTATACTAAGGAGACTTAATCTTAGGATCAAATCTTGTCTTGTACATCATATATATTGTAAAAGGAGGTTCCTACCTTGGAAAGTACTGTAAGTATTGGTTTCTAATCTTTTTTAAGGCACAAGGTTTATAACATACCATGATGATTAGGATATCTAGGAATATCTTTAACATTTAAAGCAGGGTAAATTTCATGCAAATCCTAAGGAACCATTTTCTTGAACTTTGCATAACATGCAATTGTGTACTTTGGAGTCACCAAGTTGAATTTAAATGCCTTATAGATGCTTTCTTCACCCTACATGCATGAGATATTTGAAGATCAACGAAGGACTAGGGCTTCGTTCTCCCAATGGAGTCACTGGATGAGCAAATTTGTCCTTGGCTTTCAGACGAACCTATTCAAATAAATTGAACCATAGACTTCAAATCATGAGGAGAAGGACTCAACTCCTCCTTGATGATGGTGACAAAAAGCTACAACAAAATCTAGCAAGCCTAGTGCAAAGCCTCACATGGCAACCTAGGTCTTATGGCAACAATGAGATTAGCTACGACTATCATCTCAATGGTCTCTCTCCTGCGATTTATTGGTAGATGATAACCTACAAGGGGGGATTCCCTAACAAGGCTCAAAGGGTGTTCACCTAAGGCAATTGAATCTTTGAGGGACTTTTGACTAATGCCACGCAAAAAGATCTTCAATAAATAATGGCTCAAGGGTGTCAAATGTCTAATGGTTATGGAAGAGAGTACTAGCAGGGTCTTGATGGTTGTGATAAGAATTACAAGTAATTGAGCACACTTTTCACTAACCCCAATGGACTAGAAGAATGCTGTTATAAACTAGGGTTTTATTATGTGCAGATTTACATCTTGCAATAACATATAACAACCAAGAAATAACCTTTAAGTGATGGATTCAACAATGTTATGAATATAATTTATAACAAGTAATTAAATAAAATAAATATAAATATTAAATAATTAAATATTAATTAGGTTAAATAGTCATTAAGTTAAGTGAAAAGGCATGTCTAAAAGACATGCCCATTCACGAAAGGACACCTGCTTAGGTATATAAATGCGGGTCCTCATTGTAAACAATCATCACTTGTACAATTTTATATATTAATAAATTATTATTTTAAATACCTTGTGTATTTTAACATATTAAGTCTTTGAGCTATCAATTTTCTTGCTTCAGCCATAGTTTTTATGCTTCAGTGGTATCAGAGCCATGGCACACGATATAATCATGCGGGTCTTTGAATGTTGTTCACCGCACAATGTGCCATTACGTTCACGTCCTGAATGCATTGAACAATTTAGTAAAATTCAAGAAGCATTTCAGCGTTTAGAAAAATCATTTGCAGAAGTTAAAGAATGTCGAAAGGAAATCGATAATAAGGAAAATGATCTAGATGATGATTCCGAGGAAGCTTATACAGATCAAGATGAGGATTCAAATAAAGCTGATCTTGATGTGAATGAGGAAGCTGGAAATGATATGGAAATCGAAGTTAATGATGAAGTTCATGTAAAGATGACTTATGATGAAAGTGAGAAAAAGGATTACAAGCCTACAAAGGGACTTCAACTTGGTATTCCCCATGAGAAGGCATCACAGAAAGGATGTGAAAATAAGATAATGAACAAGCAAGGGTTCTCTTGTGACAGTGAAAGTGGTCTGAAAAAGTTAAATTTTTACAAGGAGGGGTTTTTAAATTATTGCCGAAGTTATGGTCCTGTGATGAGATACATATGGTTACCCACTAAGTGCGAGGCTCTTGTTGAAATGGAACGCAAGGGTGCAGATAATTTCATTCAAAGCAATCAAAACCAAAACATTTTGCAGCCTGAAAGGATCGTGACAATGTTAGTTACAGAGGCACAAATCCTGAGTAAGGAGTTGGAGAGTTTACTGTTTCACCTATTGAGTACTGATAGCTCCCAGCAATCTGGCCAGTTCAAGCCCAAAGGAAGAGTTCTGAAAGTTCATGTCTCGGACATGAAGCTGCGTGTTACAACACGTTCAATTCAACGAATATTTGAGACTTTGGGTAAAGTTGAGGTGATCGTCGTAACAGGACCGAAGCCCATCAATAAGAATCATGGAGTACTTCAATTTTTGGTTCAGTATAGCAAGAGCGAGGAGGTGTTTCAAGCATTCAACAAACTCGATGGGAGATATATGCAGGAGCTGGGTTGTCGACTAGACATAGACTTGACAGACTTAAATGACCTTCATGTCTGTTGCAATTTCGTTAAGCCGCATACGGTCAAACAACAACCACAACAGGAGGAGATTATTAACGAAGGTGATGCAGATACAGGCAACACAGTTTTAATTGTAAAAAACCTTCACTACATCAATCTCAACGACAGGACCACCGTGACACCGGAAATGGTGTACAATATTTTTTCGTTGACAATAATTATGCATGGAAAGTCTACGATGAAGTTAACAGTAATTATTTTGGCAATTATAACAGTCAACCCTCGACGCTGCACCCGTGCCCTCTCTGCTTCAACCCTCGATGCTGCACCTGTGCTCTATATTTGCAATTATAATAGCAGTCAACCCTTGACATTGAACCCATGCCCTCTCCACTTCAACCTTCGACGTTGCACCTGTGCCTTCTCCGCTATGCCCCCGACCACACACTTCCGCAGATCACAATCTCGACAGCTGACAATCGACGAGAAACTCCACAAGCACACACCGTTTAAAAGGTTGCATCGTGTCTCCAGTCACATCGGGCACCAAAATACGGCTGGTCAACCCGGCTATCAAACCCGTCCAACCACCTCTTCGACTCGGCGTGACGGTCAGCATAGTCGTTCAAAATGACATTTAGTTAATTTAATTTAATTAAATTTATATAATATGTAGATATAGTTATATATAATATATATATATATATATATATATATATATATATATATATATATATATATAATTATATAACATAGCGAGCATTGATCCTCCCTAAGGTCGAGTTATTTCGCATACTGTCCTTCTCAACAAATCTATAATCTATTAGCTACGTTATTCTGTTTCAAATCGAACATCTTCTGTCTATCCCAGCTACTGCAATTCCTTTATTAGTTTGGTTTTAATTTCGACACAGTTTTCAATTCAATCACCTGGTAGGACATAGACAACAATTGCAAAAATGGTAGGAGGAACAGTGCAATCAGCTGGATTTCCTGCCATTCCTCTGCGACAGTTGCAACAAATTCTTCTGCACGGAGCACCAATCCTATAGCAGTCACAGGTGCCCCAATGGGAATATCCGCGACCGCGTGGTTCACATCTGCCCCACCTGTTCTTCTTATGTATTGCAAGGTCTCAATTAAGACGTTTCCCTCACTCTCCGAAGGCACGCTGAGTCGGGAAACTTTAATCCGAAGAATAAGGTTAAGAAACCATAGTCTTGCCCTATTAAGTGATGCAAAGAAATCGTAACGTTTGCGAATTCACATATGTGCAAGTCTTGCGCTCTAAAGACGTGCTTGAAGCATCGCTTTCCTATGGATCACTCATGTCCCAAAGGCAGCAGTGGCTAGAGAACGACCGATAATTCCAATATTAAACCCAATGCAAAGGATAATTTCAACGTCAAACCCAGTGCCACAAATTTTAATCGCGATTGTTCCCGATTCGAGGGGGGTCCACATCGATTTTGGTGGTGACGTAGGACTAAATATATGAGGTGTAGATTAATTTTAGCGATTTGTATGAGATTTTTGTTTTCGTAGAGTTTCATATTCAAATTCCAAATCCTTAAAAAAAAATTATAAAAAAAATTAGAGTTTCAAAAATAAAATAAAATTAGAGTTATTATTAAAAAAAAATAAAAATCCAAGGGAATATTACTGATGGGGTACATGACGAGAGGATGGCCAGATTATCCAGATTATATACATCGAGGCGATAGACACTAAGTGAAGAAAATCCACAGTGTTAAAGCTTTGAGGACAAAGCTTCCGAAGGGAAGGGCTATGTTATGAATATAATTCATAACAAGTAATTAAATAAAATAAATATAAATATTAAATAATTAAATATTAATTAGGTTAAATAGTCATTAAGTTAAGTGAAAAGGCATGTCTAAAAGACACTCCCATTCACGAAAGGACACCTGCTTAGGTATATAAATGCAGGTGCTTATTGTAAACAATCATCACTTGTACAATTTTATATATTAATAAATTATTATTTTAAATACCTCGTGTATCTTAACATATTGAGTCTTCAAGCTATCAATTTTCTTGCTTCAGCGATAGTTTTTATGCTTCAAGCAAAGGATCAAAAGGCTATTAAGAGGTAAGAAGGGATAAGCAACTTTATGGTTTTTAATGGTTTTATTTGCATAAAACGACAATAAAAGTCTAGGCGACAACCCTACTTTTGGGGTAAAGAAATGCAATTAAGGATAGATTTTGTCATTTTGATTTATTAGATGCATTTCTATCAATAGGTCAATGACATACAAATTCACAATTACCATAAAATGCAACAACCCTAACCCTACTTGCCAATAAATTAGGAAAATAAATAAAAGTTTAAAATGATCGCCACTACTAGGCTAGTGCCTTTACTCAATTAGGAAATGGAGTCAATTAGGGCAAGGTCAATGATAGAAGGCCTTGGATGAAGAGGGTGAAACATCAAAATTCTTCTCTTAGTAACCCTAATGACTCCTTTATGTGGGAGATTTAAGATCAAAGGATGCATGCACCATACTTCTTTGATGAATTCTTGAAAGATAAATTTTGCATAACCATAGAGAATTATGGTTTCAAGAAAGATATTGCACTTTTTAATATGGAACAATAGAAACCCTAATTTCATAAAAATAACATGCAAAATGGAAGAAAATGACAATAAACTTACACAAGTCCACCAAGAATCACTTCGTCAATCCCAAAAGGTTCTCTCCATACAAAAATCTCCCACCCAAGACAATTCGCTCCATTAAATATCCATTGCATCCAAGAGAAAAGAAAAATAGAACTAGTGCGCACTCCTTTTTGAGAGAAGAAGTGAGTGAAAATGTGACTATAATAAAGTGCAACTGACTTCCCTTTATTTATATGAGGGCAACCAAGTCACTTTTCACAAATTTACAAAAAAAACCCTAAAAGTTTACTTGGTTCATTCAACTAGGCCTAAAAGTCACAAGTCGACCTTAATATATTTTTACAAAATGATAAAACATAAAAATACATCATAAATCTTTGCCACGTGTGGGCACAAATACTGTTCAACATGACATCATCCTCCTAAAATAAAAATAGACATCTCCATCAAGCAAGTGAGAAAATGGGTCCAAGAGTGCTCCTCACTTCAAGGTACATCATCAAAGTTCATAGGTACATCTCCAAGTACCATCTCCTCCTCCATGACGTCATTATGAAGGAGCCTTACGTCACCCTTCTAGGGCGTGTATGGATGATGTGGGAACCTCTGGAGCAAGTGTTGGCATCTAGGCCTGGTGTGCTAGTGCTCCCAAACCATCTCAGTGGTCTCCATCATCATCTATTCTATGGAACATGGCAACATCCATCAAACAGGGTCAAGGCCATCTTGGGGGCATCCTAGATCCATCTAGGTATATCATCAATCAAGCCAACGCCTTGGCTTCTTGGTTCAATGTTTCAAAATGTAGAGGTTGAGAAAACGACATACAACCATGTGGAGGCTTCTTAAAGCCCAATTTTCATCTTAGGAGGGCAATGTTGTGGCTTCAATGTTACATGTGCTCTCAAAACTAGGCTAGACATCCTTTGAATTATGCTAGAGAGGTGTCAAGCCATTCCTCAAGGGATCTCAAGATCAAGTAAGATCAACATCATTAGAGACAAAATCCATTCAAGTATCATAGTGGACCATGCAATGTTAGGGGCACAAACATAGTTCACAGGAACCTTGCCTTTAAATGTCTTTCTAGCTTAGGATTTGTAAGAAAGTTACCACACTTGTGTTAGGGATGGTTATGCTGTTAGCCATGTTAGGTGCTTCTTGCCCCTAAGGGGAAGGACATTTCATAGGTAAACCCATCAATCCATAGATGCATGTGATAAAGGAGGTGACATAATGGGAAAGTGTTCCAGGAAGATGGCCATAGCCATGGTACTAGCTGAAGGTGGTCCAACAAGTGCTATATTGAGAAGAGGAAGCAATTGTGGAGGTGTGGGTTACCCCTTTTCTCAGACTGCTTTTTTGACCCTTCCATTGCGCCTTTTACTTTAATGATTTATCTTTCTTTCTTACATAGTTTAGGAGACCCAACTTGCTTTATGCTTTTCTAGTACCCCCTAAAGATGCAGCAATTTATTGCTCGTTGGGATTGGGACAATCATGAGTTCTTTTATTTAGATAGGGCAATGAAATGCGGAGGAAATGGGTGATGGCTAATGAGGGGGGTGGAACTCATGCTAGGCTTTGGCCCATTTGCTAATTTTACCCCATCCATCTTTTGCATTTTTCATTTTTGTTATTTGTCTTCATATGCTTTTATCTTTCGTTTACCTCTTAGGGAAAATTTCCTAACCCTGAATCATAGATGAGGATATAGGGTGCTAGTCCCAATGGCAAAGAATGGATGTGGATAATAAGGAAAACATGGAAGGTGGCAAGCATGGATTACCTTGGGCACGCTATATCAATTAGTGCCCCTCCCAGAGGAAGGACCTCAGGGGAGGTCACACAAGACAAGGGGCAAAGGATAACCTCCCAGGTTAAGCATGGGAGCAAGTGTACAGTCAAGAGCAGTCAATCATCCAGCTTGACCTATGATCCATATTAGTATCCCTCAAAACATTAAATGAAAGCACATGATAACAGAAATTGTTAGTGTACCTTCCCATAGATGATCCACCTTCCTTCAAGATGCATTGGTTGGAGCATAGGTGGAGAGCTCTAATGTAAAACTATTTGTGGATCATCATGGGGCTGTTGGCTGCCTGGCTGTCCAATGGGGAGAAAATTTTTCTCGTATGGGTTACCCACTTTTTGTGGGTAACAAGACCATAATGTCATAGTAGGAAGGTCAATTTGTGGAGTTGTGCATGTAATTTTGCGCTTACTCCAATCTACTATCATCCAAATGGGCTTCAACTTCTAGTCATTCATTGATGATGCATTACTGTGACATCACAGGTTATAGTGGGAGGATGTGTCCTTTTGCTACCACTGATATGTCATAATACTTTTGTTCAATGCCAATTGTTAATTATCTATGCTTTGATGCCTTGGATCCCTGTTCTTAGGTCAAACAGGGGGAACAGTCAACAACTTGAGGGAGTTAATGGTTATAAGGAAGCATGTGGTCTTACACTTCAAACACTTATAACTAGCCTTGCTATGGTGAAGATAAATGGTTCCTTTTTGGCCTAAAGTATTTGGAATGCCTGGGTGGCAATTGTCTATTTCTGACATGGAGAAACTGGTTGCTAAGATTGGGTTGTCTTTTAATGATCATTATATCTGGTGGATTCCATTCCAAAATAGATTGGCAAGACCTTGACAGAGATTCGCTGGTTTCCGGCCCTCATGTTTTACAGGAAAGGCATTGCCTCAGCCAATCATCTCTTTGACAACTAATCTAGGGATTGGCGGCCATCCCTGATAACACTATTCTTGACAAAGTGACGAGATTAATTCTTGATGATCTATCCCTTAAAGCGGGGCTTCAACACTCTTGGGTCTGGTGGTGAGATTGGAA
Organism: Pinus tabuliformis; assembly: GCA_031772625.1. NCBI lineage: Eukaryota > Viridiplantae > Streptophyta > Pinopsida > Pinales > Pinaceae > Pinus > Pinus tabuliformis. The sequence goes on from CM062804.1 coordinate 205,783,304, forward strand.
GTGGAACAAATCTAAAGCCTTCACCAAATACTATTTGATTGATGGCTATGAATGGCCGCGCACAAGGTTGGCCTTCAATATGTGCTTTAACGAGCTATGGAGGCTCAAGTCTAATGAAAAAAATCTTGGCTGTGGATGCTGTGAAGCCTGTGGAAACCTACATTGCAAGTCATGAAAGAAATGTTTGTATGGTATTTAATCATGGGGAGTCTGCCTGTAGATAGGAGGCTCAGTTTCCTGGGTATTCAAAATCCATAATGTCCCTAGTGTTTGGATGCTGAATTGCTGAAACACATCTTCTGGTTTTGCGCCTTTGCCAACTCTGCTTGGGTTTGGGCTAAGTCTCTATGTAGTCAACTCTTCTTTGCAATTATCTCCTGGAAATCTACTTTCTTAGGAGACAGACTCCCTTGGGCTGTAGAGTTTCGGTCTTTTTGGCATCTCATTTGTGTTTAACTACATTTTTTCATGTGGATGAAACAAAATTAAAGGTTCCCATTGAAAAGGGAAAAACTCATGAGAGCTGATATAGCAAGCATTCTGTAACTTACGTCAATTTGGGTCATGTTATTCTCTTTTATGATTATGCTTTCTAACTTTTTGGCACCTTATTCTAGATCACTGTTAACTTTTAAGGTTGATTTTGCTGTTTCTGAAGCTCTTTTAAGTGGTTTTTTTCTTGTTCTTTATCTTTTCTCTTAAATATGTTAGAGATTCTAGAAAACACCTGGAGGAAGGACCAATTTTTTATGAGGGAACATGTCACATTGTAACTGAACTGGATTGATTGATTCTGCAGGATTATGAATATGCAAGTTACAATCCAGTGGCATTTGACATTGCAAATCATTTTTGTGAAATGATGGCAGACTATCATACAGAAACACCGCATTTATTAGACCAGAAGAAATATCCAGGTTTGCTATTGATTCTCATTTTTCTATTCCTTATTAAAAGAATGTTCAATGAATTAAAATTCACATGGAGCAAACAGCTCAATGATAATACAAAGATATTTACAAGAATAGAAACATCAGGTTTCTATGTAGAATATCGAACAAACAGTTTCATCTAAGAAACTGCTAAAAGAATAAGAATAGAAACATCTAAGAGACTGAGCATTACTAAATAGAGATATAGAGATATATTCTAATACCCTCCCTTAATGCTCAATCTATTTACAACACCAATAGACCCGCGAAATTTTACAAATTTATCAGGACCAAGAGGCTTGGTAAAAATATCGGCGGGCTGCTCTGTGGTGGGAACATAGTGCAACTGAACTGAGCCGTCTTCAACCAGCTGTCGAATGTAGTGGCAGTGAGTTTCCACATGCTTTGTTCGTTCATGAAAGACAGGATTCTTGGCAAGTTTGAGCACTCCCTGATTATCACAAAACAAAGAAGTAGGCCCTGTCTGAAAAACATGCATATCTGCAAGCATACGACGAAGCCAAACTGCCTCACAGGCGGCCTTAACTGCTCCCCGATACTCTGCTTCTGTTGAGGAGAGAGCCACTACCTGTTGCTTCTTACTAGTCCAAGTAACAGCTCCAGATCCTAGACTAAACACATACCCAGCTGTAGATTTACGGTCATCAACCGAACCGGCCCAGTCAGAGTCAGTGTAGCCACTGAGAATAGGAGTGGAGCTGTGAGTATATAAGAGGCCATAATCAGAAGTACCACGCACATATCGTAGCACCCGCTTTGCTGCTATCCAATGATCAGCTTTAGGAGCTGACATAAAGCGAGAAATGTAGCTTACTGCAAAACTGATGTCAGGTCTGGTAGCAGTAAGATAGATGAGACTGCCCACTAATTGCCTGAATAAAGTTTCATCCACAAGAGGAGAGGATGACTGTGCTGAAAGTTTGAGCCCTGGTTCCATAGGAGTCGTGGCCGGTTTGCAATCCTGCATTCTGAACCTTTCCACAAGATTTTTGGCATACTTGGACTGAGAAAGAAAGATCTGATTTTCAGTCTGCCACACTTCAACCCCCAGACAGTAATGAAGAAGTCCCAAGTCTGTCATCTCAAAAGTTCTGCATAGATCTTGTTTGATCCCATGGATCAAATGTGCAGAGCTGCCAGTAATGATAAGATCATCCACATAGACAACTACAAACAAGATATCATCATCAGTATGCTTGATATACAGGTTTGCATCAGATGGACTCCGCTGAAAACCCTGATCTGTCAGATACTGATCAATTTTTATGTACCAAGCCCGAGGAGCTTGTTTCAATCCATAGATTGCTTTAACTAACCGACACACTTTCTGTTCTTGACCAGCAACCTTGAATCCTGGAGGCTGCGTCATGTAGACTTCTTCTTGGAGATCACCATTTAGGAAAGCACTTTTTACATCCATCTGATGAACTTTCCAATTGAACTGAGTTGCTAGGGCAAGCACAAGCCTGATAGTACTCATCTTGGCTGTAGGAGCAAAAGTCTCCTCATAGTCGATGCCTTCCTGCTGTGAAAATCCTCGAGCCACAAGCCGAGCTTTATACTTGTCTAAGGTTCCATCAGCTTTGTATTTGACTTTATACACCCATTTGCAGCCGATGGGTTTTTTGTCTGCAGGAAGATCAGAAAGAGTCCATGTGTGATTCTTCTGAAGACTCTGAAATTCTGCTTCCATAGCCTGTTCCCACTCAGATATACCCTTAGCTTCTGAATATGTTTGAGGCTCAAAAGTACTGTGAAGGTTAGCCATAAGAGCAAAATTGACTGTAGACTGTTGTCTGTTCTTATGCCTAGAAGTTCTACCTTAAAGGAGCTCATCATCCCGGAGATCACCTATGGTTTTAGCCCACCATTTTGGCCGAAGAGAAGAAGAACCAATATCAGGATTAGAGGGACCAATGTCAGGAGGAAGAGAGGCAGGCTCAAGAGCAATAGGGACAGCAAGAGGGGGATTAGCTTCTAGAGGAAGCTCAGATAGAGTAGTATCAAATCTTGTTGCTACATCATCCCTCCCATCAGATGGACTGACTGGAAGAAGAACACTGTGAGGCGGATCCTCAGAACGCTGCTCAGAAGAAGAAGACTGAAAGAATCCTCTGTCTTCATCAAATACTACATCTCGACTGAAGCTAAGTCGACCAGTGGCTATATCTATCAGCCTATAAGCCTTGTGATGATCACTGTAACCTGTCATCATGAGTTTCTGACTTTTGGAATCCAACTTAGATCGCTTAGCAGATGGAATCCAAACATATGCAACTGAGCCAAAAACTTTGAGATCACTGATTTTAGGCTTACGACCAGACCACACTTCTTCAGGAGTCTTCCCTTTAACAGCCTGAGTAGGGGATCGGTTAAGAAGGTAAACAACAGTAAATACTGCTTCAGCCCAGAATTTGTTTGGAACACTCCGGTGTTGTAACATGGAACGAGCCATTTCAACAACCGTGCGATTGCGACGCTCGACAACACTGTTCTGCTGGGGAGTGTAAGGTGTGGTGAATTGACGTTTGATGCCATGAATATCACAGAAGTTGGCAAAAGCTGAGGAACAAAATTCCCCCCCATTGTCGGTCCTAAGGGTCATGATATTACAACCAGATTCGTTTTCAACTAAAGTTTTAAACTTCTGAAAGGTACTAAGAGCATCAGATTTATTTTTTAAAAAATACACCCACATCTTTCGACTGAAGTCATCTACAATAAGTAAAAAGTATTTGCAAGCAGTTATAGAAGCTGTATTCATAGGACCACAAATATCAGCATGAAGTAACTGAAGTACCTGGGATGCGCGCCAAGATTCGCCATTTTTGAATGACGACCGATGTTGCTTTCCTGCTTGACAGGCGCTGCATACCCCCAACTGCTGAGTCTGAATATCAGGTAATCTTGACACAAGTCCCTCCCGAGAGAGCTGAGAGAGATACTGCATATTGAGATGCCCATATCGCTGATGCCATAGAGTACTGATGGGAGAGACACGAGCTGCTAGTGCCACTTCTGGAAAGTCACCGGTGTCAAGTAGCCTGTATAGACCATGGTCCTCGAGGCCAGTAGCAACTGTCAGACTGGTCTCCCTGTCAATGATGGAACACTTGTGTGCACTGAACACAACATCAAGCTGAGGAGAATTCCTCATAATCTGACTGACAGAGAGCAGATTAATCTCCATACCAGGAACATAGTATACATTTAGAAATATGAGCGTGTGTCCACCAGACTGAATTTGAACTGTACCCCTGCCAGCAACAGTGTACTTTTCACCTCCACCAAATACAACTGAATCACTGAAAGGTGAAAAGTCAATAAACCAGTCACGCCTGTGAGAGAAGTGGCGTGATGCACCAGAATCAATGTACCATGCAGAGGAAGGAACATGTTCTGAAGACCTTTTAGCCATAAAGGCGTAAAAGGCAGAATCTGTCTGCTCGGAATGTTCTGCAACATTCGCTGTCTGATGTGACCCTCCCTGTTTCTTTTGTTCAGCAGCAATCCTCTGCCTGCAGTCTTTCTTCATGTGACCGAACTTGTGACAGTAATTACACTGTACACTCTTCTTCCTGTTAGGATCAAAAGACTGAGATGATCCTCTCTGCTGAAAAGACTGAGAGGACTGATATTTTGCAGCAAATGCATTCTCCAAGGGCACTGATGCAGTACCACTACCAAACTGCTGTTTCCACCTATCTTGCTGCAGAAGTTTGGTACATAAATCTGAAAACTTCAGATCAACATTTGTGGTTGTAATGTTGAGTGTTTCAATGAAGTGTTCATAAGATTTTGGTAGACTCTTCAGGGTAATGACTACCATATCTTCTTCCTCCATGGTCCGACCAATGGCGTCGAGCTGATCTCGAATGTCTTTAATTTTGTTGAGATGTTCCTGTAAAGACATATGTTCATCCATCATGATGGAGAACAACTGATTTTTGAGAAAAAAAGCTCTGCTTTTATCAGATGTCTCATGCAGTTCTTTCAACTGTTGCCAGATTTCAGCAGCTGTCTTGCCAGAAGGGATCTGTGGTAACTGATCATCAGCGACAGAGAGCTTGAGAAGCATAACAGCCTCTCGATTTCTATCATCAAATTTATCTTGATCGGTCCCGGCTGTACCTGGACGAAGCTCTTTGCCCAAAATGAGTTGATCAAGACGCCTGTACTAAAAAATGGTCAGCAGTCTTTGTTTCCAAATGTTATAGTTGCTGCCATTAAAGCGTTGATTTCCTTCTAACATCAAATTGGTGAGCGTGGCCATTTTCCCAGAGAAAATACAGAAGTCAGCAAAAATATCTCTCCAGTCAAAAAAACAATAGTAATACTGCTGAAACTGTCCCCTTTAATCCTGCTGCAAAAAAAATCCTTTTCTTTAACAGTGACAGATCTAAATCATAAAAAAATTTGAGGTTCCTTTCTCTGTCCAGATCTGAGTTTTGTCCTAAGATAAGCACAGGTCTGAGAATATAGTTTCCCACAGGTTTGCTTCAGGTCCGTGGAGCTCCACCATAATCCGATCCCACAGCTAGCACTATAAACCGAGTGACAACAGATAATTTCAAGTCTGAGTTTGTAATGGGAACACACTGCTGATTTGGAACAAATAAGAAAAAAATGCTGTTTGGGAACACACTGAGCGACACACACCGCTGATTGAAAACGCTGATAAAACAAATACTAAGATCTGAAAATTGGCCCACGTGAGCTATCAAAAGCTTCACGTCACGTCTCAGCTACGTGGTATAGATCCACAGGTGAATACTCAGGTTTGAAATATATCCACGGTTCTGAAAATACTTGAAATATAACACGCGTATATCCACGGTTCTGAAAATACTGGAAATATAACACGCGTATATCCACGCCACAGAGTTATCACAGCTTATCCACGGTTCTGAAAATACTGGAAATATAACACGCGTATATCCACGCCACAGAGTTATCACAGCTTGTGAATACGCGGGTTTTGAAATATATTCTGATAACACTTAAAATACAAAACACGCGTATATCCACGGGTTTTTTTGGAATTACACTCGTATCACAGTGTTTCCTCACGCGTACCAAGACAGAGTTTCAAATACACGCCACAGAGTTTCAAATACGCGCGTATCACAGGGTTTCAAATATCCACGGGTTTGACAGATATCTACGCCACAGATTTTCAAATATATATTCACGGGTGTTGAAATATATATATCCACGGATTTCAATGGTAATACCATCCACGGGTTTGAAGACACAAGCGTATATCACTTGTTTGACAGCGTTTGAAAAAAAAATAGACAGTTGCCCGCAGATCGAATTTTCAGACCATGACTCTGATTTTAAATGAGTTATAAATGAGAGAAAACACCTGGATCACGATCGCTGAGGAATGCCACGTTGTGGTCGAAGAAAATAGCTGGATTCACGATTCCAAGCAAACTGGCCAGCCACAAAAAAAATTCCGCTTCCACGACAACAGTCACCTCCACAGAGTTATTTCCTTAAAAAAAATGATCATGCAAGGGAAGAATCTATTTCTGTATCGAGATGGACGACTGTAAGCATTTATCACAGCGAGCAAAGCCGAGGCTAAGACTCAGTGAAGGCTGCCTGGCTTACAGAGGGCTCGACCTTAGAAAAGACTCAAGAGATTACGATGCAGAGAGAATTATTGTTCAAGAAATCTCTTAACCTTGCTCTGATACCATAAAAGAATGTTCAATGAATTAAAATTCACATGGAGCAAACAGCTCAATGATAATACAAAGATATTTACAAGAATAGAAACATCAGGTTTCTATGTAGAATATCGAACAAACAGTTTCATCTAAGAAACTGCTAAAAGAATAAGAATAGAAACATCTAAGAGACTGAGCATTACTAAATAGAGATATAGAGATATATTCTAATACTTATCTTACCACTGAACATTAGCATTCCAGTGAGCGTTATCTGCACTTGTATTTACTAGTCAGTATTTCTTTAATGAATATGGTATTTGCGATGTTCCTTTATATAGAAGAAGATGACTGGCATACTTGGTAAACCCAAACTTAACCCAACCATGCAACTTCATATCAAAATATTCCACGACATCTGCTTGAGTGGTGAACATAATTGGTCACAGTCAATAACAACCTAACACATAATTATCTTTAAAGCTTTTAACTAGATCTTGCGCATTTGCTTTGGATATTCTTGTGTGAAATATTTCTTTTAAAAGCAGCATGTAGAAAATTTTCAAAGTTTGATTTACCTTTATGTTTTTGTGGTTGCAGATTTTGCAGAACGTCAGAGATTTGTCGAATGCTACCTTGAAGTGTCAGGTTAAGTACTGAAGACTATCCTGATTTGATATTGTTATAATTTCTTAACGTGTATGCAGGTTAAAAATGACATTTTGGTTCTAGGTTTCACAGAGTGCTTTCTGTTCAAAGTATTTAAACTGACATTTACTTGCCTGGCAATTAATTAAAGGACTTATTAGAGTTTGTAGTATGTCATACAGCCAGTCTATTATTTTCTTGATGTAGCTATCTAAACTCCAGTAGTCCTGCTTGGGCATGTGTAGTGTGAATTTCGAATGCTTCAAATAGAAATATTTGTAAGGGAGACAATTAGAAACAAGTGAGTGTAAAATTACCATGAAAATATAATCTATTTGATTGTGCCATATTGGCTAGTTTGTGTTTTAGGTACACCCTTTAATCTCAACATTGAATTGTTGAGATGAGTCGTTCATTTAACGCTTGACTTTTTTGACAATAGAATGTAGATGTAAGGACTGAATATACAAAATTGCAGGATAATATATTACGAACACCTTTTTTTGTGAAAAATGCGTCTTTTATTAATAGAAATATATTTTCCAAAGACAAAATAGAAGCGGAAGGGTATATACATTGGTGAATCAAATCCTCTTCCTCAGTGCTACAAGAACAGAGACATAATCAGAATCTTTAGCACCTGTGATCAGCAGAGATCCTTTAGCTAACAATTGGATATATAGTATATACCTCTTCCTGTAAAACATGACAAAGAGATTGAAATGAACTTTACTCATTGGCAAAAACTTCCTGTAAACCATGACAAAGAGATTGAAATGAACTGAACTCATTGGCAAAAACTTCTGTAAAACATGACAAAGAGATTGAAATGAACTGAACTCATTGGCAAAAACATACTTGCATATTAGTCTCTAAATTGGCAAATAGTGAACAATGCAGTGACTCTTAAGGTAATGCTGGATTCCTGAGAAGAAGAATGGACTAGATAGCAGGAATCTCTGAAAAGTGCTGCTTGCCAGTGGATGTTCCCCTGAAACAAAGCTGAATGCTCATCTGGGATTTACTGCTCAGTGCCAACAGTCCTTGGCAAACTTGCACTTGTAAAAATGTGTTTGACAGTCTTAAGGTAACGACAGACGGAGCTAAGCCCATGTGTGAGCCCACTTCTAGGCAAACAAACTTTAATAGGCAGCCCATGATTAATAACCAACTATGAAAAGACCCTTAACTTGTAGCAGAGGTGGAAAGCCACACACAGTGTAATTTACAAATTCACTTGTCCTCTGGATTGGAAGAAGTCCTGTGACCGTTTAGAACAGGGGACAAGATATGTTTCTGATGTAAAAAGGATTAAAGCTTTTTGGAATCATGATGCTGAAGTGGCTTCCCAAAACTTCCACCCCCAATCCCACCACAAGAAACCATGCATATCAGTATTCAGTGTGAACAGCTCCTTGGAAGGAATCAATGGCATAATATTTTTGGATACAAGAGGGATTTCTGGTGAGTCAACAGTCTCCCGTTCTTTTAGGCCCTGGCTTTGAAGTTCCAAAGATCCTTCCAAAAAAATACCCTTCTTGCTTAACCTATGAACTTTAAATCACAATCAGTGAAGACAATATCGCCGAAATATCACCGATATTCAGAAATATCGCGATATTTTCGGGGAGACGAGATATCGCCAAGGAAATATCGCAATATTTTGTCTCCTCGAAAATTTCGTGATATTTCGGGAAAATATCGCGCTATGACCCAAAATATCACCGGGCATGAAAAAATTCGCTGCCGTGGCTAGAAAAGGCCAAAATCGTTTTTTTTTCTTCATTTTGTTTTCTGATTGCTGGAGAAGGAAGGGGAGAGCATTGTGCTTGCTGTCAAGGAGGATTCAAGGGTTGAATAACCATTATCGCCACCAACAACGAATATTTTGTTGATCAAAGATTGAAGAACAGTGAGACAATCTTCATTTCTTCCATTAATAGGTATGTTCTAATAAACCCCTATGTTAATGAATTTTTTGATAGATTTAGGGTTATTCTTGCTTGCCTATTTGCCTACAAACATTTTGCTTGTTTTTTTTTTTTTTTCCATTTGCTATGATTTTCATGCCCATGAACAAATGCAAGGGTTTTCTCCATATTTGGACAACAAACTCCATTTTTTTTAACTTTCAAATGCACCCTCTTATTGTCATTTATGATTTTTCATTGAATTTACATTGCAAATAATGTAGCAAAAAATTTATTTTGTAAAATGAGGTGGTTATTACTTACGAATTCCAATTTTTTTTTTTTGGTGCCTTAGGTTTGAGTTAGCTCACTACAAAATTCAAATATGCCAAAAGCCTTGGTCCCATTTTGGGAGTATGGGGAGCCTGATGGTGGGACAAATTGGGCATATCTATGATGCAAATTGTGTGGGACTAGGATGACAGGAGGGGTTACACAATTGAAGTACCATCTGGCTAGACTCGCTGGACATGATGTTGGGATTTGTATAGTTTCTAGTCCGGAGCTTATACAAAAAGCTCTTCAAGCAATTGATGAAAAAGACAGAAAGAAGGAAGAGGCAGAAAGAAACAAGGTTGAACGTGCAGGTAGATCTTTCGGGAAATCTTCTTTTGATTTTGATGCTGAGGGTAGTGGGAGGGGCTCCACAACATCACCTGCTATTGCTAGTGCGAGGTCATCATTTTTTGTTCCACGAATAGGACATGGATCACAACCTGGCATAAAATCAATTGTTAAAAAAGGGATGAAGCAAGAAGCATATAGAGTCATGGGGTGGTGTCTTTTCTGGAGCGACTTACCTCTCAGCATCACCAAAACCAATCCATTTTGGCAGTCAATGTGTGATGATATTGCTGTTGTGGGCCCAGGGTACAAAAGTGCTACATATGAGGAGTTGCGGGGACCAATTCTTCAAGCGGAAAAAAAGGACATCAACTCTAGATTGGCGGAGTTGAAAAAAACATAGGAAGTTTCTGGATGCACAGTGATGTCTGATGGTTGGACAGATAGGAAAGGTAGGACCCTTCTAAATTTCTTGGTACATTGTCCTAAAGGTACCATGTTTATTAAATCAGTGGATGCATCAACACATATCAACGATGCAACAATGATATGTGAATTGTTAGATGGGTTCATTCGGGAGATTGGTGTGCAGAATGTGGTGCAAGTCATAACAAACAATGCAACTAATTATGTGTCTGCCGGCAAGATGCTTATGGAGAGACATCACACATTGTTTTGGATTCCGGGTGCAGCACATTGTATTGATTTGTTGCTTGAGGATATGGGGAAACTCTCCTTCATCAAGGAGGTGGTTGATATGGCTGAGAGCATCCCCAATTTTATTTATAACCATGCTTTTGTTCTTAGCCTTATGAGGAGGTTCACTAGAAACAAGGAGTTGCGGCATCCTGCAATCACACGTTTTGCCACAAACATTATTACTTTTCAGTCTTTGCTTCGATGTCAGTTCGAGTTGAAGCAAATGTTTGTTTTTGATGAGTGGCGTAATTTTAGATACAACAGGAGACAAGACGGAAGAGCCATTGCAAAAATGGTGTACTCTGACACATTTTGGCAGGGAGTAGAAGAAGCATGCTCAGTTAGTGAACCTATAGTAAAGGTTTTGAGATTGGTAGATGGGGAGAAGCTTGCAATGGCTTATTTGTGTGAGGCCATGGATAGGGCCAAGGAGGCCATTTGTTCTTATTATGTAGACAAGGGTTCGGCTAGCCTTGATAGGCATATGATGTTATGGGATGTGATTGATAGTCGGTGGACAGGGAGGCTTCATCGACCCATTCATGTAGCAACACTCTCCTCATCCCCGCATTTTTATACAAATGTGGCTTTGATTTTGATGGTGAGGTGATGGAAGGGCTCCATTCCTGTATTCATAGGATGGTACCTAATCCTAAGCTTCGTAGCAAACTCAATCGCGAGATACATTTTTATCGGGATTGTGTTGGCCTATTTGGCTTTGATGATGCTATTAGGGAAAGGACCCTCTTCATGCCACGTAAGTGACAAGTCATCACACATTATAAATTATAATTTTCAATTTAGAATTTCCTTACTTATAATTCTAGATTTTTAAAATTCAATTATGTAACTTTTATTTGAAAGTTTAATTATGTTTAAAGTTTTTGAATTTTTTATTTCTTTATTTTGTTGTAGATATTCAGTGGCGAAGCTATGGTGCAAGGGCACCAAATTTGCAGAAATTGGCCATAAGAATCTAGAGTCAAACATGTAGCTCTTCAGGGTGTGAGCGCAATTGGAGTGTATTTGAGAAAATACACACAAAAAAGCGCAATAGGTATAATTTTGAGCTCCAGCCTTTAGTTGGGCAATTACACTTACTGTAATTTAAAATTTTTAATTTATGACCTTCAAGTGTCAAGAGTCAAGAGTCAAGACTCATTAGTTTTTTTGACACTCTTACAGGTTGGAGTTCGAACGCCTCAATGATTTAGTGTATGTGCATTACAATATCTGACTTCGAGTGAAGCAAATAGAAGCACCAGTGGATCCAGATGTCATTTCCTTAGACAATATTGATGTATTGTCTCAGTGGAGGGTGGAGTCTGAGGAGCCCATCTTGGAGGAGTCACCTTCATGGTTAGAGCTAGATGATCCATTAGAACAGGGGCAACGAGAGGAGGAGGACTTGGAGGAGGAGCAACATGAGGAGGAGGAGGAGGAGGACACTGTGGGAGCATCAACATCAAAACCATCCGCTATAAATATAGGAGAGCACAACTCCATACCTAACACTCATTATTTGACATTAGGTGTAGAGGCAGGGCCAGGGCCTTCTACTACTAGGGGCAGACCTGGCAAACAACCCATCATGTTTTCCTGTAAAAGGGGGAGAGGGCAGTGATTTCAGATAGATAGCTGCTAGTTTTATTTGTTTTGCTACATATAACTCATGATGATGAGATACTTTTATATATGTGATGTTATTTTGTATTGGTTCTCCACATTTGAGTCCTTGATTGGACAATTATCAGGGATCAACAGGATTTGGTATCGCTTTTGATGTATCATTTCTATTTGACATCATATATATCAGTGCTTTCTTCATATTTATATGCCAATGCGTTTATTTCATGTTGTTATTGCTTTATATGTTTAAAAATCTGAAAAAATTGAATATTTTATGCATTTTTTATGCTTGCCGATGTTTTCGCCGATATTGCCAATAAGATGTTTTCTGGAGCCTTGTTGATATTTTGCTGATACCGATATTATCAACATTGATCACAATAACTTAATGATGCAATGATATTGATGATTCCAAATCCAAATTGAGCACCAAGTCAAATCCCATCCTGCATGGCCGCCTGAGAAGTTCCAATTGATTAGAGGAGCAACAACTTTCCAAGCCTATCGAATGCTCTTGTAGATAAAGGACCTAGAAATCCAGAGTAAGTGAGAGGTGGAAAGGATGTCACATGAGTCAAAAGCAACCAATACTTTAAGCAAATGTTAAGCTAATTGGAACCTATGCCACAATAAAATATGCCATGGGGAGGAACCCTCAAGACACCTCACCTCCCACTTAGTTGCAAGAATGCTCCAAATCTCCTGTTATGAATATAATTCATATAAAAATAATAAATGTAAATATAAATATAATAATAATAATAAATAATAATAATTAATTAACTAATAGTTAGTTAGTTAGTAATGAAGATGTTGGAAATACTGAGAAGGGGGTGAATTAATATTTTTTTTCAATTGTTCTTCTTACCAGTTAGATTCTTCAAATTATAATCAGAAATGAAATATATAATAACTTTATTAAGAGAGGAATTTAATCATGTTTTCAAATAATTGAGTACAATAATAGTTGAGGGCACCAACCCTTCAAAGTTCCAGGCACCAACCTGTAGCCAAGCACCAACTTGGACTTTTCATGAGGCTCCCACCTCTAGGGCTTCGACCCTATTCTTCTCAAGGCTCCAACCTTGTGTTTAGGGGCTCCAACCCCTAGGAAACCAAACCTATTTACTTCTTTTAATACAGAAGGAGAGTAGTACTTACTTGGATGTCCTTGACATATATCTTCACTGTTCAAACTCTAAAATTGCTTGTGAGCTTTCATTGTTTCATCACTTGCTTCACTGTGCTGTCACTATCACAATGTTCAAATAACACTTTTGCTGCTGATAGTTATTGCACCTCCATGCCACAGTCCAATATCTAAATTTATTGCAATAGCAATCCGAAAACACAGTTCTCTGCAGTGAGGAGTCCGATGTCAAAATGCGTGGTGTAGTTCAAAAAAAAGGATCACCAAGATCATTGTTTTATGCAGTCATAGAGCGAAGTTCTTTTCACCACAAAGATAGCCCAAGAAACACAGTAAGTGGTCCGAATGTATCTTGCTGTCATAGGTCCGAGTGTATTTTGATGTCACAGGTCTGAGTGTGGCTTGCTATCTCAAGTTCGAATGTAGTTGTCACAGATCCGAATAGCTTACTGTTACAAGTCCAAATAGCCTGCTGTCACAGGTCCAACTATTTTGATGTCACAGGTCTGAATGTAGCTTGCTGTCTCAGGTCCGAATGTGTAGAGGCAAACCTTGGATGTAGAGTGGAGGTATAGTGACACAAACCAAAGATATAGAGCCATAGACACGAGGAGCAGTTTCTGCCTTTTCACTATAGTAATCCTGAGAGTCGAGCAACAATCCACCAATCAGGCTAAAGACCAATCCGAGCCAGACAGTGATATAAATATTACTTCCTGGTTTTTTATTTTCCTTCCTGAAGATTCATGAGATGTGAACCTGTAGCTCATTTTCTTCCAAGTTGTGATCAAACTGTTGAGTAAAGAATGAATATGTATGCCTATTTTATAGTGTTCATATCTCTCCAAATAGGCTGACATGAGTAGGCCAATATAGGTCGGCTCACTGTCTAGAATAATATCCTTAACTTAAAAAATTCATATCTCCCAAACTATTTGGATTTTCGGGCCAAGTAAGAGCTCATTGGAAAGGCAAAATTATGCTCTAAAAGATGGTATAGGTATCATATGGAGAGGCTGCCTTTAAGGTAGTGAAAAACATTTTTTAATGTTACTGGTCATCAATTAGTGCAGAATTGGAGGTAGGATAGAATGGCTTCATGAATAGTAAGGCTTCGTGGTGACATTTACTAGGAGAGCTCAACAATATATATTTTATCAATGACAATTATTGACCAAAAATCTCCCCCTTTGTCATTGATGGAAATATTTCTCCATTCTCTCCCCCTTTGACGTCAATGGCAAATGGGGTGCCCAAGTACTCCCCTTATCCAACTGTTGCCTTTGTCATGCTGCTCCCCTTGATATGCCACTCCTACTCTTGTGAAGATGATTATTTAATGTGATGCAAGAGCAATAAGCCCCATCTTTTGGCGAAGGTGTTCAAATGCTTCTCGTTGAAGAGGTTTTGTAAAGATATCTGCAATTTGCTCTTTTGTATTGATGTATTTCAACTTGATGTTTTGTTCAGCATTCTGTTCACGGAGGAAGTGATATTTGATTGGAATATGTTTGGTCTTTGAGTACATTACTAGATTCTTTGAGAGACTGATGGCACTAGTGTTGTCACAATAGATGGTGATTAGCTGTTTAGTTTCTATGTTGACATCCTTCAAAGCTTCATCCACAATATCTGTGTAAAACAATCTGCAGTAGTTATATATTCGGCTTCAGCTGTGGAAAGAGATATAGATGATTGCTTTTTGCTGAGCCAAGATACTAGACAATCTCCCATGAAGAATGCATTTTTGCTAGTACATTTTCGATTGTCCACGCTTCCAGCCCAATCAACATCGATGTAAGCTGTCACTGTAAGAGTTGTGCTTTTGAGATACCAAAGACCGCAGTCAGGAGTTCCTTTTAAGTATCTGAGAATTCTCTTTACAACCAACAAATGGGATTGCTTAGGAGCTGATTGAAATCTTCCCACCATTCCTACTACTTGCATAATGTCGGGTCTTGTAGTAGTTAAGTATAGGAGAGCTCCAATTATTGACCTGTAAAGCGTTGCATCTACCGAGGGGGATTCATCATCTTTGCTCAATTTGCAGTCTGTGGTCATCAGTGTGCTCATAGGTGCACATTCTTCCATCCCATATCTTTTAAGCATGTCTTTAAGATATTTTGCTTGAGATATGAACATGCATGCTGTGGTTTGAGATACTTGTAGTCCAAGGAAGTAAGACAACTCACCAATCATCGACATTTTGAACTCTTCTGACATATTTTGAGCGAACTCATGGCTCATCTGATCATCATTGCTAGCAAGAATCAGATCATCAACATATACAAAAGTGACTAGTAATTTATCCTTGTTCATCTTCATGTAGAGATTACTTCCTACTACCCCCTTTTTGAAGCCTTGTTGTTGTAGATAGTGATCTAATCTTGCGTACTAAGCTCTAGGAGCTTGTTTCAAACCATATAATGCCTTTTTCAACTTACATACAAAGTCTTTTCCTTCTGCTAGATCAAACCCTTCTGGTTACTCCATGTAGACTTCTTCCTTGAGTTCCCCATTCAGAAATGCTGATTTTATGTCCATTTGGTAGACTTCGAATCCTTTTGAGCAAGCAAATGTCGAAAACATCCTTATAGCTTCCATACGAGCTACTGGTGCAAAGGTTTGTTCAAAGTCGATTCCTTTAATTTGTGAATAACCTTTACAAACAAGCCTTGCCTTATTTTTGATGATTTTTCCATCTTCATTCATTTTGTTTTTGAACACCCACTTGGTTCCAATTATATTTTTATCTTTTGGACGAGATACCAGCTCCCATGTCTCATTCTTCTCGATCCGAGACATTTCTTCTTCCATTGCTTCCACCCAATGATGATCCTTACTTGCTTAAGTAAAAGTTTTTGGTTCTATCGTAGACAAGAGAGCAACATCATCTTTCCTTGGTGTACTTGTCATCCTTCTTCGGGTTTGTATTCCCTCGTCTACATTGCTAATAATTTGCGTTTTTGGATGATGTTTTTGGAGGAATTTTACTTTTGAAGGGGTTTGAGATGGTTATTTTTGATTTTCTTGATCTTTTTTCTCTTTTGCTGACTCTTCTTCAACTTCTTCAAGGATAGAATCTTCTTCATGGACTTCAAATTCTTTTTCTGGAAGAGCTTCGTCAATTTTTACATCAATGCTTTCTACTACTATTTGTAGGCGATTATTGTAGCATTTGTAAGCTTTGCTTCTTGTAGAATATCTAAGGAGTATTCCTTCATCGACTCGAGAATCAAATTTTCCTAGTGAGTCATCATTGATCTTCATAAAACATTTGCTTCCAATGATTGTATAGTACTTACCGTGGCAAGTCTCCCTTTACATAGTTCGTATGGTGTTTTGTTGTTATTTGGTCTTAGTTGAGTTTGATTCAAGGTATAAACTGCTGTCCCGACTACTTCTTTCCAAAACTTGGGCTGCAAATCAGTTGCTAGTAGAATTGTTCTTGCCATCTCTTGTACAATTCAGTTTCTTCTTTCTACTACTCCATTTTGTTTGGGAGTTCTAGCAATAGAGAGCTCTCTCTTGATTCCATGTACTTTACAAAATTCATCAAATTCTTTTGAAGTAAATTCTCCTCCTCTATTTGTTCTAAGGCATTTAATCTTTGATTCTTTCTCATTTCTATTAGAGCTTTAAAATTTTTGAAACATTCAAAAGCTTCAGATTTAAATTTTATAAAGTATACCCACATCATTCCAATATATTCATCAACAAATAAAGAAAAATACCTTTCGCCTTGTACAGTTGCAGTTCTAGTTGGTCCACATAAATCTACATGTATTATCTCCAAAGGTTTTGATGTAGAGAACTCCTTAGTCTTGAAACTGATTCTTGTTTGTTTTCCATGTTGACATGGTCCACAAACAACTTGATTTGGCTTGATAACTTTTGGAATGTCCCTTACTGCATTTGTTTTGTTGATTTTGATCAAGTTATCAAAGCTTATATGGCCCAATCGTTTGTGCCATAGCCAACTTTCATTTGCTTGACTTACATAACATTTATCTTTTTGAACTTTGTTCAAAATGTATACGTTATCTGGTGTTATTATTCCTTTAGCTATAAGTTCACCTGAGGAGGAGCTCCTTATCTCACAATCTTTCGTACTAAAGACAACCTTGTGTCCTTGATCACAAAGTTGGCTAACAAATATTGTGTTTGATTTCTTCCACCAGCAATGCATTTTGGGCTTTTCCTTTACCATTGATGAGAGCAACAATTCCTTTTCTAGCTATCTTGGCCGTTCCACTTCCAAAAGACACATTTCCATCTTTCTTGATTAAGGAGGTAAATTTCTTTCGGTCACCTGACATGTGTCTTGAACATCCACTATCTACAAACCATTGATTTTCATCACTATGAGCACATAGGGCTAGGCCACATTTATCAATAACGTGTTCATCCTTTTGTAGATATTCCTTTTTGAATGGACAATTTTGTTCATCATGACCATAATCATTGCATAATGGGCAACTTGGATCATACTTAGCCAAAGGATCAAAAGAGTTGTAAGGCTTGATTTATCCTTGTTCTTTGAGGCCAAGTGGCTTGCTTTGTTGATTCTTATTTCTTGAAGCATTGTCCTTACGAGGCTTGCAATGCTTGACTTGATGACCTAAGTTTTTACAATAAAAACAATAACCAAGATAGATTGTTTGGTATGTGTTAGAATAGCCTTGACTTGAGGTAGTATTCTTCCTTGGAGTTGTCCTTCCTTCATTCATTGGATTGATAAAGGTGAACTTTTGTTCTTGGTGAGATGACTTCTCTTCTTTTGGATGGCTGGAAAGAATGTCAACATAGCTTCTTTGGATTTCCTTATTCACATTCTCCTTTGTACTTGATGATTCTCCTTTGAAGCCAATCCCAGATTTGTCATATTGAGGTCTTTGAGCATTAAGGGTGTTATCAAGTGTTTGAGAACTTTGCCAACTCCTTTTAACTTGATCCAATTCTTTTCTTAGCGGAACAATTTCAGTTTCACGTTTTTCGCAAATCTCTTCTTTCTCTTATAGTTTATTATTCAAGAAATCTTCCCTCCTTTTTGCTTCCTCCTTTTCTACTTTGAGAGAAACAATCTTCTTTCGTAATTTCTCATTTTCTTCAATGGCACTCATTAGTAAATCATCCACATTTCCTTTGCCTTCTTGTTCGGAGTCATCATTATTTGTAAATGCCATGAATAAAACTTCTCTGCTTCAAGCATAGACATTTTCCTCATTTTACTCGTCATCATTTATTTTGTGAAAAGTGATATTTTTAGTTGATTTCTTCTTGGTGATCACAAATTCATCTTCATCAGAATCGTCTTGTTTGGAGAAGTTCTTCTTGTTAAAACCTTTCTTTTTGAACATCCCCTTTTTATATTCCTCCTCCTCATCACTATCATATTTATGAGGACATTTTGCAGCATAATGACCTATCCTTCCACATTTAAAAAAATTGAGACGATGCTTCCCTTTTAGCTTAGATCCTTTTCTTAGCTTTCATACAAATTGAGCAAGTTCAGATTTAGTATCAGAGTCATCATTGTTGGTATTCCAATTCTTTCCCTTCTTTTTTGATTTTGAAGCTTTCAGTGCTGCTTCCTTGGAATTTTGGATCCATTTTCTCATTTCATAAGCAATGAGAATTCCATGAAGTTCATCCATTTTTAAAGTATCCAAATCCTTCATTTCTTCTATGGCACTTACCTTGGAGTCAAATCTATCTGGAAGAGATCTCAAGACCTTTTGAACAATTGTGCTTTCTTCAATATTTTCTTCTAAGCTTTTAAGTGAGTTGATGACTTCAACTACTCGGAGAAAGAATGATGCAATGTCTTCTTCATCATCCATTTTAAGACTCTCAAATTGCCTTCTATGAGTTTGGAGCTTTGCCTTCTTAACTTTGGAGTCCTCGTCATATAAAGCAATGAGTTTGTCCCACATTTGTTTTGCAGAATCACAACCCATGACTTTTGTGAATTCAGAGTCAGTAATTCCACTAGTTATGGAATTTAAAGCTTTGGCATTTGCAATGTAAGCTTTCCTTCCATCTTGATCAGTCGGAAGAGTGGGAGGAGTTTTGTACTCGTCAAAAATAGATTTCCGTACTCGACGTCTAAGAGACATAAATACTAGGACATCCTCTTCTTCCAAAAACCCAAGTTTATACCATCAAACAAGGGAATCTTTCCTATCATTTCCTGATTCTTCATTGTGACTGTGAATCCTTCCTCCAGCTGTTAGGCTGATAATGAAGAAGTTGGCTCTGATACCAATTGTTGGAAATACTGAGAGGGGGGTGAATCAATATTTCTTTTCAATTGTTCTTTTTACTAGTTAGATTCTTCACAATTATAATCAGAAATGAAATAAATAATAACTTTATTAAGAGAGGACTTTAATCCTCTTTTCAAATAATTGAGTACCTGTAGCCAAGCACCAACTTGGACTTTTTAATGAGGCTCTGACCTCTAGGGCTTCGACCCTATTCTTCTCAAGGCTCCAACCTTGTGTTTAGGGGCTCCAACCCCTAGGACACCAATCCTATTTACTTCTTTTAATAGAGAAGGAGAGTAGTACATACTTGGATGTCCTTGACATATATCTTCAGTGTTCAAAGTTCCAAGGTTACTTGGGAGCGAGAGCAAAAACGGGGAGCGGGAGCGGGAGCGACATTTTCAGAAGCTCCCGGTTTGGGAGCAAATTCGAGAACATTTTTTATATAATATATATATTTTTATAATTTGATGCATATATGTCAACAAAAACATGTAAAATGATGAATTAGATATAAAAAACATAGATTGAACCATATAACAACAATCATCTAGAAGTTATAATCTTCATCAACCATGTCCACAAGTTAGTAACATACAACATATTGAGTCTCATGAATCATGATTCATCAATCTTAAAGTTTCAAGCTTTCAAAATTCAATATATAACATTTATCATCATTGATCACCAAAGTTGTACTTGTAAGCTAAGTGTAACCATTACAACAAATAATATCTAACATGAAATGAAATGTTATAAAATGAAATGAAATGAAACAACTTTGAACTTTCATGAAGCATCATATTCATAATTCATTACCAATGAGTTATAATTGCCAACTTCAAACTTAAAACTTAAATTGTCATATATTGTTTACAAAAAATATCATAATAAATATGAAAGAGTCAACAATTATAAAAGCCACTAGAAACTAGAAAAGACAAGTAAATCTATCATCTACATCTTCCTCTTGCCACCACAAATAATGTATAATTTCTGAGCAGGTCGTGGTGTTGTTCTAGGAGTCTCCTCCCGCACAGTACCACGACTAGAACCAGAAGGCAAATGCCCTCCACGTGTGGATGTACATGGAGGTGACGACATCAAAGGAACAAGACTTGGACCTCGAGAATTGCTACTGGATGGTGGGGGTGGCATGGTTGTTGCTTCATCTTCCTCTCTCAGAAGTTCTGCTTCCAGTTCTTCAAGATGTATAGTGCCATCCTCCAAATTATCGTCCTTTGGGTGGTTGTCCCAAATTTTATATGTTGGATCCTCATAAGCCCGATCACAGTAATGACTCAACAACTTCAAGTTGTAGTGCACATAAACCAAGATTTCTTCCCAGTTTTCATTGAGTTTGTTTCTTCTTACATTATGTATGAAGCTGTAGGTGCTCCAACACCTCTTTGTAGAAGAAGTATTTACAACCTGTGAGAGAACTTTTTTTGCCAATTTTGGCAAAAGTCCCATGCCGCCATATGCTTCCCACCATGTGAGAGCATCAAATCTGTCTCTGTCTTCCATTGCATGCAAATAACCAGACAAACTAGTGCAACTGAAGTATTTGCCTAATTCAAGACACAGATTAGCACGCTCCTCCTTGTTAGATACCAACTTGTCTAATGCTTCCATATATCTTGTACATACCTCAGGATCTGTATGGGGTTTGACCCTTACCCCACCCCTAGGTGCAGGTTGGCCCAACCAATTTGGAGAGTAGTATTTTGGGATAAAGATATACGCCAAGGCATGTAGTGGAACATTACGTTCATTCACCGTGTACACACACAATTGTGAATCAGTGTATACAAGTTGGGATCATCTTTCTGAACAGTAATTTTTATTTTCCCCAACATGGTATCCATTTGCTCATACACCTCCCCAATCACTGGTTTATCTATATGTGCAAAATGAATCATGTGATAAGTGGGCTTGGTGAATTCCAATACTTGCCTCACATGTGCCCAAAACTGACCATTAAGAGCGGTCTCCTCCACCTTTTCAAAACCTTGCTTGTCAACTACATTTGTAGCCCTCTCCTTTAATACCTGCTAGTGTGGACTTGCTACCATGCTAGCCAATGACTCTCTTACCATCAAAAGGCGCCTGAAGGTGTGGTAATAGCTAGCAAATCTAGTCTTCACAATCTTCAACAGCTCCAATTTTGAGTGATTGTAGAAAAGCCCATGGGTATTGCTATGATTTGTAATAAATTTTATCATTTGTTTGCCTCTCTTGTACAAATCACCAATCCATTTGTATTGTTGGTTTTTGTTCTTAATAATATCATGCATCAAAAGGTTCATTGTGTGAACCAAACACCCATACCAAAATGTGTTGGGGTATTTATCCTCAATAATTGCTCCCGTTGCCTTACAATTAGGAGCATTATAAGTGATGGCTTGGATGACATTGTATGGCTCAATATGTTCAATTGTTTCAAGTAATGGTTCTGCAATGTTGATGTCGTTCTTGAACTTGTCTGAGTAATCATATGCTGAAAGAAAGATGGCACCAATAACAGACACATCAAGAACACTTATCAATGGCTTGCCTTTTGCATTTGTCCATCCATCAGATACAATGGACACCCCATGGTCAGTCCAAGAATTTGTCATTGGACTCAAAGAATGTGATATTTTTTCTTTTTCATGATCAAGTCCAACGGTTCTAGCCTTGTCATACCGAGGGCTCTTGTATCCTTTAGGGGCATCATTTATGGTAGAAGCCATTTCATGCCAATAATGTGAGTGACGAACATTGAATGGTATCCCACATGCATAGAGAAATCGGTAAACTTTTAAATCCACATCATTCCTACACACTTCATCAAGGAAATCTGATATGGTTCTATGCCTTAAAGAGATGTTTGGTGACCCTGTGCCTCCATATCCACTGCCATGGGAGGATGTTGAAGGAGTTCTTTGTGCATGTGATTGTGAGCTTGGTTCAAAGAAACCCTTTGGTTTTTTAGATTTGTATTGGGCTTCCTCCTCTTCCCTTGTGTATTTGGCTCTATCTGCCGCTGACACACTTGCACAAGTTTTGGTTCCTATTTGTTTATCTCCATCCCATGGCCTTTTCCCACATAGGTACCTTTTGGCACGGGTGTATGAACCTGTGTAATTATTGTTGCAATGGGGGTAGTGAAATTTAGTGGTTCCACCCCCTTTCCTTGCTTCAGGCCTAGTAACATATTTCCACAATGGGGTTTGGTCTTGTTTAGTTTTTTGGGCTAAATCATGTGCACTCTCCTCCTCCTCACCAAGGTACTCCTCTCCAGGGTTTTCATCAAATCCCTTATAACCCACTTCTTCATCCTCTTCTTCATGTTCAACCCTCCATTTTTCTACTCTCCAACACCATAATAACTAAAAAAGGAACCAAGAAGAAGAAACTGCCAAGCCATATAACCATGATGTTTGAAATTTGAAGTTTTGAATATGCAAAAAAATGGAATGGGAATGGGAATGGGAAATAGAGAATTTTATTTATTTATTTATTTAGCAATGAACATAAAAAAATGCTAGATTAGAGTGTAGATCCTACCTCTTTGGCCTCCAATCCCAAGCTCCAATCTCCCCTTGCAAGCTCTTCAAACTCCTCCAAGCTCCTCTCTCACCAAGCTCCTCTCCTTGCTTCAAACTCTCTCCAAACTCTCTTGCTCTCTCAATGGGATGAAGTGAATAATGGGAGGGGAGAGGGTCTATTTATTCCCCCCCCCCTTCCCTCTCTCCCTTTTTCCCTCCCTTTCCCCCTCTCTAAGCCGTCGTAGCCTCCCTCTCTGTCACGCCCCTACATTGGCGGTACTCTTCCTACCGCACAATGGGGGGTGCGGCACCACCACCCAATTTCTTTTTAACAATACTTATAAGTGTGGACTACGCCTACTTTCTATACTTAGTTTATTTTTCAACTTTCCTAAGTATAACATTCACATACACAGCGAAAACATTTAATTAATCATCTTCATCGTTATTACCATTCAACATAAATGCATAGCGGATATTTTAATGGGAGGGGCAACTCCCTAAAATATGAGTCTGCCTGATAATAACAATATTTCACAAAATATATAGTTTTACAGTGTTTGCAGGAAACCCCAAGTTTCCTTGGTACAATATCTGTCACAACCGTGCAACCCGGCCTGCACCGTTCAGACTACCTGAACCACCGTTCGGAGTGCCCACCGGTTCTACCGTCTGTTGCAACTCGTTCACCATCGCACTGTTCAGCACATCGTTCAGCCATTCGGGCGGACGCCCTCGCATGCCCTCGCCCGTTCAGTCGTTCAGGCAGACGCTCTCACGCGCCCTCTCCTGTTTAGTCGTTCGGGCGGACGCCCTCGCACGGCCTCGCCTGTTCAGTCGTTCGGTCTGACGCCCTCGCACGCCCTTGCCCGTTCAGTCGTTCGGTCTGACGCCCTCGCCTGAACACCTCCAAACGACTTTGCCCGTTTGGTCGTTCAGGCGGACGCCCTCACATGCCCTTGACCGAATGCCTTCGAACGATCGTTCAGACAAACGCCCTCGGATACCCTTGCCCGTTCGATCGTTTGGCCAGACGCCTTCGCACGCCCTCGCCCGAACACCTTCGCATGACCTACGGCTCCGTTTTCTGCATTTGCTGCGGCTCCGTGCTACGGCCCAAGAGTCCGCCTGCACTTCGCCCAATTTCAGACTCTCCAAGTAGCTCGCCCTCCTAGCTTGCATAAACACTTGGAAGCTTTGCTTGAATGATTTTTGCCACCATTCCAATGCTTTACTTATATGGCGGTTGGCCCATCGGTTGGGGCATCGACTCACCAAGCCGACCCACCGTTTCGTCCAACTCGCCCCTTCGTTGCGTTGGCCCATGGTGTGGGCGCCCATGTGCGGGACCGCCCCCACATATAAACTTTCCACCACCCAACACTTAGTCATTTTTGCGATGACTCTTCGTGTCACACGTTGGCTTGTCTCCTCCATTCAGTTAGCTCGTCGCACTGTGTGGGCGCGCCCCAACTCGCCGGTTACCACCCAGCTCGTCGCTTGCTCGTCCGTCGTGTGCCCACCACCAAACGAACTGTAACTCATGGGCGTTACATTCTCCCCCACTCTAAATGGTTGTCGTCCTCAACAACACCGTCATACGACATCGCAAAGTGTCACTAGCTCCAACATCAAAATTCTCATGCTACCTGCCTCTGCTCTGCCATCGCATAAACCATAAAGGCTCATGTCTCCATGAATCAAAAAGTCTCCTCAATCCATGATCATCAACCACATCCGTCACAATCCCCACATGTTGCCCCACCGTGGAAGGCTGGTCCCTCCAACTCAAGCTACATGCTCACTACAACATATTGTGTCGACCTCATCATGTATCGTCATCGTGTGAACTGTTGCCATGATACTCCAACATAATGCTAACACATCTCTGTACACTGTTGACCCCCATGATTCGAACTAGTCGGGTGATCAGTCCAACTGTCACGCTCAAACCATAAGAATGCACATCCTCATGCCACCATCAGTCGTTTCTCCTAGCCTCCTGTCACAACATCAACTCGATCAAGAATCCATCTCCATCTCCATCAAAATGTAAGCCATGCCCAGGTCCATGAAGTAAACTCCATCTCGTCTACAACATGCTGCCCATGATGTTTGGTATCAATGTGCTGCATGAAATCAGCCACATCTATCCCAACATCATCATCCATGTGCTGCCCATGATCATAGACCAATCAGCTCCCATGTGTAAAAAGTGGTTAAGTCTCGGCTCAACCCATGCCCAAGTGTTGCCACCAAGGCATCATCATCGCTGCAACTCCATCACTCCAAAGTGTCTCATATCGATCCTCCACATCAAGTCACTCTCTCAAGCACACCCATACATGTACTCAAAAGTATGCACCCCATCCTGCATCAAAGTCCCTAACCTCAGCTCCTCAATGCATCAGATCCTCCAAGTCCACCATAATATGAAGTCCCCAAAAGTCACAACCTCATGTCATCATGAGCTCCATGAGTCATCTCCAACCAACATCCTAGCAAGCATACATGTCTCGGCCCAAAGGTCTCTGCAAGATGCCTCAGCTCTCCATGTAGTAGGAATGCTCCATAGTCTGCTCACAAGTCCAACCAAGTCCATGGCCTTGTTGTACAAAAGTGCACAACATCCCCATCGGCTCATAAGTAAAACATCTCCATGTCACATCAGCAAATCCACCTGCACAACATCTCTGCCTTGGCACTCCTCATTGGATGCCCATAAGTGACACCTCTACAAGTGCTCCTGCATAATGTCCCTGCATAAGACTGCCATGCTCCATGTCTCCAACTCGATGTCCATGACTCAAGTTGCCCATGTTGTCCAACTAAGTAGACCCATCACAACAATCGGTCATCCTCATCCAAGTCTGCAATCTGGTCTAGTGAACTCGGTCACCCAAACCATATCATCATCACATGAGTCTCTTCCACCATGGCTCCCCCACTGAAGGTTCCACCAAGACTTCCTCTTGGTCTTGGCCATGAGAAGTCCACCCAAGTATCATCAAACTCAAGTGTGTGCCCTTCTCCAATCTGTCCATGAGTCATGCCGGGCACTTAGCCAATTTCTCCATATGGCTAAAGCATGACCCATTCCTCCGCAATGATCATCATGTTCCTCCCTTGTCATGGGCATTTGCACCTTCTGCCATAAGGTCACAAATAAGCCTAACAAGCTTTGCAACAGCCAATGGTCCTTGCTTCTCCATACAAGGTCTCATTGTAGACATCCATGGTAAGATCCTCCATCGCATCGACAAACTGATTTTGCCCTTCCTTGCGCATGGTCCATCCTCCAAAAGCTCAGATGAAACACAAGTAGTACTTACTTCATCATGAGGCTCCTCCATGTGAGTATCCTCATCCACTAATCCCTGCAAACTGCACGATCCTGGTCCAACTTGAACAATTTCAAGTTCCTCCTCCATCGCTGTCATATCTGCAACATCCTCAAACATCACGACTTCTTCTTCTTCGTCATCGCAATTTGCAGCTGCAACCTGCGCCATTGCCCAACCAAGTCGAAGAAGTTCATCTTCAACATTTCTTTCTAAGACTTCAAGTTCATCTCAAATCCGCGGGTTCTTTTCTTTTATCAGCTTCAACCTGTATAAGGTCAGCAAGAGCTTCCCTTCGCATCCTTCCAAACCTGCCATGTCTTGTCGTTCAGCTTGGCCCAAGCATGAAGCTTCACCCCTGCTAAACTTGTCACGAAGTGTAGCACTTCAATCTACAAATCTGAATCACCAAAGCCCGCGGAATACGGAGCTCTGATACCACCTGTCACGCCCCTACCCTGGCGGTACTCTTCCAACCGCACGATGGGGGGTGCGGCACCACCACCCACTTTCTTTTTAACAATACTTGTAAGTGTGGACTACGCCTACTTTCTATACTTAGTTTATTTTTCAACTTTCCTAAGTATAACATTCACATACACAACGAAAACATTCAATTAATCATCTTCATCGTTATTACCATTCAACATAAATGCACAGTGGATATTTTAATGGGAGGGGCAACTCCCTGAAATATGAGTCTGCCCGATAATAACAATATTTCACAAAATATACAGTTTTATAGTCTTTGCAGGAAACCCCAAGTTTCCTTGGTACAATATTTGTCACAACCGTGCAACTCGGCCTGCACCGTTCAGACTACTCGAACCACCGTTTGGAGTGCCCACTGGTTCTACCGTCCGTCGCAACTCGTTCATTGTCGCACTATTCAGCACGTCATTCAGCCATTCGGGCGGACGCCCTCACACGCCTTCGCCCGTTTAGTCGTTCAGGCAGACGCCCTCGCGTGCCCTCGCTTGTTCAGTCGTTTGGGCGGCGCACTCGCCCGTTTAGTCGTTCGGGCGAATGCCCTCGCACGCCCTCGCCCGTTTAGTCGTTCGGCCCGATGCCCTCGCATGCCCTCGCTCGAACACCTTCGAACGACTTCGCCCGTTTGGTCGTTTAGGCGGATGCCCTCACACGCCCTTTGCCCGAACGCCTTCGAACGATCGTTCAGACAAATGCCCTTGGACGCCCTTGCCCGTTTGGTCGTTTGGCCCGACGCCCTCGCACGCCCTCGCCTGAACACCTTCGCACAGCCTGGGGCTCCGCTTTCTGCGTTTGCTACGGCTCAAGAGTACGCCTGAACTTCGCCCAATTTCAGACTCTCCAAGTGGCTCGCCCTCCTAGCTTGCATGAACACTTGGAAGCTTTGCTTGAATGATTTTTGCCACCATTCCAACGCTTTACTTATATGGCGGTTGGCCCATTGGTTGGGGCGTCGACTCACCAAGCCAACCCACCGTTTCGTCCAACTCGCCCCTCCGTCGTGTCGGCCCATGGTGTGGGTGCCCATGTGCGGGACTGCCCCCACATATAAACTTTCCACCACCCAACACTTAGTCATTTTTGCGATGACTCTTCGTGTCGCATGTTGGCTCGTCTCCTTCGTTCGGTCAGCTCGTCGCACCGTGCGGGCGTGCCCCAACTCGTCAGTTACCACCTAGCTCGTCGCTTGCCCATCCGTCGTGCGCCCACCACCATATGAATTGTAACTCGTGGGCGTTACACTCTCGGCCGCGCGGGCGTCGCTTTCCGATGGTCGGGTGTGAATTTTCCAACTGGGGAGCGATCGCTCCCCAACCACTCCCTGGCTGGAAAATGCACTCTCAAAGCGGTCGCTCCCGACTGGAGCATGAATTGGGAGAGGGATCGTGATAATAATTGCACCTCCATGCCACAGTCCAATATCTAAATTTATTGTAATAGCAATCCGAAATCACAGTTCTTTGTATTGAGGAGTCCGATGTCAAAATGTGTGGTGTAGTTAAAAAATAAGCATCACCAAGATCATTGTTTTATGCAATCACAGAGTCAAGTTCTTTTCACCAAAGAGATATTCCGAGAAACACAGTAAGAGGTCTGAATGTATCTTGCTGTCATAGGTCCGAGTGTATTTTGATGTCACATGTCCAAATGTGTCTTGTTGTCTCAGGTTCGAATGTATCTGTCACAAATCTGAATAGCTTTCTATTATAGGTCTGAATAGCTTGCTGTCATAGGTCCGACTATTTTGATTTCACAGGTCTGAATGTAGCTTGCTGTCTCAGGTCCGAATGTGTAGAGACATACCTTGGATGTAGAGTGGAGGTATAGTGACACAAACCAGAGATATAGAGCCACAAACCCGAGGAGCAGTCTCTGCCTTTTCACTGTAATAATCCTGAGAGCCGAGCAACAATCCACCAATCAAGCTAAACACCAATCCGAGCTAGACAAAGATATAAATATTACTTCCTGGTTTTTTATTCTCCTTCCTGAGGATTCATGAGATGTGAACCTGTAGCTCATTTTCTTCCAAGTTGTGATCAAACTGTTGAGTAAAGAAGGAATACATATGCCTATTTTATAGTATTCATACCTCTCCAAATAGGCCGACATGAGTAGGGCAGTATAGGTCGGCTCATTGTCCAGAACAATATCCTTAACTTAAAAAGTTCATATCTCCCAAACTATTTGGAGTTTCGGGCCAAGTAAGAGCTCATTGGAAAGGCAAAATTATGCTCTAAAAGATGGTATAGGTATCATATGGAGAGGTTGCCTTTAAGGTAGTGAAAAACATTTTTTAATGTTACTGGTCATCAATTAGTGCAGAATTGGAGGTAGGACAGAATGGCTTCATGAAGAGTAAGACCATGAAATGTAAGGCTTCGTGGTGACATTTACTAGGAGAGCTCAACAATATATATTTCATCAATGACAATTATTGACCAACAAAAGAGGCATGTCTTAGAGACATGACCATTCATGAAAGGGCACCTTCCTAGGTATATAAGCAAGCCCCCATTTCAATCATTTCACACATCTTTTATACATTCAACTATTCTTATATACAATTACTACTTGTCCTACGATGGATACTTACATATTTCAGTTCTTCTGAATTATTTCCCAAGGCACTGTATGAAGCTCTTACTGCCCTGCATATTTAGGCCATAAAAAAAACTTGACAATTTGCTTCAACTTTTTGAATTGGGACTTGTTGGGGAGCCAATGATAGTGATAATAAATGTGAAAACCTTCCTTGAAACCACAATCGACTTGGTTGCAAAAGTGAGATCTTTGACTTGCTAGGTGTGGAACTTCTTTTGTAGCTTCTAAAGGCACCAATCCCACATGGCTACAATCAAGAGACCGATGCCAAACAAGGTCTTGAGTAACATAAAATCATTCTAAGTTAAATATAATTCCACAAAGGGTGTGTTGGAAAATGTAACTATGTTCGGTCTTCAATAATGTACTTGAGTCATTATGTAATGTACTTGTCAAAAGAATAAAGAAAAGAAATTTTATTATTATTATTGTGACATATTAAAGCATGGGTTTCATGCTTGGGTCACCATGTTTTAGGTCAAGGTCCCCATTGTGGACTTCTAGGGTTTATTCTGAGTCTATAGAACTGTTGTATATTTAAAGAGACCCTTCTTGGGCTTTTGAATCATGTAAAAAGGTTAAGTATTGAGTCAAATATGAATTATGTAACTATCACACCATGTCGGCCTAAGGGAATATCAAGTCGACCTAAGGAACCTATTCGACCCCACAAGAAGCGTATAAAAGGAAGGTCATTGAATTCATTTGCATCATCACTCTCTCATCAAGTTCAAATTCTCGTGTATCTTGGAAGAACTGTGAAAATCTCTTGTTGCTAGGCAAAAGTGCGAAGTTCTCTTGTAGCTGGGAAAGTTTGTTGCCGGAAAGGCGAAGTGAGTGCGAGTTTAGGGAAGTCTAAGTAGACAAGGAAAATTGAAATTTTGGTGTCTCTCTCTCTTTGTTTCGTGTCCTGGATTGGGAGATCGAAGTCTTCCAAGTTTCACTGTCACGGAAAGCTACCAGTTGTTGTAAGCTGCTGCATAGTCGAAGTTGTTGGGAAGAGGTCGAAATTTTGGACGCTGACTTGGTGTGGAGGGAAGGTCTGGTCTTGGTTTAGGGTGAAGAGTCTCAAAGAATAATATTGAAAGGAGGAATTATCTTGACTGGGTTTTCC
This sequence comes from Pinus tabuliformis, assembly GCA_031772625.1. Lineage (NCBI taxonomy): Eukaryota > Viridiplantae > Streptophyta > Pinopsida > Pinales > Pinaceae > Pinus > Pinus tabuliformis. Next base: position 205,813,945 of record CM062804.1, read on the forward strand.
ACTCGGAGGGGGTTTTGCCCTAGCGTGTGCCTACATCTGGTGCTTATTGTTTTATGTGCTGCTGTTTTTTGTAATTGCTTGATGAACTAAAGAAAGAAGATATAAGGAATAATAATAATAAGAAACATCGCAAGTAATTATCAAGATCAAGAAAATCTTTATTGCATTTTTGATTTCTAACATGGTATCAGAGCTTTGGTGAAGAAGGCAGAAAAAGACAGTCTCAAGCACTTGATCCATAGGTACTGTCTCAGGGAAGGAGTCTATTATATTCAAGGAAGACGTCTAACTCAATCAAGGGTGAGAACAAGCTTGAAGGAGCATCTAACTTTAGATCTTGGAAGAAGAGGATTGACCTAATCCTCCAGAAGAACAAGGTGCTGGATTTGGTAAAAGGAAATGTAAAGAAGCCTACAGAAGAAGCCAGTGATGCCGAAAAAGCGAAATTCAGGGATTTAGAATTGGTGGCTATGACTCTGATGGTAGAAGGAATAAAAGACAATCTTGTCCCATTCATAACAAACATCGATCAAGCTCAAGAGATGTATGAAGCTTTGTTGAAGCTGTTCACTATTAAGAACATTGGTCAAGTAGCAAGTTTGAAAAATGAGCTGAGGACTACGTAGATGACTAAAGAAGATGCCGTGGCAACCTTCTTTGTGAAGATAGCTAGACTCTTGGCCATCGATAAGATTGTTCCGGACAAAGAACTGGTGATTACTGCCCTATTAGGATTGCCACCCTCTTGGGGTGCATTTGCTGCAGGTCTGATTAGTTGGAAGGTAGCTCCCACCTTTGAAGTATTATGGACGCCTGTAGTCAAGAAGATTTAAGTATCTCAATGGTTACCAATCCTGAAGGAGTATCAAATGCCTATGTTGCTCATCATAAAGGAAAGAGATCGAAGGGACCGAGGGAGAAAGTTGACATGTTCAAGATAGAGTGCTATCAATGTAATACAAAAGTGACTGTCCCGAGAATCCAAAGAATAAGAAGAGAGGAAGAGATCAAGCCAACCTTGCTATAGAAGGAGACTCAAAGAAAGTCAAGCTTGAAGAACCATACATTAGGGGCTTACACTATTAAGTCCTTTGCTTATATCTTTACATATCTTGTTTTATATGTTTTAGAATTTATAGGTTTTTAACATATTTTGGAAAATACATTTTTGTATTATTTTAAGTTTGTAGGTTTCCCTCAAGCTTTGGAGGTAGCCCTCAACAACCTCCAAAGATAAGTATTTCATGTTTTTTTAGTTTTGGGTTCATCTATTCATTTAGTTTTGATTATATTAAATACTAATCTCCTTTCCTCCTCTGCTGTCTTGATTAGGAGAAACATTTGCAAGGAGTATCTCGCAAGACATGGTTAGTCAAGAAACAAAGGTATGCTTTAAGTACATTGATTGAAAGGATTATTCATTTGATGATCTATTACTAACTGTGTTATGACTAGCCATATTGAATCTTAGTGATTCTTGTTTGGGTGATTCATCTCTTGATAAATCTACCCACCCCACTCATTCTTGATTGATTGTGTAGAACTCTAGACAGGTTATGGAAAACCCTAACCAAAGGGTACGCTCATATGATGTTTGAAATCAAAAGTTGCTCAGGAATGTTGTGAAAATGCTAGTTGAAGTTTTATTGATAATGTCTTCTTTGGGATTTTGGTGTGATCGGGAAATCCTAACTTGTTAGGATTGAATGATAAGGTCTAAAATCCCGAAACCTTTGAAGGTTTGGTAATGTAGGGTTTGCTATGTTTCTACATTGGAACCCTTACTCATTAGGGTTTGGTGGAATGAGTGAGCAAGACCCTTACATTGTCTTAGAAATGTTTACTTTGGTATGTGTGTGTTTGTCTGATCAAACCCTAGTGTAATCAAAATGATTGTATGTCTAACTCTTATTTGATATTGTTGTGAAGTTGGGTTTGACTAACACATGATATGAAATGTATTTTTTCATGATGATGAAATCTAGGCATATATAGATATGTCCCTTGGTTGAAATCCTAGGTTGGTCTAGGTCAGATGTATTAATATTGTTGGACATATGATATGCTTATGAATGATTATGAATTCCTAGATATATGTGTTGACCTAGTTATTGATGGTCATAAGTCTTAGGATTTAATGGAAGTCCTTGTCTGAAATTCTAGGATGATGATATTTGGAAATCTAGGGTTTTGTAGCTAAACCCTAGTGAAGTTAAATTGTCTAGTATGTGTGATATAACAATCTGAAATCTATTTATATTAATTGGCAGTGAAATCCTAGTAGTGACATTGTCTAATATGAGATCCATGTATTTAATGATTGTTGAGATTGTGGAATTCTAGGGTTTTAGAGTTAAACCTTAGTCAATGGAAAATCTCTGAAATATGATAATTTGAGAAGTTTGTAAGATTGTTGAAATTGTGAAATTGGAATTCTAAGGTTTTGAAATTGAACCTTAGTTGAAGTAGAAATTTCAAATGAATGTTGACTATATAATAATTTGAGATTTGTGAGAGATTGTTGAAATCTGAATTTTTGGTTGAGTTTGATGATTGCTCAGAAATCTGTGTTTTGCAAACTAACCCTAGTGGTAGCTAGTGATTGGTTGATGGTTGATTGAAAATCTAGGGGTTGGAACTAACCCTAGTGGAAGCTGGTCAGGTTAATGACTAAGCTGTGATTGACTTTGATTGATTCCTTTGTATGAAATCTAGGATTTGTATGAATCCCTAGTGAGAAGTCTAACATATGTATTTTGAAAGATTGTTAGATGCTTTGTAAATATATGTTTGTGTGAATTGTTTCTAGGGTTTGCTATATGTTGTAGTAAGGTATGTCATACCTTTGGAAGACACATTGAAACCCTAGATGGAATGAATGTTGTTATGTAGTCTAGGGTGTATAACAAAGTCCCTAGTGAGATGTTGAAGAGTATGTGTCTCTTGTTTGTAATTGAGTTTGGGTTTCTGATATGTATAAAGATGAAATGCTTTCGTGATTCTAATATGGCTAACATCATGCTTCTATAGATTTGGTTGTACTTGCTATCTACGTTGTGCTAGTACTTAATCTTCAACTTGGTGAAGATGCTCGTTGTGACAAGCACGCTGTGTTAGTACACAATCTTCAACTTGGTAAAGATGCTCGTTGATGTGATAAGCATGATGAGGTTGATGATAACTCTGATGAAATGGTTGGAAGCCATGAAAGATTCTCTAATGTCAAAAAAGAAGAATCTGATCTCCCAGAGGAAGCATGAATAGAAGAGATCTCCCTAAGATTAAGAGGGAGTTCGGATAAAGAGGTGCTTCCTGGTTGAGAGGGAGGGCATAGCTTGGTATTAATTGAAGAATGAATTTCGGAGGATATGTTGTTGCATGGGAAGTAGGAAGGAAAAATGTATAATTAAGAAATTTTCTGTCAAAGATTTGGTTGATAGTCCTACTATGGAAAGTTGAAAAGCAACATCAAGTTGTTTGTAAGACCCTGGAGGTTTGTATTTGATTATGTACATGTGAAAGTATATTATTGATTGGGGTTGTGTTTGTATAGGTGAATCTCTCGAAGGATTTGATAGCATGTTGGTTACCAATCAGTTTGATTGGGAGAGATTGGTCATTCTTGATCTGCTGGATCAAGGGGTGTTGAGGCTTTGTGAGTGAAGCATTGCCTCGGAGGACATCTCGCCGACACATTGTGTTGATGTCTGGAAGCTGGAAAGGTGGTGTTAATCAAAGAGCTCTGTTTTGGATATGCACCTGGATTTTTGGGTTGATTGTTAGCAAGTAAGCCTAAGGGTACCTAAAGGGGATGAAGCTTGAGTCCATCTTAGTCCCCACCTCGATAGATTGCCTTGGTTAGGAATCTAGTCCATGGCATTGCGATGCCTAAACTATTGAATACTTGTTTGGATAGATTGCCTTTGTTGGGAATCTAGTCCATGGCATTACGATGCTTAAGGTTCTTCATGGTTCATATAGTTTGAGATCTTCCATTGTATATGTACATTATGAATACCTCCCTAGTTAAGAGGGAGTGTTGGAAATTGTAACTTGTTCGGTCTTCAACAATGTACTTGAGTCATTATGTAATGTACTTGTCAAAAGAATAAAGAAAATAATTTATTATTATTATTGTGACTTATTAAAGCATGGGTTTCATGCTTGGGTCACCATGTTTTAGGTCAAAGTCCCAATTGTGGACTTCTAGGATTTATTTTGAGTCTATAAAATTGTTGTACATTTAAAGATGTTGGAAACCTAATCCTCTAAGGGTTGGTGTGGAAGTTGAACAACCAAAGGGAGTCCAAGGGACCACTTGGAATATGAATCCAAGGGTCTTTCCTATGTATTATAAATATGTATCATTGTGAATAAGAAAAGTAATCTAATGCTTATCTTTCATATTGCCTCTGCCATGCATGTGTTTAACATGGTATTAGAGCCACGATCTGTGGCCTTCTCCCACCTTTAATTGTGTGGTATTCTTCAAACTAGGTGATCTTCCATTCAACCATTAAATATTCAACCCTTTGTGCACTATTTTAGGTGTCCTCTATGCCTTTTGCACTGTCCTTCTTGCAAAAATGTTACATTTACCCTGAGCAAATCCTGTTAGCGATTAATCTGTCACCTGTCACTACACGTTTTTCCATAGTCTTGAAATAGCAAAATGGGCGCTAGTCTGAGCTGCACATGCTATGGCTTTTTCAGAGTGGGCATTTCTCTGCGTTGTCATTAGCTTGATATTCTCTTCCAAATTAAGGTGGTAGCTATCATCAGGAGCAGTTGTACATGCAGATGCAAAAATTCAGTCTGCACTTCCCAAGTCGGTCATCAGACCTTGGGAAGAGCTTATCCATAACAAACACAGAATAGGTCTTGGATATGATAAGGATGTTTCCTTTCATATTCTTGATTACTCAAAGCCCATCTAGTTTCAGAGCGTTGGATTTCTTCTTGACAGTTCACCTTCAGTTGTTTCATATTCTGGTCCTCTTCCACAAGAAACACAACAGATTGTTAAATGCCAACACTATAACCGAGATGGCCATATGAAAGAGCACTGTTTTGATCTTCATCCATGCAAGCACTGTCATAAAACCAATCATTCTTCAAACAGATGCTTCAAAAACAAGTCTCCTGCAAGAACAAAGATTCATCTTGGATGGATCGCTTCTTCGGAATAAGAAGATATTTCAGTCATATGTCAGAACTTGGTCTAAAGTATTGAATAATCTTGCAGTTGAGTCTTCTCCATCATCTCATGTTGTATCTGACGGGGGGGAAGTGATGGTCATCTACAAGCTTCAAAGCCACATCAAGCGAGCCTGAGCCACAACCTGTGATACCAAATTCAGAGTTGTAGCCAGAGACAAAGATGCCCTTGAGCATGCCTTCAGTTGGTGATGCCTCTTCAAAGAATTGGGGACACTTCCTCTAGCAGAAGACTTCAGCTTCTTGCCAGTTTTGGAAGAGTTCCAGGAATTGCATTAAGCATTCCAGAGTTGTTGATCATCCTTAAACCATCACAGGTTGAGACCTCCCTTTTCAGGTTGAGGTTCTCCCTTTTTATGCGGGGTGAGACCTCCCTTTTAAGGTTGAAGATTTCCCTCTTCAAAACATCAGGAGCACTTCCTCTAGCAGAAGACCTCAGCTTCTTGCTAGATCTGGAAGAGTTCTGGGAACTACACTAAGCGTTCCAGTGTTGGTGGTCATCCTTAAACCTCCTCCCTTTATACCAACATTTCAGAGCACATTCAGCCTAGTGCTGCCATGCATTTTTGCACGTTTTGTATTACAACTCTCTTCTTGGACTCATACATAACCCTTCGGATTAAGGGGGGAATGTTGGACACCTAATACTCTAAGGGTTGGTGTGGAAGCTGAACAACCAAAGGGAGTCCAAAGGACCACTTGGAATATGAAACCAAGGGTCATTCCTATGTATTATAAATATGTATCATTGTGAATAAGAAAAGTAATCTAATGCTTATCTTTCATATTGCCTTCGCCATGTATTTGTTTAATTAAAGAGACCCTTCTTGGCCTTTTCAATCATGTAAAAAGGTTAAGTATTGAGTCAAATATGAATTATGTAACCTCCACACCATGTTAGCCTAAGGGAATATCAAGTCGGCCTAAGGACCCTATTCGTCCCCACAAGAAGCCTATAAAAGGAAGGTCATCAAATTCATTTGCATCATCACTCTCTCATCAAGTTCGAATTCTCTTGTAGCTGGGAAGAAGTGTGAAAGTCTCTTGTTGTTGGGCAGAAGTGTGAAGTTCTCTTGTAGCTGGGAAAGTCTATTATGGGGACACTGAAGTGAGTGCGAGTTTGGGGAAGTCTAAGGGGACAAGGAAAATTGAAATTTTGGTGTGTCTCTCTCTCTGTTTCATGTCAAGGATTGGGAGATCGAAGTCTTCCAAGTTTCATTGTTCTAAGCTGCTAGTTGCAGTAAGTTGCTACATAGTCGAAGTTGCTAGGAAGAGGTCAAAATTATGGAGGCTGACTTGGTGTGGAGGGAAGGTCTAGTCTTGGTTTAGGGTGAAGAGTCTCAAAGAATACTATTGAAAGGAAGAATTATCTTGACTGGGTTTTCCCCTGACATGTCCCTACATCTGGTGCTTATTGTTTTATGTGCTGCCGCTTTTGGTAATTGCTTGATGAACTAAAGAAAGAAGATATAAAGAATAATAGTAATAAGAAACATCACAAGTAATTGTCAAGATCAAGAAAATCTTTAATGCCTTTCTGATTTTCCAACAAGGGGAACCAAGCTAGAGGATCATCAATCTTGACAAGCCAAAAATTAGTCTTCTTCTTAATAACAATGCTCTAGAAGAGGTGCAAAATAGATCCAAACAACTTGTATTAACTGCCACCACAAAATATAGCACCCGAGTGCTAGGATGCACTAGTCCCTAGCAACAACAGGACCCACTACCATTATCACCTTAGCAGCAAAACCCCCTATTGTTTTATGGGTGGATGTCATGTTGAGGAATCAATGTTAGTAGAGTTAGGGTTAGATTTCTCTTTCTTGATAATTACTTGTGAATTATATTGGCTTCTTTTATATTTTTGTTATATTATCTTTCATCAAGCAATTACCAAATTTTATGTATATGAAGATCATAAGAACAAGAGACACAAGATGTAGGCACTTTGCTAGGGAAAAACCCCTATCTAGGGGAAAACACAATCAAACTTCTTCCTTTAGTAGTTAAGATGAGATAATCCAAGACTCTTCGACCTAGACACAAAACTCCTACAACCACCAAGTCAACCTCACCTTCTAGCAACTTCGACCTAGATCTTTGACGTTGCAATAACAACACTTCTACCCAGCAAATCCAAAATTTCGACGTTCCAACAACAAAATCTTCGACCTAGCACTTTCAGAACTTCGGCCTATCCAGTAGCAAAACTTCGATCCAGCAACTGGCCCAGTAATTTCACATAAGAGAGAGAAAGAGATAGCCCAAAACCTTCGACTTGTATTTCTTCCTTCCTCACCTTGAACTTCGCACCTTTCTGCACTTCCTTGATGTAGATCGAACTTCTTGAGTTGATGTCTCCAAAGGAATTCAAACTGCTTGTATATATAGGCTTTAGGTGAGGTCGAATTACCTAGTTTGAGGCCGACTTGATCTCTTCAAGGCTGACTTGGTGTGGAGGTGACAAATACCTTATTTGACTCAATAATAAACCTTCTTACATGATTCAAAAGCCCAAGATGGGTCTCTTTTAATGGACAATGATTCTCATGACTTGGAATAAATCTTAGAAGTCCTCAATTGGGACTTTGACCTAAAACATGATGACCCAAGCATGAAAACCATGCTTTAATAAGTCACAATAATAATAATAAAAATGTATTTTTCAATCTTTGAGTCAAGTATAACTATGAAGACCGAACCTAGTTACATTCTTCAACATGTTAGCCCCACAAGGGAGGCTCCCATGACAGGACTTAGATGTTAGACGACTAAAGGGATCCTAGCCAAATGACTCTCTAAGGAGCTTGCAAAGTTTACACCCCATATAAAATAGTATTTAGTAAAGTATGATTCTAGGTGAAATGAAGTAGCTAGGTCACAAAACCGATTGCTAAAGATAAGCTTCTGAGATGCTCAGAAGTGATTCCCTAATATATGCGACTTTGAATTTAATGATTTTCGAAAGAATATAAAGTGATGGAGAATGGAGGACTAATGCCTTGGCTCATTATTGAATTTCCGGGCATATGGAGTCAAATAAGGAGTAGGTCAATAACTGAAGACCTTGGATGGCATGAGAAGGAAAGAATAATAAACTCTCAATACAACCTTAATGATTTTCAAAATTAGGAGACTTAAGGTCAAGGAATGCAATCTAGTTTCCTTGATGGATACTTGATGACATATCTTGCATATGAAGAACATAGAGTGTTGAATTTTGTAGCTATGGCCAGTCTTCATAATTGATATTTTAGCCCTCAAAATAAATGTAAGACCTGTTCTTCATGTCAGTGTTAAAAAAAAGGAATTTTGAATTTTGAATATTAAATTTTTGGCTCCAAAAACATAAGGTCGGCCCTCCAAGGAGTCAAGTAGGGTTCATCCAATCATTATAGATACCCATTCAACCTCATCACTTGAGGGGCAATTCAAACCACTTCTGTTCATATTGAAGTACGAATTCGAGGCTTATAGAAGGACTAATATGAGGCTTATTCAAGCACGAATTTGAGGCTTGACACAGGATGAATTTGTGGCGTTGTGTAGGACCAAATCTCTGAGGAAGCAGCAGGATCGAATGAGATGGTGCATGACCGAATCTCCAAGGAAAGCAGTAGGACCGAATCTCTGAGATGGTGCAACTTTGAATCTCTAAGGAAAGCAGTAGGACAAAATCTTTGAGATGGTTTAGGATCAAATCTCTGTGGTGGCAGCAGGTCGAAATTCTGAGGCAAAACAAAAGTATGAATTTCGTCCTTATATCTTAGTGTTGATTAAATTCTTTTTAGAGCAACTTGACTTGTCTAAATGATAGTTTGACTAGGTGTGACCAAGGGCTATGTTACTAGTTAGCTTGATGCTTTGTTTAACTTGACGCATCTCAGTCGAATTTAACCTTTTTCTCTAAGAAAAAGGTTGTTGGGTTTTTCCCCCATGTGGGTTTTTCCAAGGTAAATTCGTGTATCACTTGTTTCACTATCTCTTTATGACCCTATTGGCATTTTGTTTCTAGTGTTGAGATCTTTTGTGTAATTTCTTTATTATGAATTTGAATGCAAAAAGGATTAACGTAAGAAGGCATAATAGGTAATTATCTGTTAGAAAATTCAATGAAAAATCAACATGGTATCAGAGGTTGGGTGAAAGAGCAGCCTAGCCAAGTCAAGCTTGCTTTGAAGGAAAAAGAATCTTGTCATTAATCTTTGTAAGAAGTTTTCCCTAGAAGTAATCCAATCCGAGTTTCTCTTTTCCTTGAAAACCCTGGATAAGAGCCCTCAAATTAGGGCCAAAATTCTCAAAAGGCCGAAACGCCTCAGTCTAAATGTTAGGAAGCCCGAAAAAGCCTCAAAAGCTGGTTGCATGGGGCTGATAAAATCAGGTTTGCCTCAGAAGAATTCCATCTCAGATGGACCGAATGATTACAAATAGGCTGAAGTTCCAAGTTGACATTTACATTGTTGGAAGAGGACCATAATCCATTTTTGAGATCTATTTATGAAACCTCAAAGAAGCAAGGAACCACAAACTATAGCAAGAACGTTGAAATATGTCTGGAAAAGGCTAGTAATGTTGTTTGTGCATAAGACATGCTAAGTTTGTTTGCACTTTGATTGTTGAAAGCACTATATCGGAAGAAGATTGGACTAATGCTAGTTAATATTGGTTGATCTATTTTTTCTCAAGGGATTACAACAATGGCAACTTTTCTCAACTTTAGTAATTAATAAAGCAAGCTTCCAACATTAAGTTTGTGGAGATTGATCACATATATGATCATTGGTATTGATGCATTTGTACTTGGAAAAATGTTTAAATCTTGTGATGTTGAACTCCATAGTTGATTCTAAGCCTACACCTTATGGGAAGTAATGATGAAGTGTTTTCAAATTCTCTCAGGGATAGGCAGTTTACCGCGCTGATATTCTTGTGGTTGAAGGAAGACTCCTTGTTAATATTTTTGCAAAGGTTTTGAGGATAATCTGGAAGGCTCTTAATATGGCACCAAGAGATGTTGGCCATAATGTTGCTACTGATGTCTGAGATGCCTAAGGAAATCAAACAAAAGCTGATTGCAAAAGGAAAGCATGCCTTTCAGATTGAGATTCGTTGATTGATTATATATTAAAGCCACTTGGCTCAAATATGTTGACTTCAGTTATAAAAAGGGGCGTTCAAAATACAAAATAGGTCGAGTTCCTCATCAATCTTGGAGATTGTATTTCTCTTAAAAACAAAGGCATTGCTACTACTATTACATTGTTTTCGAAGAAGCCAAGGTACTTAATAGAGTCATTTCCATAATTGAAATTGTTTTGAAGAAATCATCTCTATGGATAGAATTTGCTAACGACCACGAGGGAAGTTTGACCTTGCTCACGCCTCTTAAAATTTGTTCCTAATGAGGCTTGTTCTCTTAGAATTTGCATATTACAAAGTTTATTGGACTTGCAAAAGGAGAATTGCAAAGCTAGGGTTTGTAAATCCTAGAAGACTAAAAGTCTTGGATGTGAAAGCCCTAGGGTTTGTGGATAAAACCCTAGAGTTGGACCTAGATTGATGTTTCCGCTGAAAGAAGAAACACTAGCTCATGCAAGGAAGGAATGATAAGGACAAGGTTGATAAATTTGCAAGATGAAAGCAAGAAGGCCAAGATCAAGAGGGCGTTGACATTTCCCTATAATCCTCAAAATATAAGTACTTTATATCTCTCTTCCTTGATTATTATTAGTCATTTTACTATTAGTTAGCCTCTTGCCTTTGTTTCTTTTGCTGGGTTGTAATCGTTCTTCCATGGCCTCCTAGTGAGGATTGCAGGTAAATAGTAAAAGCTCCAAAGGCTTTGGCAGTAGACAAAAGCATTGGGAAGAATGAAGCAAAGCTTGCGACAAGAGTATTCTCCTACAATGATTTGCGTTCAAGAGGGAGAAGTTGAACTGAAATCTAGAACCATGCTTGATGATTGGAAGAGCTCCTAGCTTAGAGGGAATAGGTAAACAAGTTTGAAGGATGCCATAATGAAGACTGTGTTGAGATTTGAAGAAAAGTTAGTGATGAATTCCAAGTGGATATACAAATATGCGGTAGATGGTAACATAGAGAAGTACAGAGCGAGATTTGAAGATTCTCCCAGAAAGAGGGAGAAGACTATGAGAAGACGTTTGCTTCAGTTGTTAGGTACACTTTTATTAGAAATATTATCAATTCTATTGCTTTGAAAATAGCACTAGGTGGATACAAGGATTGCTTTTTTTAGTGGAGTAATTGAGGTAGAAGAAGTGTACATAGAGCCACCTCAGGGCTTTGAGGTACATGAGAAGAAGTCTCATGATTGCATACTAAAGAAAGCTTTGTATGATCACAAGCAGACACGTTGGGCCTGGTATTCTCGGATCGATGAATATCTGACGAGTCTTGGTTGATCTTGTTATTGTATGACTTGTTTTTTACAGGAGCAAAAGGACTCACGTGACAGAGGAAGCAACAATGGTAGCTTGATTTGCTTCCGTGATGGAGGGAGCAATCAAGTCCCGCTTCAGTGTCAAAGGGAGTTGACATCTAAGTTTGAGATGAAGGATCTTGGTTGGATATGTTACTTCTTAGAACTAGAAGTGTGGAAAAAGTCGGAGGGAGCAACAAGATTGCTACAATAGGATTTGATTTAGTGTTAAGAAGCTATGGTGATGGTTCCAGTGAAGGAAGCAACTGCAGGGATATACAGATTCAGATTGGGCAGAGAGTGGTAAAGACAGGAAGAGCACAATACGATGATGATTCAGTTTGGGTTTTGCTTGGGTAGGAAGCAAACAACTATCGCACTTAAGATTGTTGAGGCTGTGAATATTGCAGCTAGTTTGGCAAGTTGTTAAGTAGTGTGGCTTCAATAACTGCTCACAAGATTGTTTGATTAGGTGCAGGAGACGATCATGATGATAGGTCGAAGCACATTGAGATCAAGTACCGAGACATGGTATAGAAGGAAGCAGTGAGGTTCACAAAGCCTCTGTCCTAGGGCCAAGTTTGTACACTTCAAGGACAAGCTTGAGAAGTTTGTATACTTCAAGGACAAGCTTGAGAAGTTGGTATACTTCAGGGACTATCCATAGTGGTTGAGAATATTTTCCTCGGTTAAAGAGAATGGTGATTTTGTCGCATCAAGGGGCAGACGTTCTCCCTAGGTTAGAGTATTAGTAGGTTAGACTAGGGGCCACAAAATGTGGCTAGGGAGAATGACCCAGAGAGCATCATGTTGAGAAATCAGTAGGCCTTAGATTGGAGTGGTTTCTCTTTAACTTGATAACTGCTTGTGATATTCTTTTACTTTTCTTTATGATTAGCTTCTTCTTCTATTATTATTATAGTGTTCTTATCATCAAACAACTACCAAAACATGAAGATCAACATAACAAATGGACATAAGATGTACACTGCTAGCCAAGGCCAAAACCTCTCCTAGAGAGGAAAACCCACAAAAATCTCTTCTCTTCTTATATAATCTTCAAATGACGAATTCCAAGACCCTTAGACCCAATACCAAGGCCCTTCGAAGACCAAGTCAACCGTTTGAGGATGTGCTTCTCTTCACCAAGTCAAACTGCAGTCCTTCAACTTCGACCCTCCTGCAATTTACTGCAACTTCGCATGTGTGGGTGATTAGTGCTCTTTTAGGATTCCTCCTTCCTTCGCTTGGTCTACTTCTTCTTCAAAGGCTTGTGGATGATCAACTTAACTTTGTTACTTCAGATTTCGTTCCTTCTTTTGTAGCTCAAAAATTTCGTCCTTGTAGCTATAGAAACCCTAGCCTCCTTCGCACATGTGAGAGATAGAGAGAGAGAAAATCAATGCTTTGTCTTTCCTTCTTTCTTCTAGACCTTCGCTTGCCCTCTTGCTTCTTGTCTTTTCTTCCTTGATCAAATGAGTGAGTGAGACCTTAAATGAAGTCGAATGGTTTCTTATATATAGGCTTTCAAGGAGGAGGAATAGCCCTAATGAGGCCGACTTGGTCTTGGAGGGGTATTTTGACACTTTTGACTCAAAATAAAGTCTTTTGACTTATTACAAAATGCCCGATAGGGTCCAATACATGTGACAATGACTCTTTTGACTTCTTGACTCTGACAAAACCTAGAAGGACACAATGGGTGCGTTGACCTAGAACAATTTAAATTTGAGCATGAAACCCATGCTATAGAATAATAATAATTTCCTTTGTCTTCTACATCAAATATATAAAATCAAGAGTACATAAAATATTATGAAGACCGAACCTAGTTACAAATTTCAAGACTCCATCTTAATTAGGGAGGTATTCATAATAACAATGGTACAAGGATATTCTCATACTGAAGAGTTCTCACAAGAAGAGTCTGATTAGTAAGCCATCTCATAAGCTATCTTTTCAACTTATATCAATGCATCTGATCATATTAACCAACATTGTCATATAGCAAGGCCTTGACTAACAACTCTATCTCTCCACTAGATTAGAGCACAATGTTGAGGACACAATGATTTATAGACACCCTCAACATTGCCTCTCAAAGCACATACCCATCCGATATTCACAAGGTATGTCCTTTTAGGACCATGACCCTCTTCGATTTACACATCCTCAAGGAATCTCCTCTTCGACTACTCTTGCTTATTGGATGCCCTACCTCATCCTCAAAGAGTATCGATTCTCAAGACTACTTCTATCCTCAGAAAGTATTGGGCTTAGATGCTTACACAGTCCTTCATCCTTTCTTCATGATGTGAAGACAAGAATGATATGTCTATCTCTCCCTCTCAACCAGGGAGGAGATATCAACCAATCCAAGTTTGCTAATTAAATACTCAAGCTTCTTATTAGGAAGAGATATTGTCAAAATATCAACTACCTGCTCATCAGTTGAGATGTATTGTAGCTGTGCCACCCCATCTTGCACCAATTTCCATGGGGTCTTCAGACAACCTTATGCAACTTGTGTTGTCACCATGTATGATTGTAGGGTCCATTGGTCCTTTAAACAAATCAGATAGCAACTTCCTTAACCAAACAACTTCTCTACCAACTTCACATGCTACAATATATTCAACTTCAACACTACTTATGTTGAAATGTGTAACTAGGTTCGGTCTTCATAATGTCTAATGTAATCATGATTTTATGTAAAGAGAAAAATAAATTTTATTATTATTCTTTGTAGCATGGGTTTCATGCTCAAGATTATTTTATTTGTAGGTCAAGCACCCATTGAGTGCTTCTAGGTTTTGTCATTGAGTCAAAGAAGTCAATTGAGTCATTGTAATATGCGTAAGACCCATTTGGTATCATGTATCAAGTCAAAGAAATTTTATGTAAGTCAAAAATGTCATAAAGACCTGCCAAGACCTTGTCAACATGCAGTCAACAAGTCTGCTTCATTAGGGCCATTTGACCATCATGAGGAAGCCTATATATAAGAGGATCATCGATCTCATTTGGGAGACATACATTCAAGCAAGAAACAATTCGATCAAAGAAGAAAGAAGGGGCCTAATACCTAGTGAAGGAGGACAAAAGGAGAAAAAGAAATCAAAGTTTGAAGTATTGTTTTGGGCTATATCTTCCCACACATGTGAGATCTAGGGCATCATCACTATTGTAGGAAGGCTAGATTTCAAACCTGCCAAAGTGAAGCCGAAATTTGGAGCCAAAGGATCAAGAAAGAAGTTGAGTTGCCTAGAAAGTGAAAGCACCCCAAACAAAGGAGGAAAAGGTGAGAAGTTTTCCCTATAACAGTCACACGTGTGAAATTATAGTGAGTACAGAAGGGTCGAGAATTGCAGACTTGTTGTAGTGACCGAAATCCTAAAGAAAGGCAAAAATTAGAAGGTTTGAAGCAGCGCTGACTTGGGTTGACTTTGTGAAGGACGAGCTCATCAAAGAAGAGATTGACTTGGTCTTGGAGGGGTCATTGTAAAGGGTCATAGGTCTTGGAATTCGTCATCTGAACATTCTATAAGAAGAGAAGAATTCTTGTGGGTTTTCCTCTCAAGAGGAGAGGTTTTGGCCCTGGCTTGCAGCTTACATTTTGTGTCCTCTTGTCTCATTGATCTTCATTGTTTGGTAGTTGTTTGATGATTAAAAAACACAATAATAATGAAGTGAAAGAAGAAGGTAATAACAAGAACATCATATTAAGTAAAAGAACATCACAAGCATTTATCAAAGTAAGAGAAATCTCCTAATCTAGCTGCCCATAGATTTCACAACATGATATCAAAGCTACGATGACTACAACAAGAAGAGGCAGCTTGAAGATCACTTCATTGAAGAAGGATACATAAGCGCTGAGCACAAGGAGATAATCAAAGAGAACTAAAAGGCATCAAGAAGGATCATCTATCACATCATAAGAAGTATAGGAATGAATTGATCCTCCCTAGTTGAGAGGGAGAGATAGACACATCATTCTTGTCTTCATGCTATGAAGAAAGAATGGAGGATTGGGTAAGCATCTGAGATTGATTTTGATACTCTTTGAGGATGAGGTAGGGCATCCAATAGGTAAGAGTAGTCGAAGAGGAAATTCCATGAGGATGTGTTAATCCAAGATGGGAATGGTCCTAGAAGGACATACCTTGTGAACATCTAGATGGGGTATGTGCCTTGAGAGATAATGATGAAGGTGTCTATTAGTCATTGTCTCCCCAACATTGTGCTCTATTCTTGTGGAGAGATAGAGCTGTTAGTCAAGGCCTTGCTATATGACAATGCTGGTTGATATGATTAGATGCACTGATATAAGCTGATATGATAGCTTATGAGATGGCTTACCAATTCGACTCTTCTTATGAGAATTTTTCGGTATGAGAATGTCGAAGTACCTTGTATGGATCATGAATAACTCCCTAGTTAAGAGGGAGTGTTGAAATGTGTAACTAGGTTCAATCTTCTTAATGTCTTATGTAATCATGATTTTATGTATTTGATGTAAATAGAAAAAGAAATTTTATTACTATTTTTTGTAGCATGGGTTTCATGCTCAAGATTATTTTATTTGTAGGTTAAGCACCCATTGAGTGCTTCTAGGTTTTGTCATTGAGTCAAAGAAGTCAATTGAGTCATTTTGATATGTATAAGACCTATTTGGGCATCATGTATAAAGTCAAAGAAATTTTATGTAAGTAAAAAATGTCATAAAGACCCTCCAAGACCTTGTCAACATGCAATCAACAAGTCGGTCTCATTAGGGCCATTTGACCATCATGAAGAAGCCTATATATAAGAGGATCATCAATCGCATTTGGGAGACATAAATTCAAGCAAGAAATAGTTCAATCAAAGGAGAAAGGAGGAGCCTAATACCTAATGAAGGAGGACAAAAGGAGAAAAAGTAACCGAAGTTCGAAGGATTGATCTGGGCTATATATTCCCACATGTGTGAGATCTAGGGCATCATCATTGCTGCAACAAGACTAAATTTCAGACCTGCCAAAGTGAAGCCGAAATTTGGAGCCAAAGGATCAAGAAAGAAGCCGAGTTGCCTAGAAAGTGAACGCATCCCAAACAAAGGAGAAAAATGAGAGAAATTTGCCCTATAATAGTTACACGTGCGAAATTACTGTGAGTACGAAAGGGCTGAGAATTGCAGACTTGTTGCAGCGACCGAAATCCTAAAGAAAGGCCGAAATTAGAAGGTTTGAAGCAACGTTGACTTGGGTTGACTTTGTGAAGGATGAGTTGATCAAAGAAGAGATTGACTTAGTCTTGGAGGGGTCTTTGTCAAGGGACATTGGTCTTGGAATTCGTCATCTGAACATTCTATAAGAAGAGAAGAATTCTTGTGGGTTTTCCTCTCAAGAGGAGAGGTTTTGGCCTTGGCTTGCAGCATTCATTTTGTGTTCTCTTGTCTCATCGATCTTCATTGTTTGGTAGCTATTTGATGATAGAAAACACAATAATAATCAAGTGAAAGAAGGTAATAACAAGAACATCAAGTTAAGTAAAATAACATCACAAGCAATTATCAAAGTAAGATAAATCACCTAATCTAGCTGCCCATAGATTTCTCAACAATTTAAAGCAGTCGATTCTTGCTTTCTACTCATCCATGAGATCATAGAGGATCCCAAGCTAAAACATCCTCCAGTAGTGCTTCTTCCATCTCTCTCATTGCCTCCCCAATCTGAATCTGTACATCCCAATAGTTGGATATTGTTCATCATACTTCAGGCAGTGATTTAATGTCCCTCGTAGGTATCTTAATATGTGTTTGGATGCTACCCAGTGGTCATGTCTAGGCTCCATCTTAAATTGACTGAGAATATTCACTACAAAACAAATATTTGGGCGTGTGTTTGCAAGATACATCAGAGAGCCAACCAATTGACTATAACTTGTGGGATCTACGAGGCTTGATTATGAACTTCTCAAACTCTTCAAGTTGGTGATCAAGGGAGTTGTCACCAGTTTGCTATCCATCATGCCAAACTTTTGTAGCATCCTTGTGCTAGATATATTTTCCTTGTGCTAGATATATTTCGCCAAGTTTCTGCCAAAGATCCAATGTCAAGTAATAATGTATAAGCCCTAGATCCTTCATATCGAATTTTGCTGCCAATTGTTTCTTGCATTCTTGAATACGATTTTCCACACCTGTTATGAGTAGGTCATCCACATATAGAAGAATGATCACTGGTTCATCCTTCACTACTTTGATATAAAGATTTGGATCTACAAAACTCCTTAGAAAACCAATCCTTAGTAGATATGTATCCATCCTAGCATACCAAGCCCTTGGGGCTTGTTTAAGGCCATAAAGTGCCTTCTTCAGCCTGCAGACATGAGTTTCTTTACTATGTACTTTGAATCCCAAGGGTTGTTCAATATATACTTCTTCATAAATGGCACCGTTTGAGAAAGCTTTCTTGACATCCATTTGATGGATGTTCCATCCCATAGATGCTGCAAAGAGATTGATGGTCTTATTGTTGTGTATCTTGCTGTAGGAGAAAATGTTTCTTCATAGTCAATGCCTTCTTGTTGAGAGAAACCCCTAGCCACAAACCTTGCTTTGTACTTGTCAATGCTTCCATCTGTTGCATGCTTAATCTTGTAGAGCCATTTGGAAGTTACAATAGATTTGTCATTCGGCCTAGGAACGATTTCCCAAACTCCATTTTTCATTATAGACTGATATTCTTCTTTCATAGCATCTTTCCATTCTTGATGTTTGACAACTTCTTCAAAAGAGGATGGTTTTGCTTCAATCAATTTTGTCATATAGGTTGCATACCCTGAATATCTTTTTGGCTTTTTACTTTCCCTGAATGTTCCTTTAGCTGCAACATGTCCTTCTGCTTCTTGAAGAGTAGATGTTAACCAGGTGGGTCTCTTACGAGTTTCAGGGATTATGACTTGCTGCATAGGTTCACTAGGACCTTCTTCTTCATAATTAGGTATAGTATCTTCTTCTTTCCTTGGACTTTCTTCAAATATCAGTAAATCTTCACCATCAAAATCAATAGGGAGATCTTTAGACTTCTTGTAGGCAATGTTTTCATAAAAAATCACTTGTCTACTGACTTCAATTCGGTGTCCTTCCTTGATGTATATTCTATATGCCTTTGATGAGGCACTATAACCAACAAATATGTCCTTCATGCTAGTAGGATCCAATTTCTTCCTCTTATCTTTTGGAATGTGAATATAGACAGGGCAACCAAATATTCAGAGATGATCTACACATGGTTTTCTTCCGGTAAACGCTTTTTCAAGAGTCATGTTGTCAAGTATCCTATGGGGACTTCAGTTTTGAATATAGATTGTTGTTATGGATGCTTCACACCACAAAAATTGAAGTAAGCCTTGATGATGTAACATAGCTCTAACACATTCTTCAATTGTAGGATTCTTTCTTTTCGCTACTCCATTTTTTCAGGATAACTATAAACTCCCTCTTAGTTCCAGCCTCCTTACGGAAAGCTATGAGTTCTTTTGATGTATATTCCCCTCCATTGTTAGATCTTTAGCACTTTTATCTTTCTTTCTGTAAGATTTTCCACTTCTGCCATGAATTCTTGAAATTTATCAAATACTTCATCCTTGGACTTAAGAAGATAAATCCAAGTCTTTCTTGAGTGGTCATCAATGAAAGTTACATAGTACAGATGACCTCCAAGAGATTTTGTAGCCATAGGACCACAAACATCAGAGTGAATGAGATCCAAAATTTCCTTAGATCTTGTAGTACTGCTTCCAAAAGGTTTCTTCACATTTTTGCCTAATGCACATCCCTTACAAATTCCTTCATGATTTTCCTTTAGTTCAGGGATGCCATTCACCATTGAGTTTAAAGATGGTAAGATTTTGTAATGAAGGTGTCCAAACCTTCTATGCCAAAGTTCACATGGTTGATTTCAAGGTGAACCAAGGCTTGAGAGAGAGGTGTAAGTAATCTATAGAGCCTTCCCTCACAAATTCCAATGATTTTTGCATTATTAATGCTAGAGCCCTTACCCCATACCATAACTTTTCCATCAACAAAAGAAATTCTATCTCCTTTATCTTCTAGACAAGAAATGGAAAGTAATTTTTTCTTCAAACCTGCGACATATAGGATGTTGAGATGTATGTTTCCTCCATCTTCCAGCTCCAACGTGGTTGATCCAATTCCTCTTACTACATAGCTCTTTCTATCTCCAAGTTCGACTGAATGAGATGAGATTCCTTTTGATAGGGTCTTTAGTTGTCCATGTTCACCTGTCCTGTGTCTAGAAGCTCCACTGTCAATTACCCATATGTTGTCATCTTCAAAAGTACCTGTAAGAGTTGAGAATAGTCCTTTATTCAAATTCTTTGTAGAGGAAGTCTTGGTCATATAGTTGTTGATAGACAGTAAGAGATCCCCAAATGCTTTGATACTTTTCTTGAGATGTTTTGCCATGATAGAGAACTGCTTCAATGAAAACTTCAATGACTTCTTCAAGGAGGTAGTGATCTTCATCATGCCCTTTGACAACGTTAGCTCTGATACCATGTTTAGAAATCAATAGGGCTTAGATTTGAGTGATTTCTCTTTAACTTGATAACTACTTGTAATATTCTTCTACTTTTCTTTATGATTAGCTTCTTCTTCCATTATTATTTTAGTGTTCTTATCATCAAACAACTACCAAAACGTGAAGATCAATAGAACAATTGGGCACAAGATGTATGCTACTAGCCAAGGCCAAAACCTATCCTAGAAAGGAAAACCCACAAAAATCTCTTCTCTTCTAGAATCTTCAAATGACAAATTCCAAGAACCTTCCAAGACCAGGTCAACCTTTTTGAGGATGTGCTTCTCTTCACCAAGTCAAATCTCTTCCAAATGCTCAATTTCGATCCCCAACAACAAACTTTGGCCGTCACCGCCATCCTGCAACTTCGCACATGTGGGTGATTAGGGCTCTTCTAGGCTTCTCCTTCAAATGCTTGTAGATGATCAACTTGACTTTGTTACTTCATATTTCATCCCTTCTTTTGTAGCTCAGAAATTTCATCCTTGTAGCTGCAGAAACCCTAGCCTCTTTCGCATGTGTGAGAGATAGAGAGAGAAAATCAAAGTATTGTCTTTCCTTCTTTCTTCTAGACCTTCGCTTGCTCTCTTGCTTCTTGTATTTTATTTCTTGATCGAATGAGTGAGTGAGACTCCAAATGAAGTCGAATGGTTTCTTATATATAGGCTTACAAGGAGGACAAATAGCCCTAATGAGGCCGACTTCTTCATTGCCAGGCCGACTTGGTCTTGGAGGGGCATTTTGACACTTTTGACTCAAAATGCCCAATAGGGTCTAATAGATGTGACAATGACTCTTTTGACTTCTTGACTCTGACAAAACCCAGAAGCACACAATGGGTGCTTTGACCTAGAACAATTTAAATTTGAGCATGAAACGCATGCTATAAAATAATAATAATTTTCCTTTTTCTTTTACATCAAATATATAAAATCAAGAGTACATAAAATATTATGAAGACTGAACCTAGTTACAAATTTCAACACATCGAGGCCTAGAGTGCTCCCTAGGTGGGCGAGTGAGAGCCTCTAGCATTGGGCAAGAAAGTTACCATTCAATTAGCATGCAAGAATGGTAATAGCCCAAGGTTTCACCATATGTCACAAGTGTTGACCAGGTTCCAAGTTCCAATTGACGACTTGGATAATTGGTGAATTGCTCCAAGTGATGATTTGTTGAGCATGATGTTTTCCATAGGTAATGGATTGACACATCAACATAGATAGCTCATTCAGGGACACACATTCTCCTTGTGGTGTGTTGACTGGAATTAGGGAGAATGGTCCAATAGAGGACAACCATTCTTCCTGTGCCAAGTAGTGTGACCAGAATGAGGAAGAATGGTCCTAGAGGCCTAGAATCACTTAGTTGAATGGGTGCTTTTTAACATTAGGTTCAGACTCAAAATAGGTTAGAGTGAGCACATTTAGCATCAAGCCTAGAATTACTCATGAAGAGTGAGACCTTTGGGGATTCACCATGAGTCAAAGATATTGACCAGGATGGTGGTGAACCAAGACTAGTCTGTATACCATGTGTAAGAGGGACTGGAATTATGGTGACTAGTTGATGCTAATGTTGTACCATGTGTTAGGAGTACCGACCAGGATTATGGTGAAGATGTACCATAGGTTAGAGGTATCGACCATAATTATGGTAACTAGTTGATGCTGTAGATTTTACCATAGGTCAAAGATGTCGACCATGATTATGGTAATTAGATGATGTTGATGCTAATGATAAATGACGTAACCTTTTTTTAGAGAAATTTGTCAACAAGAGAACATCTGGATAGTCATTATGAATACCTCCCTAGCTATATGAGGGAGGGTTGAATTTTGTAGATATGGTCGGTCTTCATAATTGATATTTTAGCTCTCAAAATATATGTAGGACATGTTCTTCATGTCGGTTTTAAAAAGAAGGAATTTGGAATTCTAATATCAAATTTTTGGCTTCAAAAACATAAGGTTGGCCCTCCAAGAAGTCAAATCCGTGTGCCCCTATAGATGCACCTATTCGGGTTCATCCAATCACTATATATACCAATTCAACCTCACCACTTGAGGGGCAATTCGGATTTTTTTTGTTCATATTGAAGGATGAATTTGAGGCTTAATACAGGGCGAATTTGTGGCATGGCGCAAAATCGAATCTCTAGGGAAGCAACATAATTGAATCTCTGAGATTGTGCAAGACCGAATCATTGACGGAAGCTGCAGGACCGAATCTCTGAGGAAAGCAACAGGGAAAAATCTCTAAGATGGTGTAGGACTAAATCTGTGGTGGCAATAGGCTAAAATTTTGAGGCAAACATGAGGCTAAATTCCATCCTTATATTTTTGTGTTGACTAAATTCTTTGTGGAACATCTTGACTTGTCTAAAGGGTAGTTTGACTAGGTGTGACCAAGGGCTATGTTACTAGTTAGCTTTGTTGAGAATTCAGGAGGCTTGTGAATTAGGGTATATTTCTCTTCTTTGATTATTGCTTGTGAAGTTTGTTGGCTTCTTATTAATCTTTATTATGTTCTTTTTCATCAAACAATTACCAAAACATAAATATGAAGATCACAAGAAAAGTACAGTGAAAAATTCCGAAGACCAAACCTAGTTAAATTTCCAACACTCCCTCTTGACTAGGGAGGTATTCATAATTCCACAGACGATACATGGATAAGTCTCATATTGAAATATTCTCATAAGAAGAGTCGAATTGATAAGCCATCTTTAAGCATCAACATCATAACTAGCATTGTCAAATAGTAGCATAGCAAGGCCTTGAATAACAAGCTCTAACTCTCCACAAGATTATAGCCCAATGCTGGGAGGCATACATATGGACACCACCATAGTCTCTCAAGGCACATACCCCATCCGGATGTTCACCAAGTATGTCCTTCCAAGACTATTCTCATCTTGGTTTCCCAATCCTCAAAGAAGATTGGTCCTCTTCGACCACTCTTGTCTTGGATACCCTGTCCAATCGTCAAAGAGTGTCGATCCACGAGACTACTTCCTATCTTGGATTCCCAATCCTCAAGAAGTACTAGTCCC
Source organism: Pinus tabuliformis (assembly GCA_031772625.1). NCBI lineage: Eukaryota > Viridiplantae > Streptophyta > Pinopsida > Pinales > Pinaceae > Pinus > Pinus tabuliformis. The sequence continues at coordinate 205,837,247 of CM062804.1, forward strand.
CGATGCTTATCCAATCCTCCATTCTTCCTTGTAGTGCCTTCACTAGACGTACGACAGATAATCCTGGCCTAGTGCATGACACATGGAGAATATGGTGTCCATCATCACTCCCTCTCAACCAGTGAGGAGATCCTTACTCCTTCTCAAACATGGAGGAGATTTCTTGCTCCCTCTCAATCAGGGAGACATCGCACAATCCTTCGCTGGTCTCATACATATCAATACATCAGATACTTGTTATTCCGTGGAGATTTAGTTGTAGCTGCAGGGATCCTTTCTCATGTTACATCATTCCTAGGCTTCAACCTTTCGGGATGTCAAATATTTTACGGAGTTGAATTCTTTCATATTTCATCATCATGATAGGGTTTCTCGACTCCTAACAACATCAACCTCATATCACACTTCGACTTTTCTAGATCTTGTCAACAACTTTATTATCAAATGGTTCATCTGATATCTTCAATGAGTCGAACTTCCTCATAGCTGCTAGCATATGCCTTCTATTCTTCATATCAGAGTTCTGCCTTATATTTTTCAAAAAGTTATATCAGCTTTCCAATATCATTTTGCCATCATGCTCTTCATCAACAATGTTATCCATACAAGCCATGTGCTCCATGATCAGCTGAGCAGCTGTAGGTATATCAACGTCATGCAACAAATCTTTCCATCCTCTACATATTTCTGCAATGTGTCCTTCTAGGGAGCTAAACCATATTCCATGATTAGCAGAGTTGCCAGATCATAGTAAACTCTAGTCAAGGTGCATAATTCTTTTGCTATGTGCTCCCTCTGAGGTCAACATTCCTTTGCATGATGTATCTCATATTGTAACATAGTTCTGCATCATGCTCTTCTGCTTTCAATTATCAATCAATGCGAACAAACCCATTAGCAAGCTTCAATAAGTGAACTTCTTGTCAAGCTTCAAACTGTTCTCTTCTTCTTCATCTTCATGCTTTGCCACATTCTTTTACTTCTTCCTTTTGCTAGTCAGGTTTGACCTGCAACCTTTATGAAAGAACAAAGAGATAAAGTACGAGGATGAAATAGTTATAGGAATAACCAAAATGTAGAGTACTTATCCCTTTGAAGAGGGTTAGCTACTTGTTAATCTTGGACTTTCTCACCACCTTTGTCTTCTTATCATTATGATGCCTAAATGAGATGCATGTGAACATTAGTGTTTCCAGAGAAAGTGTAATGAGAGAAAATCTTCAAGTAGATGTCACCAATATCTTTCAATGAAAATAAAACATGAAACAATTAGCTTGATGTAAACCCACAAGTTCCAAAATATGTTGCAATAAAGTAAAATTGCTCCAAATGAAATGGCAAAATAAATATCTCAAGAAATAACCATCAATGACCAAAGTGCCATATGAACATGAATTGATAAAGATATTGAAGCAATATTCTCATGAACTTGTAGAGCAAAGTGAAATAGTTTAAATTTGCCAAAATAAAATACTTGCTTGCTCAAATAAAACTTGCATGTATTGTGAGTGAATTGCACAAGTAAATGGAAATGACAAAATGTAAACTAACATCAAGCATGTGCTAGAATAGGAAGAATATGAATGCTATGTTAATCATGCATGAAATGAAATTAGTAAGTGCAAAAAATTTTAGCAACTATAAAAAGGGTTAGTCAGTCCACAAACCAAGTTTCTCCCTCTAAATGGAGAGAAGGGATACCATGGGAAAAATTCTCAAGCTCCCACAAAAGAAATCAACCTTTTTATTAGATTAGTTACAAGGAGATGAGAACCCCTAATGGCTTCAACCAAGCTCAAGGGAAATCTTTACAACAATAACTTTGAAAGCTTTAAACAAATAGACTTTTCCTTGATGGATTATTAATACAAATGAGGCCAAAGAGAGCGCTTTGAAATCTGAAAATTGAAGACTTTTCCTTCTATACAAAATTTAGATTTGAATAGAAGAGAAATTAGCATAAGGCAAGAGAGGCTAAGCCTCCTTAAACCTCATGGCCTAGAGAGAGAGATGCTCCCCTCAAAGAGAACTCGGCCTAGTCAAAGTGGAGTCCCAAAGAGCTCACGACCTTGTTGGAAAGCTGCCCAAAAGAGTGCAAGAGGTCCTGCAAAAGATATGTTATTAGTTTTAGAAGGATCCTCCCCCAAACTTGTCGCCAAAATGGATTTGTATTTCTGCTCAAGAGGCTGCAAAACAAATTTGAAAATAAGTGGAGAGAGCATGCAAAAAGAAAAACAATAATTCACAATTAATGTACAAGAGCTAGATCAAGTTATGGGAGTAGAACTCCATACTTGTCTAGTTAAAATCGTGCGCCAAGTAGCTCATAAAATCCTTTAAAGCTCCAAATTTTGATAAAGAGAAATATTAAATTTGAATTTTATATGATTTTAGTAGAGTAGAGGAAAAGGAAACTCCCCTCTTTGCTTTTTGTTGGATGAGGTCCTTGGAGCCAAAATTGATGGGTCCTTCGATTCTTGAATTTGAAAGTGAGTAGGTATGTTCGAGATTTCTTCCACGCCCAAATAATTTTTTTCAAAATTTCAAAAGAATTTTCTAAAACATTTGAAAATAGATATTGGCATTCATAAAAGAATTAAAGAAATGCAATGGGTGAGAGAATTAAAAATTCTTCCTAAAATCGCCTCGTACTATTCACTCCTAGAATATTTCTCTAAATCAAAAATACATAAAAAATAGCTTGCACATATTAATCCACAATGAATGGCAAGATAATGCTAATAATCCAAATTGCATAAAAAGTGAAGCACATAAACTAGAAAAATATCACCTCAAGAAAGGAGGAGAGCACCATCAATGATACCCCAAAGTCTTTTGTATTATTATCAAAGCAAGTATACAATCTAGCAGAGTCTCCTCAAGCCCAATAACTCATATCAAAAATACATAGTGAGAGCCCAAAGCTCACTTAAATAGAAGAGATGGGAACAAATCCCAATGAAGAACCATGTGACAAATGTTATGATGATAATCCCAAGGCACTCCTCTCAATGCAAATCGAACTCCACAAGTGGCACATAGAATTCCTTAAGAGGCCCATGCAATTCCTGGTAGTTTCCACACATTTCTAGAGGAGGGACACATGTATGTGGGAGTGGAGTGGTAGGAGACCACTCTCCACTCATATCTCGTGGAACTCCAAGCCCAAATCGCACTAGATAGTGACTCATCAAGCTAACTCGAATTCCTTGCTTCAATAAATGCGTTTTTCCTTGAGGAACTCGTGGTTCCCTCCAAGAGAATTCAATTCTTTGGAACACATGTCTTTTCCTCAAATCAGGGAGTCCACATCACCTTTGAACTTTACTTTAACTCCTCAATGATTTTCCACCTCATTTCCACATCATTTAGCATGTGTGGATATTTATTTTCTCCAATTTATTTAATTGTTGGATCAATTTATTGCCACATTTTCCATAGAACTTAGGAAAAGTGGGTTTTGAAGGTTTAGAACTTATTTTGTACCCCTCAAAGTGTGTCTTAGTAGAAAGTTGAGGGTGAGAGGTGTAATTTTGAGCACACATAGCCCATACAACTGTTTTCGACATCACTTATTACCTTTTACAACAAGAACTTATTAAAATTTCCGCCATGTGGGAAATTTAAAAAATTAAAAAACTGACCCCTAGACCTAATTAAAGTCTGCGAAATTTTACGAGTGATCTAGTATGGTAATATACAATGACTCTAGACACTAGGACTCACCCAAGGCCTTGCCATCAAGCCACACTCCAGCTTTGGGGTTATATTTTGGAGGAAAAAACTCAATTAATTATTAAGTGCTCGAAAGTACCTAATAATTAACCAAGTAAAAAAAACCTCTCAGAGTAAACTCACTTGATGACAATGTCCCAAGTTACCTAGGCTTGTTACATGACTCAATTCATCACACTAGCATCACTTTACATCATCCCTATAGGGCTTGCGGAATCTGAGTACAATATAGAAGAAGATGAGAAGAAGAAGTTAGAGTTAAAAAACTCTGATGATATATGAACTTTGATGGTACATGAAACCTTTGACATATCCTCTAGCATGGAGTCCTAAAAATTTTTAGGTGCAACTTTAGTGGTCAACAATAACGATCCCACAAAACCTTTTTAACGATGCCATACGAACCATATAACGATGATGCTCAGAGTATAGTAATAACCTTGAGCCTCAGATGCGATGTCATAGTTGACGTATATATATATATATATATATATATATATATATATCCGAGTTACCATATGCAAACCATAGATTATATTAGCAAGCGAGTGACTATATTGTCGTTTTGTCCCCTGTAGAATTATGTCACTATTTAATATATTGATGCCATCTCAAAGTATGGCTACACCACTGCACATTCTAGAGAACGATCCCAAACAATGCCACTGTACATAACAATGTCAAACGATGCCATTGAGCATAAGAGGTGCTTGACCATTGTACTGATTGAGCAATGCGTGATCACTCTAATGATTGAGCCATAGATACTACAGAGTATACAAGAGCGAAGTCATACAAACCATACGAGCCTGAAACTGTACGATTTTCAGAACTATTCGAACCTCAAAGATAGCTGCGATGCTTCCAGGATTAATAGAGTACCACTATTATTTAAATGCGAGCCTTGGATGTCAATTGTGTGCCTCAAAGTAATATAACACGCCACCATATTGAGATCACTGAGCCATACATTGTTATGCCAGTGAATAAACACAGGTGTGGGTTACTGATTTATAGATTTGAGCCACAAGGTAGAAGAGCGAGCTACAGGTGACATACAAACCATAGAGTTGACCGGGCCTTAGAGCGAGCTACAAAATGTATACGAGCCCTGTAGAACGAGTCACAAAAAGGGATATACTAACCATTGTATCTTAATTTGATCCACAAAAAAAGAAATCTGAGCCACAGTCATACAGAAGAGATATCCGAGTTATAGAAATAGTGCTTGAAAAGGATCTTTGCATCATTAGGGTCTTCTTCTCATCGGAGAGTTATCCATAAATATGTAGATCAATCTTACTCGCATTAATTCAGAGTAAGTTTCCATAGAAACTCGTATTAATTCCTAGGTATAAATATCTTGCATTATTTGTTCAACGTATTGCCTTAGAGATAAGCCAACAAAAATGATTTTCAAACCTCCTTCAAACCTTAGCTTTGATACCATGTTGAGGAATCAAGAGGCTTATGAATTAGGTTAGATTTATCTTCTTTGATAATTGCTTGTGAAGTTTGTTGGCTTCTTTTTAATCTTTATTGTGTTCTTTTTCATCAAACAATTACCAAAACGTAAACATGAAGATCACAAGAAAAACAATGAACACAAGATATAGGCTCCAAGCCAAGGCCAAACCCTTCCAAGGGGAAAACCCAGAAAACAAATCAAATCAAAATGATATATCCAAGACCCACAACCAACCTTCTAGATGCCAAGTCAAACCCTCCTTCTGCACAACAAATCCGTCAACAATGAGAGATCAACAACAAATCTTCAACAAGAGGTTTGATAAGGCAAAACTTCCACAAATTCGACTTTAAGAAAAACCTTCATCAATTATAGATTTTGACCTTCCTTTTCTTTGTTATTCCTCTCTATGATATTTCAGACCAATTCACGAGACTTACTTGTGTACAAATGTGACCAACTTACCCTCTATTTATACTGTCTAGAGGGGTTTGAATAGACATGTCTTCTTGGGGCAGGGCCGACTTGGCATCTTTAGGTAATTTTGACTTGAATTACATATTCAGAAATTATTCTTCCTTGTTCTTTACAATAGGTCCAAATAGGACTTTGATTCTGACTCAACAAATCCCATAAGCATGAAGAACATGCTTAACTAATGAAATAATAATTTCATTTTTTCCTTCTTTTTGCTGTTTACATAAAATACATAATGATACGAGTACAATGAAAAATTATGAAGACCAAGCCTAGTTACAATTTCCAACAAGCTTGACTCTATGTTTGACTTGATGTATCTCTGTTGAACTTAATTATTTCTATAAGAAAAAGGTTGTTGGGTTTTCCCCCATGTGGGTTTTCCCAAGTAAATTTGTGTGTCACTTGTTTCATTGTCTCTTTAGGATCCTATTGGCATTTTGTTTCCATTGTTGAGATCTTTTGTGTAATCGCTTTATGATGAATTTGAATGCAAGAAAGGATTAACGTAAGAAGTCATAATAAATAATTATTAGTTAGAAGATCCTATGAAAAATCAACATGGTATCAGTGCTGGGGTGAAAGAGCTTCCTAGCCAAGTCAAGCTTGCTTTGAAGGAAAAAGAATCCTCAGTCACTAATCTCTATAAGAAGTTGATATAGCTAGTTTATTTCAAGTGAATAAATTTGGTCCAAGATGGAAATTTTCGCGATTATTGCTTAACCCTCTTGATGAATTTCAAATATGCTTAGGAGTGGCCTCTCCTTTGAGTGGCATCTGCAACCTTCAATCTTTGTGTGCGGTAGAATACAAAATCTGGGACAAATTGAAGATCCCTCAAGAGATGGTTCAAATGCTTGTATTGAACTACCTTCAAAACCAAAAAAACTTATGTGGGGTGTTATAAACATAAATTATGTAAAAATAGATAATAAATAATAATCATAATATTATAAATATAATAATAAGTAATAAGTAAACTAACTAATGGTTAGTTAGTTAATAAAGAAAAGGCATGTCTTAGAGACATGTCTGTTCGTGAAAGGGTACTTACTTGGCTATATATACAAGACCTTCATTCTCAATTGTAATCATCCTACATCAATTATTTATATAATATACAATTCACACTTACTATCCTACGATGGATGTATTTGTCTATGAAGTATTTTAATATTTCCGCCGCGTATACGACCCTTGGTCATTACATTGGTATTAGAGTTGTTCGATCCTCTAGATGTTCAACCGCTGAAGAGAACCAGTCTGATCCGGCCTTTGGCCATTAATCCTTCGTCAACCTTGTTGTCGTCACAATTGAAGCGTTTCACTACACAAAGTTGGAGTTTCTTTGTTTCACCAGTTTCGTCATTCAGGGCTTTGGCCATTAAACAAACAAACAAAAAGAAGAAAAAATAAGATAGTCAAAGAAAATAAAAGAAGTACATATAAAGATTAAAAAAAGATTTAAAAATAAATAAATAAATATAGTTCGATGTAAATTTTGAAGGAGAACATTCATATATATAAAAAGGTTCTACATTATTGATAAAAAGTGCATGATAAAGTTAAGAGGGAATCTTTCCAAATATATTTAAAACTATACATAAGAGAAGGAAGAGTAGATAATATTATCTTGATTCTTCATTAAGTGGTTTACAAGCCCGTGGTTTTAGCAACCCATGGTATTTTCAAGGTAAAAGAAAAACAAAAGGAATACAAAAACTTTTTATGTGAATGATAAGTTTTACCTTTTACGTAGAGAAATTGACCGAGTCAAAGGCACATAAGTGGACATATATTTTATATTATACCCCAAAGAGGTGAATAGCCACGTTTCACTAGGGTTGTAACTTTTCAAAAGAAAAAGAAAATATTATAAATAAAAGATATGTAAAGAGAAGTTTTATATTATAAAGGGGTATTTTAAAGAAAATTTCAAGTCATAAAATTATTGAAAATATATATAAGTACAAAGCAGGTATTATTATAGAAGGTTACTTAAAAGATCCATATATTAAAGTATATAAAGGGTTAAATCTAGAACTATAAAGAGACATAAGGATAACAAGTTATAACAAAGAGTATTTTTTAAAAGCATTATAATAAATATAAGGTGTAGTTTATTTAAATAGTGGAGCTATATTAACTTATTTTAAAGTGGGAAAAAATATATAATTGAGGAAAATAAAAGTTAAAGAAATTTATAAAGGTGTTCAAGTTTATCAAATAAAAGGACACTTATTTTAAAGAAGAAGTCCATTTTTGAAGAAAAAACGAATGGAGCCTAATTCTAAAATGATGGACAATTTTCCTATAAAGGTGTTTTAATCACACATCACAAGTTAATTACATTAAGAGAGACTTTCAAAGGGAACAAAGTTAATATTGCTATTAGTACAAGAAATGACAAAAATTACATAAATATTAATTTGGCGAATCGACTGTTAATTTCAGATGCCAATGTAGGCGAAACAATAGATCTTTTTGGAAAAAAATATGAAATTAATGATTTACAAATAATAGTAGATCATTATGAGTGCATATCCCAATTTTGTGTTGTAAAAATGTATGACATGGAGGTTGACATAATTCTTGGTCAACCTTGGTTTAGAGAATTGGGTGCGTTCATGTTAAACATAGAAAATAAATATTGATGTTTTGTTATAAGGGAAGGATGATCACATTTTGAGACATGACAATGAAGTCAAAATCGATAATGTCCTCGTCAGAAGACTTTAAAGATGTTACGAAATTAATACCTCAAAGGAATCAAAACTCAATATTGGAGAAGCAAAAAGAGCTTGAGGAGGCCATATCCAATAAAAACGATGAAAATTCTCGTTTAAAATATCATATCCATAAACTACTTGCGTAAGTCAAAAATCAATGTTCCACTGAGTTTCCGGGACGGGGAAATGCGGGAGCGGGAATATGCACAAGGGGGGCGTATATAAGCAACCCCAAAATTTACGGATTTTTTGGGGAAACGGGGGGCGTCAAAGCCATAAAAATTATAAAATTATAAATTATTAAAAATTTAATATATAAAAATAAAAAAATAAAATGCCAAAAATATGTCAATAACTAAATAGAAAATCTTAATAATTATGAAATGTACATCTAAAGACTAAATATGATCATCATTACATATTAGACTACTATCATTTATGAATTAACAATGAGCATTTGACATTTCCGCATTGTAAATCTAAAAGTAAATTACTAAATTGAATCCATCATTTGACATTTCCGCATTGTAAATCTAAAAGTAAATTACTAAATTGAATCCATCATTTGACATTATGCAATGTTCCATCTAAATTCATTATTTGGCATGATGCAAGGTACATGTAAACTAGTACATTTCTCAAAAAGAACTAAATAATATTAATAAATATTAAGTTTTAAGATTTAATATACGTTTTTTTTGTTATTGTTTTTATTTTTTTTTAAGTTTTAAATTCTAATATAATATAATTTATTTAAAAAATTCAAGTTTTGATAAATTTCAAGTTTTAATATGGTTTCATTGTTTTTGTTTTTTATTTTTTATTTTTAAAATTTTTCATATATTTAAATTTGTAATTTTTTTTTTTAAATTTTTAATATTTGAAAAAAATTATTAGACAAAAAATGGGGGGATGCATATGCGTCCTCCATGCATCCCCTCGGCGTCCCCTGGTCCCCCTTGTGTTTCCTTGGCGTCTCCCTTGCGTCCCCTCGACGTCCCCCCGTCCCCCTCTAAAGGAGTCGCGTTTCGTCGCCAAAAAAACGTCCCCTCTGAGTTTCCCCGAGTGTCCCCAAAAAGGGGACGTGGGGGAAATGTTGCCCCAAGAGTTTCCCCGTCGCCGGAGCGCGAGGGAGCGCCATGGCGCGTCCCCCACCGTGGGGGACGCATCCCTGTGGAACTTTGTCAAAAAGTGTAAAATTAAAAGCAAAAGTTGGAACAAGAAAAATAAAGTTTTAACGGGAAGTTCAATGGAAGTTTATCAGAGAAGGAAGAGGAAAAATTACACTTAAAGAACCTTAATAAAAAATTATTAGAACAAATAAAAAATTTAAAAGATCAAAAGAAGGATAATAGCGACAAGATCAACGATTAAGAAAAAGAACTTTTATGCCTAAAAAAACATAACCAAAAGCTTCTTAACCAGATTAAAAAACTTAAGACTGATAAGAAATCATTGAAGAATATATACAAAGAACTTATCGCAAAGGAAGCATCAAAATCTCCAGATGTAGCAGCCCAAGTTGAAGAAACAAACATCGATCCCACTAATCTCATAGTTCGGGCAAATCCAAATCCTAAGCCACCCTTTTGCTTGAACTTCAATGCCCTTGCTTACTTGGAAATTCTAGAACTTGGGTTTTGTTCTACTGGTCTTGATCTATACTGGGTATCTCTTGGATTTTTTATATCCCCTAGGATGTTGCCATATTATCACCCTATATGTTGTATCATCACCTCCCTGTGCTAGATCTCTAACACCTTGACTAACCTCGGAAATCTAACCCATGGGTTTTGTTCGTTTCTTCGTGTTGATCACTTTTGGTGTAATGCATGCAAAACTCTGCCCAATGCTCTACCTGAACTACCCCTTGGAAACTTTTTTGACTTGTTGGCCAAGTTTGACCAAGTTGTAGCTAGCCACTTGATGCTTAGATCTGAAAAAATCCGTGTGTTATTGACTTGTCCCATCCTGCTCTACAATCTGAGATTGGATTGACATTTTGACCACTGGATTCTCTTTACATTGGGAAGATTGAATTGCGTTGGGAAAAGTGAATCTTGTCAAAAGAGATTGTCATGCTTTGAGAGTTATCATGAGGAATACTACACCCAGGCCAAGGTCACATATAGACTCGATAAAATTTAACCATGTGGAATGACATAGGTGCAACTTGACGTGGGCTGAATTGGCCCATACACTTGCAAGGGATAGGGCATGGTTTGACCTAATAGATGAATACAAACTCAACGACAAAGACACATGTCTAGGATGACTAATACAAGGTCTCACATGGTTTTTACATGGATTTTGACTTGTGACTTTGGGCTTACAATGGTGATGAATGTTGCACTGAAAAGTATATGTACCCTGCTAACATGCGGGGTAACGAGTCCAAGTAGATTACATTGCATGTTGATCCTCGATCTACTAGATAATGCATATAAAATTATGGTTGTAGGGTGACTAGGAAATCTTTGTTCAACAACAGCAAACATGTCGAACAAAACAAATAAAGTGAATAAGTCCATAGCAATTTTGTTAGAAACGATAAAAATATTCCTTTGAGAGAGAAATAACTCATGGCTTGAAATAGTATGTAGCTTGTCATAACACATGATTATTACAATGTAAGTCTTTGCTCATGTTCTTCAAGAGTGTAGTTCTCTGTCTTGACTCTAGGTGATGTATTGGTGCTATATCCCTATTGGCTGATTTTTGTTATTTGTGTGCACTAATGTAGCTTATTTTTTCTTTCTATGGCTACTTACAAGCTTACTGTATTATGATTATTAAAGGAGCCATTTTTCTTGATACTGTATCATATTCTAGTTTGATGTTGGCTTAGATTATCTTATTGACATATAATTATAGTTTCACCTTTTCTTATACAACGAATTCAACCTGGTTTACCATATTCTCTCACAAGTTATTAGTTCTGAACATTGACAGATGTTTTATATTTTAAATTTTATTTTCTTTTCATGTCAATCCATGGTTTACCTTTTCAAATTATTGCCATTATAAACAATTTTTCATTCTTCTAATGTTCATGTGAGATTTGTTTTTAGCTTTGAGAGGAAGTTTATTCGAGTGTGATCACTTCTAATGATAGAGAAGCAACATATATGATGTGAGGCATTTTAAATTGAATTTGGAAAAAAATTATGAGTTTACTTTTAATGTTACAAGTACATTTGTTCGAGTTTTTCACGAAAATCATATTGTTTATGGAGGCAGGAAAAGGAGATGATTGCGAGGTTGAGAACCTTATGAACGACATAGACCATTATGTGTTAGCAAGCCATATTCATTGGGGTCTTTGGGGAATCTTATCTGTGAGTTTTTTGAATACAAATGAATATTAATTTTGAATAGTTTTTCCAAATCAAATTTGTTGTTGAGATCAAATTAATCCTTGTGTACTATTTATGATGGATTTTAGATTTTCAAGATGCATTAACAAATGTGAAATTTGTGAAATGCCTTTATTTTACTGTTGTTATAAATGCAATCGATATTCTATGTTTTCTTCAAGCCTCCTTCACTATGCATTGTAAAGTCAAGCAAATTGTAACGAACAGGGTTCGTATATGCAGTGGAAATATTCAAAATTTCTGGAATATGTAAATATCCATTATCGAACAATAATATATTTATAAAAATATTGAATTTACAAGAGAAAAGATATGAGATATGTTAATTTGTCACTGTTCTATGTTGATACAATTACTTTAGCCCAATTCTTAACTTCAATTAGCAATCAATTCAATCTTCCAATAAACAATAGCAATTGTAGATAGAAAAATAAATGCAATGAGCAATAAGAGACAATCAAAAGCAATGACGAGAGACAACAAGATTAGTCAAAGACCAGGGAAAAACCCCACAAGGGGGAAAACCATTTCAATTTTTTCTTCTTATTAGATTGTCGTAAAATGTTCAGAAGAGAGTACAATAATCCAATTGAACAATGAGTCAAAGTTAACCTTTGACTATCCAAATATACAAACCAATATCCAACCAATGATGAGCTTCAAAAGTCAATTTTGGTCAACTGTCAAAGTCTGCAATTTTGTCCAAGTCAACAATAGTCAAAGTGTGCCCTAACCAGTCAAAGTCAACAGTCAAAACAGACCTCCAAGAGCTCGGTCAACAGTCCACAAACTCGACCTTCAATGCTGGTCAAAGATAGGTCAAAACAGTCCCAATGTAAGCAGTCAAACCTAGTCAACAGAGAGAGTCCCTGCAGTCAATCTGCAGTTAAGCCTGTGGTCAACGCAGGTCAAAGTGCCCAAATCTCCTCGGTTCTTGTGCCAAACAATGCGGCCTAGCAACACAAAAATTCTCCCAAAAGATCGAAGTCAAAATATACCCAAAACATCAAGGTCAATGCTGGTCAAAGTCTCCCAAACAGAAAGTCAATGCAGAAATTTCAGAGTTGCCTCAAAGACCCTCGCACGTGTGAAGTCAGCCTGCAATTCTTCAGAGTTGTACAAACTAATGAGAAGAGAGAAAAAGAATGATGTGTTGTTGTGATGCCAAATGAGGTGTGCCTTAACTTGTATTTATATGGCATTGGAGGGGTGCCAATTTTGCTTCTAGGCCAACTTGGATATTTGTGCCATTATGGGTTTTCTCATCAAAAATATATTTTTCCTTAACCAAATTGAGTGCTTGCAGGGGCAATTTTGTGTCTCTGTGAATAAGTAATTTCGTCCAATGAAGGCAATTTATCCTTGAGCTGCCAAACTAACACTCCCTCTTGGCTAGGGAGAAATTTCTGACTACAAAATATGTCCTATCTCAAATTTCTCGTCATCATCAAGTCAAATGTCGTCCCTGCTCATCTCTGCTCATTGATTGAGCACTATTGAATCTAAAAGAAGAAGAATTTGACATCATAGGGGAGCTCAAGCTACAACCCTCTATCCAATGACAATAGGCGAGCATCTACCAACAAGAATCACTTCCGTCTTGTTGTTTAGTCAACAATGGAGACCAAATTTGCTATATAGGGTAGATATCACATCCATCCTATCGTCTAATGACAATTGGGCGGGATCCATCTACCAGCAAGGATCGCATCCATCCTGTTGTCTAGTCAACAAGCGAGACCAAACTTGCCATATAGGGTAGAGATCACAACCATCCCAATTTACGCTGATCTTCCCAAGTTGACCCTAAAGAGTCAAGTGGTAGAACACTTGCATCTTCTATACTTCAGCAAGATCCACTTGCTATGCGAGGATCACACCAAATCAAGTCATTTCAACCCATTGGCCAGATGGGGAGGCAATCCCAACAAGCCTTGCTTGTGGGTACAATGCATACTGGGGTATACTCTGTTAATCATGATAGGGGGATATATCCAACTTGTCATAAATGACAAGGATCACCCACACCCTATGGTGACAATAGAAGAGATAATACTTACCTCAAAGGGTAAGGATCACAACCATCCTATTGTCCATAGGTACCTCAACCCCAAGAGCTTTCAAGCTCAATTTCTCTCCTTGTGAGCTCAAACAGAGGGGAAGAGAATAGCTCGGTATTCTTGATCAGTCGGCACCCTTACCCGGGAGGGTCACATCCATCAATCCCAACTGCTCTCTGAAGACCAAGAACTTTCCTGTTGGCAAAGCCTTGGTCAATATGTCTGCTATCTATTCGTCTATCGATATGCGATGGAGTCTTACGACTCCTCTTTGTACCATGTCTCGAATGTAGTGGTACCTGATCTCAATGTGCTTGGACTTGTCATGAAATAAGGGATTCTCTGCCAATCGAATCCCACTCTTATTGTCATAATATATCATTGTAGTACAAGGACTTGCTCAAATAGCTCTCCAAAGAGCTTTCTCAACCAAACTGCCTCACAACTAGCCATATCAACAACAATGTATTCTGCCTCTGTCATGCTTAAAGCTACGAACTTTTGTTTCCTACTCATCGAAGATATCATAACAGATCCCAAGCTAAAGCAATGCCTTGATGTGCTCTTCTTGTCAATAATGTTTCCAGCCCAATAAAGATCAGTGTATCCATGCAGTCATACATCTTCGCCAGAATATCTCAGACCAAGGTTAATTGTCCCATGCAAATATCTCAGAATATGTTTAGCGGCAACCCAATGTGCATGGAGGGGCTCAATCATAAATTGGTTCAAGGTGTTCACTGCAAAGCTCATGTTCGGACGGGTGTTCACAAGGAACATTAATGCCCCAATCAGTGGTCAATACTCAGAAGGATTAGCTAGGTCAGGTCTAGCAGTATCTCCACACAACTTATTTAAATTCACGTCCATTGGGTTGGCCAAGAATTTACATTCTGTCATTCCAAATCTTTCCAATAGCTTCACGACATATTTTCCTTGAGAAAGGAATATCTCTCTAGGTCTCTGCCAAACCTTTAATCCTAGGAAATAATGCATCAAACCAAGATCCTCTCAAACTGAGAGGCTAACTCCCTCTTACACTCGAGGATCAGGAGCTCACTACCTATCAGGAATAGATCATCAACATATAGAACCAAAATCAAAGGCATACCTTGGACCACCTTGAAGTAGAGGTTAGGGTCAACACTACTTCTTATGAATCCAAGCTTCACCAGGTAATTGCCAATATGGGCATACCAAGCTCGGTTGGGCTTGCTTCAAGCCATATAATGCCTTCTTCAATCTGTAAACATGTGTCTTTCGGTCCTTCATTTCAAATCCCCACGGCTGTGCAACTTATACTTCTTCCTGTAGAATGCCATGAAGGAATGTCGTCCTTACATCCATTTAGTGAAGCGTCTATCCCTGACTAGCAGCAAGGGCAACGATCAATCTAATAGTAGTGTAGCGAGCAACGAGAGCAAATATATCATCATAATATTCTTTCTCTTTTGAGAGAACTCTTGGGCCATGAAACTTGTCATATACTTCTCGATGCTTCCATCAGCTCCATGTTTGATTTTGTATAGCCATTTTGAAGTTACAACTGATTTTCCCTTCGGTCTTGGAATGACATCCCATACATCATTTTTCATAATCGATTCATACTCCTTAGCCATAGCATCCTTCTAAACTTGTTCTTTCACAACTTCATCAAAGGTAGGTGGCTCAACTTGAATGATAGTGATCATGGCTACAACGTATCCCTGATATCGACAAGGTTTCTTACTTTCTCTAAAGCTCCCTCTTGCGAGAATGTGTCTCTTAGCATCCTGTAATGTATCTCGAAGCCATGATGGTCTCTTCCTAGCAGGAGGATCACTTGGAGGAGGGTCCAAAGGATCCATGGGCTCGATCATATCATCAACAATATCCTTCTCAGATTCAAGCACGGACGGACCTTCTAATAGATCCATATCATCATCCTTCTTCTTAGGAGGAGGAGGTGGAGGAAGATCCCTTGCTTTCCCAAGGTCATCATCTTCATCGAAAGTTACATCCCTGTTAAACTCATCTTCCTTTGAGGAATATATATTCTAAATGCTTTAGAATTTTCATAGTACCCAGCGAACGTACCTTTCCTTTCGGTGGCTTCCAACTTGTTCCTCTTTTCCTTCGGCACATGAAAATATATGGGGCAACCCAATATCTTTAGATGTCCAATGTCTGGCTTGACACCTGTGAATACCTCTTCGGGAGTCTTGTTGTCCAAAGCTTGATGAGGAACACTATTTTGAACATATACTGTTGTATTTGTTGCTTCTCCCCAAAGGAACTTCGGCAACTTTTGATCATGGAGCATAGCTCGGGCAACTTCCACAATGGACCTGTTCTTTCTTTCATCCACTCCATTTTGTTCAGGATTATAAGGCGCAGTCGTCTCCTTCTTAATACCTTCCTTCTTGCAGAAGTATTTGAACTCATTTAAAATATATTCTCCACCATTGTCAGACCTGAAAACCTTTATTTTCTTCCCTGTTTGATTTTGATCAATGCCTTGAAGTCCTTGAACATAACAAAGGCCTCATCCTTATGCTTCACATAGTATATCCATGTCTCCCTGGAGAAATCATCAATAAAGGTCATGTAGTAGAGATGGTCACCAAGAGAATGCATAGGCATAGGTCCACATTGTTAGAAAATTAGAAAGGCAGGAATATTCTCTTATGTTGATAATTACTTTTGATATTATTGTAGTCTTATTAACTTTCTTTATGTTCTTTTATTTTCTTTTCATGAAGCAATCATCAAATCAAAACATGAAGATCAACGACACCATATGTAGGCACTCAGCTAGGGTTAAAACCTCTCTATAGGGGAAAACCTAGTGAAACTCTTCCACTAATCAAATTGAGATAGACCAAGACCTTAGACCTGACCAAAAGAACTTCCTCCTCCATCAAGTCAACTTTCTAAGATGATTCAACAAACTTCATTAGTCTCTTCTTGTCCAGCAACTTCATCCCAGCAACAATCCATAATTTATCCCCTAGCTTCTAGAATTTTCAACCCTAGCGTAGATTTGAAATTTCGGCTTCTCCAACAGTTTCAGAATTTCGCATGTGTGAGAGTAGAGAGAAAAAAATCGACTTTTTTTCCTTGATAAAGAATTCCTTCTCCTTCGCTGGTGTTTTGTTCTTCTTCCTTGAATTTCACACCCTTTTTCTTCACTAGCAACTACAGATCGAACTTGTTGTGGATGTGCTTCAAATGAGGTCGAGTTGTTGCCTTTATATACTAGATTTTTGCCTCTCAATTAGGTCAAGTTGTCCAAGTTGAAGCCGACTTGGCGGAGGAGGCCTAGAAGACCTATTTTACATCAAAATGAATTTTTTTCTTGACACAAGAAGCCCAAGAAGGGTCTTTTACATAATGACAAGGACAAGGAATCTTGACACAAACCCTAGAAGCTTACAATGGAGGCTTTGACCTATTAACCATTGACCCAAGCATGAACCTCATGTTTTAATAAGTCAATTTCTTTTATAATAAAATTCATTTTTCTTTCTTTTGATAAATACATTACATCATGACTCAAATACAATTATGAAGACTGACACTAGTTACATTTTCAACACTCCCTCTTAACTAGGGAGGTATTCATAATTACATATATACAAAGGTACATGGACGATCTCGAAATGATATGCTCTATGAAGAGTCACAACACACTCGGTGCTATAGATTAGATACCTAACCAAGGTACTCTAATCATGTGGGACTAAGGTGTACTAAAGCTTTAGCCATTGTAGGTGTTGAGAAATCTTTTGCATTGAGATTAAGTGATTTCTCTTCTATTGGTAACTGCTTGTGAATGCTTTTTACTTCTTAGATTAGGATCTTCTTTTACTTATGTTATTATGGTGTTATTCTTCATCAATCAGCCACCAATGCATAAACCATAAAGAGACAAGAGACACAAAATATAGGCTATCAGCCAGGGCCAAAACCTCTCCCACTTGAGAGGAAAACCCGAACAAAATCTTCTTCTTATAGGGACCTCAATTGATGAATACCAAGATCAATTCCCTCCAAGACCAAGACACAAAGCTTCCTTAATGAGATCCTTCTTGCCTTAGTCAACAAAATTCAAACTTTTGTTCCTTCCTCCTTCTCGGCTACCCTTCAACTTTGACTTCCTTCTGCTTCATATTTGCTCCTTATTTTGGCCTCCTTGAATTAGGTCTACAATCTTTGACTCTAATTCAGAAACCCTAGTTTCTCCTAGAAAAATGTCCTTGATACCTTCGCTTAGGATAGAGTCTCCTTTTAGCTTGCCTTGGCTTCTCCTTTGACTTGCCCCTCTTCCAATTCGGCTACCTAAGAGGAATGCAATTCCTCTCGGCTTCTTCCGTAGCAAATGACCTCTTTCTTCTTCGGACGTGTGACCCAAAATAGACCCAAAAACACTCCTAAAAACTTTGCTTTTCCATTGCTTTATTTTGCTGGCTATAAGACTATCTTCCTTCACCTTTTCACACTTCTTGTTTCAGACTTTTTGATGACCGAAATTCTTGCTCTAAAATGAGGCCGAGCTGCCCTATTTATAGTTGTTTCCCCATCAATTAGGCCGACTTGTTAGAGGGTGAGCCAACGTGTCATTTGGTGAAGATCTTTTATTCCTTCTTGTAGCCGACTTGTAGGCGCCGTCTTTGCTTGGTCTTGGAGGGCCTTCTTATAAATTTAATGACTCATACACAAATATAACATGCCCAAGAAGGGTCCTTCATACATGACATTGACTCAAATTGACTTTTATGACTAGATGACAAAACCTAAAGGTTCACAATGGGAACCTTAACTAAAATAGAATTCCTTGATCATGAAACCCATGATTCAAGTACTAGAAAAATAAATTTATTTTCTTCTTTTCATCAATTACATAAAATCACAATTTACACATGCCATTATGAAGACCGAACCTAGTTACATTTTTTAACACTCCCTCTTAACTAGGGAGGTATTTGTAATGGTACTTGGTCATTCTCAATCTGAAGAATTCTCATAAGATGAGTCAGATTGGTAACACATCTGTTTAGCATCATATCAACCTGCATTGTCACATAACAAGGCCTTGACTAACAACTCTATCTCTCCACAAGATTTGAACTCAATGATGGTGAGACCAATGATGTATAGACACCCTTATCATTGTCTCTCTTAGGACATACCCCACCTGGGTTCTTAGGGTGTGTTCCACTAGGACTATTCTTATCTTGGATTCCCAGTCCTCAAAGAATATCGGTCCTCTACGACTACTCTTATCTTGGATGCCCTAACTCATCCTCAAAGAGCATTGGATGCTAGATGTTTACCCAATCCTCCATTCTGTCTTCCCAAGTGAAGACAAGGATGATGTGTCTATGTACTCATTCCTATAGAAGGAATCTACCTAAGCTCCCTCTTGGCTTAAGAATTTTGCTTCCAAGTTTCTTCCAAGTAAGAAACTTGTTTCCAAGCTCCCTCTTAATTAGGGACCTACAACAACTCCTCAGGTGGTGATGATGGGACAACCAGCTGCTTGAAGAACTCCTCCTCATGATGTCATGAACTTCTTTTTGTTATCTAGGAGTCTTCATGTTTGTTACTTCTTCATAGGGTACATACCATCCATCACTTTCATCCATGAGTCAGTCATGTCATCATTGGAAAGTGATCCATCAATTCATATATGGCCTTCCTTCATGGCATGCTACCTTCTTCATGCCATGTTTCCTTAAGGATCTTTCATCCTACTACATGGGCATCGACAGCCCTGTAGCCCATCTAGATATTTGTTCAAAAATAAGAAATGAACACTTAAATCAAAATTACCTTTGTGATGGTCTTTCATCATGACATCTTCTAGTTTGCATCAGCATCCTACATACATGTCGACACATCTCCCAAAGATATATACTGTCAAGGGTCTCTCTCTTTTTCAGAATTCACCAAAGTCTACATATCTTTCTTGGAGATATCCTAGTCAGATCTCTTGGTTTTCGGATGTTGATTGCTTTTTCCATGGTTGCATATTCCACGATCTCTTCCTTCTTTTCTTTTACACATTTCATTCCCAGGAACTTCCAATTAGAGTTCCTCTAATTATTGTCAAACACCTCATATTACATATGAGGACATATTATGTTGATTTCATCTAGTGAATGTGTGACTCATGCATTATTGCATCCCTTCGAAGGAGGAGATCCTTCCTTACGATTATGCTCTCAAGATAGAGCATTGATCCATGTTACATGTAACCATATGACATGACTTCTACAATATTGAATGTAAACATACATTCATCATTTTCCTTTATGTCATCTAGACTTACTTTAGCAGCTTCCTTGATTGAAAAGAGTTTCAATCCCATGATCTGTTTCACCTCTTATGTCATCATACCATCATCCCATGAATTCCACAAGTTTGGAATTCTTGATGAAACACTTGCTGCCCCTCTTGATCAATGAACCTTTCGATGAAGATTCCATCAGAGAATCTTGAGGATCTAGAGTATCCCCATCCAACAAATGTTTCCTTTTCACTGATGTATGATGAGCTTTGTCCTAGACGACTTTTGTTAATCTAGGTTGTCATTGATGTCAATATGGCAATATTCTGGACAGTAAACAATGATGTGAAGCCAAGTAGAGCAGATCCATGAAGCAACAGGAGTATGTCAATATGGCAATATTCTAGGATACTAAATGATGATATGAAGCCAAGGAGAAGTAGAGCAGATCCGTGAAGAAACAGGAGCAAGAAGCCATGAGGAGAAACCAGAGGAAAGCCAAGACAGTCAAGCCATTGGAGAGAATATCGGAAGTCATAGGAGCTATCAGAGCAGAGCTATCAAAGCAGAGAAGAGGTATTGGAGCGGTATTGGAAGCCACAGGAAAGCCAAGTTAGTGTAAGAGCGGGAGATTGAGGAGGAGCCATATCGGGAGTATCGCATGTAATATATGCCAAAGAAGAACTGCAGAGTATCAGAGGAGTTAACAGAGGAGCCATATCAGACCAGAGAAGAGCGGAAAGTCAAGGGAGTTGAGATGATTAGGTTTTGAGTGAGAAGCGAGAGGTTGAGTGTTAGAGGGGGTTTGAGATAGAGGTCAATTTATTATTGTAATTGAGCCGAGAGGGTAAGACTCGTGCCTGGTGTGGACTCTTGTTACTCTGTGTATCCGCGTTCAATAGTTAACCGGGTATTTCTTTGTATTCCCACTGAATGGATCGATGGCAATCCAATATTAAGTGAATGAATTGATATATGAATGTCGTGTGTTAAACGCAGTGTGGAAGAAACCGTGGTTTTAACACAGAGTCCATCAAAAGCAAGCGAGATTAAGTTAAGGAGGAACAGACGGAGAGTGCACAGGATCCGTTGGATCTCATAGATCAATGGTCATCGCATGGTGGAAGAGCGCGAAAGATAATCAGCGAAGAGGTGGTTTCTCAAAACCATAAGTGGTATTTCGGGCAGACAAAAAGCTGAAAGCTGTATTGAAGGGTAGTCACCCGATTCCATTAACCATTCGACATGTAGCAGCTGAGGAGAGAGAAAAACCGCTTTATCGGGCCGGTATTCTTCGTGCTTTGTGTCTCACCCGAAATCGTTTTGGATCGTCAGATGTCGTGCAAGTTGATTGATCGGGAAAAGGCATCAGCCGTTGATCTGATGGAAGGAGATCAACGGTGGAGATCGAGTGGACTGGTTGGTGATCAGGCTAAGCGACAACCGTTGGATCGAGCGCCAGATCGACGGTCGCGATTTAATTGCTAATCGCAGTTATGAAGGGTTGTCAACCCTGAAACATCTGATTGCGATAATACATGCGGACTTGCGGCTCCATTGTAAACCGCCTATTGAAATATCGCATCCGCCATATCGCAAGCCTCTTGTAAAGCCTTGCCACATTGAAAGCACCGATTTCGATAATAACGTGGACCCAAATGCACCGTTTAACATGGCTAAATTTAATATCACATCCGCACGCTCCCGGAGCGATTTTTTAATGCTCGGGAGTGATCGGGAGCGATCGCTCCCCGATCGCTCCCGGGCTTAAAATTTTGCTCTGGGAGCGACGGAGTGATCGCTCCGTACAGCGCTCTCGAAAATGGCAAGGAGCGCAAATTTTTTTATCGGGAGCGCGCTCCCGACCCGCTCCGGCCCGGAGCGCACTTCGGGAGCGGGTTCGAGGGGGGGGGGGGGGGCGCTCCCCCGCAACTTTGCCTAGTCTCTAAGGGATGTCAAACCGCTGATTGCGATAAGGCTGTGGACCCGACGGACTTATTAAAAGCAGTTTAATATAATATCACATCCGGTAGGGGCAATCGACCATCGGCTATGGTATGGGCACAACTTATAAAAGACCTCCGGAAGCCACGATTACGATTAAAGGAATGCAATGTCCGTGAACAATTAATGTATATTATATGAATATTAAAAAGGGCCTCTCTGATATTTTTTTAATATGCAACACTATTGTAATTCGGCCTTTCTTTCGAATTAACGTGTCCTGTGAGTATTTGAATACTCGAATAGACAGAGGAAGCCATAGATCAGGAAGCCGAAGAATCAAGCGAGCGCAGAGGAAGCTAAAGCGACCGGAGGAGGGAAGCCAGAAGGTTGAGCGAGTGTTGAGGAAGCCGAAGCTCAAGCGAGCAAGGAGGAAGCCAAAGGTCAGCATATCAGGCTTAAATAACAAAGAAAAAAGGTGGTTGGTTGTTGGCAAATTGGAAGAAAGAAGGAAGCCGATGGTCCAGCAGGATAGAAAGAGGCCGAAGGTCTAGCAAGACAGAAGGAAGACGAAGGTCCAGCCGGACAGGAGGCAGTCGAAGGACGAGCAACTCTGTTGATCGTGTTATCCTGTGAAAGACTCAGACCTGTGATGAATTAATCAGGTACATAATGCATTTTGAAGAACAATTCTGTGATATAATAAATGAAGTTTTATCTGACATCGTTTGAAGGGAGCAGTAGCTAGCACTGGCATTGAAGCATATGTGATTTTATTTCTGGGAAGTAAGAGAACAGTGAGAAGCAGTCACGCCTGAAGCATTTACTGCGATTGGTAGAACAGAGGCTTGAAACAGAGAGTTGGTTCTCGTGTAGAGCTTAGTGCAGCTAATAGTAGACTCACTAAAGCTGTGTGGAGACATTATCAGAGATCATGATGGCTATTTGATATCATCATGAGATAGCTTTTGCAGACTCTCTGTGGACAGTATGAAGAGTTGTAAAGAATTCTTCATATGAAGACTAGTTGCCATTGATGTTGTAGCATGGAGACTATAGTGAAGCTATAAACAGACAGAATTCAGTAAAGAAGAGTTTTGGGAGTAGAACATTACTATCAAACATGCCTTGACAAGATTGGGTTGGAGCCCTTGGGGTTGGTGCCTCAGAAGTTGGAAGGATTGGTGTCCTTGGAGTTGGTGCTCCTATATCCAAGGTTGGTGCCTTGACAGCAGAGGGTTGGAGCCCTTGAGGTTGGTGCCTCAGAACTGGAAGGATTAGTGTCCTGGGAGTTGGTGCTCCTAAGTCCAAGGTTGGTGCCTTGACAAAACAGAGTTGGTGCTCTGGAGGTTGGAGCCTCACAAAAGTCCAAGTTGGTGCTTGGCAACATATTGGAACCATATATATATATTGTATCTATTTTACTGCAAAGGTTATATTAATAAAAGCATTTATTCTTGTTGTTCATCTTGTGTTCTGAATATAAATGTTTTAACTGGTAAAATAACAATTGAAAAGAAACACTGGTTCACTCCCCCCTCTCAGTGTTTCGAACAACTTTTTCCTTTCCATAAGTGCCACTTATGTTTCCAATGAGGTTTCCAAGAGTTATATCCTTCATAGCTGATTTCCATAGATTTTAATTTCAACCATCTTTCATGCTTCTCTGTGATGATGTCTCGAGCTCTTGCTTTCAATGCTTCTATGATGCTAGGATGCATCCCATCATTTTTCTTAGTGAATCATGATAGCCATATCTTACAACAAAAGACTTAGGAACTTGAAAAGAACTTAGGTGAGGAAGACTATCTCAGTCATAGTAGAGGTCTCTTACTTCCTCTTTCTTGGACTTATTCTTTTCAACTTCCTCCACTTCTTTGGTGATAAGGGCTTCTTCTCTTCCTCTTTTGTTGTTGTCCTTCTCGATCTTATGAGAATCTCTTTTGTAGTGCCCATATTCTTGACACCCATAGCATTGAATCTTAGCCATGCCCCTTTTCTTTTTCCGAGAACCAGACTTTCCAAATTTTCCCTTTCTTCTTGTCATTGTAGCATAAACTTGATTTTTCTCACTTGCTCCCACATCAGATTTGGCCTTTATTCTAGATTCTTCAATCTTGCACAGTGACCATAGATCCTGGAATGGAGTAGCTTCTTCCTTCCCATAAGTACTTGAAGTAAAGTTACCCCACTCCTCCAATAGTGCATTTAGTACAACTTTAGTCATTTCTCTATCAGACATGACTTCTCCCAGATCTTGAAGTTGATCCCTGATTTCAGATATCCTCATAATGTATGAGGCTATTCCATCTTCCCTTGACATCTTTAGCTTGTAGAGTTATTTACTTAATGAGATGACTTCTCCAGCAGTGCTTACGGAATACAACTCTACCAATTGTCATAGATTTCTTTTGAAGTTTCGAGTTTTGATACGTATGGGATGAGGGGATCCTTGATGGATTCTATGAGAATCCTTTGAGCCCTAACTTCCCCTTTCATATACTTTGCAAGTGCTTGAGCATCTTCTTTTGCTGGTTTGGTGATTGATCCTTTGACATGTTCCATAACCTCATTTTCAATGAGGTTCAGATCTGTCATTTTCTTCCATGCAAGATAGTTTGAAGCCCCAACCAATTTGTTGCTTTCCTTGCAAAAAGACATTTTGATAGATTCAGATGTGGACATAAATATACTTACTTGATAGGATGCTCCTTCTCCTTGCTGCTTCCTTGATGTTGATGATGATATAAAGAATAGAAAACTTCTCCTTGATGAAGATAGTTTTCTTCAATAATGATCCTTGATCCCACAGAGAGGGAGATCCCTTTGGATCCTTTGATGGTGGAGTTTTTGTTGATGAAGATCAATGATGACTTCTTGATGATGTCTTCAATGGTAAGGATCTTGCTTCAACGAGAGAGATATCACCTTAGAATCTTGATGACAATGTTCTTGGTCTTGCTTGATGTATAAGTCCTTTAACTTGATTAGGGTCTTTGAGGTCTCTTGAGATGGCTTGAGGGTTCCAAAACTTCTTCTTTGATCTAGGGTTATGATGCTTCCTTTGTAGATCTTGACTTCAAGATGATCTTTGCTTTGATGCCTTCCTCGAGATTTGATCCTTGAGTGTCCCTTGATAAGATGCCCTTCCTTGATTTAGTTACCTTAGCTCTGATACCATGTTGAGAAATCTAGGGCATCGAGATTAAGTGATTTCTCTTCTATTGATAACTACTTGTGAATGCTTTTTACTTCTTAGATTAGGATCTTCTTTTACTTATGTTATTATAGTGTTATTCTTCATCAATTAGCTACCAATGCATAAACCATAAAGAGACAAGATAGACAGAATATAGGCTACCAGCCAGGGCCAAAACCTCTCCCACTTGAGAGGAAAACCTGAACAAATTCTTCTTCTTATAGAGACGTCAATTGACGAATACCAAGACTAAGATCCTTGACCTATTTGCCACTCCAAGACCAAGGCACATCTTCCTTGATGAGATCCTTCTTGCCTTAGTCAACAATAGTCGAACTTCTGTTCCTTCCTCCTTCTCGGATGCCCTTCAACTTCATCTTCCTTCTGCTTCATATTTGCTCTTTATTTCGACCTCCTTGAATTAGGTCTGCAATCTTCGACCCTAATTCAGAAACCCTAGTTTCTCCTTCTAGAAAAATGTCCTTGATACCTTCGCTTAGGATAGAGTCTCCTTCTAGCTTGTCTCGACTTCTCCTTTGACTTGCCCCTCTTCCAATTCGGCTACCTAGGAGGACTGCAATTCCTCTTGGCTTCTTATGTAGCAAATTACCTCTTTCTCCTTTGCACGTGTGACCCAAAACATACCCAAAAACACTCCTAAAGACTTCGCTCTTCCTTTGCTTTACTTCGCTGGCTATAGGACTATCTTGCTTGACCTTTTCGCACTTCTTGTTTCAGACTTGTTGATGACCGAAATTCTTGCTCTGAAATGAGGCCGAGATCCCCTATTTATAGTTGTTTCCCCATCAATTAGGCTGACTTGTTAGAGGGTGAGCCAACATGTCATTTGGTGAAGATCTTTTATTCCATCTTGTAGCCGACTTGTAGGAAGTGCCTTTGCTTGGCCTTCTTATACAGTTAATGACTCGTAGACAAATGTAACATGCCTAAGAAGGGTCCTTCATACATGACATTGATTACATAAAATCACTTATTACATAAAAGCACATAAAATCACTTATTACATAAAATCACAATTACATAAAATCACAATTTACACGTCATTATGAAGACCGAACCTAGTTACATTTTTTCATCAATAGGTACCATCAAGCTTTTAAGCTCTAACACCAACCTAGGGATCTAGGTGCATATCCAAGGTCAGAGCTCCAAGACCAACGCCACCCTCCCTACTTCAGGATCTAGACATCAACACATAGGCCGTCGAAATGTCCTCCCAAGCATCTTATTGCCACAAGATGTTTTATCTCTCTTAATCAGATATATCGACCAATCCAAGCATGCTTTAAACGTTCAACCCTTTTATGGAGAGATCTTGCATAGTCACAACCCCAATTAGTAATAAACCTTCAAATATATATAGAAGTAATCACAAACCTTCGAGGTCCTCAATCATTCTAATGCTACTGATATCATCATCAAGTTATTCAGATACAACTTATCATAAGCTTTCTTCTTTCATTTCTTCATTAGCACCAAATACAACCTCAGTGATTTTCAAGTTTGCAAATCCATCTATAGTACTTTTATTCATTTTTAGGTTTCATTCTTTCTTCAAGGTATTTACGTATGACCATCATAATATGCTCTCCCTCCCAATTGGGGAGATATACCCTTTCTTCTATCCAAGCTCCCTCTCAGTTCAACAATTTCCTTCTTTTATAACATTGGAGAGATTTCAACCTTTCAAGGCTTCATGTCATGAAGGTCATCTTGAACATCATTATTCCTTTAGCTTCCTTCATCATGTTCATCATCTTTAATTATGAATATCTTCAACATTTTGAAGATTATGTATTTGCAAAACTGTAATAGTAAGTACAACCAAATAGAAATATATAGAAGCATGAAGTCAACTATGTCATTATAATGGAAGCACAAAACATTCAAGTTTTAGACATCAAATACATAGACCTAGTTAAGTTCATAATAAGCAAGGGTTACATCTTTTATATACTAGACTTCATCATCGTGCTATGGTTTTGTCATAAACCCTAGACTCCATCTACGAGACATAAAGCCTTTGATATCATCAACTCAATCATAAAGTTTGAACAATATGCTTTTAGAATTACATATCAAACTCTACTAGGGTTTATTGCAAACCTTAAATTTTATCATCAAAACTAAATCATATCAATAATTGAAAACAATATATTTCTAGGTTTTCATCATCATGCCCTAGAATATCAATTTCTACTTTACAAACCCTAGATTTTACAAACTAAAACATGAGTATCAACAATTAAATTAGCATACCAACATTACATCTCTTATATCAATCAATTTATTTCTATGATGTAAACTCCAAAATTAGATAACAATTTAGACTAGGCTAGGGTTTCGATCATACTAACAAATATACACCTAGGGTTTTATTCCTAAGACCTTACTTTAGTTATTACAAGCGTTTTGTTCATAAACCCTAAATCACCACACCCTAAAAATCTAGGGTTTCATTATATAACCTAGACATTAACAACAAACCCTAAAGGACTAGAGTTTTTACCACAACATTATCAAAACCCTAAACTTCAAAAGAATAGGATTTCTAGACTTTATCAACAACCCCTAAGTAAACTAGGGTTTCATTATTAACATTACAGACCCTTAGCATCAAGAGGCTAGGGTTTTATAGTGAACCCTAAAGGTTCGGGTTTCACAAGAATGATCAAATGACAAGAGATAGTATAACGAGCACATATTCAATCTGATGATTAATCACCCTAAAGACTTCGCTCTTCCTTTGCTTTACTTCGCTGGCTATAGGACTATCTTGCTTGACCTTTTCGCACTTCTTGTTTTAGACTTGTTGATGACCGATATCCTTTCTCTGAAATGAGGCCGAGATCCCCTATTTATAGTTGTTTCCCCATCAATTAGGCCGACTTGTTAGAGGGTGAGCCAACGTGTCATTTGGTGAAGATCTTTTATTCCATCTTGTAGCCGACTTGTAGGAAGTGCCTTTGCTTGGCCTTCTTATACAGTTAATGACTCATACTCAAATGTAACATGCCCAAGAAGGGTCCTTCATACATGACATTGATTACATAAAATCACTTATTACATAAAATCACAATTACATAAAATCACAATTTACACTTCATTATGAAGACCGAACCTAGTTACATTTTTCATCAGTAGGTACCATCAAGCTTTTAAGCTCTAACACCAACCTAGGGATCTAGGTGCATATCCAAGGTCAGAGCTCCAAGACCAACGCCACCCTCCCTACTTCAGGATCTAGACATCAACACATAGGCCGTCGAAATGTCCTCCCAAGCATCTTATTGCCACAAGATGTTTTATCTCTCTTAATCAGATATATCGACCAATCCAAGCATGCTTTAAACGTTCAACCCTTTTATGGAGAGATCTTGCATAGTCACAACCCAAATTAGTAATAAACCTTCAAATATATATAGAAGTAATCACAAATCTTTGAGGTCCTCAATCATTCTAATGCTACTGATATCATCATCAAGTTATTCAGATACAACTTATCAGAAGCTTTCTTCTTTCATTTCTTCAGTAGCACCAAATACAACCTCAGTGCTTTTCAAGTTTGCAAATCCATCTATAGTACTTTTATTCATTTTTAGGTTTCATTCTTTCTTAAATATATGACCATCATAATATGCTCTCCCTCCCAACTGGGGAGATATACCCTTTCTTCTATCCAAGCTCCCTCTCAGTTCAACAATTTCCTTCTTTTATAACATTGGAGAGATTTCAACCTTTCAAGGCTTCATGTCATGAAGGTCATCTTGAACATCATTATTCCTTTAGCTTCCTTCATCATGTTCATCATCTTTAATTATGAATATCTTCAACATTTTGAAGATTATGTATTTGCAAAACTGTAATAGTAAGTACAACCAAATAGAAATATACAGAAGCATGAAGTCAACTATATCATTATAATGGAAGCACAAAACATTCAAGTTTTAGACATCAAATACATAGACCTAGTTAAGTTCATAATAAGCAAGGGTTACATCTTTTATATACTAGACTTCATCATCTTGCTATGGTTTTGTCATAAACCCTAGACTCCATCTACAAGACATAAAGCCTTTGATATCATCAACTCAATCATAAAGTTTGAACAATATGCTTTTAGAATTACATGTCAAACTCTACTAGGGTTTATTGCAAACCTTAAATTTTATCATCAAAGCTAAATCATATCAATAATTGAAAACAATATATTTCTAGGGTTTCATCATCATGCCCTAGAATATCAATATCTACTTTACAAACCCTAGATTTTACAAACTAAAACATGAGTATCAACAATTAAATTAGCACACCAACATTACATCTCTTATATCAATCAATTTATTCCTATGATGTAAACTCCAAAATTAGATAACAATTTAGACTAGGCTAGGGTTTCGATCATACTGATGAATATACACCTAGGGTTTTATTCTTGAGACCTTACTTTAGTTATTACAAGTGTTTTGTTCATAAACCCTAAATCACCAAACCCTAAAAATCTAGGGTTTCATTATATAACCTAGACATTAACAACAAACCCTAAAGGACTAGGGTTTTTACCACAACATTATCAAAACCCTAAACTTCAAAAGAATAGGATTTCTAGACTTTATCAGCAACCCCCAAGTAAACTAGGGTTTCATTATTAACATTACATACCCTTAGCATCAAGAGGCTAGGGTTTTATAGTGAACCCTAAAGGTTCGGGTTTCACAAGAATGATCAAATGACAAGAGATAGTATAATGAGCACATATTCAATCTGATGATTAATCACCCTAACAAGATTCTTTATGATTCAAAATCCTAGACATAAAGATGTTAGTAGTGTAACACTCTAAAACAAATTTCAAAAGAAGAATGATCATACCTTTTGGATGAAGAAAGCCTTGCAACAAATCTTATGACATGCCTTGAGTTATTTTTTAACAAACCTTGTAGGACATCAATTCTTCTATGATTCAAGTCTTTCCTTTGAAGTTTCCTCCATAACCTTCATGTATTTTGCAAGCTTTCCTTCCAAGGAAAATATAAAGAAAAAGGTTATGAGTATATAATACAAACAAATCTCGATATGAGGAGGAAACCAAACATGAAAGATGAAAACAAAGAACAATATACTTATCTTTTGGTAAAATGGTGAAGTCTCCCTCTTAATCTAGTCTTTCTAAGGGATACCTACAACTTAAACAATAAAAAATGTTCTAACAAGATATATTAGATCTACAAACTGTAAAAATCAAAACATAAAAGAAAACATTACAAAACTTTAAGTAAAAGGATATGTAAAGGACATTATCACTAAGAGATTTTTGCAAATAAGTCTTTGACGTCAGATTCTTCAATCTTGTTTTTCTTGGGTGGAGCTTTATCGACAACATTTGCATGTTCTCTCTCTCTTCTTATTTCTTGGGTTCTCAGGACATTGACTTTTGTAGTGTCCCATTTTATGACAATTGTAGCATTCAATCTTTGATAGATCAACTTGCTTCTTTAGTCCTTTGAACTTTTTGTACACCCCCTTCTTCTTGTGATAAGCAGAGTAGGCATTTGAAGTGTTATTTTCTTCATCCTCCTTCTGGGCACTTACTAAGGAGATGCAAACTTCTTCTTGATTGCATGCATTTCACATTTGTTCAAAGGTTGGTGTATCCTTCCAACTACTTATTCTTGATGCGAAAGAGCTCCAAGATTTTGGTAGACCTAGTAGTGCAACAATCACGAGTTCTTTCTTTGGTATAACTTCATCAATAGCTTGGAGTTCGTCTCTTATTTTAGAGATCCTTACGAAGTAGGATGATACAATGTCATCTTTAGTCATCTTTATTGTTCTTAATTATTCTTGAGACTAGCTATCTGACCAATGTTCTTGATGGTAAATAACTTGGAGAGGGCTTCATACATTTCTTGCGCATAATCTATATTGGATATGTACGGTATTAGATTGTCCTTTACTCCATCTACTATTAGATTCATGGCCAAGATATCAGTTTCCCTATAGTTTTCCTTTTCTGCATCATCTGTAGGTTTCTCAAATTTTCCTTGAACAACATCCAAAACTTTATGCTTAGCGAGAATAAGATCTATCATCTTCTTCCATGCCCTGTAGTTGGAGGCTCCTTCTAGCTTGTTTTCTGTCTTCATTGAGGTTGTCATATATAGATAGCATTCTCTTCTTCTTATATGATCCTTTCCTTAATGACTTATTTTGTTCCTTCCTCCAATAGATCTTCAAGCTGCCTTTTTCCTTTCCTTCTTCACCTTGGCTTTGATCCCATGTTAGAAAATCAGAAAGGCAAAAATATTCTCTTATGTTGATAATTACTTATGATATTATTGTAGTCTTATTAACTTTCTTTATGTTCTTCTTTTATCTTCTTTTCATCAAGCAATCATCAAAATCAAAACATGAAGATCAATGACACCATATGTAGGCACATAGCCAGGGCTAAACCCCTTTAGAGGGGAAAACCTAGTCAAACTCTTCCACTAATCAAATTGAGATAGACCAAGACCTTAGACCTGACCAAAAGACCTTCCTCTACCAAGTTAGTTTTCTAAGATTATTCAACAAACTTCACCAAGTCAGTTTTCCAAGATGATTCAACAAACTTCAATAGTCTCTTCTTGTCCAACAGCTTCAGCCCAACAACAATCAAGAATTTTCGGCTCCCAGCGTCTAGAATTTTTGGGCCCACTGCAGATCTGAAATTTCGGTTTCTCCAGTAGCTTCATAATTTTGCACATGTGAGAATAGAGAGAGAAAAATTCAACTTCTTTTGCTTGATAAAGACTTCCTTCTCCTTCGCTAGGGTTTTCTTCTTCTTCCTTGAATTTCACACCCTTTTTCTTTACCAGCAATTTTAGATCGACCTTGTTGTGGATGTGCAATTTTGTCTCTCAATTAAGCCGACATGTCCAGGTTGAGGCCAAATTGGTGAAGGAGGCCTAAAAGACCTATTTTACATCAAAATAAATTTCTTTCTTGACACAAGAAGCCCA
This sequence comes from Pinus tabuliformis, assembly GCA_031772625.1. Classification (NCBI taxonomy): domain Eukaryota; kingdom Viridiplantae; phylum Streptophyta; class Pinopsida; order Pinales; family Pinaceae; genus Pinus; species Pinus tabuliformis. The sequence continues at coordinate 205,869,532 of CM062804.1, forward strand.
ACAAGGGTCTTTTACATAATGGCAAACCCTAGAAGCCTACAATGGAGGCTTTGACCTATTAACCATTGACCCAACCATGAAACTTATGCTTCAATAAGTCAATTTCTTTTATAATAAAATTTCTCTTTCTTTCTTTTGACAAATGCATTGCATCATGACTCAAATACAATTATGAAGACCGATACTCGTTACATTTTCAACACACAGGTCAAAATGAATGAGTTGGAGACTGTCGCTTGTCTTGTTCTTGCTAGAGGGGAATGGTCTCCTTGTCTTCTTTCCACTGCCACATCTTGTACACACTCCATCATGTCCATCTTGAACATCAGGAATCCCGAAGACTAACTTCTTCAATTTCGGTAGAGCTTCATAATGTAGATGTGCCAATCTTTGGTGCCATAGCTCGCTTTGATGATTGGTGTCGTGGACCATTGCCAACAGAGGTCTTCGAGTAACTATATAGAGTCCTTCAACTTTAGATCCCAAAGTAAAAGCATCCCTCATTCGAGATTCCATCAGCTAGGTGAGGACTTTTCCCTTTATGAAGGCTACTCTCATCCCTTTGTCTTCCAAAGCAGAAATAGATACCAAGTTCTTCTTTAGTTTCAGAACATACATTACTTCATGAAGAAGAACGAATTCTCTAGAGTCCAAATCAAATTTGACAGATCCAAAGCCCTTCATAGGATATGAAGTATTGTCTCCAAGAATGATCTTTAAACTTGTCTCCCTCTCAACCAGATTTGAGAGGACTTCCTTATACCCGGAGAAGTGTCTAGAAGACCTACTATCTACTAGCGAACTATCATACAAATCCAAAGAGGAAGTACTAGAAAGGGAAAAAATGTGAATATATTCAGATTGACTAGCAGTTGCATTACTTTCATACCTGAAGTTCCTTGGCTTCTTTTGAGGACGATGGCCTTCTTCACGATCATTTGGAGCATCTCTTCTTCTTATATCATATCTTCCTCTTCTATTATTGAGCTTGTTATTATTGAAGCCACGATTATTGTTGTACCTTGACCTTGGAGCATCCCTCCTTTCTCGGCAATCTCGAGCATAGTGGCCAAAACTGTGACACATATAACACTCAATCTTTGACTTATCTTTGTCTCTTCCCGATTTTCTTCTGTTGGAGTCCTCACTGAATTTCCACAATCTTGGGTCTAGGATAGAATCTTAGAATCTCTGACACTACCAAACCAAGAATCTCAACAGAACTACTTTCCACAGCAGAACAATATAAAGCGATAACTCACATATGCACAATTATAGACAACTTTTTACAAAATATTGTACAAATATGTACAACAACCCAATCTTCGTTATATTAAACCGAGTAATACAACATTCCTAGGATTCCCTTACAAGGGATACAAGATACAATGACAATCTCGTTGCAGTCTCTATGTTGTATCTCGTCTTGTCGGTCCTTTGCTTTCATTCTGCTCTCTAGCTGCCCCTTAGTCCATCAACAGACAACACATAGAGTCTTTAGGAGGGCTTCCACCTATCACTGCTGCAAGTCACTTCTACTACAATGAACACAAGCTGATCCAATCTGCTCCGCAAGGCTGGCCAACACCTGAGCCCCAATCTATCAATCTAGCAGTCACTTTCATTCATCATAGTGTTGCACATTAGGCTCCAATCTTCACCCAACCTTCAGTTGTCACACTTTAGGATTGCTTGTCAAGGGCTACTTTGGGTAGCCAACACGTTGCCCTCCATCAGCTCAATGGCTCCCAATAATCACTGTGAAATCTGCCCCTTGTTGAGGTGTCCAACGACCCAAGTCAACCTCAACACATGGCTCCCACAAGTTGCAATAACTCTGTCCACACTAGCATACGATTTCCAACATCAAATCAACCTAAACACATCATAACTTACCGTTGTTTTAGGACTGTTCTTCTACAATACGAATCTAGTCTTGGTTAGGGATGATAACACACTGCTGCAACTTGCAGCCCCTTATCCTACCTTCCATACCTCCTTCAAGGTTGTTGTCTTGCTGCCCCTTGCTCTTGGTGTTTAGGACTGCATTCTAGGATGAGTCTAGGCTTAGATTAGGCCTCCTTGCCCTCTCCTAACTGCCCATAGCTCTTCGAGATTTATGCGGCACCCTACAATAGCACTTAACACCCTTCAACTAGGCCTTTCGACCCCATGCAAGTAGACTATTCTCTGTGGCCCTCCAATGGAGGTATCCTACAACAAAACCGCATCCCCAAACAGTCCTTGTAACCCCTCTTTGTACTGCGGATGCTCTTGCAATAAACTCAGACCTGTGGTGAAGGTAAAACATGCCCAAAACTGCCCTTAAACCTCCACATCATGTCCTCCTTTTCCTGCGACTAGTTCAGAGATGAAATGATGGTGACTTGATGTTCCTGGATGATCTAAAATGATGTCCAACACCTTCTATTTATACCTATGTTGCCAGGAAACGTGGGTGCGGGGACGGGGACGACATTTTTGGAAACAGGGTGCATGGGTTCGTCAGGTAATATAATAATATTAAATTTTAATAATTATATTTTATAAATTATAAATTTATAATTAATAATATATATGAAATTTGAGTTTGTATATTTTTTCAACTTTAAACAAGAAAACTTTAATGATAATCATTTAAACATGCACATCATTGAACATTCAACATTGACATTGAAATTTCAAAATTTATCCCCAAAAAACTGTTCTTTTGAATCTTTTCCGTGTAACCATGACACTGTGACAGCTATGTGAGAGAGCTCAAGGCTACTACTAAAACTGAAAATTCAAAATACATACTAGGATAAATGCTAGACTCAGCTATTTTGGTGAAACTTGGGACAGATTTTGTCACACACAGGCTTTAAAATAACTATGCAGCTTAGGTTCATTTGCAAGGATACCTATCAATGAATCAGGCTGTGGTCGTACAGACCCTTCCTCCTACACAGCCAAGGAGTGTTAGCATTTCTGCCTCCTGCTCTAATTTCAAGACAACTTCTCTCCTTATTGAAATTGCTCATTCTGGCTGGAGCTTGAGCTTGTAACTTTGCTTTGAATGTTTAGTCTCTCCCATATAAAAACACAATTTTTTCATAGGAGATTTTTCTCAACCTGATAGTGGTCTAGAATTTTCTTGATGTCTAATCATCCACCGGCCCCATGCATGGTGTGCTCTGTGGTAAAGCAATCCCAAAAATAGTGGCAGCCTTACCCTTCCACAAAACACGCTTATCAGTCTTTGTTTCCCAATAAAATGCACAACAGCCATCTGATGGCTTGAGGGATAGTTTGTCTTTGAGTGCGAAGCTCTGCCTGAATATTAATTATCTAAACATAAAACATCTTCGCAGTTTTTAGAGATTACTTGGTGTACAAGTCTGTAGAGACCATATATGATTTAGGCATATTTTCCTAGTTTTAATCTTAACATGATGTTATCAGAATGCTGTGAGAAATTGGCAGATTTTGATACTTAATTTAGCCATTGTCCAAAATAGCCCTTCGCCATTTAACAGCATCAGATGATTACAGCTTATCGCTGGTCTCAATCCTACTTTCTATTTGACCGAAAATTTCTGAACCTGTATGTGTGCATTTACAGTTTATAATTTGATGGTTATTTGGCTCGGGAATGAATGTTTCATTCCAAATTGATTTACAAGAATTCTTAAAAAACAAGACTTGTAAAAAACTTAAAAAACCGGGTGCGGGTTCCCGTGCAACACAGGTTTTGATGGTAAGGACCGTGGAAGAATGTTTCATTCCAAATTGATTGACAAGAATTGATTTAGGGTTTTTTAGGTTTTGTTATAAGTTTTACCTTTGTTATAAGTTATTTTTTAAATTTCAATAAAAAAAAATTATTTGAAAATTAAATTTTTAATGTAGTTTTCTTATGAAGAACCCAAAGAACCCGAAGAACCCAAGAACCCAAGCACCCAAATAACCCAAGAACTTAAGAACCCATTAAAGGAAAAGAACCCAATTTTTTTTTTGAAGAACCCGGTTCTTCATGGAAGAACCCGGTTCTTCTGGGTTCGTCTAGGAAGAACCCGTACCCGAATCCGGTACTTGGGTGCGGGAACCCGGGACGGGTTCGAGAACCCCACCCCCGGGTGCGGGTACCCATGCAACACAGATTTATACACTTTAGAAGGGCTACACAAATTTGTTGAAGAGACATGTCTTTTGGCACTTGCACTTCAAGCCTACATGACTTATGTGCCAAAAATTCATATCTCATCAAGGACATCCCAGAATTCGACGATTTTTGAAGCGTTAGATTCTCTTCACCATCATCTATCATCTCCATCCATCTCATGTCCAAAATGCTCAATGGTTTTGGCCCAAATCTCGATGGGTACAAAACCCCAACCTTGGGTTCCAAGCCCACAAGTGACTCTTGTGGTGCTCTAACCTCCAAACCCTGAACCCTAGGGCTTGTAGTACCTCCCAAGCTACTCAAAAATCAACACTCCCTCTTAGCGATGGAGGTACTTCCAAGACTAGGAAGTAACTCATCATCATCATCACTACTTACAACACTTGCCCAACTCTTGGCGCTCACCACTGCAGCAATCCCTGTAGCATGAACTACACCTCTCTCGGAAGTGTCGCTATCAGTGGAAGCATCCTGCTTCTTCTTCTTCTCCTGTATCGCTTTCCAATCCCTCCATGATTCCTTCTTGGCAGATGTGGAAGCACCCTTGCTCCCCACTGACCACACGCTCTTCTTGGGCTGCAAAGTCTCCCTTTGAATCTACAAACTCCCACTAGAACTCCCTTTGAGCCTCTGGAGCCTAGACCTTTTTCTCCTGGAACCTGTACCTGCCCCTCTGAAGCCTGCACTTTCACTTTCTTCTTTGGAACCTATGCCTGGTCCACCTGCTTCTTCTTCCCGTGATATATTGGCTCGCCCGTCAAACTGTATAGACCATGCTCTTTAACTCCAAGCACAATACCATCAGAGCTAGAGCCTCTAGGTCTGAGTCTTGCCTTCCCATCTTGGAACAAGACCTCAAACCCCTTCTTCTCGATCATCGAGATAGATATCACGCTATATCTGAGTCCTGGTACAAACAGTACATCCTGGACCCGCATCACCTGTCCTGTCTCCATCTTGAATGGCACAACTCCCGATCCTCAGATCTCCTTTTGACTCTTGTCGCCCAACACCATGTGCAACTTCGAGTCCCATTCAGCTAGAGTCTCGAAAACCTCCTGTGACCTTGTCATATGTTTCGACGCACCATTGTCCACGTACCATCCATCCTCATCGATAGTACCCTACAAGAAATGAGAGATCATAGCAAAGTCCTCCTCCTCCAACCTTCTGGTGAGAGCATCTATCTCAGCAGAAGTGGCAACACCGACGACTTGCTTCCCTTTCTTCTTCTCGTCATCTCCCTTCCTCATCAGACATCTCGATGTAAAATGACCCATCTTGCCACAGTTGAAACACTTGACTTTATTCAAGTCCTCCTTCTGCTTACCTTTTCGTGCTGCAAGTGCCATGTCATCATCTGAAGCCCTCTTCTTCGAATGAAGATCCTCGTATCACAACTACTCTTGAATGAAGTCGTCCCACATCCTATTCCAGTCTGGCAACTTCTCTCTGGCAACAATCCCTTTGATGAAGGGCTTCCATTCCTCGGTGAACCCTTTCAAAGCAATCCTCACCATATCATTCTCTGAAATAGTCACATTGACGACAGCAAGCTCATCTTTGACCTGAGACAATCTCGTCAGATATGAAGTCACTCCTTCACCCTATATCATCTTGGTGGACTTCAACTTATCCTCCAATACCAGTACCCGATTCTCGTTCTTATTTTGGAACAAATTCTGAAGAGCCATCCACATCTCATGTGTAGTGTTCTTCCTGGACAAATGAGGTATTAGGGGATCCTTCACACCATCAAGGATGATCAATCTCGCCCTCGTATCCAAATCCTCGTACACTTCCAGCTCCTTTGGGTCAGTTGGCTTCTTGATGGCTTTCTCGGCGAACTCTCAGATCTCATTGACCTGTAAGACCAACTTGATCCTTTCCTTCCATGAACTATAGTTGGACAACCCCTCCAACCTGTCCTCATACCAGAGACCAACCTACAACTTCAACATTGTCACCTACAATGTGACCAACTCCCTCTTAAGTTGTATTTCACTGTGCACACTCTGATTCATTGTCTTCCAAAGTAGCTCAGACACACTCTGATACCATATTGAATTTCCATGATCTTGGGACTAGGATAGAATCTTAGAATCTTTGATGCTACCAAACCAAGAATCTCAACAAAACTACTTTGCACAACGAAACAATATAAAATAGTGAATCACATATGCACAATTATAGACAACTTTTTACAAAATATTGTACAAATATGTACCGCAACCCAATATTCGTTATATTTAACCAACTGAGTAATACAACAGTCTAGGGCTCCCTTACAATGGATACAAGATACAATGACGAGTCTCACTGCAGTCTCTATGTAGTATCTCGTCCTATTGGTCCTTCGTTTTTCGTTCTATTCTCTAGCTGCCCCTTAGTCCATTAAGAGACAACACATAGAGTCTCCAGGAGGGTTGCCACCTATCACTGCTGCAGGTTGCTTCTACTACAATGAACACGGGATAATCCATTCTGCTCTTCTAGGCTGGCCAACACCTGAGCTCCAATCTACCAATCTAGCAATCACTTGCATCCATCAAAGTGTTGCACATTAGGCTCCAATCTTCAGCCAACCTTCAGTTGTCACACTTCCATTAGGACTGCTTGTTAAGGGCTACTTTGGGTAGCCAACACGCTGTGCTCCATTAGTCCAATGGCTCCCAATACTCACTGTGAAATCTGCTCCTTGTTGAGGTCTCCAACCACCCAAGTCAACCTCAACACATGGCTCCCACAGGGTGTAATAACTCTGTCCACACTAGGACATGATCCCCAACATCAAATCAACCCAAACACATCATAACTTACCTTGGTTTTAGGACTGTTCTTATGCAATATGAATATGGTCTTGGTTAGGTTTGATAACGCACTGTTGCAACCCCTTATCCTACCTTCCAGACCTCCTTCAAGGCTGCAGTCTTGCTGTCCCTTGCTCCTGGTGTTTAGGACTGCATTCTAGGATGAGTCTAGGCTTAGATTAGGCCTCCTTGCCCTCTCCTAACTACCCAGAACTCTTCCAAATTTTTGTGGCACCCTACAATAGCCCTTAACACCCGTCAACTATGCCATTCGGCCCCCTGCAAGTAGACTATTATCTGCGGCCCTCAAACAGAAATATCCTACGACAAAACCACACCTCCAAACAACCCTTATAACCCCTCTCTGTACTGTGGTTGCTCCTGCAATAAACTCGGACCTGTGGTGAAGGTAAAACATGCCCAAAACTGCCCTTAAACCTCCACGTCCTGTCCTCCTTTTCCTGCGGCTAGTTCAAAGATGAAATGATGGTGACTTTATGTTCTTGGATGGTCTAAAATGATGTCCACCACCTTCTATTTATACACTTTAGAAGGGCTACATGAATTTGTTGAAGAGACATGTCTTTTGGCACTTGCACTCCAAGCCTACATGACTTATGTGCCAAAAATTCATTTGTCAACTTCAAAAATTCATATTTCAGCAAGGACATCTCAAAATTCAACGATTTTCGAAGCTTTGGGATTCTCCTTGCCGTTCTCTATGATCTCCTTCCATCTCATGTCCAAAATGCTTCATGGTTTTGGCCCAAATCTCGATGGATGTAAAACCCCAACCTTGGGTTCCAAGCCCACAAGTGACTCTTGTGGTGCTCCAACCTCCGAACCCTGAACCCTAGGGCTTGGAGTACCTCCCAAGCTATTCAAAAATCAACAGTCCCTGGGTGTTGGAGCAGACTTCCTTGAATTAGATGGACCTCCTCTACCTTTCCTCTTTTTGTCTTGAGCAACAAAGGCAGATGGCCCTCCTTCATTCTTTCGAATTCTTCCACTGGTAATCATCTTGGCTTCCTCTTGAGTACATTGTCCAACGAGCTCATCAAATGTTGGGAGTTTGTTATTGTTTCTTATGGTAGTAATGAATGATTTTCACATAGGAGGAAGACCTTGAAGAGTGATCATCACTAACTCTCTATCAGATGCAGGCTCACCAAAAGTTTGTAGTTGATCTCTTAGTTGAGATTCCCTCTCGATGTAGGATTGTACAAATTCCCCCTTTATCATCTTCATTTCTTTGAGTTTGTTCTTCAAGGAGAGGATGTGGTTCAAGTTGTTGACTTGATACATCCCTACCAACTTATCATACATATCCTTGGACTTATTCAAATTACCAACATAAAGAAGTAAATGATCTTGCAAACCATTAATAATAATTTTCTTAGCCTTGATCTCACCTTTCTTATACTTACACTTAATGGCAATGGGAGCATCCTCCAGAGGCTCAAGAATCTTCCCTTAGTTCCTTATCTTCTCTTATCCCTTAGAGAGGGTTGCAATTGAGGCAAGCCTATTTGAGGTAGTCTATAGGTAGAGGAAAGGGGCCGAGAGGCCTCTAAGGCCTGAGAGATAGGGTCGAGGTGTCTCAGACCTTGGAAGAGGCCAACGTAAGTGGATTAAGGGTTGTTGTTCATTGAGGAGTGGGTTGGTTGTTCATTGAAGAGTGGGTTGCTAAGTTGTTAATGAAGTCTGGTCATGAAAACACGGCCTGAATAGCATGTTTAGAGGCTCATAAGTACAGTGAGCTAAAGAGAGTCCACTGTGAGCATCTAGGTGTGCAAGGAAATAAAAAGGGCTATTTCCTTGTGAGTTAAGGTGGCAAAGTTCTGTTAGGACAAAAGTAAAAGGGAGTTGATCTTTTGTGGACAACAGTACTGAAAGGGTTGATTGAAAAGGGAGCTTAACCAACAAGTTGTGAGTTTTGTCTTTGATTTTGTTGGGCAGATTAAGGGTCTAAAGGAGTTGACTTTAAGCCCCTTGTTGTATACTAGTTTGTATCATGTTTCGTAAAGGACCATGATCCTTGGTATGGGAGCCCCACAATTGTTTATTGAAGGATTAATATAACAAGTTTTGGGCCACATATATATTTGTGTACTTTATTGTTTCATTGCTATTATATTTCTGCGATGCAAAGTTGTTTTAGTTGAACACTACTAGTGTGTTTGTGTGCTAATTCTAGCCATAGGTTGGACCTAGGGGGCAACAAAATTGTAACATGGTATCAAAACTACTTTGAAGGGCACATGGATCAGAGTGTGCGTAGGAAGCAACTTAAGAGGGAGCTATGAAACGGCTAGACATGGAGCAGAAGGTTCAACTAAGAATGGAGATGTGGTCTTGATTGGTTTGGTGATGAGATAGGATAAGAGTTCTAGTGGATTGATAGAGAACTCTATGGACAACAGTATGTTGAGTGGTAGGTTGTCGATACCGTTGATGGAATTCTGTTGACTTGTCAAGTAATCTGAGACAATTCAAGAGCCTTAGCAAGGAGCGCTTTGGCATGGACGAGGTAGCTGTGTGGATAGTAGGTTGATCATGAGATAGTATCTTCATTGGGTTGTGGAGTTTTACATCTGGCAATAGAGCCATGTGCACATGAGGTATTTGACCCAAGAGGATGAGCACGTTTCCATAGTTGAGTTGCGGTGGGTCTAGAGTGGATTAAACCCAATCTTCAACCACATCTCAGGACTGACCTTATAGGGACACAAGTTCAGTGGCAACACTTTTTGGGAGGGAAAGCAAAGTGAGCGAATGAAGGTTGTGTAGGCTCGGAGGGAGTGTAGCTTTAGAGGGAGATTGCAAAGGAATGCTAGTCGCTCAATTGAAGTATGAATCTTCAAGTTCAAGCGAGAGAGTGGATTTTTCAACCCATGCAAGGACAGTCACAAACCATGTGAGAACACTCATGGTGGTGCAAGGAAAAGTCATGTTGCATGCGAGGACAATCATGCACCATGCAAGATAAAGCTAGGCCTAGTACAAAAGAAGATGTGGCACATGCAAGGACAGTTATGGCCACACAAGGAAAGTCATGACTCATGCAAGGACAGTCATGGGTATGTAAGGAAAGTCATGGAGTTGGAGATTTCAAGGTGTGATGGAAATACCTTCCTCACTAAGAGGGAGTGTTGAAAATTGGGTAGTTCGGAAGGTCTTTGGACCCAAAGCTGTGGGTTTTGGACATAAGTAATTAATTTTATATTCTAATTATTTGTTAATTGGTTGAGTGGGAAAAACCTTGAAGGCACAAGGGTTCTCTAAGTAAACTAAGACAAAAGTATTTATAGAGGAGACCAATGGAGAGGTCAATTTCACATATAGCAATCTCATCTCGTGAGAACAAAATGCTCAAGGGAGAGCCACAAATTGCCAAGGAAGGACAAGTAACATCGAGGAAAAGTCTATTCTGTGATTTCTAATCTAGAAGAAGAGGTCGAGTTGCTTGTCTGCGTGTTGGAGGAAGAAGAGAGGTCGGACGTGACTTTTTGTTTGCTGCAGAAGAAGAATGAGTTTTCTTTTGTGTCTTGGAGGAGGGTTGAAGCCCCCGAAGTTTGTTATAGGTAGGCCAAAAGATCTCAGGCTGTTGCAGGAGGGTTGAAAAGGCCTTAGGACCACATAAGGGTAAGCGAGGGCTGCAACCGAGTCAAGCGTATCTGAGGTAGGCCACAGGTAGAGGAAAGGGGTTGAGAGGCCTTAGAGGCCTGGGAGAAATGGCCGAGGTGTCTCAGACCCCGACAAAGGTGGATTAGGGGTTGTTGTTCATTGAAGAGTGGGTTGGTAAGTTGTTAATTAAGTTTGTTCATGAAAATGGAGGTTTGAACAGCATGTCTAGAGGTTGATAAGTACAGTGAGTTGAAGAGAATTGTCCACTGTGAGCAGGTGGGTGTGCAAGGCAATCAAAGGAGCTATTTCCCTATAATTTAATGTGGCAAAGGACAGCTAGGACAAAAGTAAAAGGGTGTTGATCTTATGTGGACAGCAGGAAATGAAAGGGTTGATTGGAAAGGGAGCTCAACCAACAAGTAAGTTGTGAGTTTTGTCTTTGATTTTGTTGGGCAGATTGAGGGTCTAAAGGAGATGAGCTCAATCCCTAGTTGTATAATGTGTATACTAGTTTGTATCAGGTTTCATAAAGGGCCATGATCCTTGGTACGAGAGCCCTATGATTGTTTATTGAAGGACTAATATAACAAGTTTTGGACCACATATATTTGTGTACTCTATTGTGTCACTATTGTTATATTTCTGCCATGCAAAGTTGTTTTGGTTGAACACTACTAGTGTGTTTGTGTGCTAAGTCTAGCCATAGACCAGACCTAGGGTGCAAGGAAATTTCAATACTAAGAAGGGATCTAACCATCATCAATCAATCTTCTACGGAACTTCGCAATTATTTGATTGCTTTAATAAATTTTTATCATAAGATTGTATTTTGCAAACATTAGTATTCTTTGAAACACAAGTTTGTTGTTTATGTTCTGAATGATATAGATACACAGATTGATTGAAATGTTTGCTCTTGTGATTCTGATGCCAATAAGGAGCTTTTGTGATTTGATTCTCCCTTATCATGCATGTGACAATTCCTTGTTTTACTTCAGGGACTGATGTTGTTGAGTTGGTTACATAATATTCACTTGAAATTCTCACCATTTGAATTGCAACATTTGAATATGTTTTTACTTCAATTGGTTTGTCATCTTCTTGAGTTGTGATATTGACTGCATCAGTATTTGTTCCTTTTTCTTCAACTTGGACTATTATGTCTAAAGAATTTGATGATTCTTTTGTGATAAGTTCTTCTAATTTGTTTTTCAATGACTTTTTTATCATTTTTAATTTTTTAATTTGAGTGAGTAGACTTTGATTATGATTTTCGAGACATAAAAGTTCTTTAGTTTTTTATTCATCAACCTTATTTTTAGTGTTTCGACGTTTAACCTTTTCATCTTTGAAACCCCTTATTTGTTTTAATAACCTTTGATTAAGGCCTTTAAGCGTAAAATTTCTTCTTCTCTAATAGATTCTCGTTGAATTCTTTCTCGACACATTCCTTTTCTTGTTCTAATTTTTTCTTTGTAGCTTTGGACTTCTGGACCTTTGCAAGTAATTTTTTACTATGGTCTTTTAATGAGAAATTTCTATTGAAAAATGTAACTAGTATCAGTCTTCATAATTGTATTTGAGTCATGATGTAATGTATTTATCAAAAGAAAGAAAAATAAATTTTATTATTAAAGAAATTGACTTATTAAAGCACGGGTTTCATGCTTGGGTTAATTGTTTTTAGGTCAAAAGCCTCCATTGAAGGCTTCTAGGGTTTATGTCAAATATCCTTGTCCATGCCATAATGTAAAAGACCCTTCTTAGGCTTCATTTGTGAAGAATGAAATTTATTTTAATGTAAAATAGGTCAATTAGGCCTCCTCCACCAAGTCGGCCTCAAGCTGAACAAGTCAGCCTAACTTAGGGGTAAAAACTCCTATATAAAGACAACAACTTGACCTCATTTGTAGCTATCTCTCATCAAGTTCGATCTAAATCTTCCGGGGCCAGAAAAAATGCGAAATTCAAGGGATAAGAAGAAAAAGGTTAGCGAAGGAGAGGAAGGTCTCTATCAAGTACACGAAGTCGCAATTCTCTCTCTCTCTCTCTCTCACACACATACACACACACACACACACGTGTGAAGTTTATCACCTTAATCCTCGGTCACCTTAATCCTGTGTTAACCTCAGAACTTCAGATTTTTAGAGTATTTCAAAGTTTGGGATTATGAACAAAGGTTTGATCCCTTTCATATGAGACTTGGCTTGGTCTTATGTTTGTAGCCTAGACTTCTGGTCCTTCAAAATGCTATTTGGATTCCTCCAACTGTTATAATTTAAGCTCTAGTTTATGGTCGTAATTACCCAATTTTGCGGCCTAATCAAGTTCAGAATTGAGTCATGTTAATTCGGTCCTCCTAGGTAGCTCGGTCTTGAAGACTAGGCATGAGACTTTTTATTTTAGTGATATTCTAGTTGCCTTTCACCTTGACCAATTGATTTCTCTTATTATGACATTATCTTGTGACATTTAATTATTCGATCTTCTTCAAATTATTTTGTTCTTATCATTAAGACTAATGCCAATCAACAAACAAGAGAGGACACAAGATATAGGCACACTGCCAGGGAAAAACCCTAGAAAGGGGAAAACCCAATCAAGAACTCTTATATATTCCGAAACAAGACCGAAGTATTCAAAAGCATTTATAGGACTGTTATAAAGTTATTGTCACCTCAAAATTAAAGGATTCGAGACCCCTGTGGAAGGACAAGAATATATATATATAAGGCCCGAGCCTCAGTAAAAGACGACTTGAAGGATCACAGAATAAATTGTCTTGAAGTCTAATTCAGAAAAAACATGATCTATCAATTGAAGAAAGGAACAATTCGTTGAACAAGCTCGATATCTCTATAAAGCAGTCTATCATTTTGTAAAGGAGTTGACTCAACACCTTATAACTTCCAACATTTCTTGGACCAGCTTGCAGTCATTCATCAAAGTCAAGTAAGTGTTATCTTTATTCTTTATGCTTTAATTGTCTAACAATGTGTACTCAGTTTGCAAGAAGAAGAAGAAAGGCAAAGGACATCAATCCTTCAAGAATGAGGTAAGTAATCTTAAGGTATGTATAACATAATCATTTGTTAAAAGTATGAAAAATTTTAGGGTTTAATTGCTTCTAGGGTTTTCAAGTTTTCTTTTGTGATGAAAATTGAACATATGGAAACCCTTACCCTTATACTCTTGTTCCTAACCTATGATATCTAGGGCTTATAGGTATTTGACAATTCTTTATGAAACGAAATATTGAATGATGTTTTTGACATAATGCCCTAGATTTAGTCAGGGTTCGTACTCTAAATCCCTTGGAATTCATTCAAGGTGATGCAAACCCTAGATAGATATTATGCTATTGTACTTGTATTTTTTGGGTTGTGTTTTGAATGTTACAGGTATATATATCAAAGGAAACAAGGCAAACATGTTAATTATAGGAAGGGTAAATTGAGTTGGATCCATGGACACTAAACAAAAGTTGATTCAAATAAACCATGAAGATGTTGTCATGATTCAGTTGGAGCCCTTCAATAAGGAAAAACCCTACAAGGTTTGTAAAGAGCATCTCCAGATATGTTTAAGACCACTAAATTTGTAGTTAATCTTCTTCATTAAGAGGTGTAATCATTTTTAATTTTGCTTTAGATTACTAACTCTTTCTTGTCCAGGGTTTTCTATAGGATCATTAAGATTATATATTGTTAGGATGATTAATCTCTAGATTGAATCTACCCTCATCATATTTTGTTTATGAAACCCTAATCGTAGGGTTCATTGTAAAACCCCTAACCTAAGGGTATGTCGATGAAACCCTAGTTTACTTAGGGTTTGTATAATGAAATTTTATCCTTGATTAAGATATGTTAACAATGATGTTGAAACCCTAGTCCTCTTAGGGTTATTCCATTCTTGTAATATTTAAGGTTTTGGTATTGTTATGACAAAATCCTAGTATTTTATATAAACCAAAATTTTAGATCATTAAGACTATGATAAATTAGGGTTTGCTGCCGATAAGTCGAAATCCTAGATTCTTAGGGCTTGGTAAATTAGGGTTTATAAGCAAAACCCTTGTAAAAGAAGATCCTAGGAATGAAACCCTAGGAATGTATGCTTTCGCTTAATCGAAACACTAACTTGATCGAGATTGTTGTGTATCTAACTTTGATATAATAATATATGTTTCTAGAGTTTACCTAAGTATTGATATAAGTTTCAATGATGAAACCCTAGATATGCATATGCTAGTAGGATAACTTGATTATCAATGTATCTAGGTTTAGAACAAAAACCCTAGCAAAGTTTATTATCTAAGGCTTTGCAATTAAAGTCTAGAGTTTATAATAAAACCCTAGCAATTTTAGGTATCTAATGTCTAATTTCTAGTGTCTAATGTCTAAAGTTTAAATGTTTTGATGACTTAATTTTGATATAATTAATGTCATGCTTTGTATATTTGCTTTTGGTTGTACTTGCTATTAAAGTTTTGCAGGTACATGATCCTCAAGATGTTGAGGATGATAATGGTGAAGGAAGTTATGTCATTAGAAGGAGTCATAAAAGGTTCTTCGATGTTATAGAAGAAGGAAGTGGTTAATCTCCCCGAGTTAAGAGGGAGCATGGTTAGAAGAAAATAATACATCTCCCCAGTTGAGAGGAAGAGGCATATTATGGTAGTCATGATGAATACCATTTAGAAGAAATCAGAGAATGAATAGAGGATGTCTTGGTGCTACTGAAGGAATGAAAGAAGAAAGGAAGAAAATCCTTTGAATATTTGAATATAAATAACCAAGTGGCGTCAAGATGATTAAGAGCCTTGAAGGTTTGTGTTTACTTGTATATGTGTATTTGAAAGTTTATTATTAATTGGGATTTGTGTTTGTACAGGTAAATGGATATATCTAGTTTGATACGGAGAGTCGAAGCATCTAATGGTGGATGCTTGGGAGGAAATTTGTTCAACTTATGTGTTGATGTCTAGATCCTGAAGAGGGAGGGTGGCATTGGTCATGGAGCTCTGACCTTGGATACGCACCTAGATCCTTAGGTTAATGGTTAGCAAGTAAGCCTAATGCTACCTAGACTGGTTGAAACCTTGAGTCGATCTTAGTCCCACCCAGATAGATTACCTTGGTCAGGTACTTGGTCTATAGCACTGAGTGTACTAGAACTCTACGTAGTTCATTTCGAGATCTTGCATGTACCTCTATATATATGTAATTATGAATACCTCCCTAGTTAAGAGGGAGTGTTGAAAAATGTAACTAGTATTGGTCTTCATAATTGTACTTGAGTCATGATATAATATATTTGTCAAAAGAAAATTTTATTATTAAAATTGACTTATTAAAGCATGGGTTCCATGCTTGGGTCAATAGTCCATAGGTCAAAAGCACCCATTGAGTGCTCTAGAATTTTTATTAAGTCAAAGTCAAAAGTTATTTTTATAAGAGACCCTTCTTGGGCTCCTTAAAGTCAAGAAAGAAAAATATATTTGTCTTACATCTCCTCCATCAAATCGGCCTTGGTCTCCTTGCAAGTCGACTTCATCACTTATCAAGTCGGCCTCCATTTTATCATGTCAGCCTCAAAATACAGGCTCCAACCACTATATATAGGAAAGGAACTCGACCTAGTTTGGGATAGATTCTAATACATTACAAGAAGGTCTGAAATTCGGCTATCTATCAAGAAAGGAACAGATTAATAAGAAGACTATTTTGGCATATAAAAGGGAAGACTATACCGCAAGGAAAAAGAAGATTGTTTCTATTACAATTGCAGGACCAAAGCTTTCATGGTTGCAGGAGTTGAAGTTTTATGATTGAAGAAGATCAGTATTGGAAGAAGGCTATGTCATCTAAAAAGTTGACTTGATGGAGAAAGGTTTAGGTTAAAGAGTCTTGGTTTTCTCACTGTGATTTGAATCTACTGAAGGAAGAGTTATTGACTGGGTTTTCCCCTTTCTAGGGGTTTTTACCTAGCAGTGTGCTTATGTCTTGTGTCCTCTCTTGTTTCTTTATTGGCATTAGTCTTGATGATAAGAACAAAATAATTTGAAGAAGATCCAATAATTAAATGTCACAAGATAATGTCATAATAAGAGAAATCAATTGCTGCCATAATGGATTTCTCAACACAGTTTTCCCAAGTTGGGTTTTTTTAGGGACTTTGGTCCAAAAATAATTGTCATATTTTTTGTGTGTGCCTGTTTCAGCGCTTTTATTTTCCGCAGTATTTTTGTGAAAATTGTGGCGCGATTATTGCGTGGTTGTTGTAGCAATAATCCGTTTAATTAATTTACAGTTCGAAGCTGGATGTGTTTTATTACCTCTAACTGAAAGGTTGCACCGACACCCTTTGCAGGCACCGACCTGCCCTAGCACCACCTTGCCTCCCTGAAGCATTATTAGGCTCTGACCTGATCACAAATCTTCCATTTCAACCTCCTTTCAATAGGCATACAAACATGTATTTGAATTGAGGAGGTCACTATTGTTCATGAGATTGGACCGAGCCTTATCTCCTAAGGAAACCCTAGGCAGAGATTGCCATAGGTTTGTTCAACTAAGTGCCAAGAATTGCGTAACAAGACAAACAGATTGTACGTGCAACTTTTCTTTGGTCTCCTCCCGCAACAAACCTTTGCTCAAACGAATCCCAAACACCAAAACAAAACTCTAAAGTAAGACTCCTCCAATGAGATAGATCAGATCCTAGCAAAAATAGATGATAACCAAATCAAGCCACTTCAACTAATATGACAATCTTCCATAGGGCTGAAGGAGATTTCATATGTTGATCACAAAAGAATAATCGGTTTGTGTACATACCTAGAATAGCTAACCTTAAGCCTTTAAATAAATTTGCTCTTGATTTAAGAAGGGACTTCCAATGAGCCGTTGGAGGGATTTACAATTAAATTTAATATAGATTTGGCTTGGAGTCAAATAATTTGGAACCCTTAAGAAATGACTTTTGAATTTTTAAATTAAATTGAAAATTCTCCAAAATAGACTTTTGTCTTAGCACTTCAACATTTAATTTGACCTAAGAGCTACCACATCATCATCCTTTTGGGGTTTTTTTCCCACACACTGGGGGCTTCAACTTCAAAAAGGAATATCTCTCAAACCGTGAAGAGCCACATGGCGTGCCACATGCCACCGGAATTAACTTAACGAGGAGAATCCATTGATAAGGATCTTCAGAGAAAACTCAGTGATTTGTTGCTTCAAAAACCCTCAACAAGTGTGGTATATGTTCATACTCCAGGGAACCCAAGCCCTAGAGCTAGGGTTTCCAACCATGCATTGAAATCAATGACAACACCATTCAACAATCTCCCCCTTTGTCATTGATGGCAACACACATACTCCCCTTGTGATCACTACTCCTACCTTCATGCCTCGATCTTCCTCTGATGGTTTCTTTCCCCCTTTGACATCAATGGCAAAGGGTGACTCCCCCTGACAATCTACCTGCTACCTGTGGACCGATAATCTACCTGTGCTTGCCTTGTCAACATGCCTTCCTCTGCTTGCTGCAACAACTGATCTCCCCCTGATATCCTATGTTTCATATGGATTGCCACGGTTGATTCATGACATGGAACTTTTTTTTTTTTATTTTGTTCGCAACTTCGCCTGCCAAAGTTATTTCATTGAACTTGCTCATAATGTTGAATGCTAAGCTAAAGATTTCTCCATTTATCAACCTGTCAATGATAGATTTCCAAACGTGCAATTGTCACTGCATAGACTCCCCCTCTTCAATATTCAAGGAGTCAACAAGTTGGATTCTTCAGAATAATGTATGAAAATTCTATCACTGCAACAACTGATTTATTTTACCTACTTATTTCCCAATAAGTTATTTATGAAAATCTTTCAGTAAACATTAAAATAAATTATGTTGCAGATATCACACCATAATACAGAAACAAACACATGCACAAGAATCAACAGTGAACACATCGACACAGATATTTTGGACAACAGTCACTGGAAAAACCTAATGTGGGAAAACCGGTGCAGCAAGGGAGGATTTTATTATTCAACAATTCTTCAGTACAATTGGGTGCCAAACTGGCTTACCCAACAGAGAGAAAATTCTCCAGCACTTGTCCCAGTCCTAGCGTCAAGGTCGCTGACCTCTGCATAGCTCCCAGGCCCTCTACGTCAACACTTGCCTCTCTGCGTCAGCACTGGGCCTCTCTGCGTCACCCACGTAGACCCTCCAGTGACTGCGCAGTCTGTTGCCTCTGCGTCTGCTTCTCCAATCTCTGCGCTGGTCTTCTGGTGTTGTTCCCGACTCTCTGTTTCGTACTCGCTGCCTCCTGCTGCTCTCCAGACCACTAGTTCGAATTTCTCAGCTAAACCCGCTCTAGAAAACAAACTGACTGGTCTCCTTTAGTGTGTTCTCCAACTGACCCTCAAGCCTCTTCTTATACTTTTCCTGTTGGTCCATCAACGATCGAGATTACATCTCTAATCAAGGCTTAGATTAGACTTGGCTTGATCCATGACTTTTGGAACCTTCTAACCTAATTTTATATTAATACCCATAAATATTTTATTTTTCCTAAGTTTAGACTTAAGAACTCCATTAAAAATATTAAAAATTTTAATATCTCCCAAACCGGTTTCAACCTGTCCAAACCATTTCTAGGTCTTGGAGATCTCATGTGCCTTAGCCTCTCCACCAATTTTCATGGCTAGAGCACATCCGATGCTACCCCAAATGAACACTCCCTCTTAGTGAGCACTGTGCTCTAGTAATACTCCACACTGAGCATTACCCTGATCATTCGGCACCGGTCCCTGTTCTGATGCTAGGCCTCCCCACCCAACATCCTCTGCACTGCTACACCTTGTACTGTTGCCCATGGCTCTGTCTCTACCGCTGTTGCATCCGTACGACAACTCCCTCTGCATTCGTGCTGCTGCTGGTCCTTTCTCCCAACACTGCATCTGCACTGCAAGTCCCTCTGCATCCGTGCTATTGTTGGTCCTTCTTCCCAACACTGCATCTGCACTGCATCCTCTTCTCATCATATTGCATCGTGCTACTGCTCACTGCTACTGCACTGCAACATCACCTCCATTTCTGCTATTGAAATGGATTCTTTATCATCCCCATCTTTTCCTTGAAGTAATCAAACTTTGTTCTTACAAGGACCTTGGTGAGGATGTCTGCCACCTGTTCTCCTGTAGGAGTGTAGCTCAACTGTACAGCTCCTCGTTGGACACAGTCTCTGACAAAGTGACACCAGATATCAATATGTTTTGACCGATCATGAAACACTAGATTCTCAAAAAGCTTGATGCAACTCTGATTATTGCACATGATCCTGGTCGCCTCCATCTTTCTTCTAAATAGGTTCATGAGCAATTTTCTAAGCCATATGGCCTCACACGAAGCTGTGCTCGCAGCCATATATTCTGCCTCAGTTGAGCTCAGAACCACGGATTTCTGTTTCCCACGGCACCAGGAGGTCATTCTTGATCCATGTTGAAACAGTGCCCAGAGGTACTTTTCTGATCCACTGAACCTCCTACCCAATCTGCATCAGTAAATCCACTTAATCTGATATCCTTACTCTTGGTTTATAAGAGTCCATAATCGACTGTTCCCTGTAAATACCTGAGAACATGTTTGCCTGCTGCCCAGTG
Source organism: Pinus tabuliformis (assembly GCA_031772625.1). NCBI lineage: Eukaryota > Viridiplantae > Streptophyta > Pinopsida > Pinales > Pinaceae > Pinus > Pinus tabuliformis. Next base: position 205,889,820 of record CM062804.1, read on the forward strand.
CACCCTCTTTGGCTCCACCGTGAACTGACTGAGGGTGTTGGCAGCGTAGCAAATGTCTAGCCTGGTATTGACCAGATACATCAGGGACCACATGAGCTGCCTGTATAAGGTGGGATCAACATCCTTGTCTTCTGATGCATCAATCTTCTTCCAGTTGGTGATCATTGTAGTAGCCATGGGTTTATAGTCCTCCATCCTGAATCTCTTCAGGATTTCTGTAGCATATCTCCCTTTCCTAAGGAAGATCTCCCCCTTTTTGTGCCAAACTTCCAACCCTAGGAAATAATGCATTCGTCCCAAATCCTTCATGTCGAATTTTGTGGTTAGATTCTTCTTGTAGTCCTCGATGAGCCTCGATGATCTTGTCAGGAAGAGATCATCCACATATAATACTAAGATTAGAGGCTCATTCTCTACAACCAGATAGTAGAGATTTGGATCTTCGTCACTCTTGACAAATCCCATTTTTTGCAAGTAACCATCGATTCAACCATACCATGCTCTAGGTGCCTGTTTCAGCCCATACAAGGCTTTCTTCAATCTGCATACATGAGACTTCTTCTCATGTGTCTCAAAGCCCTCTGATTGTCCAATGTATACCTCTTCTTCTATCACTCCGTTCAGAAATGTCGTTTTGACATCCATTTGATGAATCTCCCACCCCATTTGTGCTGCAAGAGATATCACGGTTCTAATAGATGTATACCTGGCTACTGGGGCAAAGGTCTCTTCGTGGTCAATTCCTTCCTTCTGAGCATACCCCTTAGCCACGAACCTAGCTTTGTATTTCTCAACACTGTCGTTTGTAGCGTATTTGATCTTGTAGATCCATCTCGAACCTACCACTGATCTCTCTTGAGGCCTTGGCACTACCTCCCAGACATTGTTCACCATTATGGAGTTGTACTCCTCTACCATCGCATCCATCCAAACCTGATGTTGAGCTGCCTCCTGAAAAACTGGCAAGCTCCCCATCCTGAGCTACCAATGCCTGATATCTATCTGGTTGTTTTTGCTCCCTCTTGTTGTTCCTTGGCGCACCGATGAAATCCTCTGCATCTCGCAGAATCTGACGAAGTTCCCTACTCGTTCTTCCTTTGCCAGCAGGTGCTTCTGTTAGCTCCTCCTCATCCTGTGATTTTTCCTAACCCGAGGAAGAATTCTTTTCTTCCGTTGGTTAAAGAGGTTTGACGAACGGTTCCTCTTTTGACTGCTCCTTGGAAGGCATTTCTCGAGATTTCTGAAAGCCCTATCCTCCATGAACTTTACATCTCGTCGAACTACTACCTTCCCACTCCCTGGAAGATAGATTCTGTATACCTTGGCGTTTTCGCTATATCCCACTAGATATCCTTTCTCTGCAGTTTGATCCAGCTTCTTCCTCCTTTCTTCGGGTATTCAGCAATATGCTAAGCTCCCAAATATCCTGAAATGATTGACTTCAGGCATCTTCCCTGTGAAGACTTTCTCTCGAGTAATCTTGCCCAATGCCCGATGAAGAGCTCTATTATGAACATAGACTGTTGTGTTGCATGCTTCTGACCACAAGAATTTTGGCATATCCTGATCATACATCGTGGCCATAGTTGCTTCTACAATAGTCCTATTATTCCTTTCTGCTACTCCATTCTGCTCCGGATTGTAAGGAGTTGTCCTCTCTCTTCTGATGCCCTCCTTAGCGCAAAAATCAGTGAAGTCCTTATCGTCAGATTCTCCACCATTATCTGAGCGCAAAACTTTTATTTTCTTCCCAGTTAGATTCTCCACCAGAGCCTTGAACTCTTTGAATCGACAGAAAACCTCGTCCTTGGTTTTCAGAAAATAAATCCAAGTTTTCCTTGAGTGGTCATCAATGAAGTTGAGGAAGTACTCAACACCACTAAGAGCTTTAGTGGACATTGGTCCGCAGATATCTGAGTGTATGAATCCTAGTACACCCTTGGGCCTATTTTTACTTCTAGGAAATGTTGCTTTAGCATACTTTCCTAGAGCACATCCTCTGCATATATCATCTCGTTTCGTACTAAGATCCGGAACTCCTGTTACAGTGTTCTTGAGAATTCTCAGAGCCCCATAGTGCAAATATCCCATTCTTCTGTGCCATAGTTCATTCAAATCCTTGTCTCCATGACTGCCTATTAGTGCCATTGGTGATTCTAGTTTTAGTCTGTTCAACCTGTTACTTTTGATCCCGATCTGCACTCTCTTTTTCCAGCTTGGGTGTTTGACGTATACTTTCTCCTTGATGAAAAAAACGTCATAGCCTTTGCCTTGAAGTTGCGACACGGAATGTAAGTTCATCCCCAATCCTGGGACATGCAGCACATTGGTAGCACGGAACCGCTCTTCCGTTTCTATTTGAAAAACTATGGTACCCCTCCCTACTAGATTATACTTTGCCTTGTTCCCCATGGTGATCTGAAAGTTCATCTTCTCCTCCCGATAATCTAAGAAACATTCCCAGATTCCCGTCATATGCCAAGAGGCTCCACTGTATATATACCATACCTCTGATGATGCAGAGCTAGTCACACAAGCCACTTCTTCTTCCATCCTAGAAGCCAACATAGAGAAATCAAAATCACTTTCTCTTGTGCAATTTTCTGAAAATTTGTGCGAGTCTCCTGATGTAGATGCCTCTGCATCATGGTCTCGACCCATAATTGATTTTCCCTTCCTGTCTCTGATTACTTGCTTTGATATCATGTGAAAATTCTATCACAGCAACAACTGATTTATTTTACCTACTTATTTCCCAATAAGTTATTAATGAAAATCTTTCATTGAACATTAAAATAAATTCTGCTGTAGATATCACACCATAATACAGAAACAAACACATGCACAAGAATCAACAGTGAACACATCGACACACATATTTTGGGCAACAGTCCTCGGAAAAACCCAATGTGGGAAAACCGGTGCAGCTATGACTTGTCTCGTAACATCGCCCTACCGCCTTGCCTTTGTGATGATCTCTAGGGAAGCATTCGAACCTGGATGTGTTTTATCAGCTTCGACTAAAAAGTTGCACGAACACCTTGTGCAGGCACCAACCTGCCCTAGCACCACCCTAGCACCCTGAAGTTTTCTTAGGCTCTGACTTGAAAGAGACTCCGCTCTCCTGCCTTGCACCACCTTAATCAACAAGCTGTCACTTGCCCTAAAGGCTCCAACCTTCAACTCACACTAATGGACCATGTTTCACAACTTTCACACTGGATCCACCTGTGCTCTAAATCATTACAAAATATATTGAAATATAATCATTGTTGTGTCTGCTTAGTATATCAATGTCAAGTCTTCTCAATCTCTGTAACAATTCTGATTGTTGTACAACTGTCAACAAATATCTTTGCTTCTGTTCAACCTGTACCACAAACCTTGGCTGTCAACCTTGACACTGTCACTGTACGACAACCATTGTTGCCCTCGACACAAACACTCCAATGCTCATGAATGAATATGCATTAAGAAGCTCATGGAGCAGTGGCCCAAACCAATTGTGCCAAGTTGCCTTTGACCTTATCCTCTTGCACCGGTGCTGAAGAATGTATCAATCAATGTTGCTACAAGTACCGGTTTATATGCTGCTAGCACTGATGTCTGATGATGGCTCAGTCCTAGATGCCTTAGGTCAGCTCTATGACCTTCTTGCAATTGTCTCAAGTTCCTCCCAAGGAAGCCCACTGGCATACGTCTTATAGTTGTTCAGATATAGCTATGAAGCACCTGCATCTGTTAGCTTTCTAACACAAAGATGTCAAGATAATCATATATGTATGGACAAGCATGCAAACATCAACTTGTATTGCAGTCAATTACAACTATCACAAATCATAAATAGGTCTAAGTGATAGAACAATGAAACCCAACACAATCACTCCAGTAAGATCTGTCTGCAGTCACAATGCTTCTTTAGGTTTTCAAAATGAACTTCAGTAATTCAACACAACTATATGATAGATTTAGTGTTCTACAAAATGATTACGGGAAACTGCTAATTAAGCCTCAAAATGAAAGACCAAAAGAAAATGAATATTTAGGCCTTACCATCAATGTTTAGACTATAAATAAAACAAATAACTTAAATGTTTAGACTTTTCAATAAAATAAATGTTTAGACATTACAACCAAAATAAAATAAATGTTTAGACCTTACAGTCTGGCGCTCAAGCTATATAATATGCGAACTATTGTAAGGTTAATGGTAAGGTTTATTTGGCTATGCAATGTACCCGTGTCCAGAAGTTAAGCCCATAATGGATATACGTTAGACAGCTGCTCGTCAATCATATCACATCACATGATAAATCCACCGCAGTGTATGTTCAGTTTGCTACCATAAGCACATGATAAGCATGGTCACAGCTATGCTCTTCAAACTGCATTATACCACTGTTCCAGAGCCTGATCTTGAAGATTGATTATCGAGAAACACTTTTAATTTGTCACTGTCACAAAGCCGCGGGATTGAATGAAGCTATGAATGAGACCGCACCGAAAAGGATAAGACTCCAGGCAACTGGCAACAGTGTTAGTGTCAATCGATTGTAACTGCAAGTCTCAACTTGATGCCTGAAATGACAGGTGTCTGGTCAGATTTTAATAGGGCCGAAGCAATAAAAGACTGATTGTAAATCTTCGGTCTTAGCCTCCTTTCAATAGCCATACAAACATGTATTTGAATTGAGGAGGTTACTGCTGTTCATGAGTTTGATCGTAAGTAGGTGGTTGATTTATTATGAGTCAGGGCGGGCTGTACAAGCCATGTACCTACTTAGACCTATTAAACTGGAAACTTATGAGAGAACACTGTATCCACTTATAGCATCTTCATATAAACTCTTTTGGAGGAAGATGAACAGAAAGTTAGGATCCTCAGAACTAATCAATCAATGATGTGATTATGTCTTCCCTCATGTGAAAGTGTCAATAAGGATATGAAATTTTCATCTTATAGTAATATTGTATTCTATTGTGTTAGAAGACATGATCGACAATTGGGTCATTGTTATTTCGTAGACATATTAGCTTTAGAATGACGATAATTTGGATCAAAGGTACTTTTATGGCATGTAACGGTTAGTTTGTACGTTTTTTGTTTAAGTTTGTACAATTGTTTTCTGGCATACTAGAATGGTGCAAAGTTAAATTGTTATTATAACTTGGTTTTGCTTGGGGCATCAGAGGCTAACTGACTAGCAAATGGTATTTTATTCCTCTTTTTAATTTACATCTCGATCATTTGTAATACGACATAAATTTTCTTGGGTGAACTTGCAGGCAAATGTGGCAGAGATTGATTTCAACTATCTAGGATATGCAAGGGAGAGATTTAAGCTCTACTACCAACATGATCTTTAAAATACAAGCACTGTAAAATTTGAGCATCAGCTTGAAAGGAAGCCTTTCCTCTACTCTTGATCTGTAGATAGTTATAATATCAATGGGATTTATGGGTATCATAATATGATACTGAAGATATTTTTCTACACTGAAATTTAAGGGTTGATTCTTTCACAAATGTACACAAGTTCTTTTTTCCCTTCAGATTTCTCTTTTTCTTGTTTATTTTTCAACGGTTGCATTTATTTGGTATTTTCAGTACAACTGCTTTATCATATATAAGCAATGCAGTATTATGTCCCTCAAAGATCCCGATAACGTTACTTAATTTAAGTAACGTTATTATATGTTGCCATGTGGAAGAGAGACGTGCAATGAATCATGCCCTGTGCCAATAGAATCTCCTTGTACCATCTTCCTTGTAGCAAATGTAAAAAATGCGAAATCCAATAGGGCATGATAAATTGATATCATAAAGAACTCACTCGCAATTAGAGATGGAGAGTATGATAAATGAAATAAGAGAGTTTAAGGGATAAATCAATTATAATATAAACTCGATATTTATTCAACAATAGAAAGGATGAGAATAAAAATGTCCTCGAGTTTCTTTCTTTTTTTCACGGTTGTTTCTATTATGTGTTTTTGCTCTTGAGCTAGCAAATTTGAAGGATTAAACATAATCCATGCTTAGTAGGAACCCATGTTTTCAATGTGGCATGGGAGATCTACGCCAACCAATAATGAATTTTAATCATCACAGTATCATTTACCATTTGACTTCATATCAATCCTAGTGACCTGAGTGACACTATGAATCCAAAAAGTTCACATGTAGGGGTGGGGAGGTTTGAATGGTGAAAATATAGGTAGTCCACCTCTACAAGAAAAATAGTGATATAATCTCAATGAAGCGAGATACCGTGAAAAATGCAACTATCTAATTCAAGAATATATATAAAGCCTCAAACCAACAATGTTTATGGTTACAAACATCATATGATCATTTCTCTCCCCAACTCTTAGTGGAGACATCTCAAAAGAAATGATATCATTTGAGAAGAGAGGTTATCTACTAAATATAACTCTTGAAATTAGCAAGGCCAAATGTAATCTTTATTCAGATCAATTCAAATTCTTAGTGAATTATACCAAACTTGTTTGGATTTCATCGAGAAGGCCTATAAAAAAGCATTTGAAAGAATTCCTAAAAGTAGAGTTCAATCATAGTTATGTGAACCCATGTGTAATTCCAACAAGATGCAAGTTAAAGGCCTTGCAGGCCATGTGACATCATGTATTATGGTATCCTAGGCCTATTATAGTCATCCATGCCACGTCCTCTTAAACCCCACTCTTAGGTACTTTCTTCTTGGATAAGATTGGAGGGCTTAAAGGAGCCATTGCCTTTTGTAGGGTGATCACAGTTATAGGCTCAGTCTAGCTCATGTCTTGTGCACCTATGACTTTTTCACATGGTCATGTGTCATAGAGTCTATATTCAACTTTTGGGCCATGGTACAACATATTTCAATTTTTCCACATGGCAGTCTCACAATTCACAACATTCCATGTTTTATAGGGCACTACACAAATCCTAATGCACAGTTCTCCTAGAATTAAAATTCAACAGTGACTCAAAATGTTCATCAAGGGACATACTTGACATGCCACATTGAATTTTGGCAAAAGTATGTTATTTCAAGCAAAATCACTGCTTTAAGATGGCCATACTATCTATCCTAGCCACATGGAGGGTAAAAATGTCCAAAAGGAGGTCACTCCTTGACATGCATTAATAAAATTTACATCAAAGTTTAAGTAAATCACACTCTAGAGAAAACCTAGATGCCATAATCTATCACATCAAGCAAGGTGTTACCCATGCCAGCAAAAATGAACTTCATTTCTAGATTTAGGTTGACCTAGAGGTAACATACTAGGTCCAAATCAGGCAAGCGATGACTTGTTGGTTTCCTCGTGATGTGGCCTTGGACAACACTAGTAAGGAATTTTCTCCATAAGATAGTTTTTGGAATTGGTTAAAAAGCATGCAAATTGGCACGTTGGGGCAAATGGTGGCAAACCAAGATCCATCTTTGACATGCGAAGATAAATTTTATGTCAAAAATTATGTAGATTGTTGCTGAACAAAATCCATGTGTCAGATTTCGCAAATAATCAATGGAATTGGAGATCTAGCAAATCGACCCCCTCTTGTGGGTGAATTTTTAATGCAAGAAAAGTAAGTCTCCAACATCTAGATGACAAGTCAAATAATATTATTTTGGTAAAGTCAAACTAGTTGTTACAAGAAATATTATAAAAGGCTAGATACTCCCATTAGTTGTCGAACTGAGATCATTTTGATATCATAATAGAAGCTTTTCATGTGCAAGCACTATGTGAATTGAATTTTTTGTGGTCTATTTTCTCAGTTTTGTGCTATAATATTTATCTTTCGTAAAATAGACACAAGTGCTCTTTGTTACCACAAATTTGTCAGGCCAATCCATTGAGGTGCTACAAGTCACATGGAAAGGAAGGTTTAGGCCCAAGCCTTCACCCTCCCATTTGCTAGTGCTAAAGGTGTTCAAACCCACTCGTTGGACAAACCCTTTTGTCATGTCCCCAATTAAATTTTTGACATGGAAACTCCCAATTTTGCAATTTCGACGATTAATATATATATATAGCTAAATAAAATAAGGAGAAATAAGTTGTGGAGATATTTAATTAATTTTGGAGAAAAGACAATGGTTGGGACTTGGGAAAAGAAGAAAAATTAAAGTTAAGTTGTGGAGTTACCAAGTATATTAATCGAACCATGGGAAGGATCAAGCCATGGTATGGGAAAAATCGAACCATGGCATGAGGAAGTGAAAGAAAAAATAAAAAGGAAGGTTGGGGCTTCATTTTGATCATTTTGGTTTTGGCATTTCATTTCTAAATTGGAGATTTGCTTAAGTTGTTGAGCTAAGTCAACTAGTGTTGCTTAGCACAGGGATTTCCAAACGGAAAATTCCAACTCTCTTTCGGTGAACTTAGAGTGTCATCCTAGGAGAGAAAACTTGGAGTTGATTGGATATTTCTTTTCCTGCGTTTTGTGAGTCATTTCATCTCTACAACAAGTAGGACGAATTTTTCAGTGGGTCGTAGTAGCAGAAGTAGAGTTGCTTGGAGGAAGAGATTGTTAGGAAGATTTGTCTTGAGAAATTACATGAATTCTGCTTGAAGAAGGGGCGTATTGTTCTTCCTCAAGGTCTGCGCAGGGGTTTTCTAGGTCCTTTTTGCTGGAGTAGTTGCTGCAATCTTGTGTCGAGAAATAGATGGAATTTCACTCTATCTTTTTGGTCCTATCTTTCATTGATTTCTCAGTTATTTTTGTGAAGAATTATGGTGGATCAGTTGTAGATTTTCTGGTGGGACGCAGAGATGAGCAGTGGGTGATTTCACTTGATTTTTGGGTAACTCTGGGAGGTTGGAATTAACCCAAAATATTTATGGGTTTTGTTGGTCCAGGGTTGGAGATCATTGTCCTAATTTTTCAAAAAAATTGGAGCAGATTTGAGGCCTCATTTATCAGTTTGCCTCCAGCAGTAACAATAGGAAATTTCTGGGTAGAGCATGCAGCTAGTGAACCATTTCAGCGTGAAGTTTTTCTTCATTCTCACCTGGGTTTTGTGTGCTTTCTTTAGCAAGCCTATGTGCACACATTCCACTATATTTTGTACTCAGCTTCTCATTAGATATTTAATAAAATGGATCAACTCTATTATTTTTGCTCAAAGGTGTTCTAAACTTGTTCTTGTGGAGTTTTCAAATTGCGTGTTTATCTGTTTGTTGTAGCTAGTTCATGTTTTGATATTTCACTGTATTTCTCTAGTTAGAACATTACAGTGGTATCAGAGCATATTCTTGGCCAGTTGTGGGCTCTAGAGCATGTAATGACTGGACTATTTGGTGGAGTTGTTCATTGTCCTAGAGGTAGACGCAGAGGGAGAGGAAGAGGTCGCGATAGAGAGGACGAGCCTGAGCATCTTTCTGATACAACGTTTGAGAACACCAGAGACTACATGGGGGACAATGGTGAAGATCAGCTTAGGCAGGGTGGCCATGACCCACTACTGGAGGAGTTGGCAAGTTCAAACCAACAAATGATGGAGATGATGAGGCAGATGTTGGCTCTGCAATTGCAAAATATGCAGGGAGGACCTCAAGGTGGTGGGTGAGGAAACAATGAAGGAGGAGGTTCTGAAATAGGAGAAGGGAGCCATGTACATCCACACACAACTCACACTTATGGTCAGACTCCCAGGCCTACTATGCCTCACTTCACGGAGGGACCAAAGCGCGAGATAGGTGTTGATGCATTCACAGAGTTAATTAGATCATTCACTGATGAGATTAACGAGTATGGGGCCTTGGATCCCCAGATCAGAAGGACACTCTCCTTTGCAGATCACTGCCATCTATAGGAGAAATATAGGGGAGTTGGGCCCTCATTCCGAGGAGGATAACAGAATCAGAATTGGGGTAATCAGAAGTTAGCAGGGAAGGTGACATTGCCAGGCTTTGATGGGTTAGCCAAGATTTTTGTGAGATCATGGGTTCAGAAACTAGACACTTACCTTAATTTGAATCCCATGCGAGAGGTAGATGCCATCAAATTTTCTACATTACATTTGGAGGGTGATGCGCAGGAGTGGTGGTATCACAGATTAGTTACACTTGGGCATGCATCCATCACATCCTATAGTGAGTTCTCTCGCAAGCTAGTGGAGGGATTTGATAAGAGGATCTGAAGTTGCACTTCAGGGAGTTGGCTAACTTGAAGCAAACAGGCAGCACAGAGGCTTACATAGAGTTTCAGAGGCTTGTGGTGATGGTTTCAAATATTTCCAAGGCGAGATTGATCATGTTGTTTATTGAGGGTTTGGCTAAGCCTTTGCGAGGTTGGGTGTGAGCTTATTGGCCAGTACATTGCAGGTTTCCATTAGCCGAGCACAGGACATGTTAGATGTTGTTCCAAAGACAAGGGTTCCAACACCTATTAAACCCTCTTTCCCTCAAAGGGGAAAAGACACCAGACCTTCTCGGAAGGAGTGGACAGGGAAGGGACAACTGGATGATGAGACTAGGAGGGACCTCTAACAGAGGAAATTATATTTTACTTGTCAAGAGCCATGGGCACTAGGGTATCAATGTATCAAGGGAAAAGCCTACTACATAGAGGTATTTTCATATAGTGAGCCAAACAAGGAGGATGTAGACCATAAGGTAAATGCAGGTGAGGATGGACCTCAGAGCTTGGGAGGAGGTGGCACATTGCCCCCACCTAATGGAGGAGCTTTCTTGCCCACTGGTGGAGTTATTGCTTCGCTTCGCCGAGTTCTGAAGTTTTTGACACTAAGGATCAGAGGCACAATGCAGGGATAGGGTGTATCCGTGTTGGTGGACAGCAGGGCAACCCACAATTTTATTGATGCACAGTTGGTGGAACATAGGGGCATTCAAATAAAGGCTTTCGAGGGATTTTCAGTACTAGTTCTAGGAGATAGGACTATGCAGTGTACCTGGTATGTTCCCAACATGACAGTGACCATGGGGAACTATTCGGTGACAGACCATTTCTTCGTGGTGGACGTTCCAGACACCAATGTGGTGAGGGGAGTTCAATGGTTGTATTCTCTTGGGCGTGTCACCACTGATTGGAGAAAATTGGAGATGGAGTTCATAGGGTCAGATGGAAAGCTAGTAGTGTTGAGGGGTATGCATTCATATCCACCCCAGACAATGTTTGCACATAGGATGGAGGCTGATTTGAGGCATGGTGACATAGAGTGGGTTGTAGAGTTGAGGATCTCAGAGACTGGGGGCTGAAGGAGCAAACACATCCGAACATATTGGCTCTCTTAGAGAGGCATTAGGCAGTATTTGGAGAGATTCCACCAGGCAAGCCACCCGACAGAGGGTTCGAGCACACCATTGAGTTAGAGGAGGGGGTACACACAGTCATCACCACTCCCTATAGACATCCCAAGGCATATCGAGATGAGATTGAGAGGGCTATACAAGAGTTGTTGAGATTGGGGCATATCAGGCCTAGCTTAAGTCCTTTCGCTTCTTTTGTAGTCCTCGTGAAGAAGAAGGATGGGACCCTTCACATGTGCATAGGCTACAGGGCCCTCAACAAGAAGATGTTGAAAAAGTATCCCATTCCATGCATTAACAAGTTGATGGACGAGCTTAAAGGAGCCAAGTACTTCTCTAAGATATACATGCACTAGGGTACCACCAGATCCAGGTGAGGGAGTAGGACATCCCCAAGATTGCTTTCTTCTACCATTATGGATACTTTGAGTTCTTGGTGATGCCCTTTGGGCTAACCAACGCACCAACCACGTTTCAGTCTTGCATGAACCATGTGTTCTGCAAGCAATTGAGATGATGTGTCTTGGTATTCTTTGATGATATATTGATATATAAAAGGACTTGGGAGCAGCACCTCTAACACTTGGAGGAGGTCTTGTGCATACTAGAGGAGCAATAGTTGTATGCGAAAATGTCCAATTGTGAGTTCAGATTAACCGAGATGTTATATCTTGGGCATGTGATTAGGGAGGATGGAGTACGGGTGCATCAGGAGAAGATTAGGGCCATCCTAGATTGGCCTATGCCTATGATTGTGATAGAGTTGAGGGGATTCGTGGGCATCTGTACATATTACAGGAGGTTCGTGAAGGGGTTTTCCCAGTGAGCAACACCCCTTACAGATTTAACAAATAAAGTGGCTTTTGAGTGGACTGGTGTGGTGCATATGGATTTTGAGTGCCTCAAGAGGGTAATGAGTAGTTGTCCTCTTTTGGCCCTTCCAAATTTTTCATGCCCATTTGGCTTGGAGTGTGATGCATTAGGGGAGGGCATTGGAGCAGTTTTGCCACAGGGAGGTCATCCCATAGAATTTGAGAGCTGAAAACTCCAGCGACATGACAGATTGTATCCCATATATGATAAAGAGATGCTAGCAGTCATGCATGCGTTGGCTAAGTTTCGACAATACTTAGTGGGGAACAACTTCAAGGTTACGACTGATCACAACAGTCTTTGATTCTTCTTGGAACAACAAAACTTGCAGGAGACACATTAGAAATGGGTTAGTAAGATCCAAGCATATGATTTTGAGATTATGCCAACGACAAGCAGAACATAGTATCTAAAGCATAATCACGGAGGCCTGCGACACTCTCTTTGATGGATATCACACAAGATTGGAAGGAACAACTTTTGGTGGAGTACTCCAAGGATCAGCAGGTATGTGAGATCTTGGATTGTACTCATTGGGATGACAGGTACTGGGTGATGGATGATGTCATCTATTACAAAGATAGGATTTATTTGGTGCCAGGATCACAATTGAGGGAGAAGATCCTACACGTAGCTCATGACTCACCTTTGGCAGGGCATCAGGGATTCTACAAGACTTACAGGGCCATTAGGGAGTGTTTCACTTGGCGGGGTCTTAAGGAGGATGTTCTGAGGCATGTCAGGGAGTGTGATGCATGCCAAAGGAACAAGGGAGAGCACACACATCCCGTTGGGTTACTAGAACCTCTTCTTATTCCTGAGAGGAAATGGGAGAGTATATTGATGGACTTTATTATAGCATTGTTGGCAGTACAGGGGAGAGATTGCATTTATGTGGTTGTTGACAGGCTGACAAAGTTTGCACACTTTTTCGCCATTCCAACTCGATATTCAGCATCACAGGTGGCTGAGTTGTTTTTTTGAGAGGTGTTTAGGTTGCATGGGTTGCCTAAGACGATTGTCAGTGATAGGGATGCCAAATTCATGGGAGGATTTTGGCACGAGTTATTTCACCTTCTGGGCACGAAGCTAACTCCCAACACTAGCTACCACCCTCAGAGAGATGGGCAGACATAAATAGTAAACAAGTGGTTGGAGGGATATTTGCGCAACTATGTGACTGGACACTAGAGATTGTGGGCGAAGTGGTTGCACCTTGGGGAGTATTACTACTACACCACATATCTTATGTCCATAGGTATGACACCCTTTCGTGCTTTATATGGTTATGATGCATTGACTTATGCTAATATGCTTTTTGGAGATAGCAAAGCTGCAGGGGCTGAAGACTGGATATAGGAGAGCCAAGATATCCTTAGAGCACTCAGGGATAACTTGCAGATGGCACAATACCAACAAAAGTTATATGCAGACAAGGGCAGAGTAGAGTGACATTTTGAGGTGGGAGATTTGGTTTTCCTGAGATTGCAACCATACAAGCAATCCACACTGAAGTAGATGGGAGCTGAAAAGCTTCAACCTCATTTTTATGGGCCATACAAGGTGATCCAATGAGTGGGAGAGGTGGCTTATGAGTTGGAGCTTCCACCAGGAAGCAGGGTGCATAATGTATTCCATGCCTCTTGCCTAAAAACGGCCTTTGGACAATGAGTGACAACTGCCACCGAGTTGCCACCATTAGATGAGGAGGGGCATTTGATTTTGACACCGAGACTATATTACAGGAGAGGGAAAGGAAGCTGAGGAGCAGGACCATTAGAGAATTCCTTGTCAAGTGGAAGGTTTTCCTGAAGAAGATGCCACTTGGGAAGGTGAACATATTTTGCAGCATCTAGCACTACAGTTGCTTGAGGACAAACGACATTTGGGAGGGGAGGACTATCATATCCCCAATTAAAATCTTGACATGGAAATTCCCAATTTTGCAATTTTGGCTATTAATATATATATTTAGCTAAATAAAATTAGGAGAAATAAGTTGTGGAGATATTTAATTAATTTTGGAGAAAAGACAATGGTTGTGACTCAGGAAAAGAAAAGTTGTGGAGTTACCAAGCATGGAAATCGAACAATGGTATGATGAAGTGAAAGTAAAAATAAAAAGAGGGTTGGGGCCTCATTTTGATCATTTTGGTTTTGGCATTTCATTTCGAAATTGGAGGTTTGCTTAAGTTGTTGAGCTAAGTCAACCAGTGTTGGTTAGCAGAGGGATTCCCAAGCGGGAAATCCCAACTCTCTTTCGGTGAACTTATAGTGGCATCCTAAGAGAGAACTTGGAGTTGATTGGATATTTCTTTTCTTGCATTTTGTGAGCCATTTCATCTCTACAACAGGTAGGATGAATTTTTCAGTGGGACGTAGTAGCAGATGTAGAGTTGCTTGGAGGAAGAGATTGTCGCGGAGATTTGTCTTAAGAGATTGCAGAAATTTTGCTTGGAGGAGGACGAATTTCCTTATGGAGTTTTAGAGCCTAGGACTCTTGCATTTGTGAGGGTCATATTATTCTTCCTTACGGCCTGCGTAGGGGTTTTCTGGGCCATTTTTGTTGGAGCAGTTGTTACAATCTTCTGTCGGGAAATAGCTGGAATTTCACTCATCTTTTCAGTGCTATCTTTCAGTGGTTTATCAACTATTTTTGTGGAGAACTTTTGGTGGAGTAGCTATAGATTTTCTAGTGGGATGCAAAGCTAAGCAGTGGGTGATTTCACTTGATTTTTAGGTAATTCTACAAGGTTGGAATTAGCCCAAAATATTTATGGGTTTTGTTACTCTGGGGTTGGAGATCATTGCCCTATTTTTTTCAGAATTTTTGGAGAAGATTTGAGGCCTCAAATATCAGTTTACCTCCAGCAACACCAGTAGGAAATTTTTGGGCAGAGCATGCAGTGAGTGAGTCATTTTAGCATGGAGTTTTCCTTCATTCTCACTTGGGTTTTGCGTGCTTGCTTTAGCAAGCCCGGGTGCACACATTCCACTATATTTTGTACTCAGATTCTCATTAGATATTTAATAAAATGCTCAGCTCTATTATTTCGGCTCAATTGTGTTCTAAACTTGTTGTTCTTGTGGAGTTTTTAGATTGCATGTTTATTTGTTTGTTGTAGCTAGTTCATGTTTTGATATTTCACTATATTTATCTAGTTAGAACATTACATCTTCAAAAAGGGTGAGATCCTATTAGTGTTTTGGGAGTTTCTTACTCAGCGTCACAAGATTTAATGTTGGTGGCTTAATTTGGTGGTGATTGGTAGCTCAATTCTATAGCACTCAACGACTTGTTGGTTCTTGTTTCAATGGTGAATTATTGTTAGTGGTGGATCCTCTCTCTTAATGTTTGGTAGGAGGTTGGGGGCTTTGACCTTATTTTTGACCTTGACAAACTATCCAGAACTTTTGCTTAGCTTTTATTCATTGGAAAATTGTGTACATAATCCTTGGAGGATTCAAGTTTGTTAGTTTTTATTAGGATCTAGGGGTTTTTATTGATCTCTAAGCCATCTATCTTAACCCTTACGAGGAGGTGGGGCCTCCTAGGGTTTCAGCTCCTCTACAACCCTAACCTTTGGTCTATTTGGGGTTAGGGTTTTTCTTTTAGAACTCAACTTCATAAAAAAGGATAGACTCAAGGTGTGCAAATGGGGCAATATTCTTTTCTTCCAAATTTGTATGGACATTGTTCAAGTAGTGCAGTTCACCCCTTATGGGGATGTGAAAAATGTTTTTCATAGTTTACTTCTCATGTGGGGGGTATTGTTCTTATAAGCCGTCATCACTTGAATATCTTGTCGGTATGAACATGTATTGGAATTTTCATTATGAGCCATTAATTATACATTTAGGTTGAGAAGTAATGGTTAGCTATCATTATGGATTGATCATTGTACATGCCATGATATATGTTGCTTTAGGCAATGAATTTGTTTTCAACTCAAGAGCTTTGCTTAGGATTAGAGAAAAAAACAAAATTGTTGATACGACAATTACCATTTACCCAATCCATTAGGAGTTTTTCTATTTCCTTTTTTTGTTTTTTATATCCCCTGTCAATGTAGAAGGGTTTAAAACTTCTTTCCTTATCCATTTATAAAATGAGTAGACATTTTGTACTTGCAAAAATGTTTATCTAAATGTCTTTTTTTAAAGTTTTCTTTAGTGTATTTTTAGTGAATTTAATTAAGCACTACTTTGTATTTTCCACTCCAATCAACTATATCAAGGGCTTTTAATCCATAAAAGTGAAATTTTGAACAATTTTATAAATGGTGGAAGAGGAGCTTTCAACATTATAGAGAGTTTAGTCCCATTAAAATGGATTTTTGACTAATTTTAGATGGGGAAGAGCTCTTTACGGTAGGCTAATTTCCGTTCACTACCTCAAATAATTTTAGATTTTGAATGGTTTGAATGTGTTTTTGTCAAATAAGGTTTTCTAGTGGTTTACTTTTCTAGGTTTTCTTCTTCAATTAATGTTAAAGGAAGAAGACATTAAAGAAAAAATTTAGAATTTTGCTATAAATGAAGGAAATCAAACAAATAAACAAACTCCTCTGCTTGAATCTTATTAAAAATTATTAAAGTTGGGAAGCAAGGGGGTTGATTAGGCATATCACAAGAATTTGGGCATAGACAAAATCTTGTTAAGTAACATAAATCAAACCATGATCAACTTACATCTAAGTTTTGTTGTTAAAACACAAAATTAATCACTAAAACAATAGAACAAATAAATTTTGCTTCTATTGATGATGCTAGTGGCGTTATTATTTATCCACACTAAATTACATTTGGACCCAAAGGCTTTGTTGCCTCTTTTATGTTGCAAGTCAACACTCACCCACTCCAACCCAACTTAGATTTGAACCACCCTTGGAAAATAGGAGATGGTGTAGCATTGTTCATGAGGCTACCTAAGAAGCCATAAACATATTTTGATTTTATATAGGTTTGCTATTCAATGTTGTTAGGTCTCCATGTCTACAAGGCAAGGTTAATCTTCTTGTTGCTTGTGTTGAATTTTTGTAACTATGGTTAGTCTTCATAATTTATATTTTCATCATTATGTAAGCATGTTCTTCATGCTCAAATGAAATTATATTATTTTTATTTTTCAAAGAAAAGATGAAAGGCATCTTCTTCATGACCTTTGCAAAAGAAGAATTTTGAATTTTGAATTTGTAATTTTCCCTCCACAAGAAACCAAGTCGTCTCCTCTAAATGTTCAAGTCAACTCAACCTCTTATGGCACCCATTCTACCTCATAATGACTATATATTGAAGTCACTCGTTCTCCTCTCCATTATCATTCGATATGAGCATAAAGCATAGTATCTTCTAGTCATACGAAGCAAGCCAAGGAGCATAATGAAGATCAAGCATATTAAAGGCAAGTCGAAACTCTTGGAAAGGGCCAAATTTCTTTGTGTGAGGTTGAATCCTTGTGGAACAAGGAGGTTGGATATCTATGGAACAAGAGAAATTTAGGGCAACTAGAATAGGTGTGATTTCTCTAAACTTGATAATTGCTTGTGATGTTCTTTTACGTTAACTTATTGTACTTATAATTTGTTTCATCCTATCTTGATTATTATGGTGTTCTTATCATCAAACAACTATCAAAACATGAAGATCAATACAACAAATGGGCACAAGATGTAGGTTACTAGCCAGGGCCAAAACCTCTCCTAGAGAGCAAAACCCACAAGAAATTCTTCTCTTCTTATAAAATCTTCAAATGACGAATTCCAAGACTTGTAGACCCGTGACTGAGAACCCTCCAAGACCAAGTCAACCTTCTTTCTTGATATGATTTCCTTAAACAACTTCCTGCAACAAATTCCAACCCTCCAACAATTGTTGTAACTTCAATCCCCAACAACTTCGACCCCCAACAACTTTCTGCAACTTCGACCCCAGCAACTTTGCACGTGTGGGAGAAAGAGGCTAGTTTAGGCATCCTTTCTTCTTCGCTTGACTTGCTTCTTCTTTTCTTAGTCAAATGGATGATATGTCTTTCCTTTTGATCGCAGATTTCGACCTATAAGATGCCCTATGTCATCCTCAAAGAGTATCGGTATTGGTTTCAGATGCTTACCTAATCTTCCATTCTTTCTGCATGATGTGAAGACAAGAATGATGTGTATATCTCTCCCTCTCAACTAGGGAGGATCTACTCATTCCTTTACATGAAAGGAATGTACCCAAGCTCCCTCTTAACTAGGGACTTTTTTCCAACAACAATTATTTATTCCTCTGTGGAGATCATGGTAGTATCAGTTGCTAGTAGGGCTCCTTTTTCTGCATCGTTATAAATTTCAACTTCTACATCATAGAGCCATCTTCTTCCATAACTTCTACATAGGGCTTCAACTATATTTCTCATCACTCTCCCTTTTTCTCTTTAATGAAAGATAGTGTTGAACAAATTTAATGCTAGTAACGTCATCCTTATTTTCATTGGAAAGTGACATTCTTTGTCATCATTTGGCTATTCTTCATGCCAGCTACCTCTTCCAAGTCATGTTCCTCTCATAATCATCCACCTAAATTTATGTGTAATAGTTGTAGGTGAATTTCTACAACCTTTTGTCGGTAGCCTATTCCAATCCAACCATATGCTTTCTTTCAAAAATCAAAAGTGAACATCAAACCCTAAAACCCTATGGTTTGTAAAAAAAACCCTAAAGTTAGAACTAGTTCAATATTTCCACTTAAAGATGTAACTCTAGCTCGTGAAAGGAAGGAATGATCTCATAAGTACCTGGTTGCAAGAAGGATTAGATCAAGAGGGAGCTAACATTTTTTCTTTTTCTCAAAAGATAAGTATTTTATATCTTTCTTCCTTGTTTATTACTGTTGTTGTTTTTACTAGTATTTAGTCTTTTGTATTTGTATTCTTTCCATGGTTATAATGGTTCTTACATGGCCTCCTAGTGAGAATTGCAAGTATATAGTAGAAGCTTCCAAGGCTTTGACAGTGGTTGGAAGAAGTGAAAGAAGGAAGCAAAGCAAGAGGACTTTCCATAATTGTTATTTGAAGTATATCGTATTAGATGAGACCCAAGTTCAGAAGGAGCACACAGTTTGAAGTATGCCTTGATTGTGCCTACGAAAGTCAAGATATAGCATGTAGCAGATGGCAGCATGGAAGCAAGATTTGAGAAGGTTATCCCAAAAAGAAGGAGAGGATCATGACAAGATGTTCGCTGCAATTGTAAGGACTACCTCAGGTTTTTGAAGAAAATGACAAGAAGTCTCAAGATTGAAGAAGACTTTGTAATTTGGGCTTGGATCAAAGATGATCCTATATGATTTGTCTCTGAAAAAAGGAGGACTCATGTAGTTGTGGAGAAGATATTGCTTCCAAAGGGAGCAGTTAGCAAGCCTTGTTTTGACCTTAGGAGTTGACCTGAAAGCATCTGTGATGATGGATCATGTGAAGTTGCAAAGAGTTCATCAAGATATTGCTTCATCTTGGGCTCCGCTATAATTTCTTGGATGAGCATGAAGCAATATGGCAAAGGTCGAGTATATTGCAGCTCAATTGGCAAGTTGAGAAGCAGTATATCTTCAAAGGCTACTTGCAGGTTTTGATCAAGTGCAAGTTACTACCATGATGGCAGACATGGTCCAGAAGGGAGAATTGAAGCTCAAGTATATCTCCATTGATGAGAAGATATCCGATTTGATGATGAAGCCTCTTTCTAAAGGGAAGTTTGTGTACTTCCAAGACAAGATTGGGCATTTGGAGAATACCTCTTTTATTGAGAGAGAGAATTGATGAGACATAATTATGAATGGAAAGTCTCTCGGCGTCTTCAAAACCTTGGTTGAAGAATGGTCTAATATTCTCCATGTGTCGTTATGAGATTGGTTGGAAATTCTCCCCATATCTTCAAAAGCATGGTTGGAGAATGGTATGATATTATCCCTATCTCATTATGACCTTGGTTGGAGAATGGTTTGACAGGAAGAATGTCAATCCATGAGGCCTTAGGTGTTTCACCTAGACTATGTCTATAGTTGTTTGATGGTGAATTGTGATGATGTTGATGTTGGTGATTATAATATTGATGATGATGTTTATCTTAATCTTGATCCTTTCTTGTAGAATCTATCAACATGAGAACATTTGGACAGTCATTATGAATACCTCCCTAGTTAAGAGGGAGTGTTGAATTTTTGTAACTATGGTCAATCTTCATAATGCATATTTTCATCATTATGTAAGCATGTTCTTCATGCTCAAATGAAATTATATTATTTGTATTTGTCAAAGAAAATATGAAAGACATGTTCTTCATGACCTTTTGCAAAAGAAGAATTTGTAATTTTCCCTCCAGAAGAAACCAAGTCGACTCCTTTAAATGTTCAAGTCAGCTTAGCCTCTTATGGAACCCATTCGACCTCATGATGGCTATATATTGAAGTCTACATTATCATTCGATCTAAGAAAAAGTGTAGTATCTTCTGGCCATACGAAGCAAGACAAGAGCAGAACAAAGATCAAGGAGCAGATAAAAGGCAAGTTGAATCTCTTGGAAAGGGATGAATTTCTTTGTGGTATATCTCTTTGCAAGGAGGTTGAATCCATGTGGAACAAGGAGGCCGAATCTCTGTGGAACAAGGAGGTTGAATCTCTATGGAACATGGAGGTCAAATATTTGTGTAACAAGGAAGTTGAATATTTGTGGAACGAGGAGGTTGAATCTTTATGATCATCTTTGTGCAAGAAGGCCAAATCTTATGTGGTCTAGTTTTGTGGAAAAGGAATGAATTTTTGTGATTTGTCTCTATGAAAGAGGGTCAAATTTATGTGATACATCTATGTGAAAAATGTAAACATTCTTTATGTTATCTTTGTGGTTGCAGTGAGATTGAGGAGGGTTGACTTGGTTACTTGGTGGATGTTCTTGCTGTCAAATTGAGGATGGTTGACTTGGTTTCTTGGTGAGAGGTTTGAGCTTGTCATCCATGTTGGTCAGTTTTTTTTCATCTTGAATTTGATGTCTCTCTTGTTGGATTGATTCTATAAAGGAAGGATTGTTGGGTTTTTACCCCTAGTGGGTTTTCCCAGGGTAAACTTTGTCTTGTTCTTGTGCATTGTGATCTCTTCTTTCCTTCTATTGTTAATAGTTGAATTTTTGAAGTATAATTTCTTGATGAAGAAGTTGTAAATGAAAAAAGAAGACACATAATCATTAGAAGTAAGTATCATTGTTCAAAAATAAGTATTAGTCTACATTGTACTTGAAAAATCAACAGCTTGTGGCATAGGGTTTATAGCACATCCTTTTTTTATCTCTTAGAGGTATGATTTGGATGATGGTTAACATACTTATTGAATAGCAATAAGGTCCAAGACCACATTATTTCTCATAGATAGAATGATGGAAAAAAACCTAAGTGTTGTAAATTTCCTTATGTCCAGTACTAAATGCATTATGTTCTAAGAAATGTTAATATATCCAATCAACTAAAATCTGCTTACCTGCTACATAATTTATCAAAGGTTATTTTGAAGATGGACTAAAAAATGTTGTGTAAATTGTATTTAATAACATTTTGGTGAACCTATAAGGTTATAATCAACCTATCTAACAAAGGATTGATATGCTTCTTATTATGTTAAACTAGTGGACTTAAAATGAAGTGATACTCTACCAATTTTTGGAACCATGCTAATTGTTATGTTATGTTTATCCCAACCAATGGATACAACGAAAAAATCATGGGTAGAATTTGTTGTGGACAAGCCCAAATCATTAACCAATTCTATTTTACTTGCATATAGATGAATTTCATAAAGAAATCCATCTCAAACAAGAACCTAGCACAATGTTTTATTAATCTATTTAAAATTGTTTACATTTATTTCCAAACATTATGTGCCCAAAAGAATGTTTATAAGGATAGAATCGATTCAGTGAAATTACAATTAGTAGCATGCAATTGATATAGTTGCATTGGTCTTCAATGATCCTTTATGGAGGGTTGTTAGTGAGGCCATAAAAGTTTCAAAACCATTTTTTTGAGTATTAAGAATGCTATACAAAGATAAATTTGAGTATTAAGAATGTTATACAAGGATAAATTATATGTGAAAAACATAATGGTTATACATTCATCTTCTTATAATGGTTGATATGATTTCATTTCTATAATGTTGTATGTGTGTGAAAGAGAGAAGATTTGTGAATGATTTATTATTATTACGTTTTTTTCTTACAAAATATTAAAAATATTTAGCTGACTTTAAATGGAATGGGAAATTGGGTTGGATGTTACATGGGATGGAATATACAATCTCTTCATTAATCTTGTTTCTCTCGAAGTAATAAGGAAAAATACCATGCCTCCTTCATAAATCACAAAGTTTAAGTGGCAAGGTCCGTTGTACATCTTTGTGTACAGTTAGGTTTATATCGACTACGATATATGTATCAATAAATACAAATGCATTGGAGTTCTTTGCCTGATATTTGTGGGTGTGGATTGTGAGGTTGTCTTCTACTATCTCAAAATCGTAGGTGGTTTTTTTATCTATTAAATAGAAACTACCTCAAGGTAGTGGTTATGTCTTCTTACCAAGTATTTTGTTTTTTCTTAGAATTTAATTGTCATTATATGAATACAATTTAACTATAATTTGCTCTTGAATTTTGTCAATTTTTCGTTGAGCAATGTTTATTTTATTTTTTATTTTTTGTGTAAGTGTGATAGAAGCCTTTTGAAGATCATGCTCATATAACTTATTACTATTTCATTTGCATATTTATCTATATTTATTTTAATGACTAAACGACATAGAATGACATTGCCATTAATTATTTGTTTATATATATATATATATATATATATTCATTTGATGAGTTAACTCCTATTCCTTGGCCTATAGATTCAAAGTTGAATAAATTCCATTTGAATGATCTCCTATATATACACTCATTATATTACTTTTTGAGGGGAAAAGTTCAAATATTTTGCATTTGTAACGTGAGCCCTATCGATTTTGATATTTTTGTGAAATAAACAAATGAAATGGATGATATTAAAATTTAATATTTATATTCTTACATAATAAAAAATGTTTTAAATATTTAATTTTGGGCTATCTAAATGAAGTAAATAGAGAAAACTATGTACCTCACAACATTTAAGAAGTTTCATATATCACCTTAATAACTCTTAAAGCAAAATTATATATATTTATAATAGTTGAGAAATTTACATATCTATTTGTTATCATTCATGGGTTGCTTACAAATACAAGGCAAGCCTCAACATGTCTTTGTTAATTTGCAATATTATTGTTGGAATTCTAGTTTCTGTTATGTATATAGAGATTTATTGTAGCTTAAGAACTTAGTTCAATTAGTTTCCATTTGGGCAATTTTGTTAGTTACATGTCAATAGGCATTTATTTGAATCACAATGGGTAAAGTACACTAGTCTATGCCACCAAGTTTACTAGGAATGTCATCCATGATTATGGGGCAGAATATCTTGGGTTTTTCATGAGGCTTTCATCGCAAAAAAAAAATAAATAAATAAATAAATAAAAATTAAAAAATTAATAATTAATAATAATAATAATAAATAAATAAATAAAATAAAATAAAAATGCATTAAATGAGATGACATGTTGTCTATAATGATCAAATTAATAATATTCATATTTTATATAAAAATAAATAAATTATTATAAAGTTGGAAAAATATAGTTCCTAAAATTAATATTTATAAAAAAGTATTTAAATAAGAGTTTCATATTTTTTTATTTAGTACATTTAACTCTTTTTCAGTATTTAAAAAAAAAACTAATGACATTGGTGGTTGAATTGACCTTTTTAGTATTTAAAGAAAATTTAATGAAATTGGTGAATATGTTGACATTTTTAGTCTTAAAAAAAACTTGATAACAAGGTGTTATAATGAAACAATTGTGAATAGGATTTCTTGTGCATTTATCAAGATGGCATGTTCTTTGTGCATTCTTTGTGCATTTAGTCCATGTGATTTGTGAATTTTATCGAATATGATTTGTTGTTGTGCATTTATTCTATGTGACCTATATGTAGATGGCATCTTTATCATCATATCAAAGTTTATTTTCCTTCCTTTAAAGGACTTGAATTTTCTTTTTTTTATGAAATATGTTTAACACCTCTTATTTTTGAGTTGGAGTCTAGGACGTATTTTTCCCCAAATCCACTACCAAAATCTCATTGTCTACCAATATGGGGGACATATCACTCCTAGACAAAATGCAAGAGCACCACTCACTAGGAATTGAACCTAAACCATTGTAGAAAAATTCATACCTATTTACTACTAGACTAGAGCACTTGAATATTACACAACACACTCAATTTGTAACACTTACACAAAGCTCCATGAGTTGTATGAATCCTTATGCCCATAGTACCTTTTTATTAACTACATGACTAATATTTTGTTATCTATCTACCACAAATGCATATTCTACTTTTTGTGTTTCTAATCGCTTGCAAATTTGTCTCTTGGCATTAATCAATTGTGTTGCATAGATTTAGTGATGAAACAACTCTAATATAAGAAAAATCTAAAGACAATTTGAACGTACCCAATGCCTAAAATGTCTACTATTAGTGTTGGGTGTAAATTCAACATGAAGTGTATCAATAGGCTAACCCATTGAGTGGTTCCAACCAAGTTGGTTGTCAACGACTAGTTAACTAACCCAATGGACTCCCATTCTTGCATGAACCATAGCAAACTAAGTGACTTAGACCACCTTGAGTAATCAAGTTTAACTAGATCTATCATGATCTAGGGAAATCTATTAGATACTCAAGTATAACTGTATGAACTTTTGTGACAAGTAGGATATATGAAACATTATGGTGAATATATATTTATGTTATATACTTTATTGTTGTAACAGTGTCTTTAGACACCATCATTTAACTTGAATCTATTTGTTTACTTCTACACTTCCCTTATGAATTATAATATGGTTTTACAGCTATAGTGTTTGAAAATCTTAGTTTAGTTCTAATAGTTGTGAGGCTTCTAGACATCGTTACGTCCATACGAAAATAGTGGATGGTATTTGTGCTTTTAATAAATCAAATCTATGAAGGGCTTGACTCGTTTGGACTTGTGGGGTTTTGAATCAAGGTTTGTAGAAGTAATATGGCTTTTTAACAAGAACCAATCATGATTAATGAGCATGATGATGGAATTTGGGTGCATGATATAGATAATTTGCTAAAGAGTAAAGGTATATGATAATGTGTAAAAATCGCAATCCTAAAGATGACTATGAAAAGTTTCTACTCAATGGTAAGAAGGATGACAAAGTAGGTGTCATGACAACTTACATCTCAAGGGAGATTTGGCTCCATATCAATGGGATCCACTAATGAAATGATGCCTAGAACAAGTTGAAGAATCAATTTGACAAAGTCAATGAAAACAGTGGTGCAACTCAAGGAAGTTGATATCTCTAGAACCCTTCTCTTTAATAGAGGTTGAGGGTTGTCTAGCAAACATTAAGGAGTTGCAATTGAAGCTATACAAATGTGAAAAGTCTTCCCAAGGGAGGAAGCTTGATTGATAGAATCAATTTTGATTAATCTAAAAACACCCCACGATGTTTTATGTTCTACATCGTAGGTAAATTGGGTTTCAAGGAAGATAGTAAGGATTATATTTGAACTTCTTTTGTAGTTCATTGATTAAGGCACAAGAGAAACTTCTTGATGAAAGAAAGTTTAGAGATATGTTGCAAGTGTTTTTTACAAAAGGAAGACAAAATTACAAGAGGTCACATTGGCAATCTAAAAAAGAAGCCATTTTGGAGATCATGATGCTCCAATTGACAAACAAAGTAACCCACTAAAAATGAGAAATTGATGAAGAAGAGTAAGAAGAAAAATATTTTATCATTATGGTAAGAAAGGGTCTATTGAAAATACTTGTTGGAAGAAGATTAGTGATCTTGAGGAGAAGGTTAAGAAGTTTGAAAGTGAACATTGGACCAATCAACCAAGAAATCAAGGAAGCCATTTTCAAGAACATAAGGGTGATAATTATCCCTTTTCTATTAGTTATTTTTAGGCGCTATATATCTCCCGAAGGCACTGGATATTAGAATATTTTCATTCACACCACAGGGCCAAAGATGCTTCTCTCTTTTCTTCTTCGTTTCTTCTTTATTTAATGCTAAAGAGAGATTTTATATTGCAAACAAATATGCATTTATTATTGTTGATAGTGGTAGGATGAACATGGTGTGATCAAATGTGTTTTTCCCTAAGGAAAAAACGTAATTTTCATTAATAAGTTGAAAATTACATATTGTAGATGCTTGAAGAAGCATATGCAATATAGTGTGGCAGTCCACCTTCATATGTTCTTATACAAAAAAAAAAACCCGTAGGGAAGTCTAGTAATAATTACATGATTACAAGTTAGATATTGATATGTACATAAAAAAGTTGTAATGGAAGAAAATGTTTGTATGTGAATCAAAAAACCATGAAATCGAGGCTTGTCTGCCCCCTAAATCCTCTGATCAATGTAAGGGCGGTGTAAGTACGAATAGAAGTCCAGTCCCCTCTGCTCTTGAATTAGCCATAGACCCCTAGGCTGGATCAAGACCTCCTTAGATAATCGATCGGAAACCTGATTGCATTCCCTGTAGATGTGATGACAACATATGGAATGAAAATGTGATTTCAAAAGTAAAACATCAGCTGGAATATTCCTGAGTGTGTGCACATGACAGATAGATATGTTGTTGAACCAGTTAATGATGATCTTAGAGTTGCCAAAAATTTGTATATGCCTACACTCCTTTTCTAATGAAAAGTATAAAAGGTGTTTGAGGGTGATCAACTCAGCAAAATTAAGCCCATCTAAATTTTGAAAAAATGATTATCAGATAGATGTAAAAGGACACCTCCACCACAACCATTCTCTTGGGCAGACCCATCAAAATAAGCCCATGGGAGACTCTTGTCAATGACTTCAGGGATAATAGTTCTCTGAGATGTAGGTCGGTCATCATCTGGGATGTTGGTGTATAAAGATATAATATGAGCAAATGCCTATGACCAGAGAGGTTTAATACCCTTAAAAATAGATTTGTTCTGAAGCAGCCAAATAGGCCAGCAAACCAGAAGAGGGAGGTTCCTAATTTTAGAAGGTTGAGCAGATGTCCACCACATTTTCCAGGCCTCAAGGATAGTGTCCCCCTGCCATCTTATGGTAATTGAGAGTGTAGAAAGAACCTGAGTCCGGAAAGGTAACATGGAGGGGCAGTGAAGGAAAAGGTGATCAATCGACTCATACGTATGTCAATAAAGGACGCACCAAGTAGGTCCATGGAATGAACACCTCTTTAATTTTTCTCCTATAGGGGCTTTATATCGAAGGACATTCCACATGAACAATCTAGTGTGCGGTGTGGCCTTCACCTTCCACAATACACTCCACCACCAGTCAATAACAAGGGTCTTATGAGCAGCATAAATGATAGTATACCCTTCCTTTGGAGTATATTTTCCATGCTTGGCATGAACCCATATGAGTTCATCCTCCCCATCAATAATCCTTACATGAGATTTAGTAAGAGCATTAATGTAGTTGAGCCAGTCATGATGCCAGATGTCAGGAATGTCTAATTGTAAAGCAAATTTCCAAGCCTGAGAAAAAATGTTAGTGTTCTCTGGATCTGCTATATGAGCTAGATATGATATACCAACATTAGATAAAAAAAAGTATGAGATTAGGAGGAAGCCTATAAGAATTACCACAGTCGGACCATGGATCCATACCAATGCGAACAGAGGAGCCAGATCTTATTCTCCATGCCAGTCCATCGCAGATGAAAGTTATGGAATTTAAAACAGCTCGCCAAATGGATGAGATATTGGTGCGATTCCAAGTAGGGAGTCTGACCCAATCAAGGATGTGAAGGGGCCATATATATTTCTGATAAACCACCTCTGTCCATAAACTTTTTGTAGTGAGGACTTGCCAACCCATCTTGGTAGCAAGCGGTTTAGAGGAGTCAAGATTCTTCAGTTCCCAACCTCCCAATTCCTTGGCTAAAGAAATCAGATCCCATCTGACCCATGCATAGATGTGGTCAACTCGTTTCCCTTTCCATTGAAATTTGCAGCACATTTGTTGTATGCTTGACAAAATACCCTTAGGTATCCATGCCATGGACATCCAATACACTAGAGTGGCTTCCATAACATATTTGATTAGAACAAGACGACTTGCCTCGGAGAGATATTTGTGATGCAAAATATTCAACCTCCTTTCAATCTTGGCCACAAGCCACGTCCAATCGGCAATTTTATAATGGTGGGGTTTGATCTGAAACCCAAGATACTTGAGCCCTTCATCAAAGGGTAGAAGTGCATAGGGAAATCTCTAGTGAGCATAATGAATCTCATGTGGCGAGCATCCAACAGATGAGATAGTAGATTTCCTATGGTTACACTCCATACCAATGGCTTGATTGAATAATTGCAATATATTAAAAAATGCAGAAGTATCACCAATACCCCCATTAATAAATATTAAAACATCGTCGACAAAAAGGAGATGTGTAATAATGCAGTTATTGGTGATCTTAATTCCTTGCAGATGACCAAGCCTTCATTCTTCAGATATGAGCCAACTCAGACCTTCCATGACAAGTAGAAATAGTAGGGTGGATGGACGACAACCCTATCGAAGGCCACGCTCAACATGGAAGAAAGGGGAGGTTGATCCATTTATAAGAACATTGTATGAGACCTTGGTAATGCAACACATAATCCAGTTGATGAAGTCGAGGGGGAATCCCAAATGAGTAAGGAGCATTCTCAGATATAACCAACTGGTACGATCAAAAGCCTTAGATAAGTCAATCTTGAGGATCATTCCCTTGAGTCTCTTAATCTTGATGGAGTGTAAGACCTCCTGTGCAGTGCCAATAGCATCATGGATTTGACAGTGATTTAGAAAGGCAAATTGTTCAGGTGAAATATGAGCAGATAGAATAGGTTTAAGACGATTAGCAATGATCTTGGCAATAATCTTGTAAATGCAGTTACAGAGGGAGATGGGTCGGAAATCATTGAAGCTCTGAGGGGAGTTAATTTTAGGAATAAGAGCAATGAAATTCGAGTTGAAAGCATCATACAATTCAACCACTGATCCAATAGTCCTCAATAACCTGTAACAGATCTTTCCCAATTAATTCAAAAAATGCCGAGTAGAATTCAACCAACCATCCATCTAGCCCAGGGCTCTTATCCTTTTTAAACCATTTTAAAGTGCCCTCCAGTTCCCCCCATTGAAACAGGCTTGTTGAGATCCTCGACAGTTTCTTGATCAACAGAGTGAGGGAAGAGACCAACCACTCTAATAATCTCTACAAGGGAGGCTTCCTGAGGGGCCTTGTAAAGTTGACTGAAATGTGATGAGCTGAGCGATTGAAGTTGATTGAAGGTTTGGACTCTCTGACCTTCCTCATTAGTCATCTACCATATGGTATTGATAGCTTGGCGACCATTTGTGAATTGATGATAGAACTTCATATTATCATCCCCTGCTTGTAACCAAATGGCTCGACTCCTGAGTCACCAAGTTTCTTCTCTGTCTTTTAGAATCCTATTCCTTTTAGCCTCGAGCTCATTGAGGTGGGATTTAGCTTCAACAAATGAGTAACCTCTCCCATCAGCATCTTCCAGACTAGCGAGCTCAAGTTCAATATTGTGAAGTATGAGATCATCCTTCTTTCTCTTGTCTTTGGCCCAATCAATGGTTAATCTCTTAAATCTAAAAATATTATTGGCAAATCCTTTAATGATAGACTGACCAGAATCAGGGAGGTGAGCCTTCCAAAAGTCCGAGACCAATTTGATGTAGTCCAACTCCTTTAACCAGGTAGCATTAAACTTAAAGGGGTCTTTAGGCTTGCGAGCATGACCATCAGGTAGTCCACATGTTCCCACCCATTGTTTGTAGATAGAAAGAGATCCAATAAGAGGTTCTTTGATAAGAAAATGATCCAGTCTTCGAGCCAGCATGACCTCTCCAGTCCTTTTGTTCCTCCAGGTAGGTTGAGGCCGAGCCATAGGGATGTCTATGAGTCGATGATTTTCCAAGAGTTGTTCCATAGAATCAGATAGGGGGTCAATCTGAGCATTGTGCCCCTAGGTCTCAGCATGGCCAATAGAAAAATTGAGGTCACCTCCCAATATGATATTGTCTTCTTGCAAAAGAGATAGAAAGTGGTCCTCGAAAGCAGTCTGGTTTGGACAGGGACCATACAAATTGATCAATCTTAGTTCCTTCCCCAATTCAAATGATAAAATGTTTGCGCCAATGAATCCAACTCCTCCCCAAATATTTATAAGCCTAACAGACCGGGGATTGAATCCAAAACCAATTCCCCCAGATCACCCTCGAACATCTAGGGCTTGGAATTTCCAACCATGGATAAGGGATTCCAAAGCAGGGATAATCTGGTCAGTTTCTTGAAGGAATATAACATCCACCCATTCAGTTTCCAAGAGTCTTTTAAAGGTTATCTTTTTGGCAGGGCTATCCATCCCACGACAATTTAGGGATAACCACTTCATGGGGGGAGGGGGAAGATAGGGTGTTATGTGCTTTAAGTACCCAATCAATAGAAAGTTGTCTGCCTTCGGCCACGTCTATACCAGCTTGATGGATGGCCTTGGAAATGGAGGAATGTTTGCCTCTAGAGATATTGGAGGGCTTGGGAGGAGAGATGATGGCAATTCCATAGACGTCCAAGGAGGAAGATTTGTCCAAGGAGAGCAAGCTGTAGGAGTGAGAAGGATGCGAAGCATCGGAAGCCTCATGCGAAGGGACTGAAGGAGGAGGATCAAGGAAGGATGGAGGTGTGTTGGAGATGTTAGAGGAGGTGATGCACATGCAGATGACATGATACACTGAGTCAAGGAGGAAGACAGAAAAGATGTAGAAAGTGAGAGAGATGAAACAAAAGTACAGGAGGAAGGGTTACTCGATGAGAACATTGTTGTGGTCGTCGTACGAGACCTGGCAAGAGGAAGCGAGGAGGGAAAACTGGTGCAATCACATTCCTTTTCTCCCGAACCTTAGCCTTTGCCTGATTGCTAGGTGCTTTGGGCCTCTGCTTGTCCTGAGAACCAGTCTGGTCTGCTAATCCGATGCTTTCAGGTGCATTTTCTGGGGAAGAAGATGATAGAACCAGTGGATATTCCTTGTACAAGTGGCCCACCTTATGACAACGTCTGCATCTGAAGGGCACCCCTTCATAGTCAAGTATATGGATACAGGTAAAATTCTTCCAAAGTAAAGTAATTTTCTCCTCCAAACCCTCACTAGTGTCCAGATGGACCAGAATGCAGGCCAACGACATATTGTTTGAAACAATATAAGGTTTGTTATAATCCAAATAAGTTCCAAGAGAATTTCCGATGCGAGTGAAGATGTCTTCAGACTAGAAGTGAAGCGGCAGACCCAGTAAGCGAACCCAGATGGGTCCGGCCCCCAATTATTCCAGTTCTGGATCAAACATAGGACTCCACCACTTGAGAAGGATAGGAGCCAATTCAATGTGCCAATATTTTGAGAGCACCCAAGATGTATAATCTGCATGCTGGAACTGGAGAGCGAACCACCCGCGCAAGAGGGTATTGACCGATGGCAGTTCTGAGAGTACCTGCCCCCAAATTTCATTGATCCACATCCGTAATCTCGTTGTGGAGTAAGTGCAACCACGTACCCTCCCGACCAAAACCCTTTATGCGATATCAATAACAACCCCCATTTGAAGCCCTTCCCCAAAGCAGAGAGAAATTCCCTTGTTCCTGGATTTTACGCACTTAGACTTCTTCACGGACTTGGAGGACTTGTCTGCCTAAGGAGCGGAGGAGGGCTCAAGGGGGGAATCCTGAACATCATCAACCCTAGGATCAAAACCGCATGCAGACAAGCCAAAATAAGGGCCTTCAAAGCAACCAGAAGAGAGGGGAGCAGTGGCCTGAAGGGATGAGGGTGCAAGATGAGTTAGAGGAGGTTTGATAAGGGGCACCGAGGAAGGGCACAAATGACCCAACTCCGAAGGAGAGTTGTGAGGGAAGCCAACAGAGGGGAAAGTTGAAACGTTGCTGGGAGGATAAGAGGGGGTAGTCAGGTGCAAACAAGTTTCCAGGAAATGAAGGGATGCCGAAGATGGGGGAGGGTAATCAAAACCCGTCCAGGGAATCGATTCCATAGGCGAGGAGATGACCGGTCATGAGGAGCTAGGGTAGCGAGGGTAAGACGAAAATTCAGCCCTAGGGTTACCGTCAGATGTAATCGAGAGAGCAGATAGTGATGCGACTGACGGGGGAGAAGGAGTAGTAGTCCAGATGGGCACAGAATCATACGGGCCATCTATATAGTCTACTGAGCCCTCCTCCATTCTCGTCGACATAAAGTGATGGGCAGTAGAAAATCGAAACTGAACTTGATGTCAGGTGCCAGAGGGTGCCAAAAAAGAGAGTAGTTGTGTCCCTGAGTCTTTCGCAGAGTGAGGTAGGAGCACGGGTTCAAATCCCCCTTCTGCAGTTGTAGGTGTAGGAAACCCTATCCGAATTCGGTGTCACAGCAGAGGGAGAGAAGACGCGCCATCCTCGCCAAACCGAACCCTTTTGTGTTATTAAATTTTTACCATGTTCCCCAACTTAATCCAAATATTATGCTTGTACCGCAACTCACTTAGAATGAAAAGAAGGTTGACTTTTTACCTAAAAAGTTTGTAGTAAAATATGTGAACAATAATTTCAATGTTATTGATGGTGATAACCTAACCGTGCACAAACGGAAACGAGGTTACGGAGATCGTAGCGATGGAGGCAACAAAGACCATAAGCTTGTTTAGCGGCCACGGTAACTGCTTCTTACCCCCTGTTTTTTACTGTTGATGTCGTTCCTAGGGTACGTTGTCACCACCTGCTAGCTGTTGCACTCGCCCCTTGCTGCTCCCCCCGACGATTACGGCTGCCCCAATCCCACTGCAACATGGATACCATGGATCTTGACGAAGTCGACTACACGACTAACCCAAACCCCGACCAGCAAATCTTCAGGCGACCTAACCTTATGCTAGCCCTAACCGCCGCCCGTAACCTAGCTACCTCATTCTGCACTGGCTCGCCTCCTGTGGTTACCCTACCTGGAACCTCCACCTCGAGCCTTCATTTTGATAGTCTCTCCATCGCCTCACCGGACCTAGATTTCCCGCCACTCTCTCTGGCGACCCTTCACCTCCTAGTTGCTTGCTCACCCTCCTCTCTGCCATTCGAACCCTCTCCTCCCAGTGAATACCTCTGTGCACCTCACCTTCCCTCCACTTCAGAACCTGCCCCTCCAGGAGTTCCTGAGCAGCATCCCCCAATAGACACTCCATCTAACGCTACAGCGCCAACAGCCACAAGCTTGCCCTCTTGGTGTTTCGAAACCCTAACCGTCAAAGTTCGCCACTCTGCACAGGGACCTCAGCACGAGACACAGGGTACAGCTGACCCTCTTCTGGACCACCCCACAGCACCTAGATCAGGGAAAAGAAAAACAAAGTGTGTGAAGGCCTCCTGGAAGGACTTCACCCTCAAGTTCGGCGAAGGCCTCAACATGGGCGAGGTGGTTAACACGACCGGGAAGGTCCTGGTGGGTAGGGTTAGAGGCCGAGCTTACACTGCTGAGCGACTCAGTCGCTGGGTCAAAGAAATCTGGGGAAATACCTTCAAGGACCTCCCTGAGGTTCAGATACTCCCCCAGAGGTTGGTTTGCACTGCATTTCTCTCTGGAATAATATACCACCCTAGCACTATCCCGTTACTGGCACATCGAAATGGCCCCGGTTTTACTGAAGCAATGGAGCCCGCTCTTCGACCCTGAACGTGAGCAGATCGGGGCTAGACCACTATGGGTGAGATTACTGGGGCTCCCACTGCAATACTAGTCTAAAGATGTCTTCGTTCGAATTGGAAATGCCCTGGGTACTTATTTGGATTACGACAAATCCTACATTCAGTCCAGGAATAGAACATTAGCTCGTATCCTAGTGCACCTGGACACTAGAGAAGGTCTAGAAGAAAAAATCACACTGCAATGGAGGCATTTTACCAGAATCCAAATCTTGGATTACAAAGGTGTCCCCTTCAGATGCCGAAGATGCCACAAAGTTGGGCATCTTTATAAGGAATGCCCTCTGGTGCGAAAGGACACGGACCCTTCTGTGGGATTTGAGGATGCTGCAGGGATACACACTGCCCCCATCTCAGGGCCATCTCCACCAGCTACTGCGACTACAATTGGATTGACATCTTCCACTCCACAAGTTGCACCCATCGGACCTCATCCACCCTCCCCACCGATGACCAAATCACGGGTTGTTGCAGAGGTTGCTCGCACCTCAGGTACTCCTCCTTCCTCGATCTCTGCTTTTATTTCCTCACTTGCATCCTCTGCATCGCATGTGCATGTTGCATCTCTGGGTGGCACTCTTACCTCCATCCCCTGTCCCCTAACCCCTCTTTCACCAACTTTCTCCACTACCCCCCCATCTTTCCCCCCCAATCTTCCCCCTGTCCCCTCATGCACCCCATCTCTCCCCTCCGATTCTCCCCATCCTTATAACCTAAGATCTCGCCTTTCCACTCCACAGGATGGCAGATCTAGACTGGGCCTATTACCCTCCCCCTCGAACCACAAGCCCATCCGTGGCCGAAAATCACACCTATCCAAAGTTATTCTGATAGCAGGGGTGGAAGTCGCCTCTGGCAAACAAGCCACACTCGACCGGGTACTTAGAGCATCGAACACCCATGTACAGTTGCCCCCATGAAGTGGCTATCTTACAACTGTAGGGGCATGGCTAGCTCGCCCAAAAAACTAGCCCTCAGAAGACTGTTTGAATCTGAATCCTTAGACATCATCTTCCTACAATAAACCTTGGGAGAAGCTGACCTCATCTCCCATACTCTCGGTTCCTTAAAGCCTGGTTGGATTTTCCAATCCTTGGATGTAATTGGATGTTCAGGTGGATTGGCCTTAGGATATAACCCTCGTACCATAAACTTGAGGACCTCTTGGGGAGGGGACAGATTTATTGGCATGGATATCTTCTCATCTGAATTGGGAGTGGACCTCTGCATTGTCAATGTTTATGGACCATGTCATAACAGAGAGGCATACTGGAATCAATTTCTCAACTTATCTATCATGTCCTCGAAAAATCTCATCATTGGGGGTGACCTAAACTTCTCCATTGGATATGGAGAATCCTGGGGGACCAATGCACAAGTTGACAAGCTCATTGAAACTATGGAGATGCTACTGGAACAACATCATCTGACAGACATTCCCATGAACAAGCCCCTACCTACTTGGAGAAATCGGCAAATAGGTGAAGCTGCATTAGCTAGAAGGCTGGATAGATTCCTGATTAAGGACACTCTGATACAAAATCTATCCCTCTACAGACAATGGGTGGGATTTGGTGGGATATCAGATCACTCCCCCATATTCATGGAGATCTCGGGTCCACAAAAAAAACCGGGGGCACCCTACAAATTCAACTCCACCTGGTTAAATGACCCATCCTACAACCAAATGATAAATGATTTCTGGCGACTCCATCCGCCATCCAGAAGCAGAACTTGGGCTGAAGGTTTCTGTTGTAACCTCACAATGCTAAAAAAACTCTCCATTAAATGGGCCAAGGAAAAAATCAAGAGAGATGATAACACCCTCACTACAGTGGAGAAATCTCTGGCTTCACTTCAGGATGAGCAGAACAGAGGGTTTGCATCTGTTGAAGCCAAGGATCAGCTTATTGAACTGGAAAACTAGAAGATCAAAATTCTAAAGGAGAGGGAAGAAACATGGCGACTCCGAAGTCGAGCAATCTGGTTGCAAGCAGGGGATGAAAACATAAAGTTCTTCCAAAACTACGCAAAAGGAAGGAAAATCTCCAATACTATCTGGCATATGCCTTTGGAAGATGGAAGCAATGCATCTTCCTTCAGTCAACTCTCGCAGTTGGGGAATTCACACTTCAGAAATCTCTTCATGGCCCCCCGAGAGGCATCCATTGCTGAAATTGTCCAAACAGCAGGGCACTTCCCCAGTTTTGTTGATGAGGACTCAATTGAGGATCTCATTTCCCCAGTCACACAGGGGGAACTTGAAGGAATGCTAAAATGGTTCAAGAAAGACAAGAGCCCAGGGCCGGATGGATGGACCATTGAATTCTTCCTTGCCTTTTATGAACTCATTGGCCCTGACCTACTTAAGGTGGTGGAAGAATGCAGATCATCTGGGCACATGTATGAGGCCATCAATACTACTTTCATTGCTTTAATCCCAAAATCCGACTCCCCTACATCTTTCAATGATTTTCGGCCTATCTCCCTTTGCAACTGCTTGTATAAAATCATTGCCAAGATCATTGCAAATCGGCTCCGCCCCATCCTGTCTAGACATATCTCCTCCGAACAATTTTCTTTTCTCCAGAACAGACAAATACATGAAGCTATAGGCACTGCACAAGAAGCCCTACACTCTATCAATCACAAAAAGATCAAAGGAGCCATTCTCAAAATTGATCTAGCCAAAGCTTTCGATAAGGTTAGCTGGCTCTATATCAAAATGATCCTCACACATCTAGGTTTTCCCCCTCCCTTCATCAACTGGATCATGTGTTGCATTAACTCAGCAACCTTCAGTGTTCTCATTAATGGCTCTGCCTCGCATTTCTTTCATGCTGAGAGAGGCCTTCGGCAAGGATGCCCTCTTTCCCCTCTTCTTTGTCTAATTGTTATGGAGGCCCTTAGCAAACTCATCACATCAGCCAAAAGGGAAGGTCAATTACATGGGATACAAATGAATGACCTCTGCCACCTCAACCATCTACTTTTTGTCAATGATGTCCTTATCTTCCTCGATGCCAGCCTGTAGGACTCATCTACCTTCCACGACATCCTTAAACTCTTTGCAAAATCCACTGGCATGGAAGCAAACCATACCAAGTCCACCATTACTCTCTCCTTTACATCACCCCAGGAAGCTAGATCTGCATACCAACTCTTTCCCTTCCAACAACATCTCTTGGAGGATGGTCTAAAGTACCTGGGCTTCAGGCTAAAACCCCACAGCTATCGTATTGTGGATTGGATTTGGCTTGTTACAAAGATTGAGAAGAGGCTGAAAAATTGGAACCATCGTTTCCTTTCAAGGGCAGGTCGACTTGTTCTCATAAAAACTGTCTTGAAAGCCACCCCTGTATATTGGATGACGTTGGCCTAGATCCCTAAAGGAATTCTTGCCCACATACAAAAGATCTGTTGCAGATTCCTTTGGAATGGATACAAAGAAGGCAAGCCCTATGCTTGGGTTGGATGGAAACAAATCGCTCTACCAAAAAAATGGGGAGGGTGGGGTTTAAAAGACCTCTCAGCATTTGCACATGCACTAGCAGCTAAGATGGGATGGTCCTTGCTCACTTCACAGAACCTCTGGACTGAAGTCACTTATCACAAATACATCTGGCCTCAACATCTCATGGACTGGATTCACAACCCAACCTGGCCTCGAACTGGGATATCTATCATTTGGAAATCCATCCTCCATACTATGCCCAGCATTCGAGAGGGTCTTGCTTGGAAAATCAATGAAGGCAACATGGCACGCATAGGCATGGATCCATGGTCTGGTGGGGGCAATATGCATCATCTACCCCCAGATCTTATTCAATACCTAAACCAGAGGCAGATTAAAATGATCGGCCAAATTGCAGACATGGAGAACAACTCCATTTTTTAACAAGCCTGGTTATCTGCACGACACCTGGGCATCCCCGAACATTGGCACCAGAATTGGGAGGGTTATATAAATGCCCTCAATGAAGCACATGTTCACATTACTGAGGGATCTGACGAACTCATTTGGACCCCAGCTGAGCACGGGAAATACTCTCCCAAAGCGGGATATCCAAACCTGCTAATGGATCGTAAACCACCCGCTCTCCTAGAATGGTGGACAAAAATCTGGAAACTAAAAGCCCCCCCACGAGCCAGACTTTTTATGTGGAATGTGCTCAATAACAAGACTCCAACCAGAGAAAATCTCATGCACATATCATGATTTGGGCCACATTGGTGTGTCCTCTGTACTCAGGTAGCAAAGACTAATGAACACCTTTTTTGAACTTGCCCTCTCACTATTCAATTGTGGCAACAAATAATACACCTCCTCAATAAGCAGGGTAGTTGGCACGAACTGTCGATCGCTGAAGCATGGAACAATTGGAATGATGAGCACTTGGACAACAAGTCTTGATGCTTACCCCTCCTCATTTGCTGGAAGATCTGGTTGACCAGAAATAACATCATCTTCCAAGGATCTTCAGCACGATGGCCACTCATCACTACAAAAATTACAGCTGCATATCAAGAAATCCCCAAGGAGACACAGTCCACTACAGCATGACCTCATGCCCCCGAAATTATAGATCGAACTATCCCGTGGGCATATTTCGATGGAGCAGCCCAATCTCATGGATGTGGGGGTGGCTCTCTTCTATACCTATCTGAACAACACCATTACCAAATCAAGATGGGTTTGGGGGAGGGTACAAACAATTTTGCAGAACTGATTACTCTCAGACACTTATTGCATTTTGCACTTGCACACTCATGCAATAATATTCAAATCTTTGGGGATTCCAAAATCATCATAAACTGGTTCAACAACATAAATATTTGTCATGCTCATTCTCTCATAAACATTCTGGACGAGATTATGGTTTACAAGGCCCAATTTAACTCTATCATCTGTCAACACATTTACAGGGAACATAACGAGGCTGCTGACAAGTTATCCAAGGAGGCCACGACACAACCCAGAGGACTGTGGATGATTCAAGAACAACATGGAACAGATCAATATCAGTACTATCATCGGCCATACATTGACAGATCATATCCTCGGAGGGACCAGGCACAAAATTTTTTATGGGCATAACAGCTCAATTTTTATTTATGTATATATTTATGATATGTTATCTATCCTCTGCAAGAAACTCTGAACACCCTGTGTGGTGAATATGTACAACGCTCTATGGCTTCGGCACATATATTATTTTTTGATAACTATGGACCTGGTTTCGACTAACAGTTATGCATATGCCTATGGCATCTACTACATGTAATTTTTCAAATTAATGGAAGATTACGATTTTTCCTTGGGAAAAAAAAATAATTTCAATGTTATTGCTAAAGTATTTATAGACTCCAAGGATAAAGTGTACAAGTTCTATGAATTCAGCAATGGAAAGAAAATGGACCATATGCTCTTTTGGCCAACATTGACAATAAAAGCAGAGTTTGGCATGAAATATTAGGGCATTGAGCGCAAGAATATGAAATTGATAGTTCCACTAGATATGGTTCATGACCTCCCTAGTTTAGTTTCACTAGAAGGCATGTGTGAGGGTCGTGTTCATGGCAAACATCACCAAGATTAATTTGAGAGAGGGAAAGCAGGGATAGTAAGTACACAGTTAGAGCTTGTACAGAATGATCTCCACACAATAAATATTCATTCTCTAGCTAGTGCAAGGTATGTTCTAACCTTCATTAATGATTTTTCCATATATTTGTCCCATAATGATATTCATGGAAGTGAACATTACCTTACATTCTTCTATGGAATGGAGTTGTGGAGAAATGAACAATGCCTTACACTTTTCTAACATAATGGAGTTGTTAATAGGATGAATGGAAACTTGTTGGAGATGGCTTAGTGTTTAATGCAAGCTAAATGCATATGGATTAGTGTTTGGGTAGAGGTTGCTCTCTGCTTACGTTACAATATGAACAAACATGCAACTAAAGAAATGTGAAATGGAGTGGACAAAAAACATTAGTTGAACATCTCAAAGCCTTTGATGTGTCGCTTGGGCTCATATTCCATATTAGAAATGGAAGATAATGGATCCCAAGAGTCATACTATGAAGAGTCAAAAGCATATAG
The DNA here is from genome assembly GCA_031772625.1 of Pinus tabuliformis. Lineage (NCBI taxonomy): Eukaryota > Viridiplantae > Streptophyta > Pinopsida > Pinales > Pinaceae > Pinus > Pinus tabuliformis. The sequence continues at coordinate 205,930,074 of CM062804.1, forward strand.
ATTGTTTGATCCAATCAAACAACAAGCGATATGTCTATGAGATGTTATCTTTGATAAACAGCTTTGAGCATTGCATTACTAACTTCTTTTGGATCAACTAGTCTAAATTGTAGACTTACTAGTTCACATTCCAAAATTGACTAGGGCATTTGCACCAATCTCTAGTTAAATTTCTATCATTGAATCCACTACAAGTGGATCTTGTAATTCTGAATCTACTAACCTAGATGGGTATATTCATGATGGATGTGTTGTATTCTACATGAGATACTTGTTATCCCAAGTAGGTCACTAAGATGATTAGCAATGTCAATGTTGATGTAGGGGATGTGATTGACTCGAGTAAGGCTTGAGGTCAAAAATAGTAGGGAAATGTGTCAATAAACACACTTGCAATAGAGTTGATCTTAAGACATATAGATGCACATGATATAGCCAAATGGGGAATTTCCATCACTCATGAATACAATTTCCAACTGAAATATCATAATTAGAAATTGGTTTCCAATCACAAGGAAACAACATAGTAAAATACAAATGGGTCTATAAAACCATATTCATGTTGGATGGTATTGTAGAGTGAAGTCTCCTATGGTAGCGAAGGATTTCTCTTAACAAGAAGGAATCAACTACACCTAGACATTTTCTCCTATTGCCAAGATTATTAAATTATGTGGTTATTTTTCTCATTGTGAATTTTGAATAGTAGGTGCTTCAAAGGTATGTAAAGAGTGTTTTCTACATGGTATCTTAATGAGGATATCTACATGAAGCAACCCCCCGTTTTGTACAAGATGGCAATGTGTATGCACACAAAATAACTCTTTATATTGTTTGAAATAGGTGTCGTCTACACTAATGAGAAGAATGACCAATTCTTTCTTCATCATGGTTTCAAACAAGCATAAATTTTATGTACATTGTGTGAATGATAAGATTTTGTTGATTTCGTTAAGTTAATGACCGAATTATCACTAGGAATATTTGAGGCTATTCTTAATTTGAAAAAATTAAAGGATACATGTAAAATAATAGATTTCACATGTTACATTTATTTTTGGCATCACAATTATGCCATTGGATGATGGTATCTTCATCTATTAGTGCAACTAACCATTGGATCTCTGGAAGAGGTTTATGATGGAACATGGTGATCCTTGTTTTATTTTGTGTCAATATGGAGGGAAAGCAACTAAACAATGTGATTATTCAGAATTTGATGTTACTATATACAAGCGACTTGATGGCAATCACATTCATGTAACTCATAGTATACTTGGTCTTGCTTTGTTGTTGGCTAATGAATGTGATTCTCTGAAAGTCAATACCATTATGTATTGGTAACTTGTTAGTAGTCTCATTTATTTAACTCATAGTAGAGCTAATCTCCAGGTTCATGTAGGCTCCAGAGGAGAACCTTCATATACGAAAAAAGAAGGGTTGTTTAGTATGTTTAAGTGCATGTATTAATTTGGTATTATCTCAATAGACACTTGACTCCATTATTCCAAAACATTGATTCATATTTTGTCATGCGTGTGAAGATGACCAAAAGTTGACTTCTATGTATGTCTTTCATCTTGGGAATGCTTTGATTGTTTGGTTGTGTAAAAAGTCAACAAATCTCTCATTATCAACCATTAAACCTAAATACAAGGGCATAGTAATGTTCGCATTGAAGCTATATGGATTTCCACCCCAATGGGTGAAATAGGATTTCCTCACAAGGAATCAACTACAATGAATTGTGATAAGAAAATTGCAATACAAGTGGCTCAATACCTCAAGTAATCAATATAAATGAATGTAGTATCTCTTGTTTATTGTGGGCAAATGCTCAAAGTGTTGATATCTTTACAAAGCCATTGTGGGATGTTACTTTTGGTTTATGCATGCGCTTTAGGATGTTGTAATTATAGGGCAGTGTTGTGCTAATTTACATCTTAATCCTCTAGTCATATTTTACAGAAGAATGTCGTAATGCATTAATTCAACTTAAAGTGTATCAATGAACTCACCCATTGAGTGATCCTAGCCAAACCAATAAGGACCCATTGATACATCAATTATTCAACCCACTAGGCTCCCCTTAAAGTAGAAACCATTGATGACTAACCCACTAGTACTACATTCAACAATCAAAGTTAATTAAATCTACCTTTATTTAAAGAAATATGTTAAATACTTCAAGATAAATATATAAACTTTATGTAATGAGTATTTATGATATATAAAAATATGATAAACATACATTGTGCTTTTTATACTTCAGCGCTACAATGTTGTCTTTAGACACCACAGTCCACTAACTTACAATATCTTTAGTTACCTTTGCAAGCAACATGTAATTCTAACATTCTAAAAAGCCTAAGCGGGAAAGAAAATATGGTTGTAACCCAACTTCAAGAACGTCCTTTCTAATTCCAATTTGCATTTGAATTCAATACAATACGAAAACAATTTGGCTGCGAAATTCTAATTTGAAAAAAAAAAAACAAAAGCTAGTATACTTCCTAACACAATATAAATTCTATAAATTCCCTTCAAGGATGTATACTTGTTGGTTTGGCTAGTTGTCTTCGTCCGTCAATCAGTGGCTTCAGCGACTTATGGCTCGAGTTGCCACCATTCAACACCATGGTCAACTCTGTTCGTTGAGAGAATTCCATGAAATTGCCTCAACCATCCACATCTCCATTAGGGGCTACATGTATACCAAAGGTTCTATGCGTGACAACTATCCGTAGGACTCGATCATGGAGCAAACAAAACAGATAGAGGGAAGGTTGCTAATGGATTGGGTAAATGGTGATTGTTGTCTCAAGAATTTTGCTCCTCCTCCAATCCTAAACAGGGCTCTTGAGGTAAAAACGAGTTCATAGTTCTCTCTCGTATTCATAGAGAATTTAATTCTGAAATTGATAGGTATCTAAAGAAGTTCTCTCATTGTTAAGAAGGTTTTTTTCTGAGCTGAAGTTCAAAAATGGGAAACTCCAGTGAGAAATTGTTCTTTCAGCCCGGAGTTTCCAATATAGCCATCCTTACGAGCTACTAATATATGTTTTCAACTTGATATGTGTAAATATTTGTATTTTCAGTGGTTTATTGTTTTCGTATTTTGAAAACGATGTTAATAGAGAGGCATAAAAGTATTATGTATGCATTTTTTGTGCTTACATGCACAATCAGAGGACTTAAATGACCCAGGAAGACCATAATTAGCAGTAGGGACGACAAACTAAAAGTTGTCAGTATAGAACCCTTTTGGTTCAAAAAGAGTACTAAAGGCAGTACAATGCATATTGTGATTTCAGACTTCCAAATATTGAATATAAAGTTTTTTCATGTAAAATAAAGGTGATAAGGTAAAAATGTTCAATGAAAAACAAGGCCCAACGCTCAAAATTTGATATAGTTGGATGAATGAGGATTGTAACTATGTAAAGTCCAAGAAACCAGCACTTTCGTTCGAATGTTTGATTCAAACAGCTGCTTGAAAGGACTTTTTTGGTTATCGCCCAAGAAACATTTTGACAGGACTTCAATTCTAAAAACTGATAATAGATTTGTCTATCCCTGGCATCACCGGGATACAAAGATCTTAAACATGCATCCGAAAATCATATTATTATTCCAATGTAGAAATCAAGGAAATACATCTGTGGGCCTTCATGGTTTGATGACCCAGGTTTACGTCGATGGTAGTGAAATTGCATTGAGGTTTTGAATATAATAGAGTACCATCGTCGTGCTGACCGTCCTGCTCTCAATTGTAGTATGAAATCCTTTTTAAATACACTGCAGTACTAGCTACAAATTATTTCATCCAGAAAATACTAATAATCATCAATCTTGGAACATATAAATACACTCCATGATGCTTTTAAGTACGCTTTTTGGGGCTACACAAAACCAATTACATTGTTACCTATGTTGCACTTGTTTTCGGAACAGAGTAACGGTGGTGATGAGGGGACACATTCCTGGGACAGCTAGAGCATACCCCCACATGTTTGAAGGAATGACAAGTTGGGGATGGCAATTATATATATATATATATAAAGAATATTAAAAATTTTAAATTCAACATAATGATTTGCAGTTGCTTCGAGCTTGTAAGTATAATAAGCTAAACTATATAGTATTATGCATAGCCCTTACACTTGCTAATCCTCGAAATGCTGAAGCAATTCAAAAAAGCGCTATTGGCCGCTTGAAATGAGCAAAATGCGGTTTGGATTTAGGAATCTTAAGTGTAACTCTTTTCATTTTCCAACAAGGTCCATTAAGGGTCTATGAGACAGAATTGTCCCTGTAGCAGCTATTATTCCTCATATTTCTTGTTAATGATGATTATGTTAAAACATAAAAGGCATTCCCTCCAGAAAAGGTTTTACAGACATTTACTGTTGTGTGGAAAACCAATTTAAAACATATTTCTTGTTAATGGTGATTATGTTGAAACATAAAAGGCATTCCCTCCACAAAAGGTTTTACAGACATTTACTGTTGTGTCGAAAACCACTATAAAGCACTTAGTTTTGTAAAGATATTAATTAGAAAAATAAATTGAATGACTATGAATTTATTCAAACATTTAGTACCCAATCCAAGTCATTGTTTTCACAATGCTTGAGGTTGGGATGGTGGAAGCTCTAGGACTTCAATGACTCCTGGAAATCCATGTACAACATGTAAAAGACCCAAAAGAAAGTGAAGAAAAAGAACAATAACCGCTGAGGATCAACCCTTTGAAATGTTATATTTTTTGTTTTCTTAACATGGAGGCTTTGCTTGTTGTACTGTTGTTGCTGAAATAACAATATTTAAATCACTAGACACTCAAACTGAAATTAATCAAATGTGTTAAGCTGCAACTTGTACAACAAATTTAGATTCATTGTTGTTAGACACCTAATCCTCTAAGGGTTAGTGTGGAATATGAGCAGTCAAAGGGAGTCCAAGAGACCACTTGGAGTATGAAACCAAGGGTCACTCCAATGTATTATAAATATGTATCATTGTGAATAATAATGCATTTCAAGGCTTATCCTTCACACTCTTGTCTTCACCATAGTTATGTTTAACGTGGTATCAGAGCGAGCAATTGTTGGCCCTGGTCCAATTTGTTCTTGTGGCCTTGCCCAACCACTGGCTTTGTGGTCTTCGTTACCCTGTGGTACTTGCAACTCAGAAATGACAACATATAAATTTCATTAAACCTGGTGCTCATAACTCACCAGCATTATCCATCCTCACTCAATTAAAAGGTGTCAGAATGTCCCTGCCATGTACAGTTCTTAAAATACTTTTCTGCCACCTCTTCGCTTTATACGGGTCTATTTCTATTTGTGCTCTTCCTATCAAAGTGAAATTTTATGTTGTTGGCTCTATCACATTAATTTCCCAACCAAAACATTTGGACTACTCTGCTTAGTGAATGTTAGGTTGCTCACTCTGCATCCCTAGCAGAGTAAACGCCTCATGATTGAGTGTTGGTGTCTCCTCCTTGAATTAATTTCTTGTGCATGGAATCTCTGCAAATATTTTAGTGTTGGAATCAAGACTTAAGGTGTAATTATTCTGCATTGAACAGTTTGTGCGAGTGTGATTGAAGGGAGCAGCGTATGGTGCTGTGAAATGGTGACTGGCATGTTGTACATTGAACTTTACAAATCATGATCGTGCTTTGGTGGTGCGTTCTACCCCACCACATAGAGACAGAAAAGTATAGCTTGCTTGTGGCAAGCATAATTTGACTTTGCTCCTCCACAGCCAAGACCACAATATCCTCCAACAACTATTTGCAAGTCGAATCATTGTTTGCAAAAGCATAACTTGGGTTTGCATAGTTGTTACCAAAACTGGGAGAAGCGAATAATTGGTGGAGACTTTGACCGGAACCCTAGAATGAAATAATATATAGCAGGCGATAAAGCAATATGCCTTTTGTTTCCCAGCTTTCGGCTCTGTGCTTACCCCAGAAATGTATTGTTTTCTGTAAATATTTGCATCCCGAGGGCACATCTGTCACCATATTTCAGCATATTCATAGCTTAAAGGTCGATTTCCGACAAAACATGTTCTAGATCTCTCTCCTCCATGGTATTACCTCCTCCAACTCCAGCACCCTCTTCTCCTTGGAATTCCCTTCCATTTGTACTCGCTTTTGTTAACTATTGTAAACTTCCTATAAAAGTACATAGCAAGAGTTTTTCTTTCCCTGTTGTTTTGATGGAGATGTTGGTGCCCCGAGGTCTTCTGATTGCTTGATTTTGATTGACACATTGCTCATACTGGTGCTCTGATCACAGTTTTCAGGGCGGGCTTGTATTGGTTCGGACTTGTTTGAAGCCTCTTTGGAATATATTGAGGGTGATTGGAATCCCCAGTTGTGAGCATGATAAGGAGACAAATGCAACAAACAAGCACCGCAATAATGTTGTTTCTCCCTCTCTCGACTCCGAGGTAGATTTAAATAGAATGACTGCTCAGATGCAGGATAATGTAATCTCAACTTGCACTTCTTTTTGGAAACCTCTGTTGAATATGCAGCAGTAACACAATCTCAAAGTGGTGCAATGGGAACATGGTTGATTTGAGCGCTAAATCGAGTGTGGCATTGGTCCTTTCTTAACTTTATATGTGCGTTGACTGTTGTTGTACATGTTGTTCAAAACTTGACAATGAGCGTGGAATGTATTGATGTATTATGCGTATGCTGGTGGAGCTTTGTAAGTCGACGTTGACGTTTTGGTTAAAGTTGTGTATGTTAATATGTGTGCTCTCTGCTAAGTTGAACTCTTGAAAACTACAATGCTTTGAATGGTATGTATACCTGCATTGCAACTGGTCTGTGGTGTGAGAAGGTCGTGGCATATATATTCTCCATTGAACTACGTTGTTACGTTGATTGAACCTCCTAGCAACTTTTAATAACATTTTATGTGTTGTTGTATAGTGTTATAGGCTTCTATCTTGGCATAGTGTTATATGCGTTGGATGTTGGGTCGTGATATATGATGGTGCAGTAAGCGTGGAGCTTTGTGAGTCGAATTTGTGATGGGTGTGCATTGATATTAAATGCCTGTGGAGCAGTTTAATCTTGCATTGAAATTATTATATGCATTAGCATGCCCCTCCATTTTTTTTAAATTATAGCATATGCATTAAGATTGTGTAGCAACAGTTAAAGGGTTGTAAGTTGCAGTTATAGTCCAACAAATTTTGTGCAATTTCTAGCCTAAGGTATTAATTATAAGATTGGAGAAAATGGCTATGATTGATGATGCAATAGAGTTGTTGAATACTTTAATACATTCCATTGTTGATGGGATGGTAAACATCAGCAAAGACACTCTCTTTGACATTCAGACCTGTTTGCATAATGCATAAGAAAATATAGAATTTTTGCAGCTCGAATCACAACTTCAGCTAGATGCGTTATAGTAGAAAAGACATCCTTCTAAACTTGTTTTTGTTCAGAACAATCCCCTATTTGACTTTGAAATAGGATCCTATCAGTAGCCAACAAATCATCAAGTCAGTAAAGTTGAGGTTGATTCAGATCAAGTGCTCATTTTAGAAGCAGATTTGCATATAGGTGTGGAAATTCAACCTACACTTCCCAAGCCAATCATCGAACCTTGGGAAGAGCTTGTTAGCAATAAGCACAAAACAGGGCTTGGATATGATAAGGAGGCGTCCTTTCATATTACAGAGTACTCAAAGCCCATCAACTTTTAGAGTGTTGGATTTCTTCAAGACGGTTCATCTTTAACTATTCTTGCTCCTCTTCCACAACAGCGGATTGTGAAATGCCAACATTATGACCAAGTTGGCCATGTGAAAGATCATTGTTTTGATCTTCACCCGTGCAAGCATTGTGGTCAACATACTCATTCTTCAAATAGATGCTTCAAAAACAAGCGTCCTACAAGAACAAAGATTCATCTTGGATGGATCGCTTCTTGGCAATGGGCTTCAATAGCCAAGAAGATATTTCAGTGATATGTCAAAACTTGTTCTAGAGTATTGAACAGACTTGCAGTTGAGTTTTCTCCATCTTCTTACCTTGTATCTGACAAGGGGGGGAGTCATAGTCATATACAAGATTCAAAGCCACATCAAGCGAGCCTAAGCCACAACCTGCCATACTAGATTCAGAGTTGTAGCCAGAGACAGAGATGCCCCTGAGCATGCCTTTGGTTGGGGGTCATCCTTACACCATCTATGAGGGGTGAGACCTCCCTTTTCAGACTGAGATTCTCTCTCTTCAAAGAATTGAGGGCACTTCCTCTAGTAGAAGACTTCAGCGTCTTGACAGTTTTGGAAAAGTTCCATGAATTGCATTAAGCATTCCAGTGTTGGTGGTCATCCTTAAAGCACCGTAGGTTGAGACCTCCCTTTTTAAGTTGAGGTTCTCCCTTTTTATGCAAGTTGTAGACCTCCCTTTTCGAAGTTGAAGGTCTCCCTCTCCAAAGCATTAGGGCCACTTCCTCTAGCAGAAGATTTCAGCTTCTTGCGAGATTTGGAAGAGTTTCGAGAATTGCACTAAGCGTTTGAGTGTTGGTGGTAATCCTTAAACCACCACCTCATACCAACATTTCAGAGAGCACATTCCGCCTAGTACTGCCATCCATATTTTTTCACATTTTGTATTACAACGCTCTTCTTGGACTCATACTTACCCCTTCAGATTAGCGGGGGGGATGTTGGACATCTAACCCTCTAAGGGTTGGTGTGGAATGTGAGCAGTCAAAAGGAGTCTGAGAGACCACTTGGAATCTAAGTCACCTGACACGGGGATTCGGGATTCGTAGGATACGGGGATTCGAGAGTCGGATTCGGACACGTTGAACCCCGGAACAGGACACGTAGGATTTGTTATATATTATTTTATTAAATATATATATATATATTTAAAATATATATTAAAAATTAGATATTTCTTACACAAATTCTCATTAATGATACAAATTCACTGATCTCAAACATAGATCTTCATCTAGATGTTAGTTTTATTATTTACAAAGTAAGTTAGTAACATTATAGCATGCATAGTACATACAAAATTCAAATACATGTCACATAAATCATGATTCATAAATGAAAGACAACTTACAACTCAAGATAGTAAGATAAAGACACTGAGAACTGTAGTTTTCTCATTAAGTCATCAAATCAAAATGTGTTACATAGGTAGTGCAATGCCAATGGCAAATAGAAATAGAAAATATTTAAATATAAAACAACTACATGTATACAAGCCTCAAGGCAATAGGTATCCCATGACTCATGAGTCAACAATCCTCATAGTCATCATCAAAATCAGCATCAATGTCCTCATCATCATGGTCACTAGACTCACCACTACTCTCCTCTGCATCCTCCTCCTCCCTTGTATCCATAGTCGCCTCTGCATCTGCTGGTGTGGAGGATGACCCCTCTAAAATATCACTGTCATCAAATTTAACAGCCTCTAGCACGGGCTCATTGAGATCCATGTTGGCCAATACCAACTCAACACTGCTGTCCAGACCCATATCATCACGAAAGACATCCCACATCTTTGTCTTTCCCCTCAACCACTCTTCCCTTTGCCTGTAAAAAAGACGAAGGTTGGTGTGCACATACACCATTGTCTCTGCCCTGCACTGCTCAAGCCTGCTCTTCTTCACACTATACAAATTCCCATATGTGCTCCAATTCCTCTCGCAACAAGAGGATGAAGTCACCTGAGAGAGGAGCCTCATGGCTAACTATTGAAGAGGAGGGCTTGTTGCCCCATGATTTTCCCACCAAGAATAGGGCTTCTTAGCCCCCTTGTCTCTAATCACATCATATCCTGCAAATCGACCAGTGCCAGTGGAAAACTCTGCAAAGGCATCCTCCACCTCATCAAGCAATGCTCTATCCTGAAAAACCTGCCTGAATGCATCTTTCCTCCCCTGTGAGATTTCACCATCCATGTGAGGAGGGAATTTGTGGGAAGGTCCACCATTCAGCCACTCATGGCTGTAGTATTTTGGGTTCAATGAGTGAGCCAAACAATGTAAAGGTGTGCAATTCTTGTCCCATCTGCTGACAAGAATATCTTGTATAGTACCACAGAAGGCCTCTGGTGATGTCTCATACTTGGGGCACTCACTCTGTAGAATAATGCTCCTCACAGACTCAATCATGGAATCCCATCCCTCATAAACCTCTCCTAGGATGGGTTTGTCTGTATCTGCAAATCGAAGCAAAGAAATGATAGGGTCCATGATCTGAATAATTAGATCTACCCTCTCCCACCAAGCATCATCTAGCACTGTGTCCTTCACTCTTTTAGAGGCTACTTGATCTGTCTTTCTCCAAAAAGACCAAAACTCATAAATAACCATGGCCCCAAGAGCGGTCTTGACCTCCCTCAACCTCTTCAACATCATGAATGAAGAGGCAAACCGTGTATCAGCAATCTTCAACAATGATAGATTGTTGTACTCCTTGTAGATAGTGAAAGCATTTGTATGATTTTGCACAAAGTTACAGATATGTTGTGCATCCTCAATAATGTTACCAATCCAAAGCACATCAGAAGCAATGGATTTCAGTGCTAAGTTCAATGAATGGACAATGCAAGGTGTCCAAAACACTTGTGGATATTTAGCTTCCACAATCATGCCAGCAGCCTTGCAAACAGGTGCATTATCTGTAATGATTTGCACACAAGAATCAACACCTACATCTTCAATAACTTTAATAAATAACTCACCCATAAATTGTGCATCCTTGTACTCTCCAAGTGTATCCACTGCTTTCAAGAAAACTGGACCATTCAAGGAAGACACCATGAAGTTGATGATTGGGTGTCGTGCTAGATCTGTCCATCCATCAGAAACAATGCTAACTCCAGATGTTGGCCATGATGCTTTAATAGGCTCAAGCATTTTTTGCATCTCTTTTTTGCCTTCATCAACAATGTGGTTCTAAGCTTCTCTGAACTAGGAAGCACATACCATCATGGAGACCCGTGAGTTAGAGCTCGACACATCTCAATAAATAGAGGTGAGCGTGCAACATTAAATGATATGAAGTTTTGATAGAAAAAGAAGGCAATGGTGAGATCAATCTCTTCCCGTTTCTCTTTTTGAAAAATCTTGTCCATTAGACCAAGTGAAATTGCTCTTCTTTTTGCTGCTTGTCCCCTAATAGAACTCTCAAATGGAAATTTGGTGGTGCCTTTCCTCAAAATGGAAGGGGGTTTTCATTCTTGGTTTTTCTTGATTTTGCAGCCACATTTGCCATACCAACAATGAACTCCTTTTCCATTTCTTTCCTCTTTTGTAAAGGAACAGCTTTACAAGCTCCAATTCCACAACCTGGTAAAGCCAACAAATGGCCTTTCACACGGTAATATGTGCTTTTGAAAGCAATGTGGCAAAAGTTGCATCTCCATTGCACATTGCCTCGTCCCTTCCCCTTGGTGCTTGTCCCATCCTCTCTTGTGACATATTTCCACAAGGGATATTTCTCAATGCCGTCTTTAGGTCCTCCTCTTCCCTCAACATTACTTGCAGCAGACTCTAATGATATTGGGGGAGGAGGGGCATCTCCAATGGAGACATTCTTCCCCTTCCTTTGCCCCCTAACTGCTGCCCTTGATTGAGCAATGAACTTTGTAAAAAAAATAAACAAAACATGCACAAATTTGTAAAAAAAAATCATATACAAATTGCTATAATAGAAATGCAAAAAAATAGAGATGAAATGCACTTAATTGCTACTTGAATCTCCTTGCCGAACGCTCCACACCCTTAGCTCCTTGCTCCAAACCCTTGGCTCCTTGCCCACAACTCAATGTATGCAAAACTGAAAGAGAGAAATGGTAAATGAATGAAAGAACAACGCTTTTTTATGCCCGCGGGTTTCATTTTTTTGGGATTCGAATCCCAAAATCGGGACACGTACGGGATTCGAGCGTGTCCTGTTAGGACACGACGTGTCCCATTCTGGGATTTGAATCTCCAACGAATCGTGTCTGATTCGTGGGATTCGGACACGCAGGCCATTTCCAGCAAATCCAGTTTCATAGCTTGGAATATGAAACCACAAGTCACTCCAATGTATTATAAATATGTATCATTGTGAATAATAACACATTTCAAGGCTTATCCTTCACACTCTTGTCTTCGCCATGGTTATGTTTAACAACTACAATACAAAAATAATGAATGGGAAAAATGATCATATCGTCAGAGAGTGTCAAAATGGAAGATATGTGTCCCGAAAATCCCTGAAAATTGCCTAGAAAATCTCTGAAATCTGCCTGGAACATCCCTGAAATCTGCCAGGAACATCTTGGGGATGGCCAACAAGTCCTTGAGTCCCGAGTCCCGATGGACTTAAATGACCCACGAAGACCACAATTAGCAAGTAGGGATGACAAACTAAAAGTTGTCTAGTATAGAACCCTTTTGGTTCAAAACGAGTCCTAAAGGCAGTACAATGTATATTGTGATTTCAGACTTCCAAATATTGAATATAAAGTTTTTTCATGTAAAATAAAGGTGATAAGATAAAAATGTTCAATGAAAAACAAGGCCCGATGCTCCAAATTTGATATGGTTGGATGAATGAGGATTGTAAGTATGTAAAGTCCAAGAAACCAACATTTTCGTTCAAATGTTTGATTCCAAGAAACATTTTGACAGGACTTCAATTCTAAAAACTGATAATAGATTTGTCTATCCCTGGCATCACCGGAATACAAAGATCTTAAACATGCATCTGAAAATCATATTATTACTCCAATGTAGAAATCAAGGAAATACATATGTGGGCCTTCATGGTTTGATGACCCAGGCTTACGTCGATGGTAATGAAATTGTATTGAGGTTTTGAATATAATAGAGTAGCATCATCGTGCAAACCGTCCTGCTCTCAATTGTAGTATGAAATCCTTTTCAAATACACTGCAGTATTAGCTACAAATTATTTCATCTAGAAAATACTAATAATCATCAATCTTGGAACATATAAATACACTCCATGATGCTTTTAAGTACACTTTTTGGGGCTACACAAAACCAATTACATTGTTCCACTCATAACCTATGTTGCACTCGTTTTCGGAACAGAGTAACGATGGTGATGAGGGGACACATTCCTGGGACAGCTAGAGCACATCCCCACATGTTTGAAGGAATGACAAGTTGGGGATCGCAATTATATATATATATATAGGGGACACATTCCTGGGACAGCTAGAGCACATCCCCACATGTTTGAAGGAATGACAAGTTGGGGATCGCAATTATATATATATATATATATATATATTAAAAGAATATTAAAAATTTTAAATTCAACATAAGCATTTGCAGTTGCTTCAAGCTTGTAAGTATAATAAGCTAAACTATATAGTATTATGCATAGCCCTTACACTTGCCAATCCTGAAAAAGCTGAAGCAATTCAAAAAAGCGCTATTGGCCGCTTGAAATGAGAAAAATGTTGTTTGGATTTAGGAATCTTAAGTGTAACTATTTTCATTTTCCAACAAGGTCCATGAAGGGTCTATGAGACAGAATTGTCCCTATAGCAGCTATTATTCCTCGTATTTCTTGTTAATGATGATTACGTTAAAACATAGAAGGCATTCCCTCCACAAAAGGTTTTACAGACATTTACTGTTGTGTGGAAAACCACTATAAAACACATTTCTTGTTAATGGTGATTATGTTGAAACATAAAAGGCATTCCCTCCACAAAAGGTTTTACAGACATTTACTGTTGTGTCGAAAACCACTATAAAGCGCTTAGTTCTGTAAAGATATTAGATTCATATGTTAGCTTAAGAAATTGATTGAATATGAATTTATTCAAACATTTAGTACCCAATCCAAGTAATTGTTTTCACAATGCTTGAGGTTGGGATGGTGGGAGCTCTGGGACTTGAATGACTCCTGGAATTCCATGTACAACATGTAGAAGACCCAAAAGAAAGTGAAGAACAAGGACAATAACCACTAAGGATCAACCCTTCGAAATGTTACATTTTTTGTTTTCTTAACATGGAGGCTTTGCTTGTTGTAATGTTGTTGCTGAAATAACAATATTTAAATGACTAGACACTCAAACTGAAATTAATCAAATGTTTTGAGCACTTGTACAACAAATTTAGATTCAGTGTTGTCAGACACCTAATCCTCTAAGGGTTGGTGTGGAATGTGAGCAGTGAAAGGAAGTCCAAGAGACCACTTGGAATATGAAACCAAGGGTCACTCCAATATATTATAAATATGTATCATTGTGAATAATAATGCATTTCAAGGCTTATCCTTCACACTCTTGTCTTCGCCATGGTTATGTTTAACACGGTATCAGAGCGGGCAATTGTTGGCCCTGGTCCAATTTTAGCCACTGTTCTTGTGGCCTTGCCCAACCACTAGCTTTGTGGTCTTCGTTACCCTGTGGTGCCTGCAACTCAGAAATGACAACATATAAATTTAATTAAACCTGGTGCTCAGAACTTATCAGCGTTATCCATCCTCACTCAATTAAAAGGTGCCAGAACGTCCCTGCCATGTACAGTTCTTAAAATACTTTTCTGCCACCTCTTCGCTTTATACGGGTCGATTTCTATTTGTGCTCTTCCTATCAAAGTGAAAGTTTATGTTGTTGGCTCTATCACATTAATTTCCCAACCAAAACATTTGGACTGCTCTGCTTAGTGAACGTTAGGTTGCTTGTTCTGCATCCCTAGCAGACTAAACGCCTCATGATTGAGTGTTGGTGTCTCCTCCTTGAATTAATTTCCTGTGCATGGAATCTCTGCAAAAATTTTAGTGTTGGAATCAAGACTTAAGGTGTAATTATTCTGCATTGAAAAGTTTGTGCGAGTGTGATTGAAGGGAGCAACGTATGGTGCGGTGAAATGGTGACTGGTATGTTGTACATTGAACTCTTCAAAACATGATTGTGCTTTGGTGGTGCGTTCTACCCCACCACATAGAGACAGAAAAGTATTGCTTGCTTGTGGCAAGCATAATTTGACTTTGCTCCTCCACAGCCAGGACCACCATATCCTCCAACAACTATTTGTAACTCGAATCATTGTTTGCAGAAGCATAACTTGGGTTTTCATAGTTGTTACCAGCACCGGGAGAAGCGAATAATTGGTGGAGACTTTGATCAGAACCCTAGAATGAAATGATATATAGCAGGTGATAAAGCAATATGCCTTTTGTTTCCCAACTTTCGGCTCTGTGCTTACCCCAGAAATGTATTGTTTTTTGTAAATATTTGCATCCCGAGGGCACATCTGTCACCATATTTCAGCATACTCATAGCTTAAAGGTCGATTTCCGATGAAACCTGTTCTAGATCTCGCTCCTCCATGGTATTACCTCCTCTGGCTCCAGCACCCTCTTCTCCTTGGAATTCCCTTCCATTTGTACCCACTTTTGTTAACTATTGTAAACTTCCTATAAAAATACAGAGCAGGAGTTTTGCTTTCCCTGTTGTTTTGATGGAGATGTTGGTGCCTCGAGGTCTTCTGATTGCTTGATTTTGATTGACACATTGCTCATACTGGTGCTTTGATCACAGTTTTGGGGGCGGGCTTGTATTGGTTCGGACTTGTTTGAAGCATCTCTGGAATATATTGAGGGTGATTGGAATCCCCAGTTGTGAGCATGATAGGGAGACAAATGCAACAAACAAGCACTGCAATAATGTTGTTTCTCCCTTTCTCAACTCCGAGGTAGATTTAAATAGAACGACTGCTCAGATGCGCAGTAACGCAATCTCAACTTGCACTTCTATTTGGGAAACCTTTTTTGAAGATGCAGCAGTAACACAATCTTAGAGTGGCGTAGCGGGAACGTGGTTGATTTGAGCACTAAATAGAGTGTGGCATTGGTCCTTTATTAACTTTATATGTGTGTTGAGTGTTGTTGTACATGTTGTTCAAAACTTGACAGTGAGCGTGGAATGTGTTGATGTATTCTGCGTATGCTAGTGGAGCTTTGTAAGTCGACGTTGAAGTTTTGGTTAAAGTTGTGTATGTTAATATGTGCGCTCTCTGCTACGTTGAACTCTTGAAAACTACAATGCTTTGAATGGTATGTATACCTGCGTTGCAACTAGTCTATGGTGTGTGAAGGTCGTGGCATATATATGCTCCATTGAACTGCGTTGTTGCGTTGATTGAACCTCCTAGCAACTTTTAATAACATTTTATGTGTTGTTGTATAGTGTTATAGGCTGCTATCTTGGCATAGTGTTATATGTGTTGGATGTTGGGCTGTGATATATGATGGTGCAGTAAGCGTGGAGCTTTGTGATTCGAATTTGTGATTGGTGTGCATTGATATTAAATCCCTGTAGAAGAGTTTAATCTTGCATTGAAATTATTATATGCATTGGCATGTCCCTCCATTTTTTTTTAATTATAGCATATGCATTAAGATTGTGTAGCAACAATTAAAGGGTTGTACGTTGCAGTTATAGTCCAAAAAATTTTGTGCAATTTCTAGCCTAAGGTATTAATTATAATATTGGAGAAAATGGCTAGGATTGATGATGCAATAGAGTTGTTGAATACTTTAATACATTCCATTGTTGATGGGATGGTAAACATCAGCGAAGACACTCTCTTTGATGTTCAGACCTGTTTGCATAATGCACAAAAAATATAGAATTTTTGCAGCTCGAATCACAGCTTCAGCAAGATGAGTTACAATAGAAAAGACATCCTTTTGAACTTGCTTTTGTTCAGAACAATCCCCTATTTGACTTTGAAATAGGATCCTATCAGTAGCCAACAAGTCATCAAGTCAGTAAAGTTGAGGTTGATTCAGATCAAGTGTCCATTTCAAAAGCAGATTTGCATACAGGTGTGGAAATTCAACCTGCACTTCCCAAGCCAATCATCAAACCTTGGGAAGAGCTTGTCAGCAATAAGCACAAAACAAGTCTTGGATATGATAAGGAGGCGTCCTTTCATATTCCAGATTACTCAAAGCCCATCAAATTTCAGAATGTTGGATTTCTTCAAGATGGTTCATCTTCAACTATTCTTGCTCCTCTTCCACAACAACGGATTGTGAAATGCCAACATTGTAACCAAGTTGGCCATGTGAAAGATCATTGTTTTGATCTTCACCCGTGCAAGCATTGTGGTCAGCATAATCATTCTTCAAATAGATGCTTCAAAAACAAGCCTCCTGCAAGAACAAAGATTCATCTTGGATGGATTGCTTCTTGGCAATGGGCTTCAACGGCCACGAAGATATTTCAATGATATGTCAAAACTTGTTCTAGAGTATTGAACAGTGTTGCAGTTGAGTTTTCTCCATCTTCTTACCTTATATCTGACAGGGGGAGAAGTGATGGTCATATACAAGATTCAAGGCCACATCAAGCGAGCCTAAGCCACAACCTGCCATACCAGATTCAGAGTTGTAGCCAGAGATAGAGATGCCCCTGAGCATGCCTTTGGTTGGTGGTCAGCTTTAAACCATCTATAAGGGGTGATACCTCCCTTTTCAGACTGAGATTCTTCCTCTTCAAAGAATTGAGGACACTTCTTCTAGCAGAAGACTTCAGCTTCTTGCCAGTTTTGGAAGAGTTCCATGAATTGCATTAAGCATTCTAGTGTTGGTGGTCATCCTTAAAGCACCACAGGTTGAGACCTCCCTTGTTAGGAGAGGGGGGGAACGGGTTTCCCATGCAACATAGCTCAACCATTTCAATTGCAGCTAGGCAACCATATGTGCTGGCTTGAAAGGAATTTCAAACAAAAATCTCTAATTCTTCTAGGATGGATATTGATCATCAACACTTTGGAAACAAAAAATTCATTCCTACTGATGGGGCATTTCATCAGCGGTACTTCACTTGAGTCAATGATTAAGAACTGGGTTACGGAGGCCTAGTAAATCCATCCATGGATTTGCACAGCCAAGTGTAACATGACCAAAGGTTGTTTTAGTTAAAATAATATCACATAGATTTAATAAGTCATTTCAACTTTAGGTTATTTTAAGTTTTTATATTTGATTTCACTTTAGCATGTTTCTCCCACATTCATAAAGTGGATTGACTCAACTAGTTTCTCCTACATTCATAAAGTGGATTAACTCAACTAGCTTGTCACCATTTATAAAGAGGCTTTCACTCCCTATTTTATTAATCCAATGCAGAGAACTGTCTCTAATTCATTTTGGTTTTCTCTCTGTTCAATTTCTGTTTATCGTGATATGGTATCATAGCTCAGTAAGAGCCATGGACTCTAAGAGCATGAAACCCCAAGCACTGTTGGCAGACACTGTTGGCAGAGACAAATCGGGGGATCGATAAGAGTAACACATAAGAGAGCCAAAAGGGTTTCACCAAAAACAGGTATTGATTTAGCTTTTTGTAGTTCCAAAAATGAGTCTCCAATCGTACAGATCCACTGCTAGGGCAGGACTGATAGTACAGATAGTATGACAGCAAATCAAAATGCCAAAGTAGAAATTGAATGTATGGAAGTAACCAAAGAAGTTTTACTACCAAAAGCTAAGCTGTACAGTCTCATTGGACAGTAACAGGAACTCAGGCAAATTTCTCAAGTTTCTTGACTACAGAGGAATTGGAAACAAATCTAAGCTATTGCTGCTCAGTACAGTCTCATTGGACAGTAACTCAGGCAAATTTCTCAAGTTTCTTGACTACAGAGGAATTGTAAGCAAATCTAAGCTATTGCTGCCCAGATTTGCAGATCTGGAAGTTTCAGCTGTCGTTTATTAATTCTCAACAAATCCAAAGAGAAATTAACTATTTTTTTATGTTGCTTTTATCAACTCTGTCAAAATCTGCATGATTCGGTGCTGTTTCTGAGCAGATCTGTCAAAATCTGCATGTTCTAACGCTGTTTGTGAGCATATCTTTGAGTTTTGTTGTTGTTTTTGAGCGAATTTATCAAAATATGTGGATCTGGGGCTGATTTCGGGCTCAAAAATGTGTTTTTTCACGGATGCGTTGGTCCTACTTGTGTTTAGAGCTAGTATACAGGTGTTCTTACTCCATCTTTCCAGCATTTTACTATGTTTCGTTATGTATTACTGCATTTTTTGACTTGTGTCAATGGCCTCTTTACCTAACATCATGTTGAAAAGCAGTTAGATATTCTCTAGTAAGAACCACAATACGTATGAGCAATGTACGTTGGCCATATGTGAGTATAGGAGCTTGGCTGCTATCATCGGAGGTAAAGATATCCAACCACAAGCTATGGGTAGAGACTAGGATAAGTTTGAAGAGTATGACAACAACAAAAAAACCAATAATGTTATTTGAGATTCCAGTGGGGATTTGGAAGCATTTGAGATAGTTACATAAGAATTCGAACAAAGGCAACGCTTTCTCCAAAAAGAATGTTATTTTTAATCACATTGTATGAGATTGCAACCTTATAGGAGCATTTACTAAAAAAAATAATATATATATATTAAAGAACACTTATTGGCCATGATGCAAGAGGAGGACATGGTCGTAATCACACTAAAAAGCTTATCATGTGCTTATGAACACTTTATTGAGACCTTGAAAATCACCACTATGAATATTGACCTGAAGTTTGACATGTTATGCAATAAGCAGTTCGTGTCGTGTCAACTACTTTATAGTAGTATACATTTTTTGCAAAAGGATTCTATTATGTTTGAGCAATCAAATATCCTGGATTCATTATCGACAGTCGTTAGTCTATTCGAGTTGAAAACCCATTCTGCAAAATTTTAATGTAAATGATGTTAGTAAGATCATATATGTATGTAACAACCTAAGTAAGCCTATTATTTTGGCGACGAATTTCATTCTAGGAGATTTTTTGTCTCATTGATTTATTTGTGTTTCTAAACACGAATGATCAGCAGAGTTTTTCCCTTCAGCCTCACCCCAAAGTTAGAGTGGAATTTATCATCAAGGTCTTAGGTGAGTCGTAGCGTTTTAATCGAGTCTTTTGTAAAAGTGATTTGGGAATAATTTAAGTTAATTGGCTAAATTATTTTATTACAAATCACTTGGTCTACTAGATCATATTGAGTCACAGAATTGGGTAATAAATTGGGGGGCTATAACAAATAGGTGTTCTCTTTGAGAGTTGAAATGTAATTATCTTAGGTAAAAATATTTTAGTGCATGGTCTTCTATATTTAGACACCATGACTAACATATTAGAGGGTGGGAAAAAATATTTAATCTCCTCAAGTGTCAATTAATTAAATTTTCTGACAAAAATAAATTAAAATCATAAGCCATAAATTTAATTAATTAGAGTCAAAATTAAGTCCTAGAGAAATTAAATTCTCCAAGTCAAAAATTCGTGGGTATCAAAGAAATTGATTTTTGCAGGTCCCCACCAGGGGAATATTGGAAATTTCAAGAAAAATTAGACCCTTGGGCCTTGTTGGTTAAGTCAAAGTCAATTTTTTGAGGAAATTAGTTTAAAATAATTAATTTTGAGCTAATAAAAAATGGATTAAATCATAAATTCGAAAATTCCTCAAAAATAAAGATTTTCGACGGTGGAACCCTAATGGAGATGATGAACCTGGCAGTAGATTTACACATGGGAATTAATTATTAACACTTGGTCGTTGGTATAGGGATTGGCCTCCCTGCCCTCTCATGACATATTGAGTACCGGGAGGCGTTAATGCAATTTGTGTGAATTCCCCATCAACCTCGAGGAGAGTGGGAGAGGGCGATCGTCGAAGGTTTATGGAGGGTGGTGCATTTCTCTGGCATGTAATATGGGCGTTGTGACAGTTTGAAGGGCATAGTTTGAGCTTTGGGCACAGGAGTAGCAAGTGCAGTGGGCACCTTGTCTAGGAAAGGTGGCGCTTCCATCGTCGGCATCCCCTCCCCAGCGTCTGGGTCAGTAATTTGGTTGATTTCCTTTTTGATGTATGGTCTTTGGCTTTCTCGAACGGGAGAGGAGCTGGAAATTTGGTTTTGAGGTCCATATGAAGGTCTTGTTGTGGGTAGGTGGGCTCTCCTCTACATCCACGTAGAAGTCAGCTTGTCTTCCTCAATAGTTCTTCCTCGGGGCTTTGCATGGGTAAGTGGCTTCTACAAAGGTGTGATGGCTTTCGGGTTGTCTAGTTCGTGGATGTTCTGCAAAGGGTCGGGGACGGAGAATTGAGGGTTCAATGCCCCGTTGTCGGCTTAACATCGTGGCTCCCCGTTCTTCTCTTGGTCAGGTTGTTTGTGGTCTTACCGGTGTGGGTGGGCAACTCTCTGCGATTAAAGTTGTAGTCTGTGTTGAATTATGTTGGCTCACTTCGTCTCTTCTCAACAACGCTGCTCCTGTTATAATGTGTCTGGTACCACGCAACGCTCGCTCCTTTTCCTCGACGAAGTGAAGTTCAGCCAGACAGGGGGGCCAAGGGTCTTCTGTGCAGGTGACAATGGTAGCAGTGGCGATCACTGGCTCTGGTCTGGGCGGTAGAACTATTGGTCGTTCAGGTCAGGCGGTTTCTGGGGCTCACGGTGGTCACGATCGTGGTGGCTCGGTGGCTAGTCGTGGGGGTAGCACCTCACAGACTCAGCATAGGGGTGGAGCGACGCGTCGCTGGGGCACAGGTAGACGGGGGAAGGCGAGTCATTCGGGGTGTGGGCTGATGAAGGAACGTCAATGTTGTTTGGAAAATTATCGGGATTTGATTCAGTCGATACTAGACCACCTAGAAACCTCGAAGAGGGTGTTGTAGGAAGAGCATGCATAACTCATTGCTACGTTGAACAAGATGCACTACTTCCAGTGTCATGTTCGACAGCGGGTCGTAGTGGTCCGGCGAGGCCAGAATCTGTTATCTAAGAAAGTGGAGAAGCTGGAGTCATGGATGGCCCACTTCGAAAAGCATGTCTAGTGTTCCTTCTGCCCTCCTCCTCCTCAAGGGACTGCTCTGGACAACCCAACTTCTATTACTTCTGATGACTAGTATGGTTCTAGGTGTTTTACTTGTTTTATGTGCTTTCTAGTGCTTTTGGCCTCCTAAGTTGTGGGTTGTGCCTTTAGTTGTATTTTTGTTTCTTTGCCATATGTTGATCGCAGTAGTCAACAAACTTGGTCGTGGTGAGACTACCTGCATTTTGCTACTAATGTACCTCTTTTTTTATGAATGAATAGAACTTCGATTTACAAAAAAAAATAAGATTTTCGACAGTAGAGATTAAAAGATGATCAAACATTTATCAACAATCGAGATTATTTTGATGGGGATCAAGCCAACTAGCCGTTATTTTCCACTTGGAAGATTTATCTATAAATTAAAAGTCATTTACTTCTCAAGATATAATAAGATTTTGTAAAGAAGCTTTGGGTCAAACTTTGCCAGTGTAATATTTTCTGGAAATAATAAAGAAGACTTTGGGGTTTATTCATGTTGATCAGTGATTGTCATTGATGTCAACCCAAGCAACACCAGGGGCTACCCCGATATTGAATGGGAATTTTGACTTGAAAACTTACTCTATTTTGAGTCAAGGATCTTCTAGATGGATTCTACTCATCAAGATGTTTCCGTTGATATATGGCACGCCAAGTAATTCTTCACGGTTTGAGAGATATTCATGTTTGAAGTTAGTAACCCCATTTAGTGGGCTAAAACCCTATGGGGTTGTGGCATGGAACTCATAATTGGTTGTGGTCATTGAATAGTCAATAATTAATAATAAAAAAATTGCTCCTAAAATCCCTCCAATGTTCACTTGTTGAGGACCCTCTCAACTCAAGACATTCATATAAATAATGACCCTCATATCCTCCTCTAGTAGGGATTTTATGGCTTCAAACAAGTCATTGTGGCATTTTCGCTATAAATTTTTTTCTGCGAAGCATCAGAAAATAATATTAAAACCAATTCCAGTGGAAATCTTGATGAACTTTGTGACCAAATTTCAGATCTTGGTTTGCTATATTTTCGGATATATGATCTGAGGAAGTTAGGGTTTTTGCAAGATCCCGAATTCCACGTCAAACAAGTGACGTTGGGAAAATCGTCATAACTTTCTCTCTGAGGATTAGATTCAAATTTTGTAAATAGTCACATAAAGAGAACGGGTTGTAGTTTGTTGAGTAGCGTTTTCAAGGCCGAAGGTCGCAACAGTGACATGTGGAACTTCGTACAAGTTCGCTCTACTGAACCAGTCTATAATCAGGTCATTGTGGGATATTGGGCATAACTATTTCTTGAATAACCTAATCTTGATCATACCTATGGGGTTGAAAAGAGGACTCAAAGGGCTACCACAGGACGAAATTTCAGACCCTGGAGATCCGAAATTACATAGATACAACAAATTCAATATCAAGATCCTAAAAGGCAAGAAAAAGCATGCATTCAAAGATCACTACAGTAAGGACCACACATCAACAGTCAAGGGTAAGTCTCCTACAGCTAGGTATGTATGATTAGTGTTTACATTTGAAATATTAGTATCATCTCTTGCATATATTTTTGTAGGACAATGTAAGTATATATAGGGTCTCGTTATATCTTTGTCTCTGTATGTCACAGTTAGTTTTGATACCACATTTCGGATGTCCTATTCTTGATACTACACATTTGATGCTACATATTCTTGATGCTACACCAAGTCTGCTAAATCTATATGATGTTGTATGTTCATGTTACTTGTCTTTTCATAGTTGATAGAATGGTCTTTGTTGTTGTACTTAGAACTTGGTCCATCACAAGTCTAGGGTCCGTCATCAGTTTTTATTGTATATATCTTTAGGTCAGTTTTGGATATAGTTTTGCATAGAGTCCAGACCTATATCAAGAGTGGGAATCTTTATTTATTGTTGCAACAAGTCAACAACAAAAGTGACAAGCACACTTCAGGTACGCATTGTAATTTTAATTTGTATTTATTCATTATTATGCACTTACATGTCTTTTGCAAACAAAGGTAAGTTGAAGGGTATTGTTTTTTTGTTTTGGGATTGGTTTCGTCGGGAAAATTTTGCACGCAGGTAGAAGAAGATTCAAGTACAACTTCAAGCAAGAATTCAAGATCAGAAGTATCAAATAAGAGGAAGCATTTCAACGAGACATCCTTTGAAGACATGACAACCATGTGCATATTGTGAAGAAATATCAAGACCAAGAGTCAACGGGACATCCTTTGAAGACATGACAGTCATCTGCATATTGTGAAGAAGTATCAAAGCTAAGAGTCATTTGTAAAATAGTCATCATTGTAAAGATTGTAAAAGAGTCATTTTTCCTAGAGTCGAAGAGGCAGTGTTCGGAGGTATAGGAGTCACTGTTGGGATGATGTCATGGTTGAGTTACAGGTCATAGAGTGATTGGGTATTCGGTCAAGTACACGAAAATTATCATACATCTTAAAGTATTGTGGATTGTTGTACCTAGTTTGGGAATACATAGTCTTGTCTTATTTCAGTCATTATAGGGTGGCAGGGAGGTGCTAGGTAGGTGTATGAGGTCGCCTACAAGTTGGGACTTGTGAACACTTCAGGGTGGTAGGGTGGTGCTAGGGCAAGTTGTGGCTCGGTAGGGTGTTGAGGCATCCATTCAGTTGACTACTGAAGAAACCAGGGCTTTGGGGCATCCTTCCAGTGGAAGCTGGAAAAGAATGCTTTTCTAGAATTCTAGGAAGTTGTTACTTTCATTTCAGTTGGGGCTGAAGATTAAATAATTTATTAGAAAATCGAGTGGTTTTTTTCCCAGAGGGGGTTTTCCACATAAAATTCTTGTGTCTACAGTGTTCTTTTATTTACTGTTATTACTACATAAACATTAATAATAATTGAAGATTAACTAATGCTCTGAAAAGATTTAAAAGTGTTAATTGTTAAGGAATATTGATTCACCCCTCTCAGTATTTCCAACAATTGGAATCAGAGCTTGGTTCCTTCAATAGCAGTCTAACAACTGGAAGGAAATCATGGAGTATACTAAGAATAGAGTTCTTTTGTTCAATGGAAATAACTATGCACTTTGGAGTGGAAAAAAGCAGGTTCATTTGTTGGCGCAAGAATACGAAGTATGGGAAAACGTTGACAAAGGCTTCACACTGACCCAAAATGAACAAGGTAAGAAAAATATGGTATATGATGCAAAGGCTAAAGATATTATTATCAATGGGCTTATCAAATATGTTTATCTTAAGGTATTGAGTTGCAAAACTGCCAAAGAGTTATGGGACAAACTTGAAAATATATATGCAGGTAACTCAAAGGTGAAAGAAGCAAAGCTTCAAATTTTCAAGGCAAAATTTGAGCAACTCAAAATGAGGGAAGATGAAGATATTGCTGCATACTTTCAGTGTGTTGATGAAACAACAAATACATTGGAAGGTTTGGGAGAACCTATTGAAACGAAAATTGTTGTCCAAAATATCCTCAAAACCTTGCTAGCAAGATTTAACCCTAAGGTATCTGTCTTGGAAGATAGATCGAATCTCACCAATCTCAGCATAGATGAATTGCATGGAATTCTTACGGCATACGAAATGAAGATTGAAGAAGAGGATGGCACTTCTCACTTAGAAACAACATTTTCCGCATCCAAGAAGAATAGTAAGGACAAGTAGACTCCGAAAGAAAAAATTTGCAATTGTAAGGATGAGGAAAAGGAAGAAGATGAAGAAGAATTCTCAGATAAATAATTTGCCTACTTCACGCGGAAAATGAGAACAGGTACGGGAAAATTCAAAGGTAAACTTCCATTAATATGTTTTGATTGTGGTGAGGTTGGGCATTTTGCAGCCAAATGTCCTCACAAAAATGAGGGTGTTACGAAAGGGAAGAAAAGTCCTAAGAAGTTCAACAAGCAAGGCAAGAAGAAATGGTTTAAGAAAAGTTTCTTCTCCAAAGAAGATAGTTCCTCATCCGAAGAAGACAATGATAACGAAGAAGAATTCAACGGAATAGTTTTATTTATAGCCAAACACAATAAACAAGAGGCACCTAACGAAGAAGGAGACGAAGAAGAAGAAATGACTGAAGTCGAATTTCAAAACAAAGTAATCAGGGTTATCAAAGAGCTCAAGGCCGAAAAGAAGCATGTTAACACTCTTGAAGACGAATTGAAGACAGAAAGGGAACAGGTCCTCAATCTTAAAATCAAGGTTGAAGAATACAAACGAATTGAAGAATCACTCAGGAAAGAAGTAAAGGAAAGCAACAAGGAGAGAGAAGCATTGGAAGCTGAAATAGTTTCTTTGCGAAAGGAAGTAAAAAGTGGAAAAACTCTTCAAGACTACACCAACAATTCAAAGGCTTTGGACGAACTCATCAGCAACCAGCGATCATACAGTGACAAGACTGGTCTTGGTTACAAAGAAAAATCTGAAAAGGAGTCAAGTCCTTCTATGACAACTAAAGAAGATGGATATGCAAAAGGGGTAGATCCCCCAGCTAGATCAAGAGATCAAGACTCGCAGGAAGAAACTTGGAAGACAATTCCTCGAAGAATATTTTCTCCCAGGTACCAACCTATCTTTTATGGTCATTGTTATTCATGTGGAAGGTTTGGACATAGAGTTGCAGAATGTCGCATGTATGTTTGGAATGAATATAATTCCAGGATATCCTTCAAAAATGGATATTCCAAAACTCAGCATAATATCAAAAAATTTGATCATTTGAGAGATGATGTCAAATGTAACAATTTTGGACATATGGCTAGGGATTGTGAAGTTCCGGATAGGTACAACTATTATCGACAAAACCGTAGAAGCAAATTTGCAGGATCACGAGATAGATTCCAAACATAATCTTCTATGAATAACATCGAATGTTACAAATGTCATAACTATGGAGACATGGCTCGTAACTGCAGGTACAAGATGGAATCAACCATGAATGAAAATCTTGACGACGAGAATAAGAAGGTTTGGAAAGGAAAACATGTACAGGATGAACAAGTACAAGATGAGCAAGAAAATCAAGAAGGCAATAATGTCCCTACAGTTATGCTTTCATGATTCATAACGGATTGTGAGGAATCCACAGTTGCTTTGGTTAATGACTCGATTTAAGACGGTTCGTTAAATGACACACTATTCAGAACAATTCAGCTTATCGACCCCTAGAAATTTGAAGATGAGGAGCCTATGCAACAATATATGACACAAGTGTACGATTGACACACAAGTAGTTTGAACAAGATGGCAGTTTCATTACTTGTTCAAGGGGAGAAGAATAGTTGAGGTATTACAAATTCAAGAAAGTAAGCATTGACAAGCAATCTCTATGTGAGAGTGGATCAAGACAATCTAACGATTATCGAGATATCTCAGTAGGATAAAGAAAAATTCATATATTAAATCAAGTACATCAAGGAAATGCTCAAGAAATTCAAGATGGAAGATTGCAAGACTATCCTTACCCCCATGGTAACAGGTTACAAGAAGTTTCATCAACGGATGTGGACCAAATGTTGTATAGATCCATGATTGGTAGTCTCCTATATGTGACAACCTCCCAACCAGATGTGATGCAAGCAGTTGGACAAGTAGCAAGATTCCAAGCAACACCAAAATAATATCATATTATTGTCATCAAAAGAATTCTTCGATATCTTAAGGGCACAATGGAATATGGTCTATGGTATCCCAAAGGAAATGATCTGGTTATCCAAGCTTATACAGATGCAGATTGGGCAGGAAGTGTTGATGATCGTAAGAATACCAGTGGAGCAGCATTCTATTTAGGTGGTTGTCTTGTTTCATGGTTAAGTAAAAAGCAATCTTCAATCTCGTTATCCACAACAGTCTTCAAATCAGAATACATCGTGACAACAACTTGTTGTACTCAAGTTCTCTGGATGAAGCAAACCTTGCAAAATCTTCAAGTTAAGTTTGATGAGTCTATTTCCATCTTCTGTGATAGCATCAGTGCCATCAGTATCTCCAAAAATCATGTGATGCATTCCAAAACAAAGCACATTCTGATCAAATATCATTTCGTTAGAGAGTAGGTCGCCGAAAATAATATCAAGCTTGAATATGTTGGCACAAAGGAACAAATTGCTGACATATTTACCAAACCATTACCTCATGAAGCATTTGAGTATCTTCGCTAAAATCTTGGGATTCTCCCAAGTTCTCATTAGAATCTTTCTCTTATCTAACTAAGTAGAAAGGGGGAGTGGAGGTGTGTACAGGTCCGCAGGATGACAGTTTTTCAGGGGGAGTTACCCTTTGCCATTGATGACAAAGGGGGAGAGAAGGCAGTAGGAAAAGGTGTCATGATCGCAGGGGAGTACTTGTGTTGCCATCAATGCCAAAGGGGGAGATTATTGATCAATGGTTGTCATTGATGTCAACCTAAGAAGCACCAGGGTCTACCACGATCTTGCATGGGCATTTTGACTTGACAACTTGCTCTATTTTGAGTTAAGGATCTTCTAGATGGATTCTACTTGTCGATATGTTTCCGTTGATATATGGCACACCAAGTAGTTCTTCATGGTTTGAGAGATATTCATGTTTGAAGTTAGTAACCCCAGTTAGTGAGCTAAAACCCTATGGGGTTGTGGCATGGCACTCATAATTGGTTGTGGTCATTGAATAGTCAATAATTAATAATAAAAAAGTTGCTCTTAAAATCCCTCCAACATTCACTTGTTAAGGACCCTCTCAACTCAAGACATTCATATAAATAATGACCCTCATATCGTCCTCTAGTAGGGATTTTGTGGCTTCAAACAGG
This sequence comes from Pinus tabuliformis, assembly GCA_031772625.1. Lineage (NCBI taxonomy): Eukaryota > Viridiplantae > Streptophyta > Pinopsida > Pinales > Pinaceae > Pinus > Pinus tabuliformis. The sequence goes on from CM062804.1 coordinate 205,958,795, forward strand.
GCATCGTGGAATTTTCACTATAACTTTTTTTTTCTACGAATCTTCAAAAGCTGAAATTAAAACCCATTTGAGCCGAAATATTGATAAACCTCATGACCAAATTTCAAATCTTGGTTCGTTATATTTTCAGAGATATGATCTGAGGAAGTTAGGGTTTTGCAGGCTCCTGAATTCCATGTCAAACAGGTGACGTTGAGAAAATCGTCATAACTTTCTCTCTGAGCATTAGATTCAAATTTCGTAAATAGCCACAGAAATAGGACGGATTGTAGTTTGTTGAGTAGCATTTTCAGGGCCGTAGGTCGCAACAGTGACACGTGGTACTTTGTACAAGTTCGTTCTATTGAACCAGTCTATAATCAGGTCTGGTGGGAGATTGGGCATAACTCTTTCTTGAAGAATCCAATATTGATCGGACCTGTGGGGTTGGAAAGAGGACTTAGACGACTACCACAAGACGAAATTTCAGACCCTAGAGATACGAAATTACATAGATACAACAGATTCAATATCGAGCTTCAAGAAGGCAAAAAAAACATGCATTCAAGAATCACTACAGTAAGGACCACACATCAATAGTCAAGGGTAAGTATCCTACAACAAGGTATGTATGATTAGTGTTTACATTTGAAATATGGGTATCATCTCTGACATATGTTTTTGCAGGACAACGTAAGTATATACAGGGTCTCGGTTATATCTCTATGTCTCTATATGTCATAGTTAGTTTTGATACCACATTTCGGATGTCCTATTCTTGATACTACACATTTGATGCTACATATTCTTGATGCTACACCAAGTTTGTTAAATCTATATGATGTTGTATGTTCATGTTACTTATCTTTTCATAGTTAATAGAATGGTCCCCGTTGTTGTACTTAGAACTTGGTCCATCACAAGTCTAGGGTCTGTCATCAGTTTTTATTGTTAATATCTTTGGGTCAGTTTTGGATATAGTCTTCCATAGAGTCCAGGCCTATATCAAGAGTGGGAATCTTTGTTTACTGCTGCAACAAGTCAACAACAAAAGTGACAAGCACACTTCAGGTATGCATTGGAATTTTAATTTGTATTTATTCATTATTATGCACTTACATGTGTTTTGCAGGCAGAGGTAAGTTGAAGGGCATTTTGTTTTATTTTGGGATTGGTTTCGCCGGGAAAATTTTGCATGCAGGAAGAAGATTCATGTACAACTTCAAGCAAGAATTCAAGAGTAGAAGTATCAAATCAAAGGAAGCATTGCAGCAGGACATCCTTTGAAGACATGACAACCATCTACATATTGTGAAGAAGTATCAAGGCCAAGAGTCAACGGGACATCCTTTGAAGACATGACAACCATCTGCATATTGTGAAGAAGTATCAAGGCCAAGAGTCAACGGGACATCCTTTGAAGACATGACAACCATCTGCATATTGTGAAGAAGTATCAAGGCCAAGAGTCATTTGTAAAAGAGTCATCATTGTAAAGTTGTAAAAGAGTCATCATTGTAAAGATTGTAAAAGAGTCATTTTGCCTAGAGTTGAAGAGGCAGTGTTGGGAGGTATAGGAGTCACTGTTGGGATGATTTCATGGTTGAGTTGTAGGTCATAGAGTGATTGGGTTATTGGTCAAGTACATGAAAATTATTGTACATATTAAGGTATCGTGGATTGTTGTCCCTGGTTTGGGAATTCACAGTCTTGTCTTATTTCAGTCATTATAGGGTGGCAAGAAGGTGCTACGGAGGTGTATGAAGTCGCCTACAAGTTGGGGCCTGTGAACACTTCAGGGTGGTAGGGTGGTGCTAGGGTGAGTTGTGACTCACTAGGGTGTTGGGGCATCTATTCAATTGACTATTGAAGAAACCAAGACTTTGGGGCATCCTTCCAGTGGGAGCTGAAGAAGAATGATTTTCTAGAATTCTAGGAAGTTGTTGCTTTCATGTCAGTTGCGGCTGAAGATTAAAGAATTCATTAGAAAAGCATTCGGTGGTTTTTGACTTGGAGGGGGTTTTCCACCTAAAATTCTTGTGTCTATTGTGTTCTTTTATTTACTGTTATTACTGCATAAACATTAATAATAATTGAAGACTAACTAATGCTCTGAAAAGATTTAAAAGTGCTAATTGCTAAGGAATATTGATTCACCCCCCTTCTCAGTGTTTCCAACAATTCATGGTGGTATTCCTCTTCTGCTTCTTGTGGTAAATTTTATGGATTTTGTTCTTAAAGCTCTATTGAATAATATTTTATAAGCTATTATTTCTTTAGCCATTGATTGGATTAACTATTTGCACAGGTATCTTGCATTAGTTACTAGGTTTAAAGAAGCATTCTAGCTTGATTGATCTAATAGGTATCTCTAGATCTTGAGGGTTATGGTGTCTATCTAGCCCCTGTTGACCTAATAATTTTATCTTTAAGTGTGTAGAGAAATTATGGTATTTGGATCTTGGGCGTGAGGGGAAGTCTTAGGTTGGACTAGCCAACTCCCAAGACAAAAAATCTTAATAGCCCACTTTGTTAAATTTCAAGGCTTATCTGACAATTGGTTTTGCAGAGATCTTGGTCATTGTTCACTTATTTAAACTATTTCGCTCATCTATTTTTATATATTGTGCATTTAACGAATAGATCTACTTATAAAAGCCATAAATCATTGTAAATATTGTAGATTATTCTTGTAAACAAATTTTGGGCCATTGTATTTTATTTTATTTGAATTAACCCTTATACCTTTTATTTTGTAAATAATTTTTTATTTATTTAGCTCTTGTAAATAATTTCATTTAAATTTTTTGTGTATATAATTTATAGATAGGTTGCATATTAATTACTAACCCCTGTCTATATTTTAAATTTTCTAATGTAGATATTGTAAATAAATTTGTAAATTATTTGTAAATCTCCTAACCTTTGTGATTACTTTTCTTGGTCTATTTTTCAAATACATTTATATATATTTAATACTAACCCATGTAAATATTTTGTATATATAACTTTTTGGGGGTTTTATTTTAATTTTTGCTTGCAGATCTAGTGGATGGCTATCTTTCTCTAACTTGTAGGTACCCTACTTCAATATCCAAGAGGCAAAATTTGAATTCTGAAGGCCTTAGGTCCTCACAAACCCTAGACATCTAGGGTTTCAACATCAATTTTTTTATTTTTTTTTGCAAAAAGGTTGTCTAGCATAGGGAGTGAGGTCAACTGGGTTTTGAAGGCTAGATCTAGCCTCTTGAGGACTAGACTCATCCTTCTTAGTCCTTATCTGCTCAATGCTCAATCAGAATTGGAAGTCGCAAACCCTAAGGAAGGTTGATCACATTGCAGGTTCATAAATCCTCAAAGGTTTGACACAACAACAAAAAATTGTTACAGTAGCTAGTCGCAGGGCCTTTTTGGCTTCCATTCACTCAGTCGCAAGTCTAAACAAGGCTCCTCACCTCAGACACAGTCTTGAGCAGCGTTTATTCCTTAGTCGTAGGCCTTTTGGAGGGTTTCATCATTGTTTTAATGTAGTTTGAAATATTGATATTGAGTGTTGCGGGTCTTTGTCCATCATTGCAGGAGTCGTCAAATTTATTCTTCGATCATATCATTTGGAGTTTCCTCTTGTGCATGGCTGCAAGGTGTAGGCCTTAACCCTACCTGCAGACGAATTCTTGAAAACAGAAAATATACAATGGCAAGAAACACAAAACAAATACACTGTCATTATGTTTCTTTCAATGTTACAATATATATATATATATAGATGTTGAAGCATTCATAAACCCCAATCCATTAACCCTGGATTAGAACATAACCGTAGTTCCTTTGAGCGGATCTACAAAATACCATGGGAAGAAAACCATCATGCCCAAAACCATGTGCAAAACCCATGCACAAAATCGTAGGTAGGTCCGCCAACCCAATATAGGGTCCAAAAAAAAATTCCCGAGGCGTTGCGCCCAGCGCAATGAACAGAGGAGGCTATCGCTCCCCGTATGACGCCCCAACACGTGCGACTAGTCGTGGAAAAAATATAACACACACACAACATTCTCCCACTTGTTTTCTTTTCCACACAGGGGGTCACAGGAGAACTTAGTCATCGGTCCAGCCCTGCCACGCCCATTGTTTCTCTACACCAAGAAAACTTCTCAGTGCTCACAAAGTTTGTTAATGCATCTATAGCATTCTTCAAAGTGTCCACCTTTACCAGCAACACCTTTTTTTCCTCAACGATATCCCTCACAAAGTGATATTGAAAATCCATGTGTTTTGTCTTTGAATGATAAGCAGGGTTCTTTGCCAAGAAAATTGCACTTTGGTTGTCACAGTTTATCTTTATAGCTCGTTGTACTAACCCCATACTTGAACACAATCTCTGCAACCAAATTGCTTCCTTGCTTGCATGAGTCGTTGCCATGTATTCTGCCTCTATAGTTGAAAGTGTCAATACAGACTGTCTCTTGCTCATCCAATTGACCTCACCTCTGAATAGGTTAAACACATATCCACTTGTAGATATTCTTTGATCCATATCTCCAGCCCATTCTGCATCAACAAAGCCACAGATGTCCAAAACTCTATCTAATCTTGGTCTTCCTTAGTAGCACAGACCATAATCACTAGTGCCACACAAATACTTGAAAACCCGCTTCACTGTTGTTCAATGCTACTTCCCTGATTTTGACATAAACCTGCTCAATAATCCCACTGCATGTGCAATGTATGTTCTAGTACAAACTATTGCAAACATCGGGCTACCGATTGCACTTACGTATAGAACACGGGACATGTCATCTTCATCTTCTTATGTCTTGGGACATTGTTCAGTAGATAATTTTACACCTACAGGAATAGGAACCTTCACCGGTTTACTATCCTGCATATTAAATCTCTGCAGTATTGTCTCAACATGCTTTCTCTGGTTTAACCAGAGCTTCCTCTTTACCCGACCTCATTTAATTTCCATGCCCAAAATATAGTTTGCAGCACCAAGATCATTCACGTCGAATTTGGAGGACAATTAAGTCTTGAAATCTTGGATAATTTCTTTGTCATTTCCAATTAGCAACATATCATTCGCATACAAGACCAGATAATTAACATGGTCACCAATTAATTTAAAATACAAATAGTGATTTGTTTTGCCTCTGGTGAAGCCAAGTCCCGATATATATGTATCAAATTTCTGATACCACATCCTTGGTGACTGTTGTAACCCATACTGAGATTTTTTAACCTGCATACTAGTTCTTTCTTTCCCTTCACCGCAAAGCCTTCAGGTTTCTTCATGTAGATCTCTTCTTCCAAATCCCCGTGAAGAAATGTTGTCTTCACATCCATTTGTTTTACTTCAAAATCAAAAGCAGCAACTATAGATAAAAGTAATTTAATAGAAGCTACTTTGGCAACAGAAGAAAAAATATCACCAAAATCAATTCCTAGTACCTGGGAATAACCTTTTTCTACCAACTGAGTTTTTTATTTCTCCACCTTGCCTTCTGCATTCATCTTCTTCTTAAACACTCATTTTCTTCCAAGGGGTTTCCTTCTAGCCAACAATTCCACCAAATCCCAAGCCTCATTTTTGTCCAAATATGTCATTTCATTAACCACGGTTTCTTTCTAAAGTTTTCCATCCTCTGAATCTACTACCTCCCTAACAGTTCTGGGATCATAATCAATAATAGATAAAGCAAAAATTGAATAGAAAGCAAATGGACTATACCTTTATGGTTTCCTTCTTTCTCGATTTGATCTTCTCACAATTGGAGTGTGTGGCTCTTCATCTTCTAATTCATGTTCTGTTGTAGAGTCTGATTCTTCCTCCTTTAGATTAAACTCTATCTTCTCAAGTTCCTTTGGTAGGACTTCATGTTTAATAGTATCTTTCACCCATCTAAACACCACATATCGGTTGTACACAACTTTCCTTGTTTATGGGTTCCAAAGCTTATAACTTTTTAAACCATCCTTATACCCAATAAAGACGCACCTTTCAGATTTACAATCCAACTTGGTTCTTTTCTCCTTTGGAACATTTACATATGCATCACAGCGAAATACCCTCAAATGTGAAAGAGAGAGTTTCTTACAAATCCATACCTCATGTGGAGTCTTATCCTCCAATATTGACGAAGGTGATCTATTACCCAGGTAACATGCAATCTCCATCGCCTCTGCCCAGAATTATTATCCTAACCTGGCACCACTGAGCATGCTTCTTGCATTTTCCATCAATGTCATGTTCATTCTTTTTACAACTCCGTTTTGTTTAGGTGTGTATGGAGTATTCTTTTGTCGTGTTATACCACACTTCTTACAAAATTCTTCAAATTCCTTCATGTAGAACTCTCCACCATTATATGTCCTCAACACCTTTATCTTTTTCTTTATCTAGTTTTCTACCAGAGCCTTAAATTTTTTAAACTTGTCAAAGACTTCAAATTTCTCCCCAAGGAGATATTCATGTATTCCTTGAGAAGTCATCTATAAATTATACATAGTACACAAACTTACCTAGTGATGGAACCGACACAAGTCCAAACACATCATTGTGCACAAGCTCTAATACCCTTTCGCCCTCTTAGCACCAGAGGGGAAATTCACCCGATTATGCTTCCCATATACACAATGTTCACAAAAATTGAAATCAAGAAAGAAATTATACATACCTTCTACCATACTATTACCATGAAGTATTCGAAATTCCTTCTCTCCAATATGTCCAAGCCTTTGATACCATAGCATGGTATTTTCTCTAGAGACCACTAGATTTTCTACTCCACTTGCAGGAACCACAGAACTGTTGCACCCATCAATAACAATACTACCCAGAAGCTTGTACAAAGTTCCAATCCGAACTCCCCACATCAATACCAGTGCTCCCTGAACCATCTTGCAGGTATCTTTCTCAAACATTGTTTTTATACCTGCATCATCCATCTTGCTTACAGAAATCAAATTTCTGGCCAATGCAGGAATATGCAGAACACCAAGAAGTGTTCTAATCCTTCCACCTTGCAACTTCAATTTGACTTTTCTACGTCTGATGATTCTAACTTTCTTGTCATCCCCTAAGAAGACATCACCACCATCATATTTCTTATACTCGCAGAACCACTCTCTATGGGGAGTGAAGTGAAATGATGCACCTAAGTCAATCAGCCATGAAGCATGGCTGATTGACTTAGGTATATCATTTCACTTCACTCCCCATAGAGAGTGGTTCTGCGAGTATAAGAAATATGATGGTGGTGATGTCTTCTCAGGGGATGACAAGAAAGTTAGAATCATCAGACGCAGAAAAGGCACACTTATACTCGCAGAACCACTCTCTATGGGGAGTGAAGTGAAATGATGCACCTAAGTCAATCAGCCATGCTTCATGATCTACATGTGTACTTGAAGAAGCAGCCAAGTACACATCCCCTGATCTGAACTTAAACAAGAACACAACAAATTACAGATATAACCATAAATACATAAATGCGGCAAAAATAACACTTCATTTCATTAATATCAGAATATTGAATATGCTTACAAACAGAATGGAAATAAACTAGCTCGAGCGATGGTAGCTTATCTCTGAGAAGAGATGTGGTGGCTACATGCCTCTGATCTTCCTTACAATGAGGCTCCAAGGCCTATTTATTATTGAGAAACAGTGGAAAACCCTAAACATCCAAAAGCCTAACCCTAATAGATGAAGCGCCAAAATTGTGGGCCCCGTTTGGGTAAATTGTTAGATTAATTTCTCGGGGTCATCTCGAAGAGTAAGCTATAATAAATAAGTAAATATGTTTCGAACTTTTCTAGTCTCTTAGTTTTTCCTAAAAACATCGTTTAGGGCCTCAAAACGGCTCCGGAAGTTTAGGACCCGAAAAACTACCAAAAATACTAAATTGTGCTATAATTAACGAAACTGAAAAACCAAAAGAAACAGTGTTGGGGGTCCAAGTGGAATAGGAGGGTGGCCACCAATATCCACCTGGATCGATCCTCCGCCCTTAGGAAGCAATGGTCCCCACTGCATTGAGTGCCTCCATGAGATGGGGAAACTTTTGTTGAACTTGGTCAATGGTGAGCCACTTGCCTTGGTGTAGGAGTTGGCCAGATTTGAAAACCTGATACAGTTGGATTTTCTGTCGGTGAGTGTTCTTGATTTGTGTGTTCATGATCCGATCAGTTGTGGTTTGTTCCATGCAGTCTGGGTTTAGCTCTGTTAGTGTGAGTTTTTTTCAATATCGGATGTGTCCAGCAATGGTGGAAAGTATGGTCGAGGGCGGTCTACAATGAACACTGGGTGCGGACCAAGGAATGGGGGAATGATGAGCTCAAAGGCATTGTCCCCTATAGCCTTGGTGATGGTGTATGGCCCATATCGGAGCGGGCAAAGCTTGCAATGGGGTCCAGCGAGGCACTCCTGCAAATGTAGCCAAACTTTGTCGTCCACCTGGAACTTGTGCGACACTCGATGTTGATCATGGTGATGCTTGTACTTAGCGTTGACTCTGTCCAATATATCATGGACCTGCTGGCAGATGTATTGAATGCGCTCAATGAAGTTGTTAGCCCTGTCGGCTTCGGACTGGACATGAACCAAATCTACCTAAGTATCTCCAAATGGTATGGCCACATCAATGGGACATAATGGTTGAAATCCCAACCCTACCTGAAAGGGTTTGTGGCTCGTTGAGTTGTGGAGAGGTCTATTGTAGCTATGTTGGACATAGGGGATGCTTTCATCCCATGTGCGTGGATGCTTCGAGTTGCACATATGCAGAATGTGTATGATCATCCTATTGACGACTTTGTTTGGCCATCAATTTGGGGATGGAAAGTCATGGACTTAGTGAGTTTGGTATCTAGCATCAACCAGAGACTTGACCAAAATGCACTTAGGAATCTGTTGTCCCAATCAGAGACAATGGATTGTGGGATCCCAAAGTGTACCCACACTCGCTCAAAGAAGAGCTTAGTAGTGGCCTTTGTTGTGATACTCTTCTTGCAGACCGCCATAATGGCCATCTTAGAGAATCTGTCGATGACCATGAAAATGCAGTCGTTGTCGTGCTTAGTAGAAGGAAGGCCTGACATGTAATCCATGGAGATGGATTCCCAAGGTCGACTAGGAGTAGGCAGAGGAGTATATAGGCCTTGCTTCTTGATGGTTGGTTTGGCAATGGCGCAGGCAGTGCAGGATTTAATGTACCTCCCAACATCCCGACGAAGGTTCGGCCAATAAAAATACTTCTACAGTACTGCCACTGTTTTCTCTACTTTGAAATGTCCAGCGACCTGACTATAGTGCGCCTCCTAAATCATCTTGGCATGCTTGCTTAAAGGAACACAGATGTGTCCCAGGTGGCATAACAGTGCATCTTGGAGGTGAAAATTTGGAACTTGCTTACCTTCCAAGAGTGTCTGGTATGTGTTGTTGAATTCTGGATCGCTCTTGTAAAGATGCGGCCACCCCAAAGTCTCGTGCCCACAAGAGTCGAGCACAGTGATCAGCGCCACGACTGGTGGTCGGTTGAGGCAATCTGCAACAATATTAGTGCTACCCTTCTTGTACTTAATGCTAAAATGGAATTGTTACAGGTATGTGGACCATTTTTTGCATGACTGGATTTTGTTGATGTTTTGATTGATTACCTCATTTATTAACAAATTCTTACTTCTTTGAACTTTCAAGTGTTTGAGTGCAATTGGATTTATTTTAGGGTTTCTAGGTCGTTTGATTATCACTTGTCTCTTGTTAGTGTCTTTGGGTCTCTGTTTTGCTAAATGATTAAGTCTGTTCATCTAATAAAATCACTTGAAACATTGACTTACATTGGTTTCGGTTTGTCTTGTGCAAAGTTTTTTTCATGTGTACAAGGCCATCTTGCATTTGAAATCCATCCTTGTCATTTATCAAACATAGATTACATTGTTTGGTTTGCAAACTGAAATGAGTATATTTGCTTATCTATTCGAAAGAGAAAGTGAAATACATTTTCATTGAGTGCTTTTGAATTTGGTATTACTTTGATTGATGCCTTGTTTTCATTAGGAGTACTTTGAATCAAAATATTTTTTTGGCTTTAGTTGAAGCTTAGTTGCATGTGAGCATCTTAAAATCAAAGAAAACATCATATAGGTAAAGTGCATCTTAGTGAAGTGAAGGTCATTTTTGCTTTCAATAGATTGCATATTCATTAGTGAAAGTGAAGTTTAGTTTTGCTCTTGCATTTTGCATTTGGAAAAGTTAGTGGAGGCATATTGTTTGATGCATTAATTGCTTGAACTTTCTTCCCTTGTTAATATAGAATTCATTGAAATGAAAGGTTTCATTTTTCTATAGTTGCATTCTAGGATTTAGGTGACATCATTTGAACCCAAAATTGAAACCTAATTCAAGAAAAAAAATTAAAATTTATTGAATTAACCTAAGGATCATTTGGAACTTAACTCAAACATTTAGAGGACTATGCTAGAGATGCATTCCGACGTCTATAAACTTAGAAGTTATCGTTAACTGCCTGCATTGTATCCCAGGTGTGAAATCTCGTTCTAGTATGAAAGTATATCAGAGGTTCTCTAGTACTCTTCGGTATATCGGAGGCACTCTAGTATGGCAAGTATATCGAAATGCTCTCATCGAATGGTTATGTATTAGACAACGCTAACACGCACTTGTGCTCCCCATACCGTCGAGTATATATTGGGAGACCCCACTAAGTTGTTATCCTTTAGCAACAGGGAACTGAGTCGGCGGTCTTGTAAATGTGATACATCGAACATAGCATTCGGGCGGATCGGTCGCCGTACGTTAAGTCCTTGGTTTTGTCTAAGGTGTATATAACGGTTCACGGATAATTGGTAAATCCTCTTGCCTAGTACACCATTTTTTGATTTATTTCTTGTTTTTAAGTTCTAAAATTTAATTGCCCACGATAACATGACTTACCTATGCAGTTACCCTTGGCCTCATATTTCCTGATTAATAGTAAATTTTAATTGTAGGCTCAAATCAACCACCCCTTATTATTTTTGAGAAAAGGTAATCGTGGTTGAACCACTGGGTTCACCTTACATTTCCACTTCATCATCTAACATTGAAGAGTCATCACAAGGAGTTCATCCTGAATTTTAACAATCACTTGAAGCCCAAGGTCTTAAACTTAGAATTATCTCGAGTATTCAACCCCTTGCTTCTCGTCCTCCACCTCGAGACTCGTCGTCATCTCAGGAATCTGATCCAGAAACCCCTGAGAGTCCACAAAGGTTTGTTTCATTTCCTCTAAATTTGATTTTTGATCGATTGGTTATATCTCCTCAACAGCCTTATAGTCCATACGATAATCTCGGTGTGCCTTTTGAGTTATCTCCACGATCATCTCGGAATCCTCTTCACCCATTGTTTCCACCCATGGCTTCAGAAGGTGAGTTTCCAGCCTCTTCTCAGTTTCCAGCCTCTTCTCAAGGTCCCCCAGAAGTCTCAGCTACTCATACTCCTTGTGTTGACAATGATTCTGAATACGACTTTCCACCTTAAGGTTATCCATATGTGGTAAGTGTTGCACCTCCACCACCCCCTGAAAGCAGTGAGCCTTTATTTCCATTTGGTTATACATCTTGAGCTCAATTAGCTTCAGGTACTCCAAGTGCGTCTTCACTTTATCACAATCCCATTTGGTCATTAGGCATCATGCCTACTTCCGGTCTTTTTGTTTCAAACGTGGCCTCTCAAATTCCTGTACCGTCTGCAATTTCGTCAATTCCTGTACAACCAATAGTTATGGTGGGGGCAATTAATGTCCCTATAATTTCCTCAGGTCCTCCATTAAATGGACAATATGTGCCACCACCTATACCATCGCATGGGGGGCAACAGCCACCTCCACCTTATGTACCTCCGATTTTGGGTGGAGCTTATGTGAGTGCACCTCAAACTCACACTACCAGAGCTAGTCATAATGTTGGCAGTGTACCTTATCCTGGTGGATTATCAATTCCATCTGGATCAAGCCAGATCGTGTATCAACATCCTCTTTCGACTCAAATACCCTACCAGCAACTGTACCCTCTGTATGGCTCCCAACATAATCAAAACCCACCCTTTACTCAACAAGAAAGCCCCCCAAATGCAGCCTGGTTCAATTCCCTCATTTGGGGAATCTGGTCAAATTCAAGATGGAGCTTATCAATACCAACCTGGAACTCCGCAAATTCCACAAGGAACTTTCCAACAACAGCGGCCTTATGTACAGCAACAACCTTTTGTACAACAAGTGCCTTACCAACAACATTTGCAACAACAAGGACAACCTTTGCAGCAGCAAAACCAACCCTTATATCAAGAAGGTCAACCCTTGCAGCCACAAGGTCAACCCCTGCAACAGCAAGGCCCACAATTCTACCACCAGGGTCAACAGTTGTAACAAAAACCTTATAATCCATATGCCGCACAAGTTTTGTATCCACCTTACGGTTCTCAACGGCCCATGTCGGGTCAGTACCAACCTTACCCTGGTCAAAACCCACATTTGTGGGGGCATAATCCACCTTTGTATGGTTAGAATACCCCTAAGTGGAGGCAATATCAAGCTCCTTATGCTCAAAATCCACTACTTTGGGGGCAGAACCCATACCAACAAGGATGGAATCCACAAGTTGGGCCTTATCAAAGGCCTCCTATGCCTTTCAATCCACAATTGCCATTCCTAGCAACGTTGGAACTCCCAGATGTGTCAAGACTCACTAACAATCTAATACTTCATCTGTCGTATTGGCCTCCGGTTCCTACTAAGATTCATGGTGATTGTCCAAAATTTGAAGGAAAATCTGGAGAAGACCCTAGGCCCACGTTATGACTTACCATTTATGGTGTTCATCTAATTCCTAGGTCGATGACTCTATTCGTATACGTCTTTTTTAGCACAACCTTACGAGTCCTGCCATGAAATGGCACATTGAGTTGCCTCGAGGTGCTTACCAAAACTTCAATTCTTTGCCAATGGCCTTCCTTCTCATTTCAAGTTACCAATTCGCTATGAAACTAGTACCCATCTGCTTACGTCTTTGAAATAGAATACTACTACCCGCATCCTTGATCATATCCATGAATGGAGATGTCGACGTCGATTTATCAAGTTTGATATACCTGATGAATTGTTAACTAAATGGTTTACCAAATCATTCGTCAACAAAATTGTTGCAGACATAGATATGGGAGGTTGTGTAACCGAAGATCAAGCCATTTCCCATGCCCAATATTTAGATTTGGTGTATTCCCAATCTGACACGTTATATGATCTCTTGCCTGATGCTCCAAGACCATCTACGGATCCAACATCTTCTAAACCTCTGAATGTACCACCTGTCGATGGTATTATTGGATCAGTGACTCAAAATTCCAGTAAAGCTTCTTCGAAGCAAAAATCCGTTTCGAATTCTACATCCAATCCTCCTTCGAATCCCTCTCCAAATCCTGGTAAAACCTCTGAGTTTAATGTCGTTCAGTCTACCGTGACAAACCAAGCCTCCAAAGGTAAAAAGAAGAGTAAAGGAAAAGAAAAATACGATACCTCGAAACAGGATCCTCCAAAGTCATATGTTGATGATGCATCTAAACGTAAGCCAAAATATCATTGCCTCATTTTTGAGGAATATCACTATACCAAGGATTGTCCTTGTCATGCGGAAGTTAGTCACTTGTAAAAAGGCACTCAAGGGACATCAGTTGTACTTAAAGAACCTTTCCCATCACAGCACACCCAATTGTTAGAACAACCTCAGTCTTCTACATATTTAGGTTTTCAGGTTTATATGAGTGTAACAATGCCTATTTCTATTGCCACCCGGTCAAAAGACTATCAAACTCCTCCCAAACAGACTGTGGAGAAATAATTTACTGATACACCTTCTACTTCTACTCCACCCAGTTCTAATCCTCTTCATATTGAGAGACCTAGTAATGACTTCGTTATCCGACCACCTCCCAAGGGTGTCCTTCGGAAATCATCTTACAATCTGAATGCGCGAGCTACCCAGCATTATAATATTGTCGAAGATTTAGCTCAAGCTCCTTTGGCAGACAGCGAGTTCCTTCGGCGATGTCTACCTTGGAAGTTCTCCAAACTTGTCCAACGCAGCCAAAGCATTACTATCCTCCATAGGAGGAATTGACCCTACGAATTTGAGTTTGATTACTTTTGACCTAGAAAATCATGTTCCTCGTCTTCCCCACCAACTTGCATTTTTAATCCAAATCATTATAAAAGGAAAGACAATACATCAGACTGTGATTGATGAGGGTGCTTCCATCTGTATCATGTTTGTTTCATGCTGGAAATCTATCGGCTCTCTGCCTCTCAACCAATCTCTTAACACCTTAGAATCCTTTGATGGCAGAGGATCTCATCCTTATGGTATTCTCATGAGTTTACCTATCATGTTAGAAGGGAAAATTGTTGAAAATTTAGAAGTAGAATTCGTTGATGCAAGTTTGAATTATAACCTTCTACTTGGACGAAGTTGGAGTCATACTATGTTTTTCGTGGTTTCTTCTTTGTTCCACGTGCTCCGTTTTCCTCATGAATGGAAAATAGCCACCATTGACCAGTTAGCCTTTTTCTCTTCTGGGTCTTCGAATGGCAATGTGCCATATGTGGGAAATACCGACATTCCTTATGAGAGCATTGGCGTAGGTCTTTTTAAAGATTCTGTTGTTATGGGAAATTTTTCCCTCCCACCTCCTCATGTCGCTTCTATCAACATCATCTCTACTTCTTACGATCCTTGGATCATTCCTTCTCCCGATCAGGTTGATTCTTTTAGCGATGTTATGCCGCTCATCCCAGCAGAACAATCTTATCAAGCTGTTGTTTTGGCTTCGGCGGCCGCTTCTGAAAGTCATACTACTTTTAGTATGCATCTAGACGTGTATTCACAGTCCCCTTGGCTTGGTTCTTGGGATTCTCTGGATCCCTTGAATGAGACATTTCCCACTGACGAGAGTATCACTAAGGTTATGTCTCTTGAGGAAAATCCCTGGAATGATTCTCATCATCGTTCCTCATTTCTCCTGAGTCTTGCAGAGATTTCATCGTGTCCGGATACCTTTGTTTCACGTACACTCACCCATTCACTTCAAACGCCCATCTTGGTGCATGAAGTTTTTTCTGAGGGAAACATGGGGAACATTACTGCTACCATGCTTATTGACATTTCTGTTAAACCAAGAATTTTTGAGAACATCCATGTCGGGGTTTCGTGTTCTTCTTATGAGATCAAGATTTACACTGCCCTTTTTAAGGAATTTCGCGATGTCTTTGCTTGGGCATATGAAGAAATGTCTGGCATTGGTCCGAGTATAGTTGTGCACGAAATCCCTACTTATCCAGATGCAAATACTATTTGTCAGTGACTTCGTCTAGTGCACCCTAGAAAGGCAGCCGATATAAAGGGAGAGGTTAAAAAGCTTCTAAAGGTTGGTTTCATTTACCCCATTTTATTGACAGATTGGGTTTTGAACATTGTCCCTGTGACTAAAAAACAAGGGACTATCTGTGTTTGTGTTGATTACCGTGATATCAATCTAACATCTCCCAAAGACAATTATCCAACTCCTTTTATCGATCAAATAATTGATGAGTGTGCAGGGAGTGAGATTTGTTCTTTTATGGACGATTTTTCTGGCTATAACCAGATTAACATTCTTCCCCGTCGATCAACATAAAACCGATTTTATTTGTCCATGGGGAACCTTTGCCTATAAGAAACTCACTTTCGGTCTAAAAACTCATTCTTGACGAGACTCTCTTTCTCATCAGCACTCTTGACCCATGGTACAGGGATATTATTGTCTATCTATAGACCCAAACTTTTCAATCAGAGTTGTCAAATTTTGAACGTTGTCGCATTAGACATAAGTCCCAACCATATCGAATCATTGGCAATACTTTGTACCGTGTTGGTTTCGATTCTATCCTTCATAGATTTTTCACACTCGAATAAGCTGAGGGAGTCCTCAATGACTACCACTCTGGGGCTTGTGGTGGACACATGTCAAGGTATGCTACTGCTTAGAAAATCCTTCGTGCCGGTTATTTCTAGCCTTCCATCTTTAAAGATTGCATTTCACAGTCCAAAAATGTCATGCCTGTCAGATTTACTACCGTAAACAGCATGTCCCACTCGCACCGCTACACCCAATTATTATCGTCAGCCCCTTTGCTAAATGGGGTATTGATTTCATGACATGTAACCCTCGCTCGGTTGGGGGGCATGGTTATATCATCGTCGTCGTTGATTATTTCACTAAATGGACCGAGGCAATGCCTACACATGATGTTGACGGTAAAATTGTTGCTCAATTTCTTTTCAACCATGTCATATCTTGATTTGGTGTCCCTCAAGTCATTGTTACTGATCATGGATCTCATTTCCGAAATTACATGATGGCGGAGCTTACTACTCGGTTGGGTTTGCGTCACGACAACTCAACTCCTTATTATCCACAAGCCAATGGCCAAGTTGAGGCAGTCAATAAAGTCCTGGTTACTATGCTTCAACACACCATTGGGATGCATAAATCAAATTGGCATCTTATGCTATTTTCAACTCTTTGGGCTTACTGAACCGCAACTAAGACTGCCATTGGATTTACACCCTTTCAATTGGTGTATGGTCTAGAGGCGACTCTTCCGATTGAGTGTGAAATTCCTTCATTGAAACTAGTCGTCGAATTACTCCCTGATACCTCACCTAAAGAGGAACGTTTACTTTACCTCAAAAGGCTCGATGAAACTCGTCGCTTCGCAGCGTTAGTAATTGAAGCCCAGAAGAAATGAGTTAAAGCTCAATACGATAGAACTGTTTCTCCCCACATTTTTGTTGAGGGTGACTTGGTCTTACTTTATGATCAAGCCAATGACAAATTGGGAGCTGGGAAATTCAAACCAATGTGGCATGGGCCTTACATTGTCAAACGAGTTTTACAAAAAGGTTCCTATGAGTTAGTAGACTATGAAGGAAATTATTTGGCTGAGCCCCGAAACGGGCTTTACCTGAAGAAGTATTATGCATGATTATCCGTGTAAATACTTATGTACATTAGTGTGTGTTCATTAGTGTGCAGTGTGATTTTGGTGTGTTAGTTTTCTTTTGCAAACGTTTTCCTCTGCGTACCTAGTTCTCTACTTGGTTTGCATATGTCATCCAACCATTACGTCGGTTTCTCATGGTGCTTGTCGTAGTACACGAAATCTATCTTTCATTGCATGGGAAATCTATGACCATAATGGTGAGATAGTGAATTTACAAGGTATATGTTTAGGTCATACGACTAATAACATTATCGAATATAGTGTGGTCATCGAACTTTTGTCAGAAGCTATCGCTCTTGGCATTAGAGAGTTAATCGTAAAACTTGATTCACAACTCATTGTGCTACAGCTTAATGGAAAATATTCAATTAGAAACCCTCAAATTTTGAGAATGTATTTGCGAGTTCGTTTATTGGAATGAGAATTTGATTTTATTACTTATCATCACATTCCAAGACGCATGAACACATTAACAAATGCATTGGCTAATTATGTGTTAGATAGACATTTGCGAAACTTGTAAATCATAAAGCATCACATATTAGACATGGTAAACAGGAAAACATGTATATATATATATATATATATATATATAGTGAGTGTTTTCAAAAGAATTTGCTACATCAAAATAACAAAATTTGTGCCCTGAGACACATGAATTTATAAACCTACATAGTGCAGAAAGTAAACTAGAATTTGCCTATTCGGCCACATGGTGCTCATGATAGCACGAGACAACCCTAATGACTCGACCCAGCAGCTGACGCAGTCTGGTGGAAACCCCTATAGTGTGCCTCTGGTAGTGTAATGGCACCTCATCGATCGAGGCATACTCTAGAATCCCCCTGGTTAAAACTTCCAGGTTACACTCTACCTCAACGATAGGATTTGCTCCCTCCACATATGGAGGAGCCTCCTCAATCTGGTGTGCCACTCGCCTGGCTATTGGAGAAACCCCTGGAGATCTCTCTAGTCCAACATCTGCATGATATTATAAGTCAAATCTCAGTACACATAAAAAAAATGATAAAAACTTCAAAACTTTCAAAAATAGTTTTTTACCTGAATCAGTCCATTGTGCCCCTGGAGGGAGTGGAAGATCTAGATCTCCTCGGAAATTCGTGCCTGCATACGTCCAATCATCGACCATGATTAGCTGTTGATGCAGGAATCCAAAAAATGTTGGAGGGAATGACATTTTTTTACCACCTCCATCTCGAGGCATCAACTCTCCCCATCTGAGTAATCGTGGATCTTTGGGCGTTGGTGGATCCACTTCCAACCACTGATAGCAGAACAATGGCACACGTTACAAGACGAACGTCACCAAAATAGATCTGAAACCAAATTGTTTTAGATTCCCTGACTTGCACTTGGTTAGTTGGCGCTTCATGCACACCAACAAAACTTCACACCAAGTGAAAACTGTGGGATCTAGACACTCGATCGCATATTGGAAATGAGACTTTGTTGCCTCATGCAACGCTTGCGCCCTAGCTATTCGAGCCATAGTGTGCAAGATTGTTCGCACTAGGAGGTTGGTAATGATCTTTATGTCAGTTTTCCCGATGCTAGTCTTCTTAGCTCCTGGACAATGCCTTGTAATGAGCATATATGTGCTCTCTCTTCTAGTACGTGATCTAGATAACTGCACCCCTTGTCCCTTTCTGGAAAACCTAGTGATGAAATAAATGTCGGCGACCACTATTTCGAGCTCTTGATCCCCTAACATCAATAGTTGGCGATCTACATCCCACCAACTGATTAAGTGTTGCAATAACTAAGGTTGTGCTATGATCCCGGGAATCATGAACAACTTGAGCAATCCACATGCTCGTAGGGCATCAATATAGTCTTGATCGTGCATAGCCTGATGGTCTTCAGCATCATCACCCCTCTCTTTCCATTCAATCACCATTTTGGATTGGTTATCCTGCGAAAAATCAACAAACCAACATTTCATGAGCATCTATGGAGAGAAAATCCAAGATTAATTGTTTTACATGGAAAATTTCACTTTAAAATTTTTACCTCGGCGCCAGCGCGATTGTTTAGGAATTTCCTTGTGCTGCTAGCGCGAGGGCCTAACTCGCCGCAGGGTGAGCAGTGAGAGTCCGATGGGTGAAACCCGCGCTGATCACCCACGATATAAAATTTTTGCAAGTCTTCCTTGTAGCCTACCCTATGGATGAAACTGCATAAAATGACTACCAAAATGAAGGGAAGGGACAGATCTCTTACCTGCAGCAAGCGGCTCGACAAATGGTGTCCTAGCTTGATCATGCTCTTTACCTGAAAATGGAGGTAAAATGAGTTAAAAATTCTCTCACAATTGAAAATTGGTAAATGGTAAAAACAACTTACTTTTTGCCCTATTTATAAGTTTTAAATAATATTTTTACCAAATTAGAGCATATTTCACTCATTTTTTAAATTTTTCCTCGAAATCGATAATGTGTGTTTCCTTGTGCAATGACAGGTCATATGTTCTTGGTGACGGTGATTTATCTTGACTGATTCAACGAGTTTTATTTTATCACTTTTTCAAACTCATCAAAAATAAACGAAAAAAACAACCCCCTGGAGTCATCTTTAAGCTCTTTTCTGACTCTCGAAAAATCAAAAGATTGTCAAGTACTTGTTGTTTCGAACTCGTTAAAGTAAATGAAATGATGTTTACTAAGTATAATTTTAACCCTTTTCCGGAATGAGATAGACTATTGTACGAAAAATGAATACCTTAGTCAAACATGGCTAAGAGGTTCTCTTAGATATTGTTTTCTACCTTTTCAGGTTCAAGAGACGATTTACGAAAATGGACCTTTGGAGTTTTCTTTTTCACTTCTTTTTCAAACTCTCTAAACATGAAAAAGCTCCCGATTTTCACCTTCGTCGGACTCATAAAACTTAAACAACGTAGGACTTGTCACCATGACGTCGCTGAGTTCCTCCTTCCTAGGTCTCGTAAAACTTACTTGGATGGATTCATCCGAAGGGTGAACTTATATGGAAAGCATATGCTATCCCCTTCAAGATTGCGATAAAAAAAAATATGGGGTACTTGCTCGAAATGGTGGGGGAAAAGTGAAAGCGATCATTTTTTGTATTTTGTAAAGGCAGCATGTCACTCTTGCACATGACACTCATTTGTTGCTCGTGTCGGGTTTGGGATATCCTTACTTAGTCACTTGCCTTCCTAGGTTTGAGGAATCCATTTTACCTCTCATCTGATTATACCACTTCGTCATCATGACCTCTGATCCTATGTTAAGTCAAATGCTGCCAAACTCTGGAGTCGTGTCGCCGATATGTTCAAGAGAAATCCTATCTGTAGTTCTTTACCGCTTATACATTGTCTGACTTTCTACCACAGTCTTGAATCACACTTATCTATTCTACTACATCCTTTTGTTTCGTGTTGATGATGTGAGATTCATTATGGCCCTCCTTTGACAGATCAATTCATGTCAACATCAACTCATTATCCGAGAAGATGATCTGAAAACTTCCTTCTAGTACCTTAGAGCTTGCATGCTTCAATAGCAAGTTCTTCGCATTTGACGATGGGTTTACATCATTGACCTTCGATTGGATGATTTCACGGGTGTTCGACTTCAACTTCATTATTCACATTTGTAAATTGTGTTGATTGCACCTTGAGAGCCATTGTCATTATTGGTGGTTCCTCTCGTGCCTATTAACGATTTACATCATTGACCAGTAATCAGGTGGTTTTCTATCATATTCGACTTCGACACATCTATTCAAATGATTAGAATCCGTACATTGATCGAGTCAAGACAGGAGCGCAAGACCCTGGATTTTGTCTGATAAAGTCTAGGTTGCGTGGAGTTATGAGTCATTCATGATTGTACACATGTTTCCTCTGGACGGATGGTTGCAACCATACCATGGGTCCATATTCATGATCCTTTCTATTCGGATGGTTGCGACCATACCAAGTATCTTTGCACATGATCCCTCCTATTCGAATGATTGCGTCGATATCGTACAGTGTTGTTCTCATCCTTGCACTGACTTGTAAAGCATCTCAGCCATCACTCCCTATTTTGCCTTCATGCTTTAGGGGGCATCTGTTACACAATATTTTGTCATACCTCATATTCACTTCCCGTTCCATATCTCGAAGTGCCAAAACATTGACTACTGTGCAGCATATCCATCATGATATACAGACCAAAACCTCCCTGAAGAATCAAAGGAAAACTGCCCTGAATCCATTCTAGAGAAGGTTGCCTAAAAACCTAATTTTTTGCATCAACGCATTTTGCTCCACTGCCTAGCTATGTTGATGGAAGGTTGCTCAGTTATGCACTCGCACTGCTAACGCGGGTTTTCATAGGAAAGCCTGCGCTAAACCTCTTCTGGCAAGTTCTCCCAAACTGGAGGAGAAGCTTCGCTCACTAGAACCTTCGGGAACAATGAGCTAGATATTGGTTGTTGTTGATATGGTCGAGCTCTCTCATTTGGGCCTCTTGATCTTATCATCATGGGATTTCCCCTTGAGATGTGGACCTTCCTCCCTCTTTTATGGATCCCTAACTCCCTCTCCCTTCCTATAAATTCACTCCCTTCCATCCTCAAATGGTTGGTCATTGATTGTTGCATCCATATGCTGAGATTATGCTTACATGCTACCCATTCTAGCTTGGATAAGGAGTGCTTGAAGATTCTTTGCTTGGACTTAGACATCCACCAAAAGGAGGTCTCCAACATCAAGGCATAGGTTGTATGCTTCCCTTTTTAGTTTCTTAATATATACATCTGATGTTCACTTTCCATAATTGTGTAAATATTTATGCTATTAGCTTAATGTTCCTTGATCTGTTAAGTAGTTTATGTTTGATGTATGCCATATATGCTCTCATATCTTGTATAGTACTTTGATCTCCTTTGTAGGTACCCAGATGTGAAGAATAACTAAGAAGTAAGGCTTGGAGCAAAAGATTCAAATCCATCTCCAAAGATCGAGTGATTAACATCAGAGTGAGGTAGGTTTCTCCTTTTCTCTACATTTATCAAACATAAGCTAGGAAAGTGTATGTTAGATTGTAAATTTGTTGCTAGACCCACTCATTGGCCTAGAGGGATCGCCTCTGTCCGCAGAGGGGATATTCCTTCACAACATCTCATGTCTTTCCTCTTGAGTTTGATGGGTATATTAAGCAGCCTTGCCAATTGTTAAGTGACCAGGAAGAAGGTCAAGATATTCTTTTGATTTTTTCTTCAGCCCATTCATTATTATTATTTCAAGAAAAAGCCTGTGAGAATCAGAGTTTTGAATTTGCATGCATAAAGGCTTTAGATAGTGAAATCATTCCATGTAATATCCACCTAGTATTGCAAGAAAATTATGAAGAAGATCGTATTGTTGAAGGACTCAAGGATGTGGATATTTTTGTTGTTCATAATCTAGTGGCTAAAAACAAGGAGAGTGCTTGTCTTTTTGTTGGCTTTCAAGATGGGGTAATGCTTCAGATTATTGAATATCCTTTTGTTGATTTGTTCCAGTCATCCAAAGAGGTTATTTTTCATGTTCTTCAAGATCCTTTGACCGATATGTTGCAACCATAAAGGAAAATGGTTGTTCTTACATTTGTGGAGTGCAGTCAACAGTTTCAGTGGCAGTTGGGGTTGTCGGTCTTATATCTTTTCTGCCTACTCATAAGAAGTATGAGTAGAATTCATTCAAGTAGCCATTTACTTGATTGGCTACACTAGAGGGATCACATCATATGATTGTACATATTCTCAGCAGCCACAGACAGCTCTCATTGAGGTTTGAACCCCGAGGAGAAGGCCCTAAGACTTCAGTGATATGTTGTCAAAATTTACTTATTTCCTTTAAAGTTTACAGTTATGTAATTTTTTCAGTCAGTTTGCAGTTAGTCGGTTTGTAGTTTTGACTCCATTGCCCAATGGTTAGGCCACTAGTCTGATTTTTGTTCTTGGAACCTCACTAGGAGGTTGCCATCCCCATTGGAGCGGATGTTAGAGTCCTATAATAGGAATCAGTGGTATTGGTCTCTCACTATTCATTTTGTTAAATTTAGCCTATGAATCACTAGGTGTCATAGCCTAAATATTTACTTGTCAAATATGTCATTCAGTCCTTGAAGTCCTATGGTCAAAAACCAGTCCAAAGTTGGGAGGGATTTTTGTTTGTAATTTTTGGCTCATATGACATTGCAGGTGAAATCATCATATGGAGCTCAAAATTATCTTTCTGATGGTATGTGGAGCTCCCCAAATGGACCCCAGAGTCAAAAGTCAGAGAAGATTGAAGTTTACTCTTCAAAACCCACAAAATAAAGGAAAATGCCTAAGGAGGTTCCCAAATCCTGCATGTCGGAGGTTCGGAAGGATCAAACAGTGCAGGGCAGAGGAAAATGTTGATTAGTGATCGCCGATATCGCAAATCGAAGATTGAAGGTTCCAAATCCAGCAGTTAGGAGGTGTATGGTGTATCAGCTAGTCTTGTATGTCGCATATCGGTGATCGGAGATCCCACATCCTGCAGTTCAGAGGTGGCGCAGTGTGCTCTGCGATAAAAGTGTCGAGGATAGGCCTCTAGTGTTAAAGTGTCAGGAGGGCCGAAAACAAAATAACAAAGGAAATTCATCGAAAAACAAGGCAGGCCAGGGCTTTTCTCTCTCCTCCTAATGGGACGCGTGGCAGCCAACGATTGGATCCAATAAGGGCCACGTGGAGGATGACGTCAACAATCACATATCAGCGATCGGAGGTTGAGGCTTCTTGTGCATCGGAATGAAGCCTCCTATTGAAAACCTCTGTGAGAGGGACTCTGATAAGAGGGTTGCACGTGGGCACATGAAGAGTCACAAGACCAAGGGCCACACGCAAAAGGTGATCAGCGATCGCAATCGGCGAAATGTAATGTGTGCAACGAATGAAACCGCCGATTGGAATTTTCAGGAGAGGAGCTTCGATGTGGGGGCTAGCCCACGGTTATAAAGAGTTCAGAGAGCCAGGAGCTATTGGCACAAGGTGCGGGCCAAGGCGCATATATATGTGGTCCCATGTCACATGTGGTCAAACCGTTGTAACACCATAATACTTCAAATAATCGGCCCCCTTTCTAGCCAAAGTGTTTAACATATAAAAAATATTTGGCCCTGAGTTTCCACTTAAGCCTCAGGGGCTAAGCACATCGTAGATTTCCCACCCCGCGCAGTTCAAAGTGGCACAAAACTAAAAGCTCCAATATAATAAGTCTTGGTCTCACCTTTGGTCAGAAAACTGAGAGATGCATAAAGGCGTTGAGGCAAAGGTGTTTACATCCTTTCCATAGTCATGATAATTTGCCATGTTTTTATGGTCTGGACTGATCAGAAGTGACTCAATAAGGCATCAAGAGAGGTTTTAGTTGGATTTTTGGCATCATAGCAAGAAGATCGATATTTTTAAAGGAATATGGACAGTTGTATAAAGCAGGTTTGGTGAGATTGTTGTTGTTCGGGATGGGCATATAAGGATTAAAAATATTTTCTATAATTAACCTGAATCTTGTTGTTTATGTTAGAAACGATCAAACACACCTTTTGATCACTTAGTGGAATAAATAAAATGTATCTGTTCTTTGGAATAAATAATATAATAGGCTAAATGTGCAATGTAATGGAGGAGGGAAAATTGTTGAGAGGAAGAGGCATTGTAAACATTTTAATAAAAGCTCAAAGCAGACTGAGTTATTAGTTGCAGAGATTCTTGTGGTGTGTAGTCTTAAGTCTGTGTTTTCCTTATGTTAATTAATATCCATTTCTGAAGTTGTTGTCTTGAATTCATCTTTGTATGCTCATGACAACTATGGATCTAATACATGATAGAATTCTTTATTTCTATGTCATGTTTCTTCTGAATATTTGGCTATAGGTTGTGTAGTAGAATTCGTAACCTTATGCTTTGTTACATTTAACTAAATATCTCTGTGTTTCCCCCATTCTTCTCTATACTACAACCGAAAATTGTCTTGATATGTGTGCGTACCTTGCCTCTGTTGTCTTTATGGCTCATGCATGCCCTGATGTGTTATAATCCTATACTTCTGTGGCAATCACTCCCAACAATTTCATCAAATATTTATATCATCTACCTCCTAAGCCTATTAAATAGTCTAAAATCCATATCCTATTAATCTTTTGATTAATAGTTGATCCTGCGAGAGACTCGTCTCCAAGGTTAGGGAGACTAGACCTTAACCTACAAGTGGTTTGTTGTTACCTCTGGGATCCCTTTCCTCGGCCTTAATGGATCTACGAGGTGCTAACAACTTATATAGAAAGTACGTTAATGTACAGTACAATCGAATGTAAGCATCAATTCCAATAGGTCATGTCAATAGGTTATGTCTAGCCCTTACAATCTAAAAATGCTCCTATGCATATGCTGCTACAATAATGTCATCAATCATTTGTCATATAAGTCAAGAAGTCATATCAACCTTCAGGTCTATGTTATCGCTGCAATCTTACTTTTTACTAACACTGCAATTCATGTGAGGTCATGTTACCAATTAGTCTATGTGTTATGTCAATGTCAAATGAAAACATTGTAAACAAATCTTACTATGTCCCTCGGATCATAACCAATTTACAAGATTCATAATCTTGAGTCAAGTTTGGCATATGTCAAAACACCTTACTATGTTTGTGACTATTTGATAAATTTTACTTTCATTATTTCATGTCACATCACGACTGCTAAAGATTCATTTATGTCATCTATATCTAGTTGTCATAGATTTCCTTATCAAGCCTTTACATCAAGTCATTGTTTGCTTCTTTTCCAAGTCATCAACACTAATGTATGATGATTCTCATTGCACAAAGACCATACCTTCTGTGTCAAAAAAATCAATTCACTATTAGGGTATTCTAAAGTTGTTAATAGCATTGTAGTATTTAAGACTATTGTATTATTACAAGGTCACATAGAGTAAGTATTATGTCACTATGTTTTGGTTCAGAATTGCAATGAGAGGTTTGTCAACAAGATGCACAAAAATAAAATTCAAAGTCAATGATTGGGTTACTACCTTTGGTTCTTTAAGATATTCAACTTATACACAATGAGATTGCGGTGAGAATCACTGTCATATATTGACAATTGTAGGTGGATAAGAGGACACAACATACTAACAAAATCACTATGTCAATTCAATATATATTATATGATGGTGAGATTCTATGAGGTCGGCTTAATATCTAGGCAAACTCATGAACAAATGTGTATATATATATAGTCAATTTGATGGTCCAAGTCTAAGACACTTGAATGTTTCAGGACTAAGACTCTTGTCTGCAAACTTCAATTAAGAACCTCATTAGGGGAGTTTTGAGGTCTAAAATGGGCCTCCTAAGGAAATTATAAAATAATAGCAGAAATAATAAAATAAGGTTAGATTACATCATCAAATTTTAGAGGGAGAAAATAAAAACTATTTTTTCAACTCATATTTTCAACTTATCTCCCTATGGGTTTACTCAAATTTCGAGCGGAAACACTCATTCGATGCAAAATTTGATTCATCGTCCAAGGACTACCCATGTTGCATACTTTCAATGGACCCTGCTATAGGAAAAATGAGAAATACATGAAAAACATGATTGTAATTACGTTTTTTTCATGTATTTCTCATTTTTTGTGTAGCAGAGTCCATCGAAAGTATGCAACATGGGTACTCTTTCGATGAGGAGATAAAATTTTCATCGAACGAGTACTCCCGCTCAAAATTTGTGTAAAACCTCAGGGAGATAAGTTAAAAGTACGAGTTGAAAAAGTAGTTTTATTATTTTATTATTTTTTAATCTTTTTACTTTTTTACTCCAAAAATGGTGAGTCATCCCCCATGGTTGACATCATCATCTTGAATCCTATTGGTTCTTAAAAAGTTTATTTTGGTTGTACATTTTTCTTAGGAGGCCCATTTTAGACCTCAAAATTCCCCTAATCAAGTCCGAAGATCTTGGGAGAAATATCAGATTGTCAGAGTTACTAGGTTACTAAGCCAATATTACTAAAATAGTGCATAGATGGATGTCCTAACAATTACCTCAGGTTCGCATACGAGGGAGGCTCCTATTGTCAAGGGTTTTTCAAACTCGGTGCCTTAGAGAATCATAATGGGGTCTGAGATCATATAATATATGAATACCAAGATCTATATAATGAAGCATTCCTTACTGTTGCATAAGGACAGAGGTCTTGAGATCAATCACAAACAATACACAAGACCTTGTAATGAATAAAATATTTTTACAAGTTCATTTATTGTTTCTTAGAGCAAGTATGAAGGGCTTAGAAGCCTTGTATCTCCATTCGTTGGCCTAGAACAAGAGGGTCGAGGCGCTATAATGGAGTTGCTACCATAAAGACACCCTCTAAAAAGTCCAAATCTTTTTTAAAGGTATACACAACAATCTCTTTTTAAACAAAAACTTTGCTTCCCTAGTACCAGCCCTATAAAGGAGGCCGCATGCTTGGTGACTGCAAGGTCTATTCAATAAAACACAAATAAATTAACAAAAAGACTTACCTTGAAGGCCGAGTAGAATAAAGAGAGCTGGTGTCCAAACTATGATGAAATACTAACTTTGCTTCCTTAGCCACAAAGAGTTTTGAACCTCGAACGTGTCTCAGATTTCCTCAAACAGGTCAAAGATTTCAGACTCAAGACATAAGATTATGATGTGAAGTTTTTGTGTCATTTTGAGGTCTTCCTTTTATAGAATTTTGGAGTGGCTTCATAAGGTATATGTTGGAGACGCTTAATTCTTTTAATTGTTTATTATTTACACAATCATAGTTTATTAATTATATTAACCCCTAGTTAGAAGTAACATTTCCCTGTTTGTGTAAGGTTTTAGGCTTTTCAATAGGATATGGAGATCTTTATGGGTACATGTCATTTGTAATGTGACTCCTAAGATGTTCCCTTCACAAAATATGATAAAGAACCCTGATGACAAATTATGTGGCGTGTCACATACCACGAGAAACATATTTCCAAGGAGAATCCAATGATGTAGATATCCAAACCAAACTCAATGATTTGAAACTTCAAAAACACTCGATAAATTTGGGGTACATCCTCATTCCAGGGAACCCAAACCCTAGACTTAGGTTTTCAACCATCCAACAATGTAGCCTTCAACGTGATGTAATCCAAACAATTCTAAGAAGCGTTCATTTCCTATTTTACATCAATGACTAGTGTTTTAGTTGAAGTCAAACTCAGTCAAACCCAAAGTTGACATCAATGACAACACCATCCAACAATCTCCCCTTTTTCATTGATACCAACACACATACTCCTTTTGTGGGTACAACTCCCCCTGACTTCATGCTTCCATCTCCTTCTCATAATTTCAATCTTCTTCTCATGGTTTCTCTCCCCTTTTGACATTAATGGCAAAGGGTGAATCCCCTTGACATTCTGTCGGCTTCCTCTGGACCTGTCATTTTCCTTTTCTCCCCCCTGACGAGAAGAATTATTGTAATAATTTTTCAATGACGATCCTTGTGGACCAATAACCTGCATGTGCTCCCCCTAATGAGAAGCCTTCCTTTGTCACTAGCAATCTTTGTGGACCTGTAATCCTTCAACTATTTTTCTCCTCCTAAACATGTTATGAATTTGACACATTTGTCCTGAAACTGCCATTTTGTCCATGTTGTTTTTCTGTCAATGGTAGACCTGTGTCACAGACCACTGCATAGACTCGCCCTCTTCATAATTCAAGGAGTCAATGAGCGAGATCTTTCAAAATAATGTATCACTTAACGGAATGTCTTGACTTGTGTCATCATCTGATGCATTTGTTGCTTCATCGTGATCCTTTGCCTTTACAAAACCTGAAAGCATAATTGTTGAGACCCTCTTATTTGCTTGATCTTCTTGTACCTATTTCCCTTTCTAGACCTTCTTGTACCTGCAATATTGAGCTATGTTCCCATAGTTGTGATATTTGAAGCACTCGGTGTTTCCCGTAGAAGATTCCATATAATATCTGCAATCGCAAGTTCTATGGCCATAGTTGTGGAATTTGAAACATTCAATGTTTGGGCTGTTTGGCATGTACTCTCTACTAACAAATACATTGTCTCGTGACCCTGTAACCTTGCTTCTATGGTTTTGCGGATGATAATTCTACCAGCCAAATACTTCACAATCCCTAGCCATATGTCCATAGTTAGTACATAAAAAGCAATAACCATTAAATGAGCGTGCATACCTAAATGATTCATTCTTAGGCGGTGGTCTTTGATAATTGTACTTGTCAACAACTTTACAATCCCTAGCCATATGTCCAAAGTTAATACATGAAAAACAATAACCATTAAATGAACAAACACACCTGGATGAGTTGTCTGGATGATTAATTCTTCTTCGGAGGTAGTGTAGTCTTTTTTCCTTTGTCTTTGACTGATTTGGCATCATTCTTCGGAGTTGCAACGTTCTTCTTTGGTTAGTCTTCTTTTCAATCTAACTTTGTGAATATGTGGAGCTTGTACCTTCATCAATTTAAGCCTTACCTTCTCTTTTTGTGAATTCTTTATTTGCCCTGTCCATAACCTATAAATGGTCTTTTTGCATTTCCTTGAGCTTGTTAATCTCATTAAGTGTTGCATCAAGTTCTTCTTGCTTTTGAGAAAGGTCTTCTTGAAACCGTATTTTCAAGATTTTTCTTCTTCTTTCTACCTCTTCTATTTGTAGTTTATAAGAGTGACATTTTCTTCTTCTTTGTTGAGAACTTGTCTCTGTTCCTTCTGCCTTCCATTTCCCTTCCTGAGCCTCTCTATTTCTGAAATAGTTGTATCCAGTGCTTTTTTCTTTTGATCAACTTTAATATCATGCCTCTGACTATATTCCTTTAATTGCCTTGCTAGGTCTTTCTTTTCAATTTTTGCTCCCTGTACTTGTTTCTTAAGCTTGTTAATCTCTGCAGTGGCTACATCAAGTTCTTGTTGCTTTTGATCAACTTCTTTCTTAAGTGTGTGATTTTATGCCTCTGTATTCTTCCATTCCAACTTTTTAACCTTTCTGGCTTCTTCCAACTATACTCTAAGACCGCTAATGATTTTCTCGGATTCTTCATTATTCTTATTCAATCTTTCGACGCATCCTTTTCTATTTCAAATTATGCTCCCATAAATTTTGTCCTTTCCCTTTCACTCTTGAGTTCCTTTATAACCCTGGCCACTTCATTTTGAGATTTGATCTTGCTCATTTCCTCAAATTCTTCACTATCATCATGGTTTGATTATTTGATATCAGGATATGCATCATTATCAACATCCATATCTTGACCTACATGCTTCTTTGAGTAGCGATTATGGATATTTTCCCAAAGGATTTTGGTCGTTGAGCATTCACCAACTTTTGCTTTTACGAGATCTGGGAAAACATTAAAAATGACATTCATGGCTTTCGTATTGTTCCTTTTAGCTTCATCGGTAGATGTGTCTCCAAACACAACAGATTGCCATACATCATGAGCTTCTAGATGGACAACCATTCTAGATTCCCATATCCAGTGATTATCTCCATCAAATTCGGGAGTTGGTGCACAATATTGATTTTCTTCAAATGCTACAGTACATGAAACTTCCTTTGAATGCTTAGTGGCTTTCCTCTTCGATTTTCCCATCTTTGTAATCTGAGATTTTCCTTCCATCGATTAAGCTGTTAGTGAAGGAACCAAGTTTTGATACCAATTGTTAAAAATACTAAGAGGGGGGTGAATCAGTATTTCTTAGCAATTAGCACTTTCTAATCCTTTTCAGAGTATTAGTTAACCTTCAGTTATTATTATTGTTCTTATTCAGATAATCATAAACAATGATCAGTAGTAGACAACACCATACAACAATGCAGAAAGATAAAAGAGTGGATACAGATTTTTAGGTGGAAAACCCCCTCTAGATCAAAAACCATCGAACGCTTCTTTAATAATTGTCTTCTCCCTGTTAAAACAAAATTTATTACATCAAGATTTCAGCTACAACTGAGGGAGGCGTCAACCCCCTAATTCACAAGCTACACCCTGTAGGATGCTACTACACCCTAATAACCTGTTGCAACCAAAAGGACGCCCCAACGCCCTCTGAGTCAAGACACAACCTAATGAATGCCCCAACACTTTGTTTACCAGTTGTTGTCAGAAGGATGCTTTGCTGCCCTGTAATTTATCAACCACGTCTGAAAGGATGCCACAGCGCCCTGTGTATTCTACGACCTACCCTACCACCACCTTGTCGCCCTGAAGCGTTCTCAAGCCACAACCTAAAGGTGACTCCAATCACCTTCCTTGCACCACCATGCCACCCTAATCAACAGGCGGACCACATTTCACAATTTTCAGACTAGATCCCCTTGTGCTCTTAATTATAGAAGAATGTTGTAAATGAGATATTGCTATAACTTGTCAAATCCTATTAGCCAATGACCACACTACAGAATATTGTCAAAGTTGATCACTACATAAAGTTGCTCATCAAGACTTCATGGCTGACGTTGTCAAGTCAACTAACCACAAGTTGACCACTATGCACCCTGTGGTCACAGCAACTGCTCAACTGCTCATCATTTTCACTGCTCAAATGCACATGAATAGATGAGCATTCGAGAGCTCACAAACTGGCTACCAACTACACGTCACTGCACTACACTGCATTGTTCACGAATGAATAAGCATCAAATCTCATATGCGAATAACCCACATCACTATACCAAACTTCTCATACCACTGCAAATAATGTTGCAACTATATGGCACTGCTATCAAACAATGGCACAGACCAAGGTGCCTCAAGGCATCCCTATGACTTGCCTT
The DNA here is from genome assembly GCA_031772625.1 of Pinus tabuliformis. Classification (NCBI taxonomy): domain Eukaryota; kingdom Viridiplantae; phylum Streptophyta; class Pinopsida; order Pinales; family Pinaceae; genus Pinus; species Pinus tabuliformis. The sequence goes on from CM062804.1 coordinate 205,990,748, forward strand.
CAAAGTTCTCAAGCAAGGCCCAAGGAGGGCTACCAGCATATGCGTAAACATTGATGCTCAGATAGTCAATGCCCCTGGAGCCATCATCATCACTGCAGTCACATATATAATTGTTCAATAATGCTTCCACAATCCAATTGTGATATCGGTTACATAAATACCATCATGCCAACGGATACAACATATGTTGTCAATGTCATTGATATAGAAAGTATGTTAATGTATTGTACAATCCAATCTAAGAGTCAATTCCAATAGGTCATGTCAATAGGTTATGTCTAGCTCTTACAATTTACTCCTATGCATACGTTGCTACAATCATTTGTCATATAAGTCAAGAAGTCATATCAACCTTCAGGTCTATGCTATTGTTGTAATTTTACTTGTACTAACATTACAATTAATGTGAGGTCAACGTATCAAGTAGTCTATGTGTCATGTCAATGTCAAATGAAAATATTGTTAACAGATATTACTATGTCCTTGAGATCACAATCAATTTACAAGGTTCATAATTTTGAGTCAAGTTTGGTGTATGTCAAAACACCATACTATGCTTGTGACTGTTAGGTAAATTTTACTTTCATTGTTTCATGTTACATCACAGGTGCTAAAGATTCATTTATGTCATCTATATCTAGTTGTCATAGATTGTCATATCAATCCTTTACATCAGTTCACTGTTTACTTCTTGTTCAAGTCATCAACACTATTATGTGATGCTTCTCATTGCACAAAGATCATACCTTCTACGTCAAAAAATCAATTCATTGTTAGGGTATTCTAATTTTGTTATATCATTGTATTATTTAAGACTGTTGTATTATTACAAGGTCACATAGAGTAAGTATTTTTCATTATGCTTTGGTTCAGAATTGCAATGAGAGGTTTGTCAACAAGACGCACAAAAATAAAATCCAAAGTCAATGATAGGGTTACTACCTTTGGTTCTTGAAGATATTCAATTTATACACAATAAGATTGCGGTGAGAATCACTGTCATATATTGACAACTGTAGGTGGATAAGAGGATACAACATACCAACAAAATCACTATGTAAAATCAACATATATTATCATAACTTTCAAGATGTCATATATTTAATGTTAAGGTGCATTTGTTTCACTGCCAAGCTCAGACAGCTTATACGATGGTGAGATATTATGAGGTCGGTTTAATTTCTAGACAGACTCATAAACAAATGTGTATATATATCTTCAATCTGATGGTACATGTCTAAGACACTTGAATGTTCCTAGACAAAGACTTGTGTCTGCAAACTTCAATTAAGAACCTTGTGCACAATCCTGTAGAGGAGGTCTAAAGATCTTGGTAGAAATAATAGATTGACAAGGTTACTAGGTTACGAAGCCAAGTTTACTAGGACAGTGCATAGAGCGATGTCCTAACCATTACCTCAGGTCTGCATAAGATGGGGGCTCTTATTGTCAAGGGTTTTTCAAACTCACTTCCTTAGAAAATCATAATGAGGTCTGAGATCCTATAATAGATGAATACCGAGATCTATAGAATGAAGCATTCCTTATTGCTGCATAAGGACAGAGGTCCTGAGATCAAGAAAAAACAGTACACAAGACCTTGTAATGAAGATTGTACTTTTACAAATTCATTTATTATTTCTTGGAGCAAGTCTGAAGGGATTAGAAGCCGTGTATCTTCATTTGTTGGGCTAGAACAGGGGGGCCAAGGTGCTTTAATGGAGTTGCTACCCTAAAGACACACTCTAACAAGTCCGATTTTTTTTTAAAGGTATACACAAAAATCTCTTTTTAAACAAAAACTTCACTACCCTAATACTAGCCCTGTAAGGGAGGTTGCATGCTTGGTGACTGTAGGGTTTGCTCAATAAAACACAAATAAATTAACAAAAAGACTTACCTTGAAGGTCGAGTAGAATAAAGAGAGATGGAGTCCAAACTATGATGAAATACTAACTTCGTTGCCCTAGCTATAGAGAGGTATGAACCTTAGAATTTCCTTAAATGTCCTCAGACAGTTCGAAGATTTCATACTCAAGACATAATATAAGTTGTGAAGTTTTTGTGTCATTTGAAGGAGTGAGGTCTTCCTTTTATAGAATTTTGGAGGGGCTTCTTAAGGTATAAGTTGGAGATGCTTAAAAATTTAAACTTTTTATTATTTACACATCCATAGTTTATTAGTTATATTAACCCCTAGTTAGAAGTAATGTTGCCCTTTTGGTGTAAGGTTTTAGGCTTTTCAATAAGATGTGGAGGTATTTATGGGTACATGTCATTTTTAATGTGCCTCCTAAGATGGTCTCTTCACAAAATATGATAAATAACCCTCATGCGAAATTTAAAATTCCCATAACCAAAGAAAATATGCCAAGTCGCCACCTCTTGGGATTTTAGCCCAGAGACTGGGGTCACAAACTTCAAATGTTATTATCTCTCAAACTAGGAGGAATTGTGTGGCGTGCCACGTACCACGAGAAACATATTTCCAAGGAGAATCCAATGATATGGATATCCATACCAAACTCAATGATTTGACACTTCAAAACCCCTCTACAAAGTTGAGGTACATCCTCAGTCCATGCAACCCAAACCCTAGGACTTGGGTTTTCAAACATCCAACAATGTAACCTTCAATGTCATATAATCCATACAATTCTAAGAAGCATTCATTGCTTATTTGAAATCAATGATTGGCGTTTTAGTCAAAGTCAAACCTAGTCAAAACCAAGGTTGACATTAGTGACAACACCATCCAAAAATAGGTTCAGGTTCTTTGGACCTTGATTCCAAATTCTTGGGGCTACTTGCACATCATCATCAAATTTCAGGCGTGAACCCTTCGACTTCCAAAAAGCAATGTCCTCATCGAAAATAACACTCCTACAAGTCTCAATATATCGTTGCCCTAGAATATAGACCCTAAAAGCCTTTGAATTCTCAATATAACCAACAAAGATTCCCTTCTTTCCATATGGTTCCAACTTTGTTCTTTCTCTTTGGGAACATGAACAAAAACGAGACAACCGGATATTCTTAAATGTTCAGCATTTGGTCTCTCACCAATAAATATTTCTTCAGGAGTCTTGTAATTCGAGATTCGATGTGGGCACCGGTTTTGAATGTAGACGGAAGTCCTTACAGCTTCTCCCCAAAGAAACATAGGAAATTCTTAATCATGAAGCATGGCTTTTGTAGAAATTTTGAATAATTTAACACATATTCACAGAGATTATCCTGATCATACAATTATAAGCGGAACATGTATAATACATAATCTCCTCTACGTTGATCATCAATTTACAGAAGCAGAAACATTCACAGGCACACATAGAAGCATCAATCAAACTCATTAACACAGTATGTATCCCGGGGAAAGCATCTCGCTAAAAACCCCACACTATCTGTATATTATATTGATTGAATCATGTAACATTACAAAGTACAATGCTTATCACAAGCAATTCAGTACCAGCTCCACCTGTTACACACAATACAGCTAAGATCTGATCTCCAAATCTATTCCACTGCTTGCCTGCCTCTCCAGCTCAATACCTGCTCAAGAACTGATGAGAATGGCTTCCCAAACTCGTATTTCACCTCAAAATAATCACTCACACTTTGTTGGACGTGAGCAAAGGCTACAATACTGGGCAAATATGTGAGCAAACTCATTGGCATACTCAATCCCTTGATTGTGCAAGATCTGGTGCACAACTATAGTCACAACTGATAGCAATCTGATTCTCTACCACCTGTCCCTGTTGAACTGAACATGCACTGACATGCAACTGAGTTAACTGATGTATTCTATAGTTGCATTATGAGTTAATAACTTGTGAATTAATTAATAACTAATTCACCCAACTCATCTCTAGTCTATTGATCAGTTAGACTAAATACAACCAGTTTAACAAAGCTAAACTGAACACAACTCCATCAACTCCACCAAACTCAACTGATTGAGTTCTAACTGAAGTCATGCATGCAAATATTAGTCATCCCATAGGTAACCACGTATTTCCCTCTGGGATTTGCATGTACCACATATGTAGCTCATCCTGAAGTGCTCCAAGAGAATAAGATTAAGTTTATAGTCCAAATATTATTGTGAGATAATAATATTTGACTTTTCTATTTTTGACTTTGATCACTCACACTGTGATCACTCACACTTTTATCAAAAATAGAAATCCATCTATTTTTCCCAACTGGACCAATCATCCATAAACAGCAACCTGCAATCCATAGACATGATCCATATGTCTAAAAATAGACATAGTCTAAAAATAGACTTGCCCCAAAAATAGCCTGCGGGCCCACTTAGTGAAGGCGACTCTTTTCACTAAGCTCCATCATCTTGTTGCACTCTCAACAAGCATTTCTTGTTGCACACTTTTCAACACTCCCTCTCAACAAGAAAGGCTTCCTCTCAAACCCGATCCTGTAACTCTGGAATGTTCTCCATGCAACACATCTGGCCAGTCCACTTGCTCTGTCATCAAAGTCTCTGACTGTTATTGCCTCTGTCGACTGAAACTCTGCATCTCTGTGCTCTTCAGTATCTGACTGCTCTAGCCTCTGTCACTTTGATCTCTGAATGCATCCGTGCTGCTGGTGGTTCTATCTCCCAGCATTGCATCCGCACTGCACCTCCCAACTGACCTCCCTGTTGGGATAGAAACATCCTCTGATGCTGAAGCTCTACCTGCTGCTGACAAGTGCTCCCTCTCTGACATCTGCGCTACTGCAACATCTCCATGCATCTCGCACCATTGCACACCTCTCTGTGCCACCTAGCACTGTGCAAAACACTTGTGCCTCTCGCATTGCTACAGCCTGCTAGCTATGCGCTGTCCTGGGATTCCCTGCACTGCCGCTCCATCCGCATCTGTCTCTACCCAATCAGTTAGTTCCTGCTACTACACATCTGGGGCTCTCGTAGCAAGGTCTCATCCAAGAGGTTGGGTACCTCAAGGATCTTGCCCCTCGTCCTTGGGACGATCAATCCACATCACCCCACCTCCTACCTGGAGGTATGCCTGCATGCGATCCTTCAGCCCATCTGGCTCGAAGTTTCCCCCTACTGGAGGTCTCTGGATGAGTAGATGTCTCTACTCTATCTCCTCTCAGCTTCCCTTGTTGTGGCTCCTCCACAACCTCCTGAAGCTGCTGCACCAATTGTGGCTCCTCCACAATCGTCTGAGACTTCTTCTAGCTCTGCATGTTGAGAGGTAATATACACTCCCTCTCAACCACCAAGTCTCCATCAGTTGCCTCGCTGCTCAAGGCTCTGCATGCATCTTGAACCTCAAGAGCATACAGGTTCTTGACCCGTGAACCAATCTGCTTCACCTGTCTAGTGATGATGTGTCTAAGGAAAACCTTTCCCTTACTAAAGACCACATCATAGCCTTTGTCTTCCAACATCGCGATCGACACCAAGTTTCTCTTCAGTCCTGGTACATACTTGACATCGGTCAAGGTAAGGCGAGCTCCATGCTCCCTCTGAAAAATAACCGTGCCTACACCTGAGACACTATACTTCTCATCATTACCCATCCCTATGAGTATCTGGAGATCTTTCTCCTCCAAAGTACTGAACAAACTTTTGTCACCGGTCATGTGGAAAGAAGCTCCACTGTCAAGAAACCAACCACTTCCCACCATGGATGAAACCATGCATGCGAAGAGTGTGAAGTCCAACTCAAACTGTGAAGCAAGTGAGGCTGCCTCACCTTCAGATCCTTCCCCGGATCCCTTCTTGGACTTCTTCTTTGGGCAATTAGTAGCATAATGACCCAACTCATGACAACGAAAGCATCTCACCTTCGCCTTGTCAACCTTCTTCCCATCACTGGAAGAACAAGATTCGGAAAGAGAAACCTTCTCCTTCCCCTTCTTCACCTTACTCGCTAAGGCACAGTTCTCCTCATCCTGCATGGATGAAGAACCGTCTCTGGTGCTCCGTCTAATCTCCTCCTGCATCAAATCCGACCATAGTCGTTCCCAATTTGGCAGTTTCTCCCTTCCATTCACCGAGTCCTGGTAGCTATGCCAACTCTTAGGAAGGTCAAGGAGTGCTAGACTCACCATCCTCATCCGACAGTCACCCCCACACTTCCCAGCTCATCCCGGCATTGGGTGAACTTCGTGAGATACTAGGGAATACTGTCTCCATTCTCACACTGAATGTTTCCTGAGTTTATCTTTTGCTTTGGAATTAAATTCGAATTCCACCAGCAACCAACTCAACTGCCTCAGATCTAAGATTCGTGAGAACACAATATTTCTTGTACAGAGATCGACTGTATGGGCATTCACCAGATATCTCACCTTCCAAAAGAAGGATGAATCCAGAGGCTACCTGGCCCGATTACAGACTCTGCCTGAAGAAATAGAATGTAAACACTTCCTGAATAGTAGATCAGATGATCAATCCTCGCTTGATATCCTGTAAAAATCTCTTCTACAAATCAAGCAGCTCCGATACCATGTAGAAATTTTGAATAATTTAACACATATTCACAGAGATTATCCTGATCATACAATTATAAGCGGAACATGTATAATACATAATCTCCTCTACGTTGATCATCAATTTACAAAAGCAGAAACATTCACAGGCACACATAGAAGCATCAATCAAACTCATTAACACAGTATGTATCCCGGGGAAAGCATCTCGCTAAAAACCCCACACTATCTGTATATTATATTGATTGAATCATGTAACATTACAAAGTACAATGCTTATCACAAGCAATCCAGTACCAGCTCCACCTGTTACACACAATACAGCTAAGATCTGATCTCCAAATCTATTCCACTGCTTGCCTGCCTCTCCAGCTCAATACCTGCTCAAGAACTGATGAGAATGGCTTCCCAAACTCGTATTTCACCTCAAAATAATCACTCACACTTTTTTGGACGTGAGCAAAGGCTACAATACTGGGCAAATACGTGAGCAAACTCATTGGCATACTCAATCCCTTGATTGTGCAAGATCTGGTGCACAACTATAGTCACAACTGATAGCAATCTGATTCTCTACCACCTGTCCCTGTTGAACTGAACATGCACTGACATGCAACTGAGTTAACTGATGTATTCTATAGTTGCATTATGAGTTAATAACTTGTGAATTAATTAATAACTAATTCACCCCACTCATCTCTAGTCTATTGATCAGTTAGACTAAATACAACCAGTTTAACAAAGCTAAACTGAACACAACTCCATCAACTCCACCAAACTCAACTGATTGAGTTCTAACTGAAGTCATGCATGCAAATATTAGTCATCCCATAGGTAACCACGTATTTCCCTCTGGGATTTGCATGTACCACATCTGTAGCTCATCCTGAAGTGCTCCAAGAGAATAAGATTAAGTTTATAGTCCAAATATTATTGTGAGATAATAATATTTGACTTTTCTATTTTTGACTTTGATCACTCACACTGTGATCACTCACACTTTCATCAAAAATAGAAATCCATCTATTTTTCCCAACTTGACCAATCATCCATAAACAGCAACCTGCAATCCATAGACATGATCCATATGTCTAAAAATAGACATAGTCTAAAAATAGACTTGCGCCAAAAATAGCCTGCGGGCCCACTTAGTGAAGGCGACTCTTTTCACTAAGCTCCATCATCTTGTTGCACTCTCAACAAGCATTTCTTGTTGCACACTTTTCAACAGCTTTGACAACTTCCATTATAGTTCTATTTTTTTCTCTGTAGTTCCATTTTGTTTGGGCTAGTAGGGAAGTATCATCTCCCTATTAATTCCAACATCCCTGCAGAAATCAATCAATTCATTTGATACATACTCCCCACCATTATCGGAACTTAGAGTCTTGATTCTTCTTCTTGTAGAATTTTCAACATGTGCTTTGAACTCACAAAACTTCTCAAATACTTGATCCTTGGTCTTTAAAAGATATATCCATGTTTTGCGAGAATAGTCATCAATGAAGTATACATAATACAAGCATCCACTCAAGGTTTTATCAAGCATGGGCCCACAGACATCAGAATGCACAAGCACCAAAATTCCTTTAGATCTACTATCACTATTAGTGCATCTTCCTTTAATGTTTTTCCCAAGAGCACATCCTTTGCATACTCCATCATGGTTTGCTTTAAGTTCAGGTACACCTTTAACAAAATATTTCAATCTTCCCAAATCTTTGTAGTGCATATGAGTATATGTTTGATGCCAAATCTCAGTAAGTTCAACAGTGGTGTGTAGAAGAGCTTGGATTGAGTGGCCTAGGAGATGATCTAGTCCTCCAATTCGTACCCCAATGAATTTAGCATATTGAAAAGAGGCATTCTTCTTCCATACTAAGACTTATACATCAACAAAAGCAACTCTATATCCTTTGTCTTCGAGAGATGAAATGCACAACAATTTTTTCTTCAAACCAGGAACATATAAGATATTGTTAATAGATACATTACCTCTAGATTTTAATTGAAAGGATAACGTACCAATGGATTTGACTTATATTTTCCATTGTCTTCAAGCTCAAGCTTTTGAGTAAACTTCTTTTCAATCAATTTAGATAGATTATCACAACTTCCATTCATGTGCCTAGAAGCACCACTATCCACAAGCCAAATTTCATCATGATTTTCAATGGAACCTGTGAGAGCACAAATAAATGAGGATTCAAATTCAGAATCATGTCTCATATGCCTCCTCTTTGAAGATGGTTCATTTAGATCAGCAACAGATGCATGATGTCTTATTCTTTTACGATCATCATCCCTTTCATAGTTATCTCTTTGATTATTTTGAGGACATTGAACTTGATAGTGACCATAAGGTTGACAACAAAAGCATTGAACATTTGATAGATATCTTTTATCTTTTTTATCTCTTTTATCTCTTCTATCTGGAGAGGGAGGAGGAGGTCTTCTTTGTGAAGTAGAATCCTTCTTTGAAGCATTGACAAATGATACTTCTATTCAATGTAAGTTATGGCACCGGAGATTTTCCCACTTACATTACAAAACCTTACCAGGGGTAAGGAAGATGGTCACAAGAATGCCCGAGTTTCATAGGAACCATGAAGGATTATGTCAAGGTTGTGCAGTTGGGAAACATACAAAGGTACCATTCCCTTCTATTGAAAGCAAGACAACTGATATTCTCCAATTGATCCATTCTGACATGTCTGATGCCTTGCCTGTAACTTCATTATAAGGATACACATACTATGCAATTTTTGTGGATGACTTCTCACGCAAAACATGGATTTATTTCTTGAAGAGGAAGGATGAATTGTTCAAGTGGTTATGTTCTTTCAAAGCATTGGTGGAAAATCAAACATGAAAGAAGATCAAGACGTTGAGGACTGACAACAGAACCGAATATGAATCCAATGAATTCAATGACTTTTGCAAATTCAGCATTAACACTGCGTTTAGTCAAAGAGATGTAGAAGTAAGTAGAGATGTTACCTTTGATGAAGACATTGCCCTCAGGAAAAACATATATCTCCCCATCTCAAGGAAGGATGATCTTGCTAAAAAACAACAAGAACCTCTGATGGATGAGCCTATCCCTGATGTTGATAGCCCGATGGATCCTCTTGATCCACCTCCTTGTGATACCTCTACCTCAAGGAAAATACCATTATGGCTCAAAGATACACTTCAAGATGTTGAAAATCATGCTGCTCCAAGAGAAACATTTCGGGAAAGTAAGAAGCCTAATAGGTATCAAGGGTACTTGGCTACCATGAGTACTATCATTCAATGTGAACCTTGCACTTTCGAAGAAGCTATAAAGCACCAGGTATGGAAAGATGTGATGGTCGACGAGTATGATTCAATCATGAAGAATGATGTCTAGGAAGTGGTACCTAGACCCAAGGACAAGTCTGTGGTCACTTCAAAATGGATCTACAAAATTAAACATGGAGCTAATGGAAGTGCTAAAAAATATAAGGCAAGGCTCGTGGCTCGTGGTTTCTCTCAAAAGGAAGGAGTTGACTATGATGAAATATTTGCACCAGTTGCTCAATATACCACTATCTGATCCATAATTTCTCTTGTTGTCAATCAAGGATGGAGCCTACATCAAATGGACGTCAAGACTGCTTTCTTGCATGGTTCACTTAAGGAGGAAGTCTACTTGGAACAATCTCAGGGGTTTGAAGTACAAGATAAAAGGACACATGTATGCAGGTTCAAGAAAGCCCTCTATGGGTTAAAGCAAGCCCCTAGGGCTTGGTATGAGAGGATTGATAGCTATCTTATGAAGTTGAGATTTACAAGGAGTTATGTTGATCCAAACTTATACCTCAAAGTTGAAAAGGACATGCCACTTATTTTGGTCTTGTGTGTCGATGATCTATTTCTGACTAGTGTGGACCCTCTCATTTATCAATGCAAGCGAGAGTTGACCTCTGAATTCGAAATGAAGGACCTAGGACTGATGCATTACTTCCTAGCACTTGAGGTCTGGAAAAAGTCAGTCGATATTTTCCTCTCTCAAGGGAAATACATTGTGAAGTTGTTAGAAAGATGCGGTATTGTGGAATGCAAGACTATGTCTACTCCAATGGAACTAAATTTCAAAAAGCTATGCGGAAATGTTGTTGGTCCCAAATTGGAAAATCCTTCTGAATATGGACAACTTGTGGGGGCCCTGATGTTCTTGGTGAACTCCAAACCGAACATATGCTTCGTTGTAAATACTTTGAGTCAATTTATGGTTGAGCCTCATCATGTACATTGGGTTGTTTCAAATAATGTTCTAAGATATCTTCATTGTACTATTAACTATGGATTGAGATATATTGTTGGATATTTCAGGGTACATGGATATTCTGATGTTGGCTGGGCTGGTAGTGTGGTGGATAGAAAGAGCACATTTGGATGTTGTTTTTCTTTGGGATCTGCTGCAATTTCATGGATGAGCCAAAAAAAAAGTATGTTGCACTAAGTACACGGAGGCTAAATATATTGCAGCTAGTATGGCTTGTTGTGAAGCTATTTGGTTGAGAAGCTCTTCAGTGAGCTATTCGAGCATGTGGTGGATACCACCGTCATTTATTGTGACAACCAAAGCGGGATTCGCCTTTCAGAGAATCTCGTGTTCCATCATCCATGAACGATCCATGCATATTGATATCAGGTACCACTTTATCTGAGATATGGTACAATGGGGAGAAATAAGGCTCCAACACATCAGGACCGGTGAACATGTTGCTAACATCCTCATGAGGCCCTTAAAGAAGGACAAGTTTTTAGCCTTTTGAGAGAGACTTGGAGTCGTGGAAAGATCCTCCCATGAGGATCCTATTTGAGTTGGACATTGAGCTCTGGGAGCTCCTGGGGGGCCTAGGGTACTTCTTGGAGCTATAAGAGAATAGGGTGAGTGGTTCACCTTCCCCTGTGAAGTATATACCCCAGTTGATTGAGCATAGGGTGAATGATTCACCTTCACCTATGGTTGATGACATATGCATAGGATGAGTGGTTCACCTTCTCCTATGACATATGGGCAAGAGGAGTGGTTCACCTTCTCTTATGAATGCCCCAGCATACATCCTACCCTTGTAGTCTAGGACTTTTGGGAAGTACATCTCATTTGGCCAATGAGTTGGGAAAGGTGGTTAGCGACCATAGCACTACAGATGGACGCATCATGTACTGTCGTATTCCCTATGTCTAGGATGCATGGTGTTCAACAATTGATCACTCGGGCTCAAGTCTGATTGGGGTTCTACCCCTGATTATGTGAACTAACTTTTGTCGATGGGAAAAGAGTGGTAATGTCTTGTGACTCACTCTCGATCGATCCTTCTTATTATCAACATCAATCTTCAACAGAGAAGAGACGAGATGCAGAAATAATACTTGATGATCAAGATGGTATGATGATGGATGGATATTGGCAGGTGGTATTCTCCATAGTTGAGAGGGAGTTTTAAAATGTGTGACTAGGGAAAATTTCCACTTTGGGCAACTCATTGACCTAAGATGATGTTTGGATGAAATTCCTCTTTTCGAGAGGACCAAAATTGACCCTGGAAGCATTGAATTTGGATAAGGAAAAGTGTATTTTTTAAGTCAAGCCCACAGGTCAACAAATTGTTAAGGTCGGACTAAGAGGCTAATTAGCCCTCCTCCAATGCCTATAAATACATGATGCATCAACCTCATTTGAACACACTCATCACATACATCTTCTCTTCATTGGTTTGTACAAATTGTAGGAATTTGTGTGTTATTACAAGAATTCGTGATTATAGGAATTCACGTATGGTTACTAGAATTCGTGATTACAGGAATTCGCGTGCTATTACAAGAATTTGTGTGTGGTTAAGGAATTTGCGTGTGGTTAAATGAATTTGCATTTGCAGAAAGATCAAATTTGACTTTGGATATTGGTTTGGATTCTTTACAAAAGTCAAGTCACATTGACTTTGACTTTCATCATTGTACTCTATTGGATATTCTCTCTCTGCTGAACATTTGATATTTGATAATAAGAAGGATTGATTAAGGGTTTTCCCCCTCTGGGGGTTTTTCCCTGGCTTGAGCCAAATATTTGTGTTCTCTTGTCTTGACTTGTCTTATGCATTTTTATTGTTTATGTTCTATCTACTCTTACTGTCAATGTGAATTAATGGTTAATGTGATTGCTATTGAAATCTAAGTGGAATTGTCATTGGGCTACTAAAATGACATTGAAGTAATTGTTGCAAGCATAGAAAATACCATTGTTATCTAAAATTAACATTTGTTCAGCAATATAGGGAATCAAATGATCCCTAACAAATCCCAATAAAATGCTTCTTGCCAAAATATCATCTTCATGATATTTATCTTTCCATGTTTGATCAGATGGTTCAATAACTTTACCTATGACAATTCCCAAGACCTTGTTCCTTACAAGAATGATTTCAACCCTTGCCTTCCAAGCCCTGTAGTTAGTGGCTCCTTCAAGCTTGCTTTCAATCTTCATGAAGGAAGAATTCATGATGAAGGTTGCAAGTCATAATAGAGGACAGAATCAAAAACTTCTTAAAGAACTTTTTAGATGCCCTTCAAGTACTCTTCAAGATTATTTCTCTATTCTTTCTCCTTCACCATAGATCTGATACCATGTTGAAATTCTAGTGAAGCTAGGGCTAGAATAGTTTTTCACAATTGATAACTACTTTTATTGATGCAATTAGTTCCTTCTTTATACATTAGTCAGCAAGTAGGTATACATGAAAAACTTCAACCATTCAATTCTTCAATAAGAGCAGTAAATAGAGATCACAAAAGACAATGAAAAATAAGAGACGAGACACCAAGATTAGGCTCATAGCCAAGGCAAAACCCACAAGGGGAAAACCCAAAATTCTTTTCTTATGAGAGAGAGATGGTGTCCATCAAAAGTACATCAAATTGTTCCAACAAATTCAAATTTGTCCTCAAAGAAATATCGGTCAAAATCTGTCAATAGAACGAAAGATAATCAAATTTTGTCCAATGAATGAGGTATGCACAATGAGGCCAAAATTCTGGCCTGAGCTCACTATAGAAAGAGGTCGAAAATAGTGTTGAATTATCCACAGAAGCTCGGCCCAAAATCACAATCAAAACCCTCAGTCAACCCAGGTCAACGTCGCACAAAAAGGAGCAAAATCACAATCAACGAAGGTCAATGTACTTCTGAAGTTTTCAACCTCCAATATGACACAAAATAGCAGCCCAAACATATGTAAAAATTCCTAAGACAAATACAGTCACCTTCCGCTCCAAGAATAAGTTCAATGCAAAACAAAAGATCCATTTTATCTTCCTTCGCACGTGTGGTACCTTTGTATGTAGTTGCAGATCAAACTTGGTTGAATTGGTGATCAAAATGAATGCCAATGAGCTCATATGTGTGTGTGTGTGTGTGTGTGTCACATGTGGGCCAGTTAGCCCTAACGAGGTCGGCATGAGGATCTCTCGGAGCCAACTTGTAGGTGACAAGAATAGATAAATTTCTCCTTTAAATAATGAAAAATGTCGACCATAGCTACATGATTTTTCAACAAAACCCTCTACTAGCTTTAGAATTTTATTGACAAAAAATATAGCAATTTGATCTCTTTTACAAGGCAACTATTTCAACAGAGAATATAACTTTCATTGGAGGTGAAGGAGTGTCTTAGGGTGCATGCCACATCATCATCAAGCTCAACATCCATCATCTAGTGTGAAATTTCCAAGGTACAATAGATGACCCTCCAAATGGTATGTCATCAACGTCCAAGACATATAAATGAGGCATCATCAATGTCCTTCAAAGGACTATGGATCATCATGAAATGAAAGCTCCAAAGAATCACGTTAGGTATTGTAGCATGGACACAAGAGTCAATGAACCATAAAAGGTGGACCATATTCAATGTTAGATCCATATAAGTATATTACACAAAGTATCATTGTCAAGCTTCACTCCAGATTATGACCTTATACAAGTTTCCAGATAAGTTATGGGAGGGATCATCAAATGCCCCTATCACATGTTCTCAACCCTAGGGGGAGGATGTTGGGTCCCTATAATACTAGTGATTACCCCATTACTATTGTAGTTGTATCCCTTGTTAATATTGTTGTGCCCCTATTGTTCCCATATTGTTATTATTGTGCCCCATAGAATCCCACTATTGTTATTTTTGTGGCTTTATATTATTATTGTTAGGTCGGCTGGGTTATATTGTGACTCCTTAGACTCCTATATATAGAAAGGAGGTTTTATCATTTGAATCATCCAATAATTTCTCATTTGTGTAATGTAAAGGAGATTGCCCCCTCGAAGAGGCTGAATTCTAAGGTGTTGATCTCTCTTTTCTATCTTTTTGTGAGCTGGTTTCATAACATTTGGTATCAGAGCCAAGTTTTGATCTTGGGACCTGTGGGTTATGGGCCCACCATGCTTCCGTTGCGCTACTCTGATGCACTTAAGAAATGGCGACCCTACCTAATGGGAAGACACTTCAAGGTAAAAACGGATCATGATAGCCTTAAATACTTTTTAAAACAAAGATTATCCTCTGAAGAGCAACAAAAGTGGGTCACAAAGATGTTGGGTTATGACTTTGAAATCATCTACAAAAAAGGGAAGCAAAATGTGGTGGCAGATGCACTCTCAAGAAAGGATGAGGATGTGGAAGCATTGTTGTGCACCATTTCTATTATCCAACCAGATTGGATAAACGAAGCCAGGGAGGAATGGAAGAATGACGAAGAAGTGTGGGCACTTATTCGAAAGTTACAACAAGACTCCAATACGTCTGATACATTTAGCTGGAAAAATGCTTCGTTATGGTACAAAGATCGCTTATACCTTTGTAAGAATTCCCAGCTAAAACAAAATATTCTTATGGAATTGCACACTTTTCCCTTAGGAGGGCACTCAGGATTTTTAAAAACTTACCACAGGGTTAAGAAGGAATTTTTTTGGGAGGGCCTTAAATCAGATATTCAAAAGTTTGTGGCGGAATGTTTGGTTTGCCAACAAAATAAAGTTGAAACAATTAAGACACCGGGTCTATTACAACCTTTATCCATTCCAAGCCAACGTTGGGAGGAGGTTTCAATGGATTTTATCATAGGTTTACCCAAGTTTGAGGGAAAGAGTGTCATCATGGTGGTAGTTGACAGACTTACCAAGTATGCACACTTTTGTGCATTATCACATCCATTTAAAGCCAGTACAGTTTCTACTGCATTTATGGAAACAATTCAAAAGCTACATGGAAACCCAAAGATGATTGTAAGTGACAGAGATCCCATTTTCACTGGAAATTTTTGGACAGAATTATTTTCTTGTCTTGGTACTCAGTTAGCTCATAGCTCATCTTATCATCCTCAATCTGATGGGCAAAATGAGATAGTAAACAAATGTTTGGAAGGATATCTTCATTGCTTTGTATCTGATAAACAAACACAATGGGTCAAATGGTTGCCTCTGGCTGAATGGTGGTATAACACTTCCTTCCATACAACAACAAAAATGACCCCATTTATGGCACTTTATGGATATCAGCCACCATCCATCACATCATATTTAAGAGAAAATTCTAAGGTTCAAGCAGTGGAACATCACATCGAACATCAACAATAAGTCCTCCAACTCTTAAAGGATAACCTCGTGTTGACACAGAATAGAATGAAACAACAGGCAGATCAACATCACAGCGAAAGAAGTTTTGATGTAGGTGATTGGGTATTCCTACGGCTACAACCATATAAGCAAATGTCCCTCAAGCAAGCTAAGAAGGATAATAAATTATCACCAAAGTATTATGGTCCGTACAAGGTGTTGCAAAAGATTGGTACTATGGCATACAAATTGGAGCTTCCTGCAGCGTCTCGATTGCACCCAGTTTTCCATGTTTCATGTTTAAAGAAGGTTATAGGCGACAAGCTCCTAGTTCAAACAATATTGCCAGAACTTGACGAGGAAGGAAAAATTATATTGGAACCAAAAGCAGTGATAGAAACAAGAACTCGACAGTTACGAAATCGATCAATTTCGAAGTATCTTATCAAGTGGAAGAACTTATCCGCCGAAGATTCCACATGGGAGGATGAGAATTTTATACAGAAGCACCCATAACTACTCAAGCGTTGAGGACAACACTTTTTTGAAGGAGAGGGGCATGTTGGGTCCCTATAATACTAGTGATTACCCCATTACTATTGTAGTTGTATCCCTTATTAATATTGTTGTGCCCCTATTATTCCCATATTGTTATTACTGTGCCCCATAGAATCCCACTATTGTTATTTTTGTGGCTTTATATTATTATTGTTAGGTCGGTTGGGTTATATTGTGACTCCTTAGACTCCTATATATAGAAAGGAGGTTTTGTCATTTGAATCATCCAAGAATTGCTCATTTGTGTAATGTAAAGGAGGTTGCCCCCTCGAAGAGGCTAAATTCTAAGGCGTTGATCTCTCTTTTCTATCTTTTTGTGAGCTAGTTTCATAACAGAGGAACAATTCCTAGGTTGACCCTTCAATCAATAAGTGTGAGTGATAAGGGATATGGTCTATGGTGTACTTCATGAGATGTGTCATGGTCTTATACATGGGTTATGCAAGACCATCATCCATGAGCACATTCATGGAGGGAGATTTTGCATTATTGGAGTTACCCTTTCCTCAACACTACTTTTTCCACCCTTAATTTTGTTGAGAAATCTAGGGCATCAATAGTTAGGAGATTTCTTTTCTTGGTAATTGTTTTTGATATACTTTTACTTCTTGGATTATGATTTTCTCTTCGTTATGTTATTATTGTGTTCTTTTCATCAAAACAAATACCAAATAAACAATAGAAGACAAGTGACACAGTATGTAGGCTTGTCAGCCAGGGCCAAAACCTCTCACTCTTTGAGAGGAAAACCCAATCGGAAATTCTTCTTATGGATCTTCAATTGAAGAATACCAAGACTATGACAAAGGCCCTTGACTCTTGTGTCCTCCCAAGACCCTTGTCACTAGCCTCATTGATGTTCTGATTCTTCCCTTTCTCGGCTTCCTTCTAGAGTCTCGAACTGCTCCTTCTCGGCCTTCCCTTTCTCGGCTTCCTTCTAAATTCTCGAACTACTCTTCTCGACTTCCCTAGAGCATCTTGATCTCTTAGGTTAACCCTATTATAGAAACCCTAGAACACTCTTTGCTCCTTGATTGGTCTCTTCAAGAGAGAGAGAGACCTATAGCACTTCTCCTTGGCTTCCTCTTGCGAGATTCTATACCCAAAAACAAGGTTACCTCAATGCAACAGCAAGTTCTTTGACCTTCTCTCTATGCCCTCGGACCTACTTCCTTTGCACGTGGGAGAGTATACGAGCCCAAATCAGAATCCCAAGGAGAATCCCTTCCTTCGTTATCCTTCCTTTGTTCTTCGTTTCTCTTGTCTAGTCCTTTCTTCGCACTTATGCTTGTAGGCTCTTCTTCACCGAATTGTTTGCCTCCAAGTGAAGTCGAGTGTGGCTATATATACACGTTGTCTCATGTCCTTTACGCCGACATGATCATAAGGAGGAGAGGTGACATCATATTCTAGGTTTCTTCATTTGTTGTAGGCCGACTTGGAGAGGACTAGTGACAAGGTCTTGGAGGATTACTTTACATAGACAAGTGTGACTCTTTACAATGTGTACCATGACTTCATTACATGACAACGACTCTTTTATTCTTTTATGAATAGATGACAAAATTCCTAAAGGTTCTCAATGGGAGCCTTGACTCAAAAATAAAATCTCTTGCTCATGAAACCCATGATGCGAGCATTACAATAATTTTATTTTTCTTCTTTTCATCGCTTTACATGAAAATACAATTACATGTCATTATGAAGACCGAACCTAGTTAACACTTTTTCAACAAATTTTTCCTTTTCCTTAAATGATTTGGCTTGCTTAACATGCTTCCATTTCATTTTGATCCCCTTCGATATGGGCAATTCATCGCTCACAGAGGTTAGGATAGCTTTTTTTAATTCACTTTTACTTTGACAAACATGATATGCATGGGACTAGGGTGATGGCCTCACATGACAGGGTACAACGCAAGTTACTTGGCTTTCAATCATCGTTCACCCCTTGCCACTATTTTGCATTTTGACAATTGGCAAATGCTTTTATCATTCTTTCTTTTTGCAATTGTATCAACCTCTAGGCGATTTCCAAGCCCTTCTTCTCATTAGATGAGGCAAACAACGAACCAATGCAAACCACTGACAACAGCAACAAAAGAAAGGACAACAAATCAAAGATATATGGCAATTGTTAAGCATGGAGGGGTTTGAACACACTACATTAATCAAGGCCTCCTATTTGTGCCCCTCCTAGACAGTGAAAGAAAGGCCCCAGAGAGTTTGCACTTTACTAGAAGGAAGAGATGAACACCAAGGTGAAATGAGGCAACAAGTATAACTTCCAAGCATCATGATCCATTATGTGGTTTCAACTCATGATCCTCACTTATATGTCAAAAGCATTGAATATAAGCACTTTGTATGAAACACTGGCTAATGTAACTCGTGATCATTGACCTACCTTCATCTGGTGAGCAATCTCATCAAGTGGATGAGTTGACCAATGAGTCTGCGAGAGGCATTCGAGGAGTTTCTATCCAAGGATCATTTGAGGTTGTTGGCTAGAAATCTACATCTAAGGAGAAAAATTTTCTCCTAGGGTTACCCCTATATATACATAGGTAACAAGCAACAAGATAAATAAGCCCTTCTTCAAATCCCTAACAAAGGAGGAGGAAACAAAATGAATCAAAGTTCTCAAGACTTGAAAAGGGTACATAACAAATCAAGAAGCTACTAAAAAGAGTTTGTAAACCATTATAAGATGGTCTTCTAGTGCCAATCACTGATAAAGGTGTGAAGTGTGGCCACACAAACATGCATCAACATAGTCTTGCATCGTACATCAATAGATCATCAGAGGCTTTGGGATCATGAGTTGATAGCGGCTTTAAAAGATAAAGTTGATGAAAATACCTAGGGCCTAAATGGCTACTCATGAATTTCAAAAGTTGTATGAAATTTTGTTAGGTTCGACTTGCTCCAAGAATACAAGGAGATTGTAAAGAACAAACCATCAAGGAATCACATTAACAAAGGGCTTATAAAATTTATTCCAAACCCTAACGACCCCGAGTTCATTGCTAGTAGTTTCCAATCACATAATGTTTCATCAAATTATTGACCCAAGCCTTCATCTTGCAATGGAAGCATATATTTTGCCCAAAGATTATTAGCCTTAAAAAAGTGAGGTGCATTAAATGTTGTAGCGAAAAAGAAGAAGAAAATTTTCTCTTAAAAAACCTCGATCAAAATTTATTAGAAAAAATCAGAGTTAAAAAATGAGAAGTTTGAGCCTTAAAATGAACTTGAATCAAACGCTGAAGAACTTTCACATTCAAAAAATCATAACCAAAATTTTCTTACTCAGATTAAGAAACTTAAAGATTATAAGAAATCATTGAAAAACAAATTAGCATAACTTATCACAAAAGAAATATCAAAGTCTTCAAACATAACAATCCAAATTGAAGAAAAAAGAACGAATATTGATCCAATCAATATCACAACTCAAGAAGAAGATAAACCAGCTGAAGTAAAAATATATTCATATGTTGCAAATTAGAGGACGAAAACTTAAAGTGAAAATCCAACGTTTAAACAAACAACTTTAGTATGTGAAAGAAATCAAATACTTCAATTAAATCAAGAAATTACCACAAACAAGATAAGGGGAAATCTAATCATAAGAACTCCTTATCGACACCCAAATCATAAAAGAAAACAAATCCATATCACTCAAACCATAAACAAGTAACTTATATTCCAAAGAACATCGATATCACCATAATTTAGTGTTGTGATAACAATTCATCTCAAGTTTCCATTAACCACAAGATTCTTCTTATTTGGACAAATTTGTTTATCACTCAAATGATCCTATCATCAAAGACAACAACTCGAAGAATTTTGAAAGATGTGAAATAGATTATAAGACAAATAAATAGATGACAAACCTTGTTAGTAATAAGCTTTGAGGAGAAAGCTTTCTAAATATAATATACAAAAACCATATAAAATAATTTAAATAATAATAATCATAATATTAATTAATTAATTAATAATTAGTTACTGAAGAGGCATGTCTTAAAGGACATGACCATTCATGAAGGGGGACCTCCCTAGGTATATAACTATCCCATATCTCATATCTCATGTACATTCAAACATTTCAATATAAATATATTACTTGTCCTATAATGGATATTCTCATATTTCAGATATTCTAAATATTTCCGCTACGTATACGAACCTTGCTCGTTACATTGTATTTTAAATAATGTCATCATCCTCTAAGAAGGGATGGAATGGCCTAGATGCTTGGGACTAAATGTCAATATTCATCAAGATCGATTGACACGATAGAATCAACATTCATCATTACCTTGTTGAAGGTCAGCCCTTAAGTTTGTTCCTTTATTCTTTAAGATTGTTGAAATACCAAATTTGAAAAGATAGGCTTATTCAAATTGATTAGACAATACTACCACATGCCCCTTGACCCACCCTCCCCCCCGCTGTTTATATGATTGTCACAAAAGCTTAGGAATATTTGTTGCAAATTAGATTAGCTCAGGGCCTAATCAAAAGCATCCCCTTACAGTACCCTAAAGGTGGTTAACCAATTAGTGGGCACTTTGTTGATGATTATTTCTTCACCCTATCGGAAGACATGGAAACATTTCTTAATGATTTGCAATGCTTACAATTTTTTTGTAAACATTTATGATCTAAACTGTATATGGCCAAAACGACGATGATTTCCACTGAGTCAAAAATAAGTGCCTAACTGGCTTGTTGGCCAAAAGGTGGCCTTGGTTTCAATTTGGCCAAGTCTTCAAATTCTTAGGGACCCCCTTTACTTTTTACACCTCTCCCAAGGAGCTATGGGAGGTTGTTTTTCAAAGAGTTGTCAAAATTGACAAATGGATCATAAAACCTATGACTCTCGCTATGAAGTTCCAAGCATGCACCAAAGTGTTGGGCACTGTGCCAATCTACATCTCTTCATGTTCAGTCCCTTCTACTTGATCTACCAACAATTGATATAGTTGCTTAGGATTTTTTATGGCACAATTTGAAGGGAGAAAAGAGTTTCCAAATAATTGATTGTGATCTTTGTTGTAAACCCAAAGATTAGGGAGGGATGGGTATGATCTATACATGCGCTAAAGCTTGGGCATTCTACACCAAGTGCTCCATCAAGGCGAATCGAGATCATGAATCCTAGCAAAAACGATTGAGAAACTGCATCACCTCTAGTTCCCTTTTAGGCCACTGCGTTTGAAGAAAACTTAACATGTACACTACTAATTGCACATTCCCCATTCATCATTAAAGAGACTTCCATGGCGAAGAGGATATGGATGGTAAGGGAAGCAACCAAGCATAGACAATAAAGTGATTCATTGAGTGTTGGCTTGTCCTATAAGGATCATAGCCATTGATAGCCACTAGCAATGCTATATAAAGGCAAGCCTTTAGCAAAGTCAATGTGTTTTTCAACAAATGTATTCTTCAAGAAATGCATTAAAATTGCCAAAGATTTGTTTCATACTCGAGCAATGGATTGGAAGTGTTGGTTGACTATCAACACTCATAAGCATATAATGCACAAAATTTGAAAGCTCATTCTTCACGATCTTTTTCTCAAAATTCTTCCGAAAAGAACCGCAAAGCTAGTGGCACAACTAGAGGTAAAGCAAAATGAAGGGTTTCAAGAAATTCAAGCCAACTAAGGGCTATGACTATTAGCGAAGGTTGTTTTAGATGCTAGACTGAATAAAATTTGGAGGCTCACATCTAAGCAAAAGACTTGGTTATATAAACTCAAAGTCATCTAAGAAGCTCCTTTGGAAACCAAGAATCCTTGTTTTGCTTAGTCCTTAATTCATGTTGACCTTTTTGTGGGCCAATGATTGAAGCACTTAGGGATGACACAACCCAAATGTCCCCTTTGTGGAAAGAACGAAACAATTGAACATTTCTTTTAGTTATGTAATTTAGCTAAATCCACTAAGCATTAGGCCTTCAAGTTTTGTAGTCAATTGTTTGTCCCCATATCCTATGAGCCAACATTTTTCGTCGTTCATAGATAACCTCCCACGAGTCAGGGAGTATCATATAGCATCGCTAATGATAAGAGCAGATAATTTGCATCATATTTTAAAAACAAGAAATAAATGCTTATTCACAAATACATAGACATGCACATCTTACCCCACATGGACAGCACCCTAACATGCCTCCATTTTCTCTAAGAGATCTAATTACAAATGAGGAAGGTGGATAACGATTAGAGTGGATATCTCGTGTCATATTTGGAAAACAATAAATAAATCCGTACTCACAAATACATAGCCTTGCACATCTTTTACCTAGCATGACCATGCCCTAGTATGTCTCCATTTGCACTGGCAAATCTAATGTACACTTGTATTAATTGATGGATTTTGGGGCATCAACAACATACACAATGAGCAAGGTTCCCCTTCATGGGAACTCACAAGCCCATCCATCTCATTCTCTAGGTGCACCAGTTGATGAATTCTGGGGCCTCAACACCATGTACAATGCATAGGGTCCCCTCCTTATGTGATTTTGCTGGCCATTCATCTTCTGCTAGCCTTTTCCCTCGACATAGAGCTAGTTGAGCAATTTGCTGTAGGGAGAAGCACAAGAGAGGGGCACAACATCAAGTCCCTTTAGCAAAATAGATACCCCTCACTTCCTGATACTTAGCCGAAGAGCAGTTAAACTGAATTGTGTTAATCGTTCCCCCATAATGCTAAATCTCGGCACATTAGCCTCAACAGTGATTAAAGTAAGCTTAATTTAAAAATACAATGAGTCCTTAAAGTCAGACACTTTGAAAAGTTTCCCACTGTTCCACTGGCTAGTTCTGAGATGAAGTAGCATGATCAGGCTGCACAGTGCAATGATGGATGGTAGTGAATTCTAGTTCATACAGAGCTCGCAGCAAATAGATGGGGACATACAACCGAGGACAAAGGCCTTCCTCCCGACACTGACACTATGCCAGTTGCTGTATATGGCAATGTACTTTGTCCAGCTGCCCAGCTTATTTTGATTACAATTTATGTTATCTTAACCTCTGTAGCCTTAATGACATATTTACTTCTTAGTCCTACATGGATTCACTTTTTATTTGATGATAGGACCTGTTATTGTCTCTATGCTTGTGGCGGCTCTCTGTATGGCCCTTTTTTGTATAAAATGCATGTAAACCTTATTGTATATATTAAATGATAATAATAATAGTAATCTAATTTTAAGGTCATGACCAAGCTAGACACCAAATCGGTGTATGAGACCCCCTTGTTTATGGTACAAGGGACCCCCTCTGCACAGCAATTTGACTGCTAAAGTGTACAAAGGTGTACATAGTCTACTCCTCTCTAGATTTGAACCCGTGACCTTAAGAGAAAATGAAGCATTCGATTCAAAAGAAATCACCTTCAGCCATTCATAACCAGTTTTAGGGCAAAACTTGAAGGTGTGAACATCAATCAACTTGGATATCTACTTCAACTGAGGAGGTACATAAACATTGGAGTCAGAATGTATGGATTCCTCCGATTTCTCTAAACACTTAACACAATTAACAAGTGTAGAAAATCGTAAAAGAGACCCTAGAAAAGGGTGCTAAATTATTGAAGCAACAAGGAGGTTTAATTGCTTTACTACTAATGCTATATATAATACAATGTGTTTCTTTGGAGATTGATCAATATAGACATAAGAAAGGTAAGGTACACATGATGTTTTTTGTAGTACTAGAATATTGAAATCTTCCGAGTTGCCCTCTTAAACCTAGCAGGATCGAAGGGCTTCAAATCTACAATTTTTGAATGACCATCAATAATAAGTTCCGCCAAAGATGCACCAGTAGCAGGTGCATTGAGTATGCCCCAACAGCTGTGACCTGTAGCTACATATGCACCATTTATATCAGGTATTTTACCAATAGCTGGTCTGCCATCATCAGAACATGGCAAAAAGCAAGCCTGTTCTGCTTGAAGTTCTGCATTTGCCAATTGACTTGACACCGCCTGAGCTATCCTCTGCAGCATTTCTATAGATTCCTTTCTAGGTAAAACTTTCTGGGGATCATCTGGGACTTCTACTTCCTCTGACATGCCACAAATGTACACCTCACCTGTATATTAGAAAAACAGAGGTTCAACATTATTTGAGTTGGAAAACAATGTTGCAAGTCATTACTGCAGGTTAAAAACAAAACAAACGATTTTTTTCATGTAGGTAATTAAAGGGACCCTATCTTGACTCTGTTCTCGTGGATGCATCCTTCAATGATTTTCCACTAGAACAAATCCTGAATGTAATAGTTGGTTATGAATTAGTTTCAGCTATATAGCGAAATCATTTTCTGGCTTCTGCAAACTTAATTTAATCAGCTATATTACCATTTAAATCTCATAAATACCATGAATCATGGTGTTGATGCATTAATGTCCAATGTTCATTCAGAAGGAATGGTTCATCTGCTAGATTCCACAACATCTCATAGCACATTGATTGTGTCAAAGCAGGTTCATTTTCTCTTCTAATATTCATGTTCACTTCAAAAATGTGTACAAGAACCACCCATAAAGATTATGGGTGACCATGTTGTGAACAATATTTCAGATTGACTTAAATAAATTACTTCCTGCAAATTAAAATAGAATAACAGCATACAAATTTCTTAGATACACATTTTCTTACCTTGCCAAACATATATTATTGTCAAAATCATACAGAATTAATCTTTATAGAACTGCTAAAAAACTTTTTTAAAAAAACAAGTGAAACTATAAATATGTTTGCCTGTTCAAAGTGGCCCCGAGTATTTTCTCCCAAAATATATTAAAATAAGAGCAAACAGTATAGAATTTCCTTGAAATTCTGCAACTGCTTAATGAATAATTCTGAAAACTAGCTTCTATTCACAACACACAGAATTTCTCTACTAATTTTGCAGCGGAATAGAACAGAAATAAATCAGAGTCACACAGTAGTAAAACACAATTTTTCTAGGGAATGCAACTAAGAAAACCCTATACTTGATTGAGAATTTTATTGATAAAAGAATGAGCTATAGATCTCTTACAAAAACAATCTTGTTTCAATATAAACCAATCTGGTTTTCTCTGCTTGTACTAAGCTGAAACACCTGCAAGACTCTGATCCCTATTTCCTTGTGCAAATCCCAAGGAAATTCTCCTATAAATCTACGCACAAGCCTCTCTTGGTACGCTGATGCTCTCACAAGCTCACACACACACACAAATCTGTGTTCTCTACTGCCTTGTCTCACCAACTCGTGCTCACCAGACAATGAATATAGTTGTGCCTTTCGATCTCCATATAAGCACTCCAAATTAGCTAATTCTGGCAAGTTCTATTTTTGAAACTCAAACTAGTGATTGATGAGTTAACTAATTCATGCAATTCGTTCTGCCTCAATTTAGAACTTGAGGCTTCACTCGTTTGTCTTGTCCCAAAAATAACTCACACTAGAAGACAACAAACTGACCTTTCCACTTCTGCATATCAGTGAAACTTCTTCATGAACTATCCTAATTTATACGAACTCGCCCTAATTTTTAGAAATTCGTCCTAAAGTTTAGGAACTCGTCCTAACCTTTAGGAACTCATGCATGCTAAGGAAAACTGCTTCTTGGTCTCTTATACTATTTTCAACACTCCCTCTTAGCAAGGAAGGTGCTTCTGGAAGAAGCTCATCCCCCTGGATCTGTCTCCAACACAACCACGTTCTTTGTTGCCACAGCTACTCCCTATGAACTAGAAGACTTCCCTGCTTTCTTTTGTGGGACCTAATTGGAAGACGTGTTCTTTCCCACCATGTTCTGTGAGTCCACCACTTCAGTGATAAGTGCCATGTACCCTGTGTACCTTTGTGGTTGCTTCATCTGGCCAAAAGTGATACTGGAAAATTCAACTCTCTTTTGATCTCCCGTAACCAAATCCTCTGCCCACTTGGATCGAACTCTCCCTATACTGGGAGTCATCGACTGAGTGGCTGCTTCCACTCGCCCTGTGCTCTGCTCCTCATCATCCTACTGGTCAGCCCAACTGCCAACTCGCTTAGACTCAAACTGAGATACTTGCTGAAGCTCCATCTTGAGAGCTCTATTCTGCTCTCACTCGACCACCATTTCTCTACTTTGAGCTCTCCCTGCCTTGCTGCTCAAGGTTGTACCTGTCTCAAACAAATCTGCCCACTAATTGCTCTCCTGCTCCTCCAAGATCGTTAGCTCTTAGGTCTTCAACAAACTGCCCAGTAGCACTGATATGGTTGCTCCATCATCACTGCTCTTAGCAACTTTTGGAACTGCCCTCTTATCAACCATATGGCTCCTTTCATCAGCTGAACTAGGGATCCTATTCTAAGCTGCCTCCTAACAGCCCATGACTCCTTCCATGAACATTGTACTTGAGGTCGTCAACAAGGTTGGCTTCTCACAACAGATAAGTACATCTACCCACTACATACTCACCTATGAGAAACACTATTCACAACTCTGTTGTGAACAATACTCTGCTACCTTCACACAGTGTCTTAGCTGCTCCAAGATCACTGTCATAAGGCCTTCCAGATCTGCCCACTTGTCCACCTTCTATTCACTTCAGAATGTTGATCCTAAGGCCTAAATCAACCAACCCTTTCATCACAGATTCGATCCTTCAAACCTCTGAACTGGGGCCCATAATACTATTGTTCAAACACTCCTATGAACAGACCTCTTCACAATGACTTCCAGCACACTACTTGTGCTAGATCAGTCCCTCATTGTTCACGCCATACCAGCCCTTCCTACTGTTCTTCCAAATCGCATCATTGTGCAACAATTTGAGCACATTCGGCCCACTTTAGAAACATATATGCCACAAAACTCTGTGTCTGATCCTGAGGTATTGCGGCCTCTTATCTCAGGTCTGCAACAGCATATATATTACCTCCTAGGGTCTCGGCTCTCTAGTCTTTAGCACAGAAATACTGCAACTATACCAGACTCTGAACAGTTTTCAAACTTGGGTTAGTATGAACATAACCAGCCCTAACTAGGGCTCTTGAACCAACCCTCTAACAACAGTAAGACAGTCTTCTTATACTGTACTTAGGGCTCACATACACAGCCCTCTTATCAGTGATAAGTCTGCTACTTATCCACTAAACTAGGGCTATACTCACTGTTGTTCAAACTCATCAAACATCCCTTATCACCTAGAATTCAATCAACATAAATGAGCACTTTACTTACCTCGTTGTCCTCAGTTGATATAACCAAAGTTCTGAGCATACATGACTGTAATCCATGCCCAAGTTACAGTTCGGACCTGAGGAAGGTTTAGGCTTGCAGCCACCTCCAAATTTGTGGATAACCAGTCACCAAACTTGTGTGCTAACTCCTCCAAATAGCCTGTAATCCCTGTACTGTCATGGAGAGAACTTTGGCCCTTTCTCAACCTCTACTTCTAGCCCAGAACAGAGGTCACGACCTTCTTTTATCTCACAAAGACTCTGCGGCCTGATCATAGAATTGTCACACTTTAAAAAACGATGCCCAAAACATCTTTGCACAGGTCTCCTAGAGTCAATCTGCCCGAAGTTAAGACAAAAACAGAACTAGAAAATTAATCCTCATCTTCTTCTAGGATTGGCTTCACTTGAGATTTGCGGCTGCTTCAGGTAGCTCCTTCCTTTTGATCAAATGCACTAATGTCACAAAAACTACTGCGCAAAAAAACACTTTAGGACAGTCTTCTTCCAACTGCATTCTCCGTGTGTTGGTCTAGATTTTGTTCACTGCTCTAATACCATGTAGAATTTCATTTCCTTGAAATTCTACAACTGCTTAATGAATAATTCTGAAAACTAGTTTCTATTCACAAGACACATAATTTCTCTACTAACTTTGCAGCGGAATAGAACAGAAATAAATCACAGCCACACAGTAGTGAAACACAATTTTTCTAGAGAACCCAACTGGGAAAACCCTCTACTTGATTGAGAATTTTATTGGTAAAAGAATGAGCAATAGATCTCTTACTAAAACAATCTTGTTTCAATAGAAACCAATCTGGTTTTCTCTGCTTCTACTGACCTGAAACACTTGCAAGACTCTGATCCTTGCTTCCCAATTTCCTTGTGCAAATCCCAAGGAAATTCTCCTATAAATCTGTGCACAAGCCTCTCTTGGTACGTTGATCCTCTGACAAGCTCTCACACATAAAGAAAAATTGGTGTTCTCTACTGCCTTGTCTCACCAACTCGTGCTCACAAGACAATGATTACAGTTGTGCCTTTCGATATCCTTATAAGCACTTCAAATTAGCTAATTCTAGCAAGTTCTATTTTTGAAACTCAAACTAGTGATTGATGAGTTAACTAACTCATGCAACTCGGCCTGCCTCAATTTAGAACATGAGGCTCACTTGTTTGTCTTTTCCCAAAAATAACTCGCACTAGAAGATAACAAATTGAACCTCCCACTTCTGCATATCAGTCAAACTGCTTCATGAACTGTCCTAATTTATAGGAACTCGCACTAATTTTTAGTAATTCGTCCTAAATTTCAAGAACTCGTCCTAACTTTTAGGTACTCGCGCACGCTAAGGAAAACTGCTTCTTGGTCTTTTTGACTAAGGCACAAGTACCTTTCTTGCTACTATATTCAACACACTCTTAGCGAGGAAGGTGCTTCTAGAAGAACCTCGTCCACTTGGATCTGTCTCCAACATTACCACGTTCTTTGTTGTTGCAGCTGCTCCCTCTGAACTAGAAGACTTCCCTGCTTTCTTCTGTGGAACCTGATTTGAAGACTTGTTCTTTCCCACCATGTTCTGTGAGTCCAACACTTCAGTCATAACTGCCATGTACCATGTACCTCCGTGGTTACTTCCTCTAGCTGGAAGTGATACTAGAGGATTCAACTCTCTTCTCATCTCCCTTAACCAAATTCTCTACCCACTTGGCTTGAACTCTACCTACTCTGGGAGTCACTGACTAAGTGGCTGCCTCCACTCGCCCTGGGCTCAGCTCCTCATCATCGTTTTAGTCGGCCCAACTGCCAACTAGCTTAGACTCAAGCTGAGATACTAACTAAGGCTCCATCTTGAGAGCTCTATCCTGCTCTCGCTCAACCACCACTTCTCTACTCTGAGCTCTCCCTGCCTTGCTGCTCAAGGTTGTACCTGTCTCAAACAAATCTACCCACTAGCTGCTCTCCTGCTCCTCGAAGATCATTAGCTCTTAGGGTCTTCAACAAACTGCCCACTAGCACTGATATGGCTGCTCCATCATCACTGCTCTTAGGGACTTCTGGAACTGCCCTCTTATCAACCATATGGCTCCTTTCATCAACTGAACTAGGGCTCCCATTCGAATCTGCCTCTTAACAGCCCATGACTCCTTCCATGAACACTGTACTTGATGTCTTCAACAAGGCTGGCTTCTCACAACATATAAGTACATCTACCCACTGCATACACACACATGAGAAACACTATTCACAACTTCGTTTGTGAACAGTATTCTGCTACCTTCACACAGTGTCTTAGCTGCTCCAAGATCATTATCATAAGGGCTTCCAGATCTGCCCACTTACCCACTTCAGAATGTTGATCCTAGGGTCTAACTCAACCAACCCTTTCATCACAGATTTGATCCTGGAAACCTCTGAACTGGGGCCCACAATACTATTGTTCAAACATTCCTATGAACAGACCGCTTCACTGTTATTTCCAGCACACTACTGGTGTTGGATCAGTCCCTCACTGTTCACGCGATACCCATCCCTTCCTACTGTTGTTCCAGATCGCATCACTATGCAACAATCTACGCACATTCGGCCCTCTCTAGGAACATATATGCCACAGAACTCCGTGTCCGATCCTGAGCTATTGTGGCCTCTTATCTCAGGTCTGCACCAGCATATATATTACCTCCTAGCGTCTTGGCTCTCTAGTATTTAGCGCAGAAATACAGCGACTATACCAGACACTGAACAGTCTTCAAACCTGGGTTAGTATGAACATAACCAGCCCTCTAACAGCAGTAAGACAATCTTCTTATACTGTACTTAGGGCTCACATACACAGCCCCCTTATAAGTGATAAGTCTGCTACTTATCCACTGAACTAGGGCTATGGTCACTTCTGTTCAAACTCATCAAACAACCCTCATTGCCTAGCATTCAATCAACATAAAAGAGCACTTTACTTGCCTCGTTGTCCTCAGCTGATATAACCACATTTCTGAGCATACATGACTGTAATCCACGTCAAAGTTTCAGTTCGGACCTGAGGAAGGCTCAGGCCTGCAGCCACCTCCAAATCTGTGGATAACCAGTCACCAAACCTGTGTGCCAACTCCTCAACCTAGCTTGTAATCCCCGCACTGTCATGGAGAGAACTTCGGCCCTTTCCCAATACTTCTAGCCCATAACAGAGGTCACGGCCTTCTTTTCTCTCACACAAAAACTCTACAGTTTGATCATAGAACTGTCACACTTCAAACAACTATGCCCAAAACATCTTCGTACAGGTCTCCTAGAGTCAATCTCCCAAAACTTAAGACAAAAACAGAACTAGAAAATTCATCCTTATCTTCTTCTTGGCTTGGCTTCACTTGAGATCTGCGGCTGCTTCAGGTAGCTCCTTCCTTTTGATCGAATGCACTGATGATACAAAAACTGCTGTCCAAAAATAACATTAGGGCAGTCTTCTTTCAACTGTATTCTCTGTGTGCTGGTCTAGATTCTGTTCACTGCTCTAATACCATGTATAATTTCCTTGAAATTTTGCAACTGCTTAATGAATAATTCTGAAAACTAGTTGCTATTCACAAGACACAAGATTTCTCTACTAATTTTGCAGTGGAATAGAACAGAAATAAATCAGAGTCACACAGTAGCAAAACACAAATTTGCTAGAGAACCCAACTGGGAAAACCCTCTACTTGATTGAGAATTTTATTGATAGAAGAATGAGCAATAGATCTCTTACAAAAACAATCTTGTTTCAATAGAAACCAATCTGGTTTTCTCTGCTTGTACTAAGTTGAAACACCTGCAAGACTCTGACCATTGCTTCCCTATTTCCTTGCACAAATCCCAAGGAAATTATTGATAGAAGAATGAGCAATAGATCTCTTACAAAAACAATCTTGTTTCAATAGAAACCAATCTGGTTTTCTCTGCTTGTACTAAGTTGAAACACCTGCAAGACTCTGACCATTGCTTCCCTATTTCCTTGCACAAATCCCAAGGAAATTCTCCTATAAATCTGCGCACAAACCTCTCTTGGTATGTTAATCCTCTCACAAGTTCACACACACCAACACAAACCTGTGTTCTCTACTGCCTTGTCTCACCAACTCTTGCTCACAAGACAATGAATACAATTGTGCCTTTCGATCTCCTTAGAAGCACTTTGAATTAGCTAATTCTGGCAAGTTTTATTTTTGGAACTCAAACTAGTGATTGATGAGTTAACTAACTCATGCAACTCATCCTGCCTCAATTTAGAACTTGAGGCTCACTCGTTTGTCTTTTCCCAAAAATAACTCACACTAGAAGACAACAAACTGAGCCTTCCACTTCTGCATATCAGTCAAACTGCTTCAAGAACTGTCCTAATTTATAAGAACTCGCCCTAATTTTTAGGAATCCGTCCTAAATTTTAAGAACTTGTCCCAACTTTTAGGAATGTGTGCATGGAAAACTGCATCTTGGTCTCTTTGACTAACACACAAGTCAAAGAAGGACCTTTCTCGCTACTATTTTCAACATGCAACTTTTCAGGGTCAGTCTGTTCAAAGGAGGACGAGAGTCTTCTTTAACAATGGGAAAGCTGCTTGTGCAAAACGTGGTCTAGTTTAGTTTCTCAGACTTAACTTGGCAGAATTCCTTGAAATGTTGTTTCATGCAAATGCAAATTAATGGATCCATCAGTAAGTGAATTTTGAGTAGGGAGTGGGCTACAGAATTGGCTTTCAGAGTTCAACCACTTGGTAAAACAATGATTATGGTTACAGCAAAAACATTGCAAAGAACATAAATGAACAAATTATGGACAAGGAAGGTTGGTAAGCAAATATATTCATAAATGCAAATAAAAATAATCCGGGTGACTCCATTTTGCCCATAAAGCCAAGGAAATTTAGTGGCAACCCTATTTTGTATTTTTATCCATTCTGAGATGAATACAGTCATATCATAGTTACCATGGCTTTTGGGCACATAAGCACAGATGGGTGCAGGTGTAAATGTGGGAATTTTATTCTTGGCTTGCTTACTGCAGGTACTGCATTTTGGGAAGTTGGGTTCATCGGTTGCAGATGCACCACAGAATCTATTAACTATCACTATAACTAAACTTTAAAGAGTTGCTGGACCATCCACCCATACACATGTTCGCTTTTTCCTAGTTTGCAAAGTGCATGCTGGATCATATGCATTATATCACTGTAGTAAGCATGCAATTATTGCATGCCACCCTCTAAAATTTTTATGAAGTTAAAAGATGAACAACGATCAGGGAAAATATTTTCCCCAAGAACGTAACTACTAATTAAACATGAAAGATCATAGAACATTAGGAAAAATGGTAGGGCAGCTCAAAATTTGTGTGCAAACCCTTGGCACTGTATAAAGAACTTGATTTGTTATAATTTCAAATTCCATATGTTAGATCTCATAACACTGTTCATAGGATACCTAGTGCCACTATTCATTGAGAGCAGTGATGAAAATATCGCTGAGATATCGGTGATTTTCGGAAATATAGCAATATATTTCCGAAAAATCGCCGATATCTCGGCAAAAAATCGCGCAACGATATAAAATATTGTTGGGCCGATTGGGCCGTGGCTAAAAAGGGAAATTGGTCTTTTTTTTCCTCATTTCGGTTTCTGAGTGTTGGAAGAGGAAGGGGAAGAGCTTTGTGGTGGTTGTAAAGGAAGGATTGAGGATCAAACAGGCATTATCACCACCAACTAAGAATTTTTTCTGGATCAAAGATTGAAGAACAGTGAGACAAACTTCATTTCTTCCATTAACAGGTATGTTCTTAATAACCCCTATGTTAATTATTTTTTTCATAGATTTAGGGTTATTCTTGCTTGCCTCTTTGCCTACCAACATTTTGCTTCTTTTTTTTTCCATTTGCTATGATTTTCATGCCCATGAGCCAATGCAAGGGTTTTCTCCATATTTGGACAGCAAACTCCATTTCTTTTCTTAACTTTCAAATGCACCCTCTTATTGCCATTTTTCATTGAATTCACATTGCAAATAATGTAACAAAAAAAATATTTTTTAACATGTGGTTATTACTTATTTTTTTTGTGTATGGGTGTTTAAACTTTAATCATTAATTCCAATTTTTTGTTTTTTGGGTGCCCTAGGTTTTAATTAGCTCACTACAAATATGCCAAAAGCCTTGGACCCATTTTGGGAGTATGGGGAGCCTGATGGTGGGACAAATCAGGCATATCTAACATGCAAATTGTGTGGGACCAGGATGATAGGAGGAGTTACGCGATTGAAATACCATCTGGCTAGACTCCCTGGACATGATGTGGGGCTTTGTACAGTTTCTAGTGCAAAGCTTATACAAAAAGCTCTTGAAGCAATTGATGAAAAAGACAAAAAGAAGGAAGAGGCAGAAAGAAACAAGGTTGAACATGCAGGTAGATCTTTTGGGATATCTTCTTCTGATTTTGAGGCTAAGGGTAGTGGGAGGGGCTCCACAGCGTCACCTGCTACTGCTAGTGCTAATGTTACTGGAAGTGCGAGATCATCATTTTTTGTTCCACAAACAGAACATGGAGCACAACCTTCCATAAAATCAATTGTTAAAAGAAGGGAGAAGCAAAAAGGAGACAGAGCTATGGGGAGGTGTCTTTTCCATGCGACTTACCTCTCAGCATCACCAAAACCAATCCATTTTGGCAGACAATGCGTGATGTTATTGTTGTTGTGGGCCCAGGGTACAGAAGTGCTACATATGAGGAGTTGCAGGGGGCAAATTCTTCAAACAGAAAAGCAGGACATCAACTCTAGATTGGCGGAGTTGAAATAGACATCGAAGTGTCTGGATGCACATTGATGTCTGATGGTTGGACAGATAGGAAGGGTAGGACCCTTCTAAATTTCTTGGTACATTGTCTTAAAGGTGCCCTGTTTATTAAATAAACAGATCCATCAGCACATATAAAAGATGCAGCAATGATATGTGAGTTGTTAGATGGGTTCATCTGGGAGATTGGTGTGCAGAATGTGGTGCAAGTCATAACAGACAATGCAGCTAATTATGTGTCTGTCGGCAGGATGCTTATGGAGAGGCACTGCACATTGCTTTGGACTCCGTGTGCAGCACATTGTATTGATTTACTGCTTGAGAATATGGGGAAACTGTCCTTCGTCGAGGAGGTGATTGATATGGCTAGGAGCGTCCCCAAGTTTATTTATAACCATGCTTTTGTTCTTAGCCTCATGAGGAAATACACTAGAAACAAGGAGTTGCGGCATCCTGCAATCACACATTTTGCCACCAACTTTATTACTCTTCAGTCTTTGCTTCGATGCCAATTTGAGTTGAAGCAAATGTTTGTTTCTAATGAGTGGCGTGATTGTAGATACAGCAGGAGACAGGACGGGAGAGCCATTGCAAAAATGGTGTACACTGACACATTTTGGCAAGGAGTAGAAGAAGTGTGCTCAATTAGTGAACCTATAGTAAAGGTTCTGAGATTGGTAGATGGGGACAAGCATGCAATGGCTTATTTGTATGAGGCCATGGATAGGGCCAAGGAGGCCATTCGTTCTTATTATGTAGACAAGGGTTCTGTTGGGCTTGATAGACATATGATGTTATGGGATGTGATTGATAGTCGGTGGACAAAGATGCTTCATCGACCCATTCATGCAGTAGCACTCTTCCTCAACCCCGCATTTTCATACAAATGCGCCCTTGATTTTGATGGCGAGGTGATGGAAGGGCTCCATTCCTGTATTCAGAGGATGGTGCCTAATCCTGAGCATCGTAGCAAAATCAATCGCGAGATACAATTTTATCGGGATTGTGTTGACCTATTTGACTTTGATGATGCTATTAGGGAAAGGACCCTCTTCATGCCACGTAAATGACAAGTCATCACTCAATAGAATTTTCAATTTAGAATTTACTTTTTTTAATTCTAGATTTTTCAAAATTCAATTATGTAACTTTTATTTGAAAGTTTAATTATGTTTTAAGTTTTTGAGTTTTTTATTTCTTATTTTGTTGTAGATATTTGGTGGCGAAGCTATGGTGCAAGGGCACCAAATTTGTTGAAATTGGCCATAAGAATCCTAAGTCTAAGGCTCTAACATGTAGCTCTTCAGGTTGTATTTGAGAAAATACACTCAAAAAAGCACAACAGGTATAACTTTGAGCTTCAGCCTTCAGTTGAGCAATTACATTTATTATAATTTTTAATTTTTAATTAATGAACCTCCAATGTCAAGACTCACTAATTTTTTTGACACTCTTACAGGTTGGAGTTCTCATGCCTCAATGATTTAGTGTATGTGCATTATAATATCCAACTTCGAGTGAAACAAATAGAAGCACCAATGGATCCAGATGCCATTTCCTTAGACAATATTGATGTATCGTCTCAGTGGAGGGTGGAGTTTGAGGTGCCCATCTTGGAGGAGTCACCTTCATGGTTAGAGCCAGAGGATCACAAGGTCAGCAAGAGGAGGAGGACTCGAGGGAGGAGCAACACGAGGAGGTGGAGAAGGAGGAAGAGTAGGAGGAGGAGGAGAAGGCTGTGGGAGCATCAACATCAGCACCATCTGCTATAGATATAGGAGAGCACAACTCCATACCTAGCACTCATTATTTGACATCAGGTGCAGGCGCAGGGCCTTCTACTGCTAGGGGCAGGCCTAACAAACAGCCCATCATGTTTTCCCGTAAAAGGGGGAGAGGGCACTGATTCCAGATAGATAGCTGCTAGTTTTATTTGTTTTGCTAAATATAACTCATGGTGATGAGATACTTTTATATATGTGATGTTATTTTGTATTGGTTCTCCACATTTGAGCCCTTGATTGAACAATTATCAAGGATCAGCAGGGTTTGGTATCGCCTTTGATGTATCATTTTTATTTTACATCATATATATCAGTGATTTCTTCATATTTATGTGCCAATGTGTTTATTTCGTGTTGTTATTGCTTTATGTGTTTAAAAATCTGAAGAAAAAAAATGAATATATTATGCATTTTTTATCCTTGCCGATATTGCCGATAAGATGTTTTCTGGACCCTCACCGATATTTTGCCGATACTGATATTTTCAACACTGATTGAGAGTACTTGGTCAATGGTGTATCTTAGTAGTCCCATTCAGGAAGAACTGGTTCCTTTCCAGCCATCAAGATCCAAGAATGTTAGCAACATTTAGTGACCTACATTCATAGACTATCCATTATTGGGAATCATTGGAAAACAAGAGTAAGGCAATGGATTGCCATGTACAAAATAGAAACAAAAATTGAAATAAAATGAAATTATGTTAATGTCCACTCATGACCAAAGAAAGATCAATGGGACCCAAAAGTAAAGTCAGTACAAGTAGGAAAATAGGGAGTGCCTAGCACATTCTAAAAAGTAAGAAATTTGGTTTAACAACAATGCAGGAAGATAATCAAGACATATTCAACTTCACATACATATTTCACAAGATGGCTTTACAATTTTAGCCAATGTTGTAAACATGGCATCGGAAAGGGTCCGGAAAACCAAAAAATTGTAAAAATAGGGAGAATATCAGTAAAAATCGGCAAACATCAACTAGGCCAAAAAATTGTGATTTCGAGATAAAATCGGATGTTATCAAAATGTTCGCAACATTGATTTTAGCAATTAAGCAAGTTCCCAAAAACATTAAAAAACACACACACACACACACAATTAGTCTCAAGGAAATAACGGAAATCATTTATCTATACTATTCAAATTAAATGGTTGTATATATAATTCCTAGTTAAACTTTTCAGCAGAATGTTAATTTTCTCTTGAAACTCTGCAGCTACTTAGATGAATTACTAAAAACAAGGAAATTGAAAATGGAAACCAAATTTACTTTCACCAAGATAAAGAGTTTCTTAACAATTTATAAGCAATGGAAAAACACCTGAGATAAAAACACATGCACACAAATTGACACACTTGTTTACCCAGGAAACCCAAAAGGGAAAACTTGCTTCCTTTGTTGTGGTATTTTATTGATTGTTCTTGAGCAAATGGATCTATTACAATTCACGGTGCTACTGTAGCCAGCAATATGTCTCTGAGAACACAATTGTTCTCCCGCTGAATAGCCTTGTCTTGCCCTAAGAATCTCTAATCCCTGCTCCACAATCCTTGAACACCTAAGCCCCTATTTCTTTGCAAACTTGCTCCTATTTCCTAGTGCACAAGGCTCCTATTTCTTAGCGCACTTGTGGCCCTATTTCGTAGTGCACAAGAGGCCCTATTTCCTAGCACAAATCAGCTCCTAAAACTGTGCACACTTGCTCCTCAAGAATACGCACTCCACACGCAAAGGATTGATCTCACAAGAATGATCAATCTTATGCCTTTGTCCATCTCTTTATAGATAAAATTTGAACATGCAAGGAGGCCTAGTCTTTATTTGAGATTGCATAAGACTTAACTCATTCTAATTGAACTTGTAACTGCCACCCCATCCTATAGTCAAACTGAAGAAGACTCCAACTAAATGAAGCTCCAACTCTACACATGCAATCTTGATGACCATTCCAGTAAACTAAAAATAAACTCACTGAAACTGAAGTCTATCTCATGAACTCACATCCATGCTAGAGAAAGACAAATTTGTGGCCTTCACTAGCTAAGACACAAGCCGGAAGACCTTCCGTCACTGCATTTTCAACACTCACTCTTAGTGATGAAGGGATTTTGTGCAACTCCCAACTTATCTCTGAAATAGACAAAACTGCCTCTTGTCAATGCCTTAGTCAAGATATCTAATAATCTACTATCTGCTCCTCTGTTGGAATATATGTAGCTTCACTATCCCTTTCTGCACACAATCCTGTTGAGAAATCTAGGGGTAGCTAGATTAGGTGATTTCTCTTACTTTGATAACTGCTTGTGATGTATTTTTACTTAACTTGATTAGCTTCTTCTTTCACTTGATTATTATTAGTATTCTTGTTAAAATTGGCAAATAGGGCCAAATTCCACCTTAGGACAGCTCATATGATGGAGATGATTATTGCATTGGATTCCTCTTTTCGAGAGGTCCAATTTTGATATAAAGATCATCTCATTCTGACAAGCAAAAATGGAATTTTGAATTTATTATTTCTCATGCACAAATTGTCAAGGTCGACCTTAGTCAATTGTAGGCTCATGAAGCCCAATGGATGTCTCCTCACCCTCAATGAAGTGTATAAATAGGAGTGACCTCTCTCTCATTTGGACATCACTCATCTCATCACATATATCTCTCTCCTCTCTTGATTGGTTCGTACACCTTGGAGGCAACCTCTTCCTACTTTGCACGTGTGAGAGAAGAACGATTTTCTGGGTTAGTTTGCTGGCCGAAAATTTCAGGAAACAGGCAACATTGACCAGCGTTGACTTTGATCTTGAGGACAAAATTCCGAGTTTTGAAGGCAGCATTGGTTGGCACGATTTTCAAGGTGATTGGGACAATTTGACTAATTTGACTTCAGCGTTGACTTCAGCCTTTGAGTGCGAAAATTATAGCAGTGTTTCACTGGGTTGACCGAACTGTTTTTGCACTGACTTTGACCTTCTTGAAAGGCCAAATTCTTCTGTTGTTGACCAAGCTGCTTGGAGGACATTTTGGAGCTACTTTGACCATTGTTGACTTTCTGGTTAGAGTTGCAATTGACTGTTGTTCACTGTTGATTCGACAGCACTGTTTTGGGCATGTAATTCTGATATTTGTACTCTCTCTCTATTGAACTATTGAAGAATAATAAGAAGATTTGATCAAAGGATTTCCCCACATTGGGGTTTGTCCCTGACATCTGCCATATCTTGTGTCCTCTTGTCTTGGCTTGTCTTCTGCACATGTTTTTATGTTCTATCTGCATTTATTGTCAATGTGTTTAAGTTAATGTGATTGCTACTGGATATAATTGGAAATTGTCATTGAGCTGCTAAAGGAACATTGAAGTAAATTGTTCTAAAGCATAGAACATACCATTGTTATCTAAAATCCACATGGTATCAAAGCTTAGGTGAAGACAAAGCCCAAGCAAGAGTGAGGAAAAGCAATCACTAAGGGAAGCTATTGGACAAGGACTTGGAACTAGTCCTGACGCAGCCTAAACCGCATCTACCCACATTATGCAAATAAAACTGCATGTCACACTATGTCCTAGGAATTTTAATATTCCTGCTTAGTAAAACCTTCTTAAACCAAGGTTTAATGCTCTTAATTAAATGCTTAAGCGGAAGCTATTTAATCACACGTTAATCAGATTATACCCGTGGATTTTCTTACCGTCCGATCCACAACAAACCTGACCAATCACCGTCAACCGCGTGTCGCACAACTGACGTATTTATTTCAACACTTGACTTTTGGGCGCTCCAAATTACCATCGTCGATCTGTCCCATCTGATCCAACGGCTATCGTGACGTATCACGTGCCAACTAGCCCAGCCGATCTCCACCATATATTTCATTTACCTCAATCCAACGATGATCGTGTAATCTCGCGCGATTACTAGCACGATACATAACAGGTCGAGAGCGCGCGAGATAAGTGGTTTTGCTTCCCCACCGATGTGCTACGTGTCAACCCCTCAGGTTAATCGCGTGAATTTGTAAAATATTGTTTACCATTTTGAGACCGCGCGAGATACTACTTACCGCTGTCGTAGACCGCTCCATTATTCTGCTGTCACGTGGCTTAATCTGATCCCTTCACTTCTTGACTTTATTTTGCGCGATAAGATCTCTGCCGATCCTATTCTATCAATCCTATCCGTTGATCTGACTGATCCAACGGTTCCTGTGCACAGTTACTTCATTTCTTCCTCCTTTCCTTTCTTCATCTTTATGCAATTCCTCAGTGTTTTGGTCTATTCATCCGACTTGCCTATACGATTCTTTATGCATCTATCCTTTCTGAGATTATTCAATCACTTCTGATTGTTGTACTCCTTCTCTGTGCACTGTCCTCTCTCTGTTCTTCTATGGTTTAGGTTTTCTCCAGGGTTTCTGGTCTTTGGTTGTTCTTCAGCGCAACTTCCTCCTGAACTTACTTCTACGTACTTTTAAGTGCTATCACATCTGAACTTCAACTTTGATCCTTCAATCGGATTCAAACGATCAGACCACTATCCTTCATTCTCCACCTCTGTGTTCTGCTTTAATTCCACCTGCATACATATACTATGCAGAAATTACTCTAATTCACACACAATTTATAATTCCATTAATCAATACACACCACACAACTCAGGAATCAAATTCTCTGTCTTTATAAACAATTATTTACATAATGAATCTCTCTCTCTGGCCTGATTTTCTAATCAGTGGCCTTTTTCCTTTCCTACCCATAGGCTTACAGTCAAACCCTATCTAATCTCTGAACTCTGATTCTCACTCTAACTCACTCTCTCTATGCCTTTTAGGCTTACATTTATACAAAAGGTTCTGTAACCCATTTCGATTCAGATCCTTAATCTTTTGAACTAAATCCTGAATATCCTTTAAGTCCACTTTTGACTCAACTAATCCCTAAGGATCCTCTCTAGTTCCACAAACCATGAAACCAATTCCTAATCTAAGATTTACAATTGATTTCCAAATCTCTCAATCCCTATGGAATCTTAACTAGCCTAAATCTCTCATGTTCTCCAACATTCGAGAACATTTACAATATTCCTCACAATATCTAATTAATTCCTATTCTTAATATCTCTCATAAACTTACTTAGAAACCTTAATAATTACATTAATTTAATACTCAGGAAACCAACTTCCTTGAAAACACAAGACCCCCTATGTCTACTAAAATACAATGAAATTGCTGAGCTAGATGCTCTTGCATCAGACTCCCAATGACAACTACATCTTTCTTCAAATCTGAGAACAAGCTTAAGAACAAATCCGACTATCATGCATGGAAGATGACTCTAGATTTTACATTGGAATAAAATGATTCTATGGATTATGTCAAAGGAAGAGTAGTGGAGCCTCCTTCAAATGCACCTGCAGTTACACAAACAAAGTAGAAGAAAAGTGAGGTTAAAGCTAAGAAAATTATTGTTGATCTTATTCACAAGACTTTGGTTGCCTATATTTTGATTTGGAAACATCTAAGGAGATGTATGACAAGTTGGTTGGGATGTTCAAAGTAAATAATGCAAATCAAGTTCTCCTTCTCAAGAACAAGTTGAAAGACATCAAGATGGATAGAGGAGAATCCATCTAATCCTACTTCATGAGGATTACCGAGATCAAAAATGATCTCCTAGCTATTGGAGAAGTCATTAGTGATAGAGAGCTTACTCTTATTGCACTTGGAGACCCTACAAGAGAATGGGATGTGTTCAACACTACCTTCCTCAACAATGACAGGATTCCAGGATTTGATGAATTATTGGCTAGATGCACTCGAAAAGAAATAAGGATGAAGGGAAGAGACAAGCCCTCAAATGGAAACAATCCTACCGCCTTTTTTGCTCATTCTAAGAGGAGGAACAATGTTGGTCCAAGGAATCAAGGACAAGGGTTCAAGTCGGGATTCAAAAAAAGAAGAAAAGGAAGATGCTTCAATTGTAACAGGTTTGGCCACTTCGCTAGAGAGTGTCCTTACAAGAAGGATACTCCAAGAGATGATGATAACAATAACAACAACTACAAAGGCAATGGCAATCAAAGGAACAATAGGTTCAATAACAAAGGAAAGAGGAATGCTCCCGCTGCTCGAAATGGAAATGGTCGTCCTCCCAAGAAGTCGAGAAACTCCAGGTATGAAGAAGTTATGTTGCAAAGAAAAAATAATTTTATCTTATTTATGCCCTCACCACGACCTCTCCTCCGGATACATTGGATCATTGGTTGATTGATAGTGGTGCCTCGAGGCACTTCACTGGGTACAAGGAGGCCCTCTCAAATTTGGTTGAAAAGAAGACAAATATGGAGATTATACTTGGGGATAATGCCACTTATCTCGTGAAAGGAATTGGGACTGTTACTCTTCACTTAAATCAAGGTCAAACCCTACACTTACAAGAAGTACTATATGTACTTGATCTGAAAAAGAATTTGGTCTCAATTTCTGCGATGGAAGACAAAGGTTTCAAGGTGATATTCATTGATGGGAAAGTTCGTGTTTGGCAAAGGAACCCAAGAGATGCATTCACACTTGGATTCGGGGTTGAAGGTCTCTATCAGGTTGGAGGAAGTCAGTTAGGAGCAATGACTTGTGATACTTCTCTTCAATCTGAATTATGGCACCGAAGATTTGCTCACCTCCATTTCAAAGCCTTACCTAATGTAAAGAAGATGGTCACAAGTATGTCCGAATTCAATTTAAATCATGAAAGTGTTTGTCAAGGACGTGAAGCTAGAAAACATACAAGGGGACCATTC
Organism: Pinus tabuliformis; assembly: GCA_031772625.1. Taxonomy (NCBI): domain Eukaryota; kingdom Viridiplantae; phylum Streptophyta; class Pinopsida; order Pinales; family Pinaceae; genus Pinus; species Pinus tabuliformis. Next base: position 206,034,081 of record CM062804.1, read on the forward strand.
CCCTCAAGTGAAACTCAAACCACCGATATTCTTCAATTGGTCCATTCTAATCTATCAAGTATGTTGCCCATGATATCTTTGGGTGGATATTTGTACTACGTTATTTTTGTGGATGACTTCTCTCGCAAAACATGGATCTATTTCTTGTTGGAAATACTGAGAGGGGGGGGGGGGGGGGGGGGGGGTGAATCAGTATTTCTTATTTTTCACTATTGTTTTACTAGTTAAAAACATATATGTTCAGAACACAAAATAAACAACAGGAATAAATGCTTTTATTCATATAACTGTGCAGTAAAATAAATACAATAAATAGATGGTCACAATTTGTTGCCAAGCTCCAACTTGGACTTTGGTGAGGCTCCAACCTCCAGAGCTCCAACTCTATTTTGCCAAGACACCAATCTTGGACTTAGGAGCACCAACTCCCAAGAACTTCAATCCTGATTAATTCAAAGGCTCCAACCTCTTTGGTATACACTGGTGTGCTGCTGCACTCTTTTCAGCTTCCACTGCATCTGCTGCCCCCTTTGCTTCTCCTGCTTCCACTATCTCATGCTCGGGTTATACCATACACCAACGACCTCCAATTCTCTGTTTTCTGCTGCTTTTTATATGCTCCATGCCTCTGTCCCTTCATTTCTTCTTTCTTGCTGGCTCTTTGACTTCCTTTCGTCACAGGCTCTTCGGCTTTCTTACTCCGCAGACTCTTCGGCTTCCTCAGAGCTTGCTTGCCCTGTCAGTTACCTCCATATTTTAGAATCAGAGCCATCAGCCGAGCGTTTCAATCAACCATCACCGAGCGCTTGCAATCAACCATCACCGAGCGCTTTAATATATATATACCTTAAACCCCGCGGTAATATATCTACGTTAATACACGGGAACCACTATAAAACCCCGCTCTAATTCAAATGCACGGAATCCAAATATTATGCATCCGCCTTCATACATTTCGGCGGTTCCGGATTTCGCTATCACAGCAAGACTTGTTTAGGCCTGACCTCCGACGAGGTGCAGATCCGATCCACCTTTAAACTGCTTTTAATTATAGTTCGGGTCCGATAGATATAGGCGCTCGCTACCTCCGCTGCTCCGATGCGATACAAGGCCTCCGCGGACCCGACGGCCCATTCAACTCTGCTTCTTAATGATTTCGGGTCCGGCTTTTCGGCAAGTTCGTATCGGCGCTTTTGTAATACAGAGGGTCTGCGGACCCGACACTCCTTTATACTCCTTCCTAACTTAATTTCGGCTCCGGGTCCATCGGCGATTTCGCTGATCGCTACCTCTGAAATGATACAAGTCCTCTGCGGACCCGATATGCTTTCTATTCTGCTTGATAAGAGTTTCGGCTTCGGATTTCGGAGCTCGTCACTTGACCGCGCTGAGGTTCCTTTCGGACCCGAAAAGGTTTAGATGCCTTGCTATATATATTTCGGCGGGTCCGCTTATCGGCGGTCGCCACAGATAATAACACTCCCTCCTCCGATGCGATATTTGGGTTCCGGACCCGATATGGGTCTGGACCAAAATTAATATTCTTTCAATTCCGCCACAAAGGAAACAAGGCCTTTGATTATTGTAATTGCATATATGTAGGTTTGGGCGCTCAAACACTCCCGATAACATTAATACATGCATAGGTGGGTTTTTCATTGCCCGAACAACTCCCGATAGTATTAATGAAGGCATATATCATTGTATTGCTTCATTTGCTCCTCCGATGGCTCCTCTTGCTCCGATATGCTCCGATAGCTCCTCTTCTTTGGCATATATATGGCATATATATATGTGGCTCCTCCTATAGCTCCTCTTTGCTCCAATGTGGCTCCTCTGGCTTGTTCTACTCCTCTTGGCTCCGTCTGCTCCTCTGATGGCTCTGTCTCCTCCTCTTGAATATTGCCATATTGACATCAATGACAATCTGTGTCCAACAATCTCCCCCTTTGTTATTGATGGCAATATTCTTCTGCTCTCTCTCCCCCTTTGACATCAATGGCAAAGGCATGCATACGAACTCCCCCTGTCAAACTGCTCCCCCTGTCCTGCTGCATCTTTATGAATGAACTTGAGTGATGATAAAGAAATAACCCCCATCTTTTGTCGCAGATGTTCAAATGCTTCCCGAGGAAGAGGTTTAGTAAAAATATCAGCTATCTGCTCCTTAGTACTTATATATTCCAGAGTGATGTTTTGTTCAGCTACTTGCTCACGGAGGAAATGATACTTGATTGGTATATGTTTGGTTCTTGAGTGCATCACTGGATTTTTACTGAGACTGATAGCACTAGTGTTATCACAATAAACAGTAATTGGTTGATCTGTACATATGTTGACATCCTTTAGCGCTTCCTTCATCCATAGTATCTGAGTACAACAGTCTGCTGCAGCAATATACTCGGCTTCGGTTGTGGATAATGATATGGATGAGTGTTTTTTGCTGAGCCACGATACTAAACAGTCTCCTAGGAAGAATGCATTTCCACTAGTACTTTTTCGATCATCTATATTTCCAGCCCAATCAGCATCGGTGTATGCAGTTACATTCAGTGTTGAGCTCCTTGGGTACCAAAGACCGAAATCAGAAGTTCCCTTCAGATATCTGAGGATTCTCTTTACAGCTAATAAATGGGATTGTTTGGGAGCCGATTGAAATCTTCCCACCATTCCTACTGCTTGCATTATGTCTGGTCGTGTAGCTGTTAAGTATAGAAGGGCTCCAATCATTGACCTGTAATGAGTTGCATCTACTAGAGGGGAGTCATCATCTTTGCTCAGTTTGCAGTTTGTGTTCATGGGAGTGCTCATGGGTGCACAGTCCTCCATTCCATATTTTTTGAGCATGTCTTTTAGATATTTGGCTTGAGATATACATAATCCTACTCTGGTTTGGGATACTTGAAGTCCAAGGAAGTGGGACAGTTCTCCTATCATTGACATCTCAAATTCTTTTGCCATGCTTTGAGAAAATTCATGGCTCATTTCATCATTATTACTAGCAAAAATCAGATCATCGACATAAACAAGAGCAACTAGTAACTTACCTTGATCTGTCTTTATGTATAAATTGCTTCCAGCCACTCCCTTTTTGAAGCCTTGTTGTTGGAGATAGTTATCCAGTCTTGCATACCAAGCTCTAGGAGCTTGTTTCAACCCATACAAGCCTTTTTCAACTTACAGACTAGGTCCTTTCCTGCTGTCAGATCAAAACCTTCTGGCTGCTCCATGTAGACTTCCTCCTTGAGTTCCCCATTTAGAAATGCTGATTTCACGTCCATTTGATAGATTTTGAATCCTTTCGAGCCAGCAAATGCTAAAAACATCCTGATAGCTTCCATACGGGCCACTGGTGCAAACGTCTCTTCAAAGTCAACTCCTTCAATTTGCGAGTAGCCTTTGCAAACGAGTCTTGCCTTGTTTCTGATAACCTGTCCTTCCTCATTCATTTTATTTTTGAACACCCATTTGGTTCCTATTATGTTTTTGTCCTTCGGACGAGGTACCAGCTCCCATGTCTTGTTCTTCTCAATTTGGGATATTTCTTCTTCCATTGCTTTTACCCAATGAGGATCCTTACTTGCTTCTATGAATGTTTCTGGTTCTATCATAGATAGGAGGGCAATGGCTTTTCTCTTGGGTGAGGTTGTTATCCTTCTTTTGGTTTGCACACCTTCATCTTTATCGCCAATGATCTGTTCTTCTGGATGATATCTTTCTACATACTTCATCTTTGAAGGGGTATGAGGTGGTTCTCTTTCCTCTACTTCTTCTTCATCATCTATCTCTTCTTCTTTAGGTTCTTCTTCTTCAATGAGAAAGTCATCTTCTTGCTCTTCAATTTCCTTTTCTGGAAGATCTTCATCAACCTTTACATCGATGCTTTCCACTATTTTCTTCAGTCGAAAATTGTAGCACTTGTAAGCCTTGCTCTGTGGAGAATATCCAAGAAATATCCCTTCATCAACCCGAGAATCAAATTTTCCAGGTGAACCATCATTTATTTTTATGAAGCACTTGCTTCCAAATATTTTGAAATACTTCACCGAAGCAGGTCTCCCTTTCCATAGCTCATAAGGAGTTTTGTCACAATTTGGTCTCAATTGAGTCCGATTCAATGTATAGACAGTTGTCCCTACTGCTTCCCTCCAGAATTTAGGTTGTAGATCTGCTGCTAACAGCATGGTTCTTGCCATTTCTTGGACAGTTCGGTTTCGTCTTTCAACTACCCCATTTTGCTGAGGTGTTCTGGCAACCGAGTATTCCCTTTTAATTCCATGAATATTGCAGAACTCTCTGAACTCGTTTGATGTGAATTCTCCTCCTCTGTCTGTTCTGAGACACTTAATTTTTGAATCTTTTTCATTTTCTACAAGGGCTTTTAGATTCTTAAAACACTCAAAAGTTTCAGATTTATACTTTATGAAATATATCCACATCATTCTAGTATAATCATCAACAAATAATACAAAGTACCTTTCTCCTTGGAGTGCTTGATTTCTAGTTGGCCCACACACATCAGCATGTATGATTTCCAAGGGCTTTGATGTATAGTGTTCCTTTGTCTTGTGGCTGGTTCTGGTCTGTTTTCCATGTTGACATGGACCACACACTGCTTGATTTGGTTTGGACAGCCTTGGGATGTCTTGTACAGCTTTGATTTTGCTGATATTGACCAGATTTTCGAAGCGGGTATGTCCAAGTCTCTTGTGCCACAACCAACTCTCATCTGCCTGACTCAAGTAGCATTTGTTCTCCTGAATCTTGTTCAGAACGTAAATATTGTCTGGTGTTCTCACTCCTTTTGCCACAAGTTTCCCTGAGGTAGAGTTCCTTATTTCACAGTCTTTGGTGCTGAACACAACCTTATGTCCTTGATCACAAATTTGGTTGACACTCAGAAGGTTGTGTTTGAGTCTGTCAACCAGCAGAGCATCTTGAGCTTTTCCTTTTCCATTGATCAGAGTAACTGTTCCTCTTCCTGCAATTTTGCCAGTTCCGCTTCCAAAGGACACACTCCCTTCCTTTTTGCTCAGTGAGATAAATTTCCTTCTGTCTCCTGTCATGTGTCTGGAGCATCCACTATCCACAAACCATTGGTTTCCATTATTTTGTGCAAATAGAGCCAGGCCGCATTTGTCCATTGCAGAGACCTTGCTACTCGTCTTTCTTCCTTTGAGTGGGCAGTTTTGTTCATAGTGTCCATTATTGTAGCAAAAAGAGCAAGTCAGATCAAATTTAGTCAAGGGATCGAATGAATTGAAGGTTTTGATTTGTCCCTGTCTTTTGGGAGCATATGAGTTGATTACTCGTTCCTTTTGCGTTGTCTTTTCACTTCTGCGAGCCATGCAGTGTCTAGCTTGGTGACCGAAGTTTTTACAGTGAAAACAGTGTCCAAGAAATATGGTTTTGAAGCAACCACGGTTTAATTCGCCTTCCTTTCTAAGAATTACTCCTCCCTCGTCCTTTGGATTTTTGATGGGCCCTTGGTGAAGTACAGGTTTGTATTTGCTGTAGTGTCCATGATTCGACTCCACAGTCTTCTTTGGAATAACTCTTTCTTGATTCTTGGAATCTAGGATGCACTTTTGATAAGATACTTTTTCATCTTTTGGGTTGCAGGAAAGTGCATCGGCATAGCTTTTCGCACTATTCTTAGTGCTTGAGGATTCTCCCTTGAAACCTATTCCAGACTTATCATGTTGAGGTTTTTGATTTTTCAGAATAGTATCAAGTATTTGAGAGCTTTTACAGCGCTTTTTAATTTGCTCCAACTCCTTTCTCAGAGATACTACTTCGGCCTCACGTTCTTCACAAGTCTCTTCTTTTTCCTTAAGCTTTGTTTCCAAGAGATCTTCTCTCCTTCTTATTTCCTCGTTTTCCACTTTGAGAGAGATAATTTTGTTCCGTAGTTTCTCGTTCTCTTCAATGGCACTTATTAACAGTTCATCCACATTTCCTTCTAGCCCCGAGTCATCATCATCTGTGAGTGCCATGAATAATGCTTCTTGGCTTTCATCATGGTCGCTTTCCTCATCTGATTTCTTTTTGATGACCATAAACTCATCCTCATCAGACTCATCTTGCTTGGAGAGAAGGTTTTTCTTATTGAACCCTTTCTTTTTGTATGTCATTCTTTTAGAATTTCTTTCATCATCACTGTCATGTTTATTAGGACATTTTGCTGCATAATGACCTATTTTTCCACATTTAAAACAGATAAGAGGATACTTGCCTTTAAGCTTAGATCCTCTCTTCAGCTTTCGTACATATTGAGCCAATTCGGATTCCACATCTGACTCATCACTACAGTCATTCCTTTCTTTCCCTTTCTTTGACTTTGAGGCCTTGAATGCTGCATCTTTGGAGCTAGGTCCACCTTTCCTCATTTCATAGGCAGTGAGAATTCCATGGAGTTCATCCATTTTGAGGGTGTCAAGATCCTTTGATTCTTCTATAGCACTTATTTTGGATTCAAATCTGTCTGGAAGGGACCTTAATACCTTTTGTACAATAGTACTTTCTTCAACCTTTTCGTCCAGTCCTTTCAGGGAATTTACCACTTCAGCTACTCGGAGGAGGTATGCTGCAATATCTTCTTCCTCTTCCATTTTCAAACTTTCAAATTGTCTTCTGTGAGTTTGAAGCTTTGCCTTTTTGACTTTTGAGTCTCCATCGTACAAGCTGACTAGCTTCTCCCACATTTCTTTGGCAGAGTTACAGTGCATGATTTTTGTAAACTCGAAATCAGTGATTCCACTAGTGATAGAGTTCATGGCATTTGCATTTGCAATGTAGGCTTTCCTCTCGTCTTGGTCTGTTGGAAGAGTGGAAGTTGCTCGGTATTCAGTTTGACAAAAATGCCAGACTTCAGGTCCAAGGGACATTAAATAGTAAGTCATTCTTTTCTTCCAAAACCCAAAGTTAGTGCCATCAAACAGAGGAGGTTTTCCTGATGCTTCATGATTTCTCATCATGGTTGCTGATCCTTCATCAAGCTGTTAGGCTAGAATGAAGAAACTTGGCTCTGATACCAATTGTTGGAAATATTGAGAGGGGGGGGGTGAATCAGTATTTCTTATTTTTCACTATTGTTTTACTAGTTAAAAACATATATGTTCAGAACACAAAATAAACAGCAGGAATAAATGCTTTTATTCATATAACTGTGCAGTAAAATAAATACAATAAATAGATGGTCACAATCTGTTGCCAAGCTCCAACTTGGACTTTGGTGAGGCTCCAACCTCCAGAGCTCCAACTCTATTTTGCCAAGACACCAATCTTGGACTTAGGAGCACCAACTCCCAAGAACTTCAATCCTGATTAATTCAGAGGCTCCAACCTCTTTGGTATACACTGGTGTGCTGCTGCACTCTTTTCAGCTTCCACTGTATCTGCTGCCCCCTTTGCTTCTCCTGCTTCCACTATCTCATGCTCGGGTTATACCATACACCAACGACCTCCAATTCTCTGTTTTCTGCTGCTTTTTATATGCTCCATGCCTCTGCCCCTTCATTTCTTCTTTCTTGCTGGCTCTTTGACTTCCTTTCGTCACAGGCTCTTCGGCTTTCTTACTCCGCAGACTCTTCGGCTTCCTCAGAGCTTGCTTGCCCTGTCAGTTACCTCCATATTTTAGAATCAGAGCCACCAGCCGAGCGTTTCAATCAACCATCACCGAGCGCTTGCAATCAACCATCACCAAGCGCTTTAATATATATATACCTTAAACCCCGTGGTAATATATCTACGTTAATACACGGGAACCACTATAAAAACCCCGCTCTAATTCAAATGCTCGGAATCCAAATATTATGCATCCGCCTTCATACATTTCGATGGTTCCGGATTTCGCTATCACAGCAAGACTTGTTTAGGCCTGACCTCCGACGAGGTGCGGATCCGATCCACCTTTAAACTGCTTTTAATTATAGTTCGGGTCCGATAGATATCAGCGCTCGCTACCTCCGCTGCTCCGATGCGATACAAGGCCTCCGCGGACCCGACGGCCCATTCAACTCTGCTTCTTAATGATTTCGGGTCCGGCTTTTCGGCAGGTTCGTATCGGCGTTTTTGTAATACAGAGGGTCTGCGGACCCGACACTCCTTTATACTCCTTCCTAACTTAATTTCGGCTCCGGGTCCATCGGCGATTTCGCTGATCGCTACCTCCGAAATGATACAAGTCCTCTGCGGACCCGATATGCTTTCTATTCTGCTTGATAAGAGTTTCGGCTCCGGATTTCGGAGCTCGTCACTTGACCGCGCTGAGGTTCCTTTCGGACCCGAAAAGGTTTAGATGCCTTGCTATATATATTTCGGCGGGTCTGCTTATCGGCGGTCGCCACAGATAATAACACTCCCTCCTCCGATGCGATATTTGGGTTCCGGACCCGATATGGGTCTGGACCAAAATTAATATTCTTTCAATTCCGCCACAAAGGAAACAAGGCCTTTGATTATTGTAAATGCATATATGTAGGTTTGGGCGCTCAAACACTCCCGATAACATTAATACATGCATAGGTGGGTTTTCATTGCCCGAACAACTCCCGATAGTATTAATGAAGGCATATATTATTGTATTGCTTCATTTGCTCCTCCGATGGCTCCTCTTCCTCCGATATGCTCCGATAGCTCCTCTTCTTTGGCATATATATGGCATATATATATGTGGCTCCTCCTATAGCTCCTCTTTGCTCCAATGTGGCTCCTCTGGCTTGTTCTACTCCTCTTGGCTCCGTCTGCTCCTCTGATGGCTCTGTCTCCTCCTCTTGAATATTGCCATATTGACATCAATGACAATCTGTGTCCAACAATCTCCCCCTTTGTTATTGATGGCAATATTCTTCTGCTCTCTCTCCCCCTTTGACATCAATGGCAAAGGCATGCATACGAACTCCCCCTGTCAAACTGCTCCCCCTGTCCTGCTGCATATTTATGAATGAACTTGAGTGATGATAAAGAAATAACCCCCATCTTTTGTAGGGCATCGGCCATCCATCACTTTCCTTCACGAGCCACATCAGTCATGTCATCCTTCTCTCAGCGAAAAAGTGATCCTCTAGTCCCCATCTGGCTTTTTCCTCATACAACTACCTCTTTCAAGTCATGTTTCCTCCAGGATATTTCATCCAACCACAAGTGCTAGTTGTAGGCGACATCTACAACTCTCTTTTCAATGGCCCTGTATCAACGCATCCAAATGTTGTTCAAAAATAATAAAAAAATGAACATCAAATCAAAGTTACCTTTTGTGATGTCCTTTCATCATGACATCTTGTTTGCCTGCAACATCCTACAAATTCATAAACATATCTTCAAGACTTCATATGTCAAGGGTCTCCTTTATTTACAGACCTTATCATGGTCTTCTTCTCTATGGAGATGTCATGATCAATTCTTCTAGTCATCGAATGTTGACTTCTTGTGAACGTAGTTGCATCTTTCACGATCTCTATTTCTTTCTTCACACATTGCTTCCCAGGAACTCATAGTCCCTTCATCTTTGTCAACCACCTCATAGTCCATATGAGGGCATATTATGTTGATTTCATCTTATCAATAAGTGAATTATGCCTTCATGCATCTTTCCAAAGAAAGAGATCACTTTTCTTTGATCATGCTCATGAGATAAAGAATTTTCTCATGCTATCTGCAACTATATGGTGACATGACTTAATCTATCAAATATATGCATACCTCTTTCCTCCTTTTGGTCATCTAGACTTCCTTCGGCAGCTTCCTTTCCTTGATTGAGAGTACTCCAATCAACTTGTCCTGCTACACTCCTTTGTCACCATACCATCATCCTTCTAAACACTATACCCCACATAAAGTGGAATGATCAGCGAGACACTTGCTTCTTCCAAGAAGAGGTGAACCTTCTAATGAAGATCCCAACAGAGGATCTAGATTATCCTCATCCGGTAGAAGCTCCTTTCTCATGATGATGATGTATGATGAATTCCTTCTACCATGCTAGATGACTTTCTTTCAATTATATGCACTATACATGCTTTCAATGAGGTTAGCACGAGCCACTTCCTTTATGTGATAATTGCTACATCAGTATAGACTTCTACTTCAGCTATCCTTTTCAAGCTTCTATAATGAACTCCTGCTTCAATCATATGCTTCTCCCATGATGCCATTTCCTAATATGATGCATCCTATCATACTTACAATGCTTCCTACCATGATAGCTATTATTTACAAAACTAAAAAGAACTTAGTGGAGGAGATTATCTCAGTCATAGTAGAGATCTCTTACTTCCTCCTTATTTGATTTCTTCTTCTCAGGTTCTTCCACTTCTTCAGTGATGTGGGCTTCTTCCCTTCCTCTTTGGTTGTTGTCCTTCATAAGTTTCGAATAGTCTCTCTTGTAGTGCCCATATTCATGACAACCATAGCATTAGACCTTTGACATTTTCTTCTTGTTCTTCCTAGCCATGGCAACAAACGCTAAGACTTGCTTGTTTGATCCTACATCGCTTTTTGCCTTCAATCTGTTTTCTTCAATTTTACACAATGACCAAAGTTCACTGAATGGGGTGGCTTCCTTCTTTCCAAAGATGCTAGATGTGAAGTTTCCCCATTCCTCTAGAAGTGCATTGAGCACTATGGTGGTCATTTCTTTATCGGACATTATTTCTCCCAACTCTTGTAGTTGGTCTCTTATTTATGATACCTTCATAAAATATGGGGCTATTCCATCTTCCTTTGAGATCTTCATTTTGTACAGCTCATTCCTCAAAGATATCACTTCTCCTGCAATACTTACGAAGAACAATTCTATTAACATGTCATATATTTCTTTTGGTGTCTCCAACTTTGATACATTAGGTATGAGGGGATCCTTGATAGATTCAATAAGAATCCTTTGAGCCCTTACTTGTCCTTTCATATACTTTGCTAGAGCTTGAGCTTCTTCCTTTGGAGGCTTAGTGATTGATCCCTTAACATGTTCAACGACTTCATTTTCTACGAGGATCAAATCTGTCCTATTCTTCCATGCAAGAAAGTTTGATGACCCAACCAATTTGTTGTTTTACTTGGAAAATGAAGTCATTTTGATAGCAAATTCGGTCATAAATATAGAAGCACTTACTTGTCAAGTGAAGATGCTCCTTGATGACAATATCTTCAATTTGATGCCTTCTTGATTTTGATGATGATGTTGATAATAGAAGATGTCTTCCTTCAAAAGTGATCCTTCAAAGAGAGGGAGATCATCTTGATTCCTTGATGATGAAGACAACGCCTCTTCTTGCTTCCCTTGATTGTAGAGACTCCAAAATGCTTCAATGAGTAGTCATTGTTTAAGTGGAGGTAGGGTCCTATAGATCTTATCTTTGTGATGATGATGTGAGCTTCTCAAGAATGCTTCAAGTGTATAACCCTTCTTTGGATGAGCTAGGGTTTTGAGGTCTTCTTTCTTTGGGATGTGATGATCCTTGAGATGAATGGTCCTTCTTGATGATTGATGCTCTTGATGACCTTCTAGTGATTTGGCCCGTCAGTGCTCTTCTTTAAGTTGCCTTTCCTTGTCTTGTCACCTTAGCTCTGATACCATGTTGACAAATCTAAGGGTAGCTAGATTAGGTGATTTCTCTTACTTTGATAACTGCTTGTGATGTATTTTTAATTAACTTGATTAACTTCTTCTTTCACTTGATTATTATTAGTATTTTCCATCAAGCAGCTACCAAACCATAAAGAACAATAAGACAAAGGACACAAGATATAGGCGATCAACTAAGGCTAAAACCTCTCCCACTGAGAGGAAAACCCGCAAGAATTTTTCTCTTCTTATAGAATCTTGAATTGACGAATTCCAAGACCTATGACCCTTGACAAAGACCCTCCAAGACCAAGTCAAACCTTTCTTCCTTGATGAGCTTTCCTTCCAACAGCTTATGCAATTTCGATCTCCCAGCAGATTCTTCTGCAACTTCAACCTACCTAGCAAATTCCTCTTTAACTTCGACCTGCGCAACAAATTCTTCCGCAACTTCAACCTGCCCAGCAAATTCTTCTGCAACTTCGGTCTACTCAGCAAATTCTTCTACAACTTCGACCGAGAAGTTTCTTCCTAGCACTTCAACTTGCCCAGTAGCACTTCGACTTGCCCAACAGCTTTCCAGCACTTCGACTTGCCCAACAATTGTAGAAACCCTAGCACGAGAGAGAGAGAGAGCGAGCCCCAAAACTTTGATCTTACTCTTCTTCTTTTTCTTCCTTTTCCAGCTACTTTCTGAGATCGAACTTTCTTTAGAGTGTGTCCAAATGAGATCTAGTTCCTTCTTATTTATAGGCTTTTGAGGGGTACCTTTAGGCCGACTTATCCCTTCAGGTACGTCGACTTGATCTTTGCACCATGACAAGGTCTTGGAGGGTCTTTTGACTAAAATAAATTTTCTCTACAATATGTAACATGCCCAAATGGGTCTTCCATACATGACAACAACTCTTCTTTACTTGTAGACTCAATGACAAGCACTAGAAGCTCTCAATGGGAGCTTGACCTAAAAATAAATTTCCTTTGAGCATGAACCCATGCCTCGAGAATAACAATAATAAATTTATTTTTCTCTTTTCATTAAATACATAAAATCATGATTACATATTGTCATTATGAAGACCGAACCTAGTTACATATTTCAACAAGTCCCAGAGATGATGATACCTAATCTCAATAAGCTTGGAGCAATCATGAAACACTGGATTCTCAGAGAGAATAATGCAACTCTGATTGTCACAGTGGATCACAATGGGCTCCATCCTCGGACTAAAAAGTCCCACTAGCAACTTCCTCATCTAGATAGCTTCACATGCTACCAAACTGGTAGCCATGTATTCGGCCTCTACTAAACTAAGTGCGACTGATCTTTGCTTCCTGTTGATCTAGGAAACAGTGGTTGACCCAATGCTGAAGATGCAACCTGAAGTACTCTTTCAATCTGTGGAGATCCCTGCCCAATTTGCATCTTTGAAGCCCTTAAGCCTCACTCCATCAACCCTTTTGTACCATAATCCATATTCTTGCCTCTGAGATACCTCAAAACATGCTTTGCAACAACCCAATGAACTTTGGTAGGATCCATCATGAACTGGCTCAACTGGTTCACTACAAAACATTTGTTAGGTTGTGTGTTGACTAAGTACATCAATGACCCGATGAGTTGCTTGTACAATGTAGAATCTACTCGCTCTGCTATGCTCTACTAGCTTCCACCTTCCTCCAATTTGTGACTAGAGGCGTGGTCATGGACCTGCAATCCTACATACTAAATCTCCTGAGAATCTTTGTAGTGTACTTCCCCTGCCCTAAGAAGATTTACCTAATCACCCTGCCATACCTCCAGTCCAAAGAAATAGCTCATAAGACCTATACCCTTCAAACTCTCTTGCAAGATCTACCTTGCAATCTTGGATCAAGTTGTCTGCTCTAGTCAACATAAAGCACTAGAATGAGTGGAAGCCCTCCAATAGTGATGTAGTACAGGTTGGCATCCGCCTCACTCTTAGTGAAGCCCAATCCCTGAAGGTAGCTATCAATGCGAGTGTACCATGCTCTTGGAGCCTGCTTGAGCCCATAAAGAGCTCTCTTCAACAAACAGACATGAGTGTCTCTACTGAAAGTCTCAAACCCCTCTAGTTGCTCCATATAAATCTCCTCCTCAACCACCCTGTTGAGGAATGTTATTTTCACGTCCATTTGGTGGATCTTCCACCCCATCTAAGTTGCAAGTACCAAAATAGCCCTAACGGAAGAATAGCATGCCATTGGAACAAATGTCTCATCATAGTTGATGCCCTCAACCTATGAGAAGCCCTTGGCCACAAACTTGGCCTTGTACTTCTCCACACTCCCATCTGCTCCATGCTTCACCTTATACACCCAGCATGAGCCTACTACTGATTTTCTCTCTAGTCGTGGCACAATATTCCAGATATCGTTCTTCACGATGGAAGAATATTCCTCCACCATGGCATCCTCCCAAACTTGCTGAGAGGTTGCCTCCTCATAACAAGAAGGCTCGATGTCCAACAACTCAGTCATCAATGCCATATATCCAGCATACCTTTGTGGTTACTTTGCCTGAACATAAAGTTAGGAGTCTCAACTCAATCCTGGGCCTCCTAAATCAACTGCTCGGCCCACTTGGCACTCTTCCTTCTTGTGTTAGGAGTCACTGATTGAGTGGTTGCTTCCACTCATCCTGGTCTCTCTTCATCCTGCAATGACTCCTTGTCATCTTGTTGTGTAGTCCGCTTGCCACCTGGCTAAGACTCAACCTATGATACTAGCTGAGGCTCCTACTTGGGAGCGAATAGCTCCTCCTTAGGTACTCCAACCTACTCTCGCTCCAAGGACTCCCTTAGAGCTTTGTCCTCCTCAAACCTCACATCCCGCCTGATAACTACCTTCTTCAGTGATGGTATATACACCCCATATGCTTGAGATGTCTCAACTGTGGGCTCCAGCTTCTTCCCACTCTCTTTGGACACATGGCAGTAAACTTTTGTCCCAAAGATGCAGAAGTGAGAAACATCAAGCTTCTTGCTCGTGCAAGCCTCCTCCAGTGTAACATATCCAAGCACTCTATGTGAACGCTTGTTCTGCATAAAATATTGCAGTGTTGCACGCCTTTGCACACAAGAACATGGGTAGCCTCTAGTCATGCAACATGGCCTTGGTCACTCCAACTATGCTATGATTCTTTCTCTCAGCCACCCCATTTTGCTGAGGGTTATGTGGTGTTGTAAGCTCTCTCCTAATGCCCTTCTCGACACACACGTCCCTGAAAGCATTAAAGACATATTCCACACCAATATCACTCCTCAAAGCTTTGATCTTCTTCCCGATTTGGTTATCTACCAAGGCCTTGAACTCCATGAAGTTGGAGAAGACCTCTTCCTTCTTCTTCATAAAGTAGATCCATGTCTTCGAGGAATAGCCATCTATGAAGGTGACATAGTCCCTATGTCTCATGAGTGATGGAAAAGAGAAGGGCTCAAATACGTCTGAATGTACCAGCTCCAAAATCCTTTTGGCTCTATTGTCTTGGCCACGAAAAGATGACTTGGCATACTTGCCAAGTGTGCAGCCCTTACACACATCATGTTGGTCAAATACGCACTGTGGTAGTCCTATGGCTATCTATTGAAAAATCTCCAGCACCCCATGATGCAACTGCCCCATGACTCTGTGCCAAAGCTCCCCCACATCTCTAATCTGCGCACTTCCTGCCTTATTGCTCAAGGTTGTGCATTTCTCAACTTGCAACCTATAAAGATTCATCATCCTCACACCAATTGGTTCATGGCTCCAGAAGCTAAGTGCTCCAAGTAAGCTTTACCTCTACTAAAAATAACATCATAACCCTTGTCCTCTAGGGTAGCAACAGAAATAAGGTTCTTCTTAAGGCCTGGAACATAGAGGACATCCCTAAGATGGAGAGAGCTACCAAACTCCCTCTCAAAACTGATAGTACCTACTCCCCTAGTCAAGTACCAGCCATCATTTCCTAGCTCAATGTGAAACTACATGTCCTTCTCCTTTAGTTGGCTAAAATATTCCTTGTTCTCGATCATGTGGAAGGATGCACCAGAATCAATATACCATACACCGTTGATAAGTCTTTCTCGAACTAAGAAGAAAACTCATCTACCCCAGCTGATGCAGCCACATGATCCTTACTGGACCGCTTCTTCCTATTAGGACACTTAGTGGCATAGTGCCCAAACTCGTGGCAATGGAAGCATTTGATCTTGCTTAGATATTTCTTCTTCTTCTTGCCCTTTTGACTGGACTCGGCCTTTCCTTGGCCCTCCTTGCCCTTAGCTTTGTTGTCTTTGCCTACAAGGGCAAAGTTCTTCTCATCCTCTATCTTTGTTGATCTTCCAACTCTCGTCCCTCTCCAAATTTCTTCTTAGACGCAATCTGCCCACAGGCTTTCCCCGCTAGGAATATTCTCTCAGCCATTAAATGCATCCTAAAAATTCTCCCATGACTTATGAAGTCCCAATAGTGCAAGACTCACAAGGTCATTGTCTGCTACAGTCTCACCCACTCCTTGGAACGCCATCCTACTATCCAAAAATTGTGTTGATTTTTTAATGTACCTTGGACAAGTGGTTTCCCATGGGTTAGTCTCTACCTAGGGAAAAGTGTCCAAAATAATTATTTTCCTAACTGTGACTTTATAAAGTGAAAGTCAATGTTAAATTATAAAGTGAAAAGTGACTTTAGACATAAAGTACAATGTGGGTACTTTATTTAATGGGTGAGTTAAAAAATAGAAAGTGATAATTAAATGCACATTTATTCTCATCCCTTGATCTAAATGAATCTGAGCCATTAGATCTTAGAGTTGCCCAAAACTCATTTAGGGAAACAAAAGGGGGAAAAGAAAAGAGAGATTGCATTCATTCTTCATGAGCAAATTGGAGAAAGGACGCTGAGAGCTGGAGAAAAGTTTTGAAGGAGAAATTTGTTGCAGCAAGCTGAAGGAGTGATTTTTTGGCAAAGTTGGGCACGAAAATCGAGGCATAGAAGACAGCATAATGTATAGTACAAATAGCATTGAATGATGTGAGTTGCATGTCGTTCGAATGAAGTTTTTGAAAAAAAATTGCACAGTTCGTACAATGGTACGAAAATCCATACAGTGTGTACGCAATATGTATAATTGTATCCGTACAATACATATTTTCAACTTCACGTGGGCACGGTTTTCAAGGAGTTTTGCGCTGAAGAGATAAGTTGTATTTTGTTGTTCTGTTTTGTCTGCAAATGTATTCCCTAAACTTGAAAAATAAATAAAATTGAAGAGCTCCCTAATAGGTTTTCCCCGGAGCAGGGGTTTTGCCTGGATCTAAGTTGACCAAAAATATATGTGTGTTGCTGCTCTGTTTATGTCCATATTTATTTTCAGCGTGTGTTGACATGCCCCATGTGTTTTAATCTGAAAATTTCATTTCCAGAATTCTATATGTTGAATGTATGTTTATGAGAAAGGGCATTTCGCTTAATTGGAATGATAAGGTGAAATTAAAACTGCGTTGGGATTGCAAGAAATATTTTAGTCATCAAATTTCAACATGGTATCAGAGCTACACGCTGAAAATTGCAATTTCAACAGCAGAGAGTAGTTTGGACAACAAATTGATATTTTGGGACAGCAAGGTGAAATTTCACATAGACTGAACATTTGGGACAGCAATGTGTGCTTGAAAGTTCATTTCTCCATCTTCTTGGTTTTGTAAATTTTGGACAGCAGTCATGGCCATGTTCTTAAGAATAGAGGACAGATTGGATGGGATATCCAACTATGTCGTTTGGAAGGACAAAATTCAGACAGTGTTTGAGGAGGCAGCAGTTTGGGACATAGTGCGGCAAGTGGTTGTACCTCCTACTGCTGCAGATGAACTTGCTGAATTCAAAAAAAATAATGCAAAGGCAAAAAGGATTTTGATGGACAGTCTGAATGATCATGTGGTTCCTCAGGTGAGAGGAAACACATATGCATATCAGATGTGGACAGCTCTAACCACTCTCTATCAGAGTACCGATGAGAGCAGGAAGATGGTACTCAAAGAACAATTGAAGAACATTCGGATGACAAAGGCTGAAAGTGTAGTTCATTAAATTGGCAGGCTCAAACAGGTAAGTGATGATTTGACTGCTATTGGTGAGGCAGTTGCACCCACAATTAGTCATCATCTATTACTTCTACATCTAGTAGGACTCAGGAGTACATCATCCGATGTGTGATACATAGACAGCGGGGCTTCCCGCCATATGACCGATGCACGGGAGTTATTTTCAGAGCTTGCAGATAGGGCACTTGATATTGAGATTGTACTAGGAGATGACCGCACTGTGAGAGTTGTTAGTATGGGGATTGTGACCTTTGAGAGGGAGTCTTTGCCTCCTTTGAAGGTCGTGGATATTTTGTATGTTCCAGGGATGAAGAAGAACTTGATTTCAGTGTCTGTTATGGATGAGAAGGCGTTTGACGTCACTTTCTCAGGAGGGCAGGTATTGATGCATCCCAGGGGAGCTTCCACCACTTCGACCAAAGTGATTGGAGTCTGCTATTGGAAACTATACAGGTTCAGTTTTCAGTCAGCAGGAGCATTAGTGAAGAGCACAGCTAGTAGCACTCACATTAGTACCACCAGTAGTAGAGACTTGTGCGGGTTATGGCATCGGAGGATGGTGCATATGCATCATGGAGTTTTGAGAGTACTGAGGGAGATCACTACTGGAGTTCCTTATTTCAGTGTCGAGCATTATGAGGTCTGCAAAGGGTGTGCCTTGGGCAAGTACACCAAGTTACCACTCCCAGCGAGCGACAGCAGATCTACAAGTATACTAGACTTGATTCATACTGATGTTAGTGGCCATATGTCTCATGTGTCTTTGGGTGGTTATGAGTATTATGTTATAACCATTGATGACTACTCTAGGAGGACTTGGTTATATTTCCTGAAGACTAAGCGCGAGGTCTTTAATCGCTTTAAAGAGTTCAAATCTCTTGTGGAAAAGCAAACAAGTAGGAAGATTTAGGTCTTGAGGTCAGACAATGGTGGTGAGCACACCGATGGTGGGTTTTCTGACTTTTGTGCACAGGAGGGCATTAGGAGAGAGTTCACGGCTCCTTACAACCCCTAGCAGAATGGGGTGTCTGAAGGGAAGAACAAAGCTATTGTTGGGGCTGCTAGAGCAATAATTCATGATCATGGGTTACCTTTGTTTTTGTGGGTTGAGGCCTACAATACTGTTGTTTATCTTCAGAACAGCAGTCCTCACATAGTATTGGGGAATATGACTCTGGAGGAGGCTTTCACTGGAGAGAAGCCTCATGTGGGACGTCTTCGTATCTTTGGATGTCTCATACATATTCTTATATCCCCAAGGAGCAAAGAACGAAGCTAGAACCCATGGCAAAGAAGGGTATCTTTATGGGTGACAACGAGACTTCGAAAACGGAGACTGGTGCTTAGGAGGGATGTGAAGTTCGAGGAGGAGAGGGCCTATCGGAGATCACGGGAGTATGATGAGAGAGAGTCATAGACTTCTCCTCAGCAGGGAGGTCAGGTATAGGGAGCAAGACCTCAGGGTTCTGGATCGACTGTTACAGGAGGTACTTCAGTTTCAGTGACATTTGGGGCACCAGTGGCGAGTTCACCGAGCACTTCTTTAGGGAGTCCACTGGTACAAAGTTCACATGGCACTTCAACTAACACAGGCACAGGTGCCAATACAGGTTCTTCGAGGACGGGTGTTGGTACAGGCACACCAAGGTCAATTGGCAGACCTTCAGGTTCACCAAACTAGGGGGCAGAGGATGAAGTTCCCTATGGGTAAGATTCTTCAGGGAAGAGGAGGCCCAGGTGGCTTCAAGGCACCTTGAAGGAAGTGGAGTCAGTTGGTCCTCCGAAGAGGGTGAACAGGGAGAGAGTGTGCGACCTGAGCGATTTTGCAGTTATGTAGCCAAGGCTACTAGCATTGTTGACTCTGAGCCTACTAGCTATGAGGAGGCTACCAACCAAGAGGTATGGAGAGAGGCTATGGTGGAGGAGTATGCCTCTATCATTAAGAACAATGTCTGGGAAGTGGTGCCTAGGCCTGAGGGCAAGTCAGTTGTGACTTCTAGGTGGCTCTACAAGATCAAGCATGTTGCAAATGGCAGCATTGAGAAGTTCAAGGCAAGGTTTGTGGCTAGAGGGTTCTCACAGATAGAGGGAGTTGACTATGATGAGACCTTCGCTCCCATAGCTCGGTACACTTCTATCTGGTCCCTTATTTCTATTGCTGCAGAAATCGGTTGGCAAATCCATCAGATGGATGTGAAGACCGCATTTCTAAATGGAATTATAGAGGAGGAGGTGTATGTTGAGCAACCGCAGGGCTTTGAGGTACTTGGGCAAGAGACCCATGTATGTCGGTTGAGGCGAGCACTCTACGGACTTAAGCAAGCTCCGAGAGCTTGGTATTTGAGGATTAATACTTGCAGCAGAGATGGGTTTCACGAAGAGTGATGCAGATCCAAACCTATACTACATTGTTGTAGGGGATGATCTGCTCATCCTTGTGTTGTATGTTGATGACTTGTTCATTACTGGGGCAGAGAGACTAATTAGTGGTTGCAAGGAGGATCTTGCTATGGAGTTCGAGATGAAAGACATTGGGCTAATGCATTACTTTTTGGGGCTTGAGGTGTGGCAGGAGGAGGGGCATATCTTTTTGGGGCAGGCGGAGTATGCTGTGGATGTGTTGAGCATATTTCACATGGCAAACTGTAGACCCATGTCCACACCTTGATCACCAACTGGAAGAAGATTCATTCTTCAGATTCTAGTTTGATGGATCCCACATTGTAAAGGAAGCTTATTGGGTCCTTCATGTATCTGGTCAACGCTAGGCCAGATATATGCTTTGCAGTGAACACACTTAACCAGTTCATGGTTGAGCTTCGCTATGTGCAGGGGACTGTTGATTATGGTCTGGACTATAGGCAGGGAGATGGAGTGAGGTTCGCAGGTTACACAGATGCAGATTGGGCAGGTTGTGCTTTTGACAGGAAAAACACTTCATGGTGTTGCTACTGATTGGATTCGGTAGTTGTGTCATAGTTCAGTCGAACGCAAAAGTCAGTTGCTTTGAGCTCTTCTGAGGCTAAGTATATGGCTGCTAGCCAAGCTAGTTGTGAGGCCATTTGGCTTCGCAAGTTGTTGTATGGCCTATTTGATCAGGAGTTGAGACCAACGGTTATTCACTATGATAATCAGAGTTGCATTAAACTCACGGAGAATCTAATGTTCAATGACAGGTCAAAACACATTGACATCAGATATTATTTCATCATGGACTATGTTCAAAAGGGGGCAGTGAAGCTGGAGTATATATCAACAGATGAGCAGGTGGTCGATGTTCTCACAAAGTCCTTGCCAAGAGGCAAGCATGTCCATTTCAGGGACAAGATGGGTGTGGTGAGAAACACTTTCCTCAGTAAGAGGGAGTGTTGATTTTTTAATGTACCTTGGACAAGTGGTTTCCCATGGGTTAGTCTCTACCTAGGGGAAAGTGCCCAAAATAATTATTTTCCTAAGTGTGACTTTATAAAGTGAAAGTGACTTTATAAGTGTTAAAGTCAATGTTAAATTATAAAGTAAAAAGTGACTTTAAACATAAAGTACAATGTGGGTACTTTATTTAATGGGTGAGTTAAAAAATAGAAAGTGAGAATTAAATGCACATTTATTCTCATCCCTTGATCTAAATGAATCTGAGCCATTAGATCTTAGGGTTTTCCAAAAGTCATTTAAGAAAACAAAAGGGAGAAAAGAAAAGAGAGATTGCATTCATTCTTCATGAGCAGATTGGAGAAAGGTGGCACAGAGCTTGAGAAAAGTTCTGAGGGAGAAATTTGTTGCAGCAAGTTGAAGGAGTGATTTCTGAACAAAGCTGGGCACGGAAATCGAGGCATAGAAGACAGCATAAGGTACAGTATAAATAGCATTGAATGTTGTGAGCTACATGCTGCTCAAGAGAAGCTTTTGAAAAAAAATCCGTACAACGGTATAGAAATCCATACATTCCGTACGAAATCCGTATAGTACAGTCGTATACGTACAATACATATTTTCAGTTTCACGTGGGCACGGAAATTGAGGCAAAGTAGGCACGATTTTCGAGGAGTTTTGGGCTGAAGAGATAAGTTGTATTTTTCTATTATGTTTTGTCTTCAAATGTATTTTTCCTGAACTTGGAAGATAAATAAATTTGAAAAGCTCTCTAATAGGTTTTCCCTAGAGAAGATTGAAGGGGTTTTGCCTGCGTCTAAGTTGACCAAAAATCTGTGTATTTTTATGTGTTGTTGGTCTGTTTATGTCCATATTTATTTTCAGCATGTGCTGATAGTCCCATGTATTTTAATCTGAAAATTTCATCTCCAGAATTCTATATGTTGAATCAGTGTTGCGAGGGAGCGCCCCCCCCCTCGATCCCGCTCCCAATCCGCAATCCGGGCGGGAGCGGGTTGGGAGTGCGCTCTCGATAAAAAAAATTGCGCTCCCTTCCAAATCCGGGAGTGACTTCGGGAGCATCGCTCCCGTCGCTCCGGGAGCGAAATTTAAAGCCTGGGAGCGGTCAGGGAGCGATCGCTCCCGGAGCGACGCGCGCAGAGGCCGGGAGCCAATCCGGCAGTACAACCAACAATATCAACTAAAACAACCACCAAAATAGACAACACAAGAAAGAGCCATTGGCTAGCATGGTATCAAGTCCACACTGGCAGGTATTAAAGGAAAGGGCTACAAATGCAGCTAACAGGCGGAGGCCGCTCTTGATGGTATGTTTTGGGCACGTGTGAGGCAAGTATTGGATTTCACCAAGCCCATTTATCACATGATTCGGTTTGCAGATACAGATAAACTAGTGATTGGCGAGGTGTATGAGCAGATGGATACCATGTTGGGGCAAATAAAAGATATTGTTCATAACAATGATCCCGACTTGTACAAACTGATTCACGATTGTGTGTGTGTACGGTGGAATAAACTTAATCTTCCACTACATTGCTTGGCGTATATCCTTACACCAAAATACTACTCTACATCTTGGTTGGGCCAACCTGCACCAGGGGGTGGGGTTAGGACCAAACCCCATATAGATGAAGAGGTATCTAAAGGATATTTGGAAGCATTAGAAAAGTTGATACCTGACAGGGAGGAATGTGCTAGTGTGTGCCTTGAAATAGGCAGATACTTCAGTGGCACTGGTTTGTTTGGTACCTTCCATGCAATGGAAGACAGAGACAGATTTGATGCTCTCACATGGTGGGAAACATATGGCGGCCATGGACTTTTGCCAAAATTGGCAAAAAAAAATTCTATCACAGGTTGTAAATACTTCTTCTGCAGAGAGGTGTTGGAGCACCTACAGCTTCATATATAATGTGAAAAGAAAGAGACTCAATGAAAACCGGGCAGAAAGCTTGGTTTATGTGCACTACAACTTGAGGTTGTTGAGTCATTACTGTGATCGGGCTTATGAGGATCCAACATATAAAATCTGGGACAACCACCCAAAGGATGACAATTTGGAGCATGGCACTATACATCTTGAAGAACTGGAAGAGGAACTTATAAGGGAGGAAGATGAAACAGTAACCATGCCACCTCCACCATCCAGTAGCAGTGCTCGAGTTCTGAGTCTTGTTCCTTTGTTGTTGCCACCTCCATCTACACCCTCACGTGGAGGGCATGTGCCTTCTAGTTCTGGTCGTCAATCTGTGCAGGAGACTCCTAGAAGACCACCACGACCTACTCATACAGTAGGCTCTCGTGGCAAGGGCCACATGCAATAGTAGATAATAGATTTACAGTTTACTTGTCTTTTCTAGTTTCTATTAGTTTTCATAACTATTGAGTCTTGACTCTTGACTCTTGACTCTTTCATATCATAATGATATTTTTTGTAAACTATATATGACTGTGACAAATGCAATGAAAGTTTGAAGTTTGAAGTTGGAAATTATAACTCATTGGTAATGATTCTGAATTATGAATATGATGCTTCGTGAAAGTTGTTTCATTTCATTTCATAATTCATTTTAGAACATTTCATTTCATGTTAACAGTTAGATATTATTTCTTGTAATGGTTAAACTTAGCTTACAAGTACAACTTTGGTGATCAATGATGATAAATGGTATATATTGAATTTTCAATTTTGAAAGTTTGAAGTTGAAACTTTAAGATTGATGAATCATGATTCACGAGACTCAATATGTTGTAATATGTATGTTACTAACTTGTGGACGTGGTTGATAAAGATTATAACTTCTAGATGATTGATGTGATATGGTTCAATGATTAATCTATGTTTTTTTATGTTTTTTATATCTAATTCATCATTCTACATGTTTTTGTTGACATATATGTATCAAAATATAAAAAATATAAAAATATATATATATATTTTTAAAAAATCGCTCCGGGATTCGCTCCCAAACCGACAGCATTTGAAAATGTCGCTCCCGCTCCCCGCTTTCGCTCCCACTCCCAAGTAACATTGTGTTGAATGTATGTTTATGAGAAAAGGCATTTAACTTAATGGGAGTGATAAAGTGAAATTAAAACCGGGTTGGGATTGCAGGAAACATTTTAGTCATCAAATTTCAACAAATTGTTCTTCAAATCTCTTACACAAGCCTTCAACCTAAACTGCACTTTTCACTAACTGATCAATTTGGTACTGATCTTTACGCTGAACTTTGCTCTGATACCATGTTAATTTTCTCTTGAAACTCTGCAACTACTTAGATGAATTACTGAAAACAAGGCAATTAAAAACTGAAACCAAATTTACTTTCAGCAAGTTGTACCCTTCAATTATATGTTTTAGTACTATTTCTTACTAACTATGCTAATAAAATATTTTTGACCCTGGTCCTAGAGTCAAACTAGCCGTTGGTCAGGAGGCTCCGTTCTGCCTATTTAACTTGCTTTGCTGGATCTGTTTCTTCAACTTGTCCTGACGATGAACCACACTTGTTGGTTCGAAACGCGTCGACAAATGGTATTCCATGTGATTTTCGCCGAAAAATCTCTCTAAAAAAAAAAAGATACAAAGTTTCTTAACAATTTATAAGCAACGAAGAAACACCAAAAGTAAAATCACATGCACACAAATTGACATGCTTGTTTACCCAGGAAACCCAAAAGGGAAATCCTGCTTTCTTTGTTGACGTATTTTATTGATTGTTCTTGAGCAAATGGATCTATTACAATTCACACTGCTACTCCAGCCAGCAATCTGTCTCTGAGATCACAATTATTTGCCTACTAAATATCATTGACTTTCCCTGAGAATCTTTGATCCCTACTCCACAATCCTTGCATACCTTAGCCCCTATTTTTTTCGGCACTTGCTCCTATTTCCTAGTGCACAAGGCTCCTATTTCTTAGCACACTTGTGGCCCTATTTCCTAGTGCAAATCAGCTCCTAAATCTGTGCGCACTTGCTCCTCAAGAATACGCACTCCACACAAAGAATTGATCTCACAAGAACAATCGATTTTGTGCCTTCATCCTTCTCTTTATAGATAGAATTCGAACATGCAAGGAGGCCTAGTCTTTAATTGTGATTGCAAGTTAAATAAGAGTTCAACTTGTTCTCTCCAATCAACACTGAAGACGTAACTCATTCTAACTGAACTTGTACTGTAGTCAAACTGAAGAAGATTCCAACTAACTGAAGCTCCAACTATACACATGCAATTTTGATGAGCATTCCAGTAAACTGGAAATAAGCTCACCGAAACTGAAGTCTATATCTCATGAACTCGCATCCAGGCTAAAGAAAGACAAATTCGTGGTCTTCACTGGCTAAGGCACAGGCTAGAAGACCTTCCATCGCTACATTTTCATCACACAAAGCATGATGAAACAAATGCCCTGAAAAATCAACAGTTCATCTTAAGAAAGGAAGAAAACTTCCTTGGCAAACAATCAACGTTCAAAACAGTGAGAAAGTAAAAGTCAGCGTTACTACCTCTATCCATAATAAGATAGAAAAAGGAAGGCAGCCTTTTCTCCTTTTTTCCTGGCCTTTTGTCTGAAGGCTTGTTGTGCTTGAGTGGGTTAAAGTCAATAGCCTCCAATGTTATGCAAGATTCATTTCAAATTCAAAGCTTGAAATTCAGATTAAACTAATCTGAACCGTCCATGTTGAATAGATTGGCTGTGTTTGCTCGGTGCTGAATATCAGCAAGAATGCCTCAAGTTAGCAATTGCAGTTTTACAAGTGTTAACTTTTAAACAATTTTGTTCGCAGTTACTAAATTTTAAAGACCCTCTTTGTTTCTGTTTTCCAAGTAAGATGGCTACATTCCCCCGATTAAACAATTTTTTAAATACATAAAGGTCTCTAGTAGAAATTAGAATTGAATATAAATTTCCTGATGGGCAGGACACTTCAAAATATGAGGGACCTCAACCAGTAATGGACCATGACTAAGAAGGAGTTCATGACTTAAAAATCCCAATGATACTGCTATGAGTAATCCTGGACAAGACATGCAAGGAATAGCAATTAGAGGAAAATATGGGTAATCATAGAATATGGCTTTAAACTTTAGTTTGGAACAGAGACAAGTCTCCAGCAGTGAAGCTGAATTCTTGGCTATGATCTTAGGATTCTAGTTTTGTTTTAGTTTAAGTTTCAAAGCTAATTTAATTGATTGAATAGAACACCCTCTTGGTTATCATCTTGGTGAAATGGAAAAGGACCAATGATAAGGTAGAGGAAAGAAAATTCATTGAAAGTACGAAGCTTCTAACCATAGTAGCAGAATTCAGCCAAATATGGCCCTTCCATATAGATGTTTGGTCAAAAATTTGATTAAGTCAAGTCCCCATATTCATACCATACAAAAACTCTAAAACACAACTGTTAACTTTAAAATTTGGATCTAATAATTATAAAATTAAACCTCAAAATATTCGATAAATAAGGCACATTATGAGATGTCTCCCTGAAGGGAGCATTTTCAGACATGCTCTCAGAGAAATTTAAATATCATTAGTATGTTTTTTCATTCTAATTACATGCATACTTTCAACTAACCTACCCTGGTTCCCTACCAATTCCAACAAACCAAACTTGCAATGACTTTCAGATGTGCATAATGAGCAAGAAAGGCATCTTCTTCTGGGTGGACTTGTGGGATGCTTGCCACACACTCCTAGAAGGATTGGTGCCCTCTAGCTCAAGATTATAGACTGATTGCCACTGACCGTCCATCAATTATGGAGTTAATGGGGTAATCCCATAGACAAACATGTTCAAAATGAATACGGGGATGCCTGAACCTTTTTGAAGGGATGGGGGATGGAGTTTTGGTTGGCCTTTACAGCAGTATGACTCTCAGTGACTTATTGATTTTACATCATAAACATCTGTTATCCATTGTCTCAATGCAAGAAGAATGTCCATTGACACAGGATCCATAGTGTTTGGTCTGTTCAACTTTCTTATAATCTGGAAGTATTTCACTGGCTAGTTATGCAGCAGGGGATCCCATCCAAGGCCCATTTGGCCAAGAGTGGGCTATGTAACAGCCTTTGCCCGGTCTGTCATTGCCCAAAGGTAGTGAAACACATTTTTCGGGAGTGCTGTTGAGATTTGTAGCTTGGGAGGTACTCCAAAACCTAGGCTAGTGGGTTTTGGAGGAATTGGCACACAAATATGTTTGTGGGCTTAGAACCCAAGCCTCTGGGCTTTGCACCCAAGCTGGTGGGTGTGAATCCATGAGGCATTTGAGTGATTTGACACATGGAGGTGTTAGAGGACCCTTAGAAGAGAGGGGCAGTGAAAATCACTCAAATCCAAGGTGTCTAAGATGAGATATGAATTTTTCTATGTGGCTGTAGGTTAATTTGGCAGCTAGAGCAGGTCGGCTTGAGTATTATGGTTGCCCAAATTAATGTTTGGTGACACCACATTGTTAGATATAAATTGGAGTGATGTGAGAGGCATTTCTACACATCCTAGGTGCATCTTCCATTCAAAGGTTGGCTCTGAAATTGGCAGCGACGAAGGCAAGCGAAGAAAAGAGGCAAGGAGCACGAGTTTTGGGTCTGTTTAGATTCCTTGAGCAGCAGGGCCGTAGATCTGAGGCACCCAACAAGAGGATTGGAGGACGTGTCTTGGCTTGTTTTGGAGAAGACTTATGTGCAGATCCTAGCCTCTGGTTCAGAAGTTAGTTTGGGTGAATTCTGTGCTGTTTGTGTATGGTATTGTGCCTCTGTTCTAGGCCGCAAAGAATGCTGTAGCAACAGCAACTTGTGGAGGAAGTTTGGAGGGCCGAGAGGCCTACTCTAGGGCCTCCTTCCCTATCCGCAGCCACTAAGGAGACAGCGTAGTTAGAACAGAGGGTGTAACCCTTTGATCAGAGGCCGCGACCTATTGCTGTAGCATAACCGCATGCTATAGGGTGCTTTGAGGAGGATCCCAAGGCTAAACCGTGTGTGGAGAAGGCCTAGAAAGGGCAGTGAAGGGTGACAGGTGTTTGGACAAGAGAACACAGAGATAGGAGCAGTGTTTTAGGTGTTGTAGCAGCCTGACTTCAGCCCTAACCAGAGCTCAAGGTGGCACAGATCCCAAGGCAAGACGCAGCAGCACTGAGTTGCAGATGACTTCTTGTTGATGGTTGGATGTTAGTGGATGAGAGGCCTAGGAGAGGACATTGCATTGGAAGCTCGTGGACTGTTGGAGGGCAACGTGAGAGTGGAACAAATCTAAGCCCTGAGTGCAGTGACCTAGAAGGACTTTAGGCCTGCTAGAAGTGGCAGAGTTAGAGCAGCCTAAAGAGCAACTTGTGGAGGATCGTAGAGGCTTGCTTCAAGCCCTAGGAACAAGTCCCTTAAAGGACTAAGGGATTGTTAGAAGTGGCAAGAAAAGAGCTCATAGGTCTGATCATCCAGGAGCAGTTTGAGTTGCCCTAGACTTGCCTTGTGGAGAAGGACATCTACAGCAGAAGTTGGGCAGTCCTCCATGCCCTAAGTTCATTGTTGGAGAAGGACATTCGACAGTGATAGTGGGAAGCCCTCCGGCCCTAAGTGTGTCTTCATCGGGCAACACAGGAAGGCACTAGTGGGAAGAAAGTCCCAAAAGAGTTGAGGAGCAACAATGGGTAGTTGAGAGTTGTGAACAACTCGACGGGAGTCTCGATGTGTTGATGTGTTGAAGGACTAACGGTCAACGAGAGAGCAGGCGGAGCCCAATTCAGTGGCCTAATGGAGTTGGTTCATTGATAGAGGTAGATTGGAGTTGCTAATGAGATTGGGAGCCAAAGGACCGGATAGATGTGTACAGGGTACCACCAAGGCAGCTGTGAGGAGCTCTACATCAGCTAGACGATCAAAGTACTTTGTTCAGCGTAGACCTGTGTCACAGGGTTGGTCGAACCCAAAGGTTGAGGTCCGAAATTCGTCGAATTTCAAAAAAAATCTTAAGGTTCGTATAAGTTCGAAAAGGTTCGGTTCCTGCTGCGTTATAACGGCATTCATATTGTTTGCTTACGCGTTGAAAGCATTATATTATAATGCTTACGCGTCGAAATCTGCGTACATACATTATAATGCGTTAAAAGCATTATATTATAAGGCGTCAATTATAATTACGTTGTTTGCTTACGCGTCGAAATCTGCGTACATACATTATAATGCGTTAAAAGCATTATATTATAAGGCGTCAACATTATTATAATTCTGTTCTTGTATAGAATTCCTGACGATTTTGCTCCGGCCCTGAAGATGAACCCTAGAAAATATGCAGCCGTCGCCTCTCCTTCAGCCGCCGTCGGGCCCCTGCTCGGCTCTGTCGATGCTGAAGAAGCGAACCAGATCTTTTTCATGACTGAGCCACGATGCGGACCTCCGGCCCTGAAGACGAATCCTAGAAGATTTGCAGCCGTCGTCTCTCCACCGGCCGCCGTCAGGCCCCTGCTCGGCCCTGCCAATGCTGGAGAAGCGTTCCCCTGTAAGGGAATGCAGGTCCATCCGATTATTGCTGATCCGCATGTCCTCAGGCAGCCTTCGAAAGCTCCCCTCCCGCTGATCTATTCTGCTATGGACGTTGGGGCCGCCAGTTCTCAGCCCTCTGCCGCTGCATCTGGCTTCAGCTGCCCCCATCAGAATGCAAGGGCATTGGCCAAGAACGAATTAGCAGAAAATGACTTCAGTTTTCCCCGGGAGGCTCTTGGGAATCTTGGACGGAGCATCTGGAAGCCCTTTTGGGCAGACAGCAATGGCAGTTACGATGACCCTAGGACTCTCCCTTCTTCTCCTCACAATCCCCTACAGCAAACACAGGAAAAGAAGGCCCCTCAAAACTCAAGCCTCCTCTCATCTCAGATCTGCAAAGGCAAGCAGAACTCTGGTTTCTCTGCTTCATTTCAGATCCTGATCAAGCTTATCTCAGGCAAAACTCTGCTACATTGGGTGAAAGCGTCGGATCAAGTGCAAGACCTCAAGCAGGCTCTGGAACACAAGCTGGGGATTCCCTCTGCAGCACAGCGACTTCTCCACGAAGGTAAACAGCTCGAGGATCTTTGCCCCTTGTCTTTTTACAGCATTAAGAGAAATGCCTCCATTGCTTTAACCCTCCGTTTGAGAGGAGGAGCTGTAGGACAGCCATCCTCGGCTGAGGCATTCTCATACAAGGACGCTGTCCATGCTAAGTCGTCTAAGAGAACAGCTCCACCTGTTCAGGCTCCCAAGCCTTTCCTGGTGGATAAACTGGAGGAAACCCCCTCCATTGAAATAAAACATCCAACGCTGGATGAGCAAACCCAACACTTTGCAGAACATGGCATTATTTGCAGGTTTAATGGGCTATGGCCACGCACAGCAGACCTCTTTCAATGGATTCACTCTAACTGGACCAACAACTGCAAGGTTCTGTTATGCTCAAAGGGCTTCTTCATTGTAGTATTTGCTTTCGTTGAGGACTATCAAAAAGCCTTAACTGATGGCCCATGGTTCTGGGGTGCAGCTGGTTTATTCCTCACCCCTTGGTTCCCAGATTTCGATCCCTCTACAGCAGTCATCACCAAACTCCCCATCTGGGTCAGACTACCAAACCTCCCGGCGCACCTATGGCACTTTGCAGTTTTCCAAGGGATTGGCAACTCCCTAGGCCGCTTTTTAGACACAGATATCTCTAGAGGGGAAAAGGGCTTATACACCTTTGCCAGAATTTGTGCAGAAATAGACATAAGCAAAGGTCTCCCGGACCAGATCAATCTCAAAATCGGAGACTTCCACTGGACTCAAACTTTGGATTACGAAAACACAGCCTTTCGCTGCCGAAACTGCCACCACACAGGTCATCTTCAGAGCTCTTGTCCCACGATGCCAGCCCAAAAGAAGAAAACCAACCATAAGCAGAAATCCAAAAGTTGGAAGCCTCACGATCCTCCCCCCATGGACGATTTTGACTTCAGCTCAGATGAAGAGGAAGAGAATAAGGAAGGTTTGGCAGAAGAGTCAGCACAGGATCAGCCCTCGACTGGACCTGCGGATGCGTCCGTCCCACCAGTCTCACAGAAAAGGAATCATGAATCCTCCACCTCGGATTCAGACAAGGAGACCTCACCGTCAGCACCTCTCAGTTTGCAAATCATGCCAGCTCAGCAAAACCCTCTTGAATGGGTCAAAGTTGGGAAAAAGAAAGGGAAAAAATGCCGAATAGTTGATTCTACTCATGTTGGGTAGAGTCCTCTGTTCTGGTTTTGCTCCTCTGTTCCTCTTGTTTCTTCTCGCTCATCCCTGCTCTCTTCTCTTTCTCTCTTAGGAGTCGAGGTGGATAGCCTATCCTTTCCGGCTGCCTGTGTTCTTGCTTTTCTTGTCTGTAAGCTCTTATGTACCATACGTTCTCTTAATAGAATTAGTTTTTACTGAGAAAAAAAAAACATTATTATAATTCTATAAGTATTACAATATTACAATGAACTCAACGTACATGTATTACAAGCAATACAATATGTTAACACATTACAATGTATTGAACTCAGCTTATATGAGGCATTACGATAGGCTAATGTATATTTTTTATTATTATTATAATAATAATAAATATAAGTTAACCTAATTTACAAATTATATATTTTTACAAGAATTATTTTTAATATATTTTAAATTATGGTATTGTTATTTTAAATATTATAAAATAATATAACGTATATTTATGAAAAATTATAAATTTACTGATAGTATATGATAAAAATTATAAATATATATTAATTATAAATGAATATAAAAGATTTATGTAATTTTAATTATTATATATATTTTTAAAATTATATACGTGAACGAACTTAATGGCGAACCTCATTCGAACCTCATCGAAAAATTCGAACTCGAATCGAACTTAATTATAATCGAATTCGAATTCGAACCCGAACCATGTGACATTGGCGTAGACTGGTTGTCGAAGTGACCAACACCAAGCCCTAGTTGTTGTTGTCTTGTATCAGTGGATGTATGATGGGCCATTATCCTTGGTATGATTATCCTTGGTACGAGAGCCCTAGACTATTGTATTATCAATTTGATTAATATAACGAAGTTGGGTTGTTGTAAAATTTTGTAAAAAGTTGTGTATATTTTGTGCACTAGTAGATTTATTGTTGTATATTTTTCCGTTGTGCAAAGTAGTTTGTTGTGATACTTGGATTAGTAGCATCAGTGATTTAAGATTTTATCCTAGAGTCCAATATCGTGGAAAAACAACATGGTAACAGAGCTACTTTGAAGGGCAAATGAATGAGAATGTGCACAGCGAAGCAGCTCAGAGGGAGTTGTGGTTGTCTAGATCATGGAGCAGAGGATTCTACTGAAGACATGGAGATGTGGTCTCGATAGGCTACATGGTGAGATGGGTTGGGAGTTTTGGTGCATCGATGATGAATTTGGTGCACTACAGTACATTGTGTGGCAGTTTGCATATCATCGACTTCCTATGTCTTGTCAAAGATCATTGGGACAGCTCGGGGATTGCTTTCGCATGGGCGAGATTGGTTTGATCACGATTGCTTCATGTGATGGATGTCGGAATTTCTAAGTCTAACTGTTAGAAATCCTTCGTGTACTTTCTGATTTATTTCTGCCTACTTGTTCTGTTTAATTAACAAGTTATTTACCATGTAAATATTGAAAATAAATACAAGTACATGCTCAACACATTACAGATCATCAATTGAAGGAAAAACAAGCACACAAGTGACACCGTTGTTTTTGGACTAATGTCCCCGGAAAAACCCAATGCGAGAAAACCGGTGCAGCTATCTGAGGGTTTTATTATTAAGCAGTTTCAAAATACAATCTGGGTGCCAAACCAGCTCACCCAACAAAGAATGATCTCGGCAGTAGTACCTCTGTTAATTTTAGGTATGTTCTATGCTTAGAGCAATTTATTTCAATTTTCACAGTTAGCTCAATATCTTTTCCAGAATAGCAATCGCATCAGCATTAAAGTAAACTGCAGATAGAACATAAACATAAATCGCAAAAGACAAGCCAAGACAAGAGGACACAAGATGTGGCGCTAGCCAGGGACAAACCCCAATGTGGGGAAACCCTTGATCAATTCTTCTTATATGTTCTTCAATAGTTCAGCAGAGAGAGAGAGATAGTACATTTACAACAGAAGTCAACACTTTGACTTATATAGATAAGAGCAAAGATCATCTCTAAGAAGATGATACATGAGATCAGTTGAAGACATGCTGCTTCAACTGATTCTCCAAGGTGACTCCACCTATTGTTGTGTTGCATTTCATCATCATGCTGCACCTCACCGTGCTGCACCATGCTGCACCCATCATCACTATGTTGCATCTCATCACGCTTCATTAATCATGACTATCCCCATCACAGTACTGCATTATGTGCCATTGCTACACCATGTTGTCATACTAACCTATGCTCTGGCTGCACCTTGCTTGCTTGTTGTCCCTAGCATGCTTCTTGTCCCTTGCTTGCTTGTTGTCCCTAGCATGCTTGTTGTCCTTAGCATGCTTGTTGTTGCATGCTAGATGTGACATTGCATGCTTGGTGTATACGCTGCTAAGTACCATACAATTGTCCCAATGTTAGTTAGTTGTCCCTTGCATGCTGCTCTCCTAAGAAGACAGATGCTCCGACAGTTCCCGGCAGTTCCGGCAGTTCCAGCTATTCCTAGCATTTCCGGCAATTCCAGCGGTTCCTAGCAGTTCCGACAGTTCCCGACAGTTCCGACAATTCCCGGCAGTTCCGGCAGTTTCCGGCTATTCTCGACAGTTTCGGTTGTTCTGGCAGTTCCAGCTATTCCCGGCAGTTCCAGCAGTTCCCGACAATTCCCAGCAGTTCAGGCAGTTTCAGCTTTTCCCGGCAGTTCCGGCAATTCCAGCAATTCCGGCTATTCCTGACAGTTCCCGGCAATTCCGTCAATTCCGGCTATTCCCGACTTTTCCTTGCTTTTCCCGGCAATTACCGGCAATTCCCAGCAGTTCCCGGCAATTCCAACAGTTCTGGCTTTTCCGGCAATTCCGGCTTCTGCCCTCTAAATTAGGGCAGCATTATCCCTTAGGATCTCTCCTCCTATTAAAAGTTAAAACCCAAAGACAAGTAGAGAGGAAGAGATCCCAAGTGTGTTGAAAATGACTTGAAGGCCACCTCTATTTATACTAAAACGTTGAACACAAGTGGGGTTTATTTGGTTGTTGGCCGACCTTGACGAATTGTCCCATAACACAAATAAATTCATATCTCCATGAATACTTATCAGAATCGGATGATCTTTAGATCAATCCTACACCTCTCGATGAGAGGGATCCAAGAAAAATATCAGCTTCCATTAATAAGATGACCCACATAGAGTTTGGCCCTAGTTGCCAATTTTAACACTCCCTCTCAACTAGGGAGAACTCCATCCGCTGATCCATATGTCCGACTGTACTATCTCTGCCATCAGTGCCCTGCACTGCTCTGCTCTGCTGAGCTCTGCTTTGCTCTGCTGAACCATGAAGAAGAAGAATTGATCGAGAATGTCTCATACCATTCTCTACTGACCCGAAGTCAGTTTCATCTGAAGAGATTGTCACATCACTCTTACTGACCCGAAGTCAGTTTTATTGATCCTAGATCAATATCACAAGAGAGTGTCTCAAACCACTCATACTGATCCCAGATCAATGGAGGTCATCCTAGCATAGGGAGTACGGTAGATACAACGATGCGTCCATCGATAATACTACTATGGTCCCTAACCCCATTTCCCTGCTCATTCATCATATGAGAGGTACTTCCCATGAGTCCCAGACTGCATGGGTAGGATGCCTCGACAAGAGAACTAATCATCCTGTCCACAGGAGAATGAATCATCCTGCCCCACAGTGGCCACGGGAGAACGAATCATCCTGCCCCACAGTGGCCACGGGAGAACGAATCATCCTGCCCCACAGTGGCCACAGGAGAACTAATCATCCCAGCCCACAGGAGAACTAATCATCCTGTTTCACAGTTGGCACAGGAGAACTAATCATCCCAGCCCACAAGAGAACTAATCATCTTGTTCCACAGTCGCCACGGGGTATCACAGGGGAAGGTTGAACCTATCATCCTATACATAGCGCACCACCAGGGGAAGGTGAGTCGCCCTGTGGTCGTATGTTGCTCCAGTAAGTACCCCAAGCCCCCCAGAGCTCCCAAAGCTTAATGCATGCAACATGCAGGACCCTTATAAGAAGGTCTCTCAACGACTCCAAGTCGTTCGGGAAAGTCACAGATTTGACCTTTCCCCGGGGCTTTGACAAAATGTCTGCGACCTGTACATCAGTCTCAATGCGATGGAGCCTCCTCGCTCATCGACTTACCATATCCCAGATAAGGCAGTATCTGATGTCTATCTGCTAGAGCAATCATCGAATACAGGATTCCTCAATAATCGAATCCCCCCTCTGGTTGTCACAGAGAATCACAGTGGTATTCATCATGTGTACAAACAACTCACTTAAGAGCTTCTGCAACCATGCAGCTTCACACAAGATCATACTTGTAGCTATGTATTCGGTCTCAGCGGTGCTTATAGCAACCGACTTCTGCTTCCTGCTCATCCATGATATCGAAGAAGAATCCAAAGAGAACCAGCACTGAGAAGTGCTCTAGTGATCCTCCACACTGCCTGCCCAGTCAACATTCGAATAATCATGCAGCTTCATATTTTCGGCAGTGTATCTCAATCCATGAGAGATTGTGCCCCGAAGATATCTCAGAAGATTCTTGGCACCAATCCAGTGAGGCTCAATCAAACATGAGCTCACCATGCTAACTGCAAAACATATATCCGGACAGAAGTTCACCAAGAACATCAATG
Organism: Pinus tabuliformis; assembly: GCA_031772625.1. Taxonomy (NCBI): domain Eukaryota; kingdom Viridiplantae; phylum Streptophyta; class Pinopsida; order Pinales; family Pinaceae; genus Pinus; species Pinus tabuliformis. Next base: position 206,070,019 of record CM062804.1, read on the forward strand.
TGAATGAGTTTATGAAACTCAGAGGCATTTCCCAAATCTAGTTCGGCATCACTACCATATAACTTCTGAAAGTTAAGATCCACGAGGTAGTCATGGGCTTGCAGTTTACTATTCCACATCCAGAATCCAACTCCCTCTTACTTCTGCAAATGAGAGGGTCTGCACCTGTCAGAAATAGGTCGTCCTCAGAAGGTGTCGGTATGAGAGGTCTATCATCCACAACCTTCGAGCAATGGTTTGGATCTGTTTCACTCCTAGTGAATCTCAGCTTCATCAGACAGTTATCAATCCTCTCATACTACGCCTGGGGTGTTTTGCTTCAAGCCATAGAGGGCTTTCTTCCACCTGTATACATGAGATTCCCGATCATGAATCTCAAACTCCTCGGGTTGTTCCAAACCTGTGGGCCTGCTACATGAGGGGAATGGTCCCCTTAAAAGATTTTCCTTTGGTACATCTCGGACATGTACCTTCATGCTCTTCTTGAATTCAGGCATCCCTGTCACCATCTGACTCACATTGGGTAGGGCCCCATAATAAGTAGACCTCTAGTGCTATAGATGAGATGTGACAACTGACATGGTCTCCAATGGACCATCCTACAACTTGATACAAATTTCCAACCCTGAACCCATGAGAAAAAGCATCTTTGAAAATTCTATTTTTTAACACGTACCTTTCCATCGATGAATGCCACCCTAAAACCTTTGACTTCCATTTCCGAGATGGACACCAGGTTCTTCTTGCGATTAGGTACATAAAAGAGATTCTTGTAAATGAATAGAGTTACCCTCATTCAATTGAGGGGTAACATTCCCTACACCCTTTCCAAGATAGGTGGCATCGACTCCAAGTATAATCCTACGATTGTTTCCATCTCTACTAAATTAGAGAGATCACCCTTCTATCCGATGATGTGCCTTGAAGCACTATAATCAATAAGCCAGATTCCCAAAGAATCTAAAGGAGAGGGCCAATACAAGATAACGCTTCTTTATCTTATCATAAACAACATTTGATTCTTCATACCTAGGGTTCCTTGCTTTCTTTGAAGAGTCTGCCATTTCCTTGATGACCTACATTACCTGTCATTCCTCTGATCATTGAAGATGTCCCTGGAATGATTGTTATCTTCATCAAGAGATGTGTCTTTGCCATTCAGACACTCCTTCGCATAATGGCCGAACTTATTGCAACCAAGGCTTCTGCCTTTCCTTCCACCCTTAGATCCGGACTTCCCAATGAAGTGATCTTTAGGTAGGCCATTAGAAACTTCCATTGCGCCATTCTGATAATATTCTCTGTTTCGACTTCACCCTCGGTGAATTTAAAGAGGGATGAGGAATCCACTAATCCTTTTGTCCTTTCCCAACTGTCTTCAATGATTTCTCTTTCACTCTTGCTTGAGCATTGTCTTCACCTCAGCTCCAATACCATGTTAATTTTAAGTATGTTCTATGCTTAGAGCAATTTATTTCAATTTTCACAGTTAGCTCAATATCTTTTCCAGATTAGCAAACGCATCAGCGTTAAAGTAAACTGTAGATAGAACATAAACATAAATCGCAGAAGACAAGCCAAGACAAGAGGACACAAGATGTGGCGCTAGCCAGGGACAAACCCCAATGTGGGGAAACCCTTGATCAATTCTTCTTATATGTTCTTCAATAGTTCAGCACACAGAGAGAGAGATAGTATGTTTACAACAGAAGTCAACACTTTGACTTATCTAGATAAGAGCAAAGATCATCTCTAAGAAGATGATACATGAGATCAGTTGAAGACATGTTGCTTCAACTAATTCTCCAAGATGACTCCTTCACCTATCGTTGTGCTGCATTTCGTCATCATGCTGCACCTCACCGTGCTGCACCATGCTGCACCCATCATCACTATGCTGCATCTCATCACGCTTCATTAATCATGACTATACCCATCACAGTACTGCATTATGTGCCAATTGCTACACCATGTTGTTGTACTGACCTATGCTCTGGTTGCACCTTCCTTGCTTGTTGTCCCTAGCATGCTTGTTGTCCTTAGCATGCTTGTTGTTGCATGCTAGTTGTCCCTTGCATGCTAGATGTGACATTGCATGCTTGGTGTATATGCTGCTAAGCACCATACAACTGTCCCAATGTTAGTTAGTTGTCCCTTGCATGCTACTCTCCTTCGGAGTTCCGACTGTTCTCGGCAGTTCCGACAGTTACGGCTGTTCCTAGCCGTTCTGGTAGTTCCCGACAGTTCTGGCAGTTCTCAACAGTTCCGTCAGTTCCGGCTATTCCCGGCTATTCCCGGCAGTTTCGACAGTTCCAGCTATTCCCGGCAATTCCGGCGATTCTATCAATTCCGGCTATTCCCGGCAGTTTCGGTTTTTACCGGCAGTTCCGGATATTCTCGGTAGTTCCCAACAGTTCCGGCTATTCCCAGCAGTTCCCGACAGTTCCGGCTATTCCCAGCAGTTCCCGCCAATTCTTAGCAGTTCCGGCAATTCCGACAATTCCCGGCAATTCCAATAGTTACGAGTTTTCCGACGGTTCCGGCTTCTGCCCTCTAGATTAGCGCAGCGTTATCCCTTAGGATCTCTCCTCCTACTAAAACCCAAAGACAAGTAGAGAGGACGAGATCCCAAGTGTGTTGAAAATGACTTGAAGGCCACCTCTATTTATACTAAAACGTTGAGCACAAGTGCGGTTTATTTGGTTGTTGGCCGACCTTAACGAATTGTCCCATAACACAAATAAATTCATATCTCCATGAATACTTATCGGAATCGGATGATCTTTAGATCAATCCTACACCTCTCAATGAGAGGGATCCAAGAAAAATATCAGCTTCCATTAATAAGATGACCCACATGGAGTTTGGCCCTAGTTGCCAATTTTAACAACCTCTCAGTCGAAGATAGATATTCCAGCTAAAACCCCGGATGAACAATCCCACAACTCTCAACTCCAATCTGCCCCATGAAATCTCCAGCATCTGCCTCTAGGGACGGCGTCAGCCTCCCTGGCCCAACATCAACCCAGTGTCACCCCAACCTGTGTCAGCCTCTAGAGCCTCTGCGTCACCCACGCTAGCTCTCTCGGGCACTGCACAGCTCCTGGCTACCTCTACGTGGGCCCTGACTGGCACTGCGTGGCCTCTAGCTAGCTCTGCATCCCTCTCTCGGCTTCTACGCTGATGCTCCCGGTACCCTCTCTACCTCTCTGCTTCTATATTCACTGCCTCTCAGCTGCAACTCTACTCACTCCTTTGATTTCCTCAACAAGCCCTGCCCCAGAAAATTGAATTCTTGATCAACTCGGTGTGTTCTCCAAGTGACCCTCAAGCCTCCTCTTATACTTTTCTTGTTGACAATTCAACGTCCAAGATTAAGTCCCTAATTAATGGCTAAGATTAGATCTGGTTTGATCCATGACTTTTGGACCATTCTAGCTCGGTTTTATATTAATTCACATTAATATTTTATTTTCATTAAAAATATTAATTATTTTAATATCTCCCAAACTGGTTAGATTTTGCCCAAACCATTTTTGGGTATTGGAGATCTCATGTGCTTTAGCCTCTCCACCAATTTTCGTGGCTAGAGCACATCCGATGCTACCCCAAATCAACACTCCCTCTTAGCAAGGACTGTGCTCTAGTAATACTCCTCACTGAGCATCACCCTAATCATCCGGCATCGGTCCCTGTGTTGATGCTAGGCCTGCTACCCAACATCCTCTGCACTGTTGCATCATGTACTGCTACCCATGGCCCTGCCACTGCCACTGTTGCATCTGTACGGCAACTCCCTATGCATCCGTGTTGTTGTTGCCCATGGCCCTGCCACTACCACCGCTACATCTGCATTGCAACCCCTCTCATCATGTTGCATCGTGCTACCCATAGCACTGCCACTGCTAACTACAACTCAATTACTAAGAAGTAAGTAACTAATCTCCCAACTCTGACATCTCCATCAGGCTAGAAACACTCCCGATGCTAAAGCTCCCTCTGTCATTGACAAGTGCTCCCTCTCTAACCTCTGCGCTACTGCAACAACTATGTGCATCTCACACTGCTGCCTCACGTTGTCCTGGGACTCCTGCACTGTATCTCCCTCTGTCGCTCCATCTGCATCCGTCTCTACCGACATCCGCCAATACTGCTACTCTTCTTCGAGGCTCCCGTAGCAAGGTATAATCCAAGAGGCTGGGTACCTCAAGGATCCTGCCCCTCATCGCATGTAGTCCATCTGACTACAGCTCGATGTCTCCCCACTTCCTCTCAAGTGGCGTGTGAGCACTCATGGCATAGTCATCATCTGTCTCCACTTCCTTCTCAGCCCTTGCTGGTGCAGCCTTGGTTTCAAAGGCCTCTCCCTTGCTCTTCTTCCTTGGACACTGGCTCGCATAGTGACCCAGTTCCCCACGGTGGAAACATTTGACCTTGGAGAGGTCCTTCTTCTTTCGTTTCTCCTCCTTTCCCTCAAATGCTAGGGCAACATCCTCCTCTTCCTCCTTGATTCTGACCTGCTTGTCGTTGCTTCCTGCTTTGGTCAGCCTTCTGATCTCTTCTTGGCGAAGAGTCGCCCACAGTTCCTCCCAATCTGGAAGGGTCGACCTGCCCAGTATGCTCTGGACAAACACCTCCCAGTCTTCTGAGACTGCGTTCAGGTCTGTCCTCACCATCAATTCTTGATCCGTCGTGGCCCCTATGGAAGTCAGTTGATCCCAGATCTCCTTCAATCTACCAAGGAAGATGTCGATCTGTTCTCCCTTTTGCATCTAGTATGACCGCAGCTGATTTTCTAGTAACATCTTCCTTTGCACGGAAGTATGCTGATACAATTTCGTCAAGGCCTCCCACATCGAATTTGTCGTTTCCTTTTTCAGCAATATGTGGTACTACATGGTCCTTGGCCCCGTCAAGGATGATGCTCTTAGCCCTCGCCATTGCTTCCTCGTACTTATCGTTTTCAACCAAGTCAATTATGATCGCTATCGTTTTCAAGGCGAAGTCCTTGAGATGATTCCTGTCTAGAACAGGCAAGATTCTGGCCTTCCAGACTACGAAAGTTGAGGCTCCGTCCAGTCTATCATGGTCTCTTACCTCGTTCACTGCCATTTCGCTGCTCCTCTACTTCCCTCCTGGAAGTTCTCGGTGTGACTCCCTCTGAGCCTCGATTTCCCTCCTGGAAACCCCTCTGCCAATGTCGAGATGCCCCCACTCCAATCGTTAGTGCAGCTGCACCACTGATCCGGATTTCTTGGCTAGAAATCCTCAGCAGCAACTCCCTCCTCCTTGGTCTTGCCCTGTTAGGTATTATTCTAACCACAATACCACACCAGCTTCACTCCGCAACTTACCCACAGAGTCCTATGCCCCAGCAAACTGAAGGTTAGAGCTTCTAGGCTCAGCGCAATCTCAGCACCAGCAAAATCCGCACCTCCTTGCCACGGGCGTCAATCCTTCCTAACTGAGAAAGATGACCGAGCACTACGTAGGTTAGGTATGCTCCTCTTTGCCACTGTGCTGATCCTCCTCCTGGCTCGAACTGATGACGCAGGCACTGCGTCGCCCCTTCCTTGCTATTTTCCGCTAGCAACAACGTCTGTCACTCTGGACAGTTGTTTTTGTTGCTGCTTGCTCTGCTCGGCTGATGCCCTCAATTATCCTATGATCTGCAACCATGCTCTAATACCATGTTGGAATTTCTAAGTCTAGTTGTTAGAAATCCTTCATGTACTTTCTGATTTATTTTTGCCTACTTGTTTTGTTTAATTAACAAGTTATTTACCATGTAAATACTGAAAATAAATACAAGTACATGCTCAACACATTACAGATCATCAACTGAAGGAAAAACAAGCACACAAGTGACACCGTTGTTTTTGGACTAATGTCCCCAGAAAAGCGAAAACCGATGTAGCTATCTGAGGGTTTTATTATTAAGCAGTTTCAGAATACAATCTGGGTGCCAAACCAGCTCACCCAACAGAGAATGATCTCGGCAGTAGTACCTCTCAGTCGAAGACAGATATTCCGGCTAAAACCCCGGATGAACAATCCCATAGCTCTCAGCTCCAATCTGCCCCACGAAATCTCCAACGTCTGCCTCTAGGGACAGCATCAGCCTCTCTGGCCCAGCGTCAACCCAACTCGCCCTGCGTTAGCCTCTAGAACCTCTGCGTCACCCACGCTGGCTCTCTCTGGCACTACGCAGCTCCTGGCTGCCTCTGCGTGGCCTCTAGCTGGCTCTGAATCAACTCTCTCCCGGCTTTTGTGCTGATGCTCCCGGTACCCTCTCTACCTCTCTGCTTCTGTTTTCACTGCCCCTCAGCTGCAACTCTAATCACTCCTTCGATTTCCTCAGCAAGCCCTGCACCAGAAAATTGAATTCTTGATCAACTCGGTGTGTTCTCCAAGTGACCCTCAAGCCTCCTCTTATACTTTTCTCGTTGACAATTCAACGACCGAGATTAAGTCCCTAATCAACGACTAAGATTAGATCTGGCTTGATCCATGAATTTTGGACCATTCTAACTCAGTTTTATATTAATTCAAATTAATATTTTATTTTCCCTAAGTTTAGACTTAGGGACTTCATTAAAAATATTAATTATTTTAATATCTCCCAAACTGGTTAGATCCTGCCCAAACCATTTCTAGGTATCGGAGATCTCGTGTGCTTTAGCCTCTCCACCAATTTTCGTGGCTAGAGCACATCCGATGCTACCCCAAATCAACAATGGACTGCCGATTGGCGGGCTAGTTTCTTCATTGGATCACAATGTTGGATATCCAAGATTGGAGGGATGTGCACGAGTTGTATTTGATCCAAGAGGATGAGTGCTTGTAGGATTGGGTTGCAGTGATGATGGCCCGTGTTCGACCACAACTTGGACTAACCTTGTTGGACACAGGATCAGTGACAGGTTGAGCCAGAGGAGATCATGTAGACTTAGAGGGAGTCTAGCTTCAGAGGGAGCAACCCTATGGAAGTGTTGGGATTTTCAAGTTCAAATGAAATGAGGCAAAGGCACTACCGAGATTACAGAGTTCATTCTACAGAGTATGTTGTAGCGATGGATGCCAAATGGGCTAATGTCGTCAGTGATGATGATGATAGAGACTTGCTAGTGTTGGAAGTACCTCCCTCGCTAAGAGGGAATGTTGAGATTTGTAGCTTGGGAGGTACTCCAAACCCTAGGCTAGTGGGTTTTGGAGGAATTGGCACACAAACATGTTTGTGGGCTTAGAATCCAAGCATGTGGGCTTTGCACCCAAGTTGGTGGGAGTGAATCCATGAGGCATTTGAGTGATTTGACATGGAGGTGTTAGAGGACCCTTGGAGGAGAAAGGGGCAGCAAAAATCACTCAAATCTGAGGTGTCTATGATGAGATATGAATTTTTCTCTGTGGTTGTAGGTTAATTTGGCAACTAGAGCAAGTCGGCTTGAGTACTATGGTTGCCCAAATTAATGTTTGGTAACACCATATGGTTAGATATAAACTGGAGTGATGTGAGAGCCATTTCTACACATCCAAAGTGCATCTTCCATCCAAAGGTTGGCTCTGAAATTAGCAGCGATTGAGACAAGCGAAGAAGAGAGGCAAGGAGCACAAGTTTTGGGTCTATTTAGGGTGCAGATTCCTTGAGCAGCAGGGCCACAGGTCTGAGGCACCCAACAAGAGGATTGGAGGATGTGTCTTGGCTTATTTTAGAGTAGACTTATGTACAGATCTTAGTCGTTGATTCAAAGGTATGTTTGGTGAATTTTGTGCTATTTGTGTATGGTATTGTGCCTCTGTTCTAGGTCGTATAGAATGTTGTAGTAATAGTAACTTGTGGAGGAAGTTTGGAGGGTCGATAGGCAAAGTCTAGGGCCTTCTTCCCTACCCGCAGCTACTAAGGAGACAACGCAGTTATAACAGAGGGTGTAACCCTTTGATCAGAGGCTGAGACCTATTGTTGTAGCAAAACCGTAGGCTGTAGGGTGCTTTGAAGAGGATCCCAAGGCTAAACAGTGTGTGAAGAAGGCCTAGAAAGGGCAGCAAAGGGTGATAGGTGTTTAAACAAGGGAACACAAAGATAGGAGTGATGTTTTAGGTGTTGTAGCAACCTAACTTCAGCCTTAACCAGAGCTCAAGGTGGCACAAATCCCAAGGCAAGAAACAGCAACAGTGAGTTGCAGATGACTTCTTGTTGATGGTTGGATGTTAGTGGATGAGAGGTCCTAGGAGAGGGCATTGTATTGAACGCTTGAGGACTGTTGGAGGGCAGTGTGAGAGTGGACCAAATCTAAGCCCTAAGCGCAGGGACCTAGAAGGACTTTAGGCTGCTAGAAGTGGGTTAATTGGAGCAGCCTAAAGAACAACTTGTGGAGGATTGTAGAGGCTTGCTTCAAGCCCTAGGACCAAGCCCTTGAAGGACTAAGGGATTGTTAGAAGTGGCAAAAGAAGAGCTCATAGGTATAATCATCCAGGAGCAGTTTGAGTTGCCCTAAACTTGCCTTGTGGAGAAGGACATCTACAACAGAAGTTGGGCAATCCTCCATGCCCTAAGTTCATTGTTGGAGAAGGGCATTCGACAGTGATAGTGGGAAGCCCTCCGGCCCTAAGTCTGTCTTCATCGGGCAGCACAGGAAAGCACTAGTGGGAAGAAGGCCCCTAAAGAGCTGAGGAGCAACAGTGGGTAGTTGAGAGTTGTTCACAAACAGAGTTGTGAACAACTCGACGGGAGTCTCGATGTGTTGATGTTTTAAAGGACTAATGGTCAATGAGAGAGCAGGTGGAGCCCAGTTCAGTGGCCTAATGGAGTTGGTTCATTGATAGAGGTAGATTGGAGTTGCTAATGGGATTGGGAGCCAAAGGATGGGTAGATGTGTACAGGGTACAACCAAGGCAGCTGTGAGGACCTCTACATTAGCTAGACGATCAGAGTACTTTGTTCAGGGTAGATTGGTTGTCGTAGTGACCGACACCAAGCCCTAGTTGTTGTTGTATTATATTAGTGGATGTATGAGGGCCATTATCCTTGGTATAGAAGCCCTAGACTATTGTATTATCAGTTTGATTAATATAACGAAGTTGGGTTGTTGTAAAATTTTGTAAAAAGTTATGCACATTTTGTGCACTAGTAGATTTATTGTTGTATATTATTTTGTTGTGCAAAGTAGTTTGTTTGATACTTGGATAGGTAGCGTCAATGATTTAAGATTCTATCCTAGACTCCAATATCGTGGAAAACCAAGTGCCAATTTGCTAAGAGTTGTTGGAAGTATTTCTAGGATCAGTATTTAGTTTTGTTGTATGGTCAAGTTCATTGGTGTGCTGCCTTTTTTGGAGATTGTTGCTCTCTAGTTCCATCTGCCTTTACTAAGATCTCACAGTGCTAGAGGATCTCAACCTTATTTCTCTAGAAGATCATGTGTAGATCTGTTTTTCAGCACAAGGATAGCTCTCTATCTACTTTTATACCATGTCGCATGATGCGGTATGCCATCAGCGCCTAGCTAAGGGAGCGTTGTTGCTCAAAGATACCCAAACTCTAGATCCCATAGCATATTCATATTTTATTTCAGTTTAGTAGCATTATCGAAAAGGTTGTGAATTCCATTGTACATACCCCTTCACTTTTTGCTTTATTGTTTGTAAATATTTTTCCGCAAATATTAAGAAATTTAAAAAAATAATAATAAATAAATTATTATGTACTTTTTTCCCAAATTGGATTTTTGTGGATGTTGTTTTTATAATTCCTAGTGACTAATTCTTATAAGATGCAAGTATTTCACTAGCTTGTCATGTAACAAAGGATCCCATCCGAGGCTCATTTAGAGTGGGCTCTCTGACAACCTTTTCCCTCTTTGTCATTTGCTCAAAGACAATGAAACACATTTTTTGGAAGTGACAATGAAACTTGTTGAGAGAATATCTCAACAACACACTAAGATGGGAACCAACTAGTTGAAGAGAATCTCTCATATCTTGTTGGAAATACTGAGAGGGGGGTGAATCAATATTCTAATCAATCCGTTAATTTTAATCTTCACAACATTAAGTTCACATTAATCAGCGTCACATAACAGAAACAGTAAACAATACAATTCAACAATGTGCAGTAATAAAGACAGTACATACGAGATTTATGCGGAAACCCAATGTGGGAGAAAACCATGGAATTCTTTTATATTTAACTCAGTGCATCACTTTAGTGCAACTACACAAGGAAGCCTCAAACTCCCTGAATATAAATATGGAGATTCGTTTTACCAGCACCCACTGGATGGAGGCTCTGACCCTTACTAGGTTACCAGCTACTATGGTTTATTAGCTACAACTAAATGGAGACACGATTCACCAGCTACAATTGATTGGAGGCTCCCACCCTCACAACAGGTTGCAACCTATCTCGTAACACCACCCTACTGCCCTGGCTTTGTGATGACTGACCTTCAGGAAAGCATTCAAACCTGGATGTGTTTTATCAGCTTTGACTAAAAGGATGCACTGACACACTGTGCAAGCACCGACCTGCCTTAGCACCACCTTGCCACCCTAAAGTGTTCTCAGGCTCCGACCTGAAGGAGACTCCACTCTCCTGTCGTGCACCACCATGCCACCCTGATTAGCCGGCAAACCATGTTTCACAATTTTCAGACTAGATCCCCTTGTGCTCAATATCAATAGGGAATTACGAAAACAGGAATCTACACATTGATCTTTTGTCAATCAAATTTGCCTCTAGTCATGTCTCTTTTACTGCCACTACTACTATTGCTGCCAATGTAGTTGTTGTTGTCCACCTTGACACTATCATTGTACGACAACCACAGTTTCCCTTGACACAAACACTGCAATGCTCACAAATGAATATGCATTAAGAAGCTCATGGAGCAGTCGCCCAAACCAACTGTCCTCAATTTGTTTTTGACCTTATGCTGCTGCAACAGTGTCGAACGAAATATCAATCAATATGCTACTGCAAGTACCAGTTTATATGTTGCTGGCACTGATGTTTGATGATGGCCCAGTCCTAGATGCCTTGGGTCAGCTCTATGACCTTCTTGCAATTGCTCAAGTTCTACCCAAAGATGCCTACTGGCATATGTCTTGTAGTTGCTCAGATATAGCTATGAAGCACCTGCATATGTTAGCTTTCTAGCACAAGGATATCAAGATAATCATATGGACAAGCATGCAAGCAATATACAAATAATATCAAGTCAATCACTATCAAGTACACAAGCATCAACAAGTATCACTGTCAACTACAGTTATCACAAAGTCATGTATATGTCGCTATAGCATAAATAGGTCCAAGTGACAGAACAATGAGACCCTAGCTTATAACCTTGAAACCCTTACTGTTGAACAGAATCAGACTTTTAATGATGAAATCGTTGTGAACTAGAAATAATATCAATATTGTACTAGACTGCTGCAAAAAGGTTAGAAACCCTGATTGTAAAGTGATGATATAGCCCAAAATCCTTGAAGATATGAAAAGCCCTAACAACAGACTTCTTAGTAGAAAAAACCCTTAGCCTTCAGTTCCAAACTAAAGCAGCAACTAAGAATCTTTGCCCAGGTTCAGAATTCAGAATATTCATACCTTTATTCTTGCTTATAAAAGATCATACCTTTGTTTGCTTTTCAAGTCACCCTAAAATTTCTTTGTGAATGTAACGAATCAAACTTTGAACTTGTTGCTATAGTCGGTTTTGTTTGGCAGACACAAAACAAGAATATAAACATATACAAGACACTTCAGACCCACATCACTGTAGATAAGGCACAGCCTTTCACCGTTGATTGTTTGTACTAGTGAAAACATGTTGTAGTAGGAGTGAGACCTTTTCAATGATCAAGGATCCAAGCTGTAATATAATTGTGACTCCTTTATAATAGGCCGAGAATCAATTCATTGTACAATAATTGTCACACAAGATCCAACCAACGAGTGATTTATGAGGGACCAATGCCAACCAGTCAAGACCGCAAGGCTCAAATGCTATAACAAAAGCTATACTTAAACCAAGCCTCAAACAATACTTCAAATTACAAAGGTTGTCCACAAAATTCGTCAAGGAGTTGAGTTAGATCTCTGCCCTTTTATGGAGCTCAAACAGATCACAACTATGCTATGGATCATGCACAGTCTTCACCTCCTTCGCTGGCCTACAAGGCACTGAGAAAAGACCCAAACGATGCAATCATCAAGCCATTGTAACATCTAAACCATCCAAAGATGAAGCCGCATATATAAGGATGCCTCTGAAGTAGATCAAGGTCGCTGAAGTACAGACAACAATCACGTGTTTCCCCTTAATGTGACTCAGAAATCATGCCCAGGATTATTAAAACAAGACCACAGGTGTATCTCAGAACAAGACCTAGGCCACAGGATAAATGAATCAATGAACCGCACATGTTTCAGATGTTTGTCACCACAGAAATTACTCTTAATGATTAGACCAAGGCCGCAAGGATAATCCGTAAATATCTTAGAATCACAGGACGGAAAATTATTGTTTTAAAGCCCTGCACTTTTCACCACATGTGTCCTTTATGTTCAGAATTTGAATTGTGAATGGAGGATGTTTGTCACCACAGAAATTACTCTTAATGATTAGACCAAGGCCGCAAGGATAATTCGTAAATATCTTAGAATCACAGGACGGAGAGTTATTGTTTTAAAGCCCTGCACTTTTCACCACATGTGTCCTTTATGTTCAGAATTTGAATTGTGAATGGAGCCGAGACCCCTCTGCAAGATAAGATAATAAAACTCATGCATCAAACCAACAAGACCTCTTTGATCTGCCTCACGTCAGATCAATGCTTCCATAGGACCGAAAAGATTCGCAGAAGATAATATCACAAGATAATTCGTTCAAGTGCTTGCCTAGGACGATAGATTGAATGCCTTTTATGGACTTTAAAGGGGCTTCTAAAAGTGAATCGTTGGAGGAGTTTTATGAAGGTAATCCCCTTTTGTAATTTTGAATTTTAACTAGAATGAAACCCAGGGATGAGGCCCCTTCCCTTTTGGAATTTAGGATTTAATTTTTGAAGCCAAGACCCCTGGTAGATATATAAAAAGAATTTTTCAGGCCTTCAAGGATAACGTTAGCCTTAAGAATTGATGAAAGCCCAATACCCATGATTTGAATTGATATGCTAGCCAATGGAGGATTGCCACATCAACACCCTGTGGGGTTTTAGCCCACAGGATGGGTCCTTCGTTTTCAAATAGGCATAACTCACAAACTGTTAGGGCTCTCAGGGCATGCCACATACCACCGGAAACTGTTCGACAAGGAGAATCCAATAAGGATGGTCCAGACTCAAACAATCATGAATTGCCATGTCATATTGGCCAACAATAGGCAATGCATCCAGGGTTTTCTGCCATCTTTCCAGGGCTACTTGTGCATTGAAGGTTTTCCACTTATGTAATCATGATCTATATTAAGAGCGTTCAAGAACGGTCGTTGATATCAATAATGACACCATTCAACATACCTAACTAGATTTAACAACCTCCTACAACTTAGAAACAAATTTCTCACATATAACCAAACTATGCCTCACAATGTTGAGTACAATAACAAACCACAATCTAGTATGATCAAATATCACAAATTAAGCTATAAGACCAGAGTTAACAATTCCAACACCCACCATGTTCTGAACCTAAACCTAGATGTACTTTTTATTTCAAATAACCTACTTATTATTGCCATTAATAATATTATTTTATCTTTGTATATATATCTATTTGTAGAATAGATTGATCTCCTCAAATTTTCATTTTTTTCAAAACATTTTTGCACGCGTATTGAAAAATTATTTCAGTTTCAGTATTGGAACGTCACGCTCTGCTTTAGGTTTCTCTATTATGGTAACATAATGTTAAGCCGTCAACCAGGGCCCTATTCTTGCTGTGGAATGCCCGACCAGCAGCATAGCATGAGTTAAGGATGAACCCTGATGCAAGACCTGATAATTGAAATATATACCCCTCAAACCTGGAAACCTAAGGTCAGATTTTGCCCCGACACAAGTCAAATAGATACTCCTCGACCCTGGCACCTAAAGTCAGCTCTTTGCTGGGCAGGTCCTCAGCGATCGGGGCAAGTTTCTTGAAGCCCTTTTCCAAATAAATTAACTTAAAAGAGAAATATATAGAGAGAACAAAAGAAACGAAAAAAACTGAAATTCAATTCACCTGTGGGACGGGGATACACCTCAGGATCCATGGATATTCCCTGAGCAGTCACGTACTTGAGAAACAGAGCTTGCGGTCCGATTGTCTCCGGCTTCTGTGGCCTAAGAACAATGCTGTGAGCCTTTAATCCAGATATCCTCAACAGACCCGAAATCACTTCATTCTTAGAAGACCAGGGCCCAAGTGCCAGAACAACAGCATCGCCCCCCACCAATTCTCCATCAACAACCACTCCACGAACCTCATTGCCCCCTTCCAATTCCACTTTCTGCACTTCCCCCATGACTACGTTAAGACCATACTTCTCAACCGCGGCCGAGAGAACCGCCCTGGTAAAGAACTGGGGATGAACTTGGGCAGTCGTCTGAGGGGTTCCGATGGAGGCAGGATTGACAGCACCGTTGCCATCGACCCAAGACGGAATGAGCTCCGAGTTCTTTGAATGCGAAGTGGATTTAAGGCCCGATTTCTCTGAATTCGAAGTGAGTTGTTCTTGAATACCGAGACTGAGAGTGTTCAACCGCCGATACCCATAAGAGGCCGAGCCGTCGAGCTCTTCGGCGAGCTGTTGATGCAAAAGGAAGCTGGCCCTTGCAAGAGAGGAGACCGGGCCGCCATCGCACCAGTCTAAGGCCAGGAAACCCCCCGCCTTGCCCGAGGCCGCGCATGCTATACCGGACTTCTCTATCAGTGTCACTTGGGCTCCTCTCTTGGCGAGGAAGTAAGCGGTGCAGACCCCTATAACGCCTCCTCCACAGACTAGGATTTTCTTCTTCGGAGAGGAAGTGGAAGTGGAAGTTGAGGATGATTCCATTCTGATATGGAGCAGTGCACGAGTGGACTGGCCAGTGATAATCGTAGTGCTAACCAGAGATGTTGTACATAGTGTGAATACCATTTTTATGTGTATATAGATATAAATAGAAATGTATATCTACTTGAATGTATAGGGTGGAGAAAGGAAAAGGAATATGGCATAGTCTGTAGCATAGGATATATGTTATTCATGGCCTGATCCAATCTAAGGTTGTCCACATGGAATGATTGAAATTATTTGTGATTTTAGTGTTAATACAAGGCGACAAAGAAAAAAGAAAGATGGTAAATTATGACTTGATTCAAAGTGGTATATAAGGCATGATTGGACTTATAGTTTTAGCCTTAATGAAAGTTGATAGAGAAAAAAAAAGATATTAAATATTAATTTTGAAATTGTAATATTAGATATCATTTTAAATTTATTTTAATTTTAGATTTATCAAGTATGGAGAGGGATTAAATATTTTGAGTTCATAGTAGATACTAGTTTAAATTTACTTTAATCTTAGATTTATTAACCATCGAGAGGGATCAAATTTCTTAAGGTGCAAACCTTTTTTTTAGTGCAGAACTTGATGAAAGGTATGCACTTCGAGAGATTCGATTCCTTTTGGCACTTGATAGATTCGGGGTTAAGATGGATCTAGTCTGGTTGCAGTCATGCATAGTGACACGAAATTTGTTAAACATCTAATTATTCTTATCATTTTAAATATGCTAAATATGTCTAAGATTAATCTAGTAATTTTAATTATAAATTTGCTTAGTTACCTCACTTTGTTAACATGATAGAGGTTGTTAATAACTTGAATGATGAAAATTGATGAAATGAAAATTTTGAATGCAAAATGACAATGTAACAGTGTTGAATGATAGAAAATGTGAATAATAGAATGTAGCCAATTACAAATAGTCTTCACTGTGATCAATCTCAAATTATTTTCTTCTATATTTCTTATTGTCACACATGTTAATTTTGTCATCTTTTCATATCGATCATGTGAAAAGAGCAATTGAAATCATAGACCATTCAAATCTTTAACTTGAGCTATTGCAATAAACATCATATCATGTCTCTCTTGCTCTCCAATATTAATAATAGCTTTCTCCAATGTCAATTATTGTGACTTATGGAGTGTTAAACCCCAAGTAAGCTTCAATGGTAGTTGTTTTCTATTACTTTGTTTGAATGCAAAGTGACTAACAATGTTGAATGATGGAAAATGGTAATATTAAGAATGTAGTCAATTATAAAAAAATTATGGTAATATTAAGAATGTAGTCAATTACAAAAAATTTATGGTAATATTAAGAATGTAGTCAATTACAAATAATTTATAGTTTCAAGATGTAAACATTTCAAGTAAGTGAACATTTTATTTATATTGAAAATTCAAATATTTTATTTATGGTTGAATTACTATAACAAAGAAATCAATGCACACTATTAATCTAATTGCTTTGAAATTAATGTACATCATACATCTAGTTATATCAAATCAAAAATCAACATCTATATTGAAATCAATGCATCTAATGCAAACAATCAAATAGGATTAGAAATCAACATCTACATTGAAATCAATGCATCTAGTGCAAACAATCAAATAAGATTAGAAATCAACATCTACATAAAAATCAATGTGTCTAATGCAAACAATCAAATGAACTTTGTCCTTGAGTCTCAATTACATTGTACAAAAAATTAATATTGATGACAAGGGTGTGGAAGATGAGGGTAAATTGTCAAAGGTGGAACCATATAACCACCCTTATTATCAAATAATGTGGAGAGAAAGATAGGAAGGTCTACCTAAACACTACCAAGGAAAAAAATTGTGAAATTGGGGACATTCATGAAATATGGCATTGAGGAACCAATATGTGACATGATATTGTCGAAGACCACTGACGATGTATTTATATGATTGATTATTTCAACAAAGGTTTAGGCTACACAGCTCATTTTAATTGTCAGGCCGAGGTTGCTAGACTTGCAAGCCTCTCCATGTTGTATACACAAGAGACAAGCCCTCACACTTACTCGATTGACCTAGGCAAGGGAATGCATGGGAATTTGTGATTGAATGGAATAATCTACCTATGGACAATACACGACACAAATACGTGGTGCCTCAAGCACCCAAACTTCCTTAGGGGTGACTAACTCAGTGTCACCGGTTGTATTTCATATTTCAGGCAATTTTGTAACATTCAATTTTGTAGATCATGCTCACATAACAAATGGACAAATTCCCAAAACCATAAATCACACAACCACACTTGCTCAGAAACAAAATATCACACTTGATGGAAAACAAAATACCACACGTGCTTGAAATGGAAAGCAACTAAACTTAAAATGCTTATAAGACAAAAGTGACAATATAAACCTACTTACATATTTAACAAGAAAAATACTGGTACAAAGTCGTACCTTGAGTGGGTTGCTCAAGGTCAACATGTGCCTCTAAGCACTTAAGCATTCAACACAAGCGAGAAACTAAACTCCCAAGCTCATACAAGGTGGCACAACAAAATATAACATCGCAGAACAATACGCAAAGTAGTATATTAACCAAGCAAAATAATAATAGACTATGTGTATAATTGTCTCATTGCGCTTCAAAGCGCTACTACATACATAGAAAAATACAATTCTTAACTTGGAAATGAGTAACAACAATGATTCTTCTTCATCCACTCAAAAGAGGTGAAAATATAAATCGTACTAACAACTAACTAACGATTCCAACATTGTGTTAATAATGTTTGTTATTCCTTGCCTCTAATGCATGTGCACTAAACCAATGAACCAATCGAATCTTGGATGTTGGTGCAACTATGACTGTTATGAATATAATATATATAGAAATAATATAAATAATAATAATAATAATCATACTAATAAATAATTAAATAATAGTTAGTACTGAAGAGACATGTCTAAGGTGACATGATTGTTCATGAAGGGGCACCTACCTAGGTATATAAATAAGCCCTCATTTGTAACATTGATCATCTTAAATCAATTCTCTTATACATTATTCAATATGTATATTATTACCCTGAATGGATGTCTTTATATTCCAATTGATTTGGATTACTTAACTAGTATACAAATTATGTTCGTTACATTGGTATCAGAGCGTTAATGAACTTTGTTCCTTATAGTGAGTCCTAAATGCAAGTTGCAGACATAACCAACCAAGATGCTAGCGCTTGGTTGGGATATAGGAAATATTGCATGTGCCATAAAACAATAATCTGGTGATGTTATAACACCCTTCACATATGGAGAAATCATGTGCATAAGTAATTCGCGCAACTGGCCCGAGATTCTTGGTGTTGATGTGAAATTTGGCCTTGTCAAAGTGTCACCATGAACTTGATCCTCGTGGTTGTAGAATGTGTACACCTTTCTTTTATACTTGTCTACAAAAGGTTCCTCGGGTTTTGCAAAAATCCTTTGAGCTTGGTCGAAATGGTGGACCCCCTGTAATATAAAGAGCTCCCACTCTAATAATTAAGGTTGCCCTGTTGATACTTGGGCGAGGTGGATATGGCCATCAAAAAACACCTTGTACATACAAGAGATATGTGGACATTGATTAGTTCATCAGGCATTATTTTATTGCAAACCACACACACACACACACACAGATATATATATATACCTACTAAGCCACACATGCCAACATACCTTCTTAAAAACTCTTTTGTACCACCCTCATCCCACACTTACCCAAGTTCATCGGTCCACCAAGGTAAATATATTACAAAGAGTTACTATGTGATGAATCAACCTCCTAGGTATAGTTAAGGAAGTGGAATTGAAAAACCGAAACTCTACTGACCTTCCTCAAGAGCTACAGGACCCCCAAGAGCCAAACAACCACTATAAGTGCCCAAACCCTGAGTTAACCTGCATTTTCACTAACCTGGATTCCCAATCACTTGCATAACAAGGCAAGCAACGATTGTAAGCCTCCAGTCACATGGATAACCCTCCCTCCCAATGACTGCAATCTAAATTACTCAGTTCTGTGCATGCGACCCCAAGATTTGAGCTACTTTTCAGGGCTAGGATCCAGATCACTGCCCAGAACTTGATGAAACTTTCCAAAACAATAAATGACACAAAGACAAAGCCTCCAACACAAAACTTGATCAAGGACTTGACCTAACCAAGACTAACCATTACAGACATGTTGTCAAACACATGGCAAACATGTAATATAAAGGTCACGAATACATATTTGAACATAGAGGTCTGAAACTTATATGAGATTCACCACCCTCTCATAATAGATGCAAAAACATCTATTAGGTCATGCATTCCTTAACCATTCATTTACCAATCAAAACATGATAAGAGTCATAACTAGAATATGTCATAAAACCATGCTAATAACCAACATATAATCAGAATAATAACAATGATAGAACAACCATCAAAGCCACATAATAACAAGTATAAATACTCATGAAATACAAGAGGAAAAGAGCTCTTATTAACGTATTCAAAAGCCAACCAAGTCAGGGACTTCCACGTACCACCCGACCATAGATTGGGCTAAATCAAATCTTTCTTTCAAGCAATCACCCTCGTGCCATATTCTAAACATGAATGTGGGACTCACAACAAAACAACCAGGCCTTCCCCATGGTTTACCGCATATCCCGCCATTATTGGTCAAGGGATTTCTAGGCTCGAAGAAAGCATCTAGCCGACCAGTTTTTACCATAATCCTGCCATTATCAGTCAAGGATTCCTAGGCCCAAACAAAGAAACATACACTGCCAGGCTTTATCGCAATCCCACCAAAATTGGTCAAGGGATCACTAGGCTCTAAACAAGCTTGGATGCCTCTAGATTTCTTCACCAATACCTTGAGGAATTTTCTCGTCCCCACCCTCAGGCTTTAACGCGTATCCCGCCATTACCAGTCAAGGGATTTCTATGCCCTTGGGAATTTTCCTGAGACCACCTCACCTGGTTCCAAAACCATCTAGCAGTCCAAAGCTCAACCAAATTAAAGAAACCCATCAAACCATGGCTATCTGTAAATAGCAAGACAAAGCTAAAACCCTTGCCACACCTGCAAAAACCCATGCCAATGACAGCAAGAGAATCAAATACACATATGCATGTCAAAAAGTAGCAAGGAAATCATGCATGCAACTCAATACCTGTAAGTAATCCTGTTGTAGCCGCTTGATCCAACTCTTCCTTGCTTGATCTTTGCTTCCCTTTGCTTTCTTGTCCTTTCTTTTCTTTTTTTTCTCCAAGGCTAGAGTGGTCCAAGAATGCTCTGAGCGTGCAAAAGTACGAGAGAATAGAGAGAATAAAGAGAAAGCTCCAAAACTAAACTGACAAAAGTTGTGAATTGATCCTCATAAGCCTTTTCATCAAAGAGGCCTCTATTTTCTTCACTTTCCACTAATTTTCATTCAATTTCCTCCTCACATGCAACCTGTGACCTTTCACCTTCCTTTTCTCCTATTTTCCATTATTTTCATAATTAAAATGTCAATCAATGTCTCTTTGCCTTTTCAATGTCTTTGTCATTGTCTTTGCCAATTTCTTTAGCCATAATAAACCAAATGGACACCCACTATGATGTTTTGCCCAAGATTTAGCTTGGAATAAGTGTCCCGTGACGTCAGTCATATTTTTTTCCTTTGTTATCCTTATTACATGAATTTTTAACCCCAAGGTTGTTACATCTTTAATTTAATCAAAGCGAAAGAAATAAAGTACTCAAACAAATGCATATATGTATACCTATAGTCATGAACAATGAGAGATATAAGTAATCAAAGATGGAGAATGAAGGATATTTAGGAAAAAATGGATATTTTAATAAGTAAAAAGGATGTGAAATAAGCAACTCGTCATCTTGCCCCAACTAGCTTGGTTGTATGTCCTCTTGCAACCTATTACGTCTCAAGGAGCCCAGCATGTAGGTCACCCCAATTGTAAGTAGGGTGGCAAAATTCCCTTGGATTACAATACCCTGATGTATTGTCCATCTCTTCCTAATTGGAGCATTCCTCTTCTTCATTCCAATGGATTGGGGACCTATAGAATCTATTGGGGCACCAAAGAAGTGGATAGTGGAAGTGAAGCCCTATTCACCATGAACCATATCTGAATAAGGAGCAAGAATATAATGTTGCACAATTGAGGGCTAAGTTGAAATAGGGGTACCCCATGGGATGCTTATCCTGTAAGAATGGTGGTAACCCCTCCCAAATATCATGTTCCACCAAGAGAGCCTCCAATGAATAGGTGTGTATTAACTAGTGGTATTTTATGGTAGTGTACCACTAATTGTGTCGGAAGGTTGTTGAGTCACTAGGGTCTTCCCTTAAATCTTGCAGGGTCATTAACAATAGGGTTTATCAATATGTATTTCTTGTTAATCTAGGTTGTCATTGATGTCAATATGGAAGTGTTAGTGATGGAAAAATTTTTGATACATGATTGCCCATTGATCATAATGCTCATAGTGATGAAAGTTTGATATATGATGATATGATGAGAAGTCAAAGGAAGACCTATTGGAGCAACAGAAGCAGTTTATAGGAGCATATCCCATATGCCCAAAGGTAAGTGCTGAAGGGAAGAACAACGACACTTATCGCATATACCCAAGAGTAAGTGCTAAAGGAAGAAAACAGTGAAATCGGAGGAGCTTTGCGGACCTGACGGTTCTGTTACAATATGCCTCTATTGAAATATCGCATCCATCGCATCACGAGTCTTGAAGCCTTGTTGTTACACTAAAATCCTCAATTGTGATATGAGTTGCGGACCCGATGGTCCCATTATAACATGGCCTAATTAATATCGCATTCGTCATATCGAAACCTTCGCAAGTTATGAAGGCTTGTCACATTAAAAATTGCGATTGCGATATTATTGCGGACTTGACTACACCACTATAACATGACTTTATACAATATCGCATACGCAGTATCGCTAGTTTCTAAGGATGTCAAACCGCTGATTGAGATAAGGTTGTGGACCCGACTGATTTATTAACAACTGTTTAAGATCATATCGCATCCGCTCCGTCGGCAGTAGGGGAATTTCTATGTTATGTGCAAACCTCTGAAGATTGTGATAATAATATGTGGACCCGACAACTCCATTAGAACATACCTTTATGTAGTATCGTGTCCAAATATCGGGGAAGTTACGCAAATCATAAGAGTTGTCACCGTCGAATCGTCGATTGCGATATTACTGTGGACCCGACGGAGTGCCGATTGCGATGGAGCTGTGGACCCAACGGATCTATTGACGATGGTTTAATATTATATTGCCTTCGCTTCATCGACAGTATGAATATCGACCATGTTACATCGGTGATGTTAAGAGTTGCGATTGTGGGACCTCCGAAAGTTGCGATTGCGATTAAAAATATGACGTGGCGTGTGGGGACCTCTATTAATGTGGATTTTCATGAAGGTTGCGATTGCGGGGGTAAGGTGATGATGTGGCAGGCCCTCCGATATATTTTAATATACCACCTCATGCACAAGTCGGCCCCTCCACCTTTGAACGTGTCGTTTCGATTCATTGGAAAAACTCATACACATATACATATAGAAGTTAAAACGCTTCACTTTAGTCAGGCAAATTGATCTCGAGCATCTAACAGAGAGAAGAAGTAACAGTTCACAACTCGTGAACTTGAAGGAACAGAGGAAGCTGAAGATCAAACGAAAAAGAAGGAAGCTGAAGGTCAAGAGACTCTGCTGAATGGGTTAATCTTTAAAAGGCTTGAACCCGTGATGAATTAAAAAAGAAAGGAAGTACAGATCGTAACTCCAAGAACAATTGAGTGAAGCGAAATAAGCTTTGATCTGCCATCGTTTGCAGGGAGCAATAGACTACACCAGTATTAAAGTATTTGTGAGTATGATCCTTGGAAGTAAGATATCGCGACACTAAGAACAGTGAGAAGCAGTCACTCTTGAAGCACTTATCGCAATAGATAGAACAACGGGTTGAAACAAAGAATTGTTTTTTTGTGCAGACATTGAGGCTTAGAGCAACTTATCAAAGATATCTTGTTGAAAAGCACCAACAGATCTTGGAGACATTATTGGAGATCATGATGGCTATTTGAAATCATCATGAGGTAACTTTGCAGACTCTGTGTGGGCAATATTAAGAGTTGTGAAGACTCCTTCATATGAAGATAGGTTGTCATTGATGATGTAACATGGAGACTACAGTGAAGCTGTAGATTGACAGAACATAGTGAAGAAGATTTTGAGAGCAGTGTAATACAATCAAAACAATTCTTGACAAAGCAAAACTATAGGGTCAGAGCCCTTAGGGTTGGTGCCTCGAAATTGGAAGGATTGGTGTCCTTGGAGTTGGTGCTCCTAAATCCAAGGTTGGAGCCTTGACAAGATAGGGTCGGAGCCCTTGGGGTTGGTGCCTCATAATTGGAAGGATTGGTGTCCTTGGAGTAGGTGCTCCTAAACACAAGGTTGGTGCCTTGAGAAGATAGGGTTGGTGCCCTAGAGGTTGGAGCCTCACGAAAGACCAAGTTGGTGCTTGGAAATAGGTTGGAGCCTTATATTTATTGTAAAGATTATATTAATAAAATCATTTATTCCTATTGTTCATTTTGTGTTCTAAATATATTGATTTAACTGGTAAAAATAACGATTGAAAAGGAATATTGATTCACCCCCCCTCTCAGTATTTCCAACATTTCTCTCGAACCATTAATCGAGCCTCGAGCTCTGCTTTTGCATAAAATTCTGAAGCCTTTTTCCATTTAACTAGTTTGGTAATATAGGACATAAAAGCTCAAAGTTTAATGTCCCCAATTAAAGGGTTAGGATTCCAAAGAGAATTGTCGAGCATGATGAAGTTAAATCAATATAACTCACAAAGTAGGTTTTGAAAGCTATGTTTGAATTATGATACACCTCAATGAGAGTCTCTAGTTAATTTGTTTCATAGGGTTGATTGTCTCTGATTTTCCTCAATCAAAAGGTGATCCATGAATCATGTAAGTAGACAAGGTAAACCCTAGAGGGGACCTAATAGGTAGAAATCTCAACACCAATCTCACAAATTTCTTCTTTAAACCTTTGTTTTTTCTAAGAAAGTCTTTCCATTTGGCAATCTAGGTCTTCCACTTTTCCTCTTAAACTAGATACATAGAAAAACATCGTTGTTTTAACTTCCTTATAACCTATCTATGACTTTGCTTATGAATGATCCCTAGGGAAAATATATCATCTTTAGTCTACCATTGTGGCAAGTCAGGCTTTAACTGGAGAAAAGCACAGGTGTTGGTAAGGATGTCATCCAAAATGGCATTGATAACATGGGCTTCTTCTATATACCCCTCATAAAATGTTTCATCCCTAGTTGTAGGGTCTTCCTCTTGTTCTATAGCATGAAGAAAGGCTCCTAAATTATTCAACTTAGGCCCGAGTCAGTGTAATCTTGTTTTAAGATTTTCATTCTTAAAATCTTTTTGTTTGTTTGTTTGAGGACTTAGTAGGTAGGCTACATAATCAAAAAGACTTTGGGGCTACAATCTTACCTTTGTTGCACTTACTTCTCCGAATTTGCCACTGTTGATGCTGACCTTGAAGGTTGATGGTAGCTCCTCAATAACATTTCCTTTTGTGCCTTTTACTCATGATGGGGCTACAGTCTCAACATTCTCCTCATACATTGAATTGTTAAATTCCTCTATAATGGCTTTTGATATATCATAATCTTTGTCCCCTATTGATGCTCGTTCCTCTATGAACCCTGATGTTTTTTATCCAGATGGATACTAGTGGTCACCCACCTATTCCACTTGGAACCCCAACACTGTTTTCTATCAATTTCCTAATTTTTAATTCAGTTTCCTATTTCAACAGTTTTCTATTTTTGGTAGTTTTCAAGTCTTGAACTTTTGGAGCTGTTTTGAGGCCTTGGATGGTATTTTTTTGGGGAAATGGGCGAATGTGAGCCTTTAACTAATGTTTGTAGTTGAAAGTTGTTGCCCTCGGATAGACCTTTCTAATGGGATATTGTGCACATGAAACTAAGATCATATGCCAAAGTGACATCCCCGAGAAGTTAATGTTCCAACTAACCCCATTAGGGCCCATACCTTTTGGAGCTTCATTTCCTAGGGTTAGGTGTTTGGATGATTAGGGTTTCTCATTGTTCTCCACGATTAAAAAAAAAAAAGGCCTTTAAGCCTCATTGTAACATAGTTCAAAAGGCATGTAGCCATCACATCTCTTCTTAGATATAAGTTATTGTTGCCTGAGCTAGTTTGTTGTCATTGTGCATGTAATTAATTTTCAACATTTTTTATTTATTAATTGAAGTTCAGTTTCATTGTATCATTTTGTTTATGATTGAAATTTGTGTTTCATTTTGTTCCTTCATAAATGTGGATTAGTGGTACCAATGTGGTCTGCTCTTTCTCTATTTTTCTGTACATGTCCTTAACGATGTCGGGGTATAAAGAGTGGGGACTCTAACTTCTTGAACCCTTGCAAGACCATCCTCTTCGACCCTGACAACCTACCATGGTGGAAGAAAAGAAAGACAAGGGAGCAGGAGATGGCCGTAGCCTAATGCTTAAGAAGATTACCAACTTGGTTTTGGTCAAGGAGCACAATGAGCCCTCCTAGACCTCCTTTCGGGGGGTGGAAACCATAGGGCTTAAATTTGATCCCCATGCCTTAACTCTCAGTGGATTCTAAATCTGGGAGATTATTGAAGGAAACCAAAGAATAAAAGCCTGAATAATTAGTTGTTTCCCCTGTGACAAATTGTGACCTTTCTAAATGCCTTGCAACCCTCATAGGCAAGGAGACAATTTATTTCCGTGTTGAAGTTCACAATGAAGATAATATCATGTTATGTTTGAATCCTTACAAAGCCTTGCCCTTAATCTATTGTTTCGAGAGTGTTGGAACCACGATTACTGTTACACCAAAACCCGTAGGTGTTAGTAAACGGACAAATCGCCAGAGTTAATGGATCCTCGAGAGGTGGTTAAGCATATGTCATGAAACACATAGGGAGCGCTAGATTATCCAATGCCCAACAATCTCCCCCCTAGTGTGAGTCGAGGGAGTTTCAAACTCAAGACCTTTGGCTCTGATACCACTTGTTGGAATCACGATTATCGTTACACCAAAACCTGCAGGTGTTAGTAAACAGATGCATCATCAGAGTTAATGGATCCTCGAGAGGCAGTTAAGCTCATGTCACTAAACACAGGGAGCGATAGATTATCCAATGCCCAACATAGAGTACATGGAATCATTTATGATTTAGATACTTTGTCTCTATGAGAATTTTAAGGTAGTTGGTTTTATTCTACAAATAGTGCTTCAAATAAGTTTTCCAAATGTTGCACTTTTTATTAACCATGTTGAAGGTAAAGGAGGAAAAACCACCCTATTGTCCTTAACATTGGTAGTTTTTGTTATTGGTCTTGGTATTAATCCAAAAGTTGGTGTTATCAAGGGATGGTTTGATCTTGATGACCAACACGCCTCAAATGGTGCAGAAGAGGAGTAGCCTTATGATATTCAACAATCGATTCACTCCCAAAATCCATATGGTTGTCATGTGTAGGATAACAATGTTGAGACTCGAGACGAATTGCCACATCCCCAAATATCACCAAGGGGACAAATAGCCTAGAATGGCTTGAAGACCAATCTTGGGCTATATGACCCCAAAATATTTCATTTTTTGGATTCCCTTGAGCTCTGGTTTTGATCCAGCTTTCAAAGAATGTAGTAAGAGTATTGAACCCACTAGACCAAGCCATGTTTTTAGAATAACTATTTTTCTTCTTTGATACACAGGATGAAGACTTGTTCAAATGTTGGGCAAACTTCCTCTACATGATCATTGGCGTGTTATTTTCTTCATTTCTTAAGATAGGGGAGCAGGGCCAAAGAAAAACTGTAAATTCAAGATTTATGCTCAATGTCTCATGTTAGCCATGCATATACAAGGGTAACCATAGGAAATTTTTTTTCTCACATGATGCAGATTTCTAGCTAGCAGCTTCAGATTATCCTCGAATAGCAACTTCCCAAATGCCTCTCACCCATTCATTGATTAGCCCATCCACTTGATTATCATGCTCTTGCAGTGAAGCTAGGTTAGTGACCATGAGGTACATTAGCCATTGTTTCATATTCAATTCTTATATTTAACGTTCAGGGCATTTAAGTAAGGATCAAGGATTGAAATTAGATAATGGAGCGTGATGCTTGGAAGTTATACTTGTTTACTTATTTCACCTTGGGGCTTTTCTTTCGATATCTAGGAGGGGCACGAATAGGAGGCCTTGATAGAAGTAGCATGTCCACATCCTTCCATACTTAACACTTTCCATTTGTCCCTAGTTTGTTGTCCTTTCTTTGGTTTGGTTGTTGTTAGTTTCTTGTATTGGTTCCTTGTTTGCCTCATCCTATAAGAAGAGGCCCTTGGAAATGCTCATAGGTTGATGTAGCTACCAAAAAGAAAGAAATTAAACACATGTGCCAATTGTTAAAATGCACAAAAGTGGCAAGGGATGAATATAAAATCAAAAGCCAAAAGTAAACTTGAACTCTACCCCCTCATTTGAGGCCATCTTCGTAGTCCCATGCATATCATGTATATTTAAAGTAAAAAGTGACTTAAAGAAAACATCTTGACCCCTATGAACAATGAATTGTCCCTTTTAAAAGGGGATTTAAATAAAATCAATGAAAGCTTGCTAGGTAAGCCAATCAAAGCAATTAAAAGTGTGAGTAGAGGGTGGAAAAAGTAATGTCAAGGAAAGGTTATCTCAAGTAATGTAAGTGCTCCCTCATGGATGAGGGTCTTGCATAAACCATGTATAAGACTATCAAACCTCTCATGGAGAACACCTCAAACCATATCACATATCACTCACACCAATTAACTGAAGTGTCAAACTAGGAATTGTTCCTCCCCTAGGGCTGAGAACATCTAATAGGGGAATTTGATGATTCTCCCAGACTTAAATATGGCAACTTTTATAATGTCTTAAGCTAGTGTGAAGCTTGAAAAATATACTTTGTATGATATACTTACATGGATTTAAAATTGAATATGGTCCACTTTTTATGCTTCAATGGATCTTGTGTCCATACTAATTGACCTTTTTTAAATCATTGAGCTTGAATTTGATAATGATCCAGACATGGTCATGGTCCTTTGGAGGATGTTGATGATGCTTCTCCTACACTTCATGGATGTTTATTGCACACCCTTTGGAGATACTTCCACTTCATGATGGACGTTGCACACTTGATGCAGAGCACTGGGCTTGATGATGACTTGGAAAACCTCTAAAGGCCCTCCTCCATCCTTGGCACCTTAGGTGTTTCCCACTAGAGCTAGGAAATTGCTCCCACATGATGAAGTGGTACCATATTGCATGATGTGTGGCTTGAGGAGGAAGACATTCGACTTGAGAGGGCATTTATTAATGACGAGAAATGGCTTTTGATGAGGAGACATGCCCCTTGGACTATTCATCGCACCTTTTAATGGAGAGACATGCCTTTTGAGGATGACATCACCCTTTTAAGGCCTCCATAATCACAAGTGTGTCCTTTTTAAGGGGATTTTTCATGTTTTATCATTATAAATTGATATTTGAGACTATTTTGGGGGTCGACTCCACGACCTATCCACCTTGTATCATGGATTTGTTATATTTTAGGGGATTTAGCCTAATTTGAGCCAAAGGGCGTGGTTGCACTAGTATATAAGGGGAAAAATAGGCTCATTTATATCATTCCCAACTTGAGAGACATACATTTCTTGGATTATTACTATTTTCCCTAGTTCGCTATGGAGCATTAATTGAGCGGATTTCTCAGGGACTTCATTAGTGTGGATTTGATGTGTTTTCATGGATTATTATGGTGAAGCTTGGATAAATGCATGGTAAATAAAGAATTTTAACTTCTTTTATCCTGCGTAATGTTTTATTGGATGAATGTATCAAGTAATAAACATGTTAGCATATTATTTGTTTCATCATTCGTCTTAAATAACCCCTTCTTCCAAGTCTTTGAGGAAGCAACATCATAGTTGCTTCCCTTAATTCATTTTTTGAAATTGAAATACTTGATTCAAAACCCTAAGATAAGTAGATTAACATACCCTAGTCCTTTTGAGTCTTGTATCCACTCCAATTTTTTCCTATGGATGTTTGTTCCTAAACTCCATTAGCCCTAGGTTGAGAAGGCATTAGTCCTTTCCCTTTTGAGACAATAAATTATACTCTTGTAATCATTTTTTATTGTTTTCAGGTAAATTAGGGTTTTATTACATCAAAAACGTATATTTTCAACCTTTATTAACTTGGATGTTAATGTCCTAGGGTTAGGAATTGTTTCATAGTAAAAGTTACATTTTATGTGCATTTTCTAGCCATTAATTAGGGCTAGCAACAAGATTTTATTTGTTGTTATATGCCTCTTTTACCACTCAAACTTTGTTTTAATTTCGCCCCTTATTTACTTTTTATCTTGGCTCTCTTTTACACATTATTATCAGAGTTTTCGAGGCTAAATTTGCTACTTTCATAAATTGTTATATTGTTGCAATTCTTAATTTCTCAAGTTTGTTTATTATAGAAAAAGTGTAACTTCTTGATTGTGTGTGTTTGGTAACCTATATTGGGCCTTTATTGATTGACCCAAGCTTCTAGAAGAGACGTAGAAACCTTTTAACTAAAATCTGGAAATTATTCACTAATCCACCTTAAACTCAGAATTCCTATCTTTAATCTTTAATGGAAAAACATTATTGAACCCTTAGGGGGCACTTAGCTTAATTTTATTGGATCATTTGATCCCTAAGATCTACTAAGGAAGCCCTCTTTGTGTCGGATTGTTTCCATCACTAAAACGAGGGGAGTAGTTGTTGAGGTGACAGTGGTGACACTTCCATTGTTGCATTTTATCTTGGTCACCTAGTGCACTAGCATGCTAGATTTCACTGCAACATCTCCCATCTCAAACAACAAATATACAAGGAAGTAATCAAACACAATTGAAAACTTATATCCTAACATAAAGACCTTAGAGGACGGATAGTTTGGTGGGTGGAATGCAATCAATTGGGTCATCACTTTTGTATAGAGCTATTAGAGGCAAATCACTAATGTTAGAAGAATGCAATGCTATGGTAGAGGAATCAAAACAGTTTTCTCTACAACAATAGCTTAGCTCTGCTATGAGTAGACCCAAGGAAAATCTTCCAACCTATGACATTTCTAGAAGTAAAAGAAATTTACAAAGCTTGGAGGGTGCGAAGTCTATCTAGATTACACCAAGTTAAAATAGACAATGTTATAGCAAAATCTAGAACCCTAATGCAAAGCTATGTCACAAAGTTCAAGTTTGAATTCGACACAATTAAATTCGATTATATATATATATATATATATATATATATATATATATAGATATTCACACTTATTTTTAATATATAATATATATAGTTTATTAACATTTATTTTTAACTTACCAAACTCTACTACCTATTAACTAATATTCACACTTATTATATCGGCCGCAGGCATGGTATTACACATTCAGTTTAGATTTGACTGCGTATTAGTTTATCTTTGACCAAAAAAAAATTCTACTTATTCATAGTTTAACATTGCAATTCAATTTTTGTTATTTTTTATTATTATTTAAATTTATTTATTTGTAAGGTGATTGGTTGAGGTCTTATGATGGGTTGTTTAGTAACTTCTATTTCTATTAGTTACTAATTTTTTGTTTTTTGTTTTATTTACTTTTTATTTAACTTTTTTTTATATATATATATATATATTTTTTCCCTTTTTAATTATTTTCACTTTCATGAATTATAGTTTTTTTGTCCATATTTTCAATTTAAGATGACTTATTATTATATTAAAATCATATTTTATGTATGTATGTTAATATAAACAATATTAGTTAATCATATTTCTTATTTTTTTGTGATGACATTTAACAATACAATATTTTAGTGTTATTTTATTTTTGTGATAAAATATGTCTTTATTATTTTTTAGTTTAATTAAGTTATATTTAAGCTAAGCGGTAGATACTAGCTATTATCTAGCTCTGGTTTTTAATATATAACACTCTATATCATTAATAATTATCCTTACACATTTTAATATTTGTTACTTTATATCATATATGATTTATTAATTAATAGATTAAAAAAATTGTAATACATATAATTAATATATGATATTTAACATATATGTAACCTTACACCTATTTCAATAAGTAATGTTCGCAAACAATGACATTTAAGAAATAAAAGTGTCGTCATCGTGGGGAGAAGGAATATCGGCCATCACGAGGACAATGAATACTAGCCAACACAAATTGACCATCATTGCAACCACAAACTAATGACCATTTGCTCGTCGCTAGTACCATTGGCATTGGGATGGAAAGCACTACATGCAATTTTTTAGTGAGCTAGCAAGTCACTACAACATGAAAGAGAAAGGAATACACAGGACAAAGTTTGCAGGTTGCTAGAATGAGAGAGAGATTTTTTCCTTGGGCTTTTGTGAATGATTCAAATGTCAAGCAGGTCCATAAATCATGGGAAAAATACAGAGTGAAAGCTTTGTTTCCTTTTGAACCCTTACCATACAACAATGGTGACAAATTTCATCACTCAACCTAAACGATTTTGAATTTTTTCTTGAGGTATGCAAGATTTCAAATAGGATGGTTGAAAATTGGCAAACCCTATGACTTAGGTGCAAAGCCTCACTAGGAAACCTAGATCAAGTGCAAAAATGGGAGTGTCACCATTGTCACCTCAGTAACAAATCCCATCATTTTAGTGATCGACATAATCCAACACAAGAGAGGCTTCCCTAGTAGATCTTAGGGATCAAATAACCCAATTAGTGCCCCCTAAGGGTTCATAATAAATTCCATCCAGAGATATGAATAGGCACTAGGGTTTAAGGTGGATTAAAAATAATTTTGAATTTTGAATTCAAAGGTTCTTATCACTCAATCTAAAGGCTTATAGGTCGCACAATCACTTGGTTGTCATAAACTAGCTCTTTAAATCAGAATCTGTGATGATGTCGGTAACAACACTAAATTTGGCCCCAAAAACTATGATAATAAAATGTCAATTAAGGGTTTAAATTATGAGTAAATAAAAAAAAAAAACTACAACCATTTTATATGGCTAAAAGGCACGTAACAACACTTAAACCTTAGACACCGACCTTAAGTAATGGTTGGAAATCATTGTTAAAATTGGAAACTAGGGCCAAACTTCATGTGAGTCATCTTATTCATGGCTGATAATATTTTTATTAGATTCCTTTGGTCGAGAGGTGTAGGATTGATATAAAGATCATCTGAT
This sequence comes from Pinus tabuliformis, assembly GCA_031772625.1. Lineage (NCBI taxonomy): Eukaryota > Viridiplantae > Streptophyta > Pinopsida > Pinales > Pinaceae > Pinus > Pinus tabuliformis. Next base: position 206,102,511 of record CM062804.1, read on the forward strand.
TTCGATAAGTATTCATTGAGATATGAATTTATTTTGATTATGGAATTATTATCAAGCCGACCTACAACTCATGTAGGCTCAGAAGCCCAACAGTCGCATCTATTCAAATACCAACGTTGTGTATAAATATAGGAGTAGTTTTCCTCATTTGGACTCACTCATCTCATCACATCTCTCTCTCTCTACTGCGCATAAAAGAGTCTCTTCTCTACTGCGTAGAAAGGGGTCTCTTCTCACACATGTGAAGCCGAACGCTGCTAAAACTAAAGTTGTAAATGCAGATCCAAAATTTGACCAGCGTGGACCATAAAACCTCCTCTTCTGATCTGTGCTATAGGTTCATCTGAACCTCCTCTGAAAGCCGCAACTTTTGGTGGTGGAATCAAGTCAATTCGACGGACGGTTTGCAAGATATCGACTGCCCTAGTTTGAAGGAAGTTGTTGAAACTGAAGCTGCAACTGCAGAAGTAAAGTTTGACCTGCGTGGAATAGAAGATCTCCTCATTTGAATAGCGCTGTAGGTTCATCTGAACCTCCTCTGAAAGCCGCAACTTTTGGTGGTGGAATCAAGGAAATCCGACGGGCGGTTTGCAAGATATCGACTGCCCTAGTTTGAAGGAAGCCGCTGAAACTGAAGCTGCAACTGCAGAAGTAAAGTTTGACCTGCGTGGACTAGAATATCTCCTCATCTGAACTGCGTTGTAGGTTCATCTAAACCTCCTCTGAAAGCTGCAACTTTTGGTGGTGGAATCCAGTCAATTCGACGGACGATTTCTGAGATATCATCTGCCTTAGTTTGATGATGAAGTCGCTAATGTTGATGCTGCTGATCTAGGGTTTGCTACTGTTGATATAAATAAGATTTATTGTACTATTTCTCTGTGTTGAATTATTGAAGATAAAAGAAGATTTGATCAAAGAGTTTTCCCACACATTGTGGGGTTTGTCCCTGGCTAGCTGCCACATCTTGTGTCTCTTGTCTTGGCTTGTTTTCTGTTGATCGTTTAATGTTCTATCTACACTTTATTTTATGTACATGTGATTGCTAATCTGTGGAATATAATAAGAAAAAGAAGTAAATTGTTATAAGCATAGAACATACCATAAATTAACATGGTATCAGAGCTGAGGTGAAGACAAAGCCCGAGCAAGAGCAAGAGAAATCACGGAAGAGAAGATTGGCAAGGCTATCCTAAAAGAACTATGGGGTCCTCAACACTCTTTCCTGCCGAAGACAAGCTCCGTGAGAAAGCTGACTATCACGGATGGAAGATGTTTATCGATCTAACCCTAGAAGATCAAGGAGTGCTAGAACATGTAAGAGGCAATATTGTCGAGCCTCCATTAAATGCATCCGCCGCTGCCAGGTACAAATGGAAAACCGGAGAATTCAAAACAAAGATGATCATCCGGGACTCTATCGACAAGCACTTGGTGGCCTACATCTATGATCTGAACACCTCTAAGGAAATCTACAGTAGACTGGTGAGTTTATTTAAAGTTAATGATGCAAATCAAGTTTTGTTTCTTAGAAATAAGATGAGGGAAATAAAGAAGGGTAAAGATGAGAGTATGCAAGCATACTTCTTAAGAATCACCGAGATCAAGAACGATCTCCTATCTATTGGGGAGACTATTACTGACAGAGAAATGGCTTGGAGGATTACCATCCGAATGGTACGTGTTCAGGACTACTCTTCTGAACAATCATGTAATTCCTGGTTTCAAGGAATTAATGGCTAGATGCATTCAAGAAGAAACAAGGGTAGAAGAGCAAGAAATGCCCATGCCTAAAGGTCCTCCTGCTGCCTTTTCTTCTCATGCTAAGAAAAGAAATAATTCCGGGACTAAATCAAAGAGAAAGGTTGGATCTAAGGGTGGAAGAAAAGGACGATGTTACATTTGCAATAAAGCAGGTCACTATGCGAGGGAATGCCCTGATAGAAAGGACTCTCACCATGACGATGATCAAAATCCCTCTCATGGTAATCGAAGGGATGGAAAATTCAATAGCAAAGGTAAAAGGAATGCTGGAAATTAAGGAAAAGGACAACCATTCAAGAAGGCTAGAAATTCCAAGATGTATTAAATGCACCTGACCTCCAAAAGAACCTGGTGTCCATCTCGGCAATGGAAGACAAAGACTACAATGTCGATGGAAGTCGACTAGGTGTCATATATTATGACACATCTCTTTAGTCTGAAATTTGGCATCGTAGGTTTGCCCACCTTCATTATAAAGCTCTACTCGGTGTAAGACAAATGGTGACAGGGATGTCAGAATTCCGAGTAGAGAAAGAAGGTGTATGTCCAGGATGTGCTGAAGGAAAGCTCAAAAGGGGACCATTCCCCTCAAGCCTAAGCAAGACCTCCGATATATTACGGTTGGTTCACTCAAACATATCTGAGGCTGGCATTCAGAGGGAGACTACTACACCACATACTCTTGAGCAGAATGGTGTGGCGGAAAGGAAGAACCGTACGATTGTGGAAGCTATCTCTATGGGTAGATGATGTAACAATGCCTGATGTGGAGAAACCCATGGATCCTATTTATCCACTTGAGCCTTCTTCTTCTAAGAAGAGGCCTTCATGGCTTAGGGGGATACTTGATGATGTTGAATGACATGCTGCACCCCAAGGAACCTTTCGTGAAAGTAAGAAACCTAACAGGTATTAGGGATACCTGACCATCATGAGCACGATCATACAAAATGAGCCTTCATCATTTTCAGATGTCGTCAAGCATCAAGTATGTAAGGATGCTATGACGGAAGAATATGAGTCTATTATGAAGAATGATGTATGGGAAGTAGTTCCCAGAACCCAGGACAAGACAGTTGTTACTTCCAAATGGCTTTACAAGATAAAGCATGCAGTAGATGGAAATACGGAAAAGTATAAGGTTCGTTTTGTTGCTCGTGGTTTCTCCCAGAAGGAAGGTATAGACTATGATGTGATATTTTCACCTGTTGCCAGATATACGACGATCCGCTCGATCATAGCCCTTGCGGCTTCACAACGATGGAACCTACATCAGATGGATGTCAAGACCGCGTTCTTGCACGGTTCGATCAAAGAAGAGGTCTACGTGGAGCAACCTGAAGGATTTGAGATTTATGATCGAAAATCTCATGTATGCAGGTTGAATAAGGCTCTCTATGGGCTGAAGCAAGCACCTCGAGCCTGGTATGAGAGGATCGATAGCTACTTGATGAAGATGGGATTCACTAGGAGTGAAGTCGATCCTAACCTTTAATTTAAGGTTGAAGATGACAAGCCTCTCATACTGGTGTTGTATGTGGATGGCCTCTTTCTAACAGGTGCATACCCTCTCATTCACAAATGTAAGAGGGAGTTGGCTTCTGTATTTGAAATGAAGAACCAAGGACTTGAAGTGTGGTAGAAGCCAAGGGAAATTTTCCTATCTCAAGGAAAATATGAGGTGAAGATTCTGAAAAGATTTTTTATGGTGGACTGCAAGCCTGTGACTACCTCGAGGATCTTAACTTTTAGAAGTTATATGGTAGTGATGTCGGACTAGATTTTGGAAATGCCTCTGAGTTTCATAAACTCATTCGCATTGATTTTCTTGGTGAACCTCCGTCCGAACATATGTTTTGCAGTTAGCATTGTGAGCTCATATTTGGTTGAGCCTCACTAGATTGGTGCCAAGAATCTTATGAGATGTCTTCAGGGCACACTCTCTCATGTATTAAGATACACTGTCGGAGATGTGAGACTACTTGGATATACTGATGCTAATTGGGTAGGCAGTGTGGTGGACCGTAAGAGCACTTCTGGGTGTTGTTTCACCTTGGGATCTGCTTTGATATCCTGGATGAGCAGGAAGCAGAAGTCAGTGGCTTTGAGCACTACCGAAGAAAAGTATATTGCTGCTAGCATGGCCTCCTGTGAGGCAGTCTGGTTGTGAAAGCTCTTCAATGAGTTGTTTGGATTTACATTGGATACCACTGTGATTCTCTATGACAACTAGAGGTGGGATTCGATTATTGAGGAATCCCGTATTTGTTGATTGCTCTAGTAGATAGACATCATCTGGGATATGGTAAGTTGATGAGCAAGGAGGCTCCATCGCATTAAGATGATGTACAAGTCGTTACACCTTGTCAAAGCCCCGAGGAAAGATCTAATCTGTGATTTTTCCCAAACAACTTGGAGTCATCAAGAAACCCTTGTACAAGGGTCCTGCATGTTGCATACATTGAGCTCTAGGAGCTCTGAGGGCTTGCGGTTCTTACTGGAGCAACATACGACCACAGGGTGACTCACCCTCCCCTGGTGGTGCGCACTGGAACAAGATGATTCGCTCTCTTGTGGGACAAGATGATTCGCTCTCTTGTGGAACAGGATGATTCACTCTCCTGTGTAGCAGGATGATTAGTTCTCCTGTGAGGCCTGGATTGATGTGTTCTCCATGGCGATTGTAGCAGGATTGATGTGTTCTCCTGTGAGGCTTGTATTGATGTGTTCTCTATGGCGATTGTAGCAGGATTGATGTGTTCTCCTGTGAGGCTTGGATTAATGTGTTCTCCATGGTGATTATAGCAGGATTGACGTGTTCTCCTGTGAGGCCTGGATTGATGTGTTCTCCATGGCGATTGTAGCAGGATTGATGTGTTCTCCTGTGAGGCCTGGATTGATGTGTTCTCCATGGCGATTGTAGCAGGATTGATGTGTTCTCCTGTGAGGCCTGGATTGATGTGTTCTCCATGGCGATTGTAGCAGGATTGATGTGTTCTCCTGTGAGGACAGGATTGATTAGCTCTCTTGTCGAGGCATCCTACCCATGTAGTCTGGGACTCATGGGAAGTACCTCTCATCTGATCAATGAGCAGGGAAATGAAGTTAGGGACCATAGTAGTACCGATGGATGCATCGTTGTATCTATCGTACTCCCTACGCTAGGATGACCTCCATTGATCTGGGATCAATGATATGGGTCTGGGACCAGTGGTAGGAGTTGTACCATGCTATGACACTGACCTCGGGTCAGTTGAGACTGGTCTGGGACCAGTGGTACATACTCTGAGACTAACTTCGTGTCAGTGCAGTACTGGTCTCGGACTAGTGAGAGTGGTACATATTATGATGCTGACTTTGCGTCGGTTGAGACTGGTCTGGGACCAGTGGTACACTCTCTGAGACTGCGATACTGGTCTGGGACCAGTGGTAGGAGTGGTACTTACTATGAAGCTAACTTCGGGTCGGTTGAGACTGGTCTGGGACCAGTGGTACGCACTCTGAGACTAACTTTGAGTCAGTGGAGGATGATACTGGTCTGGGACCAGTGGAGTCGTACTCACTATGACGTTGACTTCGGGTTGGTTGAGACTGGTCTGGGACCAGTGGTACATATTCTGAGACTGACTTTGAGTCAGTATGATACATCCTCGATCATTTCTTCTTCTTCATAATTCGGACAAAAGCAGAACAAGCATAATAAAGCAGAGCAGGGCAAGGGTCAGGCTGTATAGGGCAGTGCATTTGATGGATGAATAGTAATGACCGATAGACAGATTGCAGATGAAGTTCTCCCTAGTTGAGAGGGAGTGTTAAAGTTGGCAACTAGGGCCAAACTTCATGTGGGTCATCTTATTCATGGCTGATAATATTTTTATTAGATTCCTCTCGTCGAGAGGTGTAGGATTGATATAAAGATCATCCGATTCTGATAAGTATTCATTGAGATATGAATTTATTTTGATTATGGAATTATTATCAAGCCGACCTACAACTCATGTAGGCTCAGAAGCCTAACGGTCACATCTATTCAAACACCAAAGTTGTGTATAAATATAGGAGGAGTTTTCCTCATTTGGACTCACTCATCTCATCACATCTCTCTCTCTCTACTGCGCAGAAAAGAGTCTCTTCTCTACTGCGTAGAAAAGGGTCTCTCTCTCACACATGTGAAGCCAGAGGCTGCGGAAACTGAAGTTGTAACTGCAGATCCAAACTTTGACCAGCGTGGACCATAAAACCTCCTCTTTTGATTTGTGCTATAGGTTCATCTGAACCTCCTCTGAAAGCCTCAACTTTTGGTGGTGGAATCAAATCAATCCGATGGGCGGTTTGGAAGATATCGACTGCCCTAGTTTGAAGGAAGCTGCTGAAACTGAAGCTGCAACTGCATAAGTAAAGTTTGATCTGCGTGGACTAGAATATCTCCTCATTTGAATAGCGTTGTAGGTTCATCTGAACCTCCTCTGAAAGCCGCAAATCTTGGTGGTGGAATCAAGTCAATCTGACGGACGGTTTGCAAGATATCGACTGCCCTAGTTTGAAGGAAGCTGCTGAAACTGAAGCTGCAACTGCAGAAGTAAAGTTTGACCTACGTGAACTAGAATATCTCATCATCTGAACTGCACTATAGGTTCATCTAAACCTCCTCTGAAAGCCGCAACTTTTGGTGGTGGAATCCAGTCAATCCGACGGACGGTTTGTGAGATATCGTCTGCCCTTGTTTGATGATGAAGCCGCTAATGCTGATGTTTCTGATCTAGGGTTTGCTACTGCTGATATAAATCAGATTTATTGTACTATTTCTCTCCACTGAATTATTGAAGATAAAAGAATATTTGATCAAAGGGTTTCCCCACACATTGTGGGGTTTGTCTCTGGATAGCCGCCACATCTTGTGTCTCTTGTCTTGGCTTGTTTTCTGTTGATCGTTTAATGTTCTATCTACACTTTACTTTATGTACATGTGATTGCTAATCTGTGGAATATAATAAGAAAAAGAAGTTAATTGTTATAAGCATAGAACATACCATAACTTAACAATCATGCATAAAATGTAACTTTTAATTGTCCAAAAAATTCCTAAGCCTAGGACATCAATTTCCAAGTCAATAAATGTTGAAATTTTATCATTTTGTTCTAAATACACCCTAATTTACCCTAGAGCAAAATTTTATAAAAAATTGAATTTAGGGTTTTAAGTATTGTCACAAGAGAGAGAAGACTAAGTGCCTTCTCAATTTGGGCAAATAGAGTCAACGGACATAAGAAAGTTAGAGAAAATTTTAGAGTAGAAACAAAATTCAAAGGGACTAGGGCAAGTGAACATACTTACCCTAGGGTTTGATATTTTTAGTCAAGGCTCTCAAATTTTCAAGGGTAGATTAAGGGAAGTATCTAACATGCTACTTCCACAAAGTCTTGGAAAAATGGTTAGTTTAACAAGGATCATGAAACAAATATAATTCGAACATGCATCATCCATCTAATAAAATATGAAACCAAGATAAAAATAATTAACCTAATTGTTTTACCATACCTTCATACAAGCTTCAACATAAACATCCATGAAAATAGATCATATCCACATCCTAAAAGTCCACAAGTGAATCTCTCAACTAATGCTCTGTAGCAAACTAGAGAAAATATAAGTAGTCCAATAGATGTATGTCTATCGAGTTGTGAAATAAACAAATGAACCAAGTGTTTCCCTATTTATATGAGGGAAACCAAGAACTCAAGTTCATGTAGAATTTCCTTAAAATTCTAGAGTTGCTTGATGAACCAACTGAAACTAGGTTTGATTCACCAAAACCCAAAATTTCTCTACCAAAAATTTGTAGCGAAATAGAACACAAATATAAAGACACAATCACACAAAACAATAACACAATATTTTGTAGGGAAACCAACTGGGAAAACCCTCTACTAGCTATAGAATTATTGACAAAAAATAGAGAAATTTGATCTCTTTTACAAGGCAACTATTTCAACAGAGAATACAACTTTTCGCATTGCTTGGACTAATCTAGAAACATCTCTACAAGATTCAACCTTTTTCTCCCTATTTCCATGCGCAACCTTTGCTCTTATCTCGTGGGAAATCACTTATTTCCTAGTGCTGAGTAGGCCCCTATTATATAGGAATTCTTCCTAAATCCTAGCGCACTTCTGCAAGGAAATTATCTGCCTCAAATCTGGTCTAGGCTGCTCTTAGATACTCTCTTCCCACAACAAACTCTCACACACACAACCTGTGCGTACAAGAATGAATTAGAAGGGTGCCTTTGCCCTCGTTATAAGCTTTTCGATCATGCTAAATTTGGAAAGTTAATTTTAGAATTCAGACTTGTGATTGCTTCGTTCACTGAGTCAAATTGGCTCTTCTAACTCGTCATGCCTCAATTAGAAATTGAAGCTCACTAACTCGCCTTTTTCCAAAAATAAAATTGCACTTGGAGACAAACAAAAATGAGCCTCCAACTTCTACACGAGTTATTAACTGCTCCATGACTCATCCTATTTCCTAGGAAATCATGCATGCTAAAGGAAGATTATTGTGGTCTTTCTTGACTAAGGCACAATTCAAGAAGAAAACCTTCTTGCTACACTTTTCAACACTCCCTATTAGCAAGGAAGGTGCTTTTGGAAGAACCTCGTCCACCTGAATTTGTCTCCAACACTACAACGTTCTTCGTTGTTGTCGCTGCTCCCTCTGAACTAGAAGACTTTCCTGCTTTCTTCTGCTTAATCTGATCTGAGGACCTATTCTTTCCAACCATGCTCTGCGAGTCTATCACCTAAGTCTTAAGTTCCATGTACCCCATGCACCTTTGTGGTTGCTTCCTCTAGCTGAAGGTAGTACTAGAAGATCCAACTCTCTCATGATCTCCCTTAAACAATTCCTCTGCCTACTCAGCTCGAACTCTCCCTATAGTGGGAGTAATTGACTGAGTGGTTGCCTACACTCGCCCTGCGCTGTGCTCCACATCATCTTGTTGATCGGCCATGTTACCGCTCAAACTAGTTGGGGTCATAGGAGGGGATCCTATAGAACAACTACTAGGTTAAGTGACAACAATGGAGCAATAACCCACTATCACCTCAGCTAAAGCTCCCTTCTCTTTACGAACTTTCACCAATGGGAGGAGTCTCTATATGAGAGGAATCACAAAATGGATGGATCAATGATAGGTTATGGGGTGATTCTTAAATCCTATTCACAAGAGAAGCTCTAATAATGGGATTACTTGCTATAGAAGCAAGATGGATGGCTCTCTTAAAAGGGATAAGAGGATACCTAGACCTCAAGTTTGAGTGCTACTTAAAAAGAGGTTCCCAAGATCAAGGAATCCTAAAAGAAAAATGGTTTCTAAGTGTCCTTTGTGATATTGGAGTTTCGAGTTTGTGGGACCACAAAGAAGCCCAAGTGGACCCGAACAAGGCCAAGGGTTTGGTTTGTAGCAACGAAGTGATGGTCTTGTCCAAGTTGGGGGGGAGAATAGGATCATAGGAATTGAATTTATCTTGGAATTTGAGTGCAATGATCCTCAATGAAGCCTCTAACCGAAAGAAAACTAGGGAAATAGTTTACGTGCTAGAGCTTGGGAATAGACTCAAATTTGGAGGACCTCTAGAGGAATCACCAGTGCAGCTCTAGACCAATTTTCATCAATTTTTTAAGGCTACAATGCAATTTGTGTGATGACCTAGATGGCCTTCTAGGTTAGGGCTTTGGAAAGAGGAAAAGGAGGTGTAAAAGATATTCGTTTGGTGATCACCTCGGACTAGACCAATGCCTAGTCTATTGGAAGAATGGATTCAATGTAATCCAATGTCTAGAGGTAACTCATACCTAATCAAGGAGTCTCCTAGCAACTTCGCATGGCCTATAAGCAGCAACTAGACTACTAGGAAAGTTTATACTTCATTGGTGTGGCAATTGATGACTTGTGAAGGTAATAATGACAATCATATACCCCTAGGACATTTATTCATCATACTTGAATGTGAAACATATGAAAATCCCTTACAAGGACAAGTTTTGAGAAATTCATATTTCCTAAAGGCAGCTACACCAGCTTCATGAGCGAAAGCATTCATACACTACACAAATGACAATACATGTAAAATAAAACATAAAAATGACACTTACAAGTATAGTGAAAATTATCCAATCATTAATGTGAAAAAATATCGAAGCTCCAAGACAAAAGATAAGTTTTTCCAAACATCAAAATGCATTAGACTTCCATTTCATCCATCAAAGAGGCTAGCCGAAACTCTCAAGAAGAGATAGCGCAATCCAAAATTGTGATGAGAGAAATGAATGAGCCTCTCATCTATTTATACCATCCATAAGGGGTTTAAATAGCCTATTAGCCTAATAATTCCCCTTAATAATAAAATAATGTGCAAGAATAACAAAACTTGGTGATAATCCCACCAAGATAGCTCCATAATATGAAGATAAGCCTCTCATGAGGGAAAAATATAAGATACAATGAGTCGTTGGGCCATTGAAGAGGCCTAATGGAGTCCAAAGTGTGCCAAGGCGATAGAGGATCCAACCATAGTGATCAAGGGGGTGGATCCTTGATATCCAAGCAAATCAAATGTGGTGTCCCCAAGTGGGTTTGGGGGCATAATGACATCCTCATGGGCACAATGTCCCCAAGTGGATCAATAATGTTTGTATACCATTTGTAAGGGTTAGAATGATGACATAAGCCCTCCCTCTGTCTCCCATCATGAGACACATCCTCATCTGGGCCCTGGAACATCTCCCAAGTGTGTGGTGCAAGCTTGAAGTCGGTTGGGCATGGTGGTCTAGGTGCATCATTCTCATCTAAAAGGTGGAACACGAGCAATCAATGAATGGTGTTCAGGGATCCATGAAGTGGCAATCTGCTCTATGCTATGGTGGAGGCCCATGGCCCTCAACGCTCACCCTACAAGTGCCAATATGACCCTTTGGAGGGCTTGGACCCAGTATAGGGGAACCAAACCCCAAATGGAGACCCACCTGCAATCTTATATAAGATCTCATGTGTCCCCTCGCCTAGTAAAATAGCTTACTAATCATGGAATCAAGTAGACACTTCATAGTGGCATGCCCTTCCATAGTGGGCTTTACCATATACAGGTGTCTCCAAGCTCAATAATGGAATTAACCGAGGACCCTATTAAGCGGTTCCTACCTCTAAAAGGGGTGACGTGTCCATGGTACATCCATCAAGTGGTAGGTGGCATGTGATATAATTATGGAATGGAATGGGGCATCGGGGGAAGGCTCCAAGCCACATGCCATAGTACAAGGGTAGCCATAATGGGGAAGCCCAAATGTGTATGAATGTAGGAGGGAGAAATTTTGGCACATGAGTTACCTCGACATTTATTTTTACACCCTTCTTCATATGTCTTTTGCCTTTTATTGATTTTTATTTTATAACTGCTCGGGGCTCAAGGGGATGAGATCATGATGAGTAAGATATAACAGTGGATAAACCCTTTAAGGTGGGGTAGTTCATCACCCACCAGGGGTTGGGATAATCATGGGTTCCTTAATGATGAAAGGGGTCAATATGAGGGACCCTAGGAACCAGGGTGATGGCCATAATGAAAGGGGTAGAGCTCATGTTTGGCTTTTTCCCACATGCTAAATGTATATGTCCTAGCCATCTTTTGCATTTTATGGTACTTTGTTTAGAGTGGCCAAATTATACTTTTCTTTTTCTTTTAGTTGCATCAACCTCTGAGGCATCATTCTAGGCCCAACCTAAAGCGTGGACAAGGGGAGAGGGAGGCTAACTCCTTGTGGACCCAATGGACAAATGTGGACCTGAAAGGGAAATATGGTGAATGGGGTTATAACATATGAGGGGAGTGATGTATATGGTGTCGGGAAACGGGACCACGCAACCACAATCATGGTTTCCCACGTAGTGCCACCCCTAAAGCTAGAGTAGCCAATAAAAGAGATCCCACAAGACTAGGATACTAGGTTAACCATCAAATTGGACATAGGAGACAAGAATACAAACCAAACCCACTCTTTCTACCGAATCCCCCCAACAGTCCATGCCCAAAAGTGTCCTTGATAAGTAAACAAAATTACCCAACTACACAATTAAAACCCATACCTTCGGGGTTGGGAGGCCCAACTTCAAACACACGATCATAACAGATAGACAAGGGACCATATGGTTGGCTCAGTTGGCGGAGATAGTAGCACATCAAGCTATATGGTGGTTGCAATGGGTTGTTGGTTGTCGACTGAGGACCATTTAGGAGAAAACAAATCTCCTATGGGTGTCACCCACAGGTGGTGGGTAACAAGACTAGCTACCAACTAGCCGAGACTCAAACTGAGATATTGGATAAGGCTCCATCTTGAGAGCTTTGTCTTGCTCTTGCTCAACTATCCCTTTTCCTTTTAAGAACTTCCTGCCTTGTTTTTCAATGTTGTGTCTATCTCTACCTACAACTTATAGAGATTCTTCACCCTCACACCTATATGCTTCTTACATCCATAAGCTAAGTGATGGAGGTAAGCCTTACCTTTGCTGAAGATGACATCATAAACCTTGTCCTCAAGGGTAGCTACCGAAACAATATTATGCTTTAACCATGGAACACAGAGGACATCTATGAGATGAAGAGAATTACCTGAGTCCCTTTAAAACTAACAGTGCCAGCTACACTAGTTGCATACATGCCATCATCTCCTAGCTCAATTTGAAACTGCATGTCCTTCTCCTTCAGGTGGTTGAAATTCTTCTTATTCTTGGTCATGTGGAGGGATGCTCCTGAATAAATATATCATACATGGTTATGTGTTGAGCTTGCCATGCAAGAAATCAATGAGAAATCTTTCTCGAACTGGACAGAAAATGCATTTAACTCTGATGATGCAGCTACGTGATCCTTATTGGACTCCTTCCACTTAGGACACCTTATGGCATAGTGTCCAAACTCATGGCAATGGAAGCACTTGATCTTACTTAGATCCTTCTTCTTTCCCTTCTGACTAGACTTGGCCACTCCTTGTCCCTCCTTGCCCTTGGACTTGCTACTCTTGCATGTCAGTGCAAAGTTCTCCTTGTCCTCTGTCTTCATCGATCTACCATCTTTGTTCCCTCACCGCTTCTCTTCTTGAACGCAATCAGTCCATAGCCTTTCCCTATAGGGAAAATTTTCTCTGCCACTTATTGCATCGTGGAAACCATACCAAGACTTGTGAAGTCCTAGAAGAGAAAAACTCAAAAGGTCATGCTCTGGTACAGTGAGTGAACCTTGACAAATATGTGACGATAGGCTCTCCAGCGCTCATCTAGATACTCCTTAGCTTCTCCTTAAGAGAAAGCTTCTTGGTATCACTGATACTTTGATAAAGATCTAAAATAGTTTTAAACATCTCAAAATTTTCCTTCTTCTTATGGATATGAGGAACTATATGATCTATGACCCCTTACTAGAATAATCATCCTTGCCTTGATATCATTCTTAGTATGTTGGATCAATTGTTGGATATCTTGTGGTGGTAATGTAGTGTTCTTGACAAACTCTCCCACCCCATTATCCTCCAATACTATCATGATCCTCCCTTTCCATGGAACAAAGTTAGAGGCTCCCTCTAAATAGTGATATGATATCAACACTTGGAACGCCATCCTTATTACCCAAGGAGATCTCCTCCATAAATTGGTCTTTATCCTCCACAAATCATATCATCTATGCTCTTCAAAAAAAAGTTTCCCTCTTAACTGTCACAAGTCTACTCCTTGTTCACAGTATTAGGGCACCACAATCAGGATGTCCACTAATAATAACAAGTATGCCCACTTTTTCTTTATACTTAAGGCATCTTCTAGCATCCCACAAAATAGTGAATCCTACATGTTTCCACAATAACTTAGGACCACTCTCTGTTGTCCAAAAACATGCAAAACAATCCTCCACACGTCTCTCCAATCATCAACTAGAGACACCTTCTGTGCAAATGTATGTCTGCTTCTACTCGATCATGTTAGTATTCTATATGGCCACCTTAAGACAACCCTAACCAGTGGCCTCTATAGACCATACAACCTTTTGTTTACCCCAATCTTGGACCCTTTAGGTATGTGCATCACCATGACGAAATTCGACCCTTAAACCAACACTCAACGAAAGTACAGTTCAGGTACTTTAAGGGACTCAGACTTCCCTGATGCTCTAATATGGCTCAGATCTAGTCACAGGAATAAACCACAATCTTATTCACAAATCTAATCTTCTTGATGTTGGTCCTTATTTTGTTCCTTGCCCTGATACCATGTAGAATTTCCTTGAAATTATGGAGTTGCTTGATGAACCAATTGAAACTAAATTCAATTCACGAAGACCCAGAATTTCTCTACCAAATATTTACAGCGAAATAAAACCCAAAGACAAAGACACAATGACACAAAACAATAACACAATATTTTCTAGGGAACCCAATTGGGAAAACCTGTTGAAATTCTAGTGTAGACAATTGATAACTACTTATATTGATGCAATCAATTCCTTCTTTATACCTTAGTCAGAAAGTAGCTATACATCAAAAACTTCAACCATTCAATTCTTCAATAAGAACATTAAATAAAGATCACAGTAGACAATGAACAATAAGAGACAAGAGACACCAAGATTAGGCTTGCAGTCAGGGAAAATCCCACAAGGGAAAAACCCAAAATTATTTTCTTACGAGAGAGAGATTTTGTCCATCAAAAGTACATAAATTTTTTTCCAACAAATTCAAATCTGTCCTCAATGAAATACCATTGAAAGTCTTCCAATAGAAATACAAATAATCAACTTTTGTCTAATGAATGAGGTTTGCATAATGAGGCTAAAATTTTGGCCTAGTATCACTATAGAAAGAGGCCAAAAATAGTGTTGAACAGTCCACAGAAGCTCAACCAAAAATCACAGTCACAACCCTCGGTCAACATCACACAAAAAGGAGTGAAATCAGAGTCAATGAAGGTCAATGTACTTCTGAAGTTTTCGGCCTCCAAGATGACACAAAATAGCAGCCCAAACATATGTAAAAATTCCCAAGACAAATGCGGTCACTTTCCGCTCCAAGAATAGGGTCACCGCAAAACAAAAGAATATGTTTCTATTCCTTTGCACATGTGGTATATCTATCTGTAGTTGCAGATCGAACTTGGTTGAATTGGTGATCAAAATGAATACCAACGAGCTCATATATATATATATATATATATATATATATATATATATATATATATATATATATATATATATGCATCACATGTGGGCTAATTAGCCCTAATGAGGCCGACATGAGGATCTCTTGGAACTTACTTGTGGGTGACAAGAATAAATAAATTTCTCCTTTAAATAATGAAAAATGTCGACCATAGCTACATGATTTTTCAACACTCCCTCTTAGATAGGGAGGTAGTTTTTCATTCTCTCTCAAGATCAATCTTCCCAACCAATTCATAAGTCTCATGGCCCATAGCCTAAGAAAGAGAATACAATCCAAGTGTCTCTCTCAAACTCATCATAAGGAAAGATACCTAGCATCCATCTAAAATCATCTCCCTGACCATAAGGTCTCACAACATACAACCTAAGGGAGGAACCAACAATGCATCTCCTAGACCACAAGGTCTCGCAGCACACAACCTACAGGAGGAATCAACAATACATCTTCCAGACCAGAAGGTCTCACAGCACAGATCCTATAGGTGGAATCAACAATACATCCCCCAGACCATAAGGTCTCACGGCACACAGCCTATAGGAGGAACCAACAATACATCCCCCAGAGTCTCACAGCACACAACATATAGGATGAATAAAAAATACATCTCCTAGACCACAATGTCTCACGACATAGCCTAGAAGATATGGTTCATCATATTATGTTGTGTAATCAGTGCCCCTCTCTCGCAAAGAGGGGTTCTCAACAACTCCAAATTATTCTCTGAAATAGCCAAACTTCATCCGGGGCAACGACTTTCCCCCTCTCTGGAAAATACTACAGATGTAGTGATATTTGATATCAATATGCTTTGATCTGTCATAGAACTCGGATTCTCATATAGCTTCACACAACTTTGATTATCAAAATATATAATAGTCGGCTCCAAAATTTGATCAAACAAATCAGAGAACAAATTTGGAAACCATATAGCGTTGCAACAGGTAGCACTAGCAATGATGTATTCTGCTTCAATTGTAATAAGAGCAATAGATGTCTATTTTTTTCTATACCAAGAAACCATAGAAGAGTCCAAACTAAAACAATATCCATAGGTTCTCTTTATATCATTAGAGCTACCAACCCAATTAGAATCAAAGAAACTATACAATAGTCAATCCCAATTAGAAGCATACATCAGACCATACTCAATGGTACCTCGCAAGTATCTTAATATGTGTATAGCTGGAACACAATGTACACGACGAGGCTCATCCAAGAATTGGCTCAATGTATTCACTGCATAACAAATATTAGGGCTGGTGTTCATAAGATAATTAAACGAGCTAATCAACTCGCAATACATAGTAGGAGTAAAGAACCAAGTCATTGTCCCAGACCTTCTTCAAATTCGTCATCATAGGAGTGTCCATGGACTTGCAATCCATCATGCCAAATCTATGAAGAATAGTAACGATGTACTTGCCTTAGTCTACAAAGACCCCATCAGGGTTTTAACAAATTTCCAATCCCAAATAGTAATGCGTGAGGCCAAGATCCTTCATTTCAAATTCAAAAACCAGCGCCCTCTTACACTAAACAATCAATACTTTGACTCCTATCAGAAACAAAACATCTGCATATAATAACAATATCATGGGTTCACCATCAGCAACCCTGAAATATAGATTTGGATTAGAATCGCTCTTCTTGAATCCAAGACTCAACAGATAACCATCAATACGAGAGTACTGTGCATGAGGGGCCTGCTTCAGGCCATCCAAGGCCATCTTCAATTTGCACACATGTGCCTCTCTATCGTGGACCTCAAAACCTTGAGGTTGTTCAATGTAGACTTCTTGTTAAAATTCGAAACTAGGGCCAAATTCCACTTTTGACAGCTAAATTGATGAAGATAATTATTGCATTAAATTCCTCTTTTCGAGAGGACCAAAATCGACCTAAAGAACATCAAATTTGGATAAGGAGAAATGTGTTTTTGAATTTATGTCCTCTCCTACACAAATTGTCAAGGTCGTCCTCTACTCCATGTAGGCTCATAAATCCCAACCGACATGTCTCTTGACCCTCTCTAATTTATATAAATAGAGGTTTCCTCCAACCTCATTTGACACATCGAAAGGGATTCATTATGTCTGAGACAACCGAGATTTTGGAGGAGGATGAAGGGTTGTTTGTGCTTGGGTCCCTCACAAGGTCAAGATTCTTCTGTTGGGTAGGTTGCAGGGCTTGAGAGAAATTTTGCGCAATATTTATCATCCTTTGTTGACCGAGATCCAACAAGAATGTAGTCGTCAGCCTAATTTTTGTTTGGAAGATATTTTAGGGTTGTCTTGTATGGAGTTCCTCTTATGTAGGTTGGCCGCAACTCCAAGAGTTTGTTTCAGGTAAGTCGCAAGCCTATAGAAGTTTGTTCTGAGGTCACAAGACTGCTCAGATAAGTCGCATACATTATGATGGTTTTGAAGTAATCTTAAGGGATAAAACTAGCCTAGATCAGTCCTAGAGACCAGCGAAGGACAACTCCTTGTGTGCCAGGTTAAGCCGCACTTAAAAGAAGGTGCTTTGGAACATTTGAACAAGACAACAGTATATTGTAAGAAGCCCTAACCAGACTATGGGTAAATATCATTGCCAAGTTGTTGGAATTGCAACCTTTTGAGCCATCTTATTGTCTAAGGTTGGATCTTGAAATTGGCTAGTCATTTTGACTATAAGTTATTGTACTATCTCTCTCTTGAACATTCGATATTAATAATAAGAAGATTTGATCACGGGTTTTCCCTGTATTGGGGTTTTTCCCTGGCTTGAGCCATATTATTGTGTCCTCTTGTCTCAACTTGTATTTGTTATTTATTGTACATGTTCTTTCTTTAGTTACTATCAATATGATAATGTTTCATGTAATTGCTAATGGTTTAATAATTGGGCTAATATGAGAATTGAAGCAACTATCCTAAGCAAAGAACATGTTATCCTAAAGAAGTTGTTATCAATATCAGCTCAAGAAGTGAAAGTATCTGAAAGCATATGACTCTAGTAAAAAAATGAATCCTCCTATTTTGAGAAGAAAATTTTTTAAGCTTTAATTCAGTCACAGGAAACTTCAGTAGCAAAGAAGAGAATCTACTGAAGACAAGTGTCTAGGATAAGATTTTGCATTTCTCTAAAGGAATGGTCTTCCTGAAAGTATGAAGACCTACAACTATCAATGATAGAACCCTGTGCAGTGAATATTCTTGGTTATATGCGGCATCAATTCTACTATTTGTGGCACTGCCCTAGGTATAACATCTCATCATATGCATCTCAACGTCATTTATGTTGTCTATTCAGTCCAACATCATGTATGATATCGTTACAAGTCCAATAGTCGTGATAATATATTGATGGTAGTGTTATAGTCTTGCTCGCAAACCAAGTTATGAACAAGACAAATGTAATCTTTGGATAGCATATCTTTTGAAAGATCATATACTACGACGAAGCTACAGGGATCTAACAGTATAAGAAATTGCAGCACCCTTGACTTTGATAAGGGGTGCAACACACTTGAAGCTTTTAGATCAGCTAGGAGAATAAGTGCATGGCACTTTGGAACAGTTCTTTGTATTGATCCCTATTAGCATGAAAGCAAAGAATAAAGTGCGATGAGCAGAAGATCCTGATTTTGGCATCTTGGATGCATTAAGTCAGGTCCTATAGGTATGGATTCCAGAAAGACCCTTCCTCATCATGGATTGGGTAAGTTGATATGCTAGTAGTTGTCATCTAGTGATGAAGGATCATACATTCGTGTTGAAATAATCTCATGGGAATACTTTTTTAAGAAGGACCATAATCCACCTAAAGCAAGAGTTCAGAGGGAGATATGATGTGTATTGATGATGTATGTCCTACATAAGAGTAAGTATAATTTTAAAGTCAAATTTATATTCCTTTAAAAAGAGTTGAAAGTCATGAATAGATTGTATTAAGAGGGTGTGGGTTGAAAATTTTACTCTGGGAGCTCCTAGAGCCCTGGGGTACTTCTTGATGCTATGAGAAACCATAGGGTGAGTGTTTCACCTTCCCTTATAGGTACGCTAGGTATAGGGTGAGTGGTTCATCTTCCCCTATGATACTTCATGATGATAAATGACACATAGGGTGAGTGGTTCACCTTCTCCTGTGGTGGTTGACATGTGTGTAGGATGAGTGGTTCACCTTCCCCTACTATTGATGACATATGCATAGGATGAGTGTTTCACCTTATCCTATGGCATATGAGCAGGATGAATGGTTTACCTACTCCTGCAGCTACCCCAATGAGAGATTCATATAGGCATATGTTGACATGTCAGTGGGACGTGGTTCATCCTTTCCCCACATGTAGGATGCTCATTTCCTACGATTGATGGTTGACATGTCGATGGGATGTGGTTCATCCTTTCGCATCGTATATGATCCTTCCTACTATTGATGGTTAGCTTGTTTGTAGGTTGTGGTTTATCCTTTCCCTACGTGTGGTTGACATGTGTTTGTAGGGTGTCATTTCCCTATGTGTGGTTGACATGTGTTTGTAGGATGTGGTTTATCCTTTCCCTACGTGTGGTTATGACATGTGTTTGTAGGATGTGGTTTATCCTTTCCCTACGTGTGGTTGTGATATGTTTGTAGGATGTGGTTTATCCTTTCCCTACATGTGGGTTTGACATGTGTTTGTAGGATGTGGTTTATCCTTTCCCTACGTGTGCTTGCGACATGTGTTTGTAGGATGTGGTTTTTCATTTCCCTATGTGTGGTTGTGAGCAGGATGTGATATATTCTTTCCCTGTTGGTGTTCTTGCATCATCATCCTACCCATGTAGTCTGGGACACATGGGAAGTACCTCTCATCTGGCCGATGAACTAGGAAAAGTGGATAGGAACCATAGCACTACCGAAGGACGCATTGTGTACTGTTGTACTCCCCATGTCTAGGATGCATGATTTTCAAACAACTTGATCACTTGGGATCAAATCCGATTGGGGTTCGACCCTGGGTTATGTGGACAAACTTTTTTCAGTGGAGAGTGGCAAGGTCTTGTGACTCACTCTCGATCAATTCTTCTTCATTATCTATATTAGTGTTCACCAGAGTTGAGTCGAGATGCAGAGATGGTATATGATGATAGGATGGAATGATGATGGATGGATTGGCAAGTGGAATTCTCCCTAGTTGAGAGGGAGTGTTAAAATTGGAAACTAGGCTCAAATTCCACTTTGGACAACTCATTTGATGAAGATAATTATTGCATTAAATTCCTCTTTTCGAGAGGACCAAAATCAACCTAAAGAACATCAAATTTGGATAAGGAGAAATTTGTTTTTGAATTTATGCCCTCTCATATGCAAAGTGTCAAGGTCAACCTCTACTCCATGTAGGCTCATAAAGCCTAACTGACATGTCTCTTAACCCTCTCCAATTTATATAAATAGAGATGTCATCCAACCTCATTTGGCACATCGAAAGGGCTTCATTATGTCTGAGACATTTAATCTTTTGGAGGAGGATGAAGGGTTGTTTGTTTTTGGGTCTCTCTTCTACAACAGGTTTGAGATTCTTTTGTTGGGTAGGCCACAGGTCTTAGGGGAAATTTTGGGCAGTATTTATCATCCTTTGATGAAAAAGATCCAACAAGAATGTAGCCGCAGGTCTGAGGGTTGTTTGGAAGATATTTTGGGGTTGTCTTGTATGGAGTTCCTCTTGCGCAGGTGGGCCGCAGCTCCATGAGTTTGTTTCAGGTAAGTTGCAAGCATAAAGAACCCTTTTTTGAGATCACTATACTACTCACATAAGTCATAGACATCAGGAGGGTCTTTAGGTAAGATTGAGGGTTGAGGCTAGGCTGGATCAACCCTAAAGACCAGCGAAGGACAACTCCTTGTGTGCTAGGGTAAGCGCACTTAAAAAAAGGTGCTTTGGAACAATTGAGCAAGACAATAGGATATTGTAAGAAGCCTTAACTAGACCATGGGTAACTATCGTTGCCAAATTCCTGGAATTGCAGCCTTTTAAGCCATCTTTTTGTCTAAGGTTGGATCTTCAAATTGGCAAGTCATTTTGACTTTAAGTTATTGTAGTCTCTCTATACTGAACATTCTATATTAATAATAAGAAGATTTAATCACGGTTTTTCCCCATCTTAGGGTTTTTCCCTCACTTGAGCCATATTATTGTGTCCTCTTGTCTTCGTTATTTATTATACATGTTCTTTCTTCAGTTATTGTCAATACGATAATGTTTCATGTGATTGATAATGGTTTAATAATTGGGATATTATGAGAATTGAGGCAACTATCCTAGGCAAAGAACATTTTATCCTAAATATTAACACTTCTTCTTCAATGACCCTATTCAGAAAAGTTATTTTGACATCCATTTGATGCAACTTCCAACCTGCAATAGATGTAAGAGAAATAAAAAATCTAATAGATGCATACCTATTGACAGGAGCAAAGATGTCTTCATAATCCTCTCCCTCTTTCTAGGATAATCCACGAGCCACGAATCTAGCCTTGTATTTTTCAATACTTCCATCAGCAACATGTTCTATCTTGTAGATCCATTTTGAAGACACAATGGATTTACCTTTAGGTCTTGGCACAATATCCTAAACATCGTTTTTCAATATGGATTGACATTCTTCAGTCATCACTTCTTTCCATAATCCACGAGCCACGAATCTAGCCTTTTATTTTTCAACACTTCCATCAGCAACATGTTCTATCTTGTAGATCCATTTTGAAGACACAATGGATTTACCTTAGGTCTTGGCACAATATCCTAAACATCGTTTTTCAATATGGATTGACATTCTTCAGTCATCACTTCTTTCCATACTTGTTCTTAAATAGCTTCTTCGATGGTTTGGACTCAATGATCTTACACATCAAGGTTGTATAACCAGAATACTTCTTTGGCTTCTTAATCTCCCTAAAAGTTCCACGAGTAGCAGCATGACCTTCGACTTCCTTCAATGTTTTCTCTAACCAGGCTGGTCTCTTTCTTGTCTCAGCCACAGGGGCTTTTGAAGATTCAACGGGTTCATGATCAATGTCTTCTACATGTGGGTCTCCATTCACAGGTGTTGGAAATACAGGGAGGGGTGAATTAGTATTTCTTAGCAATTAGCACTTTTTAATCTTTTTCAGAGCGTTAGTTAATCTTCAGTTGCAATTGTTGTTCTTCTTCAGATAATCATAAACAATAATCAACAGTAGACAAAACCATACAATAATTCAGAAAGATAAAATAGTGGAAACAAATATTTTTATGCGGAAAACCCCCTCCGGGTCAAAAACCATTGAATGTTTTTTTAGTAATTGTCTTCTCCCTGTTAAAACAAAATTGATTACATCAAGATTTAAATTACAACTAAGGGAGGTGTCAACCCCCCAATTCACAGGCTACAACTTGAAGGATGCTACTACATCCTAATAACCTGTTGCAACCAGAAGGACGCCCCAACACCTTGTGATTCAGGCCACAACCTGACGAGTGCCCCAACACTCTGTTTACCAATAGTTGTCGGAAGGATTCTTCGTTGACCTGTAATTTATCAGCAACAACTAAAAGGATGCCACAATGCCCTATGCAGGCTATGACTTGCCCTAGCACCACCTGCCGCCCTGAAGTGTTCTCAAGCCACAACCTGAAGGTGACTCCAATCACTTTCCTTACACCAACTTGCCACCCTAAGCAATAAGTGGACCATGTTTCATAATTTTCAGACTAGATCCCCCTATGCTTTGAATTAATAGAATAATGTTGTAAAGAAGATATTGTTATAACCTGTCAAATCCTGGTAGCCACTGACTACACTGCACAATACTGTCCAAACTAATTACTGCATAAAGTTGTTCATCAAGGTTACATTGCTGACGTTGTCAAGTCAAATAACCACTGCACAAGTTGACCACTGTACAACATGTTATCATTGATCACTTCCATTGCTCAACTATACATAAATAGATGAGCATTAAAAGCTCACAAATTGGCTACAAACTACATGTCATTGCATTGCATTTCTCACGTCACCATACCAAATTGTACATATTACTACAACTATCTGACACTGCGATCAAATTATCGCACAAACAAAGGTGCCTCAAGTCATCCCTGTGACTTTCCTTCATAGCTCTCAAGCAAGACCCAAGGACAACTACCAGCATATGCATAAACATTTTTTATCAAATAGTCAATTCCCTTGGAGCCATCATCATCACCGCAGTCACATATATCATTGTTCAATAACTCTGTCACAATCTAATTGTGATACTAGTTACATAAATGCCATCATGCCAATGGATACAACATGTGTTGTCAATGTTACTAAAGTTAGAGTCTTATAATAGGAATCCGTGGTGTTGGTCTCTTACTATTCATTTTGGTCCATTTAGCCTATGAGTCACTAAGTGTCATAGCCTAAATATTTACTTGTCAAAGATGTCAATCAGTCCTTGAAGTCATGTGGTCAAAAACCAGTCCAAAGTTGGGAGGGATTTTTGTCTGTAATGTTTGGCTCAGATGATCTTGCAGGTGAAATCATTAGATGAAGCTCAAAATTAGCTTTTCGATGGTATGTGGAGCTCCCCAAATGGACCCCAGAGTCAAAAGTCAAAGTAGATTGAAGTTTACTCTTCAAAACCCACAAAATAAAGGAAAATGCCTAAGGAGGGTCCCAAATCTCACATATTGGAGATTCGGAAGGAGAAAACAATGTAGGTTGGAGAAAAACATTGATTAGCGACCGTTGATATCGCAAGTCGGCGATTGGAGGTTCCAAATCTCGTAGTTCGGAGGTGTATGGCATATCGACGATTGTATGTCGCATATCCGCAGTTTGGAGGTGACGCAGTGCGATAAATAAAAGAGTCGGGGACATGCCTCTTGTGTTAAAGTGTTGGGAGGGCTGAAAACAAAATAGCAAAGGAATTTCATCGCCAGAACAGGGCAATTTGGGCCTTTTCTCTCTCCTCCCAAAGCGATGCTTGGCAATGAGCGATTGGATCTGATAACGGTCATGTGGAGGATGACATCGGCGATCAGAGGTTGAGACTTGTTGTGCATCGGAGTGAAACCTCTGATTGAAAACCTCCAAGAGGGGCTCTGATAAGAGGAACAATGTAAACTTTGAAACGGGGACTATAAATGCAAAACGTGAACTCTAGCTAGAAAACTCCAAAAAGACATGAAAAATAGTGCTAAAAATGAAAAGTGTTGATGTTGGAATAAAACTTTTTTTTCTAGGATAAATTTTCAACATGTTATAAAAATGGTTGTGAAAACCAATTTTTTGTGCAAAAATTGTCCAAAAAACACTTTCAAAATGAAAAGTGTTGAAGTTCGAATAACACTTCTTTTTTCAATGGTAAATTTTCTGCAAAACACACTCTCAAAAGGAAAAGTGTTGACATTGGAATAACACCTTTTTTTTCAAGGGCATATTTTCAACATTTCGAAATAATGGCGTAAAAGATTTTATCATGACTTCGAAAAACATTAAAATTTCAAAAGAATAATGAAAAAAGTAAAATAATAATAATAATTAACACAATGAAAAAACACAAACAAAAAACAAAAAAGTTAAAAAAAATAACAAAATGTAAATTAAAATATGTATTTAAAAAAAATCATAAAAATATAAAAAAATTAAAAAATTAACCTATAAAAGATAAGAATTAAAAAACTAAAAAAAATATATCTATATATATATATATATATATAATATAAACAAATAAATAATAAGAAAACATATTTTAAAAAAATTGTAAAAAGAAAAATTGTCTGGTAAACCATTAAAAATTTTGGAAAAAAAATTAAAAAAAAAAAGAACATCAAAACAAAAAATTGGAAAAAAAAAAAAAACAAAACAAAACAAAAACAAAAAACAAAAAACTATAAAATTAAGTAAGTGAAAAAAATTAAAAAAAAAAAAAAAAACATTAACAAAAAACTAAAAAAAATAGAAAATTAAGAAAAATAAATAAATAAAAAAACTACTAAAATTAAGATTAAAAACATTTAGAAAAAAATATATATCAATTTTCAAAAAAAAAAAAAAACATTTCAAAACAATTTAAAAATAAAATAAAAAAATTATCTAAAACGAAATAAACAAATTATTAGAACTTTTTTTCAAATAAACTTTTAAATTCATTTTTAAACAAATTTTTTTATTATTTAAAAAAAAAAATTGACTCTCCCGGTCGCCCGTGATGGCAAGGCCCTAGGTGGAGGAGCTGCATGCAACCTCCTCCGCCCAGGGCTTTGCCACCAATGGGTAGAGGCGGGGCGATTCCCGAAAACGCCCTACTGCCGCTCGTGGTGGCGCGACGGTGGCGGGGAGATTTCCGAAAACGCCTCGCTGCCGCTCGTGGTGGCGCGGCGGTGGCGGGGCGATTCCCGAAAACGCCCTGCCCTCGCTCGTGGTGGCGCAGCCCTGGGCAGAGGGGTTGCATGCAGCCTCCTCCGTCCAGGGCCGCGCTGCCCGATCTCTCGTAGTGGCGCGGCCCTAGGTGGAGGAGGTTGCACGCGTTTCCTCCACCCAGGGCCGCGCCACCACGGGCGGCGGAGGGTGTAGATAAGTTTAAAAAAAAATGTGTATAAATTAATTAAAGTTTAATTTTTTATTCTTACATATATATATATATATTTTTTAAGTTTTAAGTGTTTAAAAAATAATAATAATAATAATAAAAAAAAAAAATATGCACATATTTTTTTGTTTTGTTTTGTTTTTAAATAAAAAATATTTATTTATTAAAAAAATTTAAATGTTTTTTTTTTTTTTTAAAATCAAACACACACACATATATATATTTTAAATTGTTGAGTTTTAAAATAAAAAATATAGAGTTTAATAAAATAAGAATAAAAAATGATATTTGTTTTTAAATTTTAAATGTTTTTTATTTTTATTTTTAATTTGAATATATATATATATATTTAAAATTTTCATTCTTCTTCTTCTTCTTCTTCTTTTTTTTTTTAAAATTTGAGTATATTTTTTTTTTTTTTAAATGTTTTTAAATTTTCATTTTTCATCTTCTTCTTCTTTCTTTCTTTTTTTTCTTTTTTCTTTTTTTAATTAAATTTGAGTATATTTTTATTTTTTGTTTAAATGTTTTTAATCTTAATTTATATATATATATATATATATATATATATATGGTTAATTTTTATTTTTTTTAATCTAGTGTTTTTGTTAATGTTTTTTGTTTATTTTTCTATTTTTACTTACTTAGTTTTATAGTTCTTTTTTGTTTTGTTTTTTTTTTTTTGCTAAATTCTTTTATGGTTTATGAGATTTTTGATTTTTTTTTTTTATTTGTTGGTTTTTTCTAGTTTTTGTTAATGTTTTTTTAAATTTTTCTATTTTTACTTTTTTTTTTTTTTTTTTTCTTCATGTTGTTGGTACCTTTAACCAAATTCTTTTATGGTGGTGTTGTTGTTTTGTTTTTTTTTTTTTTTTTTTTTTGTTTTTTTTTTCTTAATATTTGGTTCTTTAATCAGCATTGAAAAAAAGTAAAATAAAACAACTTGAAAATTTGTCAAGTAATCATGATTTCAAAAAAAATTGGATATAATAAATTTTAAAGTGTGAAAAATAAGGCCTTTAAAAAAAATGTATGCTGCATCAACACGTTTCAAAATGAGCATGAAAATCACTAACATTTAAAAACAAATATTTATATTTGATACATAAGAAAATTTGAAGTGTCAAAAATATGCTCCAATAAAAAAAGAAGTGTATTCTGCATCACCACTTTTCAAAATCGGGTCACTTTTTTGCTACCTCTAAGAAACAGGGAATCGTATGGGTTATTTAAAGTGCCAAAAACTATGCTCTAAAAAAAATGTGCGTTCTGCCTCGCCCCTTTTCAAAATTGGGTCACTTTTTTGCTATCTCTACGAATGGGTAACAGTATCAATTCCCGTTTCAAAGTTTACATTGTTGAGGGTTGAACATGGAATCATGCAAAGTCACAAGACCAAGGGCCATACGCAAAAGGTGATCGGAAATCACAATCGGCGGAATGTAATGTGTGCACCGAATGAAACTGCCGATTAGAATTATCGGGAGAGGAACTTCGATGTGGGGGCTAGCCCACGATTATAAAGAGTTCAGAGAGCCAGGAGCTATTGGCACATGGTGCGGGCCCAGGTGCATATATGTGTGGTCCTATGTCATGTATGGTGGAATCGTTGTAACACCATAGTACTTCAAAGAATCAACCCACTTCCTAGCCAAAGGGTTTAACATACAAAAAGGCTTTGTCCTTGCGTTTCCACGTAAGACCTGAGGGCTAAGCGCATTGGAGATTTCCCACCCCGCGGAGTTCAAAGCGGCACACAACTAAAAGCTCTGATATAATAAGTCTTGGTCTCACCTCTGGTCACAAAACTGATAGATGCATAAAGGTGTTGAGGCAAAGGTGTTTACATCCTTTCCACGGTCATGATAATCCGCCATGTTTTTATGTTCTTGACTGATCGGAAGTGACTCGATAAGGCATCAGGAGGGTTTTTAGCAGGATTTTTGGCATCATAGTAGGCAGATTGAGATTTTCAAAGGAATATGGACAGCTATATAAATCAAGTTTGGTGAGATTGTTGTTTTTCAGGTTGGGTAGATAAGGATTAAAAATATTTTCTATAATTAACCTAAATCTTGTTGTTTCTGTTAGAAATGATCAAACACATCTTTTGATCACTTAGTGGATGAAATACAATGTATCTAGTCTTTGGCCTAAATAATATAAAATGTGCAATGTGCAATGTAATGGAGGAGGGAGAATTGTTGAGAGGAAGAGGCATTGTAAACATTTTAATAAAAGCTCAAAGTAGACTGAGTTATTAGTTGCAGAGATTCTTGCAGTGTGTGGTCTTAAGTATGTGTTTTCCTTATGTTAATTAATATCCATTTCTGAAGTTGTTGTCTTGAATTCATCTTTGTATGCTCAGGACAATTGTGGATCTAATACATGATAGAATTATTTATTTCTCTGTCATGTTTCTTCTGAATATTTGGTTATAGGTTGTGTAGCAGAATTCATAACCTTATGCTCTGTTACATTTAACTGAATATCTATGTGTTTCCCCCATTCTTCGCTATACTACAACCAACAATTGACTTGAGATATGTGCCTACCTTGCCTCTGTTGTCTTGATGGCTCATGCATGCCCTGATGTGCTATAATCCTATACTTCAGTGGCCCTCACTCCCAACAATTTCATCAAATCTTTATATCATCTACCTCCTAAGCTTAATAACCAGTCTAAAATCCATATCCTATCAATATTTTGATTGATAGTTGATCCAATGAGAGAGCCCTCTCCAAGGTTAGGGGGACTAGACCTTAACCTACAAGTGGTTTGTGGTTACCTCTGGGATCCCTTTCCTCAGCCTTAAGGGATTTACGGAGTGCTAACATTTTGGCATCGGTGCCAGAGAACAAACAAAATTCTTAATTTTCCCCGCGAAAGATTATCAAAGTTGCAGATCTGATTGTTGATGGTGGAAAACAGTCGGACACAGAAAGGTTGAAACATTCACCGAGCGACATCGTTATCAGAGGATCCAAAACATCAAACGTACACAGTGACAAACTTGATGAAGGAAGGATGGAAAAAAAACTTGCGAGAGTCAGGTACTTGAACCTGAATTTTTTGCAGGATATAATTGTTTGTTGTATCAATTGCTTCCTATTTTTTCCTGAGTATATCAAAGGGATTTTATTTTATCTGTTAAACCTGAATGTAGACTGTAAATATCCACATGAGTCTTCTTTGAGAGATGTACATCATTCCCTTGAAGTTGCAAGTGTATCTCTTGTTTGTACGAGTTTTCATGAACAATGTCTAATTGATAATCATAGCCCAGTTGTTATAGTTTCCTTTCATACATCAGTCATGTTTGCTTCCCGGTATGCCCCATTACATCTGCCAGCCCCTTTGAATGAATTACCACAGAATTATGGGCAAAGGCTGCCTAAATTTGATAGCACAGGCAAAGTCACAGCACAACAGCATGTAAACAGAATTATCGATTTTATGGATCTGGAAGAAGTTGATTATGAGGACATGAAAATAAGGTTGTTTGCTCAATGCCTTATGGGAGAAGTTAGGACATGGTGTAAAATCTTGGAAGTTGGAACTATTCCTTCTTTCCAACAGTTTGAACATGTTTTTATAGACAAATGGGAGGTCAAAGTGAACCCTTTTTAGATTATGGATGAATATCAGAAACTAAAGAGGCAGCCTGGTGAGACAGTCCAAGGATTCTCAACCAGATTTAACAGAGTTTTTAATGTCATACCTTTAGATATAAAACCTCCTCCTAGATTGGCTATGCTTCATTTTCCAGATGGTTTTGAGGCCGAGATTTCTTATCAGCTCAAAGAGAGGAACCTTGCCACTTTGGAGGACATGCAGAAAGTCGTGGTTGATGTGGAAACCAATTTGTTGATAAAAAAGGCCAGTATGGAAGCTGAAAGGAAGGAAGCAGTGAAGGAGGATATTTCTCCATTGTCGGACCATAAGCTGGACATAGTGATAAAAACCATCGAAAGGATGATGGAAACATTCACCTTGCAAAATGAACATGTTGTCAGAAAACAACGAAGAAAGCCTCCTTGCCAAGCAAAATGGGCAGAAAAATGAGAGATTGGTTATTTGTCTCACAAGGAGTTAGACATTAATTGTTTTATTTATTCATTTGAAGACAGTCCTAAAGAGCAACCAGTGTCATGTTCTCAGCAAGAGGATGTTCAATTTCAGCAATTTAAGGAAATCAATCATCCCTAAGAATATGATGAAAGTATTGATTTAGGTAAGCAGCCTTATAATTTTGACATTGAACATGAAGAAAACAATGAATTTGCTAAGGGTAACTCTCTACCTTTATGTTATGCTACATTTTAATTGTTGAGAGAAAATTATAAGATTGCTAAGAAAGCAAGGAAGCAAGTTGAAGCTAGCATAACTTGGCAGCGACCTTTTGATATAATTGAGGACCCTGTTACTTGTTACAATGAAGAATCATTCGGTCAAAGATTGCAGCACCCTTCTTCAGTTTTTTATCATCCAATAGTTGATTACTTGGATGATTTCTGTAGTCAAAGTTCTCCCCCTTTAGCTAGTTGTATGTCTGAAAATAGGGATGATGGAGACTTATTTTGTTTTCATGAATATTTCCAGCAGTCAAAGGTTTCTTCTTTTGTTGGGAATGAAGCAGATAGTACTCTTGATGATGAATCTCATGTTTCATAGTATTTTGTCATACCCCATGTTCACTTCCCATTCCATATCCTAAAGTGCCAAAACATTGACTACTGTGCAGCATATCCATCATGATATACAGACCAAAACATCCCTAAAGAATCAAAGGAAAACTGCCATGAATCCAGTTTTCTCCACTACCTACCCATTTTGATGGCAGGTTGCTTAATTATTCACTCGCGCTGCTAGTGTGGGTTTTCATAGGAAAACTTGCGCTAAACCTCGTCTGGCAGGTTTTCCCAAACTGGAGGAGAAGCTTCGCTCTCTAGAACCTTCGGGAACAATGAGCTGTACATTGGTTGTTGTTGATATGGTTGAGCTCTCTCATTTGGGTCTCTTAATCTTATCATCATGAGCTTTCCCTTTGAGATGTAGATCTTTCTCCCTCTTTTGTGGATCCATAACTCCCTTTCCCTTCCTATAAATTCACTCTCTTTCATCCAAGACAAAAACCTCCCTGAAGAATCAAAGCTGCCATGAGTCCATTTTTCTCCACTAACTCCTCGTGTTGATTGCAGGTTTCTTATTTATGCACTCGCGCTGCCAGTGCGGGTTTTCATAGGAAAACTCGTGTTGAACCTCTTCTGGCAGGTTTTCCCAAACTGGAGGAGAAGCTTCGCTCACTAGAACCTTCGGGAACAATGAGCTGGATATTGGTTGTTGTTGATATGGTTGAGCTCTCTCATTTGGGCCTCTTGATATTATCATCATGGGCTTACCCCTTGAGATGTATATCTTTCTCCCTCTTTTTTGGATCCCTAACTCCCTCTCCCTTCCTATAAATTCACTCCCTTCCATCCCCAAATGGATGGTCATTGATTGATGCATCTCTATGCTGAGATTATGCTTACATGCTACCCATTCTAGCTTGGATAAGGAGTTCTTGAAGAGTCTTTGCTTGGACTTGGACATCCACCAAAAGGAGGTCTCCAACATCAAGGCAATAGGTTGTATGCTTCCCTTTTTAGTTTCTTAACATATACATTTGATGTTCACTTTCCATAATTGTGTAAATGTTTATGCTATTAGCTTAATGTTCCTTTATCTGTCAAGTAGTTTATGTTTGATGTATGTCATATATGCTCTCGTATAGTGTATAGTACTTTGATCTTCTTTGCAGGTACCTGGACGTGAAGAACATCTAAGAAGCAAGGCCTGGAGCGAAATATTCAAAGTCATCTCCAAGGATCGAGCTATTAGCATAAGAGTGAGGTAGGTTTCTCTTTTTCTCTGCAGTTATCAAACATAAGCTAGGAAAGTGTATGTTAGATTGTTTAGTTTGTTGCCAAACCCACTCATTGGGATAGAGGGATCGCCTTTTTCCGCAGAGGGGATTTGCCTTCACAACAAAAAGACGACTCCATTGGGGAAGATATAGCCTTTTCATCCTCCTTCTCAATTGATCTCTTGATTAGTTTGACCGGCCATCATGTTCTTAGTTAGTTTGGGGTGATATAGGTTTGCACAATCACTCATTGCTATCTTAGGGTGCTCAGTCTGGAAATGTTTGTGAAATTCTTTTTATTTTTTGTCGTATTCATCGCCTAGCACGCTTTTTGATCTGGCAGTCGCGCTGCCAGTGCGTTTTTTATTAAAACAGTCGTGTTGATCCCCTGTTCAGCACCAGTTTCGCCTTAACAACCATGTTGATCCACGAGATTGGTAAAAACCTAGGTTTTCTCTATCAAAGCCCAACGTGTTTGAGTCCCTGAGGTCTTGTTTTGTCTTGCATGACTGGATTTTGTTGATGCTTTGATTGATTATCTCATTTATTAGCAAATTCTTACTTCTTTGAACTTTCAAGTGTTTGAGTGCAACTGGATTGATTTTAGGGTTTCTAGGTCGTTTGATTGTCACTTGTCGTTTGTTAGTGTCTTTGGGTCTCTAGTTTGCTGAATGATTAGGTCTATTCATCTGGTCAAATCACTTGAAACATTGACTTACATTGGTTTCGATTTGTCTTGTGCAAAGTTTTTTTCATGTGTACAAGGCCATCTTGCATTTTAAATCCATCTTTGTCATTTATTAAACATAGATTACATTGTTTGGTTTGCAAACTGAAATGAGTATATTTGCTTATCTATTCGAAAGAGAAAGTGAAATACATTTTCATTAAGTGCTTTTGAATTTGGTGTTACTTTGATTGATGCCTTGTTTGCATTAGGAGTACTTTGAATCGAAATATTTTTTTTGCTTTAGTTGAAGCTTAGTTGCATGTGAGCATCTTAAAATAAAAGAAAACATCATATAGGTAAAGTGCATCTTACTGAAGTGAAGGTCATTTTTGCTTTCAATAGATTGCATATTCATTAGTGAAAGTGAAGTTTAGTTTTTCTCTTGCATTTTGCATTTGGAAAAGTTAGTGGAGGCATATTGTTTGATGCATTCTCTTGTTTGATGCATTAATTGCTTGAACTTTCTTCCCTCGTTAATATAGAATTCATTGAAATGAAAGGTTTCATTTTTCTCATATAGTTGCATTCTAGGATTTAGGTGACAACGTTTGAGCCCAAAATTGAAACCTAATTCAAGAAAAACTTAGAATTTATTGAATTAACCTAAGGATCATTTGGAACTTAATGCAAACATTTAGTGGTCTAGGTTAGAGATGTGTTCCGACGTCTATAAACCTAGTAGTTGTCGTTAACTGCCTGCATTGTATCCCAGTGGTGAAATCTCGTTCCAGTATGAAAGTATATCGGAGGTTCTCCAGTACTTTTGGGTATATCGGAGGCACTATAGTATGGCAAGTATATCAGAACGCTCTCATCGAACGGTTATGTATTAGAAAACGCTAACACGGACTTGTGCCCCCTGTACCATTGAGTATATATTGGGAGACCCCACTAGGTTGTTATCCTTTAGCAACAGGTAACCGAGTTATCCGCCTTGTAAACGTGATACACCGAACATAGAATTCGGGGGGATCGGTCGTCATACATTAAGTCCTTGGTTTTGGATAAGGTGTATATAACAGTTCACGGATACTTGGTAAACCCTTTTGCTTAGTACACCATTTTTTATTTATTTCTTGTTTTTAAGTTCTAAAATTTAACTGCCCATGATAACATGACTTACCTATGCAGTTACCTTTGGCCTCATATTGCCTTATTAATAGTAAATTTAATTGTAGGTTCAAATCAACCACCCCTTATTGTTTTTGAGAAAAGGTCATCATGGTTGAACCACTGGTTTCACCTTACATTTCCCCTTCATCATCTAACATTGAAGGGTCATCACAAGGATTTCATCCTGAATTTTCACAGTCACTTTAAGCCCGAGGTCTTAAACTTGGAATTATCCCGAGTATTCAACCACTTGTTTCTCGTCCTCCACCTCGAAACTCATCCTCATCTCAGGTTTCTGATCGAAAAACCCCTGAGAGTCCACAAAGGTTTGTTTTATTTCCTCCAAATCTGCTTTTTGATCGATTGGTTATATTTCCTCAACAACCCTATAGTCCATATGATAATCTTGGTGTGCCTTTCGAGTTATATCCACGACCATCTCAGAATCCTCTTTGCCAACTGTTTCCATCCATGGCTTCAGAAGCTGAGTTTCTAGCCTCTTCTCAAGGTCCCTCGAAGTCTCAGCTACTCATACTCCTTGTGTTGACAATGATTCTGAATACAACTTTCCACCTTAACGTTATCCATATGTGGGAAGTGTTGCACCTCCACCACCCTCTGAAAGCAGTGAGCCTTTATTTCCAGCTGGTTATACATCTTGAGCTCAATTGGTTTCAGGTACTCCAAGTGTGTCTTCACTTTATCACAATCCCATTTGGTCATTGGGTGTCATGCCTACTTCCGGTCTGTTTGTTTCAAACGTGGCCTCTCAAAGTCCTGTACCGTCTGCAATTTTGCCAGTTCCTGTACAACCGATAGTTACGGTGGGGGAAATTAATGTCCCTATAATTTCCTCAAGTCCTCCATTAAATGGATAATATGTGCCACCACCTATCCCATTGCATGGTGGGCAACAACCACCTCCGCCTTATGTACCTCCGGTTTCGGGTGGAGATTATGTGAGTGCACCTCAAACTCACGCTACTAGAGCTAGTCATAATGTTGGCAGTGTACCTTATCCTGGTGGATCATCAATTCCATCTGGATCAGGCCAGATCCTATATCAACCTCCTCTTTCGACTCAAATACCCTACCAGCAACCGAACTCTCTGTATCGCTCCCAACAGACTCAAAACCCACCCTTTAGTCAACAGGAAAGCCCCCAAATGCAGCCTGGTTCAAATCCCTCATTTGGGAATCTGGTCAAATTCAAGATGGAACTTATCAATACCAACCTGGAACTTCGCAAATTCCACAAGGAACTTTCCAACAACAACAGCCTTATGTACAACAACAACCTTTCGTACAACAAGTGCCTTACCAAGAACTTTTGCAATAGCAAGTACAACCTTTGCAACAACAAAACCAACCCTTATATCAAGAAGGTCAACCCTTGCAGCCACAAGGTCAACCCCTGCAGCAGCAAGGCCAACAATTTTACCACTAGGGTCAACAGTTGCAACAGAAACCTTACAATCCATATGCTGCACAAGTTTTTTATCCACCTTACGGTTCTCAACGCCCCATGGCAGGTTGGTATCAACCTTACCATGGTAAATTTTAGGGGCGAATTTTAGCCCAAGGGCGAAATTTAAGGGGTTTTTCATTTTAGAGGGGCGAAATTTTTATAAAACACCCATTTCATATATTTATCCCAACTTTTATTTAAAAAATAATTATTTTTTTCATTTTAGCCCCAAAAAAGGGGCGGATAAACTATGAAAAGACTCATTTGACCCGATTCGTCTGGTTTGGGAGGTTATATTCCATTACAATCGCCAAAATTTCTGCTTTGCAATGTTAAATTTGTTTGCAATCGCCTATTTTCTAGTTTGGGAGGTTGTATTTGGTCCCAATAAATAAAAATATAAATAAAGTGGAGGTATGGTAAATAAGTAAAACTTCTTTTTATACTTACTCCAAAGGTATGGTAAATAAATAAAAATATAAATAAACTAGAGGTATGGTAAATAAATAAAACCTCTTTTTATATTTAGTCCATAACCCTTTTTCTATTTAAGAAAGCTCAAAAAAGAGATTTTATTTAAGTGAATCCTATGGGCCAAATACCATATTTATAAAAGAGGTATGGTAAATTAATAAAAATATAAATAAACAAGAGGTATGGTAAATAAATAAAACATTTTTTTATATTTACTCTATAAGTCACCTTATATTTAAAGACACTCAAAAAATGTGTTATATTTAGGTGAAGCCTATGGGTCAAATTATTATTAATACCATGCAAAAAAACATTATTAACCCTAATATTAGTATTAATAAAAATAAAGATGGCACATGGTATTGACCCATGGTATTCACCCATGGTATTCACGTGGAATGTAGCCTATTTAAAAGGGGGAATTAAACTAGCGTAGATCCATCTTTACTTTGGATCTACTAAGACAGAGTGAAATAATATTTGATCCCTCTCTGGGCTTGGTAGATCAAGAGTAAAAATAGATATTGTAATTTAATGTCACTTAAACATTTTAACTCGGTTAAAAAAAAATAATAACAAAAAAAAAATAAAAATAAAAAATCAATTATTAATTTTTATAAATTACTAGTAGTAGTTTTTAAGCTCTGGGTTTATGATAACCCATGGTAATACCATGGTATTCATGTAAGCATAGACTATTTAAAGGGGAAATTCTATCAGCTTAGATCCATCTTAATTCCGGGTCTACCAAGTGCTGAGAGGGATAAGTAGATTTCATTCCTCTAAGAGTGGTAGATGTGGAGTTAAGATGGATATAGGTTGGTTTTTATGATAATGAAGATATTAAATAGACTTAGTAAATTATATTGTAAAAAACATCTTAAGGTGAATGGTTAAAGCTACATTTAGTCACTTCACAAAATTTAGTAAAAAACACCAATATCTCCATTAATATTGGTTTTACAATGAAATCTTATCACTCTTTCCGCATCACCCTGGCAGAAGAGAGATAGTTGTTGCCCAGATTTTCCACCATTTTTCAAACGTTCTCAATATGATATCTTCATGAAAAAGTTAAGGCACTGATGTTGGATTAGTTGTTTGAAAAATATGTTGGTTTGTACAACCTTTCATCTTCTTTGTTATTCTTAGTTTGTGGTAATGATCTGTAGGTGTTGGGCCACTACACCATATTGTCATAAAGGGCGGAGATTGTGCACCAAAAACAAAATTAATCCACATGTTACAACGCTGTTAAAAAATGCAAGACGTATGAAGGTAGTGAATTATGCTAATAAGCAATTTAGATTGGGAGAGACGTAATTAAATTTTATTATTTAATTGAAGATTTCCAATTAAAATAATAATAAATTTAAGTTATATATTTATTGAAAGGGTTTTGACAACGGTCACTTATTTCCATTAGATCCCCTTCAGGCCTTTGGGATACCTACTACTTTCTTATATTAAATAGTTGGGGCTTGCTACTTTTTCGCGTGTTGGGGTAAACAAACTTGATGTGTTTCTTTGATCTCATAGTTAGATTCTATGGAATAAGAAAGAAATTTGATAGCTTGACAAAAGTGGTAGAGAAAAGATTAATCTCTCCTACCTTGACAAAATTGGTGGTCAAGATCAACACCTACAAGAACTTTGTTGTGGAATATTATCAAAACTAATAAAAGGATATGAAAGAGTGTATAGTAAGAACCTTGACAAACATGGCCACTGAAACTTGCAACATTGTTTGTAGCAAGAGAAAATTATGTTTCTTTTTTCCAAACATGTATGTTAGTATATTACAGTTTAATAAATATGTTTTCCTATTATCATATATGGTTTCATACTTTAACGAAACATTCGCCAAGACTTCACAATGTTTTATTATTCAATGAAATATTTGCCAAAATCTTACAAAATTTTATAATTCAGTGAAAGATTCGCCACGACTTTACAAGATAATATAATCTGGTGAGGGATTTGCCAAAAAAATGATATATTCATATTATATTATTGATAAAATCGCCTCCCATTTTTCTTATGTATCATGGGGATTTGCCCATTTATTATACATATAAATTTAGGGTGGTTCTTAAAATTTTCCCTGAACCTTACCCTGGTCAAAACCCACATTTGTGGGGGTAGAATCCACCTTTGTATGGTTAGAATACCCCTAAGTGGGGGAAATATGAAGCTCCTTATGCTCAAAATCTTCTACTTTAGGGGTAGAACCCATACCAACAAGGATGGAATCCACAAGTTGGGCCTTATCAAAGGCCTCCTATGCCTTTCAATCCGCAATTTCCATTCCTAGCAATGTTGGAACTCCCGGATGTGTCAAGACTCACTAACGATCTAATGCTTCATCCGTCGTATTGGCCTCTGGTTCCTACTAAGATTCATGGTGATTGTCCAAAATTCGAAGGAAAATATGGAGAAGACCCCAGGCCCACGTTATGACTTACCATTTATGGTGTTCATCTAATTCCTAGGTTGATGACTTGGTTCATCTACGTCTTTTTCATCGCATCCTTACGAGTCCTGCCACGAAATGGCACATTAAGTTGCCTCGAGGTGCTTACCAAGACTTAAATTCTTTGGAAATGGCCTTCCTTACTCATTTCCAGTTATTAGTTCGCTTTGAAACTGGTACCCATCTGCTTACGTCTATGAAACAGAATACTGCTACCCACATCTTTGATCATATCCATGAATGGAGATGTAGACGTTGCCTTATCAAGTTTGATATCCCTGATGAATTGTTAATTGAATGGTGTATCAATTCACTTGTCAGCAAAATTGCTGCATACATAGTTATGGGAGGTTGTGTAACCAAAGATCAAGCCATTTCCCATGCCCAATATTTAGATTTGGTGTACTCCCAATCTAGCACGTTATATGATCTCTTGCCTGATGCTCCAAGGCCATCTACGAATCCAACATATTCTAAACCTCCAGATGTACCACTTGTCGATGGTATTATTGGATCAGTGACTCAAAATTCCAGTAAAGCTTCTTCGAAGCAAAAATCCGTTTCAAATTCTGCATCCAATCCTCCTTCGAATCCCTTTCCAAATCTTGGTAAAACCTCTGAGGTTAATGTCGTTTAGTCTACCGCGATAGAAAAAACCTCCAAAGGTAAAAATAAGAGTAAAGGAAAAGCAAAACATGATACCCCGAAACATGATCATCCAAAGTCATATGTTGATGATGCATCTAAACGTAAGCCCAAATAGCATTGCCTCATTTCTGAGGAAGATCACTATACCAAGGATTTTCCCTGTCGTGCGGAAGTTAGTCACTTGTTAAAAGGCACTCAAGGGACATCAATTGTACTTAAAGAACCTTTCCCATCATAGTAGAGCCAATTGGTAGAACAACCTCAGTCTTCTACATCTTCAGGTTTTCAGGTTTATATGGCTGGAACAGTGCCTATTTTTGTTGCCACCCAGTCAAAAGACTATCAAACTCCTCCCAAACAGACTGTGGAGAAATAATTTACTGATACACCTTCTACTTCCACTCCACCCAGTTTCGACCCTCTTCATATTTAGAGACCTAGTAATTACTCCATTATCCGACCACCTCCCAAGGGTGTCATTTGGAAATCATCTTACAATCTGAATGCGTGAGCTGCCCAGCATTACAATATTGTCAAAGGTTTAGCTAAAGCTCCTTCGATGATGTCTGCCTTGGAATTTCTCCAGTCTTGTCCAACGCAACGAAAATCATTACTATCTGCCATAGGATGAATTGACCCTACATATTTGAGTTTGATTACTTTTGACCTGGAAAATCATGTTCCTCGTCTTCCCCATCAACTTGCATTTTTAATCCAAATCATTATAAAAGGGAAGACGATTCATCAGACTGTGATTGATGAGGGTGCTTCCATCTGCATCATGTTTGTTTCATGCTGGAAAGCTATCGGCTCTCTACCCCTCAACCAATCTATTAACACCTTAGAAGCCTTTGATGGCAGAGGATCTCATCCTTATGGTATTCTCACGAGTTTGCATATCACGTTAGAAGGGAAAATTGTTGAATTAGAAGTAGAAGTCGTTGATGAAAGTTTGAATTATAACCTTCTACTTGGACGAAGTTGGACTTATGCTATGTTTTTCATGGTTTCTTCTTTGTTCCACGTGCTCCATTTTCCTCGTGAAGGGAAAATAGCCACCATTGACCAGTTAGCCTTTTTCTCTTCTGGTTCTTCGAATGTCAACGTGCCATATGTGGGAAATATCAACATTCCTTATGAGAGCACTGGGGTAGGTCTTTATAAAGACTCCGCTGTTATGGGAAATTTTTCCCTCCCACCTCCTCATGTCGCTTCTATCAACATCATCTCTACTTCTTAAGATCCTTGGATCATTCCTTCTCCCAATCAGGTTGATTCTTTTGGTGATGTTATGCCACTCATCCCAACAGAACAATCTTCTCA
Source organism: Pinus tabuliformis (assembly GCA_031772625.1). Lineage (NCBI taxonomy): Eukaryota > Viridiplantae > Streptophyta > Pinopsida > Pinales > Pinaceae > Pinus > Pinus tabuliformis. The sequence continues at coordinate 206,142,258 of CM062804.1, forward strand.
AGCTATTGTTTTGGCTTCGGCGACCACTTCTAAAATTCCTACTACTTTTAGTATGCATCTAGATGAGTATTCACAATCCCCTTGCTTGGTTCTTGGGATTCTCTGGATCCCTTGAATGAGACATTTCCCACTGACGAGAGTATCACCGAGGTTATGTCTCTTGAGGAAAATCCCTGGAATGATGCTCATCATCGTTCCTCGTTTCTCCCGAGTCTTGGAGAGATTTCATCATGTTTGGATACCTTTGTTTTGTCTGAGGGAAACATGAAGTTTTGTCTAAGGGAAACATGGGGAACATTACTACTACCATACCTATCGATATTTGTGTTAAACCAAGAATTGTCAAGAACATCCATGTCGGGGTTTCTTGTTCTCTTGATGAGATCGAGATTTACACTGCCCTTTTTAAGGAATTTCGCGATGTCTTTGCCTGCTCATATGAAGAAATGCCTGGCATTGGTCCGAGTATAGTTGTGCACGAAATCCCTACTTATCCAGATGCGAAGCCCGTTCGTTAGTGACTTCATCCAATGCACCCTAGAAAGGTAGCCGATATAAAGGGAGAGGTTGAAAAGCTTCTAAAGGCTGGTTTCATTTACCCCATTCCATTGACAGATTGGGTTTTGAACATTGTCCCTGTGACTAAAAAACAAGGGACTATTTGTTTTTGTGTTGATTACCGCGATATCAATCGAGCGTGTCCCAAAGATAATTATCCAACTCCTTTTATCGATCAAATCATTGATGAGTGTGTCGGGAGTGAGATTTTTTCTTTTATGGATGGTTTTTCTGGCTATAACCAGATTAACATTCTTCCCGTCGATCAACATAAAACTGATTTTATCTATCCATGGGAAACCTTTGCCGATAAAAAACTCACTTTCGATCTGAAAAATCATTCTTGATGATACTCTCTTTCTCATCAGCACTCTTGACCCATAGTACGGGGATATTATTGTCTATCTCTAGACCCAAACTTTTCGTATCCAAATGCGAAGCTCGTTCGTTAGTGACTTCGTCCAGTGCACCCTAGAAAGGCAGCCGATGTAAAGGGAGAGGTTGAAAAGCTTCCAAAGGCTGGTTTCATTTACCCCATTCCATTAATAGATTGGGTTTTCAACATTGTCCTTGTGACTAAAAAACAAGGGACTATCTGTTTTTGTGTTGATTACCGTGATATCAATCGAGCGTGCCCCAAAGATAATTATCCAACTCCTTTTATCGATCAAATAATTGATGAGTGTGTCGGGAGTGAGATTTTTTCTTTTATGGATGGTTTTTCTAGCTATAACCAGATTAACATTCTTCCCGCCGATCAACATAAAACCGATTTTATCTATCCATGGGGAACCTTTGCCTATAAGAAACTCACTTTCGATCTGAAAACTCATTCTTGACGACACTCTCTTTCTCATCAGCACTCTTGACCCATGGTATGGGGATATTATTGTCTATCTCTAGACCCAAACTTTTCGATCAGAGTTGTCCAATTTTGAATGTCGTCGCATTCGACATCAGTCCCAACCATATTGAATCATTGGCAATAATTTGTACCGTGTTGGTGTCGATTCTATCCTTCGTAGATGTTTGACACTCGAAGAAGCTGAGAGAGTCCTCAATGACTACCACTCTAGGGCTTGTGGTGGTCACATGTCAAGGTATGCTACTGCTTAGAAAATCCTTCGTGTCGGTTATTTCTAGCCTTCGATCTTTAAATATTGCATTTTAGCAGTCCAAAAATGTCACGTCTGCCAGATTTACAACCGTAAACAGCATGTCCCACCCACACCCCTACACCCAGTTGTTACCATCAGCCCCTTTGCTAAATGGGGTATTGATTTCATGACATGTAACCCTCGCTTGGTCGAGGGGCATGGTTATATCATCGTCGTCGTTGATTATTTCACTAAATGGGTCAAGGCGATGCCCACACGTGATGTTGACGGTAAAATTGTTGCTCAATTTCTTTTCAACCATGTCATAGCTTGATTTGGTGTCCCTCAAGTCATCGTTACTGATCATGGATCTCATTTCCGAAATTACATTGGCGGAGTTTACTACTCGGTTGGGTTTGTGTCACGACAAATCAACTCCTTATTATCCACAGGCCAATGGCCAAGTTGAGGCAGTCAACAAAGTCTTGGTTACTATGCTTCAACGCACCATTGGGATGCATAAATAAAATTGGCATCTTATGTTATTTTCAGCTCTTTGGGCTTACCGAACCGCAACTAAGACTGCCACTAGATTTACACCCTTTCAATTGGTGTATGTTCTAGAGGTGACTCTTTCGATTGAGTGTCAAATTCCTTCATTGAAACTAGTCGTCGAATTACTCTCTGATATCTCACCTGAAGAGGAACATTTACTTTACCTCGAAAGGCTCAATGAAACTCGTTGCTTCGCAACATTAGTATTTGAAGCCTAGAAGAAACGAGTTAAAGCTTAATACGATAGAACTGTTTCTCCCCACGTTTTTGCTGAGGGTGACTTGGTCTTACTTTATGATCAAGCCAATGACAAATTGGGAGCTGGGAAATTCAAACCAATGTGACATGGGCCTTACATTGTCAAGCAAGTTTTACGAAAAAGGTGCCTATGAGTTAGGAGACTAATAATGAAGGAAATTCTTTCGCTGAGCCCCGAAACGGGCTTTACCTGAAGAAGTATTATGCATGATTATTCGTGTAAATACTTATGTAAATTAGTGTGTTTTCATTAGTGTGCAGTGTGATTTTGGTGTGTTAGTTTGATTTTGCAAATGTTTTCCTCTGCTTACCTCATGCTCTACTTGGTTTGCATATGTCATCCAACCATTACGTCGGTTTCTGATGGTGTTTGTCGTAGTACACGGAATCTATCTTTCGTTACATGGGCAATCTATGACCCTAATGGTGAGTTAGTGAATTTACAAGGTATATGTTTAGGTCGTACGACTAATAACATTGTCGAATATAGTGTGATTGTCGAACTTTTGTCATAACTTATCGCTCTTGGTATTAGAGAGTTAATCGTAAAACTTGATTCGCAGCTCATTGTACTACAGCTTAATGGAAACTATTCAGCTAGAAACCCTCAAATTTTGAGAATGTATTTGCGAGTTCTTTTATTGAAACGAGAATTTGATTTTATTATTTATCATCATATTCCAAGACGCATGAACACATTAACAGATGCATTGGCTAATTGTGTTAGATAGACATTTGTGAAACTTGTAAATCATAAAGCATCACATATCAGACATGGTAAATCGGAAAACATGTATATATATATATATATATATATACATATAGTGAGTATTTTCAAAAGAATTTGCTACATCAAAATAACAAAATTTGTGTCCCGAGACACATGGCTTTATAAACCTACATAGTGCAGAAAGTAAATTAGAAGTTGCCTATTCGCCCACGTGGTGCTCATGATAGCACGAGACAACCCTAATGACTCGACCCAACAACCGATGCAGTCTGGTGGAAACCCCTATAGTGTGCCTCTGGTAGTGTAATGGCACCTCATCGATCGAGGCATACTCTAGAATTCCCCTGGTTAAAACTTCCAGGTTACGCTCTACCTCGAAAATAGGATTTCTCCCTCCACATATCGATGAGGCTCCTCAATCTAGCGTGCCACTCGCCTGGCTATTGGAGAAACCCCTGGAGGTCTCTCTGGTCCAACATCTGCATGACATTATAAGTCAAATCTCAGTACACATATAAAAAAATGATAAAAACTTCAAAACTTTCAAAAATAGTTTTTACTTGAATCAGTCCACTGTGCCCCTAGAGGGAGTGGAAGATCTAGATCTCCTTGGAAATTTGTGCCTGCATACGCCCAATCATCGACCATGATTAGTTGTTGATGCAACCATCCAAAAAATGTTGGAGGGAATGACATTTTTTTGCCACCTCCATCTCGAGGCAACTCTCCCCATCTAAGTAATTGTGGATCTTTGGGCGCTGGTGGATCCACTTCCAACCACTGATAGTGGAACAATGGCACACGTTCCAGGATGAACATCACCAGAATAGATCTGAAACCAAATTGTTTCAGATTCCCTGACTTGCACTTGGTTAGTTGGCGCTTCATGCACACCAACAAACCTTCACACCAATTGAAAACCGTGGGATTTAGGCACTCGATCGCATACTGGAAATGAGACTTTGTTGCCTCATGCAATGCTTGCGCCCCAGCTATTCAGGCCATAGTGTGTAGGATTGTTCGCAGTGGGAGGTTGGTAATGGTCTTTATGTCAATTTTCCCGTTGTTGGTCTTCTTGGCCCCTGGACAATGCCTTGCAATGAGCATATCTGTGCTCTCTCCTCCAGTACGTGATCCAGATAACTGCACCCATTGTCCCTTTCTGGACAACCCAGTGATGAAATAAATGTCAACGACCTCTATTTCAAGCTCTTGATCCCCGAACATGAACAGTTGGTGATCTACATCCCACCAATTGATTAAGTGTTGCAATAACTCAGGTTGTGCTCTGATCCCGGGAATCATGAAGAACTTGAGCAATCCACATGCTCGTAGGGAATCAATATAGTCTTCATCCTGCATAGCTTGATGGTCTTCAGCTTCATGACCCCTCTCTTTCCATTCAATCACCATTTTGGATTGGTTATCTTGCAAAAAATCAACAAACCAACATTTCATGAGCATCCATGGAGAGAAAATCCAAGATTAACTATTTTACATGGAAGATTTCACATTAAAAATTTTACCTCAGCACCAACGCGACTGTTTAGGAATTTTCTTGCGCTGCCAGTGCGAGGGCCTAACTAGCTGTATGGTGAGCAGCGAGAGTTCGATGGATGAAATCCATGCTGATCACCCACTATATAAAATTTTTGCAAGTATTCCTTTAATCCTACCCTATGGCTGAAACTGCATAAAATTACGACCAAAATGAAGGGAAGGGACAAATTTCTTACCTACAACAAGTGGCTCGACAAATGGTGTCCCAGATTGATCATGCTCTTTTCCTGAAAATCGAGGTAAAAATTCTCCCACAATTGCAAATTGGTAAATGGTAAAAATAACTTACTTTTTGCCCTATTTATAAGTTTTAAATAATAATTTTACCAAATTAGAGCATATTTCACTCATTTTTTAATATTTTTCCTCGAAATCGATAATGTGTGTTTCCTTGTGCAGCTACAGGTCATATGTTCTTAGTGACGGTGATTTATCTTGACTGATTCAATGAGTTTTATTTTATCACTTTTTCAAACTCATCAAAAATAAACGAAAAAGAAACCCCCTGGAGTCATTTGTAAGCTCTTTTCTGACTCTCGAAAAATCAAAAGATTGTCGAGTACTTGTTGTTTCGAACTCGTTAAAGTAAATGAAATGACGTCTACTCAGTATAATTTTAACCCTTTTTCGGACTGAGATAGACTATTGTACGAAAAAGGAATACCTTAGTCAAACATGGCTAAGAGGTTCTCTTAGATATTGTTTTCTACCTTTTCAGGTTCAAGAGACGATTTATGAAAATGGACCTTTGGAGTTTTCTTTTTCGCTTCTTTTTCAAACTATCTAAATATGAAAAAGATCCCGAGTTTCACCTTTGTCGAACTCATAAAAATTAAACGATGCAGGACTTGTCACCATGACGTGGCTGAGTTCCTCCTTCCTAAGGGGGAAAAAGGTGAAAGCGATCATCTTTTGTACTTTGTAAAGGCAACATGTCGCTCTTGAACATGACACTCATATGTTTCTCGTGTCGAGTTTGGGATATCCTTACTTAGTCACTTTCCTTCCTAGGTTTGAGGAATCCATTTTACCTCTCATATGGTTATACCACTTCGTCATCATGACCTCTGATCCTATGTTAAGTCAAATGCTGCCAAACTCTAGAGTCACATCGCCAATATGTTCAAGAGAATTCCTATCTGTAGTTCTTTACCGCTTATACATTGTCTAACTTCCTGCCACAATCCTGAATCACACTTATCTACTCTACTACGTCTTTTTGTTTCGTGTTGATGATGTGAGATTCATTATGGCCCTCCTTCGACATATCACTTCCTGTCGATGTCAGCTCATTATCCGAGAAGATGATCTAGAAACTCCCTTCTAGTACCTTAGAGCTTGCATGCCTCAATGGAAAGTTCTTCGCATTCGATGATGTGTTTACATCATTGACCTTCAATCGGATGATCTCACGGGTGTTCGACTTTAACTTCATTATTCACATTTGTGGATTGTGTTGATTGCACCTTGAGAGCCATTGTCATCATTGGTGGTTCCTCTCGTGCCTATTAATGATTTACATCATTGACCGGTAATCAGGTGGTTTTCTATCTTGTTCAACTTCGACACATATTTTCACATTATTAGAATTCGTACATTGATCGGGTCGAGACAAGAGCGCAAGACCCTAAATTTTGTCTGATAAAGTACAGGTTGCGTGGAGTTATGAGTCATTCCTGATTGTACACATGTTTTCTTTGGAGGGATGGTTGTGACCATACCATGGGTCCATATTCGAGATCCTTTCTATTGGGATGGTTGCGACCATACCAAGGATATTTGCACACTATCCTTCCTATTCGAATGGTTGCGTCGATATCGCATATTCATGTATTATTAGATGCCTATTCATGTGTCATTAGGCATGATCTTCAAAGATGTCAGAAATGTATATGTATATGCTTGATTTATAGGTCTCCTGACGGTGTTGTTCTCATCCTTGCACTGACTTGTAAAGCATCTTAGCCATCACTCCCTATTTTGCTTTCATGCTTTAGGGGGCATCTGTTACACAATATTTTGTCATACCTCATGTTCACTTCTCGTTCCATATCTCGAAGTGCCAAAACATTGACTATTGTGCAACATATCCATCATGATATACAGACCAAAACCTCCCTGAAGAATCAAAGGAAAACTGCCCTGAATCCATTCTAGAGAAGGTTTCCTAAAAACCTAATTTTTGGCATTAGCGAGTTTTTCTCCACTGCCTGGCACTGTTGATGGCAGGTTGCTCAGTTATGCACTCACGTTGAACCTCTTCTGCAGGTTTTCCCAAACTGGAGGAGAAGCTTCACTCACTAGAACCTTCGGGAACATTGAGCTAGATATTGGTTGTTGTTGATATGGTCGAGCTCTCTCATTTGGGCCTCTTGATCTTATCATCATGGGATTTACCCTTGAGATGTGGACCTTCCTCCCTCTTTTTTGGATCCCTAACTCCCTCTCCCTTCCTATAAATTCACTCCCTTCCATCCCCAAATGGTTGGTCATTGATTGTTGCATCCCTATGCTGAGATTATGCTTACATGCTACCCATTCTAGCTTGGATAAGGAGTGCTTGAAGAGTCTTTGCTTGGACTTGGACATCCACCAAAAGGAGGTCTCCAACATCAAGGCATAGGTTGTATGCTTCCCTTTTTAGTTTCTTAATATATACATATGATGGTCACTTTCCATAATTGTTTAAATGTTTATGCTATTAGCTTACTATTCCTTGATCTGTGAAGTAGTTTATATTTGATGTATGCCATATATGCTCTCATATCTTGTATAGTACTTTGATCTCCTTTGCAGGTACCTGGATGTGAAGAATAACTAAGAAGCGAGGCCTGGAGAAAAAGATTCAAAGCCATCTCCAAGTATTGAGCGATTAGCATCAGAGCGAGGTAGGTTTCTCCTTTTCTCTGCATTTATCAAACATAATCTAGGAAAGTGTATGTTAGATTATAAATTTGTTGTTACACCCACTCATTGGCCTAGAGGGATCGCCTTTGTCTATAGAGGGGATTTTCCTTCACAACGTCTCATGTCTTTCCTCTTGAGTTTGATGGGTATATTAAGCAGCTTTGCCAATTGTTAAGTGACCAAGAAGAAGGTCAGGATATTCTTTTGAGTTGTTCTTCAGCCCATTCATCTTTTGAATTATTATTTCGAGAAAAAGCTTGTGAGAATCAAAGTTTTGAATTTGCATGCATAAAGGTTTTAGATAGTGAAATCGTTCCATGTAATATCCACCCATTATTGCAAGAAAATTATGAAGAAGAGCATATTGTTGAAGGCCTCATGGATGTGGATATTTTTTTTGTTGATAAGCTAGTGGCTAAAAACAAGGAGAGTGCTTGTCTTTTTGTTGGCTTTCAAGATGGGGTAATGCTTCAGATTATTGAATATTCTTTTGTTGATTTGTTCCAGTCATCAAAAGAGGTGATTTTTCATTTTCTTCAAGATCCTTTGACCGATCTGTTGCAACCATAAAGGAAAATGGTTGTTCTTACATTTGTGGAGTGCAGTCAACAGTTTCAGTGGTAGTTGGGGTTGTCAGAGTTATATCTTTTCTGCCTGCTCATAAGAAGTTTGAGTAGAATTCATTCAAGTAGCCATTTACTTGATTGGCTACACTGGAGGGATCACATCATATGATTGTACATATTCTCAGAAGCAACAAACAACTCTCATTGAGGTTTGAACCCCAAGGAGAAGGCCCTAAGACTTCAGTGATATGCTGTCAAAATTCACTTATTTCCTTTAAAGTTTACAGTTATGCAAGTTTTTCAGTCAGTTTGCAATTAGACGGTTTGTAGTTTTGACTCCATTGCCCAATGGTTAGGCCACTAGTCTGCTTTTTGTTCTTGGCACCTCACTGGGAGGCTGCCATGCCATTGGAGCCGATGTTAGAGTCCTATAATAGGAATCAATAACCATTCATTTTGGTCAATTTAGCCTATGAATCACTAGGTGTCATAGCCTAAATATTTACTTGTCAAAGATGTCATTCAGTCCTTGAAGTCTTGTGGTCAAAAACTAGTCCAAAGTTGGGAGGGATTTTTGTCTGTAATGTTTGGCTCAGATGATATTGCAGGTGAAATCATCATATGGAGCTCAGAATTAGCTTTCCAATGGTATGTGGAGCTCCCCAAATGAACCCCATAGTCAAAAGTCAGAGAAGATTGAAGTTTACTCTTCAAAACCCACAAAATAAAGGAAAATGCCTAAGGAGGTTCCCAAATCTTGCATGTCGGAGGTTCGAAAGGATCAAACAGTGCAGGCCAGAGAAAAATGTTGAGTAGTGATCGCCGATATCGCAAATTAGTGATTGAAGGTTCCAAATCCCGCAGTTAGGAGGTGTATGGCATATCGGCTAGTCTTGCATGTCGCATATCGGTGATCAGAGATCCTCCATCCTGCAGTTCAGAGGTGGTGCAGTGTGATCTGCGATAAAAGTGTCGAGGACAAGCCTCTAGTGTTAAAGTGTCGGGAGCGCAAAAAAAAAAATAACAATGGAAATTCATCGAAAAACAGGGCAGGCCAGGGCTTTTCTCTCTCCTCCCAATGGGATGCATGGCAGTCAACGATTAGATCCAATAAGGGCCACTTGGAGGATGACATCAACAATCACATATCGTCGATCGAAGGTTGAGGCTTGTTGTGCATCAGAGTGAAACCTCCTATTGAAAACCTCTGGGATAGGGGCTCCGATAAGAGGGTTGCACGTCGGCACATGAAGAGTCACAAGAACAAGGGCCACATGCCAAAGCTGATCGGCGATCGCAATCAGCGAAATGTAATGTGTGCACCGAATGAAACCGCTGATTGGAATTGTCGGGAGAGGAGCTTTGATGTGGGGGTTAGACCACGGTTATAAAGGGTTCAGAGAGACAGGAGCTATTGGCATAAGGTGTGGGCCCAGACGCATATATATGTGGTCCCATGTCATATGTGGTGAAACCGTTGTAACACCATAATACTTCAAATAATCGGCCCCCTTTCTAGCCAAAGGGTTTAACATACAAAAAATATTTGGCCCTGAGTTTCCACTTAAGCCCTGGGGGCTAAGTGCATCGGATATTTCGCATCCCGCGCAGTTCAAAGCGGCACAATACTAAAAGCTCCAATATAATAAGTCTTGGTCTCACCTTTGGTCCCAAAACTAAGAGATGCATAAATGCGTTGAGGCAAAGGCATGTACATCCTTTCCACATTGATGATAATTCACCATGTTTTTATGGTCTAGACTGATCAGAAGTGACTCAATAAGGCATCAGTAGGGGTTTTAGCTGGATTTTTGGAATCATATCAAGAAGATCGAGATTTTCAAAGGAATATGGACAGTTGTATAAAGCATGTTTGGTGAGATTGTTGTTGTTCAAGCCGGGCATATAAGGATTAAAAATATTTTAAATAATTAACCTGAATCTTGTTGTTTCTATAATGACTAGTGTTTTAGTTGAAGTCAAACCTAGTCAAACCCAAAGTTGACATCAATGACAACACCATCTGACAATCTCCCCCTTTTTCATTGATACCAACACACATACTCCTTGTGTGGGTACAACTCCCCCTGAATTCATGCTTCCATCTCCTTCTCATAATTTCAATCTTCTTTTCATGATTCCTCTCCACCTTTGACATCAATGGCAAAGGGTGGACTCCCCTTGAAAATCTGTCGGCTTCCTCTGGACCTGTCATTTGCCTTTTCTCCCCCTACCGAGAAGAATTATTGTAATAATTTGTCAATGATGATCCTTGTGGACCAGTAACCTGCATGTGCTCCCCCTGATGAGAAGCCTTCCTCTCTCACTAGCGATCTTTGTGGACCTGTAATCCTTTAACTATTTTTCTCCTCCTGAACATGTTATGAATTTGACACATTTGTCCTGAAACTACCATTTTTTCCATGTTGTTTGTCTGTCAATGGTAGACTTGTGCCACACACTACTGCATAGACTTTCCCTCTTCATAATTCAAGGAGTCGATGAGTCAGATCTTTCAAAATAATGTATCACTTAATGGACCGTCTTGACTTGTGTCATCGTCTGATGCATTTGTTGTTTCATCGTGATCCTTTGCTTTTACAAACCCTGAAAGCATAATTGTTGAGACCTTCTTATCCGCTTGATCTTCTTGTACCTATTTCCCTTTCCAGACCTTCTTTGCCTGCAATATTGAGCTATGTGCCCATAGTTGTGATATTTGAAGCATTCAATGTTGCCCATAGAAGATTCCATATGATATCTGCAATCGCGAGCTCTATGCCCATAGTTGTGGAATTTGAAACATTCAATGTTTGGCTCATTGGCATGTACTCTCTATTGACAAATACATTGTCTCGTGACCATGTAACCTTACTTCTATGGTTTTGCGGATGATAATTATACCAAAGAAATACTTCACAATCCCTAGCCATATGTCCATAGTTAGTACATAAAGCGCAATAACCATTAAATGAACGTGCATACCTGGATGATTCATTCTGAGGCGGTGGTCTTTGATAATTGTACTTGTCAACAACTTTGCAATCCCCAGCCATATGTCCAAAGTTAATACATGAAAAACAATAACCATTAAATGAACGAATGTACCTGGATGAGTTGTCTGGATGATTAATTCTTCTTCGAAGGTAGTGTAGTCTTTTGTCCTTTATCTTTGACTGATTTGGCATCAATCTTCGGAGTTGCAATGTTCTTCTTTGGTTCAGTCTTCTTTTCAATTTGACTTTGTGAAGATGTGGAGCTTGTACCTTCATCAATTTAAGCCTTACCTGCTCTTTTTGTGAATTCTTTATTTGCCTTGTCCATAACCTGTAAATGGTATTTTTGCATTTCCTTGAGCTTGTTAATCGCATTAAGTGTTGCATCGAGGTCTTGTTTTTGAGAAAGGTCTTCTTGAAACCGTATTTTCAAGATTTGTCTTCTTCTTTCTACCTCTTCTATTTGTGGCTTTCTAAGAGTGACCTTTTCTGCTTCTTTGTTGAGAACTTGTCTCTATTCCTTCTGTGTTTGATTTTCCTTCCTGGGCCTGTCTATTTCTGAAGTAGTTGTATCTAGTCCTTTTTGCTTTTGATCAACTTTAATATCATGCCTCTGACTAGATTCCTTTAATTGCCTTGCTAGGTCTTTCTTTTCAATTTCTGATTCCTGTACTTGTTTCTTAAGCCTGCTAATCTCTGCAGTGGCTACATCAAGTTCTTATTGCTTTTGATCGACTTCATTCTTGAGTGTGTGATTTTATGTCTTTGTATTCTTCCATTCCAAATTTTTAACCTTTCTGGCTTCTTCCAAATATACTCTAAGACTGCTAATGATTTTCTTGGATTCTTCATTCTTCTTATTTAGTCTTTCGACACATCCTTTTACTATTTCAAATTATGCTTCCAGAAATTTTTTCCTTTCCCTTTCACTCTTGAGTTCCTTTACAACCCTGACCACTTCATTTTGAGATTTGATCTTGCTCATTTCCTCAACTTCTTCACTATCATCATGGTTGATTATTTGATATCAGGATATGCATCATTATCAACATCCATATCTTGACCTGCATGCTTCTTTGAGTAGAGATTATGGAGCCTTTCCCAAAGAATTTTGGTCATTGAGCATTCACCAAATTTTGCTTTTACGAGATCTGGCAAAACATTAAAAATGACATTCATGGCTTTCGTATTGTTCCTTTTAGCTTCATCGGTAGATGTGTCTCCAGACACAACTGATTGCCATACATCATGAGCTTCCAGATGAACAACCATTCTAGATTCACATATCCAGTGATTATCTTCATCAAATTCGGGAGTTGGTGCACAATATTGATTTTCTTCAGATGCCACAGTACCTGAAACTTCCTTTGAATGCTTGGTGGTTTTCCTCTTCGATTTTCCCATCTTTGTAATCTGAGATTTTCCTTCCATCGGTTAAGCTATTAGTAAAGGAACCAAGTTTTGAGAGCAATTGATAAAAACACTGGGAGGGGGGAAAATAATTATTTCTTAGCAATTAGCACTTTTTAATCTTTTTCAAAGCATTAGTTAAGCTTCAGTTATTATTATTGTTCTTATTCATATAATCATAAACAATAATCAATAGTAGATAACACCATACAACAATGTAGAAAGATAAAAGAGTGGATACATATTTTTAGGTGGAAAATCCCCTCCAGGTCAAAAAGCATCGAACGCTTCTTTAGTAATTGTCTTCTCCCTGTTAAAACAAAATTTATTACTTCAATATTTCAGCTACAACTGAGGGGGGCGTCAACCCCTAATTCACAAGCTACACCATGTAGGACGCTACTACACCCTAATAACTCGTTGCAACCAAAAGGATGCCCCAACGCCCTTTGAGTCAAGCCACAAACTGATGAGTGCCCCAACACTCTGTTTACCAGTTGTTGTTAGAAGGATGCTTCGTTGCCCTGTAATTTATCAGCCACAACTGAAAGGACACCAAAACACCCTGTGTAGGCTACGACCTACCCTACCACCACCCTGTCGCGTTCTCAAGCCACAACCTGAAGGTGACTCCAATCCCCTGCCTTGCACCACCATGCCACCCTAATCAATAGGCAGACCACGTTTCACAATTTTCAGACTGGATCCCCTTGTGCTCTTAATTAATAGAAGAATGTTGTAAAGAAGATATTGCTATAGCCAATCCTAGTAGCCAATGACCACACTACATAATATTTTCAAAGCTGATCACTGCATAAAGTTGCTCATCAAGGCTTCATTGCTCACGTTGCCAAGTCAACTAATCACAAGTTGACCACTATGCAACTTGTTATCACAGCGACTGCTCAACTGAACATCATTGTCACTGCTCAAATGCACATGAATAGATGATCATTTGAGAGCTTACAAACTGGTTACCAACTACACGTCACTGCACTTCATTGTTCACGAATGAATACGCATCAAAGCTCATATGCCATATGCAAGTAACCCACATCACTATACCAAACTTCTCATACCGTTGCAAATAATGTTGCAACTATCTGGTACTGCTATCAAACAATGGCACAGACCAATGTGCCTCAAGGCATCCCTATGACCTACCTTCAAAGCTCTCAAGCAAGGCCCAAGGAGGGCTACCAGCATATGCGTAAACATTGTTGCTCAGATATTCAATGCCCCTTGAGCTATCATAATCACCGCAGTCACATATATCATTGTTCAATAATGCTTCCACAATCCAATTTTGATATTGGTTACATAAATACCATCATGCCAACAGATACAACATATGTTGTCAATGTCATTGATATAGAAACTATATTAATGTATTGTACAATCCAATCTAAGTGTCAATTCCAATAGGTCATGTCAATAGGTTATGTCTAGCTCTTACAATTTGAAAAGACTCCTATGCATATGCTGCTACAATCATTACATCAATCATTTGTCACATAAGTCAAGAAGTCATATCAACCTTCAAGTCTATGCTATTGTTGTAATCTTACTTGTACTAACACTGCAATTAATGTGAGGTCAAGGTATCAAGTAGTCTATGTGTCATGTTGTTAAGTTATAGTATGTTGTATGTTTATAACAGTTTACTTATCTTTCTTATTATTATCCACAGATTAACAATCACATGTACATAAAGTAAAGTGCAGATAGAACATTAAACGATTGACAAAAAACAAGCCAAGACAAGGGACACAAGATGTGGCGGCTAGCCAGGGACAAACCCTAATGTGGGGAAACCCTTTGATCAAATCTTCCTTTATCTTCAATAATCCAGCAGAGAGAAATGGTACATAAATCTTATTTACATCAGCAGCAACAAACCCTAGATCAGTCCCAAACTAGGGCAAACAATATCTCGCAAACCGACCATCGGATCGGCTTGATTCCACCACCAAAAAATGAGGCCTTCAGAGGACATCCAGATGGACCTGCAACGCAGTTCTGAGGAGGGAGTATTCTCGTCAACGCTGGTCAAACTTTGGTTCTGCAGTTGCTATCCTAAAACTGTGTCCTTCCACATGTGTGAGAGAGAGTCTCTTTTCTGCGCAGTAGAGAAGAGCCTCTTTTCTGCGCAGGAGAGAGAGAGAGATGTGATGAGATGAGTGAGTGCAAATGAGGAAAAGTCCTCCTGTATTTATACACAATTGTTGATGTTTGAATATATGCGACTGTTGGGCTTCTGAGCCTACATGAGTTGTAGGTCGGCTTGATAATTATTCCATAATCAAAATAAATTCATATCTCCATAAATACTTATCGGAATCAGATGATCTTTAGATCAATCCTACACCTCTCGATGAGAGGAATCTAATAAAAATATTATCAGCCATGAATAAGATGACCCACATGGAGTTTGGCCCTAGTTGCCAATTTTAACACTCCTTCTCAACTAGGAAGAACTCCATCTACAATCTGTCTGTCGGTCGCTACTATTCATCCATCAAATGCACTGCCCTATATAGCTTGGCCCCTGCTCTGCTCTGCTCTATCCTACCTGCTTTGCTCTGTTCTGCTTGCTTTGCTCTGTTCTATTCTGCCCTGTTCTGATCTGCTCTGCTATGTTCTGCTCTACTTTGCTTTGTTTGAATTATGAAGAGGAAGAAATGATCGAGGATGTATCATACTGACTCAAATTCAGTCTCAGAGTATGTACCACTGGGCTCAGACCAGTCTCAACCGACCCAAAGTCAGCGTCATAGTGGGTACAATTCCTACCATTTGTCCCAGACCAGTATCATCCTCCACTGACTCAAAGTCAGTCTCAGAGTGCGTACCACTGGTCCCAGACTGGTCTCAACCGACCTGAAGTCAGCGTCATAGTATGTACCACTCCTACCATTGGTCCCAGACCAGTCCTTCACTAACCCGAAGTCAGTCTCAGATTATGTACCACTGGTCCCAGACCAGTCTCAACTGACCCTGAAGTCAGTGTCATAGTGGGTACAACTCCTACCACTGGTCCCAGACCAGTGTCATTGATCCCCGATCAATGAAGGTCATCCTAGCATAGGGAGTACGGTAGATACAGCGATGCGTCCATCGGTACTACTATGGTCCCTATCCTCATTTCCCTGCGCATTGACCAGATGAGTGGTACTTCCCATGAGTCTCAGACTGCATGGGTAGGATGCCTTGACAGGAGAACTTAATCAATCCTGTCCTCACAGGAGAACTAATCATCCTGCTACATAAACGCCATGGAGAACACATCATCTAGGCCTCATAGGAGAACTAATCATCCTGCTACATAGTTGTCATGGAGAACACATCATCCAGACCTCACAGGAGAACCAATCATCCTGCTACATAGTTGTCATGGAGAACACATCATCCAGACCTCACAGGAGAACCAATCATCCTGCTACATAGTTGTCACGGGGTGTACATGTATACCACCAGGGGATGGTGAATCACCCTGTGGTCATATGTCTCTCCAAGAAGTACCCCGCACCCCCCTCGGAGCTCCCAGAGCTCAATGCATCATACAGGACCCTCATCAGAGGGTCTTTGAACGACACCAAGTCGTTCTCGGAAATTCAAAAATTTGACCTTTCCTAGGGGCTTTGTCAGAATGTCGGCGACCTATTCATCTGTACCGATATGTTGGAGCCATATAGCTCCTCGCTGCACCATATCTCAAATATAGTGGTACCTGATATCGATATGCTTGGAGCGATCATGAAATACGGGATTCTCTGACAGACGAATCCCACTCTGGTTGTCACATAGGATCATGGTCGTATCCAATGTAAATCCAAACAACTCACTGAAGAGCTTTCGCAACCAAACTGCGTCATAGGAGACCATGCTAGCTGCAATATACTCTGCTTCGGCAGTGCTCAAAGCCACCGACTTCTGCTTCCTGCTCATCCAGGATATCGAAGCAGATCCCAAGGAGAAATAGCACCCGGAAGTGATCTTACGGTCCTCCACATTGCCTGCCCAATCAACATCAGTGTATCCAAGTAGTCTCACATCTCTGGCAGTGTAACTTAGCCCATATGTGATTGTGCCACGAAGATATCTTAACAGATTCTTGGCACAAATCCAGTGTATGTGGTGAGGTTCAACCATATGTTGACTCAACGTGTTGACTGCAAAGCATATGTCTGGACGGGAGTTCACTAAGAACAATAATGCTCCGACGAGTTGACGATACTTGGTGGCATTTCATAAAACAGGTCCAGCAGCGCTACCGCTTAACTTTTTAAAGTCAAGCTCCCTCGGGGTAGTTACAGGCTTGAAGTCCACCACACTAAATCTTTCCAATATTTTCACCACATATTTTCCTTGGGAGAAGAAAATTCCCCTTGGCTTCTGCTAGACTTCAAGTCCTAGGAAATAGTGCATCAGTCCTAGGTCCTTCATTTCAAATTTAGAAGCCAACTCTCTCTTACATTTGTGAATGAAAGGGTCTGCACCTGTTAGGAAGAGGTTGTCAACATACAACACCAGTATGAGAGGTTTGTCATCTTCAACCTTAAAGTAAAGGTTAGGATCGGCTTCACTCTTAGTGAATCCCAGCTTCATCAAGTATCTATCGATCCTCTCATACCATGCTCGGGGTGCTTGCTTCAGCCCATAGAGGGCCTTCTTCAACCTACATACATGAGATTTTCGATCATAAATCTCAAATCCTTTGGGTTGCTCCACGTAGACCTCTTCTTTGATCAAACCATGCAAGAATGCGGTCTTGACATCCATCTGATGTAGGTTCTATCCTTGTGAAGCCGCAAGGGCTATGATCGAGCGGATGGTGGTATATCTGGCAACAGGTGCAAATATCTTGTCATATTCTATACCTTCCTTCTGGGAGAAGCCACGAGCGACAAAACGAGCCTTATATTTTTCCGTACGTCCATCTGTTGTATGATTTATCTTGTAAAGCCATTTAGAAGTGACAACTGTCTTGTCCTAGGGTCTAGGAACTACTTGCCAGACATCATTCTTCATAATAGACTCATATTCTTCGGTTGTAGCATCCTTCCATACTTGATGCTTGATGGCATCTGAGAATGATGAAGGCTCATTTTGTATGATCATGCTCATGATGGTCAGGTATCCCTGATACCTGTTGGGTTTCTTACTTTCACGGAAGGTTCCTCGGGGTGCAGTGTGTCCTTCAGCATCATCGAGTAGCCCCCTAAGCCAAGAGGGCCTCTTCCTAGAAGAGGAAGGCTTAGGTGGATCAATAGGATCCATCGGTTCTTCCATATTAGGCATTGTTTCATCATTTGCCCATAAAATCTGCGGAAATATTTGATCATGGAGCATGGCACAAACAACTTCCACAACTGTACGGTTCTTCCTTTCCGCCACACCATTCTGATCAGGAGTATATGGTGTAGTCTTCTCCCTCTTAATGCCAGCCTCAGATATGTTTGAGTGAACCAACTGTAATATATCAGAGGTTTCGCTTGGGCTTGAGGGGAATGGTCCTCTTTTGAGCTTTCCTTCGGCACATCCTGGATATACACCTTCTTTCTCTACTCAGAATTCGGGCATCCCTATCACCATTTGTCTTACATTGGGTAAAGCTTTATAATGAAGGTGGAAAAACCTCCGATGCCAAAGTTCGGACTGAAGAGATGTGTCACAAGACATGACACCTAGCGGACTTCCATCGACCTGATATAATGAATCAACTTGGAACCCAAGAGTGAAGGCATCTTTAATATTGTTTTTCCATGCACGTACCTTGCCATCACTGAAACCCACCTTGTAGTCTTTGTTTTCCAATGCCAAGATGGACACCAGGTTCTTTTTGAGGTCAGGTACATATAATACATCTTGTAAGTGGATCGTATTACCTTGATTCAATTTGAGAGATACATTGCCTACACCTTTCACGGGATATTTCATATTATTTCCAAGGACAATTTCCAGGTTAGTTTCTTTCTCTATCAGATTATGGAGAACTTCTTTGTAATTCATCCTGCTTATTTTCAACAATGTTGGATTCAGACCTGGAATTTCTAGCTTTCTTGAATGATTGTCCTCTTCCTTGACTTCCGGCACTCCTTTTACCTTTGTTTTACCATAAGAGGGATTTTGATCATCGTCCCAGTGTGAGTCCTTCCTATCAAGGCACTCCCTTGCATAGTGACCTGCTTTATTGCAAATGTAACATCGTCCTTTTCTTCCACCCTTAGGTGCAACCTTTCTTTTTTATTTAGTCCCGGAAGTATTTCTTTTCTTAGCATGAGAAGAAAAGGCAACAGGAGGACCTTTAGGCATGGGCATTTCTTGCTCTTCTACCCTTGTTTCTTCTTGGATGCATCTAGCCATTAATTCCTCAAAACCAGGAATTACATTATTGTTCAAAAGAGTAGTCCTAAACACGTACCATTCGGATGGTAATCCTCCAAGAGTCGTGAGTGCCATTTCCCTATCAGTAATAGTCTCCCCAATAGATAGGAGATCATTCCTGATCTCGGTGATTCTTAAGAAGTATGTTTGCATACTCTCATATTTACCCTTCTTAATTTCCTTCAGCTTATTTCTAAGAAACAAAACTTGATTTTCATCATTAACTTTAAATAAACTCACCAGTCTATCGTAGATTTCCTTGGAGGTGTTCAAGTCGAGATGTAGGCTACCAAGCGCTTGTCAATAGAGTCCCAGATGATCTTCTTTGCTTTGACTTCTCCAGTTTTCCATTTGTTCCTGGTAGAAGCGGATGCATTTGATGGAGGCTCAACAATGTTTCCTCGCACATGATCCAACACTCCTTTATCTTCTAGGGTTAGATCGATAGACATCTTCCATTCGTGATAGTCACCTTTCTCATGGAGCTTGTCCTTGGCAGGAAGGAGTGATGAGGACCCCATAGTTCTTTTAGGATAGCCTTGCCAATCTTCTCTTCGGTGATTGCTCTTGCTCTTGCTCGGGCTTTGTCTTCACCTCAGCTCTGATACCATGTTAAGTTATGGTATGTTCTATGTTTATAACGAATTACTTATCTTTCTTATTATTATCCACTGATTAGCAATCACATGTACATAAAGTAAAGTGCAGTTAGAACATTAAATGATTGACAGAAAACAAGACAAGACAAGAGACACAAGATGCGGCGGCTAGCCAGGGACAAACCCCAATGTTCGGAAACCATTTGATCAAATCTTCCTTTATCTTCAATAATCCAGCAGAGAGAAATAATACATAAATCTGATTTACATCAGCAGTGAACCCTAGATCAGTCCCAAACTAGGGCAAACAATATCTCGCAAATCGACCGTCGGATCGGCTTGATTCCACCACCAAAAAATGCGGCCTTCAGAGGAGATCCAGATGGACCTACAACACAGTTCTTAGGAGGGAGTCTTTTGGTCAACGCTGGTCAAACTTTGGTTCTGTAGTTGCTATCTTAACACTATGTCTTTCCTTCCACATGTGTGAGAGAGATTCTCTTTTCTGCGCAGGAGAGAGAGAGAGAGATGTGATGTGATGAGTGAGTGCAAATGAGGAAAAGTCCTTCTGTAATTATACACAATTGTTGATGTTTGAATAGATGCGACTGTTGGGCTTCTGAGCCTACATGAGTTGTAGGTCGGCTTGATAATTATTCCATAATCAAAATAAATTCATATCTCCATAAATACTTATCGGAATCGGATGATCTTTAGATCAATCCTACACCTCTCGACGAGATGAATCTAATAAAAATATTATCAGCCATGAATAAGATGACCCACATGGAGTTTGGCCCTAGTTGCCAATTTTAACACTCCCTCTCAACTAGGGAGAACTCCATCTACAATCTGTCTGTCGGTCGCTACTATTCATCCATCAAATGCACTGCACAAAAATAAAATCCAAAGTCAATAATAGGGTTATTACTTTTAGTTCTTAAAGATATTCAGCTTATACACAATGAGATTGTGGTGAGAATCACTGCAATATATTGACAACTGTAGGTGGATAAGAGGATACAACATACTAACAAAATCACTATGTAAAATCAACATATATTATTATAACTTTCAAGTTGTCATATATTTAATGTTAAGGTGTATTTGTTTTACTGCCAAGCTCAGTCAGCTTATACGATGGTGAGATCCTATGAGGTCGATTTAATTTCTAGATAGACTCATGAACAAATGTGTATATATATCTTCAATCTGATGGTACATGTCTAAGACACTTGAATGTTCCTGGACTAAGACTCGTGTCTGCAAACTTCAATTAAGAACCTTGTGCACAATCCTATAGAGGAGGTCTAAAGATCTTGGTAGAAATAATAGATTTTCAAGGTTACTACATTACTAAGCCAAGGTTACTAGGACAGTGCATAGAGCAATGTCCTAACCATTACCTCAAGTCCGCATAAGATGGAGGCTCCTATTGTCAAGGGTTTTTCAAACTCACTTCCTTAGAGAATCATAATGAGGTCTGAGATCCTATAATAGATGAATACCGAGATCTATATAATGAAGCGTTCCTTAGTACTGCATAAGGACAGAGGTCCTAAGATCAAGCAAACACAGTACACAAGACCTTGTAATGAAGACTGTATTTTTACAAATTCATTTACTATTTATTGGAGCAAGTATGAAGGGATTAGAAGCCTTGTATCTTCATTTTCTGGCCTAGAATAGGAGGGCCAAGGTGCTTTAATGGAGTTGCTACCCTAAAGACACACTCTAACAAGTCCAATTTTTTTTATAAAGGTGTACACAACAATCTCTTTTTAAACAAAAACTCCACTACCCTAATACTATCCATGTAAGGGAGGTTGCATGCTTGGTGATTGTAGGGTTTGCTCAATAAAACACAAATAAATTAACAAAAAGACTTACCTTGAAGGTCGAGTAGAATAAGGAGAGATGGAGTCCAAACTATGATGAAATACTAACTTCGTTTCCCTAGCTACAGAGAGGTATGATCCTTAGAATTGTCTTAGATGTCTGCAAAGAGTTTGAAGATTTAAGACTCAAGACATAATGTTAAGTTGTGAAGTTTTTGTGTCATTTGAAGGAGTGAGGTCTTCCTTTTATAGAATTTTGGAGGGGCTTCTTAAGGTATACATTGGAGAGGCTTAATTATTTTAATTGTTTATTATTTACACAGCCATAGTTTATTAATTATATTAACACGTAGTTAGAAGTAATGTTGCCCTTTTGGTGTAAGGTTTTAGGCTTTTCAATAGGATGTGGAGGTATTTATGGGTACATGTCATTTTTAATGTGCCTCCTAACATGTTCTCTTCACAAAATATGATAAAGAACCCTCATACGAAGTTTAAAATTCCCATAGCCAATGAAAATATGCCAAGTCACCACCTCTTAGGGTTTTAGCTCAGAGACTGGGGTCACAAACTTCAAATGTAATTATCTCTCAAACTAGGAGGAATTACGTGGCGTGCCACATACCACGAGAAACATATTTCCAAGGAGAATCCAACGATATGGATATCCAAACCAAACTCAATGATTTTACACTTCAAAACCCCTCTACAAAGTCAACGTACATCCTTAGTCCATGGAACCCAAACCCTAAGGCTTGGGTTTTCAATCATCCAACATTGTAGCCTTCAATGTCATATAATCCATACAATTCTATGAAGCATTCATTTCTTATTTGAAATCAATGATTGGCGTTTTAGTCAAAGTCAAACCCAATCAAACCCAAGGTTGACATCAGTGAAAACACCATCGAAAAATAGGTTCAGGTTCTTTGGACCTTGATTCCAAATTCTTTGGGGCTACTTGCATGTCATCATCAAAGTCTAGGCGTGAACCCTCTGACTTCCAAAAAGCAACGTCCTCATCAAAAATAGCATTCCTACAAGTCTCAATATATCGTTGCCCTAGAATATAGACCCTAAAAGCCTTTGAATTCTCAATATAACCAACAAACGTTCCCTTCTTTCCAGATGGTTCCAACTTTGTCCTTTTCTCTTTGGGAACATGAACAAAAACAAGACAACCAAATATTCTTAAATGTTCAACATTTGGTCTCTCACTTGTAAATATTTCTTCAGGAGTCTTGTAATCCAAGATTCGATGTGGGCACCGGTTTTGAATGTAGACAACAATCCTTGCAGCTTCTCCCCAAAGAAACATAGGAAATTCTTGATCATGAAGCATGGCTTTGACAACTTCCATTATAGTTCTATTTTTTCTCTCTGTAGTTCCATTTTGTTCGGGGTAGTAGGGAACTATCAGCTCCCTCTTAATTCCAGCATCCCTGCAGAAATCAATCAATTCATTTGATACATACTCCCCACCATTATTGGACCTTAGAGTCTTGATTCTTCTTCTTGTAGAATTTTCAACATGTGCTTTGAACTCACGAAACTTCTCAAATACTTGATCCTTGGTCTTCAAAATATATATCCATGTTTTGCGAGAATAGTCATCAATGAAGTATACATAATACAAGCATCCACCCAAGGTTTTATCAGGCATGGGCCCATAGACATCAGAATGCACAAGCTCCAATATTCCTTTAGATATACTATCATTACTAGTGCATCTTCCTTTAATGTTTTTCCCAAGAGCACATCCTTTGCATACTCCATCATGGTTTGCTTTAAGTTCAGGTACACCTTTAACAAAATATTTCAATCTTCCCAAAGCTTTGTAGTGCATATGAGTATACCTTTGATGCCAAATCTCACTAAGTTCAGTAGTGTTGTGTAGAAGAGCTTGGATTGAGTGACCAAGGAGATGATATAGTCCTCCAATTCGTACCCCAATGACTTTAGCAGATTCAAAAGATGCATTCTTCTTCCATACTAAGACTTGTCCATCAACAAAAGCAACTCTATATCCTTTGTCTTCAAGAGATGATATGGACAACAATTTTTTCTTCAAACCAGGAACATATAAGATATTGTTAATAGATACATTACCTCCGATTTTAATTGAAAGGATAACGTACCAATGGATTTGACTTCATATTTTCCATTGTCTTCAAGCTCAAGCTTTTGAGTAAACTTCTTTTCAATCAATTCAGATAGATGATCACACAATCTTCAACAGAGACAAGACGAAATGCAAAGATAGTACTTAATGATCAAGATGGTATGGTGATGGATGGATATTGGCAGGTGGTATTCTCCATAGTTGAAAGGGAGTGTTAAAATGTGTGACTAGGAAAAAATTCCACTTTGGGCAACTCATTGACCTAAGATGATGTGTGGATGAAATTCCTCTTTTCAAGAGGACCAAAATTGACCCTGGAAGCACTGAATTTGGATAAGGAAAAGTGTATTTTTGAAGCCAAGCCCATAGGTCAACAAATTGTTAAGGTCGGACTAATAGGCTAATTAGTCCTCCTCCGACGCCTATAGATACATGATGCATCAACCTCATTTGAACACACTCATCACATGCATCTTCTCTTCATTGGTTAGTACAAATTGTAGGAATTCGCGTGCTATTACAAGAATTCGTGATTACAGGAATTCGTGTATGGTTACAGGAATTCGTGATTACAAGAGTTCGTGTGTGGTTAAATGAATTCATGTTTGCGAAAAGATCAAATTTGACTTTGGATACTTTACAAAAGTAAAGTCACATTGACTTTGACTTTCATCATTGTACTCTATTGGATATTCTCTCTCTTTTGAACATTTGATATTCGATAATAAGAAGGATTGATTAAGGGTTTTCCCCGTGGGGCTTTTTCCCTGGCTTGAGCCAAATATTTGTGTTCTCTTGCATAGACTTGTCTTATGCATTTTTATTGTTTATGTTCTATCTACAGTTACTGTCAATGTGAATTAATGGTTAATGTGATTGCTATTGAAATCTAAGTGGAATTGTCATTGGGCTACTAAAAGGACATTGAAGTAATTGTTGCAAGCATAGAAAATACCATTGTTATCTAAAATTAACATTTGTTCAACAATATAGTGAATCAAATGATCCCTAACAAAATCCAATAAAATGCTTCTTGCCAAAATATCTTTTTCATGATATTTATCTTTCCCTAATTGATCAGATGGTTCAATAACTTTACCTATGACAATTCCCAAGATCTTTACCTATGATATATCTATCTTTTTCATGATATTTATCTTTCCTTGATTGATCAGATGGTTCAATAACTTTACCTATGACAATTCCCAAGACCTTGTTCCTTACAAGAATGATTTCAACCCTTGCCTTCCAAGCCCTGCAGTTAGTGGCTCCTTCAAGCTTGCTTTCAATCTTCATGAAGGAAGAATTCATGATGAAGGTCACAAGTCACAATAGATGACAGAATCAAAAAAAAATTAAAGACCTTTTTAGATGCCCTTCAAGTACTCTTCAATATTATTTCTCTGTTCTTTCTCCTTCACCATAGATCTGATACCATGTTGAAATTCTAGTGCAGTTAGGGCTAGAATAGTTTTTCACAATTGATAGCTACTTTTATTGATGCAATCATTTCCTTCTTTATACATTAGTCAGCGAGTAGGTATACATGAAAAACGTCAACCATTCAATTCTTCAATAAGAGCAGTAAATAGAGATCACAATAGACAATTGTTAAAATTGGAAACTAGGGCCAAACTCCATGTGGGTCATCTTATATATGGCAGCTGATATTTTTCTTAGACTCCTCTCATCGAGAGGTGTAGGATTGATCTAAATATCATCTGATTCCGATAAGTATTCATGGAGTTATGAATTTGTTTGTGTTATAAGACAATTCGTCAAGGTTGGCTAGCAACCAAATAACACCCACATGTGCTCAACGTTTTAGTATAAAAGGAGATGACTTGAGAGTCATTTCACACACACTTCTCTCTTGATTTCTCTCCACTTGTCTTGGGTTTTAGTGTGAGAGAAATCTAGGAGGAAGAAGCCCTAGACGTTGGAGGAAAGGAGGCTGCCCTAGCCGCAACAAAGAAGACAGGCCAGTGAAGCTATGGAAGGGATCTATGTTGACCTAAAGGAGCTCATGGAAGAAGTTTAACACAGCTATGGAGGAGGCCTTAACAAGCCCTAGCCTATGACAGCTCTACACATTCATTGGTGCATCACAAAAACTCATCAAAGGAGCCCAAGGAACTCAGCTAAGGGAGAGAGGTAACAATATGGAAGCCACAGCAAGAAGGCTAGGACAACGAGGAAGTTAAGGTCTGTTTCAAGGCTAACCAAGCTGCTGATAGAGGGCTGAGGAGTTGAGCTTGGAGGCCGAGTTGAAGAAGGGTGAACGCAAGTCAGTTTGGGGCAGCGAAAAGGTAAGGGAAGTCTGTTTTGAACGGGCTGTAGGTGATAGCGTAAGACTGTGGTAGGCCGCAATTCTAACCACTTCAAAATAGGGATAGCGTGGAGAGGTTTTGGGCTAGATTTGTGCCCAGAACAACAACACGTATGTGGAGGACTCTTCCATAGTAGGGCCACAGAGATTAAGAGTTGTTTTGGTGGATGGTTAAGGGTTGTTGTAGCATGACCAGATGCCCTAACCAGTCACAGTATAAACATTTGTGAAAGTAGACTTGGAACAACAGTGTTTAAGGTATGTTGGGTTGCTGTAGGTTACAATGGGACATCAGCAAGCATGGTGTTGCAAATACAAATGGGACAGCAAGCAATCATAGGATAAACAGTCACTAATAGTGGGACAACAATGCTAGATACATGGGACAACAAGGTCACTTGGTGGAGCAAGCAAATGGGACAGCATCAAAGGCATGCTAACAATGGAACAACAACATGGTAAGTGGTACAACAGGACATGGTGGTTGCTGGAGCTTGGTACTTGGGAAAGTAAGCTATGACATGGCACAACGTGCTAAACAATGGCACAACAAGCAAACATGGAATGACAATGTCACTAACAGTGGGACAACAGTATGCCACATGGGACAGCAGTGGCTAGCATGGTGCAGCTATGGCACATGGGACAACTGTTGTAGCATGGTGCAACAGTATGATGTGTACAACATGGTTATGAGGTCCAGCATAGTGATGATGGGTGTAGCATGGCGAAGTGCAGCATGATGACGAGGTGCAACACTATGATAGCTTAGACAATCAGTTGAAGCAGCATGTCTTCAACTAAGTTCAGCTATCTCATGTATCATCTTCTTAGAGACGATCTATGCTCTTATTTAGATAAGTCAAAGCATTGACTTCTGTTGTAAATGTATTATCTCTCTTTCTCTCTCTCTCTACTGAACTATTGAAGAACATGTAACAAGAATTGATCAAGGGTTTCCCCACATTAGGTTTTGTCCCTGGCTAGTGCCACATCTTGTGTCCTCTTGTCTTCTTTGATCTATGATTATGTTCTATTTGCAATTTACTTTAATGATGATGTGATTGCTAATCTGGAAATGATATTAAGCTAACCTAAGTTGCACGAAACGGGGAAATGGGTACGAGTTTTCGAAACGGGCATGGATACGAAATGTGACCCCTCCAAATTTTGGAAACGGGGAAACGCAATATATATATATGGACATTTAAGAAATATGTGCAATCATAAAGCATATATGATACATTCTCATTTATTACATTATGATTAAATTGTTAATGCATAAACTATAAGTCTCTAAATTTACATCACATTTACTCATGAATGATCACATAATGAAAATAGCAATATCCAAAACCAGCCCCGAGAAATTTCTAATTTCTTGTCTCGTGCTTGATTGGGAGTCTCCTCTTGAATAGTCGAACGACCTTAGTGCTCTTGATTAAATACAAGTTCCATACCCTAGTATCCATTGTGCTCTTGATTATTGGGAGTCTCCCTTGCATAGAAGGCTTGGTTCTCTTGATTAAATACAAGTTCCATACCCTAGTACATGGCAAAATCCAATGGAAACATTGCAATCCTCCCAATCCTGAAATCCTGAAAAACAGATAAGTCTGCTGGATTTTGAGTGAGATCTAAAATTCTACTTTCTCCATACGAAATCCAATGAGGGCGAAACCACTCTCAAACATCTTGAGTCATTTCATGGTAATGTTAAAAATTTAAGGCTTGAACATTAGGCTGCCCCACTTAAAAAATCCTCTTTTTTATAACTTGAGAGGCATCCAGAAAATATTTTAGTCGACCAATAAAAAATTATAAGCGAAAAAAATTAAAAAAAAATACAAGAAAAAGTCAATTTAGAAGAGGAAACTCCGTCGTACGACTTGGAAACGCGTTTCCGGCCATACTGACCACGTTCCCTCCTCAAGAAATGGGCCAATACGGCCGGAAACACGTTTCCATGCCGTACGGTACGAGTTTCCTCGTTCCGTCTGGAAACAGACCCTTCTCCAACGTTTCCTGCAACTTAGGAGCTAACTATGAAAATTGAAATAAATTGCTCTAACCATAGAACATACCTAAAATTAACATGGTATCAAAGGTGACGTGAAGACAAAGCCAAAGCAAGAGTGAAAGAGCAATCAACGAAGACAGTTGGGAAAGGACAAAAGGATCAATGGATTCCTCATCGCTCTTCAAATTCACCAAGGTTGAAGTCAAAGTAGATAATATTATCAGAATGGCGCAGTGGAAGCTTCTGATGGCCTACCTAAAGATCACTTCATTGGAAGTCCAAATCTAAGGGTGAAAGGAAAGGCAGATGCCTTGTTTGTAGTAAGTTAGGCCATTATGCTTAGGAGTGTCCGAATGGTAGGGACACATCACTTAATGGTGATAACAAGCATTCCAGGGACATCTTCAATAATTGAAGGAATGCAGGTCATCAAGGAAATAGTTGACTCTTCAAAGAAAGAAAGAAACCCTAGGTATGAAGAATCAAATGTTGTTTTTTATAAGATAAAGAAGCGATATCTTGTATTGGCTCTCTTCTTCAGACTCTTTGGGAATCTGTCTTATTGAGTGTAGTGCTTCAAGGCACTTCTTCGGATAGAAGGGTGCTCTCTCTAAATTTGGTAGAGATGGAAACGATCGTGGGATTATACTTGGAGTCGATGCCACCTATACCGGAAAGGGTGTAGGGAATGTTACCCCTCAATTGAATGAGGGTAACTCGATTCATTTACAAGAATCTCTTTTATGTACCTGATCGCAAGAAGAACCTGGTGTCCATTTTGGAAATGGAAGTCAAAGGTTACAAGGTGGCATTCATCGATGAAAAGGTACGTGTTTGAAAATAGAATTTTCAAAGATGCTTTTACTCATGAATTCAAGGTTGGCAATTTGTATCAAGTTGCAGGATGGTCCATTGGGGACCATATCAGTTGTCACATCTTATCTATAGCATCGAAGGTCTACTTATTATGGGGCCCTACTTGATGTGAGTCAGATGGTGACAGGGATGTCTGAATTCAAAAAGAGCATGAAGGTACATGTCTGAGATGTACCGAAGGAAAATCTTACAAGGGGACCATTCACCTCACATAGCAGGTCTAGAGGTTTGGAACAACCTGAGGGGTTTGAGATTCATGATCGGGAATTTCATGTATGCAGATGGAAGAAAGCCCTTTATGGCTTAAAGCAAAACACCCCATGCGTAGTATGAGAGGATTGATAACTGACTGATGAAGCTGAGATTCACTAGGAGTGAAGCCGATCCAAACCATTTCTCGAAGGTTGTGGATGATAGACCTCTCATACCAACACCTTCTGAGGACGACCTCTTTCTGACAAGTGCAGACCCTCTCATTTGCAGAAATAAGAGGGAGTTGGATTCCTGATTTGGAATGGTGAACTGCAAGCTCGTGACTACCTCAATGGAGCTTAACTTTCAGAAGTTAAGTGGTAGTGATGCTGGACCAGATTTGGGAAATGTCTCTGAGTTTCATAAACTCATTCGCATTGATGTTCTTGGTGAACTTCCATCTGGATATATGTTTTGCAGTTAGCATGTTGGGCTCATATTTGGTTGAGCCTCATTGGATTGGTGCCAAAGAATCTTCTTAGATACCTTCGGAGCACAATCTCTCATGAATTGAGATACATTTGCAGATATATGAAGTTGCATGATTATTCAGGTAGTGTGGAGAATCGCAAGAAGCACTTCTGAGCGCTGGTTCTCTTTGAGTTCTTCTTCGAAATCCTGGATGAGCAGGAAGCAGAAGTCGGTTGCTATGAGTACCGCTGAGACCAAATACATAGCTACGAGTATGATCTCAAGTGACGCTGCCTGGTCGTGGAAGCTCTTCAGTGAGTTGTTTGTACATGTGATGGAAACCATCGTGATCTTCTGTGTCAACCAGGGGGGATTCGATTGTTGAGGAATCATCTATTCTATGGTTGATCTAGCATATAAACATCAGATACTACCTTATCTGGGATAAGGTACGTCGATGAGAGAGGAGGCTCCATCGCATTGAGACTGATGTACAGGTCACAGACATTCTGTCAAAGCCCCAGGGAAAGGTCAAATTTGTGACTTTCCCGAACGACTTGGAGTCATTGAGAGACCCTCTTATGAGGGTCCTGCATGATGCATGCATTGAGCTCTGGGAGCTTCGGGGGGCTTGGGGTACTTCTTGGAGAAACAAGTGACCATAGGGCGACTCACCCTCCCCTAATGGTGCACTGTGTACAAGGTGAATTTTAGCCTTCCCCTCTGATAACCCGTGGCGACTTATGGACAAGATGAATGGTTCTCATGTCAAGGCATCATACCCATGCAGTCTGGGACTCATGGGAAGTACCTCTCATCTGGCCAATGAGTAGGGAAATGGGGTTAGGGACCACAGTTGTACTATCGATGGACGCATCGTTGTATCTACCGTACTCCCTATGCTAAGATGACCTCCATTGATCTGGGATCAATGAAACTGATTTGGGATCAGTATGAGTGGTTTGATACACTCACTTTTTGATATTGAGTTGGGATCAATGAAACTGACTTCGGTTCAGTGAGAGTGATATGACTCTCTCTTGGAACTGATCTGGGATCAGTAATAGTGGTATGACACACTCTCTTCATATGGGACTGGCTCTGGGTCAGTATAGAACGGTATGAGACATTCTCGATCAATTTTTCTTCTTCATGGTTTAGCGGAGCAGAGTAGAGCATAACAGAGCAGTGCAGGGCACTGATGGCAGGGATAGTACAGTCTGGCAAATGGATCAGCGGATGGAGTTCTCGCTAGTTGAGAGGGAATGTTAAAATTGGCAACTAGGGCCAAACTCCATGTGGGTCATCTTATTTATGGTAGCTGATATTTTTCTTAGACGACTCTCATCGAGAGGTGTAGGATTGATCTAAAGATCATCCAATTCCGATAAGTATTCATGGAATTATGAATTTATTTGTGTTATAAGACAATTCGTCAAGGTCAGCTAGCAACCAAATAACACCCACATGTGCTCAACGTTTTAGTATAAAAGGAGATGAATTGAGAGTGATTTAACACACACTTCTCTCTTGATTTCTCTCCACTTGTCTTGGGTTTTAGTGTGAGAGAAATCTAGGAGGAAGAAGCCCTAAATGTTGGAGGAAAGGAGGCTTCCCTAGCCGCAACAAAGAAGACAGGCCAGCGAAGCTATAGAAGGGATCTACATTGACCTAAAGGAGCTCATGGAAGAAGCTTAACGCAACTATGGAGGAGGCTTTAACAAGCCCTAGCCGCAGTCCTAAAGCAGCGCTAACGTTATACTAAAGTAGCCCTAATGCAGTCCTAAGGAAGCCCTAGCCGCAGTCCTAGCAAGCCCTAACCTATGATAACTCTACACATTCATTGGTGCATCACAAAATCTCATCAAAGGAGCCCAAGGAACTTGGCTAAGGGAGAGAGGTAACAATATGGAAGCCGCATCAAGAAGGTTGGGACAATGAGGAAGTTAAGGTTTGTTTTAGGGCTAACCAAGCTGTTGATAGAGGGCCGAGGAGCTGAGCTTGGAGGCCGAGTTGAATAAGGGTGAACGCAGGTCAGTTTGGGGTAGCGAGAAGGTAAGGGAAGTCTATTTTGAACAGGTTGTAGGTGACAGCATGGGACTGTGGTAGGCCGCAGTCCTAACCACTTCAAAGCAGGGATAGCGTGGAGAGGTTTTGGGCTAGATTTGTGCCCATAACAACAGCACGTATGTGGAGGACTCTTCCATAGTAGGGCCACAGAGATTAAGAGTTGTTTTGGTGGATGGTTAACCGTTGTTGCAGCATGAACAGATTCCCTAACCATTCATAGTATAAACAGCTGCGAAAGCAGACTTGGAACAACAGTGTTTAAGGTATGTTGAGTTGTTGTAGGTTACAATGGGACAACAGCAAGCATGGTGCTACAAATATAAATGGGACAGCAAGCAATCATAGGAGAAGCAGTCACTAATAGTGGGACAACAGTGCTAGATACATGGGGACAGCAAGGTCACTTGGTGGAGAAAGCAAATGGGATAATAGCAAAGGCATGCTAACAATGGAACAACAACATGGTAAGTGGTACAGTAGGACATGGTGCTTGCTGGAGCTTGGTACTTGGGACAGCAAGCAATGACATGGCACAACATGATAAACAATGGGACAACAAGCAAACATGGAACGACGATGTCACTAACAGTGGGACAACAGTATGCCACATGGGACAACAGTGGCTAGCATGGTGTAGCTATGGCACATGGGACAACTGTGTTAGCATGGTGCAGCAGTATGATGTGTACAACATGGTTATGAGGTCCAACATAGTGATGATGGGTGCAACATGGTGTAGAATGGTGAAGTGCAGCACTATGATAGGTGAAGAAGTCACCTTGGAGAATTAGTCGAAGCAGCATGTCTTCAACTGAGTTCAGCTATCTCATGTATCATCTTCTTAGAGATGATCTATGCTCTTATTTAGATAAGTCAAAGTGTTGACTTCTGTTGTAAATGTACTATCTCTCTCTCTCTATACTGAACTATTGAAGAACATATAAGAAGAATTGATCAAGGGTTTCCCCACATTAGGGTTTGTCCCTGGCTAGTGCCACATCTTGTGTCCTCTTGTCTTGGCTTGTCTTCTGCAATCTATGATTATGTTCTATCTGCAATTTATTTTAATGATGATGTGATTTCTAATCTGGAAATGATATTGAGCTAACTATGAAAATTGAAATAAATTGTTCTAAGCATAGAGCATACCTAAAACTAACAACAATGAACAATAAGAGACGAGACACCAAGATTAGGCTCATAGCCAAGGCAAAACCCACAAGGGGAAAACACAAAATTCTTTTCTTATGAGAGAGAGATGGTGTCCATCAAAAGTACATCAAAATTGTTCCAACAAATTCAAATTTGTCCTCAAATAAATATCTTTCAAAATCTATCAATAGAATGAGAGATAATCAACTTTTGTCCAATGAATGAGGTATGCACAATGACGCCAAAATTCTTGCCTGAGCTTACTATAGAAAGAGGTCGAAAATAGTGTTAAACTATCCACAGAAGCTCGGCCCAAAATCACAGTCAAAACCCTCGGTCAACCCAGGTCAACATCACCCAAAAAGGAGCGAAATCACAATCAATGAAGGTCAATGTACTTCTGAAGTTTTCAACCTCCAATATGACATAAAATAGCAACCCAAATATATCCAAAAATTCCTAAGACAAATGCGGTCACCTTTCGCTCCAAGAATAAGGTCAATGCAAAACAAAAGAACCTTTTTCTCTTCTTCGCACTTGTGGTACCTTTGTATGCAGTTGCAGATCAAACTTGGTTGAATTGGTGATCAAAATGAATGCCAATGAGCTCATGTGTGTGTGTGTGTCACATGTGGGTCAATTAGCCCTAACGAGGCCGGCATGAAGATCTCTTGGAGCCGACTTGTAGGTGATAAGAATAGATAAATTTCTCCTTTAAATAATGAAAAATGTTGACCATAGCTACATGATTTTTCAACAAAACCCTCTACTAGCTTTAGAATTTTATTGGCAGAAAATAGAGCAATCTGATCTCTTTTACAAGGCAACTATTTCAACAGAGAATACAACTTTCATTGGAGGTGTAGGAGTGGCTTAGGGTGCATGCCACATCATCATCAAGCTCAACATCCATCATCCAGTGTGCAATTTCCAAGGTACAATAGATGACCCTCCAAATGGTATGTCATCAACGTCCAAGACGTATGAATGAGGCATCATTAATGTCCTTCAAAGGACTATGGTTCATCATCAAATGAAAGCTCCAAAGAACCACGTAGGGTATTGTAGCATGGATGCAAGAATCAATGAAGCATAAAAAGTGGACCATATTCAATGTTAGATACATAAAGTATATCACATAAAGTATCATCGTCAAACTTCACTCCAGATTATGACCTAATACAAGTTTGCATATTTAGTTATGGGAGGGATCATCAAATGCCCCTATCACACGTTCCCGACCCTAGAGGGAGGAAAAATTCCTAGGTTGACCCTTCAATCAATAAGTGTGAGTGATAAGGGATATGGTCTATGGTGTACTTCATGAGATGTGTCATGGTCTTATACATGGGTTATGCAAGACCATCATCCATGAGCACATTCGTGGAGGGAGCTTTTGCATTATTTGAGTTACCCTTTCCTCAACACTGCTTTTTCCACCCTTAATTTTGTTGAGAAATCTAGGGCATCAATAGTTAGGAGATTTATTTTCTTGGTAATTGCTTGTGATATACTTTTACTTCTTGGATTATGATCTTCTCTTCATTATGTTATTATTGTGTTCTTTTCATCAAAACAATTACCAAATAAACAAAAGAAGACAAGTGACACAGTATGAAGGCTTGTCAGCGAGGGCCAAAACCTCTCACTCTTTGAGAGGAAAACCCAATCAGGAATTCTTCTTATAGATCTTCAATTGAAGAATACCAAGACTATGACAAAGACCCTTGACTCTTGTGTCCTCCCAAGACCCTTGTCACTAGCCTCCTTGATGTTCTGATTCTTCCCTTTCTCGGCTTCCTTCTAGAGTCTCGAACTGCTCCTTCTCGGCCTTCCCTTTGTCAGCTTCCTTCTAAATTCTCAAACTACTCTTCTTGGCTTCCCTAGAGCATCTTGATCTCTTAGGTTAACCCTATTATAGAAACCCTAGAACACTCTTCGCTCCTTGATTGGTCTCTTCAAGAGAGAGAGACCTATAGCACTTCTCCTTGGCTTCTTCTTGCGAGATTCTATACCCAAAAACAAGGTTACCTCAATGTAGCAGCAAGTTCTTCGACCTTCTCTCTATTCCCTTGGACCTGTTTCCTTCGCATGTGGGAGAGTATACGAGCCCAAATCAGAATCCCAAGGAGAATCCCTTCCTGCGTTATCCTTCCTTTGTTCTTCGTTTCTCTTGTCTAGTCCTTTCTTCGCACTTATGCTCGTAGGCTCTTCTTCACCGAATTGTTTACCTCCAAGTGAGACCGAGTGTGGTTGTGTATGCACGTTGTCTCATGTCCTTTAGGCTGACATGATCATGAGGAGAGACAACATCATTTTCTAGGTTTCTTCATTTGTTGTAGGCTGACTTGGAGAGGTCTAGTGACAAGGTCTTGGAGGATTACTTTACATAGACAAGTGTGACTCTTTACAATGTGTAACGTGACGTCATTACATGACAACGACTCTTTTATTCTTTTATGAATAGATGACAAAATTCCTAAAGGCTCTCAATGGGAACCTCGACTCAAAAATAAAATCTCTTGCTCATGAAACCCATGATGCAAGCATTACAATAATTTTATTTTTCTTCTTTTCATCTCTTTACATGAAAATACAATTACATGTCATTATGAAGACCGAACCTAGTTACATTTTTCAACAAAATTTTCCTTTTCCTTAGATGATTTGGCTTGCTTAACATGCTTCCATTTCATTTTGATCCCCTTCGATATGGGCAATTTATCGCTCATAGAGGTTAGGATAATTTTTTTAAATTCACTTTTACTTTGACAAGCATGATATGCATGGAACTAGGGTGATGGCCTCACATGACAGGGTAGAGCTCAAGTTACTTAGCTTTCAATCATCGTTCACCCCTTGCCACTATTTTGCATTTTGACAATTGCCAAATGCTTTTATCATTCTTTCTTTTTGCAATTGTATCAACCTCTAGGCGATTTCCAAGCCCTTCTTCTCATTAGATGAGGCAAAATAGGAACCAATGCAAGCCACTGACAACAACCAACAAAAGAAAGGACAACAAATCAAAGATATATGGCAATTGTTAAGCATGGAGGCATGTGAACACACTACATTAATCAATGCCTCCTATTTGTGCCCCTCCTAGACAGTGAAAGAAAGACCCCAAAGAGTTTGCACTTTACTAGAAGGAAGAGATGAACACCAAGGTCAAATGAGGCAACAAGTATAACTTCCAAGCATCATGATCCATTATGTGATTTCAACTCATGATCCTCACTTATATGTCAAAAGCATTAAATATAAGCACTTTGTATGAAACAATGGCTAATGTACCTCGTGATCATTGACCTACCTTCATCTGGTGAGCAATCTAATCAAGTGGATAAGTTGACCAATGAGTGGGCGAGAGGCATTCGAGGAGTTGCTATTTAAGGATCATTTGAGGTTGTTGGCTAGAAATCTACATCTAAGGAGAAAAAATTTCTCCCAGGGTTACCCCTATATATACATAGGTAAAAAGCAACAAGATAAATAAGTCCTTCAATGCCCTAACAAAGGAGGAGGAAACAAAATGAATGAAAGTTCTCAAGACTTGAAAAGGGTACATAACAAATCAAGAAGCTACTAAAAAGAGTTTGTAAACCATTATAGGATGGTCTTCTAGTGCCAATTATTGACAAAGGTGTGAAGTGTGGCCATGCAAACATGCATCAACATAGTCTTGCATCGTACATCAATAGATCATCAGAGGCTTTGAGATCATGAGTTGATAGCGGCTTTAAAAGATAAAGTTGATGAAAAATACATAGGTCCTAAATGGCTACTCATGAATTTCAAAAGTTGTATGAAATTTTGTTAGGCTCGACTTGCTCCAAGAATACAAGGAGACTTTACAGAACAAACCATCGAGGAATCACATTAACAAAGGGCTTATCAAATTTATTCCAAACCCTAATGACCCCGAGTTCATTGCTAGTGAGTTTCCAATCACATAATGTTTCATCAAAATATTGACCAAAGCCTTCATCTTCAAGTGGAAGCATATATTCTGCCCAAAGATTATTAGCCTTGAAAAAGTGAGGTGCATTAAATGTTGTAGCGAAAAAGAAGAAGAAATTTTGCTCTTGATCAAAATTTATTAGAAAAAATCAAAGTTAAAAAATGAGAAGTTTGAGCCTTAAAATGAAGTTGAATCGAAAGATGGAGAACTTTCCCATTTAAAAAAACATAACCAAAATTTTCTTACTCAGATTAAGAAACTTAAAGATCATAAGAAATCAGTGAAAAACAAATTAGCATAACTTATCACAAAAGAAATATCAAAGTCTTCAGACATAACAATCCAAGTTGAAGAAAAAGGAACGAATATCGATCCAATCAATATCACAACTCAAGAAGAAGATAAACCAGTGGAAGTAAAATTATATTCATATGTTGCAAATTAGAGAACGAAAACTTAAAGTGAAAATCCAACGTTTAAACAAGCAACTTTAGTACATGAAAGAAATCAAATACTTCAAGAAAATCAAGAAATCACCACAAACAAGATCAGGGGAAATCTAATCATACGAACTCCTTATCGACACCCAAATCATAAAAGCAAACATCTCAACCAGTGTGCAAATCCATATCATTCAAACCAAAAACAAGTAACTTATATTCCAAAGAATATTGATATCACCATAATCTAGTGTTGTGATAATAATTCATCTCAAGTTTCCATTAACCACAAGATTCCACAGAAGATTGATTTAAGATGGTTAGATCTCTTATTATTTGGACAAATTTGTTTATCACTCAAAGAAACCTATCATCTTATATCATCGAAGACGACAACTCAAAGAATTCTGAAAGATGTGAAATAGATTACAAGACAAAGAAATAGATGACAAACCTTGTCAGTAATAAGCTTTAAGGAGAAAGATTTCTAAATATAATATACAAAAATCATATAAAATAATTTAAATAATAATAATCATAATATTAATTAATTAATTAATAATTAGTTACTAAAGAGGCATGTCTTAAAGGACATGACCATTCATGAAGGGGGACCTCCCTAGGTATATAACTATCTCATATCTCATATCTCTTGTACATTCAAACATTTCTATCTGTTAATTTTATGGTATGTTCTATGCTTAGAGCAATTTACTTATCTTTCTTATTATTATCCACACATTAGCAATCACATGTACATAAGTAAAGTGTAGATAGAACATTAAACGATCAACAAAAAACAAGCCAAGACAAGAGACACAAGATGTGGCAACTAGCCAGGGACAAACCCCAATATGGAGAAACCCTTTGATCAAATCTTCTTTTATCTTCAATAATTCAGCAGAGAGAAATAGTACATAAATCTGATTTACATCACCAACAACAAACCTTAGATCACTCGCACCGACATCATCAGCATCACCGGCATCATCGGCTTCACCGGCATTATCGGTATCACCGGCATCATCGGCTTCAACTTAGGATCTCTCCTCCTACTAAAACCCAAAGATAAGTAGAGGGAGGAAGAGATCCAAGTGTGTGTAGAAATGACTTGAAGTCCTCTTCTATATATACTAAAACGTAGAGGTTGAATATACATGATGTTTGGGCTTCTTGAGCCTACATAAGTTGTAGGTCCGCTTGATAATAATTCCATAATCAAAATAAATTCATATGTCCATGAATACTTATCGGAATCGGATGATCTTTAGATCAATCCTACACCTCTCGACAAGAGGAATCTAATAAAAATATTATCAGCCATGAATAAGATGACCCACATGAAGTTTGGCTCCAGTTTCCAATTTCAACACTCCCTCTCAACTAGGGAGAACTTCATCTGCAATCTATTTGTTGATCGCTACTATTCATCCATCAAATGCACTGCCCTGTACAGCCTGACCTTTGCCCTGCTCTGCTCTATTTTGCCTGTTCTGCTTTGTCTTGTTCTGCCCTGTATTGATCTGTACTACTCTGCTCTGCTTTGTTCTGTTCTGCTCTGCTTTTGTCCGAATTATGAAGAAGAAGAAATGATAGAGGATGTATCATACTGACTCAAAGTCAATCTCAGAGTATGTACCACTCGTCCCATACCAGTCTCAACCAACACGAAGTCGGCGTCATAGTGAATACAACTCCTACCACTGGTCCTAGACCAGTATCATCCTCCACTGACTCAAAGTCAGTGTCAGAGTGTGTACCACTAGTCCCAGACTAGTCTCAACCGACCTGAAGTTAGCGTCATAGTAGGTACCACCCCTACCACTGGTCCCAGACCAGTATCGCAGTCTCAGAGAGTGTACCACTAGTCCCAGACCAGTCTCAACCGACCTGAAGTCAGCGTCATAGTATGTACCACTCTCACTGGTCCCAGACCAGTACTGCACTGACCAGAGGTCACTCTCAGAGTATGTACCACTGGTCCCAGACCAGTCTCAACCGACCCGAAGTCAGCGTCATAGTGGGTACAACACCTACCACTGGTCCCAGACCAGTATCATTGATCCCAGAACAATGAAGGTCATCCTAGCATGGGGAGTACGGTTGATATAGCGATGCGTCCATCGGTACTACTATGGTCCCTATCCTCATTTCCTTGCTCATTGATCAGATGAGAGGTACGTCCCATGAGTCCCAGACTGCATGGGTAGGATGCCTCGACAGGAGAACTTAATCACTCCTGTCCTCACAGGAGAACTAATCATCCTGCTACACAATCGCCATGGTGAACACATCATCTAGGCCTCACATGAGAACTAATCAGCATGCTACATAATCGTCATGGAGAACACATCATCGAGACTCCACAGGAGAACTAATCATCCTGCTACACAATCATCATGGAGAATACATCATCCAGATCTCACAGGATAATTAATCATCCTGCTACACAATCGTCATGGAGAACACATCATCCAGACCTCACACAAGAATTAATCATCCTACTACACAATCGTCATGGAGAATACATCATCCAGACCTCACAGGGAATTAATCATCCTACTACACAAGAGAGCGAATCATCTTGTCCCACAAGAGAGCGAATCATCTTGTTCACAGGAGAGCGAATCATCCTGTCCACAGGAGAGAGAATCGTCCTGTCCCACAAAGAGAGCGAATCATTTTGTCCCACAAGACAGCGAATCATCTTGTCCACAAGAGAGCGAATCATCTTGTCCCACAGGAGAGCGAATCATCTTGTCCTAGGGGAGGGTGAGTCACCCTGTGGTCGTATGTTGCTCCAGTAAGAACTGCAAGCCCCCAGAGCTCCCAAAGCTCAATGTATGCAACATGCAAGACCCTTTTACAAGGGTCTCTCGACGAGTCTAAGTCATTCGGGAAAATTACAAATTTGATCTTTCCCCGAGGCTCTGACCTGTACATCATCTCAGTGCGATGGAGCCTCCTTGCTCATCGACTTACCATATCCCAAATAAGGCAGTATCTGATGTCTATTTGTTGAAGCAATCATTGAATACAGGATTCCTCAATAATCGAATCCCACCTCTAGTTGTCACAAAGAATCACAGTGGTATTCATCATGTGTACTCACTGAAGAGATTCCACAACCAGGCTACTTCATACGAGGTCACACTCGTAGTTATGTATCCGGTCTCGACGGTACTTATATCAACTGATTTCTGCTTCCTGCTCATCCATGATATCGAAGCAGAATCCAAAGAAAACCAGCACTGAGAAGTTGTCTAGTGATCCTCCACAATCCCTGCCCAGTTAACATTCGAATAATCATGCAGTTTTCATATTTTCGGCAGTGTATCTCAATCTGTGAGAGATTGTGCCCCAAAGATATCTCAGAGGATTCTTGGCACCAATCCAGTGAGGCTCGACCAAATATGAGCTCA
Organism: Pinus tabuliformis; assembly: GCA_031772625.1. Lineage (NCBI taxonomy): Eukaryota > Viridiplantae > Streptophyta > Pinopsida > Pinales > Pinaceae > Pinus > Pinus tabuliformis. The sequence continues at coordinate 206,182,777 of CM062804.1, forward strand.
CTATGCTAACTGCAAAACATATGTCTGGACAGAAGTTCACCAAGAACATCAACGTGATTGAGTTTATGAAACTCAGAGGCATTTCCCAAATCTGGTCCGACATCACTACCATATGACTTCTGAAAGTTAATATCCTTGAGGTAGTCACAAGTTGCAGTTTATCATTCGACATTCGGAATCCAACTCCCTCTTACTTCTGGAAATGAGAGCATTTGCACCTATCAGAAATAGGTCATCCTTATGAGGTGCCAGTATGAGAGGTCTATCATCCACAACCTTCGGGTAATGGTTTGGATCGGTTTCACTCCTAGTGAATCTCAGCTTCATCAAACAACTATCAATCCTCTCATACTACGCCCGGGGTGTTTTGCTTCAAGCCATAGAGGACTTTCTTCCACCTGTATACATGAGATTCCCATTCATGAATCTCAAACTCCACAGGTTGTTCCAAACCTGTGGACCTGCTACATGAGGGGAATGGTCCCCTTGTAAGATTTCCCTTCGGTACATCTCAGACATGTACCTTCATGCTCTTTTTGAATTCAGGCATCCTTGTCACCATCTAACTCACAGACCTCCGGTGCTGTGTCAATGCACATGGTCCCCAGTGGACTTCCTGCAACTTGATACAACCCTGAATTCAAAAAAATCTTTGAAAAAATCTATTTTCAAACACGTACCTTCCCATCGATGAGTGCCACCTTGTAACCTTTGACTTCCATTGCTACAATGGACACCAGGTTCTTCATGCGATCGGGTACATAAAATAGATTCTGTAAATGAATTGAGTTCCCTTCATTCAATTGAGGGGTAACATTCCCTACACCCTTAGATCTGAACTTTCCAATGAAGTGATCTTTAAGTAGGCCATCAGAAACTTCCGCTGCGCCATTCTGATAATATTTTCTGCTTCCACTTCATCCTTGGTGAATTTGAACCCATTGATCCTTTTGTCTTGTCCCAACTATTGTCGATGATTGCTCTTTCACTCTTGCTTGGGCATTGTCTTCACCTCAACTTTGATTCCATGTTAATTTTATGGTATGTTTGAGCAGTTTACTTATCTTTCTTATTATTATCCTCACATTAGCAATCACATGTACATAAGTAAAGTGCAGATAGAACATTAAACGATCAACAGAAAACAAGCCAAGACAAGAGACACAAGATGTGGCGGCTAGCCAGGGACAAACCCCAATATGGGGAACCCTTTGATCAAATTTTCCTTTATCTTCAATAATTCAGCAGAGAGAAATAGTAGATAAATCTGATTTACATCAGCAACAGCAAACCCTAAATCAGTGGCATCATCATCAGCAGCATTAGCGGCATCAGTATCATCGGCATCAACCAGCATCATCATCATCAACATCACCGGCATCATTGGCTTCAACTTATGATCTCTCCTCCTACTAAAACCCAAAGACAAGTAGAGAGAGGAAGAGATCCAAGTGTGTGTAAAAATGACTTGAAGTCCTCTTCTATTTATACTAAAACGTAAAGATTGAATAGACATGACGTTTGGGCTTCTTGAGCCTGCATAAGTTGTAGGTCAGCTTGATAATAATTCCATAATCAAAATAAATTCATATCTCCATGAATACTTATCGGAATCGGATGATCTTTAGATCAATCCTACACCTCTCGATGAGAGGAATCTAATAAAAATATTATCAGCCATGAATAAGATGACCCACATGAAGTTTGGCCCTACTTGCCAATTTTAACACTATATAAATATATTACTTGTCCTATAATGCATATTCTCATATTTCAGATATTCTAAATATTTCTGCTACGTATACAGACCTTGTTCGTGACATTGTATTTAAAATAATGTCATCATCCTCTAAGAAGGGATGGAATGGCCTAGATTCTTGGGACTAAATGTCAATATTCATCAAGATCGATTAACACGATAGAATCAACATTCATCATTACCTTGTTAAAGGTCAACCCTTAAGTTTGGTCCTTTATTCTTTAAGATTGTTGAAATACCATATTTGAAAAGATAGGCTTATTCAAATTGATTAGACAATAATACAACATGCCCCTTTACCCCCCCGCCATTTATATGATTGTCACAAAATCTTAGGAGTATTTGTTGCAAATTAGATTGGCTGGGGCCTAATCAAAAGCATCCCCTTACAGTACCCTAAAGGTGGTTAACCAATTAGTGGGCACTTTGTTGATGATTATTACCTCACCCTATCGGAAGACATGGAAACATTTCTTAATGATTTGTAATGCTTACAATTTTTTTGTAAACATTTATGATCTAAACTGTATATGGCCAAAACGACGATGATTTCCACTTAGTAAAAAATAAGTGCCTAACCGGCTTGTTGGCCAAAAGGTGGCCTTGGTTTCAATTTGGCCAAGTCTTCAAATTCTTAGGGATCCCCTTTACTTTTTACACCTCCCAAGGAGCTATGGGAGGTTGTTTTTCAAAGAGTTGTCAAAATTGACAAGTGGATCATAAAACCTATGACTCTCACTATGAAGTTCCAAGCATTGACCAAAGCGCTGGGCACTATGCCAATCTACATCTCTTCATGTTCGGTCCCTTCTACTTGATCTACCAACAATTGATATAGTTGCTTAGGATTTTTTATGGCACAATTTGAATGGAGAAAAGAGTTTCCAAATAATTGATTGTGATCTTTGTTGTAAACCCAAAGATTAGGGAGGGATGGGTATGATCTATATATGCGCTAAAGCTTGGGCATTCTACACCAAGTGCTCCATCAAGGCAATAGAAGGTCATGAATCCTAGCAAAAACAATTAAGAAACTGCATCGCCTCTAGTTCCCTTTTAGGCCACTGTGTTTGAAGAAAACTTAACCTATATACTACTAATTACACCCTCCCCAGTCATCATTAAAGAGACTTCCATGGCGAAGAGGATATGCATGGGTAAGGGAAGCAACCAAGCATAGACAATAAAGTGATTCATTGAGTGTTGGCTTGTCCTATAAGGATCACAACAATTGATGGCCACTAGCAATGCTATATAAAGGCAAGCCTTTAGCAAAGTCAATGTGTTTTTCAACAAATGTATTCTTCAAGAAATGCATTAAAATTGCCAAAGATTTGTTTCATACTCCAGCAATGGATTGGAAGTGTTGGTTGACTATCAACACTCATAAGCATATAATGCACAAAATTTGAAAGCTCATTCTTCACGATCTTTTTCTCAAATTCTTCCCAAAAGAACCACAAAGCTAGTGGGACAACTAGAGGTAGAGAAAAATGAAGGGTTTCAAGAAATTCAAGCCAACTAACGGCTATGGCTATTAGCAAAGGTTGTTTTAGATGCTAGAATGAATAAAATTTGGAGGCTCAAATCTAAGCAAAAGACATGGTTATATAGACTCAAAGTTATCTAAGAAGCTCCTTTGGAAACCAAGAATCCTTGTTTTGCTTAGTCCTTAATTCATGTTGACCTTTTTGTGGGCCAATGATTGAAGCACTTAGGGATGACACAACCCAAATGTCCCCTTTGTGGAAAGAACAAAACAATTGAACATTTCTTTTAGTTATGTAATTTAGCTAAATCCACTAAGCATTAGGCCTTCAAGTTTTGTAGTCAATTGTTTGTCCCCATATCCTATGAGCCAACATTTTTCGTTGTTCGTAGATAACCTCCCATGAGTCGGGGAGTATCATATAGCATGGCTAATGATAAGAGCAGATAATTTGCATCATATTTCAAAAACAAGAAATAAATGCTTATTCACAAATACATAGCCATACACATCTTACCCCCACATGACAGCACCCTAACATGCCTCCATTTGCGCTAAGAGATCTAATTACAAATGAGGAAGGCGGATAAGGATTAGAGTGGATATCTCGTGTCATATTGGGAAAACAATAAATAAATCCCTACTCACAAATACATAAGCCTGCACATCTTTCACCTAGCATGACCATGCCCTAGTATGTCTCCATTTGCATTGGCAAATCTAACGTACAATTGTATTAATTGATGGATTTTGGGGCATCAACAACATACACAATGAGCAAGGTTCCCCTTCATGGGAACTGGCAAGCCCATCCGTAGGTGCACCAGTTGATGAATTCTGGGGCCACAACACCATGTACAATGCGTAGGGTCCCCTCCTTATGTGATTTTTCTGGCCATTCATCTTCTGCTAGCCTTTTCCCTCAACATAGAGCTAGTTGAGCAATTTGTTGTAGGGAGCAGCACAAGAGAGGGGCACAACATCAAGTCCCTTTAGCAAAATAGATACCCCTCACTTACGGATACTAAGCCGAAGAGCAGTTAAACTGAATTGCATTAATCGTTCCCCCATAATGCTAAATCTCGGCACGTTAGCCTCAACAGTGATAAAAGTAAGCTTAATTGAAAAAGACAATGAATCCTTAAAGTCAGACACTTTGAAAAGTTTCCCACTGTTCCACTGGCTAATTCCGAGATGAAGTAGCATGATCAGGCTGCACAGTGCAACGATGGATGGTCGTGAATTCTAGTTCATACAGAGCTCGCAGCAAATAGATGGGGACATACAACCAAGGACAAAGGCCCTCCTCCCGACACTGACACTATGCCAGTAACTGTATATGGCAATGTACTTTGTCCAGCTGCCCAACTTATTTTGATTACAATTTATGTTATCTTAACCTATGTAGCCTTAATGGCATATTTACTTCTTAGCCCTACATGGATTCACTTTTTATTTGATGATAGGACCTGTTATTGTCTCTATGCTTGTGGCGGCTCTCTGTATGGCCCTTTTTTGTATAAAATGCATGTAAACCTTATTGTATATATTAAATGATAATAATAATAGTAATCTAATTTTAAGGTCATGACCAAGCTAGACACCAAATAGGTGTATGAGACCCCCTTGTTTATGGTACAAGGGACCCCCTCTGCACAGCAATTTGACTGCTAAAGTGTACAAATGTGTACATAGTTTACCCCTCTCTAGATTTGAACCCGTGGCCTTAATAGAAAATGAAGCATTATATTCAAAAGAAATCACCTTCAGCTATTCATAACCAGTTTTAGGGCAAAAGATGAAGGTGTGAACATCAATCAACTTGGATATCTACTTCAACTGACGAGATACATAAACATTGAAGTCAGAATGTATGGACTACTCTGATTTCTCTAAACACTTGACACAATTAACAAGTGTAGAAAATCGTAAAACAGACCCTAGAACAGGGTGCTAAATTATTGAAGCAACAAGAAGGTTTAATTGCTTTACTACTAATGCTATATGTAATACAACGTGTTTCTTTGGAGATTGATCAATATAGACATAAGAAAGGTAAGGTACACAAGATGTTTTTTGTAGTACTAAAATATTGAAATCTTCCGAGTTGCCCTCTTAAACCTAGCAGGATCGAAGGGCTTCAAATCTACAATTTTTGAATGACCATCTATAATAAGTTCTGCCAAAGATGCACCAGTAGCAGGTGCATTGAGTATGCCCCAACCGCTGTGACCTGTAGCTACATATGCACCATTTATATCAGGTATTTTACCAATAACTGGCCTGCCATCATCAGAACATGGCAAAAAGCAAGCCTGTTCTGCTTGAAGTTCTGCATTTGCCAATTGACTTGACACTGCCTGAGCTATCCTCTGCAGCATTTCTATAGATTCCTTTCTAGGTAAAACTTGCTGGGGATCATCTGGGACATCTACTTCCTCTGACATGCAACAAATGTACACCTCACCTGTAGATTAAAAAAACAGAGGTTCAACATTATTTGAGTTGGAAAACAATGTTGCAAGTCATTACTGCAGGTTAAAAACAAAACGAACGATTTTTTTCATGTAGGTAATTAAAGGGACCCTATCTTGACTCTGTTCTCGTGGATGCATCCTTCAATGATTTTCCACTAGAACAAATCCTGAATGTTATAGTTGGTTATGTATTAGTTTCAGCTATATAGCAAAATCATTTTCTGGCTTCTGCAAACATAATTCAATCAGCTATATTACCATTTAAATCTCATAAATACCATGAATCATGGTGTTGATGCATTAATGTCCAACGTTCATTCAGAAGGAATGGTTCATCTGCTAGATTCCACAACATCTCATAGCACATTGATTGTGTCAAAGAAATAACTGCAGGTTCATTTTCTCTTCTAATATTCATGTTCACTTCAAAAATGTGTACAAGAACCACCCATAAAGATTATGGGTGACCATGTTGTGAACAATACTTCAGATTGACTTAAATAAATTACTTCCTGCAAATTAAATTAGAATAACAGCATACAAATTTCTTAGATACACATTTTCTTACCTTGCCAGACATATATTATCGTCAAAATCATACAAAATTAATCTTTATAGAACTGCTAAAATAACTTTTCTGAAAAAACAAGTGAAACTGTAAATATGTTTGCCTGTTCAAAGTGGCCCCGAGTATTTTCTCCCAAAATATATTAAAATAAGAGCCCACAGTATAGATTTTCCTTGAAATTCTGCAACTGCTTAATGAATAATTCTGAAAACTAGCTTCTATTCACAAGAAATAGAATTTCTCTTCTAATTTTGCAGCAGAATAGAACATAAATAAATCACAGTCACACAGTAGTAAAACACAATTTTTCTAGGGAACACAACTGGGAAAACACTATACTTGATTGAGAATTTTATCGATAAAAGAATGAGCTATACATCTCTTACAAAAACAATCTTGTTTCAATAGAAACCAATCTGGTTTTCTCTGTTTGTACTACGCTGAAACACCTGCAAGACTCTGATCCCTATTTCCTTGTGCAAATCCCAAGGAAATTCTCCTATAAATCTACACACAAGCCTCTCTTGGTACGCTGATCCTCTCACAAGCTCACACACACACACAAATCTGTGTTCTCTACTGCCTTGTCTCACCAACTCATGCTCACAAGACAATGAATATAATTGTGCCTTTCGATCTCCTTATAAGCACTCCGAATTAGCTAATTCTAGCAAGTTCTATTTTTGAAACTCAAACTAGTGATTGATGAGTTAACTAACTCATGCAACTCGTTCTGCCTCAATTTAGAACTTGAGGCTTCACTCGTTTGTCTTGTCCCAAAAATAACTCACACTAGAAGGCAACAAACTGAGCTTTCCACTTCTGCATATCAGTGAAACTTCTTCATGAACTATCCTAATTTATACGAACTCGCCCTAATTTTTAGGAATTCGTCCTAAAGTTTAGGAACTCATCCTAACTTTTAGGAACTCATGCATGCTAAGGAAAACTGCTTCTTGTTCTCTTATACTATTTTCAGCACTCCCTCTTAGCAAGGAAGGTTCTTCTGGAAGAAGCTCATCCACCTGGATCTGTCTCCAACACAACCACGTTCTTTGTTGCCACAGCTACTCCCTATGAACTAGAAGACTTCCCTGCTTTCTTTTGCGTGATCCAAATCAGATCCATAAACGACTGTCATAGAACCATCACTGTATCCGGACGAAACAAATCCTTGAAGAATCCAAAACCGCAATCGAAAACACCCTGAATTAGTGGCCATGGCAGCCGGCGTGGAACGACGAGGACCTCGGTCAAAGCACGCTGACCGAGGCCCATGGAGACTGCGCAGGAGGTCGATGTAGCCCCTGGGAGCCCCGGAACGGGAAAAGGCGCTGATTTTCAATGCACGATCACTAGGCAAATAGGGCCGAAATGGAGGGGCCTTAAGCCCTTGGTCACGTTGTGAACCGGAGAACCGCGGGCGGAGAAACGAAAAGCGCCAACATATGAAGGTGGGACCCACGGCCTGGAAACCGGCGGTTTTGATCGGGGCGCCCTTGAGCAGTAAGAGGTTTTGGAGGAGAGCGGAGCGATCCCACTTAGCGATTGACGCGTGGCAGTGGAGGTGAGAGAAAAACCGCCGTGATCGCGCGTTATCGGTCGAGCAAGTCAACCGCGCTTGATGTGCGTATGACGTCGGATCTTGAGGAGCCCAGATCGAACGGCTGAGATTGCGCCCGATAGAAAGAAGCGGAATCGACAGGGAATTAAGCCGCGATTTAAGGGGATTTGGAATCCGTTGACCGCCACGATGGAGAAAGAACGTATCCACGACATAACCGAAGAAACGAATCGACGAACAGGCTGGCGCTGTTCCGATGGAGACACATGGCTACTTCCTGAGTGTTCATGCTGACGCCGAACAGGGAACTCCAAGCACACAGGCAGAAGGCGAATCAACGCAAGCCGGAAAGGAACCGAATAGGCATGGAGATCGAATGGCTAAAGCCATGAACAGAGATAGTCGAATAGAGAAGAGTCCAAGCGACCAAGAGAGACAGTGAACAATGAACCCTGAGAGGAGGACTGAGCACAGAGAGCAGTAAAGCCAAGCAGAGGAGACAGAGGGCCGAGCTGACCACAGGCAGCATCGAGCACCAGAGAGCTTGAAGAATCAAGCCTTCCCATAGAGGAATCTGTCCGGATTGAGCATCATAGTTGGCTCTTTCCACTGTAGACCAAGGGTCACAAAGCTGGTAGGAAGAACAAGAGTCCGTGTACTCCGAGTGGCTTGGGGAATCCAAGAACCACCCTGCCAAGCAAAATCTGCTTCAGGAGAACTCATATTGAGTCCCTGTATTGTAATTTCTCTGCTGAAAGACACAATAAAACAAGGCCACCATTGAAGCTGGACCGGAGACGTAGCCCTGGAGAATAGGGTGAACTCCTTATTAAAAAATGTTTGTGTCTTTGTGTTGCTTACTGTATTTCTCTGTTGTCTTTCTACTTGTTTTCTGTGTATTGGCAATCTGATCGATCCATTGCTTAAATAACACAGAACACACACACCATCACATAACTCTGTAATACCTTTTGTTTAATAAATCTTCAACTGAGGTCACTCATAGGGTGATTATCAGATCAAGTGGTATCAGAACACTCGGTTGTAAGGTTAGACAAGCTTATGTTGGTTTAGCTGTGAATGCTCACTAGATCAAAGCTCAAATTAGGAGAAGGAGAGTTGGTGGAAACTAATCCTGAAATTGGGAGAGTCTATTCTCGGAAGACAATGTCAGAGGAAGGTTCTATAGAGCCAGACCCTCAATTCATAGAAAGTTTCCTAGCTATAAAGTCTATGGTAAAAGAAATGTATAGGGACTTTAGAAAGCATAAGGGTGAAGATTCATCAGGCTCTGAGCAAGACAAAGAAGAAGATGAATCTCATTCCCATGACCACTCCAAAGGAAAGGGGAAAGAGGAAAGCTTCCCTACACCTCCTAGTAAACCTGTGCATAATAAGAAAGCATCTTTGGTTAAGTTAGATGTTAAATTTGATTTGCCTATATATGATGGAGAGCTAAATGCTGAAAAGTTGGACAATTGGATTAGACAAATTGATGTGTATTGCAGAGTACAAAATATAGACTCAGACAAGAGTAAGATTAAGCTGGCAAGCCTACGCCTAGGGGGCACTGCCTTGGTTTGGTGGGAAGGCAGAACCCAAGCAGATAGGAGGAAGCATGGTAAGACCATCTCTGTCTGGAGTGAATTTGTTACTGCGATCAAAAAGCAGTTCTATCCATTGGCCTACATGCAACAAGCTATGATGAGTTGGCAAACTCTTTGGCAGTTGAAAGGGCAAAGTGTACAAGGGTATACTCGAGTTCAGAAAGAAAGCATTGATGTTGGGTATTTCATTAGACTCACCAGAAACTCTTTTGAAGTACATTGGTGGTCTACACAGCTACGTGAGGCATACCATCCTCATGTTTAATCCCACTAGTATAGATGAGGTATCTGTACAAGCTACTCATCTAGAAGCTAGAGGAAAGAATGGAAATCCAGAAGTTGGGAGACCATCCCAACCTACTGTAAGCAAGAGCAAGGAGAAAAGAAAGCAGAAGTGGAAAGCAAGGAAGTGGAAAGCAAGGAAGGCTAACACTGCACAGAAAGACAAAGCTTCATGCACTCACTGTAAAAAGGAGGGGCATGATGATGAGCACTGTTGGATTCTGCATCCAGAGCTGAGACCTAAGAAGTCCGAGGGCAAAAAGAAGAAGACTGCTGCAACTATTCAGAAAGATTTGGGGTCAGACTCAGGAGATGAAACAATCATTGCAGCCACAGGTATAAAAGGTAAGAATTCTAAAGCATCTACTAGTAATTCTACTCAATCTGTTATTGATGAAGAACATGAGAGAAAAATACATGAGCTTTTCCATATTCGAGTTGTTTCCAAAAATCAAAAGATTGATACTTTGTTTGATAGTGGCTCATAAGTAAATCTGATTTCTGAAGCAATTGTAAAGAAATTGGAATTAGCAACTACACCTCATAAGAAGCCATATCCATTAGGATGGTTGAATGATAAAGCACAACTACAAGTGACTAGACAGTGCAAACTCAAGTTTTCTTTTGGGTCAGCGTTTGTAGATGAGGTTGAGTTAGATGTAATTCCTTTGGATATATGTGGAATTGTTTTAGGAAGTCCTTACTTGTATGATAGAAAGGCTATTTTCTATAGAGCTGAGAACAAGTATCTACTTGTTAAAGATGGAATCGAATACTTTGTAAGAGCTCATAAGCTCAAGAATAATTATACTCTCATAAACTCAGGACAGATGAAAAGAATGATAAATTCATGCAAACAGTTCTTACTGATGGTTGTAAAGGAAAAGAAAACTGATAAAACCAATGTATTTCAGGGCTATAATCCTGATTAGCAAGCTAATATAGAAAAGATTGTTTCAGAGTATGATGTCTTGTTTCAAGAAGCTCAAGGTCTGCCACCCAAAAAGGGAATAGTACATGATATTATTTTGCAGCAAGATGTTCCTTTGCCTAACATTGGGATGTACAGGTTATCTGCTTTAGAGAATGCTGAAATCAAGAAGCAGGTGTAGGAGTTGCTCGAGAAAGGGTTCATTAGGCCTAGCACATCACCATGTGGGTCACCAATCGTTTTGGTGAGAAAGAAAGATGGCTCGTGGAGAATGTGCATTGATTACCGAGCACTGAATAAGATAACAATCAAAAATCATTATCCCCTTCCTCGCATAGATGATCTTTTAGATCAACTGAAGGAAGCTGTTTATTTCACCAAGCTAGATTTGCACAGTGGATACCATCAGGTCAGAGTTGCAGAGCAAGATGCATGGAAAACTGCTTTCAAAACAAAGCAAGGATTGTATGAATCACTGGTTATGCTTTTTGGCTTGACCAATGCCCCTGCTACTTTCATGAGATTAATTAATGATGTACTCAGACCTTTTCTTGATGATTTTGTTATTGTGTATCTGGATGACATTCTGATTTTTAGTAAAACGTGGGAAGAACATTTAAAGCATGTTAAGCAGACATTAAATGTTTTGAAAAGAGAAAAACTTTATGTTAAACTCTCCAAATGTGAATTTGGCAAAACCTCTCTAAATTATTTGGGTCATATAGTAGGGGGAGGTGAATTGAAAATAGATCCCTTTAAAGTGGCAGTCATTGTAAACTGGCCTAAACCCAAGTCTGCTACAGAAGTGAGAAGCTTCTTAGGAGCAGCACAGTATTGGAGGAAGTTCACTTCAATTTTTTCCTCAATTGCAGCTCCCTCACATGCTTTGACAGGATTGAACAAGGTGTTTCAGTGGGGAGGCAAACAGCAGAAAGCCTTCGACACCTTGAAGGAAAAGATTAGTACAACACCTGTACTAGCACTGCCAAATCTACAAAGACCATTTGAGATCCACACTGATGCCAGTGACTATGCCATGGGGGCAGTGTTGACACAGCACAGTAAACCCATATGTTATCATTCTGAGACTTTCAATCCTACAGTAGTCAACTATCCTACATATGATAACGAATTGTATGCATTAGTTCAGAGTGTGAAAAAGTGGAAACATTACTTAATGGGCAAAGAAACAGTAATACATATTGATCATCAGCCACTTCAATAGCTACACTCCCAAACTAAGTTGCAACAATCAAGACATTATAGATGGATGGGTTTTCTACAACAGTTTCATTTAGTCGTCAGATATAAAAAGGGCATACATAACAAAGTTGCAGACATGTTATCTAGACCCATTATAAATGCATCTACCATACTTAAGCATAATTCTGTGTTGCATGAAACCTACATAGACCAGTATGCTCAAGACATGGACTTTAAAGATGTATATGCAACTTTGAGTCAAGGCAAAAGAGTAGAAGAATTGGACTATCATGTAAAGGACCGACTCTTATATCATTGTGGGAAACTCTGCATTCCACAAACTGAGAGAGCAAAGATAATTAGGGAAGCACACACTTCTCTGATATCAGGTCACTTTGGGGTAAGTAAAATAGTTGCACAACTACAAAGGTTCTGTTATTGGCCGAGAATGAGCGAGACAGTTTCTAGATATGTAAAGGGATGTGCTATGTGTGCTAAAAGCAAGCCCAGCAACAGAAAACTAGGCTTGTACACCCCATTGCCAGTTCCTTCTCACCCTTGGGAAAGCATTTCCATGGATTTTGTTGGAGGACTGCCCAAATCTAGGAAAGGTCATGATTATCTATATGTTGTTGTGGATAGGTTCAGCAAAATGTGTATTTTGATACCCTGTAGTAAACAGATTACAGCTGAACAAACTGCAAAATTATTCTTTGAACATGTATGGGTTCATTTTGGATTACCCACTTCTATTATATCTGATCGAGACACCCAATTTGTAGGAAAGTTTTGGTCTAGTCTATGGTAACTAATAGACACCAAATTAAAGGAAAGCACAGCTTTTCATCCACAAACAGATGGCCAGACAGAAGTAGTTAACAGGACAGTGATCCAGTTACTGAGAGGATATTGCAGCAAACACCCTAAGCTCTGGGATGAACACTTGTGTTATGTGCAGCTTGCTTACAATAGAGCCAAACACTCTTCTACCCAGAGATCTCCTTTCGAGATCTGCTTTGGTTTCATACCAAGGTCTCCCTTGGATTTTGTCTTTGGTAAAGATACAATGGTTGATAGACACAGTGATGTGGATAGCGCAACTAGGTTCATTGAACAGATCTAGGAGATCCACCAGGCAGTACAGGAACAGCTGGAAAAGAGCCAGGCCAAGTACAAGGCTAAGCATGATAAGCATCAGATGGAGCATAGTTTTCAAGTTGGAGACCAAGTCTGGCTGTATATCAGCAAGGACAGGATGCAAGGTGAAGGCAAGAAACTAAAACCTATCAGGTACGGACCCTTCAAGATACTTGAGAAGATTGGTGAAAATGATTTTCGCCTTGATCTGCCAGCTTACATGCACATCTACTCAGTCGTGAACGCAGATTGCTTGAGGTTGTTTGAACCTTCAATGATTGAGGACCCTGAAGAGCAGAGTCAATTACCTTCTGTTGATGACCTGCTACCTGAATATCTTAATGAGTTGCAGGAAGATACAGTGCTGGACAGGAAGGTAAGGACGACGCGCAGTGGACAGGGGGAATACCTCAGGATTAGGCTTAAAGGTTCGAAGCCGAGCAATGTGAAGTGGATTGAGATTGGACAAGTGAGACAGCGGTTTCCTCACTTAGTCGATGCTTGAAGAAAACCAACTCTTGGTGGTCCAAAAGCTTTTCAATAGGGAGGCCGTGATCCAAATCGGATCCAATAAACGACTGTCATAGAACCATGACTGTATCGGGACGAAACAAATCCTTGAAGAATCCAAAACTGCAACCGAAAACACCCTGAACCAGTGGCCATGGCAGTCAGCATGGAACGACGAGGACCTCGGTCAAAGCGCGCTTACCGAGGCCGATGGAGACTGCACAGGAGGTCGATGTAGCCCCTAGGAGCCCCTAAACGGGAAAAGGAGCTGATTTTCGATGCGCGCGCCTAGTGCTAAACGTGCATCGCTGGGCAAACAGCGCTGAAATGAAGGGGTCTTAAGCCCTTGGTCACGTTGGGAACCGGAGAACCGCGGGCGGAGAAACGAAAAGCGCCAACATACGAAGGTGGGACCCATGGCCTGGAAACCGACGGTTTTGATCGGGGCGCCCTTGAGCGGTAAGAGGTTTTGGAGGAGAGCGGAGCGATCCCACTCAGCGATCGACGCGTGGCAGCGGAGGTGAGAGAAAAACCGTCGTGATTGCGCGTTATCGGTCGAGCAAGTCAACCGCGCTCGATGTGCGTATGACGTCGGATCTTGAGGAGCCCAGATCGGACGGCTGAGATTGCGCCCAATAGAAAGAAGCAGAATCGACAGGGAATTAAGCCGCGATTTAAGGGGATTTGGAATCCGTTGACCGCCACGGTGGAGAAAGAACGTATCCACGACATAACCGAAGAAACGAATCGACGAACAGGTTGGCGCTGTTCCGATGGAGACACGTGGCTACTTCCTGAGCGTTCATGCTGACGTCGAACAGGGAACTCCCAGCACATAGGCGGAAGGCGAATCGACGCAGGCGGGAGAGGAACCGAACAGGCATGGAGATCGAATGGCTAAAGCCATGAACAGAGACAGTCGAATAGAGATTGAGAGAGGAGGAATAGAGAAGAGTCCAAGCGACCAAGAGAGACAATGAACAGTGAACCTTGAGAGGAGGACTGAGCACAGAGAGCAGTAAAGCCAAGTAGAGGAGACAGAGGGCCGAGCTGACCACAAGCAGCATCGAGCACCAGAGAGCTTGAAGAATCAAGCCTTCCCATAGAGAAATCTGTTCGGATTGAGCATCATAGTTGGCTCTTTCCACTGTAGACCAAGGGTCACAGAGCTGGTAGGAAGAACAAGAGTCTGTCTACTCCGAGTGGATTGGGGAATCCAAGAACCACCCTGCCAAGCAAAATCTGCTTCAAGAGAACTCATACTGGGTCCCTGTATTGTAATTTCTCTGCTGAAAGACACAATAAAACAAGGCCACCACTGAAGCTGGACCGGAGACGTAGCCCTGGAGAATAGGGTGAACTCCTTATTAAAAAATGTTTGTGTCTTTGTGTTGCTTATTGTATTTCTCTGTTGTCTTTCTACTTGTTTTCTGTGTATTGGCAATCTGATCGATCCGTTGCTTAAATAACACAGAACACACACACCATCACATGAGTCTGTAATACCTTTTATTTAATAAATCTTCAATTGAGGTCACTCATAGGGTGATTATCAGATCATTGCGTGACCTAATTTGAAGACTTGTTCTTTCCCACCATGTTCTGTGAGTCCACCACTTCAGTCATAAGTGCCATGTACGCTGTGTACCTTTGTGGTTGCTTCATCTGGCCAGCAGTGATACTGGAAGATTCAACTCTCTTCTGATCTGCCTTAACCAAATCCTCTGCCCACTTGGATTGAACTCTCCCTATACTGGGAGTCATCGACTGAGACGTTGCTTCCACTCGCCCTGGGCTTTGCTCCTCATCATCCTGCTGGTCAGCCCAACTGTCAACTCGCTTAGACTCAAACTGAGATACTCGCTGAAGCTCCATCTTGAGAGCTCTATTCTGCTCTCGCTCAACCACCACTTCTCTACTTTGAGCTCTCCCTGCCTTGCTGCTCAAGATTGTACCTGTCTCAAACAAATCTACCCACTAATTGCTCTCCTGCTCCGCCAAGATCGTTAGCTCTTAGGATCTTCAACAAACTGCCCACTAGCACTGATATGGTTGCTCCATCATCACTACTCTTAGCAACTTTTGGAACTGCCCTCTTATCAACCATATGGCTCCTTTCATCAGCTGAACTAGGGATCCTATTCAAATTTGCCTCGTAGCAAAACATGAGTCCTTGCATGAACATTGTACTTGAGGTCGTCAACAAGGTTGGCTTCTCACAACATATAAGTACATCTACCCACTACATACTCAGCTCTGAGAAACACTATTCACAACTCCGTTTGTGAACAATACTTTGCTA
Source organism: Pinus tabuliformis (assembly GCA_031772625.1). Taxonomy (NCBI): domain Eukaryota; kingdom Viridiplantae; phylum Streptophyta; class Pinopsida; order Pinales; family Pinaceae; genus Pinus; species Pinus tabuliformis. The sequence continues at coordinate 206,198,606 of CM062804.1, forward strand.
CCTTCACACACTGTCTTAGCTGCTCCGAGATCACTGTCATAAGGCCTTCCAAATCTGCCCACTAGTCCACCTTCTATTCACTTCAGAATGTCGATCCTAAGGCCTAAATCAACCAACCCTTTCATCACAGATTCGATCCTTCAAACCTCTGAACTGGGGCCCATAATACTATTGTTGAAACACTCCTATGAACAGACCTCTTCATAATTACTTCCAACACACTACTTGTGCTAGATTAGTCCCTCACTGTTCACGCCAGCCCTTCCTACTGTTCTTCCAAATCACATCATTGTGCAACAATTTGAGCACATTTGGCCCACTTTAGGAACATATATGCCACAAAACTCTGTGTCTAATCCTGAGGTATTGCGGCCTCTTATCTCAGGTCTGCAACAGCATATATATTACCTCCTAGGGTCTCGACTCTCTAGTCTTTAGCACAGAAATACTGCAACTATACCAGACTCTAAACAGTTTTCAAACTTGGGTTAGTATGAACATAACCAGCCCTAACTAGGGCTCTTGAACCAAACCTCTAACAATAGTAGGACCGTCTTCTTACACTGTACTTAGGGCTCACATACACAACCCTCTTATCAGTGATAAGTCTACTACTTATCCACTAAACTAGGGCTATGCTCACTATTGTTCAAACGCATCAAACATCCCTCATCACCTAGAATTCAATCAACATAAATGAGCACTTTACTTACCTCGTTGTCCTCAGTTGATATAACCACAGTGCTGAGCATACATGACTGTAATCCATGCCCAAGTTACAGTTCGGACCTGAGGAAGGTTCAAGCTTGTAGCCACCTCCAAATTTGTGGATAACCACTCACCAAATTTTGTATGCTAACTCCTCTTGGTACATTGTCTTAAAGGTACCATGTTTATTAAATCAGTGGATGCATCAGCACATATAGAAGATGCAACAATGATATGTGAGTTGTTAGATGGGTTCATCTCGGAGATTGGTGTGCAGAATGTGGTGCAAGTCATAACAGACAATGTAGCTAATTATGTGTCTGTCGGCAGGATGCTTATGGAGAGGCACCGCACATTGTTCTGGACTCCGTGTGTAGCACATTGTATCGATTTACTGCTTGAGGATATGGGGAAACTCTCCTTCATCAAGGAGGTGATTGATATGGCTAGGAGCGTCCCCAAGTTTATTTATAACCATGCTTTTGTTCTTAGCCTCATGAGGAGATACACTAGAAACAAGGAGTTGTGGCGTCCTGCAATCACACGTTTTGCCACCAACTTTATTACTCTTCAGTCTTTGCTTCGATGCCAGTTTGAGTTGAAGCAAATGTTTGTTTCTGATGAGTGGCATGATTGTAGATACAGCAGGAGACAGGACGGGAGAGCCATTGCAAAAATGGTGTACACTGACACATTTTGGTAGGGAGTAGAAGAAGTGTGCTCAATTAATGAACCTATAGTAAAGGTTCTAAGATTGGTAGATGGGGACGAGTCTGCAATGGCTTATTTGTATGAGGCCATGGATAGGGCCAAGGAGGCCATTCGTTCTTATTATGCAAACAAGGGTTCTGTTGCGTTTGATAGACATATGATGTTATGGGATGTGATTGATAGTCGGTGGACAAGAATGCTTCATCGACCCATTCAAAACCCTGCATTTTCATACAAATGCGCCTTTGATTTTGATGGCGAGGTGATGGAAGGGCTCCATTCCGGTATTCAAAGGATGGTGCCTGATCCTGAGCATCGTAGCAAAATCAATCGCGGGATACAGTTTTATCGGGATTGTGTTGGCCTATTTGGCTTTGATGATGCTATTAGGGAAAGGACCCTCTTCATGCCACGTAAGTGACAAGTCATCACTCATTAGAATTTTCAATTTAGAATTTACTTATTGATAATTTTAGATTTTTAAAATTCAATTATGTAACTTTTATTTGAATGTTTAATTATGTTTTAAGTTTTTGAATTTTTTATTTCTTTATTTTGTTGTAAATATTTGGTGGCAAAGCTATGGTGCAAGGGCACCAAATTTGTTGAAATTGGCCATAAGAATCCTAAGTCTAACATGTAGCTCTTCAAGGTGAATTTGAGAAAATACACTCAAAATAGCGCAACAGGTATAACTTTGAGCTTCAGCCTTCAGTTAAGCAATTACATTTATTGTAATTTTAAATTTTTAATTAATGAACCTCCAATCTCAAGACTCAAGACTCACTAGTTTTTTTTACACTCTTACAAGTTGGAGTTCTCATGCCTCAATGATTTAGTGTATGTGCATTACAATATCCAACTTCGAGTGAAGCAAATAGAAGCACCAATGGATTCAGATGCCATTTCCTTAGACAATATTGATGTATTGTTTCAGTGGAGGGTGGAGTTTGAGGTGCCCATCTTGTAGGAGTCATCTTCGTGGTTAGAGCCAGAGGATCCATTAGAACAGGGGCAACAAGAGAAGATGACTCGAGGGAGGAGCAGCACAAGGAGGAGGAGCAGGAGGAAGAGGAGGAGGAAATGGGTGTCCTCCCAAGAAGTCGAGAAACTCCAAGTATGAAGAAGTTAATGTTGTAAAGCAAAAAGAATTTTATCTTATTTATGCCCGCACCACCACCTCTCCTCCAGATACATTGGATCATTGGTTGATTGATAGTGATGCTTCAAGGCACTTCACTGGGTACAAGGAGGCCCTCTCAAATTTGGTTGAAAAAGACAAATATCGAGATTATACTTGGGGATAATGCCACTTATCTTGTGAAAGGAATTGGGGCTGTTACTCTTCACTTAAATCAAGGTCAAACCCTACACTTACAAGTACTATATGTGCCTGATCTGAAAAAGAATTTGGTCTCTATTTCTGCGATGGAAGACAAAGCTTTCAAGGTGATATTCATTGATGGGAAAGTTTGTGTCTAACAAAGGAACCCAACAGATGCATTCACACTTGGATTCAAGGTTGAATGTCTCTATCAAGTTGGAGGAAGTCAGTTAGGAGCAATGACTTGTGATACTTCTCTTCAATCCGAATTATGGCACCGAAGATTTGCTCACCTCCATTTCAAAGCCTTACCTGATGTAAGGAAAATGGTCACAAGTATGTCCGAATTCAATTTAAATCATGAAAGTGTTTGTCAGGGATGTGAAGCTAGAAAACATACAAGGGAAACATTCCCCTCAAGTGAAACTAAAACGACCGATATTTTTTAATTGGTCCATTCTGATCTATCAGGTATGTTGCCCATGACATCTTTGGGTGGATATTTGTACTATGTTATTTTTGTGGATGACTTCTCTCGCAAAACATGGATCTATTTCTTACAAAAGAAGGATGAAGTATTCAAATGGTTTCGCTCTTTCAAACAGGGAAGATTAAAATATTGAGGACCGATAATGGGACCGAATATGAGTCAAATGAATTCAAAGACTACTGTAGAGAAGCTGGCATTAAGAAGGAGACCACAATTGCATATAACCCTGAACAAAATGGTGTTGTCCAAAGGAAGTCTCGTACTATCATAAAAGCCACCTGTGTTATGCTTCATGATCAAGGTCTTCGGAAGTTCTTATGGGGAGAAGCTGCCAACACCAGTCGTGTATGTCCAAAATAGATGTCTGCATCAAGCTTTGGACTTCAAGACACCCGAAGAAGCTTTCAGCGGTAAGAAATCTGATGTTTTTTATTTTAAAATTTTTTGTTGTCTCGTATATTTTCATGTGTTGAAAGAGAAAAGAAACAAACTAAATGCATTTGGGAAGAAAGGAACGTTTGTAGGCTATAGTGAAACTTCAAAGGCATATAGAATCTATGTGTCTGGTCAAAGGGAAGTGGAATTGAGTCATGATGTCAATGTCGATGAAGATTTTTCTCTTAGAAAGATCCGAGATCTTCCTATCCCTGAAGGACAATGATGATGCTAATGCAAAAAAGCAGGATGAACTTCCATCTGATGAACCGATACCCGATGTGGAAGGTCTGATGGATCCCATTGATCCACCTCCTAATGAGCCCTCTACTTCAAGAAAAAGACCTTTGTGGCTCAAAGATACTCTCGAAGATGCTGAGAAACATATTGCACCAAGGGGGACATTTCATGAAAGCAAGAAATCGAATAGGTACCAAAGGTATTTAGCTGCCATGAATACCATTGTACAATCTGCGCCTTGTACATTCGAAGAAGTCATGAAGCAACAAGTTTGAAAGGGATGCGATGAACGAGGAGTATGAGTCGATCATGCAAAATGATGTCTCGGATTTGGTTCCTAGACCCAAGGACAAGTCAGTGGCCACTTCTAAATGGCTCTACAAGATCAAACATGGAGCTGATGGGAGTGATGAAAAGTTCACGGCCAGATTTGTTTCTCGAGGCTTCTCTCAAAAGGAAGGAGTAGACTACGATGATATATTTGCACTAGTTGCCCGATATACCACCATCCGTTCGATTATAGCCCTTGTTGCCTCGCAAGGATGAAGCCTACACCAAATGGATGTCAAAACTGCCTTCTTGCGTGGTTCGCTTAAGGAAGAAGCCTATGTGGAACAACTCGAGGGGTTCAAGGTTCAAGATCGTGAGACACATGTATGCAAGTTGAAGAAATCCTTATATGTGTTGAAGCAAGCCCCTATGGCTTGGTATGAGAGGATCGATAGCTATCTTCTGAAGTCGAGATTCACAAGGAGCGATGTTGACCCAAGCCTATACTTCAAGGTTGAAAATGACAGACCTCTCATTCTTGTCCTTTATGTGGATGATCTCTTTATGATAGGTGATGACCCTCTCATTCAAGAGGGAGTTGGCTTCCGAGTTCAAGATGAAGGACCTAGGACTGATGCATTACTTCCAAGGGTTGGAGGTTTGGCAAAAGCTAGGTGAGATTCTCCTTTCTCAAGGAAAATACAATGTGAAGCTACTTTAGAGATGTGGGATGGTGGACTACAAGTCCATGACTACTCAGATGGAACTCAATTTTAAGATGTTATGTGGAGTGTTGTTAAGCCCGGATTAGAGAACCCTCCAAGTATTGTCAACTTGTGGGGGCCCTGATGTTCTTGGTCAACTCTCGTCCTGACATATGCTTCGTTGTGAACATGTTGAGTCAGTTTATGTCGAGCCTCATCACATTCATTGGATTGCTGCTAAGAATCTCTTGAGATATCTTCGACGCACAATCCACTATGGTCTGAGATACACTGTCGGGAACTTGAGGCTACATGGATATTCAGATGTTGACTGGGCTGGCAGTGTGGTGGATCGTAAGAGCACGTCTGGGTGTTGCTTCTCTTCGAGTCTACTTCAATATCTTGGATGAGCAGGAAGCAAAAATCAGTTGCACTAAGCACCGCCGAAGCCGAATACATTGCTGCATGTATGACCTGCTGTGAAGTTGTTTGGTTGAGGAAGCTCTTCAGTGAGCTATTTGAGCACGTGTTGGATACCACCATGATCTTTTGTGACAACCAGAGTGGGATTTGCCTATCAGAGAATCCTGTGTTCGACGACCGCTCCAAGCACATTGATATCAGGTACCACCTTATCCAGGATATGGTACAACGAGGAGCAATAAGGCTCCAACACATTAGAACAAATGAGCAGGTCGCAAACATTCTCACGAAGCCTTTGGAGAAGGTCAAATTCTTAACCTTCCAAGAGAGACTTGGAGTCGTAGAACGACCCTCCTATGAGGGTCTCATATGAGTTGGACATAGAGCTCTAGGAGCTCCTGGGGACTTGGGGTACTTCTTGGAGCTATGAGCAACCATAGGTTGAGTGGTTCACCATCCCCTAGCGGTGCGCTAGATACAGGGTGAGTGGTTCACCTTCTCTTATGGCATATGAGCAAGATGAGTAGTTCACCTTCTCCTACTGATGCCCTGGCACACATCCCACCCAAAGAGTCTAGGACTCGGGGGAAGTACCTCTCATCTAGCCAATGAGTTGGGAAAAGATGGTTAAGGACCATAGCACTACCGATGAACGCATCGTGTATTGTCGTACTCTCTATGACTAGGATGCATGGTGTTCAACAACTTTATTTAGGATCAAGGATTGACTTTAATCAGTGGAGAGTGGTATGATCTTATGACTCACTCTCGATCACTTCTTCTTCATTATTACTTCATGGTTCAGCAGGGCAGTGATGACAGGGATGGTACAGGATGACAAGATGGCATGATGGCAGTTGGATTAGCAAGTGGAATTCTCCCTAGTTGAGAGGGAGTGTTAAAATTGGCAACTATGGCCAAATTCCACCTTGGGACAGCTCATATGATGGAAATGATTATTGCATTGGATTCCTCTTTTCGAGAGGTACAATTTTGATATAAAGATCATCTCATTCTAACAAACAAAAATGGAATTTTGAATTTATTCTTTCTCATGCACAAATTGTCAAGGTCAACCTCAGTCAAATGTAGGCTCATGAAGCCCAATGGATGTGTCTCCTCACCCTCAACGAAGTGTATAGATACGAGTGACCTCTCTCTCATTTGGACATCACTCATCTCATCACATATCTCTCGCTCTCCTCTCTTGATTGGCTCATACAGCTTGGAGGCAGCCTCTTCCTAATTTGCACGTGTGAGAGAAGGACAATTTTTTGGGTTAGTTTGCTGGACGAAAATTTCAAGAAACAAAGCAACGTTGACTAGCATTGACTTGGGTGATTTTGACGAGCGTTGACTTCGATTTATAGGCAAAATTTCATTTTTGAAGAACTTGAACAATTTCCAATTTTTGAATGCATTGATTGGCACGATTTTCGAGGTGATTGGGACAATTGACTGGTGACTTCAGCGCTTCAATTTGCCCAACAACTGTAGAAACCCTAGCATGAGAGAGAGAGAGAGACTCAAAACTTTGATCTTGCTCTTCTTCTTTTTCGTCCTTTTCTAGCTACTTTCTTGAGGAGATCAAACTTGCTTTAGAGTGTGTCCAAATGATGTTAAGATCCTTCTTATTTATAGGCTTTTGAGGGGTACAAATTACTATTTTTAGGATGACTTGTCCCTTCATGTAGGCCGACTTGATCTTTGCACCATGACGAGGTCTTAGAGGGTCTTTTGACTTTCTTTCGACTCAAATAAATTTTGTCTACAATATGTAACATGCCCAAATGAGTCTTCCATAAATGACAATGACTCTTCTTGACTTGTAGACTCAATGACAAACTCTAGAAGCTCTCAATGGGAGTTTTACTTAAAAATAAATTTCCCTTTAGCATGAAACCCATTCCTCAAGAATAACAACAATAGATTTATTTTTCTCTTTTCATTAAATACATAAAATCATGATTAGATGTCATTATGAAGACCAAGCTTAGTTACATATTTCAACACTCCCTCTTAACTATGGAGGTATTCATAATCCATGCAAAGTACTTGGACATTCTCAATTTGAAGAATTCTCATTAGAAGAGTCAGATTGGTAACCCAGCTGTTTAGCATCATATCATCCAGCCTTGACACATAGCAAGGCCTTGACTAACAACTCTATCTCTCCACAAGATCATAGCATAGTGTTGGCGACACCAATGACTTAGAGACACCACCATCATTGTCTCTCAAGGTACATACCCCACCCAGGTGTTCACAGCGTAGAGTATGTCCTCCCAGGACTATTCTTATCTTGGATTCCCAGTCCTCAAAGAATATCGATCCTCTTCGACCACTCTTATCTTGGATGCCCTACCTTATCCTCAAAGAGTATCAGATGCTAGATGCCTACCCAATCCTCTGTTCTTTCTTTCCAAAGTGAATATAAGAATGATGTGTCTATCTCTCCCTCTCAACTAGAGAGGATATACTCATTCCTATGATATACTCATTGTTATAAAGGAATGTACCAAAGCTCCCTCTTATTCAGGGACTTGTCCAAGCTCCCTCTTAACCAGGGACTTGCTTCCAACAGCTTTCTGCTCTAGGTGGAGATCATGGGACTATCGGCTGCTTGTGGGGCTCCTTTCGATGTCATGAAGTTCATCTTCAACATTATGGAGCCTTCATCTTTTGTAGGGCATCGGCCATCCATCACTTTCCTTCACGAGCCACATCAGTGATGTCATCCTTCTCTCTGTCAAAAAGTGATCCTCTAGTCCCCATTGGCTTTTTCATCATACAGCTACCTCTTTCAAGTCATGTTTCCTCCAGGATCTTTCATCCAACCACATGAGTGCTAGTTGTAGGTGACATCTACAACTCTCTTTTCAGTAGCCTTGTATCAACCCATCCAAATGTTGTTCAACAATAAAAAATGAACATCAAATCAAAGTTACCTTTTGTGATGGCCTTTCATCATGACATCTTGTTTCCCTGCAACATCCTACAGATTCATAAACACATCTCCAAGACATCATATGTCAAGGGTCTCCTTTCTTTACATACCTTATCACGGTCTTCTTCTCTATGGAGATGTCATAATAAATTCTTCTAGTCATCGGATGTTGACTTCTTGTGAACGTAGTTGCATCTTTCATGATCTCTTCTTTCTTTTTTCACACATTGCTTCCCAGGAACTCATAGTTCCTTCATCTTTTTCAACCACCTCATAGTCCATATGAGGACATATTATGTTGATTTCATCTTATCAATGTGTGAATCATGCTTTCATGCATCTTTCCAAAGAAAGAGATCACTTTTCTTTGATCACGCTCATGAGATAAAGCAATTTCTCATGCTATTTGCAACTATATGGTGACATGACTTTATCAAATATATGCATACCTCTTTCCTCATTTTGGTCATCTACACTTCCTTTGGCAGCTTCCTTCCTTGATTGGGAGTACTCCAATCAAGTTGTCCTGTTGCACTCCTTTGTCATCATACCATCATCCTAGACAAGTACCCCCACACAAAGTGGAATGATCAGCG